>CM057232.1:61317823-62606823 GCA_029891385.1 Erythroxylum novogranatense | reverse complement strand
TGCCGCGATATAACCCAAGAACACTGCCGCAAAGATAACTCGCAAACACCTACGGGTGGGGGGTGGGGTCCAACATTTATACACTTATGTGATGGTGTATAATTATAAATTTTATGTTAAGTAGTAATTTCATTGTACATTGTATGTCCTTTATGTATAAAGGCTCGGGAGCTAGAAATCAAGGAGCCCATACCCAGGACTATTGAAGCTAAGCGAGTGTATACCTTCTTTTGAGGTAAGTTGGGAAAACCATATTTCTCAAATGAGATTAGAACATCCTAAGACAAGCATGATGACTTGTATGTGAATTTTGAACCTAGGCAATGTATGATAGAAATGAATTTCAAATGGATCCTAATACGCTTAGATATTTAATAAATGACATTGTTTTTAATAACTCTTTACACTTGGAGTGCAACTGATGCTTTTATTATGTATTTTGAGAAATGATATTGTTTTCAACTAATATGAACTTCAAATGTAAAAGACAACATTTTGTTTTCTAAAACTACATTTTTGAGCAGCTTTGCACTTGGAATACAAAAGATGACTTTTATTTCATGAAATAATGTTTTGGAACTTTCATATGCATAACCGAGTCATATATGCTTCGAGTATGTCTTCTCTTTTGGCTTAGAGCCACAGCAAGGTTTCATTTTATTAGTTAGATCGATAAATAAAGGCATGATGCCTTACTTGATTTTTTATACTTAAATGTTATATATGATTTTTGTGATTGATGAGGAAACGATTGGTCAATTGTGTGCTGGGCACAATTGATTATAATTAAGCGACCCTCGTACCCTTGACATTGGTACATAAAAGTCGAGTCGCCATATCAACACTTTTCTACGGGACTTGCAGGTGATTCCACACCTAGGGTCTGGACATCGATGAGGTCATCACCTAGGGTCATGACGCTCTTGTCGACTGTAGTTTCGACTAACCACGAATGAAAGTCGAGCCAACACTGATAATCGGTGGGTGTGCACATTAGTTTGGCCGACTAGTGATGTCACACATAATTGTTTTGGCTTATCCTGATATTAGTTTTCTTATGATATTTGATTTATACATCTGAAGTTTTTATGGATTTGTATACTGGAACTGAAACGTATGTTCACCAGATGGGTGATTAATAGGCTGGGCCAAGGCCCAAAGCGAACAATATCTGTAAGCAGGTGATCTGGGGTGTTACATAATATGAGTGAGATTTTTTAATATAGTCTGTAATGATTTAAATTTTTAAATGGAAATTGAACATAGAATGTTGTTTTAGAATAAGAATAGCCCAAAAATGTTTAGGGTATAACTTTCAAAGTGTTAAACCACATTTAATGCTTTTGGTGTCATTAGAAACTTAAGACAACGGGGGAAATTTTTCTATAAGAAAGTGTTATTTTCATCATTTAACTGATCTGAATGATCATGGAAAATTGACCTTAAGGTTGGGACTTTTGGAAAAGTTTGAGTATTTAGGATTTATCTTAGTGGTTATGCTATATATGGGTCCTCAAATTGTATTCCTATTGAATGGGAAATTTTGTCATTGATAAAGGGAATCAAAGAAGGCATGAGGAGCAAAAAGAAGGACATTCTTAAGCTAATTTCTTAAGCAAGGAAATTCAAGGTGGGTTTCATGTTTATAATTGAATAATGAGTAAATAAAGTTTTTCCAAATCAAGAGAATAAAAATGATTTCAATTACTTCATAAATGTGCATTTATTAGTTTTAAATGATTTAAAGAATTTGCTTATATGTGTGTATATGCTTAATTGATTTGATTTGAACTATTGTGAGTGTGGAAAAATGAATTGTGATTATGATTATGTTATGCCTTGAAAAATGTCATGGCATTTTGCATAAAAGAAAAGAGAAAAAGCATGATGAGCATGAAAAGTATGAATGTGTGTGAAATGAGTTAATCATTGAAATTTGATTGTATTTGGGAAAGAGAGGAACGTTTCGTTAGTCATGTGCACGTTGACCCATAGCTTTCTCCCGACTGCCCGCTTGAGGCCACGAGATCCTGAGAATTCGAGCTTGTTTTGTTCATAGAGTAAAAACTTTGATTTCTCTGTTTCGTTCTATGGAACTCTCGAGCTATTTGTTGTGCATTGCATATGTGAATTGTCAAGTTGATGCATACATGATTTGTATTATTGTGAATTAGTTGAGAACTATGTTTTCTTGAATTCAATAAGAATAATCTATGACAAATGAATAATTTCAATGGTTTTGCTTGATATTGATTATAAACTATTACCCACAAGCTTTAAGCTTATCCCTCATTTCCGTCCCATCTTCAAGTGATGAGGAAGAGATCAAGGGATCAAGAGTATCATTATTTCAAAATCTGCATGTTTTGGAATTTAAGTTATTTTTGTAAAATACAAGACTTAGTCACATTTTAAGGATTATTAGTTCATGTAACTTTTGTATTTGGAGATTTGAGACATTGATGTATTATGGCTTGAAATGCCATTAGAGCTTGTAAAACTCCATTTTTTTTATGTTAATGAATTATGAATTATGTATGGATGATGTTGAGTTGAAAATTAGATATATTTGAAGAAGTTATCTAATTGAGGTGATAAATTGGAACATGAATTGTCGTTACGGATTTTGGGGAATGGCACATGCATTTAACATTGTGTGTTGTTGGGGGTCTGGGTGAGGCTTCCAGGGGTTTCGCCAAGATGAAACCACAAGGATCACAACGGAACCTTTCTCGAGAGCTATGCTCATGGAAATCTTGGGACTTCGTCACGGTGAAGTCAAGAGCTCATTGCAGCAAACTTTTCCTGAAAGATTCCCACAGAAGTGCTCGTCCATTCGTCGCGGTGAACTTTTAGACCTAGGACCCAATATTTATGGTCTCATGACTCAAGAGTTAGGCTTCAAAAACAGGGTTCAACAGTTGTGGTATCAAAGCCTCGTAATAAATATCGTGCACTAGGCGCCAACACTGTTGGTATCAAATAGCAATAAGTCCAACATCTTGTGGTATTAGAGCTTAGGCTTTTCCTAGGCTTAGAATGCATAGTAGGATAAATTGTTATGCCACATGATAAATTGTTGCACTGTGAACTGATTGATTACATTAAGTGGCATGCATATTATGCATACATGTAGGAAATAAGATTGAAATGTAAGTTAAACTTTAGTATTTTATTAAAGGAGTAAAATTTCACCACGTAAAGGAACACGAGAAGTTTTGCAAGGATTTGCTACACCTGATTCCTCATTATTAGAGAAGGATACGATGAGTATAGAATGCTAGTAATTACGACCGCATGAATCACATGTACGAACTTTTGTTAAGGGTTTGGGCTATTAGAAACAATGAGAAAAATGGTGTTTTGTCAGAGTGTACTATACATAGTATATAAGTATATACATGTGTAATATGGCATATATACCATATTACAGTTATGGTACTATTACATTCCAATATCTACATGATACAAGAAACCATGGCAATGGAGATCAAGGTGCAACACGTCAAGACAAGCTTACTTTGCCAAGTGGACCTATTATAAGACAACGTGCAGCAAAGCTTAAACAAGCACTTCAAGGGTTTGTTCAAAGTCACATTACATCTCACCTTAATGACAAGACCGAACCATCCGTGGAGAATTCAAGTGGAGTAGTCAAGCTTGTGATTCTTCTAGAGAGGGCATATGGAGGGGCTAATACTTAACCAAATTCCAAGACAAGTTGAATTATTCTTATGGACTTATTTTAGTACATTGGGCTTGTTATTTATCCTTTGTTTATTAGGCCCAAAGAGACTTGTTATGGGCTAGGTATTTATTAGTACTTGCCTTTGTTTATTTAAAGCTAATTTTGGACAACCAAGTGTGTGGGCCTAAGTAGAGTAATCCATTAGGCCCATCCACCTCCCTTAGGTTTATTTAAGTTATTTTGGTCTTATTTAAGTTGGTTTAGCCCAATCCTAAGTGGATTAGGATCAGATTGCATTATTGGGCTATCAAATCAAGCTTGGGGAAGAGCTTAGGAAGACACCTAAGTGTGTGTGCACATTGGAGGCATCAAATCAAGAGGGCTAACACTTAGCCAATTTTCACAAGCACAAGTATAATCAATGGGCTTGGGCTTATTTTATCTTATAAAGGGCATGTGGACTTCTTTTAGGCTTTTTCATGGGCTGATTTGCATTAAGTATGCATGTGCTTTATTAAAAAAGACATGTGCATGTTTTATTTTAACGAACCAAGCTTGTGAGCCTAGTTTAAAAGCCCAATTCGCCCATCCTAAGTTAGTCTTCTATTTTGTGGTTTTCTTATCCTATTTGGACAAGGACTAGTCAATTTTAATTAGTTTTGAAGCCCAAATCCATGTGGGATTTATTCTTGGGCAGATTTGTTTCAAGAAGGCCTTTTTGATATTTTGGGCTTTCTTTAGGGTTTTTAGGTTATCTTTGTTAGGGTTTACATTGCAAAGGGTATTTAAACCCTTGCTTTAGCCAAGAACACGAGTTTTTTTAGAGAGATCAATAAAATTAGAAAGCATTCTTCAAGAGAGAATTGAGATTCTTGCTTGTTTTACCTTAAAGATTGATTCAACTTATCAAGTAAGTTCTAACTTGTATGCTAATTCAATTCCTACAATCTTATACTCTTTGTTACCAATTCCTTGTTGTTTTGGGGGTGAAAGGTCTTGTTAGATTGATTGAATTTAGGTTTGGGAACAATCATTGAAACGGAGGTGATCTAGACATTGATTCTAGGTTGTTGCCGTATCATCTTTGGTATCAGAGCCTAGGTTTTAAATTCAATCTTTATTTGTAATTTTCTGTTTGTTCGTGATTATTATAGTTAGTTCATCATTAAAATTCGAAAAAAAGAAGAAAGAAAGAAAGAAAAGAAAGAAAAGAAAAGAAAAGAAAAGAAAGAAAAGAAAGAAAGAAATAAAGAAAGAAAAAGAAGCAAAGAAAGAAAAGAAAGAAAGAAAGAAGTTAAAAAAGAAAAAAGAAAAAAGAAAATCAAGATTGTGAATCTTCGTGAGTTTGAGTTGATTTGCTTGCAAGATTCATCAAGAACGAATCTGATCATTCAAGAATTCTTTAATTTCCTTTCTTTATTATTCAAGATTCATCAAGAACACATCCTTCATTCAAGAAACTCATCAAGACTTGTTTTCTTTTACCAAGAAACACTTTCTTGTTTCAAGATTTACGTTCTTCGCTCAAAACGTGTGTCTTTGATTTAATTGCTTATCTTTAAGTTCTTGAGTAATTGGGGCAGATTGGAATGTTCCTGTTAATTTGGGTTTAGGGTTGAGTTTAATTCCTAGTTTCGTCTTTTCTTCAACTCTTTGGCTGTTTTCTTTTGTTTGTTGTCCTTTTTATTTCCATTAAACTTGAATTGACTAATCTTGTTTCATATTGCTCAATTGGCACCAAAAATCGCTCACATACGTTTTCTCCATCTAGTATGTGTTTATTTTCGTCTTCATTGTTTTCTTTACATTAAATTGCATCTAGATTTGTGTTTTTCTTCCTTTATTTAGGTATTTGTTGCTTTCCTTTTGAATTACGTTGCTGTTGTTCTTATTTGGTTGGTAGTGATTGATCCGGACAAGTAAAACTGTGTTAGAATCTAAAGTGGTAAAAGGCAAGAGTGTGTAAGCTCATGATACAACTCACCAAGGCAATGGAGATTTGGGGATGCCAATGGGTCTAATTACAAGGTCACGCTCCAACAAGCTTAAAGCACAATTTCAGATTTATGTACAAGCTTTTGTTTCACAAGAACTTCAAGAAGTTTTGTTGATCAAGCTTGGGGAACAGCTTAGGAAGACACTGTTAGATCGGAAAAAGAAAGCATGCTTAGTATGGAGAAACGATAGATTTCAAAACTTTTTAAGAAATCATCTTGCAGCGGAAGTAATATATCCAAATCAACATGCTAATCCATACATGATATGTTATAAGGATAATAAAACCAAGAACAAGATAAAAGGAATTACCGACTCCTTCGCACTGACTTTAAATCCTCATTGCGCTATCCTCTCCTTCTTATATCCAAATCCTTTGCCTTTGAGTCTTTTCCTTTAGCAATCTATCTTCTTCCTTGTTGTAGTATCCTCAACCAATTAGATTTACCACTTGTTCTTCAAGGACAACTAGGTTAACAAAATCCTTTGGTGGGAAAGGAGAATAAATATTTGGAGGAGATTTTCTTGAAGAAGAAGAACCAAAATTGAAACTCTTTCAATTCTTTCACTTAGGAATTTCGGTTCTACCTTGCATGAAAGGAGAGAATGTCTAAAACCATGCAAGAACCCTTTCTTACATCTCAATTTTGAAATATGCATGAATGGAAAGAGTGAGAGGTATCCAATGCATCACTTACATTAATCACTCATCAAATAGCCAATAAATGAGACTTACTTCATTTATCTTTAAATGGCTATTTGAAAAGACCATAACCTATAATTGAATACCCATTTCGGTTTTGGCAAGAAGAAAGAAGGAAGATGGTCCATCTAATGCACATCTTTCATCTTTAATCTAATGAATGCAAATAGGTTACATGTCAACATTAAAAGCCAACCATTAAACCATTTAATGGTAAGTTCATAACTCCATTTAATAATGATGAACCATAATAAAGACCATCTTTATTTAGTATTTTAATGTCAAATGTGTGGTTACACATCTAACCTAACACAATTTCGAAATTGCTTCTTCTCCATTTTAAAAAAAATTGTTTTAATATAATTAATCTAATCAATTACATTAAACCAAAACAAGCCCATTTCTAAATGAACATATGGGCTTCCAATTAACCATTAATTAGTATAAGCCCATCATTCAATTATGGACTTCTAAAGCCTCCAAACTACTTCTTACTTAGCTTGATAACCTTCCTTAAAGCCTAGTGGGGAATCTTATTGGACTTTGATAATTCAAGCTCCAATAAGCCCAGAAATAATTCAATCTCATTGGAATTAATTCTAGCTTATTAACTAAATGTCATTCCACTAAAGACAATTAGTTGAACTCTTGAATTATTAAATATTATGAGAATATGTCCAATTGCAAACCCTATTTAGAACCTTATTATAGCCATCCGCACAACAAAGGGTAAAATTACCGTTTTGCCCTTATGTTGGTTTTTCCTTCTAGATCTCTCATTTTACTTTATATGGTGATTAACACATAAGATCTCATCTTAGTGTTAAGACTTGATGGGTAGCTAGTCCATCAAACTATGGCGCCAGCTTAATCACCAAATCTCCTTAAAACATCTAAGAGATGATAACACTATAAACTCTTTATTTGAGTGAATGTTCTCGATACATGTTTCAATTAATAATTCCAACATGCATAATCGGATTAATACCCGTAAAAATCCATTCCGATCATATCAAGAATTATAATGAAACACATATGAGTTCACCACTCATCAAGATTGTGGTTCATAATAGCGAATGCTTAAGTTGTATATTTTAAGATTAAAGTAACGCCCACTTTATTCTTGAAAACATACTTGATTCCGATTCATTTAATAGTGCCATTATCGATATTCTACTACTATCATGATATGAAACTCATCATTCCCTTTAAGTAAACTCCTTTACTTATATGGAGATAAATCGCAACACTACGTCTAAACCATAATCAAACGACCAACTTGATTATTCAACTGTGAATCAATTAATTGATTCTAATAATATACATGTTTCCCATACATCTCTATGTATATGTATATTACTTACAAATGAATCTTGGTACCTTATGACCAGATATATAATGCTCATATAGATAAAACCAAACTCTTTTGTTTTATTAATAATAAATATTTTCATTACAAAGCAGAATCGAAGAAGATAAAGTTACATGTAAATACACTTGCTTTCCAGGCACTATATTTACATAACTCCAACAATCTCCCACTTGCCCTAAAGCAAGTTTGACATATCCTTCATTCCCATCCTTCTAGGTGACCCTCAAAGCTCTTTTGAGTCAATGTCTTTGTGAACGGATCAGCAAGGTTTTGCTCTGTAGGAATCTTTACCACATCCACTTCTCCACGTTGTATTATCTCCCTTATGAGATGATACTTTCGCCAATGTGTTTGGCGACTTTGTGGTTACGAGGTTCTTTAGAATTAGCCATCGCCCCACTATTATCACAATAAAGTGTAATGGCTTTTTCGCCTCGAACTACCTCCAAATCATTTAGGAACTTCCGAGCGATCGCTTCCTTTCACGCTTCACAAGCAGCAACATACTTAGCCTCCATAGTCGAATCAGCAATATAAGATTGCTTGACACTCCTCCAAACTATGGCTCCACCTCCTAAAGTAAATATAGAACCGAAGTTGATTTCCTTGAATCAACATCGATTGGAAATCGAATCCGTATATCCCGCGGAATAAGATTACTTCCGAGTAAACAAGCATTAAGTTCTTCGTCCCACGAAGATACTTAAGTATACACTTAACCATGATCCAATGTTCCATTCTGGATTGGACTGAAATCGCTACTACCCCACCGCCAATGAGATATCCGGTCTAGTGCACAACATTGCATACATCAAACTACCAACCGTCAAGCATATGGAATGTTACGCATGCGCTCAACCTCCTCTTGGGTTTTAGGTGCTTGTTCCTTTGAAAGTTTGATTCCATGTCTAGTAGAGTGAAACCCTCTTGGAATCTTGCATGGCGAACTTATTGAGCATATTCTCAATGTAGGTTAGTTGAGACAAAACTATCTTCTTGTTCTTACGATCCCTTATAAGTTTGATCCCTAGAACATAGGTAGCTTCTCCCAAATCCTTCATTGAAAACTGCTCATTCAGCCATCCTTAACCGCAGATAACATTCCCACATCATTCCTAATGAGCGTAATGTCATCAACATACGAGGATTAGGAAAGTAACCTTACCTTCTTGTATTCTTTTGTAAACACAAGGCTCATCTAGGTTTTGTATGAACCCATAGGTTTTGATATCCTTATCAAACCTAATGTTCCAAGACTTAGATGCTTGCTTAAGTCCATAAATGGACCTTTGCAACTTGCAAACCTTATGCTCATTACCTAGCTCAATGAATCCTTCGGTTGGGCCATATAAATGGTCTCCTCAAGATCTCCATTCAAAATGCGGTCTTGACATCCATTTGCCATATTTCATAATCGAAATAGGTGCTATGGCCAAAAGAATCTCGATGGACTTAAGCATGGCAACCGGAGAAAAGTCTCCTCGTAGTCTATACCCTCCTTTTGAGTATAGCCTTTAGCTACCAATCTAGCTTTAAAGGTCTCTACCTTTCCATCTCGATCCCTTTTCCTTTGTAGATCCATTTACACCCTATGGTTTTAGACACGGTGGTAGATCTACAAGGACCTGACTTCATTAGTATACATAGAATCTATTTCGATTCCATTGCCTTGAGCCATTTTCCGCATCAACATCATTAATAGCTGTGTATACATAACGGATCTGTTTCTTCTTAGTCCGAGATGGCAATTAAGCCTTCTCCTAAACCCAGATACCTATCTGGTTGTCTCACAACCTCCCACTACGTCTAGGCACATCTTGATGTTCAGTTGCACTTCCGATTCAACTCTTGAATCCATTTCGACATCTTGTTCATCATATCCAAAACAACTCTTGGTTTGGATGAAATTGCTAACTCCTTTAGTACTACTTCACTTCTTCCTTTGTGATTTCTCACAAACTCTTCCTCTAAGAAGTTTGCATTTGTCGACACAAATACCTTCCTATCATGAGGATCTGTAAAAATAGTACCCTCGAGTTCTGTAGGATATCCTACAAACAAACATACTTGACCTTGGTTCCATTTTTGTGGATTCAGGCTTTAGAACATGGGTTGGACAGCCCCAAGTCCTCAAGTGCCTCAATGAAGGAACTCGGCCAGTCCACAACTCCCTAGGTGTTTTAGGCACCGATTTGGATGGAGCAAAGTTAAGAAGATATGTTGTCGTTTGTATGGCATATCCCGTAACGATTCGGAAGGCTAGCATAGGACATCATTGATCTTACCATTTCTAATAGAGTTCTATTTCTCCTCTCTCGCTACACCATTACATTGAGGTGTACGAGGAGTCGACAAATTGGAAACAATTCCATTGTCAATTAAATATTCTGGAACTCTCCAGATAAATACTCACCACCTCGATCCGATCAAGTCGCTTTAATGGCTTGCCAAGTTACTTCTCGACTTCACTTTGAATTCTTTGAACTTTTCAAAAGATTCACTCTTTTATGCATCAAATACAAATAGCCATGTCTTGAGTAATCATCTATAAAAGTTATGAAATATTCATAACCTCCTCTAGCTTGTACATTCATGAGCCCACACATCAAGATGTACCATGTCTAATGTGGATTCAAATCATTTCCTTTAGAAGGAAATGAGGCTTTTGTCATTTTCCTTCAATACAAGATTCACAGTGGGTAATGGATCACTATCCAAGCCCATAAGGATCCCATCCTTTACTAGCTTTGTCAAGTCTTTTCGATTGATATGACCCATCCTTAGATGCCACAGATACTTTGAATTAATGTCAAAGATATTGGATTGTCTTGGTTTTATCAATTCGTGGTGTTTAGTGAGCCTTTCATAGGTTCTATAAAAACAATCCCTGTTTAATTATCGCTTCACAAATAAAATCCTTATTCTCATATATTGAAACAACCTTTTCAAAATATAAGGAATAGCAGATTTTATTAGACAAAAAAGAAATCATGTTCCTTACAATCATTGGCATTTAATAAACATCTTCCAAATATAACCTATGACCACTAGGAAAGTCCAAGATAACTACTCCCACCGATTCTCGATGAAACATAGGAACCATCTGCTATCTTAACTTGAAACCGGCCTTTAGAAGTCTTTTCCTTCTTTGGAACCCTGCAAAGAATTACAAACATGGTTAGTGGCTCCTGAATCTAATATCCAAGAAGTAGATAAATCTGCCACATTTCTAGTTCCTAACAAACTTAGGAAGCCCATACCTTGTTTGCTTTTGAGGGACTCTAGGTAGACTGGACAGTTTTTTTCCAAAGGCCCATCTCATCACAAGTGGAAACACTTTCCTTTGATGTTCTCTTTGGCCTTCTTTTCATGGGTTTGGCCTTGACCCTATTTGGGCCTTCTTTTCATTGGACCCTTCTTCTTTTCCTTGCCCTTACCCTTGGGCTTAGAAGAAGAAACTACATTAGCTTCTGGCCCATGAGCCTTAATATTCAATATTTCCTCCGTGCTCTGGAGGGTATTCATCAACTCACTCAAGGTGTAATCCTTGTTGTTGAGCTCATAGTCCAACTTAAACTGCTGAAAAGAAGAGTTTAAGCTATTGATGATCATAATCATCTGCGTGTCCGCATCCATATCCGCCTAAGCATCTCAGCCTCAGTGACCGCAGAGATTACCTTCATCATGTAATCCCACACCGGTTCACCAGGTTTCTGTCTGAGATTATGAAAGGTTTGGATAGCTTTCACTCTTGCAGACCTAGTCCTCATACCAAACATCTCATGTAGGTGATGGACCATTGCACTAGCAGTTTTCATACAAGCAATTTGCTTTTGCAACATGCCACATGATGAGCTTTAATATAACACTTAGTAGTCTTGTCAAGATTCTCGCCAACGCTTCATGTTGTTGGACTTGCTCAGAGTTGCATCTCCACTTAGAGGTGTAGGCTCATTTTCAGTTAACACCCATTAAATACGTTCATATTGAAGAACAATGTCAAGGTTACGTCTCCATTCATTAAACTTGTCTCCATTCATTAATTTGTTATTAGTCAAGAGCAGGGTGAGTGAATTCATTTTGTGGTTGATTATGTTTGAAAATATAAATTATTAAAACATGAGCATACTAGTCAACAATTTATGGAACTTTGTATAAAATCATGATGCATGTATGCATGATGATAGATTTAACAAAACTTAAAAATTAAAACATTATCGACGGTTATTTTTTTATCTATAATGAGACTAAGTGACGGTGGGCCATCTTATCTATTAAAAGAAAAGCGGGACCCTCCCACTCAAAAAACTACCAAGCATCTCATGCTCAATTTTTTTAAGAAGCGTCTTAATTTGGTCCATACTTTTACCAACAGAGCTACGGTGGGGAGTTTATTGATAAAAAATGTTGAGTGTATAACCATTTGATTCATTCACTAAAGATACCTACAAATCATGCCTCGGTGGGAGGTCACATTTGCTATCATTAAGTGGACTTATCCTTAAGGAGACCCAAACCATGTAAGATCTAGGATCCATGCCCTCCGATGGGGAGTAACATTTCACCACATGCAAACGGGCCATCATTTGGAGACCGTGGACTCTCACAAGAGCATCCTCTCCCACTCAATCTTTGTGGGCTTTAAGTTTTAAATACCATCTTGTCTAGATGCAATTTATTATCCATCCTATATTGTTTCATTATATATCTCATACATAATGAATGCATGGCAAGGCCTAGGGTTGGCAATTTTCTAAATGACATGCAATCACATAATATCACATATTACAAGCATTCATTTCTCCATTCATCACATGAACTAATAAAGCCACTTTTGATTATCCATCCTAGAAACATAAAATAATTACAAGCCTTTTAGGCCCAAAATATGCTTCTTCATCTTGGATCTTCCGCTTCAAACTCTTCGCTAACATGATCCGTCCCATTCGGTAAACAAAATGTAATGGCATTTATGAAATTAAAATTTTGTCATTTTGAAAAATAAAATTCCAGCACTAGATTTTTAGAAAACCAAATCTTTGTTTTGACAAAAAATTCCAGCACTTGTTTTATTAAAACCGAAACTCATTTCATGAAAATTAAAAACAACGCTTAGTATTTTAGCAAAACCGAAATTGGATTCTTTGAAACAAAAAAACCAGCACTTGTTTTCCAATCATAACTGAAATATGATTTATTGAAACAAAAATTCCAGCAAATTAGTTTTCACAAAACTTATACCAAAACACAAAAGGATACACCGAAAATTTTAGCTTTCCATTTCTTCAATCCATGGCTGCTCCTTCTTCATCATTACATCAATTTTGTACATTACAAAATCAAATAAAATAGAAAAAAGAAACCAAGGAGGAAACATGGTGATGATAGACCACCCTCCTTGTTACAACCAAATGAAGAAATCTTACAAGATAAAATTTAACTTCTATGGACAACCAAAAGAGCAACATACACCATATATATTTCTATCACATAAAATATGCAGTATACATAAAAGATTGCCAACCCATGCATCCACCATATAGGAACCGAAATCATGCATGAAAAACCGCTTTGATACCAATTGTTGGATCGTAAAAGAAAGCATGCTTAGTATGGAGAAACGATAGATTTCAAAACTTTTAAGAAATCATCTTGCAGCGGAAGCAATATATCCAAATCAACATGCTAATCTATACATGATATGGTATAAGGATAATAAAACCAAGAACAAGATAAAAGGAATTACCGACTTCTTCGCCATGACTTTAAATCCTCCGCGCTATCCTCTCCTTCTTATATCCAAATCCTTTGCCTTTGAGTCTTTTCCTTTAGCAATCTATCTTCTTCCTTGTTGTAGTATCCTCAACCAATTAGATTTACCACTTGTTCTTCAAGGACAACTAGGTTAACAAAATCCTTTGGTGGGAAAGGAGAAGAAATATTTGGAGGAGATTTTCTTAGAAGAAGAAGAACCAAAATTGAAACTCTTTCAATTCTTTCACTTATGAATTTCGGTTCTACCTTGCATGAAAGGAGAGAATGTCTAAAAACCATGCAAGAACCCTTTCTTACATCTCAATTTTGAAATATGCATGAATGGAAAGAGTGAGAGGCATCCAATGCATCACTTCTTACATTAATCACTCATCAAATAGCCAATAAATGAGACTTACTTCATTTATCTTTAAAATGGCTATTTGAAAAGACCATAACCTATAATTGAATACACATTTCGGTTTTGGCAAGAAGAAAGAAGGAAGATGGTCCATCTAATGCACATCTTTCATCTTTAATCTAATGAATGCAAATAGGTTACATGCCAACATTAAAAGCCAACCATTAAAACATTTAATGGTAAGTTCATAACTCCATTTAATAATGATGAACCATAATAAAGACCATCTTTATTTAGTATTTTAATGTCAAATGTGTGGTTACACATCTAACCTAACACAATTTCGAAATTGCTTCTTCTCCATTTTAAAAAAATTGTTTTAATATAATTAATCTAATCAATTACATTAAACCAAAACAAGCCCATTTCTAAATGAACATATGGGCTTCCAATTAACCATTAATTAGTATAAGCCCATCACTCAATTATGGACTTCTAAAGCCTCCAAACTACTTCTTACTTAGCTTGATAACCTTCCTTAAAGTCAAGTGGGGAATCTTATTGGACTTTGATAATTCAAGCTCCAATAAGCCCAGAAATAATTCAATCTCATTGGAATTAATTATAGCTTATTAACTAAATGTCATTCTACTAAAGACAATTAGTTGAACTCTTGAATTATTAAATATTATGAGAATATGTCCAATTGCAAACCCTATTTAGAACCTTATTATAGCCATCCGCACAACAAAGGGTAAAATTACCGTTTTGCCCTTATGTTGGTTTTTCCTTCTAGATCTCTCATTTTACTTTATATGGTGATTAACACATAAGATCTCATCTTAGTGTTAAGACTTGATGGGTAGCTAGTCCATCAAACCATCTGGCGCCAGCTTAATCACCAAATCTCCTTAAAACATCTGTAAGAGATGATAACACTATAAACTCTTTATTTGAGTGAATGTTCCTCGATACATGTTTCAATTAATAATTCCAACATGCGACATCGGATTAATACCTGTAAAAATCCATTCCGATCATATCAAGAATTATAATGAAACACATATGAGTTCACCACTCATCAAAATTGTGGTTCATAATAGCGAATGCTTAAGTTGTATGTTTTAAGATTAAAGTAACGACCCACTTTATTCTTGAAAACATACTTGATTCCAATTCATTTAATAGTGCCATTATCGATAGTCTACTACTATCATGATATGAAACTCATCATTCCCTTTAAGTAAACTCCTTTCCTTATATGGAGATAAATCGCAACACTACAGCCTAAACCATAATCAAACGACCAACTTGATTATTCAACCGTGAATCAATTAATTGATTCTAATAATATACATGTTTCCATACATCTCTATGTATATGTATATTACTTACAAATTAATCTTGGTACCTTATGACCGATATATAATGCTCATACAGATAAGACCAAACTCTTTTGTTTTATTAATAATAAATATTTTCATTACAAAATCAGAATCAAGAAGATAAAGTTACATGTAAATACACTTGCTTTCCAGGGCACTATATTTACATAACTCCAACAGACACCTAAGTGTGTGTGCACATTGGAGGCATCAAATCAAGAGGGCTAACACTTAGCCAATTTTCACAAGCACAAGTCTAATCAATGGGCTTGGGCTTATTTTATCTTATCAAGGGCATGTGGACTTTCTTTTAGGCTTTTTCATGGGCTGGTTTGCATTAAGTGTGCATATGCTTTATTAAAAAAGTCATGTGCATGTTTTATTTTAAGGAACCAAGCTTGTGGGCCTAGTTTAAAAGCCTAATTCGCCCCTCTTAAGTTAGTGTTCTATTTTGTGGTTTTCTTATCCTATTTGGACAAGGACTAGTTAATTTTAATTCGTTTTGAAGCCCAAATCCATGTGGGATTTATTCTTGGGCAGATTTGTTTCAAGAAGGCCTTTTTGATATTTTGGGCTTTCTTTAAGGTTTTTAGGTTATCTTTGTTAGGGTTTGCATTGCAAAGGGTATTTAAACCCTTGCTTTATCCATGAACACGAGTTTTGGAGAGATCAATAAAATTAGAAAGCATTCTTCAAGAGAGAATTGAGATTCTTGCTTGTTTTACCTTAAGGATTGATTCAACTTATCAAGTAAGTTCTAACTTGTGGCGTTAATTCAATTCCTACAATCTTTATACTCTTTGTTACCAAATCCTTGCTGTTTTGGGGGTGAAGGGTCTTGTTAGATTGATTGAATTTAGGTTTGGGAACAATCATTGAAACGGAGGTGATCTAGACATTGATTCTAGTTTGTTGCCGTATCATCTTTAGTATCAGAGCCTAGGTTTTAAATTCAATCTTTATCTTTAATTTTCTGTTTGTTTTTTTATTATTATAGTTAGTTTATCATTCAAATTTGAAAAGAAAGAAAGAAAAAGAAAAGAAAGAATGAAAAGAAAGAAAGAAAAGAAAGAAAAAAAGAAAGAATGAAAGAAAAAAAAAGAAAGAAAATCAAGATTGTGAATCTTTGTGAGTTTGAGTTGATTTGCTTGCAAGATTCATCAAGAAACGAATCTGATCATTCAAGAATTCTTTAGTTTCGTTTCTTTATTATTCAAGATTCATCAAGAACACATCCTTCATTCAAGAAACTCATCAAGACTTGTTTTCTTGCATCAAGAAACACGTTCTTGTTTCAAGATTTACTTTCTTTGCTCAAAACGTGTGTCTTTGATATAATTGCTTATCTTTCAATTTTTGAGTTATTGGGCAGATCTGAATGTTCTTGTTAGTTCGGGTTTAGGGTTGAGTTTAATTCATAGTTTCATCTTTTCTTGCACTATTTGGTTGCTTTTTATTGTTTGCTGTCCTTTTGTTTCCATTACACTTGAATTGAGTAATCTTATCTCATATTGCTCAATTGGCACCAAAAATCATTCACATACGTTTTCTCCATCTAGTATGTGTTTATTTTCGTCTTCCTTGCTTTCTTGATACGACAACAACCTAGAATCAATGTCTAGATCACCTCCGTTTCAATGATTGTTCCCAAACCTAAATTCAATCAATCTAACAAGACCCTTCACCCCCAAAACAGCAAGGATTTGGTAACAAAGAGTATAAAGATCGTAGGAATTGAATTAACGCCACAAGTTAGAACTTACTTGATAAGTTGAATCAATCCTTAAGGTAAAACAAGCAAGAATCTCAATTCTCTCTTGAAAAATGCTTTCTAATTTTATTGATCTCTCCAAAACTCGTGTTCATGGCTAAAGCAAGGGTTTAAATGCCCTTTGCAATGCAAACCATAACAAAGATAACCTAAAAACCCTAAAGAAAGCCCAAAATATCAAAAAGGCCTTCTTGAAACAAATCTGCCCAAGAATAAATCCCACATGGATTTGGGCTTCAAAACTAATTAAAATTGACTAGTCCTTGTCCAAATAGGATAAGAAAACCACAAAATTGAAGACTAACTTAAGAGGGCTTAATTGGGCTTTAAACTAGGCCCACAAGCTTGGTTCCTTAAAATAAAACATGCACATGACTTTTTAATAAAGCACATGCACACTTAATGCAAACCAGCCCATGAAAAGCCTAAAAGAAGTCCACATGCCCTTTATAAGATAAAATAAGCTCAAGCCCATTGATTAGACTTCAGCTTGTGAAAATTGGCTAAGTGTTAGCCCTCTTGATTTGATGCTCCAATGTGCAATCGTTACCCCGTAAATTTTTTTATTATAAATCAAGCATGATTAGATTAATGGGGTGAATTAGTATAGTATTTAGTAAAGTTAGCATGAATTAGCATATGACATTAAATGAGTTAGGTGTTAAGAATTAATGTTAGTAAATGTATTAGTTGGCATGAATTAAATGAGTTAGGTAATAAATGAATGTGATTAAATGAGTTAGATAGCATGTATTAAATGTGTTAGTTGATTTAAATGAATTAGAGGTAATTTAATGTGTTAATTGGGCTTTGGGTCCAAATGAAATAAGAAAGAAGAGAGGATATATATATATGAAATGGGCTTAAAAGACAAATGGGCTTAAATGAAGATAAGTGGGCCTTGAGTTATGTTAGTGGGAGAATAAAAAGGAAGGAAGGAAGAAGAGAAGTTGGGCTTGGGCTTAAGTAATGTTAGTAAGGAGTAAAAAGAGAATAAAAGAAATAAGTTGGTAGGGAGAAGAGAGGAGACTACCGAAATTTAGAGGGAAGGAGTGAGAGTTTCGGTGGTGGAGGGGAAAAGAAGAAGAAGAGAAGAAAAACATGTCTAGGGTTGGATTTTCCAAGAGATTCAAGAGGTTTTTGAAGAAAGTTCAAGAGGAAAAAGTGTGGAGGAAGGTTCAAGCTACATTTTGAACCAAGAAATCACTTGGTTAGCTAAAGATTCAAGGTAAGCTTCTTGATTAAGGTTAAGCTTTTGTTGGTTTTATGGTTTAGAAAGCTTAGAAAGAAGATGGGTCTAGTGATTCTAAAGTTTATAGCATGATTTAAGTTCATTAGGTTTTTCAATTTTAAAACCCTAAGTGATTATGGGTTTTCGGTTTTAATGAAGGGAAAGAAGAAAGAGGAGAAGAACAAGAAGAGGAACTTCCTTAGGCAAGTTTAAGCAAGGATACAAGGTGGGTTTCATATTTATCTTTATGTACATACGCTATAAATATAAATTAATGCATGACATTAATGAGTTTTGATTACTTGGTAGTTGTATTAAATGTTTGTGATTGAATGTTGGATGTGGTTGTTGTAAATCATTGATGATTGTATTAAATGCTTGATGTTGTTGTTGTTAGGAAATTATGAAGGTTGAGGATGGAATCATGATGTTTATAAATGTACATTGTATGATGACGATTGAAATTGTTTTGGAGAAACTTGTTAAATGAATATGATGAAAAGCATGAATGATGTATGAAAAAAGGAAGATGATTTTTAAAGAAACAATGAATTGGACAAGAACAATCCAATTTTCTTGTATGATGCATGATTATTATGTTATGTGGGTAAGGTATAGTCTTAAGAACTGTCACGTGCACATCGACCATGAAAGCCTTCGCCCGGTTGCCCGATTGTGGCATAGGATGATCCAACATTTTGGACTCCTAAAGATTTGCCCATATAAGCTCATTAAATGAGACTATATGGTTTCCAAGAATATGGACTTACTGAGCCATTTGATGTGTTTCATATGTGATTACATGAAAATGCAAGAATTATGAATGTTTGAATTATGAGAAATTATGTTTACGTATTGATGAAAATTGCATGATGCATGATTTATGACTTCATCGAAAGATTGTTAAATGTATGGATAATTAAATGGACATGCTTGATATATAAATATAAATGTGTTACCCACAGAGCGAAAGCTCACCCCCCTCAAATTTTCTAGGAAATGAGCAGGATCCCAATGAGCAAGTTTAAAGGCATTTACTCCAAGATTTTTTTTTGGTTTTGTATTTGAAATGGTTTTTGTAAAACAATGCTTTAGTCGCATTTTAAGAATGATATTGTATTTTGAAGCTTCATTGTAATTGGGCTTGAAATTCCCACTAAAGCATTGTATGATACATGATTAAATGACCATGATATGATGAAGATGAAATGAATTTGAGTTGTAACTCAAAACTAAAATTTCAAACCCTATGTTATTACGTTTGATTTAGTAGTGTTCCAATGATGCATGAGATGGCATGAGTAAAATATAGGTAGGTAACTGTTAGGAGTGTGGTTGCTGCCCTTGAATATAGAATTGTGGTGCAGGTTGTAGTCTTAGATTGAAGAATTAGGTTAGGAATAAAATAGGGGAGGTGCTGTCAAATTTTCCCAAAAATTATGCAGCAACTTCCATTTTGATTTTAGACTCTCTTAGTGTTTGAATAGAATTGAGAGATCTCCTTGAAGAGTGTAGCCTAAGTTTAGATCTTTAAAATGGTGTATTATTTGCTTCAATTGGAGCTAGGAATGAGGAGTTATGAGCTTTGAAAGATGCTAGTGTCAAGTGGTTAGAAGTGGGAAGTTGAGAGTTATGATGGTTATGTAGGAATTTAGGGTTGATGGACATATCAATCAAGAAATGGTTGAATGATAAAATAATTTTGATGTTTGGAGTTGTCATGAAGTATTTTAGTAGTGGAGTGAGTGAATCTTGCAAGGGTTTTGTGAAATAAACCCCACAAGACAAGGTGATAAAGAGTTCCAGTCGACTACAAATGTTTCCAGTCGACTATAAAGTTATTCCAGTCGACTATAAAGTGTTTCAGTTGACTATTCGGAGAGCGGAGATTATTTTTCGTAAGTTCCAGTCGACTATAAAGTGTTCTAGTCGACTATAAAGTGTTCCGGTCGACTATAAAGTGTTTCAGTTGACTATTCGGAGAGCGGAGATTGTTTTTCGTAAGTTCCAGTCGACTACAAATGTTTCCAGTCGACTATAAAGTATTCGAATGACTATAAAGTGTTCCAATGACTATAAAGTATTCGAATGACTATAAAGTGTTCCAATGACTAAAATCAGCAAAACACCCATCCCAGTCGACCAGCATCTATCCCAGTCGACTAGCAGCTTAAGAGTTGGACTCCGGTCACGGGATCCAACAGTTGGGGTCCGGTCTACGAGTCGAGTCCCGACATGCACACACACTTAGGTGTCTTCCTAAGCTTTTCCCCAAGCTTGATAAAAAAAACTTCTTGAAGTTCTTGTGAAACAAAAGCTTGTACAGAAATATGAAATTGTGCTTTAAGCTTGTTGGAGCGTGACCTTGTAATTGGACCCATTGGCATCCTCAAGTCTCCATTGGTGAGTTGTATCATTCCCTCCCTCCTCAAAAGGATTCGTCCTCGAATCAAGACCTACATTATCAAAGGGAGATAAATCAGAAACATTAAAAGTAGCACTAACACTATACTCTCCTGGCAAATGCACCCTATAGGCATTGTCATTGATGCGTTCAAGCACTTGAAAAGGACCATCCCTCTAGGATCAAGCTTGGACTTCCTTTGTTTAGAAATCTCTCCTCCACGAAGTGCACCCAAACCCAATCTCCGTGTTCAAACTTCATCTCCCTACACCCTTGATTGGCTCTTTGAGCATACTTTGTTCTTTTCCTCAATGTGTCTGCCTAGCTTTCTCATGTATTATCTTAACCAATTCGGCCCTTTGCTGCCCATCTACATTAACAATCTCATTCAAGGGTAAAGGCAACAAATCCAATGGAGTTAATGGGTTAAAACCATACACAATCTCAAATGAAGAATAACCTGTAGAAGAATGAATGCTTCTATTATATGCAAACTCAATCAAAGGCAAACAATCTTCCCAAGCTTTCAAATTTTTACCCACAACAGCACGCAATAAAGATCCTAAGGTTCTATTAACCATTTCAGTTTGTCCATCTGTTTGGGGATGACAAGTTGTAGAAAACAAAAACTTTGTTCCCAATTTATTCCATAGAACACGTCAAAAGTGACTTAAAAACTTAGAATCCCTATATGAAACAATGGTTCTAGGAATGCCATGCAACCTAACAACATATCAGCAACATGTGTAGCATCATCAGATTTATGACATGCAATAAAATAAGCCATTTTACTAAATCTATCAACTAAAACAAAGATGCTATCACGTCCTTTCCTAGTCATAGGCAATCCTAACACAAAATCCATAGATATATCAATCCAAGGACTAATAGGGACAGGTAGAGGCGTGTACAACCCATGTGGTTGTACCTTGGACTTGGCTTGCCTACACGCTGCACAACTAGAGCAAACTCTTTCAACATCCTTTTTCGTGTTAGGCCAATAAAAATGCTCCTGTAATATGTTAAGTGTTTTAGCAATAACAAAATGTCCCATTAAACCTCCATCATGAGACTCCCTAGCAAGCATCTCACGCATAGAACAAGTAGGAATACATAGTTTATTATCTCTAAACAAATATCCATCATTCCTATAAAACTTTTGAAAAGCAACTTGTTCACATGCATCATACACATTAGCAAAGTCAGAATCTGATTTGTACAAATCTTTTATATACTCAAACCCAATCAACTTAGAACTAAGAGAAGAGATTAGAGCATACCTCCTAGACAATGCATCAGCGATCACATTTTCTTTACCTTGCTTGTATTTCACAACATATGGGAATGTTTATATGAACTCCAACCACTTAGCATGTCTTTTATTTAACTTACCTTGGCCCTTAAGATGCTTCAAACTCTCATGATCAGTGTGAATCACAAATTCCTTTGGCCATAGATAATGTTGTCAAATTTGTAGAGCTCTTACCAATGCATATAGCTCCTTGTCATAAGTGGAATACTTCATTTAAGCACCATTCAACTTCTCACTAAAATAGGCAATGGGACGCCTTCCTGCAATAAAAAAAGACCAATACCTATCCCAGAGGCATCACATTCAATCTCAAAAGTAGAAGAAAAATCAGGTAAACTCAAAATAGGTGCAGAACAAAGTTTTTCTTTCAAAGTGTTAAAAGCAATTTCCTGCGCCTCTCCCCACTTAAATCCTACCTCCTTTTTAACAATCTCAGTCAATGGAGCTGCAATGGAACTAAATTTTTTTCACAAACCTCCTATAGAAACTAGCAAATCCATGAAAAGATCTCACCTGAGTAACACTTGTAGGTTTCGACCACTCCCAAATTGCCTTGACCTTTTCTTGGTCCACCTCAATTCCATTAGAAGAAAGAACATAACCAAGAAATATGACACGATCCATGCAAAATGTACACTTCTTTAACTTAGCATACAACTTTTCTGCCCTATGTGCATCTAACACAAGCCTAAGATGCTCAATATGCTCATTAATGCTTTTGCTATAGATCAATATGTCATCAAAATATACCACAACAAACTTACCAATAAATGACCTCAAAACATGATTCATCAAACGCATAAATGTACTAGGAGCATTAGTTAAGCCAAAAGGCATCACAAGCCACTCATATAAACCATGTTTTGTTTTAAAAGCAGTTTTCCATTCATCACCAATTTTCATTCTAATCTGATGGTAACCACTCATAAGATCAATTTTGGTAAACACACATGCACCATGCAATTCATCAATCATATCATCCAATCTAGGTATAGGATGGCGATACTTTACCGTTATCTTGTTAAGAGCTCTGCAATCCACACACATGCGCCAACTCCCATCCTTCTTTGGAACCAATATCACTGGCACGGCACAAGGACTAAGACTCTCCCGATGTGTCCCTTTGTAGCAATTCTTCCACTTGCTTTTGAGTTCCTTAGTTTCTTCAGATTAGCCCTATGTCGGTTGGTCTCGAATTTGCACCCCTGCATGAAGTCAATCGATGTTCTATTCCTCTAATAGGTGGCAATTCCTTAGGTAACTCCTCGTGAAAAACATCTCCATACTCCTGCAAAAGAGAAACAACACTACTAGGCAAACAAGGGTCAAGGTCGATTCATTAAAATAAGCTTGCTTGTACATAAAAGTACAAACAAACATCTCCTTTCCACACAAGCAACCCTTACATCTCTCATTTTGCATAGAAGTTTTGTTTCTTTCTACCTCTCTCTCATTTGGGCCTTTTAATTGAATTTCTTTTGAGGCCTCTTTCCCACTTTTCTTCTCTCACTCTCGGCCTCACTTTCTATCTTTTCTTTTGATTTAGATTTTGCTCCCCTTTGCAAGGTTCTCAACCTTCCCTCAATCTTTGTATTATCATGCTTTTCTTGAATTTTTTGTCCTGCTCTTTCTGCATTCCTCCATACTCCTTCTTAATTGCATTTGGTCCTCATATACCTCTTTTGGTGCCAATGGAGCAAGAACAAATTTCTGATCTCCCATAGTAAATGAATACCTATTCTTAAAACCATCATGTAACACTCTTCTATCATATTGCCAAGGTCGACCGAGCAATAAATGACAAGCATGCATAGGTACAACATCACAAAGTACTTGATCAGAATACTTTCCAATGGAGAAAGATACAAAGACTTGTTTATTTACCTTGATTTCCCCCATGTCATTCAACCATTGTAGTCTATACTGCCTAGGGTGTTTCAAGCACTCCAACCCTAGTTTTTCTATCATCAATGTACTAGCCACATTAGTGCAGCTTCCCCCATCAATGATCAGGCTACAAATCTTCTCATTCACTAGGCATCTGGAATGAAAAATATTTTCCCTTTGCTCAATTCCATCTTCCTTCACTTGAGCACTCAAAACTCGCCTAGTAACAAGTAATTCACCCCTAGGTGCATCCTCAACATCCACATCAGAACAATCTTCCAACTCAGGCATGGAAGTCAAATCATCTTCTTCCTCCTCAGACACTTCTCCTCCTCCTCTCACAAACATTGTTTTCTTGTTTGGGCATTGAGAAGCAATATGACCAACACCAAGACATTTAAAGCATTTAATAGTCCTATGCTTTTCAGAATTGGAACTAGAAGAACTTGGAGTTTTAAAAGTACCTTTTGGATCTGCCTTATTCTTCTCTTCCTTTAGCTTGTCTTTGTCCTTCTCATTTTTCTTGGACCATTTCGAGTTCCAATTTGTAGTAGAGCTTGGGTAAGAAGCCTTGTTGGAGCTTTTGTACTTGAGTTGCCTCTCCACCTTCATGGCCATATTCACCATCTCCTCTAACTCCACATAATGGTGCAATTCAATAACATTGGCAATGTCTTTGTTCAAACCAGCCAAGAAACGTGCCATGGTGGCTTCTCTTCTTCTTCTACATTAGCCCTAATCTCGGCTATCTCCGTCTCCTTATGGTACTCTTCACACTTTTGGTGCCTTGTCTCAAGGTTTGGAGCCTTTGATGTAGCTCCTATAGAAGTAACTAAGCACAAACCTCTTCTTCATGACCCTCTTCATTTCAGCCCAAGTATCAATAGGATCCTCTCCATTCCTTCTTTTGTTCAAAACAAGTCGATCCCACCAAATAAGTGCATAATCATGAAATTCCACGCAGAAGCTTCACCTTCTTCTCTTCGAATAGTTATGGCATTCAAAATCATCTGCACCTTTCTTTCCCATTCTAAGTAAGCTTCGGATCATTCTTACCTTGGAAAGATGGTATTTTATCTTGATATCGCCCAAGTTTCTATCCACACGCTCGAACCTGCTCTTCTCCCTTGCATTGTCTCGCCTCTATAACCTCTTTCTCTTCCTCTATCATTCCGTCCCCTCTTCCACCAAATCGCCCTATGCCAATCTTCTTCATCTTCCTCATCATCATATTCATCTTCATACTCATAGCGCATACATGGAGTTGTCTCCTAGCATTTTGCCTCCTTGTTGCACCATTAGATGAAGCCTCTCGTTGTAAATTCCTAATGGCTTGATCTTGTCTATCAAATTTATCACTGACATCCCTGAACATGTTCTCAATCCTTTGCAATTGATGTTGCATAGCCTCCAAAGTAAAGAATGTGTGTTGATCAGCCTCACTATTCTTTTCATCCTTGTCACTACCTTTACTATCCTTTGAATTGGACATGATGTAATACCTGCAAAAACACGTTAGAATAGCTCCTCACACACTCCCTCACGTGTTTCTCTCTAAATCAGATTGGATACCCTCGTGTTTCACTCAAGAAGATGGCTTTTACCCTTAAATGAGCTTACACACTCTTGCCTTTTACCACTTTAGATTCTAGCATAGTTTTACTTGTCCGGATCAATAACTACCAACCAAATAAGCATAACAGCAACGTAATTCAAAAGGAAAGCAACGAATACCTAAATAAAGGAAGAAAAACACAAATCTAGATGCAATTTAATGTAAAGAAAACAATGAAGATGAAAATAAACACATAATAGATGGAGAAAACGTATGTGAACGATTTTTGGTGCCAATTGAGCAATATGAAACAAGAATACTCAATTCAAGTGTAATGGAAACAAAAAGGACAGCAAAAAAAAAAAAAGCCAAAGAGTTGAAGAAAAGACGAAACTAGGAATTAAACTCAACCCTAAACCCAAATTAACAAGAACATTCCAATCTGCCCCAATTACTCAAGAACTTAAAGATAAGCAATTAAATCAAAGACACACGTTTTGAGCGAAGAACGTAAATCTTGAAATAAGAAAGTGTTTCTTGGTGCAAGAAAACAAGTCTTGATGAGTTTCTTGAATGAAGGATGTGTTCTTGATGATACGTAGGGGAAATCAAGGTAAATAAACAAGTCCTTGTATCTTTCTCCATTGGAAAGTATTCTGATCAAGTACTTTGTGATGTTGAACCTAAGCATGCTTGTCATTTATTGCTCGGTCGACCTTGGCAATATGATAGAAGAGTGTTACATGATGGTTTTAAGAATAGGTATTCATTTACTATGGGAGATCAGAAATTTGTTCTTGCTCCATTGGCACCAAAAGAGGTATATGAGGACCAAATGCAATTAAAAAGGAGTATGGAGGCAATGCAACAAAGACAGGATGAAAAACTTCAAGAAAAGCATGATAATACAAAAATTGAAGGGAAGGTTGAGAACCTTGCAAAAGGGGAGCAGAAATATAAATCTAAAGAAAAGAGAGAAAGTGAGGCTGAGACTGAGAGAAGAAAAGTGGGAAAAGAGGCCTCAATAGAAATTGAATTAAAAGGCCCAAATGAGAGAGAGGGTAGAAAGAAACAAAACTTCTATGCAAAAATGAGAGATGTAAGGGTTGCTTGTGTGGAAAGGAGATGTTTGTTTGTACTTTTGTACAAGCAAGCTTATTTTAATGAATCTGACCTTGACCCTTGTTTGTCTAGTAGTGTTGTTTCTCTTTTGCAGGAGTATAGAGATGTTTTTCCTGAATTCTTGATTCACACTGATCATGAGAGTTTGAAGCATCTTAAAGGCCAAGGTAAGTTAAATAAAAGACATGCTAAGTGGCTGGAGTTCATATAAACATTCCCATATGTTGTGAAATACAAGCAAGGTAAAGAAAATGTGATCGCTGATGCATTGTCTAGGAGGTATGCTCTAATCTCTTCTCTTAGTTCTAAGTTGATTGGGTTTGAGTATATAAAAGATTTGTACAAATCAGATTCGACTTTGCTAATGTGTATGATGCATGTGAACAAGTTCTTTGCTCAAAAGTTTTATAGGAATGATGGATATTTGTTTAGAGATAATAAACTATGTATTCCTACTTGTTCTATGCGTGAGATGCTTGCTAGGAGTCTCATGATGGAGGTTTAATGGGACATTTTGGTATTTCTAAAACACTTGACATATTACAGGAGCATTTTATTGGCCTAACATGAAAAGGATGTTGAAAGAGTTTGCTCTAGTTGTGTAGCCCTGTAGGCACGCCAAATCCAAGGTGCAACAACATGGATTGTACACGCCTACCTGTTCCTATTAGCCCTTGGATTGATATATCTATGGATTTTGTGTTAGGATTGCCTAGACTAGGAAACAACGTGATAAAGATCTTTGTTGTAGTTGATCGATTTAGTAAAATGGCTCATTTTATTGCATGTCATAAATCGATGATGCTACACATGTTGCTGATTTGTTTTTAGGGATGTTGTTAGGTTGCATGGCATTCCTAGAACCATTGTTTCAAATAGGATTCTAAGTTTTAAGTCACTTTTGGCGTGTTCTATGGAATAAATTGGGAACAAAGTTTTGTTTTCTACAACTTGTCATCCCCAACAGATGGACAAACCAAGTGCTTAATAGAACCTTATGATCTTTATTGCGTCTTTGTTGTGGGTAAAAATTTGAAAGCTTGGGAAGATTGTTTGCCCTTGATTGAGTTTGCATATAGTAGAAGCATTCATTCTTCTACAGGTTATTCTCCATTTGAGATTGTGTATGGTTCTAACCCATTAACTCCATTGGATTTGTTGCCTTTACCCTTGAATGAGATTGTTAATGTAGATGGTCAGCAAAGGGCTGAATTGGTTAAGACAATACATGAGAAAGCTAGGCAGCACATTGAGGAAAAGAACAAGAAGTATGCTCAAAGAGCCAATCAAGGGCGTAGGGAGATGAAGTTTGAACCTGGAGATTGGGTTTGGGTGCATTTCAGGAAGGAGAGATTTCCTAAACAAAGGAAGTCCAAGCTTGATCCTAGAGGGGATGGTCCTTTTCAAGTGCTTGAACACATCAATAACAATGCCTATAGGGTGGATTTGCCAGGAGAGTATAGTGTTAGTGCTACTTTTAATGTTTCGATTTATCTCCTTTGATAATGTAGGTCTTGATTCGAGGACGAATCCTTTTGAGGAGGGAGGGAATGATACAACTCACCAAGGCAATGGAGACATGAGGATGCCAATGGGTCCAATTACAAGGTCACGCTCCAACAAGCTTAAAGCACAATTTCAGATTTATGTACAAGCTTTTTTTCACAAGAACTTCAAGAAGTTTTTTTGATCAAGCTTGGGGAAGAGCTTAGGAAGACACCTAAGTGTGTGTGCACATTGGGGCATCAAATCAAGAGGGCTAACACTTAGCTAATTTTCACAAGCACAAGCATAATTAATGGTGCAACAAGGAGGTAAAATGCTAGGGAGCCAACTACTGTGCGCTATGAGTATGAAGATGAATATGATGATGGGGAAGATGAAGAAGATTGGCATAGGGCCAGATTTGGTGGAAGAGGGGGACGGAATGATAGAGGAAAAGGAAGAGGTTATAGAGGCCGAGACAATGCAAGGGGAGAAGACAGGGTTGAGCGTGTGGATAGAAATTTGGGCAGTATCAAGATGAAAATACCATCTTTCGAAGGTAAGAATGATCCAGAAGCTTACTTAGAATGGGAAAGAAAGGTGGAGATGATTTTTGAATGCCATAACTATTCTGAGGAAAAGAAGGTGAAGCTTTGTTAGCCCCAATTTTTTTTTTAAAGTTAAGCGTGATTAGACTAATTAAGTAAGTTATGTTAGCGTTAATTTAAGTTGACATCAATAAATATATGATAGCATTAATGAGTTAGGTGAAGAATTAATGAAGTTAAATGTGCTAGTTGGACTTAAATGAGTTAGATGTAACTAATGTGTTAATTGGGCTTTGGGTCCAAATGAAATAAGAAAGAAGAGAGGATATAATTATGCAATGGGCTTAAATGAAGAAGTGGGCTTGAGTGGTAAAAAAAAATGAAGAAGGAAGTAAGAAGGAAAGAAGAGGGAATGAAGTGATTTGGGCTTTGGGCTTAGGAAATTAGTAAGTGGTATATAAGATAGGAAATAAAATAAGTTAGTAGAGACAAAGGAGGAAGAAAACAAAAATAGAGGGAGAGGAAAAAGAAGTTGTCGTGGAAGTGGAGAAGAGAAGGAGTAAAAGAAGAAAGGGTTGGCTAGGGCTTGGATTTCCAAGAGATCAAGAGGGTTTTTCAAGAAAGTTCAAGAGGAAAAAAGTGAAGAGGGGAGTCTAAGCTTCACTTTGAACCAAGAAATCACTTGGTTAAGTAGAGATCCAAGGTAAGCCATGAGTTTGAAGTTTAGTTTTTACTTAGGTTTTGAGTTAGGAAGATGAAGAATAAGATGGGTCTAGTGATTCTCTAATAAATTTCATGATTTAGGTTTTTAGGTTTTTCAATTTCTAACCCTATGTTGATATGGGGTTATTTTCTTATTATGGTTGAAGAAGGACAAGAAAGAGGAGAAGAACAAGAAGAGGAACTTCCTTAGGCAAGTTTAAGCAAGGATATAAGGTGGGTTTCACTTTTATCTTTATGTTTATAAGCTATAAATGCTATTTAACCAATGTAATTAATTATTTTCCAACTACTTTTGAGTGAGTCTTAATGATGCTATAAATGCTTGTGAATTGTTTTATGATTATACTCATGTAAGAAGTTTAGCCATAAATGCTATTTGTTATGGAATTGTTATAATGGTTGAGTTGACTTGTGATGAATAAACATGGTTTTGATGATTGATTTGAAATGAGATTGATGAATTGAGAATTATGACATGTGCATGAAAATGAGATTTCAAGACTATGCCAATTGGGCAACATGAGGTTTTGAATGCATGAAGTATATGTTATGTGGGTAAGGTATAGTCCCCAAGAAATGTCACGTGCACGCCGACCATGATAAGGCTTTGCACCGCCGCCTCGATCAGGGCAAGGATGTTCCTTCAGACTCCTCAAGATTTTACCTACATAAGATCATTAATGAGATTATGTAGTGCCATGAATATGGACTTACCGAGCCAATCATGTTGTGTTTTGTGCTTACTTGTATGAACGATGATAAACATTTCATGATTGTTGCAAATGTTGAAAAGTGTGTGATTGATGATTGATGCATGTATTATAAGATTAGATTTTGAGAATTTGCTTGAATCATAAGTAATTCAATGAACTTTGCTTATTTCCATAAATATAAACATGTTACCCACGAGCGAAAGCTCACCCCCCACCTTCCCGTCCCATCTCCAGGTGAAGATCGGGATCACGAAGAATGAGCTCAAGGCAAACTCCAAGATTGTGTTTTTAATGTATTTTCAAGTTAACTTTTGTAAATCAATGCTTTAGATGCATTTTGAGCAAATGATGTTTTTGACAATTTTGTATTTTGGGATATGATGGAGTGGCTTGAAATGCCCTCTAAAGCTTTGTAATAACTTATGATTTCATATGAATGCAAGAATGTTCAGTTATAATGTATTTTGAGAAATCCATGTATGTTTAAGACAATTGCATCATTGTTATAGTTTAGACATGATTAGATGATTAAGGGTGTGGTTGTTGCTTTAAATGGTATTGGCAGATACCTTAGAATTGAAACATGTTGAATGAGGTTGAGTATTGAGTTTCATGCAGGTTGTAGCCTTAGATTGAAGATTTGGGTTAGGAATAAAATAGGGGAGGTGCTGTCCAATTTTCCCAAAAATTGTGCAGCAACTTCTATTTGATTTTAGACCGGTTTAATGTTTGAATTGAATTGAGAGATCTTCTTGAAAATTGTAGTAGAAGTTTAGAGCTTTCCAATGGTATATCGTTTGTCACATTTGGAGTTAGGGTTAAAAAATTATGAGGTGGAGAACACATTCAGTTACTGTTCATGTACTGTTTCATTGGTCATTGTTAGAGCAGTACATTCAAATGAGGTTTCACCTTAATTAATGATAGAATTAGCATTTGTGTCCTTCATATGAATTGTAGACAATTTTGTTATCTTTCCATGGAGGTATAATATGTTCATATTGGAGCTAGGAATAAGAAGTTATAAGCTTTGAAAGATGGTAGTGTCAAGTGGTTTGAAGATGAGAGAATTGGAAGTTTTGGAAATTGGCGTGTCCGTTAAACGGACACTAATGTCCGTTAAACGGACAGCCTCGCGTGTCAAAACACCCCTTGCCCTACTCGTGTCTGTTAGACGGACACGCATGTCCATCTAACGGACATTTACGAAGAGTTTGGTACCCATTCACCCGAATGTGTCCGTTAAACGGACATGGCTGTCCGTTTAACGGACAGCTACGGGAAAAGTGGCATTTTGGACATTGTTGGAGGCCGCATTTGATTTTGTGGTCTTCATAAGAGTTGTAGATATGGATGTCTAATTTCAAATGGTGAATGAAAGAACACAATCAGACCTCTAGATTAAAAGTTATGAGAATCGCGCCAAAAGAGTTTCATTTGGATTTTTGAAGTGAGCATGGTCTATTGTATTGAGCATAACTTCCTCATACGACCTCCAATTGAGGAGAGGCTTGAACCATTAGTTTTATAAGACATATATATTCCACTCCATAAATGTTGGTGTCATTTGGAGTTAGATTGAGAATTTTTGCATAAAAGCAAGTAAGAGGTCAGTTAAGAGAGCATGTTTCAGCTATGAACTCTTTTAGGTTTTTGGAGTGTAGCTTGAGTTACATAACTCCAATTAAGGTGATTCTTGCCTCTATGCGAACGTGAGACTTTAAGCTATATTTGTTATGAATAAGGCAATAAGTGATTATGATGAATAGGTAGTGTGCGCTCATCACTTTTATGGAACAACAACTTATAACACTGAATTGTCGTAAGTGCAAGGTTTCAGGAGTACGATAGTTAAGCAGTTGGGTCACGAGATCCGACATCTATGGTATCAAAGCAAGTGTGATAAGTATAAGTTCCATGTAGTTGGGTCTCGGATCCAACAGTTGGGGTCCGGTCTACGGATCGGGTTCCAACATCATTGGTATCAGAGCGAAACCGGGTTTAGGGTTTCCTAGGAACCTTAATGGGATCGTCTAAGGGTCAAGCCAGCATGCATTTTCCTACATGAATTATATGAATTATGTGCATTGTTTTAAATGCATAACATGCAACATTGCTTTCAAATGAGTGAATTGACATATCTTAAATTGATTTGCATGAATTGAACTGTTTTATGTGAACTAAAAATTTTCACTGATTTTTTTTTAAATTGAAGGAGTAATGCCGCCTCGAAAGAGAACTCGAGGAGCTCAATCTCGGCCTAGTTCTCAGCGTGGAAGTACAGATGAGTCGTATGTTCTGCATGATGCAGGGACCTTCCCTGTCTCCGACTCTGATGCACCAAGTGTGCAACACGAGGCGCCTCCGCCGCCTCCTCCACAAGTGAATCCCATGGATCCCCAGTTCTTCCAGGCATTCGCCCAGGCTTTCACTTATGCCATGGGCCAAGGAAGACAGGCTCGAGTGCCAGCCCCAGTAGAGAGGAGCGGGCAGTATGATAAGCTCCGGAAGTATGGAGTAGTCGACTTCAGCGGGACTACCAATCCTGAAGAAGCCGAAGCATGGCTGAAGAGGACCGAGAGGGTCCTGAATCATATGAAGTGTACTGACGATGAGAAACTCGACTATACTGATTAGCTTATCGCAGAGGGATGCCCGACCTTTGGTGGGAGTCAAGTGCCTGCAGATCGAAATACCTCCGATCTCGACATGGAGGGAGTTCTTAGAGGCCTTTCGGAGGAAGTATTTTTCGATGGTCTACATGCAGGATAAGGCCAGGGAGTTTCTGAATCTCGCTCAAAGGGAGTTGAGTGTGGAAGAGTACGAGTTGAAGTTTACCCAGCTGTCACGGTATGCAGCTAACATTGTGGCAACTGAAGAGGATAAGTGTCGAAAGTTTGAGGGCGGATTGCACCTAGGGATCAGGGAGAAGGTACTGATCCACAATTTTCATGATTACCAGCAGCTTGTGGATGCAGCTCTGCAGGCTGAGAAGTTAGAGAATATAAGGGCGGAAGTGACTAAGAAGAGGAAGAACAGAGAGCAGTTTTCCAGAAAAGGCATGAGTGCTCCAGCACCTGGAAGGAGCACTAGAACCTATCATACTCAGAGTAAGGTGGGTAGCAGTGGTCCTGCTAAGAGCAAGCAGCCAAGAGCTACTTCAGTACAGGCCTCAAGAGTGGCCAGCCCAGGGTGGACAAGTAGGGGTAACTTCACAAATCCCCAGTGTGACCACTATGGGAGATTTCACAAAGGGGAATGTCTGCTGAAGATAGGAGCATGTTTTGGCTGTGGCCAAAGGGGGCACAGAATCAAGGATTGTCCCAGACAACAAAGCAGAAGGGTCTCGATCTCAGCCCCAAGAAAGCGTAAGCAGTGGCATCTCGGCCACAGATGATGTGGGCGATTCAGAACTGCAAGGAAGGCATATCCGCGGGGAGACCTAGAGGATGTGGTCGCACCGGCTCGGGTCTTTGCCATGACCAGGGAAGAAGCTGCGGCCGCTCATTCAAAGTAGTGTGGTATAGCTATACTATTTGACTCTCCGGTTTATGTGTTAATTGATCTGGCTCTACACATTCGTTTGTATCCGCAAGTATGAATTTGCATCTTTGTATGTCCCGAGACTATGGATAACTTTCGGTTGTTAGTACTCCTTTAGGGAGTAAGGTGGTGATTAGTTTAATCTATAAGAATTGCGAGCTCGAGATCGTGGTACTAGACTGGTAGTAGATCTACTACCTCTAGACCTTCAAGGATTGGATGTTATATTAGGGATGGATGTCATGGAGAGGTACAAGGCGAAGCTAGACTGTAGTTTGAAAGAAGTAGAGTTTGATCTGGGCAATGATCAGAAGATAGTCTTGAGGGGACAGAAACCGCCAAAGTCCGAGGATCATTTCGGCTATGTTAGCTGACAATATGATGAGCCAAGGGTGTGAGGCCTTCTTGGCACATATAGTGGATCTAGAAGTGAATGTGGGCAGATTAAAAGATTTTCAGGTTGTGAGGGAGTTTCCTGATGTATTTCCAGAAGAATTACCAGGGTTGCCGCCGGTGAGGGAAATTGAGTTCGAAATTGACTTGATTCTCGGAACCGCGCCAATCTCCATACCACCCTACAGGATGGCTCCAGTTGAGTTGAGAGAACTCAAGGAGCAATTGCAGGAATTGTTGGAGAAGCATTTCATCAGGCCGAGTTCTTCACCTTGGGGAGCTCCGATCCTGTTTGTTAGGAAGAAGGATGGAACATGGAGGATGTGCATAGACTACAGAAAGCTTAACAAGATGACGATTCAGAACAAGTATCTGTTGCCACGGATAGATGATTTATTTGATCACCATGTGGAGCAAGGGTCTTTTCAAGATTGACTTAAGATCAGTTACCATCAACTCCGAATCGTGGAGTCGATGTAAACAAGACGACTTTCAGACCCGTTACTGCACTATGAATTGTGGTCATGCCCTTCGGATTGACCAATGCTCCAGCTGCCTTCATGGATCTGATGAATAGGGTGTTTAATGAATTTTTAGATCAGTTTGTCATTGTGTTCATTGATGACATTCTGGTTTATTCTAAGGATAAAGGAGAGCATGAACAACATCTCAGGATAGTATTGCAGAGATTAAGAGAGCAGAAGTTGTATGCCAAGTTCAGCAAGTGTGAATTTTGGCTGCATGAAGTAGTTTTCCTTGGACATGTGATTTCCAGCAAAGGGATCCATGTTGATCCGAGGAAAGTAGAAGCAGTAGTGAATTGGCAAGAGCCTAAGACAGTGAAAGAGGTAAGAAGCTTTCTAGGTTTGGCAGGTTATTATAGGAGATTCGTGGAAGGATTTTCAATGATAGCTGCCCCTATGACTAAGCTGTTAAGAAAGAATCAACAGTTCATATGGAGTGAGGAATGTCAGAAGAGCTTTGAGGAGCTCAAGAACAGATTGACAAGTGCTCCAGTATTAGTTTTGCCCAATGGAGACCAGGGGTATACGGTGTACAGTGATGCTTCGAGGAAGGGTTTAGGATGTGTGCTGATGCAGGATGATAGGGTAATAGCCTATGCTTCACGACAGTTGAAGCAGTATGAGTTAAATTATCCGACTCATGATCTGGAATTGGCAGCAGTGATTTTTGCCTTAAAGATATGGAGACACTATCTGTATGGGGTTCAGACAAGGGTTTTCACGGATCACAAAAGTCTTAAGTACATTATGAGTCAGAAAGAGTTGAATTTAAGGCAGAGACGATGGTTGGAGTTGCTCAAGACTATGACACGATGATAGAGTATCATCCGAGCAAAGCGAATGTAGTGGCGTATGCTTTGAGCGTGAAGTCATCCATATCTTATGTGTAATCGGTTTACTTGCCTCTGTTGGAACAGATGGCCAAGTTGAAGATCGATTTAAAGCGGGATGAATCGATGGTGTTCTTGCTCAATTGAGGTGAGACCCATCCTCAGAGAGAGAGTCAAGGAGTTGCAGGAGCGGGATGCGAATCGAGTAAACTTCGTGAGGAAATTCGAATGACAAGCGATTAGAAGTGGTAGTGAGAAGTGATGGACTTATGGTAGTCTCAAGCAGATTGTGTATTTCAATGTTAAGGAAGTCAAGGATGAGATATTGATGAGGCACAATGCGCCTTTATTCCATGCACCCAAAGCAAACACCTGGATGTCAGAGATTTGAAGGAGCATTTCTGGTGGAAAGGTATGAAAAGAGATGTAGCTGAATATGTGAGCAGGTGTTTAGTGTGTCAGCAAGTTAAGGCTGAACACCAAGCACCTTCAGGCATGTTGTAGCCATTGTCCATTCCTGAATGGAAGTGACAAAGGATCACTATGGATTTTCTGATGGGTTTACCAAGGACTGTTAGGAAGCATGATGCCATTTGGGTCATTGTTGATCGGTTGACCAAGTCAGCCCATTTTCTGGCAATCAAGCAAACAGATTCATTGCAAGTCTTAGCCAGAAAGTATATTGATGAAGTGGTAAGGTTGCATGGAGTTCCGGATTCCACAGTATCCGATAGGGACCCTCGGTTCACATCGAGATTTTTGGGGAAGTTTGCAGGAAGCATTAGGAACTAAGCTGAATTTCAGTACGACGTTTCATCCTCAGACGGATGGTCAGTATGAGAGGACTATTCAGACCCTAGAGGGAATGCTCAGAGCATGTGTCATGGACTTCAAAGGAGCATGGGATGAACACTTGCCATTGGTCGAATTTGCCTATAACAATTCGTACCATTCGAGCATTCAGATGGCTCCTTATGAAGCCCTTTATGGCAGGAGATGCAGGACTCCGATATGCTGGGATGAAGAAGGTGAGAGGAAGCTAGTGGGACCAGAATTGGTTCAGATGATAGTTGAGAAAGTGGATGTAATCAAACAACGACTTAAGGCAGCCCAGGATAGAATGAAGAGTTATGCCGACGTTCATCGGAAAGAAATGGAATATGCAGTGGGTGACAAGGTGTTCCTCAAGACGTCTCCATGGAAGGGAGTTATGAGATTCGGTAAGAAGGAGAAGTTAAGTCCTCGCTATGTGGGTCCGTATGAAGTATTGGAGAGGATTGGGCCATTGGCCTACAAACTGGCACTGCCGCCAGAATTATCACAGATTCATGATGTATTCCATGTTTCGATGCTGAGAAGGTACAGATCAGATCCTTCTCACATCATTCAGACCTCAGAAGTTCAGCTGAGCGATGATTTGAGCTATGAAGAAATGCCTGTGGCAATTCGATAGCAAGGATAAGATAAATCAGAACAAGACAATCAAGCTAGTCAAAGTCTTGTGGAGGAATCATGCATTGAAGAGGGCGTGGGAGCCTCTGGATGCAATCTTGAGCAAAGATACCACACCTCTTCAAGAAACTGTAAGAATTTCGAGGACGAAATTTCTTAAGGGGGGAGAAATGTTAGCCCCAAATTTTTTTTTAAAGTTAAGCATGATTAGACTAATTAAGTAAGTTATGTTAGCGTTAATTTAAGTTGACATCAATTAATATATGATAGCATTAATGAGTTAGGTGAAGAATTAATAAAATTAAATGTGTTAGTTGGACTTAAATGAGTTAGATGTAACTAATGTGTTAATTGGGCTTTGGGTCCAAATGAAATAAGAAAGAAGAGAGGATATAAATATGTAATGGGCTTAAATGAAGAAGTGGGCTTGAGTGGTAAAAAAAATGAAGAAGGAAGTAAGAAGGAAAGAAGAGGGAATGAAGTGATTTGGGCTTTGGGCTTAGGAAATTAGTAAGTGGTATATAAGATAGGAAATAAAATAAGTTAGTAGAGACAAAGGAGGAAGAAAACGAAAATAGAGGGAGAGGAAGAAGAAGTTGTCGTGGAAGTGGAGAAGAGAAGGAGAAAAAGAAGAAAGGGTTGGCTAGGGCTTGGATTTCCAAGAGATCAAGAGGGTTTTTCAAGAAAGTTCAAGAGGAAAAAAGTGAAGAGGGGAGTCTAAGCTTCACTTTGAACCAAGAAATCACTTGGTTAAGTAGAGATCCAAGGTAAGCCATGAGTTTAAAGTTTAGTTTTTACTTAGGTTTTGAGTTAGGAAGATGAAGAATAAGATGGGTCTAGTGATTCTCTAATAAATTTCATGATTTAGGTTTTTAGGTTTTTCAATTTCTAACCCTATGTTGATATGGGGTTATTTTCTTATTATGGTTGAAGAAGGACAAGAAAGAGGAGAAGAACAAGAAGAGGAACTTCCTTAGGCAAGTTTAAGCAAGGATATAAGGTGGGTTTCACTTTTATCTTTATGTTTATAAGCTATAAATGCTATTTAACCAATGTAATTAATTGTTTTCCAACTACTTTTGAGTGAGTCTTAATGATGCTATAAATGCTTGTGAATTGTTTTATGATTATACTCATGTAAGAAGTTTAGCCATAAATGCTATTTGTTATGGAATTGTTATAATGGTTGAGTTGAATTGTGATGAATAAGCATGGTTTTGATGATTGATTTGAAATGAGATTGATGAATTGAGAATTATGACATGTGCATGAAAATGAGATTTCAAGACTATGCCAATTGGGCAACATGAGGTTTTGAATGCATGAAGTATATGTTATGTGGGTAAGGTATAGTCCCCAAGAAATGTCACGTGCACCGTCGACCATGATAAGGCTTTGCCCGCCTTCCGATTGTGGCAAGGATGTTCCTTTCAGGACTCCTCAAGATTTTGCCTACATAAGATCATTAATGAGATTATGTAGTGCCATGAATATGGACTTACCGAGCCAATCATGTTGTGTTTTGTGCTTACTTGTATGAACGATGATAAACATTTCATGATTGTTGCAAATGTTGAAAAGTGTGTGATTGATGATTGATGCATGTCTTATAAGATTAGATTTTGAGAATTTGCTTGAATCATAAGTAATTCAATGAACTTTGCTTATTTCCATAAATATAAACATGTTACCCACGAGCGAAAGCTCACCCCCCACCTTCACGTTGTAAGTACAAGTCGACTTGTACTACTGATAAGTCGACTTGTTCTTGAAAAGTACCGATAAGTCGACTTGTACATTTGATAAGTCGACTTATTCAAGGACGGTACTGTTTATTTGTGCCCTAAAGGCAATCCCCTTTAGCTGCGTTTTATTCACGATCGTGTCGCATGAATGAATAAATAAAGAAAAGGCATAATTCATTAATTTGATGATCATGAACATTGTTTATGAATTGATTGGATCTTTAATCGATTAATGAAGTCCATGATATATGACATAGCATGAAGGAAATTATGATGTGATCATACTCTCGAGATTCCTATCATGTGCAATTGTGCGATATCTAAATTCTCCTAGTCAAAGGATTAATGAGACTGGACATCATTAATCCGGATAGACTAGCACATGTCATATTCCTTGATTGGATCAGCGGTGGATCTCGTAAGCTGTAAATATGAGATATTTAGAGTTGACATGTGGATGCTTACTAGCGGTAGTAAGTTCATTGGATGACCGCCATGAGATCATCACATGGATATCTTATCTAGTGTCGGTGATAATCTCATCATAGCAATGGTGCAAGTATCCTTAGACTTGAGGTACTCAAGGATATCTTGATATCTTGATTAGACTTTGACTCCATTCCTTGTTGCCTTCGGAGGTAACTCATAGGGTGGTGCTTGGTACAACTTGAGGTATTCAAGATAATTGAGTAGCCAATAAAGGATTCACCACTGGATTAGCGTAAGAGATACCCATGGCCTCTTGTCGGGATCATTACTCGAAATCTCGCCAGAGTGAATATGTCATGAAGAGTGTCTTCATGGACATATAGAGTAATGAGTCATAGGACGAGATTTGTTATCACTTGGGCTAGACTCAGTCTAGTGAGAGTTGACACTTTGACCATGCTCATAACCAAGTGGGGTATAGGATGGTGAAAGGACGAATTGCACGCAGTAATTATCTATGGAAGGGTTTGTGATCCGTTCGTGATGAATACATCAAACCGATTACTTTCCGATCAATTGGGGTCATGATGTGTTGCTAGATACCGCTCATGACTTGCTCAGATTAATTGTTAATCTAAGTGGCCAACATAACCGGAGCCTAAAGGGTCACACGCTTAAGAGTGTTTGAGAGAATCAGTAAAATAGTAATTAGACGAGTTCCAATTATGGAGAGCATTAGGATTAAATGGATCCCAATGAGATTGGGATATGTCCGATGAGATCGCGACATCAATATTGCTAAGAAAGGTTTCGAGTCAAGCCAAAGACGGGGCCCTAGAGGCGGTAGGACCGACCCAGCTTGATGGACCTCTTAGTAATTATATATATATGTTAATTAATTAAGTAATTAATTAATTAATATATATATATATATGTAAGCACGTGGAATCAAAGTGGAGAGGAAGCTTTTATCTTAACTTTTTATATATATATATAAAGAGAAAAACGTGGAGCTCTCTCCACCATAAGTTTTGATGAGTCTTTAATGTATTAAAAAGACATATAAAAGGCTTATGAAGAGAGGATGGTCGTAGGTTTTGCAAAGGAGAAGATAAAGAAATCTTAAAGGTTAAGCTTTGGTTTGAAAGTGGTTTTTCAAGTCTTCTTCCTCAAGCATTATCGATTTTCTCTTCTCCAAGGCAAGGTTTCAACGTGCTCCTCAAGCTCTCCAGGACAGAGGTAGGCTCTAGCAGACTTTAATCTGTTCTAGCTATTCCCGGGTCAAAGGGGTTTGATCCGGTTAGGTTTTCTGATCTCTGCGTGGATCACCTTTAGAGATAGTCTCTTTTGGCTATTTAGGTTGATGTCTTCATACGGATACCTGGATCCTGGGTTCGGGAAGGTCCTGGGAACAAACAATTTTTGTTTTCCGCTGCCGGTACATGTGATGTACCTCCCGGGATTTTCCTACAGTGGTATCAGAGAGTCTGGTATCCCGCATGAAGCTAAAACCTAAGCTAGATCAGAAACCCTAAGTGCTGTTGATGTTGATGCATGTGTACTGCCCAGATTTCGAATTGCTATAGAGATAGGCTTTTCGAAATTTTTCTGCCCAGGATTGTTCATAACATGTTAGAGAATATGTCTATGAATTTTCAGAATTTATCGATTTGATTTGATATAGTTTTGCTAATTAATTCCCTAAGGTTACAGATGCTGTTTTGTGAAACGATTCTGGAACAGGCAGTAGTATAAAATCGAGAATAAATTCTAGAAATATCGTTTTCTGGATTTTCCTTCACCTACATGTCTCTAAGATGTTGGTGAATGTCTGTGAGCATGGAAATTGGATTTCAAGGTGATTGGATATTTATTCACGAATTTATTCTATGCTGTTGGGAATTGCTGTGCTGATGAACACAGATTTTGAATCGGTTTTGTTATTTAGGTTGACTGAGTTTTTGATGGCCTAAAATCCTGAAAAAATTCATGTAGCATTTTCTGAACATGTAGTAATCTATATAAGTTTCTCATGATTTATTGAAATTGTGTCATTGATCATTTCAAGCAATGTACAGAACTGGACAGTTTTGGTGAAAATTGTTGGGACTGTTTTGCTTGGCTTGATTGAGGTTGCTTTTTCAATTACAATGCCTTGCAGCATTTTTAATGTGATTAAAAATGTGTTATCTTGATGTATTATTATTTCCAAATTGAATTGCTTGAATTTGTTTATCCTAGAATTTTTGAATGCCGAATTGGTCACATTAGCGTCTCGTTAGTATATTGCATTATCTTGTTTGTTTTGACCGTCATATTTTTATGGCATGTGCTGAAGTAAATTTGATAATGTATATGCTAGCTAGAGATGCTTAGGATGATAATTTGGGTGTTCCTAAATTGTTTGGAAATTAATGAGTTTTGACTCATTTCAAGTTTTTCATATAGTTTGACTATTTAAGGCTTTCATGGTTCAATGAATTGTTCATTGATACATCAAATTTATCAGATATTACCTTAGGTATGTAGGTGTTGTGAATTGGAATTGCATTAATTGAGGAATTAGCCGATTAGAGATTTTAGCAAAATTCCCTGAATAAGTTGACTTGTATAAGGTATAAGTCGACTTGTTCAAGGTTTTTGGGATAAGTCGACTTGTCTATAGAATAAGTCGACTTGTTCAGATCTCAAGATAAGTCCACTTGTAGTACCTTATAAGTCGACTTGTTCATGGCAGGTGAAATAAGTGGACTTGTGTCATACAAGTCGACTGTGTGTGAACGAAGCATAAGTCGACTTGCATTTGATGAAAGTCGACTTGTGGCATGCTCAGGTTGGATGATGGATGATTATAAGGATTGATTCAATACGATTGATGAAACCTAAATCATTCCATATAGTCTTCGTGACTATAATCCTTAAGCTTGGAGTCTAGAGACTCGAAATCCCTCCTCGGTATATGAAAACTAACGCCTTCCATTAATATGGTAAGAACCAGAGTCCTTATAGGGTTGGGTTATTGAGCTAACCTCAAGCTCACTCTATACGAATATGTTCAAACCATGAAAATAAGATTTTTGGATTAATGGGTTGGTTTTCCTAGAAGCGTTGATTTGTTGAGCTAACCTCAAGGTCAACGTGGACAGAGGCGAAGTTGGGTAGCATACATTAGATGTATGCGCATCAAAGAGTTGATACCCAATGAAGTGCACACATCAACAAGTTGATAGCATTGATCGATAGTTGTGTCTAAGATGTAATTGGTATATCTAATACCTCCCGAGACATAAGGTGGCTTGTTGAGCTAACCTCAAGGTCATTCTTAATGTCGGTTATCGATGATGCAATTGGTATGACCGATACCTACCGATTGACCTAAGTTGTGGCTTGTTGGGCAAACTCAAGGTCACTCTTAGCAATGTCGGATATCGACCCACTAGACATTATGTCACATCGTTTCTCTGGATTTCGTAAAGAGGGTTATGGATTCTAGGAAACTAGTGGGAGCCATATGCATGTCATGCAAGTCCTTATGATCATGCAGGCATATCTATCCTATTATTCCTTCTCTCTATCGCGTTTAGGTTGATTGAAGAAGTCTTTCAGTGTGAATTTACGCTCTCTATTCTGGACCAAATTTTCTTGATTGGCTAAGGAATCTGAGAATTGTTCTCAGATCTGAGGAACTGGGATACGTCTTAGATGTTCCACTTCCAGATGCACCTGCTGCCGATGCTTCTGATAAGGATCAGAAAGCATATCGTAAGCATCTAAAGGACAGTGATATGGATACTTGCATTATGCTTGTCTCGATGTCACCAGAGCTGCAGAAGCAGCACGAGTCCATGGATGCTCACGTTATAGTATCTCATCTTAGGGAGCTGTTTGATGAGTGAGCTCGGTCTGAAAGGTTCAAGACCTCAAGGCTTCTCTTCATCATTAAAGATGGCTCAGGACAACCGCCGCGCAAGATACCACAAGATGAATGGCTATATCGAGAGATTGGCCGTCTTAGGATTTGTAATGGATTATGAGTTAAGTAGAGACTTAATTCTGGTTGGATTGTCTGATGGTTATTCACAGTTCGTGTTAAACTATCGGATGAACCAAATATCCACAACAATTCTGGTGATCAATCTGCTCATGATGAAATGAAAAGCTATCAAGATAGATAGCAAGTGCTAATGGTGGATGCTTCTTCTTCTAGTTCAAAGAAGAAAAAGGCCAAGAAACCAAAGGGAAGTGCCATCAAGGAAAAACCAAAGAAACTGCCCCAAAAGGATTTTGCTTTTATAGTGGCAAGACTAGCCACTAGAGGTGAAACTGTAAAATCTATCTGGAGTCCTTGAAGCAGAAGAAGGCATCAGATGCCTCTACTTCTTCAAATATGTTTGTCATTGAGGTTAATACTATTCCTGATCCAAACATATTGGTATTTGATACCGGATGTGGCTCATACATATGAAATGTTATGCAGGGCCTCAGGGACAGTAGAAAGCTCATAAAAGAGAACTAGACCTTCGTGTAGGTAATGCAGCAAGAGTTGCTACATTAGCCGTAGACACTTATGTCTTGTTACTCCTTACTGGGCTTATAATCAAATTGGATGATTGACATTTTGTACCTGTTTTAAACAAAGAACATATTGCATGTTTTATGTTTAATTAGAGCTGGTTTTTATTGGACTTTCGTAGCAATGGTTGTTATATTAGTTGCAATGGAATGCTCTATGGTACTCGTACATTATGCAATGGAATTGACATATTACATATGTCATATCCAATTATGAATGTCAATGACGCGAAAAGACATAATTGAGATAATTTAAAATCAACTTACTTATGGCATTGTCGAACATTGGCCATATAAATGAGACACGCATCGCTAAGCTCCATAAGAGTGGATGTTTAGGTCATTTGATTATGAATCATATGACACATGCGAATCTTGTTTATTAGGCAAGATGACTAAGTTATCCTTTAAAGGAAAGGGTGAACAAGTGAATGGAATATTAGACTGATACATTTGGATGTATGTGGTCCGATGTCCATCCATGCCGAAGTGGTTGTTTTACTTCATTACTTTTATCGTGATTATTCACGATATAAGTGTACGTCAGATCTAATGAGATACAAATCAAGCATTTGAATAGTTCAAATAATTGAAATGAAGTAGAAAACTAACTTGGTAAAAGTATGAAGACATTACGATCTAATCGTGGTGGAAAATACTTACACCAACAGTTTTGGATTATCTCAGAGATCATGAGATTTTATCTCAGTACACTCCACCTTACACGCCGCGGCACAATGATGTGGCTGAAAGGAGAAATCGAACCTTGTTAGACATGGTGCGATTGATGATAGGTTTTGCACAGTTTTGGGAATATGCGCTTGAGACAACTGTTTACTTGCTAAACAGAGTTCCATCAAAGACAGTTGATGTTACTCCATATGGAGATATGGACTAACAGAAAATCCTATCTTTCTCATCTGAAAGTATGGGGTTGTCCTGCTTACATGAAGCGGACACAGTCAGATTAGCTTGATGCAAAGCTGACAAGTGTTTGTTCGTGGAATATCAATTCTACCTTGCTGAGGAACAAAAGTTGTTTGTTTCCAAGCATGCTGTTTTCTTAAAGAAATAGTTTCTTTTACAAGAAGACAGTGGGAGCAAAGTTAAACTTGGAGAAGTTCAAGATGCTCGAACAAACATAGATCAACTGCCTGAACCCGAAACTGTCACTCATATAGATGAGGTAACAGTTCAACCTTCTACTACACATGAATTTCGTAGGTTAAGTAGGATACGCTCTGTTCCTGAGAAATATGGATTTCTCGTGGGGAACAGAATGACGTAATGCTCATAGGAGATGATGAGCCTACTACCTATGAAGAGGTTCTGAAAAGTTCAGAGTCTGGAACATGGCTTTGTGCCATGAAAGCCGAAATGGATTCCATGTACATAAACCAAGTATGGACTTTGGTTGTTACACCGGAAGGGATAAAACCCACAGGGTGCAAAGGGGTTTTCAAGAAGAAAACCAACATGGATGGTAATTTGATTACCTATAAAGCAATGCTTCTGGTTAAAGGATTTCGTCACAAACAAGGAGTTGACTATGACGAAACCTTCAGCCCCGTAGCAATGCTTAAATCCATTAGGATACTCCTAGCCATTGCCGCTCATTATGATTATGAGATATGGCAAGTGGATGTGAAGACAACTTTCCTGAATGGAAATCTACCCGAGGATGTGTATGACACAACCTGAGGGCTTCACTTCCATCGATGGCGAAAAGGTATGCAAGCTTCAGAAATCCATTAATGGATTGAAGCAAGCATCCAGGAGTTGGATTATCCATTTAGATGAGTCAATCAAAGAGTTTGGTTTCTCATAAAATTCGGATGTTCATTGTGTGCATAAGAAGGTTAATGGGACTGCAATCGTATTCCTTGTGTTGTATGTAGATGACATACTGTTACTCGGAAACGATATCTCTATGCTGCAATCAGTTAAAATTTGGTTGTCCTAACAATTTGCCTTGAAAGACCTTGGTAAAGCAACTTATATCCTTGGGATATAGATTTATGTAGATAGATCAAAGGTTGCTTGGTCTTTCACAATCATCGTACATAGATAAGATGCTAAAGAGGTTTAGCATGGAACGATGCTATGTACGAGGCCCGATGTATCATATGCTCTAAGTGTTACGAGCAGATACTAATCGGATCCTGGTGAGGGTCACTGGGTGGCTGTCAAGAATATCCTCAAGTACTTGTGAAGCACTAAGGATGTTTTCTTGATGTTTGGAGATGGAAATCTCCATGTGAGCGGGCATTCAGATGCCAGTATCTAATCTGATAAGGATGATTCTGAATCACAATCAGGTTATATACATTCACACTAAATAGCGTGGCGGTCAGTTGGAAAAGTTCCAAACAAGAGAGGACTGCTGATTCATCAACCAAGGCAGAGTACATTGCCGCATGAGATGCGCAAAGAAAGCAGTTTGGATCAAGAAGTTCATTACTGAACTTGATCTGGTCCCTAGCTGTGATGGGCCCATAGGATTGTATTGTGATACAATGGGGCTAGTGCGCAGGCAAAGGAACCAAGGTCTCATCGACGATCCGAACTCGTACTTCGCCGATTCGGGAGATCATTAGTCGAGATGATATCCTGATAGAGAAAATTCCCACAGAGCAAAGTGTTGTTGTTCTGTTGACAAAGCCATTGTCACAGGAGAATTGTGATTCTCATGGACGCGCTTATGGTATTAGATACTAAGGCGATTGGCTTTAGGTCAAGTGGGAGATTTGTAAGTACAAGTCGACTTGTACTACTGATAAGTCGACTTGTTCTTGAAAAGTACCGATAAGTCGACTTGTATATTTGATAAGTCGACTTATTCAAGGACGGTGATTGTTTATTTGTGCCCTAAAGGCAATCCCTTTAGCTGCGTTTTATTCACGAAATGATGCGCATGAATGAATAAATAAAGAAAAGGCATAATTCATTAATTTGATGTTCATGAACATTGTTTATGAATTGATTGGATCTTTAATCGATTAATGAAGTCCATGATATATGACATAGCATGAAGGAAATTATGATGTGATCATACTACTGAGATTCCTATCATGTGCAATTGTGTCAGTATCTAAATTCTCCCTAGTCAAAGGATTAATGAGACTGGACATCATTAATCCGGATAGACTAGCACATGTCATATTCCTTGATTGGATCAAGGTGGATCTCGTAAAGCGTAAATATGAGATATTTAGAGTTGACATGTGGATGCTTACTAGCGGTAGTAAGTTCATTGGATGACCGCCATGAGATCATCACATGGATATCTTATCTAGTGTCGATTGATAATCTCATCATAGCAATGGTGCAAGTATCCTTAGACTTGAGGTACTCGAGGATATCTTGAATCTTGATTACGTACTGACTCCATTCCTTGTTGCCTTCCAGAGGTAACTCATAGGGTGGTGCTTGGGTACAGCTTGAGGTATTCGAAGATAATTGAGTAGCCAATAAAGGATTCACCACTTCTGGATTAGCAGAAGAGATACCCATGGCCTCTTGTCAGGATCATTACTCGAAAATCTCGGCGAGTGAATATGTCATGAAGAGTGTCTTCATGGACATATAGAGTAATGAGTCATAGGACGAGATTTGTTATCACTTGGGCTAGACTCAGTCTAGTGAGAGTTGACACTTTGACCATGCTCATAACCAAGTGGGGTATAGGATGGTGAAAGGACGAATTGCACGGTAATTGTCTTTGGAAGGGTTTGTGATCTGGTTCGTGATGAATACATCAAACCGATTACTTTCCGGTCAATTGGGGGTCATGATGTGTTGCTAGATACCGCTCATGACTTGCTCAAATTAATTGTTAATCTAATGGCCAACATAACCGGAGCCTAAAGGTCACACGCTTAAGAGTGTTTCAGAGAATCAGTAAAATAGTAATTGGACAGAGTTCCAATTATGGAGAGCATTAGGATTAAATGGATCCCAATGAGATTGGGATATGTCCGATGAGATCGCGACATCAATATTGCTAAGAAAGGTTTCGAGTTGTTTTGAAGACGGGGTCCGAGAAGTAGTAGGACCGACCCCAGTTTGACTGGACCTCTTAGTAATTATATATATATGTTAATTAATTAAGTAATTAATTAATTAATATATATATATATATGTAAGCACGTGGAATAAGGTGGAGAGGAAGCTTTTATCTTAACTTTATATATATATATATATATATATATATATATATATATATATATATATATATATATATATATATATATATATATAAAGAGAAAACGTGGAGCCTCTCCACCATAAGTTTTGATGAGTCTTTAATGTATTAAAAGGACATATAAAAGGCTTATGAAGAGAGGATGGTCATAGGTTTTGCAAAGGAGAAGATAAAGAAAGCTTAAAGGTTAAGCTTTGGTTTGAAAGTGGTTTTCAAGTCTTCTTCCTCAAGCATTATCGATTTTCTTCTCTAAGGCAAGGTTTCAACGTGCTCCTCAAGCTCTCCAGGGAGAGGTAGGCTCTAGCAGGCTTTAATCTGTTCTAGCTATTCCCGGTCAAAGGGTTTGATCCGGTTAGGTTTTTCGATCTCTGCGTGGATCACCTTTAGAGATAGTCTCTTTGGCTATTTAGGTTGATGTCTTCATACGGATACGGATCACAGGTTGGGAAGGTCCCGGGAACAAAAATTTTTTGTTTTCCGCTGCCGGTACATGTGATGTACCTCCCGGGTTTTTCCTACACACGTCCCATCTCCAGGTGAAGATCGGGATCACGAAGAATGAGCTCAAGGCAAACTCCAAGATTGTGTTTTTAATGTATTTTCAAGTTAACTTTTGTAAATCAATGCTTTAGATGCATTTTGAGCAAATGATGTTTTTGACAAGTTTGTATTTTGGGATATGATGGAGTGGCTTGAAATGCCCTCTAAAGCTTTGTAATAACTTATGATTTCATATGAATGCAAGAATGTTCAGTTATAATGTACTTTGAGAAATCCATGTATGTTTAAGACAATTGCATCATTGTTATAGTTTAGACATGATTAGATGATTAAGAGTGTGGTTGTTGCTTTAAATGGTATTGGCAGATACCTTAGAATTGAAACATGTTGAATGAGGTTGAGTATTGAGTTTCATGCAGGTTGTAGCCTTAGATTGAAGATTTGGGTGAGGAATAAAATAGGGGAGGCGCTGTCCAATTTTCCCAAAAATTGTGCAGCAACTTCTATTTGATTTTACCATCTTTCTAAAGTAAGAATGATCCAAAAGCTTACTTAGAATGGGAAAGAAAGGTGGAGATGATTTTTGAATGCCATAACTATTGTTAGGAGAAGAAGGTGAAGCTTGCTGCCGTGGAATTTCATGATTATGCACTTATTTGGTGGGATAAGCTTGTTTTGAACAAAAGAAGGAATGGAGAGGATCCTATTGATACTTGGGCTTAAATGAAGAGGGGGATGAAGAAGAGCTTTGTGCCTAGTTACTTCTATAGGGAGCTCCATCAAAGGCTCCAAGCCTTGAGACAAGGCACCAAAAGTGTAGAAGAGTACGATAAGGAGATGGAGATAGCCATGATTAGGGCTAATGTAGAAGAAGAAAGAGAAGCCACCATGGCACGTTTCTTGGCTGGTTTGAACAAAGACATTGCCAATGTTATTGAATTGCACCATTATGTGGAGTTAGAGGAGATGGTGAATATGGCCATGAAGGTGGAGAGGCAACTCAAGTACAAAAGCTCCAACAAGGCTTCTTACCCAAGCTCTACTACAAATTGGAACTCGTAATGGTCAAAGAAAAATGAGAAGGACAAAGACAAGCTAAAGGAAGAGAAGAACAAGGCAGATCCAAAAGGTACTTTTAAAACTCCAAGTTCTTCTAGTTCATATTCTGAAAAGCATAGGACTATTAAATGCTTTAAATGTCTTATTGTTGGTCATATCGCTTCTCAATGTCCAAACAAGAAAATAATGTTTGTGAGAGGAGGAGAAGTTGTGTCTGAGGAGGAAGAAGATGATTTGAATTCCATGCCTGAGTTGGAAGATTGTTCTGATGTGGAAGTTGAGGATGCACCTAGGGGTGAATTATTTGTTACTAGGCGAGTTTTGAATGCTCAAGTGAAGGAAGATGGAATTGAGCAAAGGGAAAATATTTTTCATTCCAGATGCCTAGTGAATGAGAAGATTTGTAGCCTGATCATTGATGGGGGAAGCTGCACTAATGTGGCTAGTACATTGATGGTAGAAAAACTCGGGTTGGAGTGCTTGAAACACCCTAGGCCGTATAGACTACAATGGCTGAATGACATGGGGGAAATCAAGGTAAATAAACAAGTCCTTGTATCTTTCTCCATTGGAAAGTATTCTGATCAAGTACTTTGTGATGTTGTACCTATGCATGCTTGTCATTTATTGCTCGGTCGACCTTGGCAATATGATAGAAGAGTGTTACATGATGGTTTTAAGAATAGGTATTCATTTACTATGGGAGATCAGAAATTTGTTCTTGCTCCATTGGCACCAAAAGAGGTATATGAGGACCAAATGCAATTAAAAAGGAGTATGGAGGCAATGAAACAAAGACAGGACGAAAAACTTCAAGAAAAGCATGACAATACAAAAATTGAGCGGAAGGTTGAGAACCTTGCAAAAGGGGAGCAGAAATCTAAATCAAAAGAAAAGAGAGAAAGTGAGGCCGAGAGTGAGAGAAGAAAAGTGGGGAAAGAGGCCTCAAAAGAAATTCAATTAAAAGGCCCAAATGAGAGAGAGGGTAGAAAGAAACAAAACTTCTATGCAAAAATGAGAGATGTAAGGGTTGCTTGTGTGGAAAGGAGATGTTTCTTTATACTTTTGTACAAGCAAGCTTATTTTAATGAATCTGACCTTGACCCTTGTTTGCATAGTAGTGTTGTTTCTCTTTTGCAGGAGTACGGAGATGTTTTCCCTGAGGAGTTGCCTAAGGAATTGCCGCCTATTAGAGGAATAGAACATCGATTGACTTCATGCAGGTATGATTCCAAATAGACCAGCTTATAGGGCTAATCCTGAAGAAACTAAGGAACTCCAAAAGCAAGTGGAAGAATTGCTACAAAAGGGACACATCAGGGAGAGTCTTAGTCCTTGTGCCGTGCCAGTGATATTGGTTCCAAAGAAGGATGGGAGTTGGCGCATGTGTGTGGATTGCAGAACTGTTAACAAGATAACGGGAAGGTGCCCCATTGCCTATTTTAGTGAGAAGTTGAATGGTGCTCAAATGAAGTATTCCACTTATGACAAGGAGCTATATGCATTAGTAAGAGCTCTACAAACTTGGCAATATTATCTATGGCCAAAGGAATTCGTGATTCACACTGATCATGAGAGTTTGAAGCATCTTAAGGGCCAAGGTAAGTTAAATAAAAGACATGCTAAGTGGTTGGAGTTCATAGAGACATTTCCATATGTTGTGAAATACAAGCAAGGTAAAGAAAATGTGATCGCTGATGCATTGTCTAGGAGGGAGGGAATGATACAACTCACCAAGACAATGGAGATTTGAGGATGCCAATGGGTTCAATTACAAGGTCACGCTCCAACAAGCTTAAAGCACAATTTCAGATTTATGTACAAGCTTTTGTTTCACAAGAACTTCAAGAAGTTTTGTTGATCAAGCTTGGGGAAGAGCTTAGGAAGACACCTAAGTGTGTGTGCACATTGGAGGCATCAAATCAAGAGGGCTAACACTTAGCCAATTTTCACAAGCACAAGTCTAATCAATGGGCTTGGGCTTATTTTATCTTATGAAGGGCATGTGGACTTTCTTTTAGGCTTTTTCATGGGCTGGTTTGCATTAAGTGTGCATGTGCTTTATTAAAAAAGTCATGTGAATGTTTTATTTTAAGGAACCAAGCTTGTGGGCCTAGTTTAAAAGCCCAATTCGCCCCTCTTAAGTTAGGCTTCTATTTTGTAGTTTTCTTATCCTATTTAGACAAGGACTAGTTAATTTTAATTAGTTTTGAAGCCCAAATCCATGTGGGATTTATTCTTGGGCAGATTTGTTTCAAGAAGGCCTTTTTGATATTTTAGGCTTTCTTTAGGGTTTCTAGGTTATCTTTGTTAGGGTTTGCATTGCAAAGGGTATTTAAACCCTTGCTTTATCCATGAACACGAGTTTTGGAGAGATCAATAAAATTAGAAAGCATTCTTGAGAGAATTGAGATTCTTGCTTGTTTTACCTTAAGGATTGATTCAACTTATCAAGTAAGTTCTAACTTGTGGCGTTAATTCAATTCCTACAATCTTTATACTCTTTGTTACCAAATCCTTTCTTTTTTGGGGGTGAAGGGACTTGTTAGATTGATTGAATTTAGGTTTGGGAACAATCATTGAAACGGAGGTGATCTAGACATTGATTCTAGTTTTTTGCCGTATCAGCTCATTTGAGGGTAAAAGCCATCTTCTTGAGTGAAACACGAGGGTATCCAATCTGATTTAGAGAGAAACACGTGAGGGAGTGTGTGAGGAGCTATTCTAACGTGTCTTTGCAGGTTTTACATCATGACTAATTCAAAGGATTGTAAAGGTAATGACAAGGATGAAAAGAATAGTGAGGCCGATCAACACACATTCTTTACTTTGGAGGCTATGCAACATCAATTCCAAAGGATTGAGAACATGCTCAGGGATGTCATTGATAAATTTGATAGACAAGATCAAGCCATTAGGAATTTACAACGAGAGGCTCCATCTAATGGTGGAACAAGGAGGCAAAATGCTAGGGAGCCAACTCCTGTGCGCTATGAGTATGAAGATGAATATGATGATGGGGAAGATGAAGAAGATTGGCATAGGGCCAGATTTGGCGGAAGAGGGGGACGGAATGATAGAGGAAGAGGAAGAGGTTATAGAGGCCGAGACAATGCAAGGGGAGAAGACAGGGTCGAGCGTGTGGATAGAAACTTAGGCAGTATCAAGATGAAAATACCATCTTTCCAAGGTAAGAATGATCCAAAAGCTTACTTAGAATGGGAAAGAAAGGTGGAGATGATTTTTGAATGCCATAACTATTCTGAGGAGAAGAAGGTGAAGCTTGCTGCCGTGGAATTTCATGATTATGCACTTATTTGGTGGGATAAGCTTGTTTTGAACAAAAGAAGGAATGGAGAGAATCTTATTGATACTTGGGCTTAAATGAAGAGGGGGATGAAGAAGAGGTTTGTGCCTAGTTACTTCTATAGGGAGCTCCATCAAAGGCTCCAAACCTTGAGACAAGGCACCAAAAGTGTAGAAGAGTACCATAAGGAGAAGGAGATAGCCATGATTAGGGCTAATGTAGAAGAAGAAAGAGAAGCCACCATGGCACGTTTCTTAGCTGGTTTGAACAAAGACATTGCCAATGTTATTGAATTGCACCATTATGTGGAGTTAGAGGAGATGGTGAATATGGCCATGAAGGTGGAGGGGCAACTCAAGTACAAAAGCTCCAACAAGGCTTCTTATCCAAGCTCTACTACAAATTGGAACTCGAAATGGTCAAAGAAAAATGAGAAGGACAAAGACAAGCTAAAGGAAGAGAAGAACAAAGCGGATCAAAAGGTAATTTTAAAACTCCAAGTTCTTCTAGTTCCAATTCTAAAAAGCATAGGACTATTAAATGCTTTAAATGTCTTAGTGTTGGTCATATTGCTTCTCAATGCCCAAACAAGAAAACAATGTTTGTGAGAGGAGGAGAAGTTGTGTGCGAGGAGGAAGAAGATGATTTGACTTCCATGCCCGAGTTGGAAGATTGTTTTGATGTGGAAGTTGAGGATGCACCTAGGGGTGAATTACTTGTTACTAGGCGAGTTTGAATGCTCAAGTGAAGGAAGATGGAATTGAGCAAAGGAAAATATATTTCATTCAGATGCCTAGTGAATGAGAAGATTTGTAGCTCGATCATTGATGGGGAAGCTGCACTAATGTGGCTAGTACATTGATGGTAGAAAAACTCGGGTTGGAGTGCTTGAAACACCCTAGGCGTATAGACTACAATGGCGAGAATGACATGGGGAAATCAAGGTAAATAAACAAGTCCTTGTATCTTTCTCCATTGGAAAGTATTCGATCAAGTACTTTGTGATGTTGTACCTATGCATGCTTGTCATTTATTGCTCGATCGACCTTGGCAATATGATAGAAGAGTGTTACATGATGGTTTTAAGAATAGGTATTCATTTACTATGGGAGATCAGAAATTTGTTCTTGCTCCATTGGCACCAAAAGAGGTATATGAGGACCAAATGCAATTAAAAAGGAGTATGGAGGCAATGAAACAAAGACAGGACGAAAAACTTCAAGAAAAGCATGACAATACAAAAATTGAGCGGAAGGTTGAGAACCTTGCAAAAGGGGAGCAGAAATCTAAATCAAAAGAAAAGAGAGAAAGTGAGGCCGAGAGTGAGAGAAGAAAAGTGGGGAAAGAGGCCTCAAAAGAAATTCAATTAAAAGGCCCAAATGAGAGAGAGGGTAGAAAGAAACAAAACTTCTATGCAAAAATGAGAGATGTAAGGGTTGCTTGTGTGGAAAGGAGATGTTTCTTTATACTTTTGTACAAGCAAGCTTATTTTAATGAATCTGACCTTGACCCTTGTTTGCATAGTAGTGTTGTTTCTCTTTTGCAGGAGTACGGAGATGTTTTCCCTGAGGAGTTGCCTAAGGAATTGCCGCCTATTAGAGGAATAGAACATCAGATTGACTTCATGCCTGGGGCGCAGATTCCAAATAGACCAGCTTATAGGGCTAATCCTGAAGAACTAAGGAACTCCAAAAGCAAGTGGAAGAATTGCTACAAAGGGACACATCGGGAGAGTCTTAGTCCTTGTCTTGCGTGCCGTGATATTAGTTCAAAGAAGGATGGGAGTTGGCGCATGTGTGTGGATTGCAGAGCTGTTAAAAAAAAAACGGGAAGGCACCCCATTGCCTATTTTAGTGAGAAGTTGAATGGTGCTCAAATGATGTATTCCACTTATGACAAGGAGCTATATGCATTAGTAAGAGCTCTACAAACTTGGCAATATTATTTATGGCCAAAGGAATTCGTGATTCACACTGATCATGAGAGTTTGAAGCATCTTAAGGGCCAAGGTAAGTTAAATAAAAGACATGCTAAGTGGTTGGAGTTCATAGAGACATTTCCATATGTTGTGAAATACAAGCAAGGTAAAGAAAATGTGATCGCTGATGCATTGTCTAGGAGGGAGGGAATGATACAACTCACCAAGACAATGGAGATTTGAGGATGCCAATGGGTTCAATTACAAGGTCACGCTCCAACAAGCTTAAAGCACAATTTCAGATTTATGTACAAGCTTTTGTTTCACAAGAACTTCAAGAAGTTTTGTTGATCAAGCTTGGGGAAGAGCTTAGGAAGACACCTAAGTGTGTGTGCACATTGGAGGCATCAAATCAAGAGGGCTAACACTTAGCCAATTTTCACAAGCACAAGTCTAATCAATGGGCTTGGGCTTATTTTATCTTATGAAGGGCATGTGGACTTTCTTTTAGGCTTTTTCATGGGCTGGTTTGCATTAAGTGTGCATGTGCTTTATTAAAAAAGTCATGTGAATGTTTTATTTTAAGGAACCAAGCTTGTGGGCCTAGTTTAAAAGCCCAATTCGCCCCTCTTAAGTTAGGCTTCTATTTTGTAGTTTTCTTATCCTATTTGGACAAGGACTAGTTAATTTTAATTAGTTTTGAAGCCCAAATCCATGTGGGATTTATTCTTGGGCAGATTTGTTTCAAGAAGGCCTTTTTGATATTTTAGGCTTTCTTTAGGGTTTCTAGGTTATCTTTGTTAGGGTTTGCATTGCAAAGGGTATTTAAACCCTTGCTTTATCCATGAACACGAGTTTTGGAGAGATCAATAAAATTAGAAAGCATTCTTCAAGAGAGAATTGAGATTCTTGCTTGTTTTACCTTAAGGATTGATTCAACTTATCAAGTAAGTTCTAACTTGTGGCATTAATTCAATTCCTACAATCTTTATACTCTTTGTTACCAAATCCTTTCTTTTTTGGGGGTGAAGGGTCTTGTTAGATTGATTGAATTTAGGTTTGGGAACAATCATTGAAACGGAGGTGATCTAGACATTGATTCTAGTTTTTTGCCGTATCAGCTCATTTGAGGGTAAAAGCCATCTTCTTGAGTGAAACACGAGGGTATCCAATCTGATTTAGAGAGAAACACGTGAGGGAGTGTGTGAGGAGCTATTCTAACGTGTCTTTGCAGGTTTTACATCATGACTAATTCAAAGGATTGTAAAGGTAATGACAAGGATGAAAAGAATAGTGAGGCCGATCAACACACATTCTTTACTTTGGAGGCTATGCAACATCAATTCCAAAGGATTGAGAACATGCTCGGGGATGTCATTGATAAATTTGATAGACAAGATCAAGCCATTAGGAATTTACAACGAGAGGCTCCATCTAATGGTGGAACAAGGAGGCAAAATGCTAGGAGCCAACTCCTCATATTTATGAGTATGAAGATGAATATGATGATGGGGAAGATGAAGATGATTGGCATAGGGCCAGATTTGGCGGAAGAGGGGGACGGAATGATAGAGGAAGAGGAAGAGGTTATAGAGGCCGAGACAATGCAAGGGGAGAAGACAGGGTCGAGCGTGTGGATAGAAACTTAGGCAGTATCAAGATGAAAATACCATCTTTCCAAGGTAAGAATGATCCAAAAGCTTACTTAGAATGGGAAAGAAAGGTGGAGATGATTTTTGAATGCCATAACTATTATGAGGAGAAGAAGGTGAAGCTTGCTGCCGTGGAATTTCATGATTATGCACTTATTTGGTGGGATAAGCTTGTTTTGAACAAAAGAAGGAATGGAGAGGATCTTATTGATACTTGGGCTTAAATGAAGAGGGGGATGAAGAAGAGGTTTGTGCCTAGTTACTTCTATAGGGAGCTCCATCAAAGGCTCCAAATCTTGAGACAAGGCACCAAAAGTGTAGAAGAGTACCATAAGGAGAAGGAGATAGCCATGATTAGGGCTAATGTAGAAGAAGAAAGAGAAGCCACCATGGCACGTTTCTTGGCTGGTTTGAACAAAGACATTGCCAATGTTATTGAATTGCACCATTATGTGGAGTTAGAGGAGATGGTGAATATGGCCATGAAGGTGGAGGGGCAACTCAAGTACAAAAGCTCCAACAAGGCTTCTTATCCAAGCTCTACTACAAATTGGAACTCGAAATGGTCAAAGAAAAATGAGAAGGACAAAGACAAGCTAAAGGAAGAGAAGAACAAGGCAGATCCAAAAGGTAATTTTAAAACTCCAAGTTTTCTAGTTCCAATTCTAAAAAGCATAGGACTATTAAATGCTTTAAATGTCTTAGTGTTGGTCATATTGCTTCTCAATGCCCAAACAAGAAAACAATGTTTGTGAGAGGAGGAGAAGTTGTGTCTGAGGAGGAAGAAGATGATTTGACTTCCATGCCTGAGTTGGAAGATTGTTTTGATGTGGAAGTTGAGGATGCACCTAGGGGTGAATTACTTGTTACTAGGCGAGTTTTGAATGCTCAAGTGAAGGAAGATGGAATTGAGCAAAGGGAAAATATATTTCATTCCAGATGCCTAGTGAATGAGAAGATTTGTAGCCTGATCATTGATGGGGGAAGCTGCACTAATGTGGCTAGTACATTGATAGTAGAAAAACTCGGGTTGGAGTGCTTGAAACACCCTAGGCCGTATAGACTACAATGGCTGAATGACATGGGGGAAATCAAGGTAAATAAACAAGTCCTTGTATCTTTCTCCATTGGAAAGTATTCTGATCAAGTACTTTGTGATGTTGTACCTATGCATGCTTGTCATTTATTGCTCGGTCGACCTTGGCAATATGATAGAAGAGTGTTACATGATGGTTTTAAGAATAGGTATTCATTTACTATGGAGATCAGAAATTTGTTCTTGCTCCATTGGCACCAAAAGAGGTATATGAGGACCAAATGCAATTAAAAGGAGTATGGAGGCAATGAAACAAAGACAGACGAAAAACTTCAAGAAAAGCATGACAATACAAAAATTGAGCGGAAGGTTGAGAACCTTGCAAAGGGAGCAGAAATCTAAATCAAAAGAAAAGAGAGAAAGTGAGGCCGAGAGAGAGAGAAAAGTGGGAAAGAGGCCTCAAAAGAAATTCAATTAAAAGGCCCAAATGAGAGAGAGGGTGAAAGAAACAAAACTTCTATGCAAAAATGAGAGATGTAAGGGTTGCTTGTGTGGAAAGGAGATGTTTCTTTATACTTTTGTACAACAAGCTTATTTTAATGAATCGACCTTGACCCTTGTTTGCATAGTAGTGTTGTTTCTCTTTGCAGAGTACGGAGATGTTTTCCACGAGGAGTTGCCTAAGGAATTGCCGCCTATTAGAGGAATAGAACATCGATTGACTTCATGCCAGGCGCAGATTCCAAATAGACCAAACTTATAGGGCTAATCTGAAGAACTAAGGAACCCAAAAGCAAGTGGAAGAATTGCTACAAAAGGGACACATCAGGGAGAGTCTTAGTCCTTGTGCCGTGCCAGTGATATTAGTTCCAAAGAAGGATGGGAGTTGGCGCATGTGTGTGGATTGCAGAGCTGTTAACAAGATAACGGGAAGGCACCCCATTGCCTATTTTAGTGAGAAGTTGAATGGTGCTCAAATGATGTATTCCACTTATGACAAGGAGCTATATGCATTAGTAAGAGCTCTACAAACTTGGCAATATTATTTATGGCCAAAGGAATTCGTGATTCACACTGATCATGAGAGTTTGAAGCATCTTAAGGGCCAAGGTAAGTTAAATAAAAGACATGCTAAGTGGTTGGAGTTCATAGAGACATTTCCATATGTTGTGAAATACAAGCAAGTAAAGAAAATGTGATCGTGATGCATTGTCTAGGAGGAGGGAATGATACAACTCACCAAGACAATGGAGATTTGAGGATGCCAATGGGTTCAATTACAAGGTCACGCTCCAACAAGCTTAAAGCACAATTTCAGATTTATGTACAAGCTTTTGTTTCACAAGAACTTCAAGAAGTTTTGTTGATCAAGCTTGGGAAGAGCTTAGGAAGACACCTAAGTGTGTGTGCACATTGGAGGCATCAAATCAAGAGGGCTAACACTTAGCAAATTTTCACAAGCACAAGTCTAATCAATGGGCTTGGGCTTATTTTATCTTATGAAGGGCATGTGGACTTTCTTTTAGGCTTTTCATGGGCTGGTTTGCATTAAGTGTGCATGTGCTTTATTAAAAAGTCATGTGAATGTTTTATTTTAAGGAACCAAGCTTGTGGGCCTAGTTTAAAAGCCCAATTCGCCCCTCTTAAGTTAGGCTTCTATTTTGTAGTTTTCTTATCCTATTTGGACAAGGACTAGTTAATTTTAATTAGTTTTGAAGCCCAAATCCATGTGGGATTTATTCTTGGGCAGATTTGTTTCAAGAAGGCCTTTTTGATATTTTAGGCTTTCTTTAGGGTTTCTAGGTTATCTTTGTTAGGGTTTGCATTGCAAAGGGTATTTAAACCCTTGCTTTATCCATGAACACGAGTTTTGGAGAGATCAATAAAATTAGAAAGCATTCTTCAAGAGAGAATTGAGATTCTTGCTTGTTTTACCTTAAGGATTGATTCAACTTATCAAGTTAGTTCTAACTTGTGGCGTTAATTCAATTCCTACAATCTTTATACTCTTTGTTACCAAATCCTTGCTGTTTTGGGGGTGAAGGGTCTTGTTAGATTGATTGAATTTAGGTTTGGGAACAATCATTGAAACGGAGGTGATCTAGACATTGATTCTAGTTTGTTGCCGTATCAGCTCATTTGAGGGTAAAAGCCATCTTCTTGAGTGAAACACGAGGGTATCCAATCTGATTTAGAGAGAAACACGTGAGGGAGTGTGTGAGGAACTATTCTACCGTGTTTTTGCAGGTTTTACATCATGACTAATTCAAAGGATAGTAAAGGTAATGACAAGGATGAAAAGAATAGTGAGGCTGATCAACACACATTCTTTACTTTGGAGGCTATGCAACATCAATTCCAAAGGATTGAGAACATGGTCAGGGATGTCAGTGATAAATTTGATAGACAAGATCAAGCCATTAGGAATTTACAATGAGAGGCTCCATCTAATGGTGGAACAAGGAGGCAAAATGCTAGGGAGCTAACTCCTATGCGCTATGAGTATGAAGATGAATATGATGATGGGGAAGATGAAGAAGATTGGCACAGGGCCAGATTTGGCGGAAGAGGGGGACGGAATGATAGAGGAAGAGGAAGAGGTTATAGAGGCCGAGACAATGCAAGGGGAGAAGACAGGGTCGAGCGTGTGGATAGAAACTTAGGCAGTATCAAGATGAAAATACCATCTTTCCAATGTAAGAATGATCCAAAAGCTTACTTAGAATGGGAAAGAAAGGTGGAGATGATTTTTGAACGCCATAACTATTCTGAGGAGAAGAAGGTGAAGCTTGTTGCCGTGGAATTTCATGATTATGCACTTATTTGGTGGGATAAGCTTGTTTTGAACAAAAGAAGGAATGGAGAGGATCCTATTGATACTTGGGCTTAAATGAAAAGGGGGATGAAGAAGAGGTTTGTGCCTAGTTACTTCTATAGGGAGCTCCATCAAAGGCTCCAAACCTTGAGGCAAGGCACCAAAAGTGTAGAAGAGTACCATAAGGAGATGGAGATAGCCATGATTAGGGCTAATGTAGAAGAAGAAAGAGAAGCCACCATGGCACGTTTCTTGGCTGGTTTGAACAAAGACATTGCCAATGTTATTGAATTGCACCATTATGTGGAGTTAGAGGAGATGGTGAATATGGCCATGAAGGTGGAGAGGCAACTCAAGTACAAAAGCTCCAACAAGGCTTCTTACCCAAGCTCTACTACAAATTGGAACTCGAAATGGCCAAAGAAAAATGAGAAGGACAAAGACAAGCTAAATGAAGAGAAGAACAAGGCAGATCCAAAAGGTACTTTTAAAACTCCAAGTTCTTCTAGTTCCAATTCTGAAAAGCATAGGACTATTAAATGCTTTAAATGTCTTAGTGTTGGTCATATTTCTTCTCAATGTCCAAACAAGAAAACAATGTTTTTGAGAGGAGGAGAAGTTGTGTCTGAGGAGGAAGAAGATGATTTGACTTCCATGCCTGAGTTGGAAGATTGTTCTGATGTGGAAGTTGAGGATGCACCTAGGGATGAATTACTTGTTACTAGGCGAGTTTTGAATGCTCAAGTGAAGGAAGATGGAATTGAGCAAAGGAAAATATTTTTCATTCAGATGCCTAGTGAATGAGAAGGTTTGTAGCTTTGATCATTGATGGGGAAGCTGCACTAATGTGGCTAGTACATTGATGGTAGAAAAACTCGGGTTGGAGTGCTTGAAACACCCTAGGCCGTATAGACTACAATGGCTGAATGACATGGGGGAAATCAAGGTAAATAAACAAGTCCTTGTATCTTTCTCCATTGGAAAGTATTACGATCAAGTACTTTGTGATGTTGTACTATGCATGCTTGTCATTTATTGCTCGATCGACCTTGGCAATATGATAGAAGAGTGTTACATGATGGTTTTAAGAATAGGTATTCATTTACTATGGGAGATCAGAAATTTGTTCTTGCTCCATTGGCACCAAAAGAGGTATATGAGGACCAAATGCAATTAAAAAGGAGTATGGAGGCAATGAAACAAAGAAAGGACAAAAAACTTCAAGAAAAGCATGACAATACAAAAATTGAGTGGAAGGTTGAGAACCTTGCAAAAGGGGAGCAGAAATCTAAATCAAAAGAAAAGAGAGAAAGCGAGGCCGAGAGTGAGAGAAGAAAAGTGGGGAAAGAGGCCTAAAAAGAAATTCAATTAAAAGGCCCAAATGAGAGAGAGGGTAGAAAGAAACAAAACTTCTATGCAAAAATGAGATATGTAAGGGTTGCTTGTGTGGAAAGGAGATGTTTCTTTGTACTTTTGTACAAGCAAGCTTATTTTAATGAATCTGACCTTGACCCTTGTTTGCATAGTAGTGTTGTTTCTCTTTTGTAGGAGTACGGAGATGTTTTCCCGAGGAGTTGCCTAAGGAATTGCCGCTTTATTAGAGGAATAGAACATCGATTGACTTCATGCAGGGACCTTGATTCCAAATAGACCCGACTTATAGGGCTAATCTGAAGAAACTAAGGAACTCCAAAGCAAGTGGAAGAATTGCTACAAAAGGGACACATCGAGGAGAGTCTTAGTCCTTGTGTCGTGCCGGTGATATTGGTTCCAAGAAGGATGGGAGTTAAGCGCATGTGTGTGGATTGCAGAGTCATTAACAAGATAACGAAGAAAGCCCCATTACTATTTTAGTGAGAAGTTGAATGGTGCTCAAATGAAGTATTCCACTTATGACAAGGAGCTATATGCATTAGTAAGAGCTCTACAAACTTGGAAATATTATCTATGACCAAAGGAATTCGTGATTCACACTGATCATGAGAGTTTGAAGCATCTTAAGGGCCAAGGTAAGTTAAATAAAAGACATGCTAAGTGGTTGGAGTTCATAGAGACATTCCCATATGTTGTGAAATACAAGCAAGGTAAAGAAAATGTGATCGCTGATGCATTGTCTAGGAGGGAGGGAATGATACAACTCACCAAGGCAATGGAGATTTGAGGATGCCAATGGGTCCAATTACAAGGTCACGCTCCAACAAGCTTAAAGCACAATTTCAGATTTATGTACAAGCTTTTGTTTCACAAGAACTTCAAGAAGTTTTGTTGATCAAGCTTGGGGAAGAGCTTAGGAAGACACCTAAGTGTGTGTGCACATTGGAGGCATCAAATCAAGAGGGCTAACACTTAGCCAATTTTCACAAGCACAAGTCTAATCAATAGGATTGGGCTTATTTTATCTTATAAAGGGCATGTGGACTTTCTTTTAGGCTTTTTCATGGGCTGGTTTGCATTAAGTGTGCATGTGCTTTATTAAAAAAGTCATGTGAATGTTTTATTTTAAGGAACCAAGCTTGTGGGCCTAGTTTAAAAGCCAATTCGCCCTCTTAAGTTAGGCTTCTATTTTGTAGTTTTCTTATCCTATTTGGACAAGGACTAGTTAATTTTAATTAGTTTTGAAGCCCAAATCCATGTGGGATTTATTGGGCAGATTTGTTTCAAGAAGGCCTTTTGATATTTTAGGCTTTCTTTAGGGTTTTAGGTTATCTTTGTTAGGGTTTGCATTGCAAAGGGTATTTAAACCCTTGCTTTATCCATGAACACGAGTTTTGGAGAGATCAATAAAATTAGAAAGCATTCTTGAGAGAGAATTGAGATTCTTGCTTGTTTTACCTTAAGGATTGATTCAACTTATCAAGTAAGTTCTAACTTGTGGCGTTAATTCAATTCCTACAATCTTTATACTCTTTGTTACCAAATCCTTGCTATTTTGGGGGTGAAGGGTCTTGTTAGATTGATTGAATTTAGGTTTGGGAACAATCATTGAAACGGAGGTGATCTAGACATTGATTCTAGTTTGTTGCCGTATCAGCTCATTTGAGGGTAAAAGCCATCTTCTTGAGTGAAACACGAGGGTTTCCAATCTGATTTAGAGAGAAACACGTGAGGGAGTGTGTGAGGAGCTATTCTAACGTGTTTTTGCAGGTTTTACATCATGACTAATTCAAAGGATAGTAAAGGTAATGACAAGGATGAAAAGAATAGTGAGGCTGATCAACACACATTCTTTACTTTGGAGGCTATGCAACATCAATTCCAAAGGATTGAGAACATGTTCAGGGATGTCAGTGATAAATTTGATAGACAAGATCAAACCATTAGGAATTTACAACGAGAGGCTCCATCTAATGGTGGAACAAGGAGGCAAAATGCTAGGGAGCCAACTCCTGTGCGCTATGAGTATGAAGATGAATATGATGATGGGGAAGATGAAGAAGATTGGCATAGGGCCAGATTTGGCGGAAGAGGGGGACGGAATGATAGAGGAAGAGGAAGAGGTTATAGAGGCCGAGACAATGCAAGGGGAGAAGACAGAGTCGAGCGTGTGGATAGAAACTTAGGCAGTATCAAGATGAAAATACCATCTTTCCAAGGTAAGAATGATCCAAAAGCTTACTTAGAATGGGAAAGAAAGGTGGAGATGATTCTTGAACGCCATAACTATTCTGAGGAGAAGAAGGTGAAGCTTGCTGCCGTAGAATTTCATGATTATGCACTTATTTGGTGGGATCAGCTTGTTTTGAGCAAAAGAAGGAATGGAGAGGATCCTATTGATAATTGGGCTGAAATGAAGAGGGTCATGAAGAAGAGGTTTGTGCCTAGTTACTTCTATAGGGAGCTCCATCAAAGGCTCCAAACCTTGAGACAAGGCACCAAAAGTGTAAAAGAGTACCATAAAGAGATGGAGATAGCCATGATTAGGGCTAACGTAGAAGAAGAAAAAGAAGCCACCATGGCACGTTTCTTGGCTGGTTTGAACAAAGACATTGCCAATGTTATTGAATTGCACCATTATGCGGAGTTAGCGGAGATGGTGAATATGGCCATGAAGGTGGAGAGGCAACTCAAGTACAAAAACTCCAACAAGGCTTCTTACCTAAGCTCTACTACAAATTGGAACTCGAAATGGTCAAAGAAAAATGAGAAGGACAAAGACAAGCTAAAGGAAGAGAAGAACAAGGCAGATCTAAAAGGTACTTTTAAAACTCCAAGTTCTTCTAGTTCCAATTCTGAAAAGCATAGGACTATTAAATGCTTTAAATGTCTTGGTGTTGGTCATATTGCTTCTCAATGCCCGAACAAGAAAACAATGTTTGTGAGAGGAGCAAAAGTTGTGTCTGAGGAGGAAGAAGATGATTTGACTTCCATGCCTGAGTTGGAAGATTGTTCTGATGTGGAAGTTGAGGATGCACCTAGGGGTGAATTACTTGTTACTAGGCGAGTTTTGAATGCTCAAGTGAAGGAAGATGGAATTGAGCAAAGGAAAATATTTTCATTCAGGATGCCTAGTGAATGAGAAGATTTGTAGCTTTGATCATTGATGGGGGAAGCTGCACTAATGTGGCTAGTATATTGATGGTAGAAAAACTAGGGTTGGAGTGCTTGAAACACCCTAGGCTGTATAGACTACAATGACTGAATGACATGGGGAAAATCAAGGTAAATAAACAAGTCTTTGTATCTTTCTCCATTGGAAAGTATTCTGATCAAGTACTTTGTGATGTTGTACCTATGCATGCTTGTCATTTATTGCTCGGTCGACCTTCGCAATATGATAGAAGAGTGTTACATTATGGTTTTAAGAATAGTTATTCATTTACTATGGGAGATCAGAAATTTGTTCTTGCTCCATTGGCACCAAAAGAGGTATATGAGGACCAAATGCAATTAAAAAGGAGTATGGAGGGAGGATGATAATACAAAAATTGAGGGGAAGGGTGAGAACCTTGCAAAAGGGGAGCAGAAATCTAAATCAAAAGAAAAGAGAGAAAGTGAGGCCAAGAGTGAGAGAAAAAAAGTGGGGAAAGCGGTCTCAAAAGAAATTGAATTAAAAGGCCCAAATGAGAGAGAGGGTAGAAAGAAACAAAACTTCTATGCAAAAATGAGAGATGTAAGGGTTGCTTGTGTGGAAAGGAGATGTTTGTTTATACTTTTGTACAAGCAAGCTTATTTTAACGAATCTGACCTTGACCCTTGTTTGCATAGTAGTGTTGTTTCTCTTTTGCAGGAGTATGGAGATGTTTTCCCTGAGGAGTTGCCTAAGGAATTGCCGCCTATTAGAGGAATAGAACATCGATTGACTTCATGCTGGGCGCATGATTCCAAATAGACCAAATTATAGGGCTAATCTGAAGAAACTAAGGAACTCAAAAGTAAGTGGAAGAATTGCTACAAAAGGGACGCATCATGGAGAGTCTTAGTCCTTGTGCTGTGCCAGTGATATTGGTTCCAAATAAGGATGGGAGTTGGCACATGTGTGTGGATCGCCATCCTATACCTAGATTGGATGATATGATTGATGAATTGCATGGTGCATGTGTGTTTACCAAAATTGATCTTATGAGTGGTTACCATCAGATTAGAATGAAAATTGGTGATGAATGGAAAATTGCTTTAAAAACAAAACATGGTTTATATGAGTGGCTTGTGATGCCTTTTGGCTTAACTAATGCTCCTAGGACATTTATGCGTTTGATGAATCATGTTTTGAGGTCATTTATTGGTAAGTTTGTTGTGGTATATTTTGATGTCGTATTGATCTATAGCAAAAGCATTAATGAGCATATTGAGCATCTTAGGCTTGTGTTAGATGCACTTAGGGCAGAAAAGTTGTACACTAAGTTAAAGAAGTGTACATTTTGCATGGATCGTGTCATATTTCTTGGTTATGTTGTTTCTTCTAATGGAATTGAGGTGGACCAAGAAAAGGTCAAGGCAATTAGGGAGTGGTCGAGACCTACAAGTGTTACTCAGGTGAGATCTTTTCATGGACTTGCTAGTTTCTATAGGAGGTTTGTGAAAGATTTTAGTTCCATTGCAGCACCATTGACTGAGATTGTTAAAAAGGAGGTAGGATTTAAGTGGGGACCGGCGCAGGAAATTGCTTTTAACACTTTGAAAGAAAATTTTTTTCTGCACCTATTTTGAGTTTACCTGATTTTTCTTCTACTTTTGAGATTGAATGTGATACCTCTGGGATAGGTATTGGTGCTGTTTTATTGCAGGGAAGGTGTCCCATTGCCTATTTTAGTGAGAAGTTGAATGGTGCTCAAATAAAGTATTCCACTTATGACAAGGAGCTATATGCATTGGTAAGAGCTCTACAAACTTGGCAACATTATCTATGGCCAAAGGAATTCGTGATTCACACTGATCATGAGAGTTTGAAGCATCTTAAGGGCCAAGGTAAGTTAAATAAAAGACATGCTAAGTGGTTGGAGTTCATAGAGACATTCCCATATGTTGTGAAATACAAGCAAGGTAAAGAAAATGTGATCGCTGATGCATTGTCTAGGAGGTATGCTCTAATCTCTTCTCTTAGTTCTAAGTTGATTGGGTTTGAGTATATAAATGATTTGTACAAATCAAATTCTGACTTTGCTAATGTGTATGATGCATGTGAACAAGTTGCTTTTCAAAAGTTTTATAGGAATGATGGATATTTGTTTAGAGATAATAAACTATGTATTCCTACTTGTTCTATGCGTGAGATGCTTGCTAGGAGTCTCATGATGGAGGTTTAATGGGACATTTTGGTATTGCTAAAACACTTAACATATTACAGGAGCATTTTTATTGGCCTAACATGAAAAAGGATGTTGAAAGAGTTTGCTCTAGTTGTGTAACGTGTAGACAAGCCAAGTCCAAGGTGCAACCACATGGGTTGTATACGCAGAGACCTGTCCCTATTAATCCTTGGATTGATATATCTATGGACTTTGTGTTAGGATTACCTATGACTAGGAAAGGACGTGATAGCATCTTTGTTGTAGTTGATAGATTTAGTAAAATGGCTCATTTTATTGCATGTCATAAATCTGATGATGCTACACATATTGCTGATTTGTTTTTTAGGCATGTTATTAGGTTGCATGGCATTCCTAGAACCATTGTTTCAGATAGGGATTCTAAGTTTTTAAGTCACTTTTGGCGTGTTCTATGGAATAAATTGGGAACAAAACTTTTGTTTTCTACAACTTTTCATCCCCAAACAGATGGACAAACTGAAGTGGTTAATAGAACCTTAGGATCTTTATTGCGTGCTGTTGTGGGTAAAAATTTGAAAGCTTGGGAAGATTGTTTGCCTTTGATTGAGTTTGCATATAATAGAAGCATTCATTCTTCTACAGGTTATTCTTTATTTGAGATTGTGTATGGTTTTAACCCATTAACTCCATTAGATTTGTTGCCTAAACCCTTGAATGAGATTGTTAATGTAGATGGGCAGAAAATGGCCGAATTGGATGAAGTTTGAACCTGGAGATTGGGTTTGGGTGCACTTCAAAAAGAAGAGATTTCCTAAACAAAGGAAGTCCAAGCTTGATCCTAGAAGGGATGGTCCTTTTCAAGTGCTTGAACGCATCAATGACAATGCCTATAGGGTGGATTTTCCAGGAGAGTATAGTGCTAGTGCTACTTTTAATGTTTCTAATTTATCTCCCTTTGATAATGTAGGTCTTGATTCGAGGACGAATCCTTTTGAGGAGGGAGGGAATGATACAACTGTAGGAAAATCCCGGTGTGTGCATCACATGCACACGGTGCAGAAAACAAAAATTTTTTGTTCCGAGATCTTCCCGAAAGCCAGGATCCATGTGTCTATATATCAAAGTCAAACCATAACGACCAAAGGAGACCGTCTCTAACGGTATCCACGCAGAGATCGGAGAACCTAACCGGGGCAAACCCTTTGACTCGGGAATAGCTAAAACAAAGTAAAGACTGCTAGATCTTACCTTTGTTCTTGGAGAGCTTGGAATCAACGATGAAAAGATGAAAGCTTGGAGAAGATGAATGAAGCTTGATCATAGATGATGAAGAGATGAAGAACTTTGGATTTTTAAACTCTTTTCAAAACCCTTTCTTCATACTCCCAAAACCAACGACCATCACCTTATTTTAGTCTTCAAATGGATTTTTATCTCTTATGTCCCGGTATGGAAAAACCACCGGAAACTTTTTTCAGCAATATCGATGTCACGATCTCATTGGGACATATCTCGATCTCATCGGGATCCATTTAATTCTATTGCTCTCCATATATTGGATCTCTGTCCAAAACTATTTTACAAATTTTCCGAATCATTCATAAGCGTGTGACCCATTAGGTTCCCGGTTATGTTGGCCACTTAGATTAACACTTAATCTAAGCAAGTCATGAGCGGTATCTAGCAACACATCATGACCCCCAATTGACCGGAAAGTAATTGGTTTGACGAATGAACCTATATTCATCATGAACCATATCACGAACCTTTCCATAGACAATTACTGTGCAATTCGTCATTTCACCATGCTATACCCCACTTGGTTATGAGTATGGACAAAGTGTCAACTCTTACTAGACTGACTACGTCAAATCTAGTCCAAGTGATATCAGTTCTTGTCCTGAGACTCATTACTTTATATGTCACTGAAGACACTCTTCATGACATATGTACTCCGGCCAGAGATTTCCAAGTAATGACCCTGACAAAAGGCCATGGGTATCATCTTCTGCTATCACAGAAGTGGTGAAATTACCTTCGAATACCTCAAGATGTACCCAATCACCACCCTATGAGCGACTTGTGTAAGGCAACAAGGAATGGAGTCAAAGTACAGAATCAGTATCCAAGATATCCTTGAGTACGTCAAGTCTAAGGATGTTTGTACCATTGCTATGATGAGATTATCACTGACATTAGAATAGGACATCCTTGTGATGATCTCATAGCAGGTCATCCAATGTACTAACTACCTCTAGTAAGCATTCACATCTTAACCCTAAACATCTCATATTTACAGTTTCTGAGATCCACTGCTTGATCAAATCAATGAGTTTGAAATGTGCTAGTCTCTCCGGATTACCGATGTCGAATTTCAGTAGTCCTATGACTAGGGATAGTTTAGATACTGACATAATTGCACATGATAGGAATCTCAGTAGTATGATCACATCACAATTTCCTTCATGCTATGTCATATATCATGGACTTCATTAATTTGCTTATAGATCAATATCCATATCAGTTCATAAATAATGAACATCAAATTAATGAAATATGCCTTTCTTTATTTATTTATAAAGTATGTACACAACTTTGTACAAAACGCGCTAAAGGCAATTGCCTTTAGGGCATTACTCTAACAATCTCCCACTTGACCTAAAGCCAATCGCCTTGATATCTAATACCATAGGCGAGTACATGAGAATCAAAACTCTTTTGTGATAATGACTTTGTCAACGGATCAACAATATTCTGCTCGGTGGGAATTCTCTCTATCTGGATATCACCTCGTCGAATGATCTCCCTAATCAGATGATATATGTGGAGTACGTGTTTGGATCATTGATGAGACCTTGGTTCCTTCACCTGCGCAATAGCCCCATTGTTGTCACAATACAACTGTATGGGCCCATCACAACTAGGAACCACACCAAGTTCAGTAATGAACTTCTTGATCCAAACTGCTTCCTTTGCTGCGTCTGAAGCAACAATGTACTCTACCTCGGTCGTTGAATCGACAGTCGTCTCTTGTTTGGAACTCTTCCAACTGACTGCTCCGCCGTTCAGTGTGAATATATAACTTGATTGGGATTTGGAATCATCCTTATCAGATTGAAAACTGACATCTATATACCCGCTCACTTTGAGATCTCCATCTCCATATATCAAGAAAACATCCTTAGTCCTTCACAAGTACTTGAGGATATTCTTGACAGCCACCCAGTGACCCTCACCAGGATCCGATTGGTATCTGCTCGTAACACTTAGAACATATGATACATCGGGTCTCGTACATAGCATAGCATACATGATAGATCCTACTGCAGATGCAAACGGGATCATATTCATGCGCATCCTCTCATCTTGTGTCTTAGGATACAGAGAGAACCCTCCACTTCATAATCATTATCACTATGAGGAGGAGCAAGATGAAGATGGATTTGATGAGGAAGAGTGGTATGGAGCTCGAAACAATGCAAGAGGTGGTAGAGGAGATAGAGGCCGAAATAGAGGTGGTTATAGAGGAAGAGATGAAAGAGGCAGAGAGGAGGAAGAGACTAAAAGAGTAGATAGAAACATTGCAGCATCAAAATGAAGATGCCGTCATTTCAAGGAAGGAATGATGCTGATGCCTACTTAGAGTGGGAAAGGAAAGTAGAGATGATATTTGCCGCCACAATTATTACGAGGAGAAGAAGGTGAAGTTAGCGGCGGTTGAGTTCTCTGATTATCTTTGCTGTTTGGTGGGATCAATTGATGGTTAGTAGAAGACGAACTGGAGAAAGACCTGTTGAAACCTGGGATGAGATGAAACGCATCATGAAAAAGAGATTTGTGCCAAGTTACTACTATAGGGAGTTGCATCAAAAACTCCAAACATTGAGGCAAGGCACAAAGAGCGTGGAAGATTACCACAAGGAGATGGAGATAGCTATGATAAGAGCTAACATAGAGGAGGATAGAGAGGCTACAATGGCTCGATTCCTTGCTGGTCTAAATAAAGAGATATCGAATGTGTTAGAGCTTCATCAATACTTAGAGTTGGAGGACATGGTAAGCATGGCTATGAAGATTGAAAAGCAATTGAAGGGAAAAGGTTTCAGCAAGGGCAATACCTCAGGATCTTCAAATTCTTGGGGTCCTAAATGGCCAAAGAAGGAAAAGAGCAAGGATAAGTCCTATGACAATAAGGACAAGTCGAAGGAAAAGTGGACAGCCTCTAAAGGTGCGCCTACATCTAATGATCAAAATCCTAACACTAAACAAAGAGACATCAAATGCTTCAAGTTTTTGGGTTTAGGTCATAGGGCAAACCAATGTCCCAATAGGAAGATCATGTATTTGCGAGATGGGGTAATTGAATCAGAAGATAGTGATGGAAGTGATATGCCTGAGTTGGAGGATTGCACTGATGAAGAAGTTGAGCAACCAGTCCAAGCTGAAGCATTAGTAGTGAGGCGAGCTCTCAATGTACAAGAACCCAAGTTAATTTGTAGAAATCCCCTTGAACCCCAATCAGTTAAGTACTCAAGAACACAAGAAATAGGAATTAAAATTGATAACAAAAGATAAACTCAATTGCAATCAATAAGAACACCTTGTGCATAAACATAAAAGAAAGCAAACTCTCTCTTCAATGTTGAGAGGGAGGTGGCTGCTGGAGAGAATAAGATGAAGATCTGAATATGAGAGCCACCAAAACCCTAAAACATGCTTAATTTATACCTAAACCTAATGGATTTCGAAATGGGCTTAAGTAGAATAACAAGGGCCCATGTATTCTAACTTAAAAAAGCTAAATTAAACCCATAAACCAAGTCTGAAATAGAAGAAATTAAAACCAACGTGGCCCTCTTGAAATGTGGCCCATTTCACTTGTTCTAACCCCAAAAGAGACAAATAAAACAACCCATAACAAACAAGCCCAAATTTGACCCAAAACAAGCTCAAAACACAAACATCCCAAACTAGTCTGTTAGCCCAGTTATGTAGACATACTTAGGCTCCAAAACAGTTCCATATATGGACTTGCCATACTTGGATAGCCCACTTTCAACATGGTTTTGCACATAAGTTTGGAGTTGCTCCTTCAGACGCTTTGCTCGGGACCTTGTGACTGGACCGACAAAACTTTCCATACTGGGAAAACCTTCCAAATTGGCACTTGAATGATCTTGTTTTGCTTGAACAACCTCAATATGATTTCCCATGACATCGCCTTGCACTTTAGCACCATTTTCCAAATTGCTGCTTGTAGCATTTTGAATGCCATTTGTATCAAATAAAGTGAGCCATCTTGCTAAATCGATCAACCACCACAAAGATACTATCCTTTCCACTAGATGATCTAGGCAATCCAAGCACAAAGTCCATAGATATATCAACCCAAGGATGAGAGGGGATGGGTAATGGAGAATATAAACCATGTGATTGAACCTTAGATTTTGCATGCCTACAAGTAATACATTTAGCACAAATAGAAACAACATCCTTTCTCATGTTAGGCCATTAAAAATGTTCATGCAAAAGAGCTAAAGTTTTCTCAACACCAAAGTGACCCATCAATCCACCTCCATGTGTGTCTCTAATAAGTAATTCACGTATAGAGCAAGATGGAATGCAAAGTTTATCCTTTTTGAATAGAAATCCATCAAATCTATAGAAATTATCATTACCATGTTTTTCACAAGATTTCCAAATTTATGCAAAGTCACAATCAGATTCATACATGCCTTTCAACATCTCAAAACCAAGTAATCTAGCATGCATAGAGGTAAGAAGAGAGTATCTCCTGGAAAGAGCATCAGCCACAATGTTTTCTTTCCCTTGTTTATGTTTAATAACATAACGAAAAGTTTCAATAAATTCCAACCACCTAGCATGTCTCTTGTTCAATTTACCTTGGGACTTTAGAAATTTCAAACTTTCATGATCAGAATGAATGATAAATTCTTTTGGCCACAAGTAATGTTGCCAAGTCTCTAAAGACCTTTTTAAGGCATACAACTCTTTATCATAAGTGGAGTAATTCAAAGCAGCACCACTTAGTTTTTCACTAAAATAAGCAATGGGTTTAGAATCTTGCATTAAAAGCAAGACCAATGCCTATTCGGAAGCATCACATTCAACCTCAAAACTTTAGAAAATCGGGAAGAATAAGAAGAGGAGCATTGGTCAATTTTTCTTTCAAGGTATTAAAAGCAACCTCTTGTGAATCACCCCATTTAAAAATCACATTCTTTTTTACCAATTCATTCAAAGGGGCTGCAATAGTAGAGAAGTCCTTCATAAATCTCCGATAGAAGCTAGCCAAGCCATGGAAGCTTCGAACCTCATTCGCATTCTTGGGAGTTGGCCATTCTCTAATTGCCTTCACTTTCTCTTCATCAACTTGAAGTCCTTTAGTGCCTACAATAAAACCAAGAAACACAACAGTATCCATGCAAAAGGAACATTTTTCTAAATTGGTGTAAAGCTTATTTTCTCTTAAAAGTTCAAACACATCATGCAAGTGTTTCACATGATCGTCCAAACTCCTAGAATACACTAGAATATCATCAAAATAGACGACTGCATACTTTCCAATAAAAGGATGAAACACATGATTCATCAAACTCATGAAAGTACTAGGTGCATTAGTCAAGCCAAAAGGCATAACTAACCACTCATACAACCCAAACTTAGTTTTGAAAGCAGTTTTCCACTCATCACCCTTTTTCATGCGAATTTGATGATACCCACATCTAAGATCAATTTTAGAAAATATACAAGCACCATGCAACTCATCAAGCATATCATCTAAACGAGGGATAGGGTAATGATATTTCACCGTGATTTTATTGATGGCTCTACAATCAACACACATTCTCCATTTTCCATCTTTCTTAGGAACAAGTATAACTGGCATAGCACACGGGCTCAAGCTTTCTCTCACAAAGCCCTTTTCCATAAGCTCTTCAACTTGTTTTTGGATCTCCTTAGTTTCTTCCGGATTGGCTCTATACGCAGGCCTATTTGGAATTGAAGCTCTGGGAAGGAAGTCTATACGGTGCTCCATGCTTCTCAAAGGGGGCAATCCATCAGGAATGTCCTCCGGAAATAAGTCGTTGAAGTCCTGCAATAAAGACAAAACACTACACGTCAAAGATGGATCAAGCTGATTAATAGTTAAGAAAACATCTTTATATAAAAGTATATAAGATTCTTCACATTTTAAAGCTCTCTTGATCTCACTTTTTCCAGCAATTAAAGTCACTCTCTTTTCTTCATTTTTTTCACTCGTTTTACTTTCTCTCCCTTTTTCTTTCTTTTCGACGTCTCTCTCTTTCTTTTCTTTTGCCTTCAATTTGCATTATTTCTCAATCCTCACTTGATCCTCATAAGCTTGAATGGGCCTAAGAGGTTTCAGTACCATTTTTTTTTACCATGAAAAGGAAAGGAATAACAATTTTTATATCCATCATGCCTAACTTTTCTATCAAATTGTCATGGCCTACCAAGCAAAACATGTCCAGCATACATTAGTGCAACATCACATAAAATCTCATCATGATACTTACCAACAGAAAATGCAACCATCACTTGTTTGGTGCTTTCACCTCACCACAATCATTTAGCCATTGCAATTTATATGGTCTAGGATGTTTCAAAATAGGCAAATTAAGCTTGTCAACGAGTAAAGTACTAGCAACATTGGTACAACTTCCACCATCTATGATCATGCTACAAACTTTACCATTAATGAGACACCTTGTATGAAAGATGTGCTCACGTTGCTCTTCATCAAGATCTTCTTTTGGTTGGATATTAAGAGCACGCCTAGCCACAAGGGCTTCACCAACCTCAGCATCACAATCAACATCGGAAGCATCCGTCAATGGAGCCACATCATCATAGTCATCACTGTCACTACTTTCACTAGCAACAACACCATTCTCAAGTAAAATCATAGTTCTTTTGTTAGGGCATTGAGAAGCAATATGAACAAAACCTTGACATTTAAAGCACTTAACTTTATAAGAAGGATTAGAAGAAGAAGAGGATTTAGAGTCATTTTTACCCTTGGGATTTGGAGTAGAGAATTTAGGCTTACTTTCCTCTTTTGGCTTGATGTCTCCCTTGGATTTGAATAAAGTTTTGGACTCCTTCAAGGTTTTCTTCCAAGAACTCGACCTAGCACCATTTTGGATCTTTAATTGCTTTTCTACCATAATGGCCTTATGCAACAACTCATCCATGTCAAGAAAATTTTGCAGTTCTACAATGGAAGCAATTTCAGGGCGCAAACCATCAAGAAATCTTCTCATGGTAGGTTCCATGTCTTCCTCAACATTGTCCCTAATCATGATGATCTCCATCTCTTGGTGGTACTCTTCAACACTCATAGATCCTTGCCTCAATCTTTGTAGTCGCTTGAACAAGTCTCGATAGTAATGACTTGGAACAAAGCGCTTTCTCATGATGGCTTTCATTTCTTGCCATGTGCGGATTGGTCTTTCAAGATTCCGCCTTCTATTTATTTGCAATTGATCCCACCAAATACTAGCAAGTTTTATCTTTTTCTCTTCACTATATGTATGACACTTGAATACATGTTCAATTTTCCTCTCCCACTCTAAATACGAGAAGAAGCTTGTCTACCTCTCCTAATGTTGGGGCCTTCATCATCGGATTGCACATCTTCATCTTCTCCATAGAACACTCTTCTAGGACCTTTGGAGTTTGACGTGGATTGGATGTCATCCAACCTAGCATTCAACCTCTGGAATTGGTGTTAGACCCTAAATTTTTGTTTTCTTGAAGTTATTAAGTATAAAATTATTTGAATTATGATTTATGGTATAGTTTGATTTTATTGAGAATATTCATGGAAAATTTTGGATTTAATTGAGTTTGGTATGAAATATGTGTTTATGGAATAAGTGTTAGGAAGAGTAAAAATGGTTATGGAAGAGTAAATGGTTTTAGGGCAAAATGGTCAAGGTACTTAAGTTATGAGATTTTAGACTAAGTAAGGAAGGACTATTGAGTACATGTGCATTTTAGGGTTTAGGGATTAAAAGTAAGGAAAAGAAAAGAAAGAGAAATAGAAAAGAAGAAGAGAAAGCACGAAGAGAGAGTCGGCCGTGTGAGGGAGAAAAGAAAAGGAAAAGAGGGAAAGGTACCGTTTGAGGATTTTCGACGAATTTCAAGTATCCTGAAGGTAAGTCTAACTCTTCTATCATTGTTTGTGTTGGATTGAACATTTGATTTGCTGGAAAGGAGTAGAAATCGTTGGGTTAGGGCTTGAGGTGAACTTTGGTAGATTTGTTGTTTTGGTTGTGATTTTGTGGTTGTTGTTGTGTTAGATAAGTGTAGCAATAGAGTTGGATGCATGATGTAGAGTTTAAGAGTGTTGAAGGAGCCAAAGGAGTAGATGGATCTGCGAAAAATCTGGAAAAAACTGGGTTCGGATGAGTTTCTGTAACCCGCACGCCGCGACGTGTTCATGAGCACGCCGCGACGTGCGAGGAAGGCTTGCACGCCGCGACGTGCAATTATGCACGCCGCAGTGTGCGATTATGTTGGTGAGACGCGGCGAGGAAGTTGGCACGCCGCAGCTCGCAGGTCGCTCGTAGCGGCGAGCGCGGCCTTACCGCGGCGCGCGAGTTGTTCGCCGCGGCGAGCGCAGGTCGTTCGCCGCGGTGAACTCAAAATGTTTCTGCTGTTTTGTTTTTAGTGTTTTACGCATATCTTTTGATACAGAGGTCCTTTTGGGGTGATTTTAGAGGCGTTGTGGACTAGAGACATAGATCTACAAGTCTTATGAAGTGATGAAGTTATGAATTAGTTTCTAAGAATATGGTATTTCGGATGGAATTTAAGGTTTCAACATGAGTTTTGAATAAGATTTTGGTTCTTATTTTAGGAGACCAAGTGAGGCAAGAGGCTCAAGAGGAAATTCATTCCTAGGCAAGAACAAGCAAGGAAATCAGGTGGGTTCATGTTTATAATAAAGTATATAAGTTACTCATTGTTTAGTTCAAATCAAGCAAGATCTCATGCATTTACATTACATCATCCACGATCGCATTGCATACTACCATGAATGATTATATTCTGCATTATGATTTGCATTCATGATTATTATCAAGATTTTTACAAAGGAATGTCTTCCTTTCACGAATACAAGTGCATGAAATCAAGTTTTACGAAATATTTATGACAAGCAAGTTTACAAGCAAGTGTCAGATTGGCAAACAAGTTTACAAGAACAAGTTGAATTATGCATACTTATGTGGGTTTATGGTGTCCCTCATGATAGTCAAGTGCACATTGACTCACGAAAAGGCTTCTCCCACCTGCCCGACTGTGGCACAGGGTTATCCCACAAGGATTCCCTCACGAAACTACGTCTACACATCAACATTTCGATGGCTATGTGTAGTACGTCACGAACCCGGGACACCCAAACCATCATGTTATGTGCTATGATTTGTTATGTGACATGCATCATGATTTGTTCAAGAATCAAGCATTTTGCAAGAAATGACTCATACATGCTCTAGTATTATGATTTCAACAAGTATCACGGTAATGAGATATTTTGAATATTTTTGCTTATAGCGATATTATAAATATGTCCCCACGAGCTTTATAGCTCACCCCCTCTAATCTCCCCCTTGCAGGTGACGAGCCAGAGATCGAGTGAGTCACGAGTTTCGGCAGCACTCCCGTTTTCATTTTATTATGTTTATTTATTTTCAATGTTATGTTTTGGACGACAAGACCTTAGTTAGATGTCAAGTATCATTGGTTCAAGAGTGTTTTAGATTTTTGGCTCTTGAATTCAAAGTTGTGGTCTGATTTGAGATATTCATAAATCTTTATGAAACTCTTCTTTGGAGCATGAATTATGAATATGTTTAAAAGCATGAAAGTTTCACGATGGGTCCATTGAACTTCCAATGGGTTCCATTCTAAACCGTTAAATTTGCATGTTTCGCCCCATTTATTCAAATAACATGAAGCAGGTTTCAAGTATGTTTTCCCGCAGGCCCATTAATCTTCCGCGGGTCTTTTTCGTTTAAATGTATTATGATCACGTTTTCCCGCCACGCTCTCACGACAGACGTTGGGCTCCGGCAGCGGGGTCCAACAATTGGAATTGCACAGCCTTCATAAAGACTTTAAGATCTTGCTCAGCTGATTCATCTTCTTGAGACATATTTATGAATTGTAAAATGTTAGCGAACAACAAAAACAATATGGACCTTACCACTCTCCCTCACGTGTATACACTCAACGGATGTCAAACAACTCGTGTTTCACACAAAAATTGGCTTTTTCTATAATGTAAACACTCTTGCCTTTTACCACTCAACTTACTTTTTTTTAGTATTCTTATTCGAAACAAGACACAATCAAATAAAAGCAATCAAACCAAGTGACAGCTAAGATTAGAATCCCAAGATAAAATTCTCAAAGAATCCAAAAGGGGAAATAGAGTGTGAAAAAAATAGTATAAGGAATGAATTAAGGAAGTGATTACCTTGGAAAGTCAAACTTGAAGCTAAAGAAAGATTAATAAGGCAAGAAATGAAATAGGAAACGAAAAGCAAAATAGGAAAGTAACTGAAATAAGGAAGTGAAGCAAATAGGAAAGTAAACAAGTTCCAAGTAATACAAGATAGGAAAGTGAAGCAAATAGGAAAGTAATATAACAAGTTCCAAGCAATAGAAGATAGGAAAGTACTTGCAATTAGGAAAGTAGCAAACTTGGATTCCACTTCTCTAAAACTTGCATCACACACTCTGATTGTTTTCTTTTTTTTTTCTCTCTCTTTTTGTCGATTTTTTTTTCTTTTTTTCTCTTTTTTTTGACTATTTTTTTTTCACTTCTACTTTTTTTTTCTTTTTTTTTTGAAAAAATTTCTCTTCTTCTTTTTTTACTTCTACTTTTTTTTAAGCAAGCAAAAACTCAAGCAAAAGGTACACGAACTAGTGGATGCAAAAATGGACAGAAATGAATAAAGAAAAAGAAACAACAATAGGATAGTTATTTGAAATCTAGCAACCAAAGCGCTCTGATACCAAATGATGGCAGACCCAATAGGAACTTGTCCTAGAGAACCTTCAACAAGATGGAACTATGCCTGGGAGTAGATAGAATCAAGCAAACACACGGAATCACAAGAAAAAAAGTTGAAAAGATAGAAACAGAACACAAAGAAAATGGGAAGTGAGAAGAATGTTGATCGATGAAAAGAACCCTAAGAGAACTTGTCTCTTAGAACTCTAGCAAGAATGTTGGTCAATGGAAAGAACCCTAAGAGAACTTGTCTCTTAGAACTCTAACCTTAGGACGCCACAAAGGAAAACCACTGCTTTGATAAGTCAAGTATTCTCAAAGAATACAAAGAAAGCAAGAAAGCTCTCAATATTATTTCGAATCAAAGACCCTTTCAAAGTACATAGAGGTGCCTATTCATAGGAAAACTTCCTAACTTAATGTCCTAAAGAAGATACTAAATAAAAGGAAACAAATCAATCCCTAAAAGGAAACAAAATAAACTTATAAAGGTGTTGACTAGATCACCTTATTTAGAGGAAACAAAAAAGGAAACTAAATAAAATGTGATCTCAACATGTTAGACCATAGGGATCACATCCATATCTTTATTTTTAGGTGGCACATGCTTGTCACATGGTACTTTAAGTGAGTTCTCCCAATTGGACTCCATGTGGGCCTTTGGACACTTTATGTTGGGCTTCAAGGAGTAAGACAATACCACTTGGACCTTTATGAGATGAAATCTGACTCACCAATATGGGCTCTATCTCTTGAAGGTCTTGGATTAAACAATTCAATGCTTGCTTCATTACTTTGGCCCTAGCTCTTGTCATTGGGCCTCCAACATCTTGTAATGGATCTTTAGGAACATTAGACTTGAATGTTGGGCCTTTGATATGGAAATTTCGTTCATCCCCTTGCCTTGAATATTTAGACTTCAAATCTGATCCAATTTTAGCTCCTAAGCCTCCTTTTGCAAGCTCATGTCCATGCAAGTCACGTCCTAGGCTTCCTTGAGGCGAATCATGCCATGGATGCTTCTCTTCTTGTATTTCACATGCCCATGGTTCTTCATCAGAAGTATAGTGATGAAGTTACATGTGATGTGGTTCCAATGCAAGCTAGTCATATGTTGTTGGGTAGGCCATGGCAATGGGATAGAAGAGTAATGCATGATGGGTATTTAAATAGGTGTATAGTGGGGAAAGAGGGCAAAAGGTATAAACTTTTACCTTTGACACCAAAACAAAAATTTGAAGACCAAATGCAACTTGAAAAATCCTATGACGAATTTGCACAAAAAGAGGCTGAACGAAAAAGGAAAGAAACTGAGAAAGAAAGAGAAAAGAAAGAGAAAAAGGAGAGTGAGAGAAAAATAGAAGGCAAATGTAAAGAGAAAAAGAGTGAAGATAATTCAGCCAATGAGAGAAAAGAAGAGAGAAAAGTGAATTTCTATGAAAAAGTGAGGGATGTGAAGAGAGCTTTGATGACAAACATGCCAATGTTTGTACTTTTTTACAAAGAGGCTTATTTTTCAACTAACGAACTTGACCCTACTTTGCCTAGTGTTGTGATTGATGTTTTGCAGGAATATATAGCGATGTTTTTCCCGATGATCTACCTCAAGGTTTACCACCTTTGCGAGGAATTGAACATTAAATCGATCTCATTCCTGGGGCTGCTGATACGACAACAACCTAGAATCAATGTCTAGATCACCTCCGTTTCAATGATTGTTCCCAAACCTAAATTCAATCAATCTAACAAGACCCTTCACCCCCAAAACAGTAAGGAATTGATAACAAAGAGTATAAGATTGTAGGAATTGAATTAACGCCACAAGTTAGAACTTACTTGATAAGTTGAATCAATCCTTAAGGTAAAACAAGCAAGAATCTCAATTCTCTCTTGAAGAATGCTTTCTAATTTTATTGATCTCTCTAAACTCGTGTTCATGGCTAAAGCAAGGGTTTAAATACCCTTTGCAATGTAAACCCTAACAAAGATAACCTAAAAACCCTAAAGAAAGCCCAAAATATCAAAAAGGCCTTCTTGAAACAAATCTGCCCAAGAATAAATCCCACATGGATTTGGGCTTCAAAACTAATTAAAATTGACTAGTCCTTGTCCAAATAGGATAAGAAAACCACAAAATTGAAGACTAACTTAAGAGGGGCAAATTGGGCTTTTAAACTAGGCCCACAAGCTTGGTTCCTTAAAATAAAACATGCACATGACTTTTTTAATAAAGCACATGCACACTTAATGCAAACCAGCCCATGAAAAAGCCTAAAAGAAGTCCACATGCCCTTTATAAGATAAAATAAGCCCAAGCCCATTAATTAGACTTGTGCTTGTGAAAATTGGCTAAGTGTTAGCCCTCTTGATTTGATGCCTCCAATGTGCACACACACTTAGGTGTCTTCCTAAGCTTTTCCCCAAGCTTGATCAACAAAACTTCTTGAAGTTCTTGTGAAACAAAAGCTTGTACATAAATATGAAATTGTGCTTTAAGCTTGTTGGAGCGTGACCATGTAATTGGACCCATTGGCATCCTCAAGTCTCCATTGCCTTGGTGAGTTGTATCATTCCCTCCCTCCTCAAAAGGATTCGTCCTCGAATCAAGACCTACATTATCAAAGGGAGATAAATCAAAAACATTAAAAGTAGCACTAACACTATACTCTCCTGACAAATCCACCCTATAGGCATTGTCATTGATGCGTTCAAGCACTTGAAAAGGACCATCCCCTCTAGGATCAAGCTTGGACTTCCTTTGTTTAGAAATCTCTCCTTCGAAGTTCACCCAAACCCAATCTCCAGTTCAAACTTCATCTCCTACGCCTTGATTGGCTCTTTGAGCATACTTCTTATTCTTTTCCTCGATGTGCTGCCTAGCTTTCTCATGTATTGTCTTAACCAATTCGCCCTTTGCTGCCCATCTACATTAACAATCTCATTCAAGGGTAAAGGCAACAAATCCAATGGAGTTAATGGGTTAAAACCATACACAATCTCAAATGGAGAATAACCTGTAGAAGAATGAATGCTTCTATTATATGCAAACTCAATCAAAGGCAAACAATCTTCCCAAGCTTTCAAATTTTACCCACAACAAGACACAATAAAGATCCTAAGGTTCTATTAACCACTTGGTTTGTCCATCTGTTTGGGGATGACAAGTTGTAGAAAACAAAAGCTTTGTTCCCAATTTATTCCATAGAACACGCCAAAAGTGACTTAAAAACTTAGAATCCCTATCTGAAACAATGGTTCTAGGAATGCCATTCAACCTAACAACATCCCTAAAAAACAAATCAGCAACATGTGTAGCATCATCAGATTTATGACATGCAATAAAATGAGCCATTTTACTAAATCTATCAACTACAACAAAGATGCTATCACGTCCTTTCCTAGTCATAGGCAATCCTAACACAAAATCCATAGATATATCAATCCAAGGACTAATGGGGATAGGTAGAGGCGTGTACAACCCATGTGGTTGTACCTTGGACTTGGCTTGCCTACACGCTACACAACTAAAGCAAACTCTTTCAACATCCTTTTTCATGTTAGGCCAATAAAAATGCTCCTGTAATCTGTTAAGTGTTTTAGCAATACCAAAATGTCCCATTAAACCTCCATCATGAGACTCCCTAGCAAGCATCTCACGCATAGAACAAGTAGGAATACATAGTTTATTATCTCTAAACAAATATCCATCATTCCTATAAAACTTTTGAAAAGCAACTTGTTCACATGCATCATACACATTAGCAAAGTCAGAATCTAATTTGTACAAATATTTTATATACTCAAACCCAATCAACTTAGAACTAAGAGAAGAGATTAGAGCATACCTCCTAGACAATGCATCAGCGATCACATTTTCTTTACCTTGCTTGTATTTCACAACATATGGGAATGTTTCTATGAACTCCAACCACTTAGCATGTCTTTTATTTAACTTACCTTGGCCCTTAAGATGCTTCAAACTCTCATGATCAGTGTGAATCACGAATTCCTTTGGCCATAGATAATGTTGCCAAGTTTGTAGAGATCTTACCAATGCATATAGCTCCTTGTCATAAGTGGAATACTTCATTTGAGCACCATTCAACTTCTCACTAAAATAGGCAATGGGACGCCTTCCCTGCAATAAAACAACATCAATACCTATCCCAGAGGCATCACATTCAATCTCAAAAATAGAAGAAAAATCAGGTAAACTCAAAATAGGCACAGAACAAAGTTTTTCTTTCAAAGTATTAAAAGCAATTTCCTGCGCCTCTCCCCACTTAAATCCTACCTCCTTTTTAACAATCTCAGTCAATGGAGCTGCAATGGAACTAAAATTTTTCACAAACCTCCTATAGAAACTAGCAAGTCCATGAAAAGATCTCACCTGAGTAACACTTGTAGGTTTCGGCCACTCCCTAATTGCCTTGACCTTTTCTTGGTCCACCTCAATTCCATTAGAAGAAACAACATAACCAAGAAATATGACACGATCCATGCAAAATGTACACTTCTTTAACTTAGCATACAACTTTTACGCCCTAAGTGCATCTAACACAAGCCTAAGATGCTCAATATGCTCATTAATGCTTTGCTATAGATCAATATGTCATCAAAATATACCACAACAAACTTACCAATAAATGACCTCAAAACATGATTCATCAAACGCATAAATGTACTAGGAGCATTAATTAAGCCAAAAGGCATCACAAGCCACTCATATAAACCATGTTTTGTTTTAAAAGCAGTTTTCCATTCATCACCAATTTTCATTCTAATCTAATGGTAACCACTCATAAGATCAATTTTGGTAAACACACATGCACCATGCAATTCATCAATCATATCATCCAATCTAGGTATAGGATGGCGATACTTTACCGTTATCTTGTTAACAGCTCTGCAATCCACACACAAGCAAAACTCCCATCCTTCTTTGGAACCAATATCACTGGCACGGCACAAGGACTAAGACTCTCCCTGATGTGTCCCTTTTGTAGCAATTCTTCCACTTGCTTTTGGAGTTCCTTAGTTTCTTCAGGATTAGCCCTATAAGCTGGTCTATTCAGAATCTGCGCGCCAGGCATGAAGTCAATCTGATGTTCTATTCCTTTAATAGGTGGCAATTCCTTAGGTAACTCCTCAGGGAAAACATCTTCATACTCCTGCAAAAGAGAAACAACACTACTAGGCAAACAAGGGTCAAGGTCAGATTCATTAAAATAAGCTTGCTTGTACAAAAGTACAAATAAACATCTCCTTTCCACACAAGCAACCCTTACATCTCTCATTTTTGCATAGAAGTTTTGTTTCTTTCTACCCTCTCTCTCATTGGGGCCTTTTAATTGAATTTCTTTTGAGGCCTCTTTCCCCACTTTTCTTCTCTCAGTCTCGGCCTCACTTTCTCTCTTTTCTTTTGATTTCGATTTCTGCTCCCCTTTTGCAAGGTTCTCAACCTTCCCCTCTTTTGGTGCCAATGGAGCAAGAACAAATTTCTGATCTCCCATAGTAAATGAATACCTATTCTTAAAACCATCATGTAACACTCTTCTATCATATTGCCAAGGTCGACCGAGCAACAAATGACAAGCATGCATAGGTACAACATCACAAAGAACTTGATCAGAATACTTTCCAATGGAAAAAGATACAAGGACTTGTTTATTTACCTTGACTTCCCCCATGTCATTCAACCATTGTAGTCTATACGGCCGAGGGTGTTTCAAGCACTCCAACCCTAGTTTTTCTACCATCAATGTACTAGCCACATTAGTGCAGCTTCCCCATCAATGATCGGGCTATAAATCTTCTCATTCACTAGGCATCTGGAATGAAAAATATTTTCCCTTTGCTCAATTCCATCTTCCTTCACTTGAGCATTCAAAACTCGCCTAGTAACAAGTAATTCACCCCTAGTTGCATCCTCAACTTCCACATCAGAACAATCTTCCAACTTAGGCATGGAAGTCAAATCATCTTCTTCCTCCTCAGACACAACTTCTCCTCCTCTCACAAACATTGTTTTCTTGTTTGGGCATTGAGAAGCAATATGACCAACACCAAGACATTTAAAGCATTTAATAGTCCTATGCTTTTTAGAATTGGAACTAGAAGAACTTGGAGTTTTAAAAGTACCTTTTGGATCTGTCTTGTTCTTCTCTTCCTTTAGCTTGTCTTTGTCCTTCTCATTTTTCTTGGACCATTTCGAGTTCCAATTTGTAGTAGAGCTTGGGTAAGAAGCCTTGTTGGAGCTTTTGTACTTGAGTTGCCTCTCCACCTTCATGGCCATATTCACCATCTCCTCTAACTCCACATAATGGTGCAATTCAATAACATTGGCAATGTCTTTGTTCAAACCAGCCAAGAAACGTGCCATGGTGGCTTCTCTTTCTTCTTATAGCATTTTGCCTCCTTGTTGCACCATTAGATGAAGCCTCTCGTTGTAAATTCCTAATGGCTTGATCTTGTCTATCAAATTTATCACTGACATCCCTGAACATGTTCTCAATCCTTTGGAATTGATGTTGCATAGCCTCCAAAGTAAAGAATGTGTTTTGATCAGCCTCACTATTCTTTTCATCCTTGTCACTACCTTTACTATCCTTTGAATTGGACATGATGTAAAACCTGCAAAAACACGTTAGAATAGCTCCTCACACACTCCCTCACGTGTTTCTCTCTAAATCAGATTGGATACCCTCGTGTTTCACTCAAGAAGATGGCTTTTACCCTCAAATGTGCTTACACACTCTTGTCTTTTATCACATTAGATTCTAGCACAGTTTTACTTGTCCGTATCAGTCACTACCAACCAAATAAGCACAACAACAACGTAATTCAAAAGGAAAGCAACGAATACCTAAATAAAGGAAGAAAAATACAAATCTAGATGCAATTTAATGTAAAGAAAACAATGAAGACGAAAATAAACACATACTAGATGGAGAAAACGTATGTGAATGATTTTTGGTGCCAATTGAGCAATATGAAACAAGATTACTCAATGCAAGTGTAATGGAAACAAAAAAGGACAGCAAACAAAAAAAAAACAACCAAAGAGTTGAAGAAAAGACGAAACTAGGAATTAAACTCAACCCTAAACCGAAATTAACAAAAACATTCCAATCTGCCCCAATTACTCAAGAACTTAAAGATAAGCAATTATATCAAAAACACACGTTTTGGGCGAAGAACGTAAATCTTGAAACAAGAAAGTGTTTCTTGATGCAAGAAAACAAGTCTTGATGAGTTTCTTGAATGAAGGATGTGTTCTTGATGAATTTGAATAATAAAGAAACGAAATTAAAGAATTCTTGAATGATCAGATTCGTTTCTTGATGAATCTTACAAGCAAATCAACTTAAACTCACAAAGATTCACAATCTTGATTTTCTTTTTTTTTTAACTTCTTTCTTTCTTTCTTTTCTTTCTTTTCTTCTTTTTCTTTCTTTCTTTCTTTCTCTGCTTTCTTTCTTTCTTTCTTTTCTTTCTTTCTTTCTTCTTTTTTTCGAATTTTAATGATGAACTAACTATAATAATCAAGAACAAACAGAAAATTAAAGATAAAGATTGAATTTAAAACCTAGGCTTTAATACCAAAGATGATACGACAATAACCTAGAATCAATGTCTAGATCACGTTCGTTTCAATGATTGTTTCCAAACCTAAATTCAATCAATCTAGCAAGACCCTTCACCCACAAAACAACAAGGAATTGGTAACAAAGAGTATAAGATTGTAGGAATTGAATTAACGCCATAAGTTAGAACTTACTTGATAAGTTGAATCAATCCTTAAGGTAAAACAAACAAGAATCTCAATTCTCTCTTGAAGAATGCTTTCTAATTTTATTCATCTCTCTAAACTCGTGTTCATGGCAAAAGCAAGAGTTTAAATACCCTTTGCAATGTAAACCCTAACAAAGATAACCTAAAAACCCTAAAGAAAGCCCAAAATATCAAAAAGGCCTTCTTGAAACAAATCTGCCTAAGAATAAATCCCACATGGATTTGGGCTTCAAAACTAATTAAAATTGACTAGTCCTTGTCCAAATAGGATAAGAAAACCACAAAATAGAAGACTAACTTAAGAGGGGCGAATTGGGCTTTTAAACTAGGCCCACAAGCTTGGTTCCTTAAAATAAAACATGCACATGACTTTTTTAATAAAACACATGCACACTTAATGCAAACCAGCCCATGAAAAAGCCTAAAAGAAGTCCACATGCCCTTTATAAGATAAAATAAGCCCAAGCCCATTGATTAGACTTGTGCTTGTGAAAATTGGCTAAGTGTTAGCCCTCTTGATTTGATGCCTCCAATGTGCACACACACTTAGGTGTCTTCCTAAGCTTTAAGCTTGTTGGAGCGTGACCTTGTAATTGGACCCATTGGCATCCTCAAGTCTCCATTGCCTTGGTGAGTTGTATCAGTACCACATATGCATATGTATTATGCATATGTACACTATGTACAATATACCATGCAATTATAGTGTAGCAATACATAGCTATGTATCTTGGGTACATGCATAGCGAATGGTGTTTTACAATGTATATAGTGTGCACAATATATTGTGAACCTATGCATATGGTATCTATGCACACATGCTATGTGAATAGTTACATAACTACCATATATACGTGTACATATGTATGTCATGCATATAATGTTACATATTTATGTACACAGTCATATATACATTATACTAGTATATGGTTATTGATACAAGAAGCCATGGCAATGGAGATCAAGGCGCAACACGCCAAGACAAGCTTACCTTGCCAAGTGGACCTATTACAAGACAACGTGCAACAAGGCTTAAACAAGCACTTCAAGGGTTTGTTCAAATTCACATTACATCTCACCTTGATGACAAGACCGAGCCATCCGTGGAGAATTCAAGTGGAGTAGTCAAGCTTGTGATTCTCCTAGAGAGGGCATGTGGAGGGGCTAATACTTAGCCAAATTTCAAGACAAGTTCAATTATTCTTATGAACTTATTTTAGTACATTGGGTTTGTTATTTATCCTTTGTTTATTAGGCCCAAAGAGACTTATTATGGGCTAGGTATTTATTAGTATTTGCCTTAGTTTATTTAACGCCACTTTTGGACAACCAAGTGTGTGGGCTTAAGTAGAGTAATCCATTAGGACCATACACCTCCCTGATACAAATGGCGTTCCAGAAGCTACAAGAAGCAATCTAGGTGATTTAGACCGGATTCCCAATATGGAAAGTTTTCAGGTTCTAAATAAGGAAACTTCATCAAATTTGGAACACGGAGCTAAAGTGCATGAAGATGCCATGGGAAATCATATTGAGGCTGTTCAAGAAAAACAAGATCATTCAAGTGCCAACGTGGAAGGTTTCCCCAATATGGAAAGTTTTGTCGGTCCGGTCACAAGGTCCCGAGGAAAGCGTATAAAGGAGCAACTCCAAATTTATGTGCAAAACCATGTTGAAAGTGGGGTGTCCAAATATGGAAAGTCCATATATGGAAATGTTTTGGAGTCTAACAACCACCTCTCTCAACATTGAAGATTGTCTTTTCATCTCACCCACCTTCTCCACCACGTTTTTTTCTAAATCAGCCATCTTCTTTACTACCTTGAAGGCATTTATTTCAGTTTTTTATTGTTTTGTCTTACATTGTAATGCCTATAACAAGGCTATTTTCAGTTGTAATGCAAGAACAAGTTGTATTTCGAAAATTGCAGATCTGAATGAAAGAGAGATTTCTTTTTTTTTTTATGTTTATGCACAAGGTGTTCTTATTGATTGCAATTGAGTTTATCTTTTGTTATCAATTTTAATTCCAATTTCTTGTGTTCTTGAGTGCTTAACTGATTGGGGTTCAAGGGGATTTCTAAAAAATTAACTTGGGTTCTTGTCATAAGTGTTCTTGGGTGTAAGAGCAAATCCTAATCTGATCGCTTCTTGAGAAACTAATTCTGATTTGATTGGTAACGAGTTCTAAGGGTCGATTAAGGGTCTTGGGGTTGAGCATCATTTGGTATCAGAGCCTTGGTTCCAATCAAGTAAGTATTTATTCCGTTTTGATTGAACAATAAAAAAAAAATTCGTTCTTGTAGGCTTGTTTGTTTCAAACACAAAATTTCAAGATCTTACAAGACCTATTACAAGACAACGTGCAGCAAGGCTTAAACAAGCACTTCAAGGGTTTGTTCAAAGTCACATTACATCTCAACTTGATGATAAGACTGAACCATCCGTGAAGAATTCAAGTGGAGTAATCAAGCCTGTGATTCTTTTAGAGAGGGCATGTGGAGGGGCTAATACTTAGCTAAATTTCAAGACAAGTTCAATTATTCTTATGGACTTATTTTAGTACATTGGACTTGTTATTTATCCTTTGTTTATTAGGCCCAAAGAGACTTGTTATGGGTTAGGTATTTATTAGTATTTGCCTTAGTTTATTTAAAATTAGTTTTGGACAACCAAGTGTGTGGGCCTAAGTAGAGTAATCCATTAGGCCCATCCACCTCCCTTAGGTTTATTTAAGTTATTTTGGTCTTATTTAAGTTAGTTTAGCCCAATCCTAAGTGGAATAGGATCAGATTGCATTATTGGGCTATAAACTCCTAAACTAGTTAGGACTAGGCTTGTTTTAGCATTAAAGGGTCTTGTAACCTATTCCTTTTAGGTTTAGGTGGTAGGCGAGGGTATAAATACCTTTTTTATCCTTGTAAACATTAGATTTTGGTTCATTAACGAAATTGAGAGTTCTCTTCAAGTAAGGTGTGTTCTTTTATTGTTACTTCAAGGATTGCATCACTTATCAAGGTAATCACTTGTGGCGTGTTCAATTCTTCAATTTTCTTTGGGTTTGGGTCTCAATTAGTATAATTGGGGTTTGAACTAGCATGTTCTTAGAATAGAAAGATTGGGGTTTTGATTGATAGGATTAGGGGTTTCAAGAACCTTGTTTTCTTGGGGTTTCCGTATCGGTTGGTATCGAGCTTTGGCTTAATTCTATTGAACTCATACGTATCTTTCATTGTTTTCTTTGTTGAATTCCTTAGAAAGGTAAAAAAAGGTTTAAATTGCTTGGAGCGAATCGCCATTATTGGTTCTTTGTGTTCTTGTTTCCTTAATTGGTTGTTTGTTTTCTTGATCAAAATTAAAAAAAACAGAAAAAAGCAAAAAATAGAAAAAAGGGTGAAAATAGAACAAAAAAGTGAGCAGTATAAAGAAAAGAAAAAAATTCAAGAATGATCAAGAAACATCCAAGATTGTGATTCTTTGAATCTTTGTTTGGTCTTTCATTCCAGATTTGTTTTTATCAGTCAAGATTCATTAAGATTGTTCTTCTTTCATTCAAGAACCTATCAAGAAACGATTTCTTTGAATCTTTTGTTCAATTCTTGGAACTTTGGGTAAATTGGGATATTAAAATAAAAAAAATTAAAAAAAAATTGGTCTTGGGTTCGGTGAGTTTTGTCATATTTTTGTGTGTCTTTCTTTGTTTCCTAGTTTATTTCTTGTTTTGGTACCTATCTTTGCTTCTCTACATTGATTTGAACAATTGTTGCACTCATAATTGTTCAATTGACACAAGAATCGTTGCCTACGCTACTCTTCATCCGTGTATTAGCACTTTGATTTATTTTCTGTCGGTAAAATATTTTGCTTCTGGATTTGTTTCATCTATTCGTTTTTCTTTGTTAGGCTTGCTATCTTTGTGCTTTCTACTTGAATTTGTTGCTTGTTGATTTCCTTGATCTTGTTGAAGTGATCCTGAAAAGTAACATAAAGGAGGCACTTGAGTGGAAAAAGGCAAGAGTGTGAGATTATATAGTGAAAAGCCATTTTATTGTGTGAAACACGAGTGGAAAATTTTGCTTTAGAGAGAAACACGTGAGGGAGTGTTGTGAGGTTTCTAGCGTTTTCTTGCAGGAATTGATCATGTCTCATAATAGTAATAAAGATGGCAAGAGTGATGGGAGTGAAAAGGACTAACAAAATACATTCTTTACTCTTGAAGCAATGCAAAATCAGTTCAAGAGAATAGAGACTATGTTCCTTGAAGTCAAAGACAAGTTCGAGCAGCAAGATAGAAACTTTGAAAGACAAGATAGACTTCTTAGAACTATTCAATTTGAATCTTGAGGGAATAATGGGCGAGAAGAAGAGAGAACCCTCCACTTCATAATCATTATCACTATGAGGAGGAGCAAGATGAAGATGGATTTGAAGAGGAAGAGTGGTATGGAGCTCGAAACAATGCAAGAGGTGGTAGAGGAGATAGAGGCGAAATAGAGGTGGTTATAGAGGAAGAAAGTGAAAGAGGCAGAGAGGAGGAAGAGGCTGAAAGAGTAGATAGAAACATTGGCGACATCAAAATGAAGATGCCGTCATTTCAAGGAAGGAATGATCTTGATGCCTACTTAGAGTGGGAAAGGAAAGTAGAGATGATATTTGCGCCACAATTATTACGAGGAGAAGAAGGTGAAGTTAGCGGCAGTTGAGTTCTCTGATTATCTTTGCTGTTTGGTGGGATCAATTGATGGTTAGTAGAAGACTAACCGGAGAAAGACACTGTTGAAACACAGGATGAGATGAAACACATTATGAAAAAGAGATTTGTGCGAGTTACTACTATAGGGAGTTGCATCAAAACTCCAAACATTGAGGCAAGGCACAAAGAGCATGGAAGATTACCCTGAGGAGATGGAGATAGCTATGATAAGAGCTAACATAGAGGAGGATAGAGAGGCTACAATGGCTCGATTCCTTGCTGGTCTAAATAAAGAGATATCGAATGTGTTAGAGCTTCATCAATACTTAGAGTTGGAGGACATGGTAAGCATGGCTATGAAGATTGAAAAGCAATTGAAGGGAAAAGGTTTCAGCAAGGGCAATACCTCAGGATCTTCAAATTCTTGGGATCCTAAATGGCCAAAGGAGGAAAAGAACAAGGATAAATCCTATGACAATAAGGACAAGTCGAAGGAAAAGTGGACAGCCTCTAAAGGTGTTCCTACATCTAATGATCAAAATCCTAACACTAAGCAAAGAGACATCAAATGCTTCAAGTGTTTGGCTTCAGGTCATAGGGCAAACCAATGTCCCAATAGGAAGATCATGTATTTGCGAGATGGGGTAATTGAATCGGAAGATAGTGATGGAAGTGATATGCCCGAGTTGGAGGATTGCACCGATGAAGAAGTTGAGCAACCAGTCCAAGTGAAGCATTAGTAGTGAGGCGAGCTCTCAATGTACAAGAAAAGATAGAGCTTGAGGAACAAAGGAGAATATATTCCACACGGATGTTTAATTAAGGGTAAGATGTGCGGTTTAATAATTGATGGAGGTAGTTGCACCAATGTTGCAAGCACAATTTTAGTTGAGAATTGGGGCTGCCTCTCACTAAGCACTCTAGTCCTTATAAGTTGCAATGGCTTAATGAGTGTGGAGAGGTTAGGGTGAACAAGCAAGTGCTAGTGGCGTTCTCAATTGGGAGATATTCGATGAAGTGTTGTGTGATGTAGTTCTATGCATCTTGGTCATTTACTATTGGGAGACCATGGCAATATGATAGGCGTGTACTACATGATGGATTCAAAAATAGATATTCATTCAAGATGGGGGAGAAACACTTCACATTGGCACCCCTTTCACTAAAAGAAGTTCATGAGGATCAGTTGAGACTTGCAAAAGCCATGGAAGAACAAAAACTTGGAGAGGCTGAGAGTTTAAAAAGAAAAAGAATCCATTCAAGAAAATACGAACAAGGGTCCAACTGAGAGTAATTGCACTAGTGAGCAAAAGAAAGAGAGTGGTGCAGTTGAAAAATGAGAGAAGAGTGAAAAGAAGAGTGGAACAAAAAAAAGTACCTTCTTTGCAAACGAAAAAGAGTTGAGGAAGGTCATGTACACACAGAAACCATTGGTTTTGCTTATGTACAAGGAGTTGTTTTATGGTGAGACTGACCTTGACCCTTCTATGCCTAGAGTTGTGAGACTTGTTTTGCAGGAATACTCTGATGTCTTTCCAGATGAGTTGCCCAAAGGACTACCACCATTGAGGGGCATTGAACATCAGATTGATCTCATGCTAGGAGTTCAAATTCCAAATCGCCCGACTATAGAAGCAATCCGAGGAGACAAAGGAGCTTCAAAGGCAAGTGGAAGAATGTTTGTCATTAGTTGAATTTGCATACAATAGGAGCATACATTCTACTACTGGTTATTCACCTTTTGAGATTGTTTATGGTTTTAATCCATTAACACCTTTAGATTTGTGTCCTTTACCTTTAAGTGAGATAACTAGTATAGATGGACAAAAGAAAGCAGATTTGGTGCAACATTCATGAAAAGGCGAGACAACACATAGAGAAGCGGAATGAAGCATATGCACAAAGAGCTAATCAAGGGTGAAAGTTGATGCAATTTGAGCACGGTGATTGGGTTTGGTTACATTTAGGAAAGAGAGGTTTCTAAGCAAAGGAAATCCAAGTTGGATCCTAGAGGCGATGGGCCTTTCCAAGTCCTTGAAAAGATTAATAATAATGCCTCTGAGATTGATTTGCGGTGAGTATCAAGTATCTGCTACATTTAATGTTCTTGATCTCTCTCCATTTGATAATGCAGGGCTGATTCGAGGGCGACTCCTTTTGAGGAGGGAGGGAATGATACAAGAATCCATGGCAATGGAGATCAAGGTGCAACACATCAAGATAAGCTTACTTTGCCAAGTGGACCTATTACAAGACAACGTGCAGCAAGGCTTAAACAAGCACTTCAAGGGTTTGTTCAAAGTCACATTACATCTCACCTTGATGAAAAGACTAAACCATTCGTGAAGAATTCAAGTGGAGTAGTCAAGCCTGTGATTCTTCTAGAGAGGGCATGTGGAGGGGCTAATACTTAGTCAAATTTCAAGACAAGTTCAATTATTCTTATGGACTTATTTTAGTACATTGGACTTGTTATTTATCCTTTGTTTATTAGGCCCAAAGAGACTTGTTATGGGCTAGGTATTTATTAGTATTTGCCTTAGTTTATTTAAAACTAGTTTTGGACAACCAAGTGTGTGGGCTTAAGTAGAGTAATCCATTAGGCCCATCCACCTCCCTTAGGTTTATTTAAGTTATTTTGGTCTTATTTAAGTTAGTTTAGCCCAATCCTAAGTGGAATAGGATCAGATTTCATTATTGGGCTATAAACTCCTAAACTAGTTAGGATTAGGCTTGTTTTAGCATTAAAGGGTCTTGTAACCTATTCCTTTTAGGTTTAGGTCGTGGGCAAGGGTATAAATACCTTATTTTATCCTTGTAAACAGTAGATTTTGGTTCATTAACGAAATTGAGAGTTCTCTTCAAGTAAGTGTGTTCTTTTTATTGTTACTTCAAGGATTGCATCACTTATCAAGGTAATCACTTGTGGTGTGTTCAATTCTTCAATTTTCTTTGGTTTTGGGTCTCAATTCCGTATAATTGGGGTTTGAACTAGCATGTTCTTAGAATAGAAAGATTGGGGTTTTGATTCAATAGGATTAGGGGGTTTCAAGAACCTTGTTTTCTTGGGGTTTCCGTATCATTAGGGATTTGTATGCTTCAGATTCTGTTTTTGGCAATGTGTTTGATGCTTGTGAGCATGCTGCATTCCAAAGGTTTTATAGACATGATGGCTATCTATTTAGGGAGAACAAGTTATGTGTGCCTAAATGTTCTACGCGGGAAGTCCTTGTGCGTGAATCACATTGTGGGGGTTTGATGGGTCATTTTGGGGTTCAAAAGACATATGACATACTTTGTGAACATTTTTATTGGCCTAACATGAGAAAAGATGTTGAGAAAATTTGTTCTAAGTGTGTTGCATGTAGACAAGCAAAATCTAAGACCCATCCTTATGGTTTGTATACTCCTTTGCCTGTGCCTAAGCACCCGTAGACTGACATATCTATGGACTTTGTTTTAGGGTTGCCTAGGACCAAAAAAGGTAGGGATAATATATTTGTAGTAGTAGATCGGTTTAGTAAGATGACACATTTCATTGCATGCCATAAAACTGATGATGCTGTAAATATTGCCGAGTTGTTTTTTAGGGATGTTATGCGTTTGCATGGTGTTCCTAAGATTATTGTTTCTGATCGTGATGTGAAGTTTTTGAGCCACTTTTGGCGTGTTCTTTGGGGTAAGCTAGGTACTAAAATTTTGTTTTCTAAGGGTTTCCGTATCAATTGGCTAAGTGTTAACCCTCTTAGTTTGATGCCTCCAATGTGCACACACACTTAGGTGTCTTCATAAGCTCTTCCCCAAGCTTGATCAACAAAACTTCTTGAAGTTCTTGTGAAACAAAAGCTTGTACATAAATCTGAAGTTATGCTTTGAGCTTGTTGGAGCATGACCTTGTAATTGGACCCATTGACATCCTCAAGTCTCCATTGCCTTGGTGAGTTGTATCATTCCCTCCCTCCTCAAAAGGATTCATCCTCGAATCAAGACCTACATTATTAAAGGGAGATAAATCAGAAACATTAAAAGTAGCACTAACACCATACTCACCTAGCAAATCCACCCTATAGGCATTGTCATTGATGCGTTCAAGCACTTGAAAAGGACCATCCCCTCTAGGATCAAGCTTAGACTTCCTTTGTTTAGGAAATCTCTCCTTCCTAAAGTGCACCCAAACCTAATCTCCAGGTTCAAACTTCATCACCCATAGTAAATGAATACCTATTCTTAAAACCACCATGTAACACTCTTCTATCATATTGCCAAGGTCGACCGAGCAATAAATGACCAGCATGCATAGGGACAACATCACAAAGTACTTGATCAGAATACTTTCCAATGGAGAAAGATACAAGGACTTGTTTATTTACCTTGATTTCCCCCATGTCATTAAGCCATTGTAGTCTATACGGCTTAGGGTGTTTCACGCACTCCAACCCTAGTTTTTCCACCATCAATGTACTAGCCACATTAGTGCAGCTTCCCCCATCAATGATCAGGCTACAAATCTTCTCATTCACTAGGCATCTAGAATGAAAAATATTTTCCCTTTGCTCAATTCCATCTTCCTTCACTTGAGCATTCAAAACTCGCCTAGTAACAAGTAATTAACCCCTAGGTGCATCCTCAACTTTCACATTAGAACAATCTTCCAACTCAGGCATGGAAGCCAAATCATCTTCTTCCTCCTCAGACACAATTTCTTCATCTTCCACATCATCATATTGATCTTCATACTCATAGCGCACAGGAGTTGGTTCCTTGGCATTTTGCCTCCTTGTTGCACCATTAGTTGAAGCCTCTCTATTCTTTTCATCCTTGTCACTACCTTTACTATCTTTGAATTGGACATGATGTAAAACCTGCAAAAACAAGTTAGACCAGCTCCTCACACACTACCTCACGTGATACAACTCACCAAGGCAATGGAGACTTGAGGATACCAATGGGTCCAATTACAAAGTCACGCTCCAACAAGGTTAAAGCACAATTTCATATTTATGTACAAGCTTTTGTTTCACAAGAACTTCAAGAAGTTTTATTCATCAAGCTTGGGGAAGAGCTTAGGAAGACACCTAAGTGTGTGTGCACATTGGAGGCATCAAATCAAGAGGGCTAACACTTAGCCAATTTTCACAAGCACAAGTCTAATCAATGGGCTTGGGCTTATTTTATCTTATAAAGGGCATGTGGACTTCTTTTAGGCTTTTTCATGGGCTGATTTGCATTAAGTGTGCATGTGCTTTATTAAAAAAAGTCATGTGCATGTTTTATTTTAAGGAACCAAGCTTGTGGGCCTAGTTTAAAAGCCCAATTCGCCCCTCTTAAATTAGTCTTCTATTTTTGTGGTTTTCTTATCCTATTTGGACAAGGACTAGTCAATTTTAATTAGTTTTGAAGCCCAAATCCATGTGAGATTTATTCTTGGGCAGATTTGTTTCAAGAAGGCCTTTTTGATATTTTGGGCTTTCTTTAGGGTTTTTAGGTTATCTTTGTTAGGGTTTACATTGCAAAGGGTATTTAAACCCTTGCTTTAGCCATAAACACGAGTTTTTTAGAGAGATCAATAAAAATTAGAAAGCATTCTTCAAGAGAGAATTGAGATTCTTTCTTGTTTTACCTTAAGGATTGATTCAACTTGTCAAGTAGGTTCTAACTTGTGGTGTTAATTCAATTCCTACAATCTTATACTCTTTGTTACCAATTCCTTGCTGTTTTGGGGTGAAGGGTCTTTTAGATTGATTGAATTTAGGTTTGGGAACAATCATTGAAACGGAGGTGATCTAGACATTGATTCTAGGTTGTTGTCGTATCATCACGTGATACAACTCACCAAGGCAATGGAGATTTGAGGATGCCAATGGGTCCAATTACAAGGTCATGCTCCAACAAGCTTAAAGCACAATTTCAGATTTATGTACAAGCTTTTGTTTCACAAGAACTTCAAGAAGTTTTGTTCATCAAGCTTAGGGAAGAGCTTAGGAAGACACCTAAGTGTGTGTGCACATTGGAGGCATCAAATCAAGAGGGCTAACACTTAGCCAATTTTCACAAGCACAAGTCTAATCAATGGGCTTGGGCTTATTTTATCTTATAAAGGGAATGTGGACTTCTTTTAGGCTTTTTCATGGGCTGGTTTGCATTAAGTGTGCATATGCTTTATTAAAAAAGTCACGTGCATGTTTTATTTTAAGGAACCAAGCTTGTGGGCCTAGTTTAAAAGCCCAATTCGCCCCTCCTAAATTAGTCTTCTATTTTTGTGGTTTTCTTATCCTATTTGGACAAGGACTAGTCAATTTTAATTAGTTTTGAAGCCCAAATCCATGTGAGATTTATTCTTGGGCAGATTTGTTTCAAGAAGGCCTTTTTTGATATTTTGGGCTTTCTTTAGGGTTTTTAGGTTATCTTTGTTAGGGTTTACATTGCAAAGGGTATTTAAACCCTTGCTTTAGCCATGAACACGAGTTTTTTAGAGAGATCAATAAAAATTAGAAAGCATTCTTCAAGAGAGAATTGAGATTCTAGCTTGTTTTACCTTAAGGATTGATTCAACTTATCAAGTAAGTTCTAACTTGTGGTGTTAATTCAATTCCTACAATCTTATACTCTTTGTTACCAATTCATTGCTGTTTTAGGGGTGAAGGTCTTGTTAGATTGATTGAATTTAGGTTTGGGAACAATCATTGAAGCGGAGGTGATCTAGACATTGATTCTAGGTTGTTGTCGTATCATCACGTGATACAACTCACCAAGGCAATGGAGATTTGAGGATGCCAATGGGTCCAATTACAAGGTCACGCTCCAACAAGCTTAAAGCACAATTTCAGATTTATGTACAAGCTTTTGTTTCACAAGAACTTGAAGTTTTGTTCATCAAGCTTGGGAAGAGCTTAGGAAGACACCTAAGTGTGTGTGCACATTGGAGGCATCAAATCAAGAGGGCTAACACTTAGCCAATTTTCACAAGCACAAGTCTAATCAATGGGCTTGGGCTTATTTTATCTTATAAAGGGCATGTGGACTTCTTTTAGGCTTTTTCATGGGCTGATTTGCATTAAGTGTGCATGTGCTTTATTAAAAAAAGTCATGTGCATGTTTTATTTTAAGGAACCAAGCTTGTGGGCCTAGTTTAAAAGCCCAATTCACCCCTCTTAAATTAGTCTTCTATTTTTGTGGTTTTCTTATCCTATTTGGACAAGGACTAGTCAATTTTAATTAGTTTTGAAGCCCAAATCCATGTGAGATTTATTCTTGGGCAGATTTGTTTCAAGAAGGCCTTTTTTGATATTTTGGGCTTTCTTTAGGGTTTTTAGGTTATCTTTGTTAGGGTTTACATTGCAAAGGGTATTTAAACCCTTGCTTTAGCCATAAACACGAGTTTTTTAGAGAGATCAATAAAAATTAGAAAGCATTCTTCAAGAGAGAATTGAGATTCTTTCTTGTTTTACCTTAAGGATTGATTCAACTTGTCAAGTAGGTTCTAACTTGTGGTGTTAATTCAATTCCTACAATCTTATACTCTTTGTTACCAATTCCTTGCTGTTTTGGGGGTGAAGGGTCTTTTTAGATTGATTGAATTTAGGTTTGGGAACAATCATTGAAACGGAGGTGATCTAGACATTGATTCTAGGTTGTTGTCGTATCATCACGTGATACAACTCACTAAGGCAATGGAGATTTGAGGATGCCAATGGGTCCAATTACAAGGTCATGCTCCAACAAGCTTAAAGCACAATTTCAGATTTATGTACAAGCTTTTGTTTCACAAGAACTTCAAGAAGTTTTGTTCATCAAGCTTAGGGAAGAGCTTAGGAAGACACCTAAGTGTGTGTGCACATTGGAGGCATCAAATCAAGAGGGCTAACACTTAGCCAATTTTCACAAGCACAAGTCTAATCAATGGGCTTGGGCTTATTTTATCTTATAAAGGGAATGTGGACTTCTTTTAGGCTTTTTCATGGGCTGGTTTGCATTAAGTGTGCATATGCTTTATTAAAAAAGTCACGTGCATGTTTTATTTTAAGGAACCAAGCTTGTGGGCCTAGTTTAAAAGCCCAATTCGCCCCTTCTAAATTAGTCTTCTATTTTTGTGGTTTTCTTATCCTATTTGGACAAGGACTAGTCAATTTTAATTAGTTTTGAAGCCCAAATCCATGTGAGATTTATTCTTGGGCAGATTTGTTTCAAGAAGGCCTTTTTTGATATTTTGGGCTTTCTTTAGGGTTTTTAGGTTATCTTTGTTAGGGTTTACATTGCAAAGGGTATTTAAACCCTTGCTTTAGCCATGAACACGAGTTTTTTAGAGAGATCAATAAAAATTAGAAAGCATTCTTCAAGAGAGAATTGAGATTCTAGCTTGTTTTACCTTAAGGATTGATTCAACTTATCAAGTAAGTTCTAACTTGTGGTGTTAATTCAATTCCTACAATCTTATACTCTTTGTTACCAATTCATTGCTGTTTTAGGGGTGAAGGGTCTTGTTAGATTGATTGAATTTAGGTTTGGGAACAATCATTGAAACGGAGGTGATCTAGACATTGATTCTAGGTTGTTGTCGTATCATCACGTGATACAACTCACCAAGGCAATGGAGATTTGAGGATGCCAATGGGTCCAATTACAAGGTCACGCTCCAACAAGCTTAAAGCACAATTTCAGATTTATGTACAAGCTTTTGTTTCACAAGAACTTCAAGAAGTTTTGTTCATCAAGCTTGGGGAAGAGCTTAGGAAGACACCTAAGTGTGTGTGCACATTGGAGGCATCAAATCAAGAGGGCTAACACTTAGCCAATTTTCACAAGCACAAGTCTAATCAATGGGCTTGGGCTTATTTTATCTTATAAAGGAATGTGGACTTCTTTTAGGCTTTTCATGGGCTGGTTTGCATTAAGTGTGCATGTGCTTTATTAAAAAGTCATGTGCATGTTTTATTTTAAGGAACCAAGCTTGTGGGCCTAGTTTAAAAGCCCAATTAGCCCTCTTAAGTTAGTCTTCTATTTTGTGGTTTTCTTATCTTATTTGGAGAAGGACTAGTCAATTTTAATTAGTTTTGAAGCCCAAATCCATATGGGATTTATTCTGGGCAGATTTGTTTCAAGAAGGCCTTTTGATATTTTGGGCTTTTTTAGGGTTTTAGGTTATCTTTGTTAGGGTTTACATTGAAAGGGCATTTAAACCCTTGCTTTAGCCATGAACACGAGTTTTAGAGATCGATAAAATTAGAAAGCATTCTTGAGAGAATTGAGATTCTTGCTTGTTTTACCTTAAGGATTGATTCAACTTATCAAGTAAGTTCTAACTTGTGGCGTTAATTCAATTCCTACAATCTTATACTCTTTGTTACCAATTCCTTGCTGTTTTGGGGTGAAGGGTCTTGTTAGATTGATTGAATTTAGGTTTGGGAACAATCATTGAAACGGAGGTGATCTAGACATTGATTCTAGGTTGTTGCCTAGGTTTTAAATTCAATCTTTATCTTTAATTTTCTGTTTGTTCTTGATTATTATAGTTAGTTCATCATTAAAATTCGAAAAAAAGAAGAATGAAAGAAAGAAGAGAAAGAAAAGAAAAGAAAAGAAAGGAAAGAAAGAAAGAAAGAAAGAAAGAAAGAAAAGAAAAGAAAGAAAGAAAGAAAAAGAAGAAAAGAAAGAAAAGAAAGAAAGAAAGAAGTTAAAAAAAGAAAAAAAAGAAAACCAAGATTGTGAATCTTTGTGAGTTTGAGTTGATTTGCTTGCAAGATTCATCAAGAACGAATCTGATCATTCAAGAATTCTTTAATGAAGGTAACAAGTCCCATAATGATGTTAATAATGCGGAGTGTATTATAATAGTATCCGATTCTTTACAGTTTAAACTATATTATACAAAGATTTGTACTATTAGTCCCTGAGGAAAGATCACCAATAAGTATTCATCCTATAGAGGGAGTTAACACCAGAAGCATGGAAGGGAACAAATCTAAAATTGCCATCATAGGAAGTTTAGTAGGAGAGATTGGTCTTTTATATTCAAATGATGTTGTCAAAGCAATTATGATGCCAGTCACTAAGGATACAAGTCCTAAGATAATCTCTGATCTATCTATTCTTTGGACTCCAATAGTTGCTACTAATAAACTAGGTAAGATAAACCAAAGTTTTGAAACAATCACTAAGAGGAGATCTAATAGAAAGAAGAAAACTTCAGGTATGGAACCTCCATAATGAAAAATCCTCTCTTGGAATGTAGGGGAAGCTAATAATCTCATTCAAAAGCTACATATAAGAAACTTGAATAAGTAGAATAAGATTTAAGTTGTAGTTTTTTAAGAATAGAATTGAAAAAGGAAATTATAGCTTACTAAAGTGTTTTCCAACCTTTTGGAGAGAGATCACCAGCCATAATGCTCATCCCAATGGCTGATTATTAATCCTCTATAACTCTTCCATGGTTTCTTCCTTTCTTACGTTCATCTTTGAATAGTTAATCAATTTGGAGATATTAGATAAGTATTCTCATTAATCCTTTTACATTTCCTTTATTTATGCATTCAACACTTCTTGTTAGAAAGCTTTTCTCTGGAATTTGATCAAGGATATAGCATCCACCATTACCACTTCTTAGATCATCATTAGGGATTTTAATTTCATTCTTAAGCTAGAAGAAGATGAAGGTCCTAGATCTATGGGAATTCCTTGCATATATTTAATGAAGTGTGTTGAAGAAGCTCATTTTGGTGACATTCTAGTTGGATGTAATTATTTTACTTAGAGTAATAAAGAACCTGGGGTGAACAAACTTGAATATGTAGAATAAGATTCAAGTTGTTAGTGTTTTTAGACTAGAATTAGAAAAAGGGAAATGATAGCCTACTAAAATTTTTTCTAGCCTTTTGGAGAGAGATCACTAACCACAATGCTCATCCAAATGGTATATTAGTAATCCACTATAACTCTTCCATGGTTTCTACCTTCCCTATGTTCATCTTTGAATAGTTAATCAATATAGAGATATCATATAAGTATTCTCATTAATTTTTGTACATTTACTTTGTATATGCATTCAACACTTCTTATTATAGAGCTTTTCTCTGGAATTAGATCAATGATATAACATCCACCATTACCACTCCCCGGATCATCATAGGGGATTTTAATTCCATTCTTAAGTTATAGGAAGATGAAGGTCCCATATCTATGGGAATTCCTTGCACATATTTTAAGAAGTGTGTTGAAGATGCTCATTTTGTCGACATTCCAACTAGATGTAATTATTTTACCTAGAGTAATAAAGAACCTGGGGTGAAAAAAACTTGAACATGTAGAATAAGATTCAAGTTGTTAGTTTTTTAGACTAGAATTAAAAAAGGGAAATGATAGACTACTAACATATTTTCCAACCTTTTTTAGAGAGATCACTAACCACAGTGCTCATTCCAATGGTAGATTAGTAATCCTTTATATCTCTTCCATGTTTTATACTTGTCCGACATTCATCTTTGAACAATTAATCAATATGGAGATATCAAATAAGCATTCTCATTAATATTTCTACATTTCATTTGTGTATGCATTCAAAACTTCTTATTAGAAAGCTTTTCTCTAGAATTAGTAGCATCCATCATTACCACTCCCTAGATTATCACAGGGATTTCAATTCCAATCTTAAGTTGGAAGAAGATGAAGGTCCCAGATCTATCGAAATTCCTTGCATAGCTTTTAAAAAGTATATTGAAGAAGCTCAACTTATTGACTTTTCAACTGGACATAATTATTTTACCTGGGGTGAATTTCATTAGAGAAAAGTTTAATTGTAGCCTTGCAAATATACAATGGATAATGGAGTTTCTCAATTGTCTCTTTTCCTATCCTGGCAGTAGTTTATTTGATCACTGACCTATCATTACTCAAACTTGTGCTTTCAATACCGAAAAGCCTTCTAGATTTAACAATTTTTCAACTAAGCTAGCAGGTTTTAAAGATGTGGTGTGGAGGGCAATGAGAGTAAGGCTTACCAGAGCAAAGTAATACATTTTGTTTAATACGTACCATATGTTAAATATAACTATGTATAGTTTGGATAACATTAAAAAATAAGTCTATAACAATCCTAGATATACCCAACTACTGGAAATGTAGAAAATGGCTCTCCATAACTGACTAGACTATTTCTTGTTAGTCTATTTGCAATAAACTGCAAGTGCACAATGTAGTTATAACTAGTTTCGGTAAGTACGGGTCGATCCCACGAAGACTATGAATACTAGTAATCACCTTTCCCCTATTATCTAGTCTAAGGATTGATTTTAGATTCTTAATAGAAAGAAACTAAAACTAAATAAAATAAAATAAAATAAGAAACAATAATGATAGTGGAAATCAGTTAGAAAACATTCGGTGTTAGAAATTAGTATCTAGGCTTAAGTTCACCTAAAACCTTAATAGATTGATCTTTTATCATATAGTTGTTTGTTTATGTATTGGATCACCGAGACTCTTATGGTATGCTAGTAGTTGACTTTAAATCTACTAAGAACTAATCCTAAAGTCTCTAATTGAATTACTTAAGTTAAATCTTATAGGATTGTGTTACCAATTTATAGATCCCTCTATTAGGTTTGACCCTAATTGTAGCATCCCGTTACCGATGTGATGGGGATATTGGTATGTGAGTCAGGATAGGAATTTTGCTACATATATATTCATTGAGTATTATTTTGGCCTCTGATTTCAGAGGAATGGATCCTTTTGCACATGCATATGCATAGTGACATGCATTCATGATTTTTCCGACAATTAATTGTGATTATGTTTTGAATTGTAAATTTTTGTGAGATATGATTTATTGGAAATTAGGGGATAATTTGAATTGAATTTTTGGAATTGGAAATTGAAATTGGAATATAGGACCTTGTGTTTTGTATTTTTTAGGAATTATAGGAATTTTTCTGGAATTTTTAGAGTTGTGGGTTTGGACCGGAAAAATGTCTTAGAGACTGATGGATTAGATTCCGGTTCCGAAATTGATTGGCAAATGGCTGGGAAAATTAGACTTGCGAGTTTAGGAATTTTTATGATGAGCCATTGAAATTTAGAGACTGAAATTAAATGATTTTGAGGACTACAATCTATAGGTTTAAATCAGCCCTTTATATTTATACTTTAGGTTTTGAAATAAAAAAAAAGCATTTTCCTCCTAGGGCATATTTTCCTCTTCTCTTCGTTGGTGATTTTCGATTCTCCTTGGTGTATGACCTTCGATCGTTTCTTGTTGCTACCACTCCCTATACAAAGCTTAGTTTGATTCTTGAGGAAGATGAAGAGAGTTGAGTTTTGAGGGTGAAAATTGGTGTCGGAACTTGTTGAAAGGATTTCGGACATTTGAGATTTTAGGGTTTGCTTGGTAAGTTTTAATGGTTAAATGTTGCTATTTATTGTTGTTTGATTTATTAATGAGTTTAAATGCTAGAGATGTGGGTAGTTGAGTGTGTTTAATGCTGGTTTTTAGAGAGAGAATGAAGGAAAATTCGATCGGAGAAGAAGACGTGGCCGCACGTCACGTCGTCTGGAAAAGGCTACTGCATGACGAGCTATCGTGCTTTCGCCATGGCGAAGCCACGCGGAGACGTCATGAGCGAATAAATGTTTTACCGACGTGATGATTCGCATGCGTCGCGGCGAGGTGCCAAGAGGATGTTCGCCGCGGTGAATGTTTCCCACGCCGCGGCGAGCGACCTATACGTTGCGGCGAAGGATCCTGCGTCGCGGCGAGGTACAAAATTTTGAATGGAATTAATTTGGTTTTTAGGGCATAACTTATGGTATAGACCTCCAATTGAGGTGATTCTTGAGTCGTTGTGAACTAGAGAAGGTCTATAATTGTGGGAAAGATTGAGAGTTCGAATTTTTATGTAACAGGATTGCAATTACCGAAAGAGAGTCATTTTCAGTTCCTAGTGCAATCTAAGAGTTATGTTTTGACAAATTGGAGTATAATTGGGGACTTAAGTGAATGAATTTGACCCAATAAATAGGCTTTCTAGGGAATTATTTTAGTGCGTATAATTTTCTGAATTGAGCTGAATTTTTGGAGCGATATGTTTTAAATCGTTATGAACTAAGGGATGCTATTGATCTAATAAATAGTGAATATTGCTTGTGAGGCAAGAGATAGCGGAATTGGATTATAGCGCCAGAAAATCATGAACATGCAGTGTACAGCTTTGAATTAAGACATGTGCATTATCGAATTTCTTTGATTGAGCAGCTAGTGATGAGAATTTGTTTAAATTGTTATAGAGGCACCGCCGGATCGTCAATCCACGGATATTGCTGGGACTTCCAGCGTAGCTCGAAGTTACTGGTGAGTAACCTAGTTGGTTCCTCGATCTTTGTGTGTTAAATGTTACATGAATGTGTGAGTTGTTTGCCAATGTGAGTGCTTATGGCGTGAAATAGATGTGCTGGAATTGTGAGTAAATGTTCTGAATGCGATAAATAGAATCGATTGATATATATATGTGTTATTGATTGTGCAAGTGTGAGTGCATGCTAGACATGATAAAAATCGGTAAATAAATAGTTGTGACTGGTGCAATTAGCAATCAGAGCTTTAAGCTCGATTATCAGTGAAAGGGCCTAAGGTCGAAAGGGAATAGTGCATACCCAGAGGGTTCTCTTATCCCTAATGTGGCGAGGCGAGAAGGCATACCACGAGGTTCTCTACTTACCTAAAATGCGATTCTCGCATAATGTGCCTGAATCGGAGAAGATTGGACTTCAGTCACAACACTGACATAAAATGAGAATTGGCATGCATCATGCATTTGACTGTATTGTGAAAATTGAGAATGCGTGTATTATATGACGATTGCGCAGTGACATGTCAGATTTATGTTATGGTGAAAATGTGTAAATTGTCTAATAGTGTTCCGAATGTGCTATCGTGTGACAATGTGATATAACGTGTGTATATGCATGAGTTGGGTGAACCATCGATGATGGTTTCTTATTGAGTTCGCAAACTCACCTAACATTGCAAATATTTTTCAGGACATCGTTAGTAGATTCCCAGCTGTCGTGATAGATTTTTCCTGCCGTTTGAGCTTGTGGGCAAGAGAAGCGATGGCACACAGGTTGGTCAGCTGGGACGATTTTTGGGAATGGCATAGTATAGACTTTTGTATCAGTTTCCTTTTTGAGATATTGTATTGAGACTGTAGGGGACTGATAGACTTGTCTATATTTTCGTTAGTAATGTGAAATGAAAGATTATTGTGGTTTTAAAAATTTAGTGATTTGCATAATTCGGTTTAAATACTATTCATGTCATGTGAGTGTTTAGTGATTGTTTTCGTTAGTAGCACTTCCTTGCTGTGGGATATGCGTCGAAACGACCCACGGGCATCCCGGTGTGTACCCTACGATAAGGGGGCGCTACATTAGGTGGTATCAGAGCATGGTTTGACATCTTTTAGGCATAGTGCAGTTTAGGCTTGAATTTTGATGAGAAAAGCAGAAATTGATCAGATTCTTGTTTGTTATAGGTCATCTATTCGTGGAGATCAAGTGAATCAACCAGCTGACCTAGGATCAGTGGGAGCTAGTAGAGAGTCCCCTATGTCTCATTCTGAGGAGTTACCTCCTAGAGTTCCCGTGAGACGGGAGAGGAGGTACGATAGACTGCGCAAGTAGGGAGCTGTTGACTTCTATGGCATCATAGACCCTACTGAGGCTGAGGGATGGCTGAAGAGGACAGAGAGAGTCCTCGATCAGATGGACTACGATTCTGGGGAGCGCTTTGACTATGCAGTTTCTCTGCTTCAGGGTCCGGCATTTTAGTGGTGGAAAACTGTTCCAGACAGTACCACCAGGCCCTGCATGCTAACATGGGATGATTTTTTGAGGGCATTCAGAGATAACTTCATGCCCAAGGTTTATTTAGAGATGAAGATGTAAGAGTTCCTTGAGTTGAGACAGGGGACGATGACGGTAGCTGAGTATGAGGTGCAGTTTAATGAGCTGATGGGGTGCAACATCTTGATTGCTTGAGTCGATAGGTGCGGAGATTGAGGAGGGCTTAATCTGGAGATCCGTTCCAGGTTAGCCCGATCTGATATGGGCACCTTTGTTGAACTGAGAGCTGCAGCCGTGAGAGTTGAGTAACCGGCGAGCCAAGTTGAGTCAGACAAAGTGCCACAAGGGCAAGAGACCGAGTGGCAGACCACGGTAGGAGAGTAGAGGATTTGATGGCGCCGGACCGGGACCTTGGTCTTGAAGGAGGTAGGCAGATCCAGATTTAGTGTAAAGGCGATTTGCTCGGTCTGGTAGTGGTAGTAAGCGGTCTAGAGGTTCGAGGCGAGTCTTCCGTGTGAGTATTGTGAGAGGAACACGATGGGAGTCTTTGGAGATTTACCGGAGCATGTCTTAAGTGTGGTTTCATGCACCATCAGATCCGGGAGTGTCCTTATACTGTGGAGGCCCAGTCCACTATGACTGGTAGATCAGGCAGCAATACCACGGTGCAGCAGACCCGTGATGGTGGATCGGGATTTAGGGGCCGAGGCAGAGGCCAAGGCCGAGCTGAGGGATCTGTAGTGAGGACTGAGGGACTGAGCAGCCGACAACAGTCCCAGGCTAGAGTCTATGCCATGACTCGTATGCTTCTGATCTTTGATTTTGAGGTTTTTGCTTTGATAGATTCAGGGTCCACGCATTCATTTGTTGCACCGCATGTGGCATGTAGACTGCATTGTGATAGGGAGAGATTACAGTATGGGCTAGAGTTGAGTACACTTCTAGGTAGTACGACAGTTTTGGGAGAGGTCTGCAAGGGGTGTCCGATTGTGATTGATCAGGCAGAGTTGAGTGCAGACCTGATAGTGTTGCCTCTGAGAGAGATAGGTGTGATTTTGGGGATGGACTGGCTTACTGCGCATAGGGCTGTTATGGATTGTTATACCAAGGAGGTTGTGTTAGAGTCTCTTGGTCAGCCTAGAGCTATTTTTCGAGGTATTAGTCAGGCAGTGTCAGCCAGGATGATCTCATTTCTGAGTGCCCTGAGATTGATGCAGGGAGGATGTGAGGGGTATTTGGCTCATGTGGTGGATTCTAGAGTTGAGCAGAGATTGCAGGATATTCCCGTGATCAGGAAATTTCCAGATGTGTTTCCCGATAAGTTACCGGGTTTGTCGCCGGATCGGGAGACGGAGTTTGAGATTGACCTCATTCTAGGTACCGCTCCTATATCTATACCTCCATATAAGATGGCACCGGTGGAACTGAGGGAGCTTAAGGCTCAGTTGCAGGAGCTTCTGGATAAGGGATTTATCAGGCCGAGTGTTTCACCATGGGGAGCTCCGGTGTTGTTTGTAAAGAAGAAGGACGGGACTTTGAGACTGTGTATCAATTATAGGCAGTTGAATCGAGTGATAGTTAAGAACAAATATCCACTACCTAGGATCGATGATTTGTTTGATCAGTTGCAAGGAGCTCAGGTGTTTACTAAGTTGGATCTGAGATCTGGATATTATCAGTTGAGGATAACAGAGGCCGATGTACCTAAGAGTGCTTTCAGGAGCAGGTATGGGCATTTCGAGTTCCTAGTCATGCCGTTCGGGTTGACTAATGCCCTGGAAGCCTTCATGGCCTTGATGAATAAGGCCTTTCAGCCCTACCTGGATCAGTTTGTGATAGTATTCATTGATGACATTCTGGTATATTCGAGGAGTAAGCAGGAGCATGCGGAACATCTGAGGACATTTTTGCGGATTATGAGAGATAGACAGCTGTATGCCAAATTCACTAAGTGTGAATTTTGGCTGGATGAGGTGGTGTTCTTAGGTCACATTGTATCTGGTGAGGGTATCCGGGTGGATCCTCACAAGATTGAGGCAGTGAGGAGTTGGGAGATTCTAAGGAATGTGTCAGAGTTGAGGAGTTTCCTCGGTTTAGCCGGTTATTACCGGAGATTTGTCGAGGGATTTTCTGTAATCTCAGCCCCTTTGACAAAACTTCTGAGAAAGAATGTGGCCTTTGGATGGACTGATGAGTATCAGAGGAGTTTTGAGGAGCTGAAACATCGGCTGACTTCGACGCCGGTGTTAGCTTTGCCATCGAGGCTGGAGGCCGAGGTTTCGATTTTGCTTGGCGCAGGTTTAGGATGTGTTCTGATGCAGCATGGGAGAGTTATAGCATATGCTTCAAGACAGTTGAGGTCTCACGAGATGAATTATCCAGTGCATGACTTGGAATTAGCAGCAGTGGTCTTTGCTTTGAAGATCTGGAGACATTATTTGTATGGTGAGATGATCCAGATCTTCACCGACCATAAGAGTCTGAGATATCTGTTGAGTCAGCGAGAGTTGAATCTGAGGCAGAGGAGATGGATTGAGCTACTGAAGGATTATGACTGCACTATTGAGTACCACCCAGGGAAGGCTAATGTGGTAGCAGATGCTTTGAGTAGGAGATCTCATATCAGTGCAGCTCAGATTCAGATTGGTAGATTGCCTAGTTTAATTCAGTTGAGAGCTCTGAATGTGCAGATGGATTTGGCTCAGGATGGAGTTCTGATAGCTACTTTGAGGCTTAGGCCGATGTTGCAGGATAGGATCAGGAGAGTTCAGGATCAGGACCCTGTGTTAGTGAGATTGATAGATAGAGTTAGATCTGGATTTCTTTCTAATTTTGAGTTGAGAGATGGGACTCTTTGGATGGGACAAAGATTATGTGTTCCAGATGTGGATGATTTGAGGCGAGAGATTCTGGAGGAGGCGCATATGGCTGCCTATGCTATGCATCCTGGTACTACCAAGATGTATAATACCCTTAAGTTGCATTTCTGGTGGCCAGGCATGAAGAGACAAGTAGCAGAGTTTGTTTCTAGATGTTTGTCGTGCCAGCAGGTTAAGGCTGAGCACCAGACCCCGGTAGGGAAGTTGCAGTCGTTACCCATTCCGGAGTGGAAATGGGAGCGAATCACTATGGATTTCATTATAAGGTTGCCTAGGACGCTGAGGCAGCATGATGCGATCTGGGTCATAGTGGACCGGTTGACCAAATCGGCTCACTTCTTGCCAGTGAGGGAGAGTAATACTCTCGATCAGTTGGCCCAGAAGTATGTGTCAGAGATAGTGCGACTGTATGGGGTCACGGTGTCGATAGTCTCAGACAGGGATCCCAGATTTACTTCGAGATTCTGGAGGAGTTTGCAGTCAGCTTTGGGTTCGAGGTTGAAATTCAGCACGATATTTCATCCTCAGACAGATAGGCAGAGTGAGAGGACGATCAAGACTGTTGAGGATATGCTGAGAGCTTGTGTATTGGAGTTCAGAGGTGCTTGGGATCAATATTTGGCTCTGATAAAGTTTGCGTACAATAATCAGTACTCTCATCTATTCGACCAGTCAGGTATGAAATTTTGGGACGAAATTTTTAATTAGGAGGGGAGAATTGTAGCATCCCGTTACCGATGTGATGGGCATATTGGTATGTGAGTCAGGATAGGAATTTTGCTGCATATATATTCATTGAGTATTATTTTGACCTCTGATTTCAGAGGAATGGATCCTTTTGCACATGCATATGCATAGTGACATGCATTCATGATTTTTCCGGCAATTAATTGTGATTATGTTTTGAATTATAAATTTTTGTGAGATATGATTTATTGGGAATTAGGGGATAATTTGAATTGAATTTTTGGAATTGGAAATTGAAATTGGAATATAGGACCTTGTGTTTTGTATTTTTTAGTAATTATAGGAATTTTTCCAGAATTTTTAGAGTTGTGGGTTTGGATAGGAAAAATGTCTTAGAGCAGATGGATTAGATTAGGTTAGAAATTGATTGGCAAATGGTGGGAAAATTAGACTTGCGAGTTTAGGAATTTTTATGATGAGCCATTGAAATTTAGAGACTGAAATTAAATGAATTTGAGGACTATAATCTATAGGTTTAAATTAGCCACTTTATATTTATACTTTAGGTTTTGAAATCAAAGAAAGGCATTTTCCTCCTAGGGCATATTTTCCTCTTCTCTTCGTTGGTGATTTTCGATTGTCCTTGGTGTGTGACCTTCGATCGTTTCTTGTTGCTACCACTCCCTATACAAAGCTTAGTTTGATTCTTGAGGAAGATGAAGAGAGTCGAGTTTTGAGGGTGAAAATCGGTGTCGGAGCTTGTTGGAAGGTTTTCGGACATTTGAGATTTTAGGGTTTGCTTGGTAAGTTTTAATGGTTAAATGTTGCTATTTATTGTTTTTTGATGTATTAATGAGTTTAAATGCTAGAGATGTGGGTAGTTGAGTGTGTTTAATGCTGGTTTTTAGAGAGAGAATGGAGGAAAATTTGATCGGAGAAGAAGACGTGGCCGCACGTCGCGACATCTGGAAAAAGGCTACGCCGCGATGAGATAATGCGAGCTCGCCGCGGCGAGCCACGCGAGACATCGCGGCGAGCGAATAAATGTTTCGCCCCGACGTGGTGATTCGCATGCATCGTGGCGAGGTGCCAGGAGGATGTTCACTGCGGCGAACGTTTCCCACGCCGCGGCGAGCGACCCATACGTCGCGGCGAAGGATCCTGCGTCGCGGCGAGGGACAAAATTTTGAATGGAATTAATTTGGTTTTTAGGGCATAACTTATGGTATAGACCTCCAATTGAGGTGATTCTTGAGTCATTGTGAACTAAATAAGGAGGTCTATAATTGTTGTAAAGATTGAGAGTTCGAATTTTTATCTAACAGGATTGCAATTATCAAAAGAGAGTCATTTTCAGTTCCTAGTGCAATCTAAGAGTTATGTTTTGACAAATTGGAGTATAATTGGGGACTTAAGTGAATGAATTTTACCCAATGAATAGGCTTTCTAGGGAATTATTTTTGTGTGTATAATTTTCTGAATTGAGCTGAATTTTTGGAGCGATATGTTTTAAGTCATTATGAACCAAGGGATGCTATTGATCTAATAAATAGTGAATATTGGTTGTGAGGCAAGAGATAGCGGAATTGGATTATAGCGCCAGAAAATCATGAACATGCATCGTACAGCTTTGAATTAAGACATGTGCATTATCGAATTTCTTTGATTGAGCAGCTAGTGATGAGAATTTGTTTAAATTGTTATAGAGGCACCGTTGGATCGTCGATCCACGGATATTCTTTGAGACTTCTAAGCGTGCTTCGGTAGTTCTGGTGAGTAACTTAGTTGGTTCCTCAATCTTTGTGTGTTAAATGTTCTATGAATGTGTGAGTTGTTTGCCAATGTGAGTATTTGTAACTGTGAAATAGATGTGCTGGAATTGTAAGTAAATGTTCTGAATGCAATAAATAGAATCGATTGATATATATATGTGTTATTGATTGTGTAAGTGTGAGTGCATGCTAGACATGATAAAAATCGGTAAATAAATAGTTGTGACTGGTGCAATTATCGATCAGAGCTTTAAGCTCGATTATCAGTGAAAGGGCTTAAGGCCGAAAGGGAATAATGCATACCCAGAGGGCTCTCCTATCCCTAATGTGAGCGGGCAGTAGTGCATACCTTGAGGGCTCTCCTATCCCTAATGTGAGCGGGCAGTAGTGCATACCTTGAGGGCTCTCCTACTTGCCTAAAATGCGATTACTGCGTAATGTGCCTGAATCGGGACAATATTGACGCTCAGTCACAACAATGACATAAAATGAGAATTGGCTTGCATCATGCATTTGACTGTATTGTGAAAATTGAGAATGCGTGTATTATATGAAGATTGCGCAGTGACATGTCAGATTTGTGTTATGGTGAAAATGTGTAAATTGTCTTATAGTGTTCCGAATGTGCTATTGTGTGACTATGTGATATAACGTGTGTATATGCATGAGTTGGGTGAACCATCGATGATGGTTTCTCATTGAGTTTGCAAACTCACCCAACATTGCAAATATTTTTCAAGACAACGTTAGTAGATTCCTAGCTCCCGTGATAGATTTTTCCTGCCGTGTGAGCTCGTGGGCAAGAGAAGCGATGGCACACAGGTTGGTCAGCTTGGACGATTTTTGGAATGGCGTAGTATAGACTTTTGTATCAGTTTCCTTTTTGAGATATTGTACTGAGACTGTAGGGGACTGATAGACTTGTCTATATTTCCGTTAGTAATGTGAAATTAAAGATTATTGTGGTTTTAAAAATTTAGTGATTTGCGTAATTCGGTTTAAATACTATTGATGCCATATGAGTGTTTAGTGATTGTTTTCGTTAGTAGCACTTCCTTGCTGTGGGATATGCGTCGAAACGACCCACGGGTGTCCCGGTGCGTACCCTACGGTAAGGGGGCGCTACACTATTCCGAAGGATTTATGTCATCCTATCTTTAAGGTTACAATCAAATCCTTCTACTTACGATAGATCTATTCAAACTAGGATTTCTCAATCTCTACGTATGAAATCAGATCATGAGGGGTTATCAAAATATAAATAAAACATGTAATCAGATCACAATATATCAAATAACTAGTTACATTAATAAAAGAATCAAATCATGTCAAAGTAATAACATAAGGTTCTTGTAACCTAAATACTAAGTGGAAGTTTAGTTGCACATAATTGAATATGAAATCAAACATACATTGAAATAAAAATAAATAGAAAACAACAGGTTCATAATTCTAAATCTCCCTAAATGTCTTCTATCGAATGTTATAGCGATATAAAGGCTTGATGTTGTATTCTGATGGATCTTTCAATGAAATATTCATGTTTCCTGCTTCTTTGGAACAAAAGTTTACCTAGAGAATGAATTGATGTCGATAAATCGCCTCTTAAAAGTCACCTACTTTTCTTCTATCTAAAAAATGTTACTTTTATATTGAAATCTAGGCTTTTAGGTTATGCACGACCGTGCACATGAGTTTGCATAATTAGAGAACGCTAGACTTTTGCACACCCATGCACTTTTTTCATATTTTTGTTTTTCCTATTTTAGCTGCATTTTTGCCCGACTTCCTCTCCTTTTCGACCATGAAGGGATTATCACCTATAAACACAGTTGAAACATATTGAATATTAAATATACAATAAAAGTATCAAATATTAAAAAAATACATCAATTATGGGTGTTAAAATATAGTCAAATATTCATATATCAAACATCCCTAAACTTAAGTTTTTATTTGTCCTTAAGCAAACCATAATCAAAATTATAAATTTTACAATGTCAATCCGTCATCAATCTCAACTTGTCCATTCATAACATCATATATCTTACTAAATCAAATTAATGTGCAATCAAAATCAAGTTGTCACAAAATTAACTTCCTAAGTAATATTAATAATAATCACATCAATAATCTTGAAATCAAAAGCATAACTCTTTACACTCTCACTAAGGTTTCACTTAATGGACTCAAGTTTTAGGGTTAAAAATATCAAAACTCTCAATCAATGCATTTCAAAATTCTTACCGTAAGCTTGAAGTAAAATCACATCTCCACCACTTATGTACAAACTGTAGGAAAATCCCGGTGTGAACATCACATGCCCACGGTGCGAAAAACAAAAATTTTTGTTCCGGGACCTTCCTAAAAGTTAGGATCCATGTGTATATATAACAAACTCAAACCAAACGACCAAAGGAGACCGTCTCTAACGGTATCCACGCAGAGATCGGAAAACCTAACCGGTACAAACCCTTTGACCCGGGAATAGCTAGAACAAAGTAAAGGCGCTAGATCTTACCTTTGTTACGGAGAGCTTGAAACTCACGATGAAGTGGAACTTTGGAGGAGAGAAGATGAAGAGAGTCGATGATGATATGCTTGAAAGACTTAGGATTTTCTCAAAATCCTTCTTCCTCTTTCAAAACCCACGATCACACACATCTTCTTCTTTCTTTTAGTCTTCTTTTCATTTAATGTAAAGATGACTAGGCAAAGATGGAAGCTTCTTTTGCCTTTCCACATTTTTAGCTTCATTATATATATATAAAGTTAAAGATGAAACTTCCTCCTCTCCTTCCACGTATCAACATATATATATATATATTAATTAATTAATTCTGTAATTAATTAATTATATATATATATATAAATAAATCTTGAAGTGGTCCGATCACACTGGGAAATTGGTCCTACTGCCTACGGGTCCCGTATGGGAAAAACCCTAAACATTTTTTAGCAATATCGATGTCGCGATCTCATCGGGACATATCTCGATCTCATCGGGATCCATTTAATCCGTCTGCTCTCCATTTATTGGAACTCTGTCCAAAACTATTTTACTGAGTTCTCCAAACACTCTTATCGTGTGACCCATTAGGTTCCGGTTATGTTGGCCACTTAGATCAACACTTAATCTAAGCAAGTCATGAGCGGTATCTAGCAACACATCATGACCCCCAATTGACCGGAAAGTAATTGGTTTGATGAATGAATATATATTCATCACAGACCATATCACGAACCCTTCCATAGACAATTAGTGCAATTAGTCCTTTCACCATTCTATACCCCACTTGGTTATGAGTATGGGCAATGTGTCAACTCTTACTAGATCGACTACGTCAAATCTAGTCCAGTGATTTCAGTTCTTGTCACGGGACTCATTACTTAATACTTAATATGTCAATGAAGACACTCTTCATGACATATGTACTCGATCGAGATTTCCAAGTAATGACCCTGACAAGAGGCCATGGGTATCATCTTCTGCTATCACGTAAGTGGTGAATCCTCTATTGGCTACTCAATTACCTTGAATACCTCAAACTGCACTCCAAGCACCACCCTATGAGCGACCTCTGTAAGGCAACAAGGAATGGAGTCAAAGCACAGAATCAGTATCCAAGATATCCTTGAGTACCTCAAGTCTAAGGATACTTGCACCATTGCTATGATAAGATTATCACTGACATTAGAATAGTACATCCATGTGATGATCTCATAGCAGGTCATCCAATGTACTTACTACCTCTAGTAAGCATCCACATCTCAACCCTAAATATCTCATATGTACAGTTTCTGAGATCCACTGCTTGATCAAATCAAGGAGCTTGAGATGTGCTAGTCTTTCCGGATTACCGATGCCCAGTCTCAATAATCCTATGACTAGGGATAATTAAGATACTGACATAATTGCACATGATAGGAATCGCAGTAGTATGATCACATCATAATTTCCTTCATGCTATGTCATATATCATGGACTTCATTAATTTGCTTATTGATCAATATCAGTTCATAAATAATGAACAGCAACATAATGAAATATGTCTTTCTTTATTTATTTATAAAGAATGTACACAATTTTGTACAAAACGCGCTAAAGGCGATTGCCTTTAGGGCAATACTCTAACAATCTCCCACTTGACCTAAAGCCAATCGCCTTGATATCTAATACCATAGGCGAGTACATGAGAATCAAAACTCTTTTGTGACAATGGCTTCCTCAATAGATCAGCAATATTCTACTCGGTGGGAACTCTCTCGATATGGACATCACCTCGTCTAATGATCTCCCTGATCAAATGATATCTACGGAGTACGTGTTTAGATCGTTGATGAGACCTTGGTTCCTTCGCCTGCACAATAACCCCATTGTTGTCACAATACAACTGTATGGGCCCATCACTGCTAGGAACCACACCAAGTTCAGTAATGAACTTCTTGATCCAAACGGCTTCCTTCTTCGCTTCAAGCGGCAATGTACTCTGCCTCGGTCGTTGAATCAGCAGTCGTCTCTTGTTTGGAACTCTTCCAACTGACTGCCCCGCCGTTCAGTGTGAATACATAACCTGATTGGGATTTGGAATCATCCTTATCAGATTGAAAACTGGCATCTGTATACCTGCTCACTTGGAGATCTCCATCCCCATATATCAAGAAAACATCCTTAGTTCTTCGTAAGTACTTAAGGATATTCTTGACAGCCACCCAGTGATCCTCACCAGGATCCGATTGGTATATGCTCGTAACACTTAGAGCATATGATACATCGGGTCTCGTACATAGCATTGCGTACATGATAGATCCAACCGCAGATGCATACGGGATCATATTCATGCGCATCCTCTCATCTTGTGTCTTAGGACACATAGATTTCGAGAGTGTTATCCCATGAGTCACGGGAAGGTACCCTCTCTTGGATTGCTCCATGCTAAACCTCTTTAGCATCTTGTCTATGTACGTTGATTGTGAAAGACTAAGCAATCTTTTTGATCTATCTCTATAGATCCTTATCCCAAGGATATAAGTTGCTTCACCAAGGTCTTTCATGGAAAATTGTTTGGACAACCAAATCTTGACTGATTGTAGCATCGAGACATCGTTTCCTAACAATAATATGTCATCTACATACAGCACAAGGAATACGATTGCAGTCCCACTAACCTTCTTATACACACAGTATTCATCCAGATTTTGTGAGAAACCAAACTCTTTGATTACCTCATCAAAACGGATATTCCAACTCCTGGATGCTTGCTTCAATCCATAGATGGATTTTTGAAGCTTGCATACCTTTTTGCCATCATAGGAGGTGAAGCCCTCAGGTTGTGTCATATACACATCCTCAGCTAGATTCCCATTTAGGAAAGCTGTCTTCACATCCATTTGCCATATCTCATAATCATAATGAGTGGCAATGGCTAAGAGTATCCTAATGGATTTAAGCATTGCTACTGGGCTGAAGGTTTCGTCGTAGTCAACTCCTTGTCTTTGACGAAAACCTTTGGCCACAAGCCTTGCTTTATAGGTAATTACATTATCATCCATGTCAGTTTTCTTTTTGAAAACCCATTTGCACCCTATGGGTTTGATTCCTTTGGGTGCATCAACCAAAGTCCATACTTGGTTTTCATACATGAAATCCATTTCTGACTTCATGGATTGAAGCCATTTATCAGACTCTGAACTCTTCAGAACCTCTTCATAGGTGGTAGGCTTATCATCTTCTATGAGCAATACGTCATTCTGTTCATTCACGAGAAATCCATATCTCTCGGGAATAGAGCGATATCACGTGACCTCACAATTTCGTGTGTTGTAGAAGGTTGAGCTGTTACTTCATCTGTATGAGTTACGATTTCAGTTCAGCAGCTGATTGATCTGCGTCACAGATCTTGAACTTCTTGAGTTCAATTTTGCTCCCTTGCCTTCTTGTAAAAGAAACTCTTTCTCTAAAAGACAGCATGCTTTGAAACAAACACCTTTGTTCCTCCGCAAGATAGAACCGATATCCCATTGTTTCTTTAGGATATCCTACTTAACAAACATTTGTCGATTTTGCATCAAGTTTATCCGACCGAGTCCGCTTCACATAAGGTGACAGCCCCAAACTTTCAAATGAGTAAGATAGGGTCTTTTGTTAGTCCACATCTCATATGGAGTAACATCAACTGCTTTGATGGAACTCTGTTTAGCAAGTAAACAATTGTCTCGATTGCATACCCCAAAGGATTTTGGTAACTTTGCAAAGCCCATCATTGATCGTACCATGTCTAACAAGGTTCGATTTCTCCTTTCGCCACACCATTATCTTTGTGGTGTGTAAGGAGGAGTCCATTGAGATAAAATCTCATTATCTCGAGATAATCCAAAACTCTTGGTCTAAGTAATCCCCACCACGATCGGATCGTAATGTCTTGATACTTTTCCCAAGTTGGTTTTCTACTTCATTTCTGAATTGTTTGAACTTTTCAAATGCTTGATTTGTATCTCATCGACATCTGGTACCCATATCGAGAATAATCATCGATAAAGGTAATGAAGTAAAGAGAACCACTTCTAGCATGGATGGACATCGGACCACATACATCCGAATGTATTAGGTCTAATACTCGATCGCTCGTTCACCCTTTCCCTTAAAGGGTAACTTAGTCATCTTGTCTAATAAACAAGATTCAGATCATCATATGATTCATAATCAAATGACCCTAAACTACCACTCTTATGGAGCTTAGCTGTCGTCTCTCATTTATATGGCCAAGCGACAATGCCATAAGTAAGTTGATTTTAAATTATCTCGTTTATGTCTTTTCGTGTCATTGACATTCATTATTAGATGTGACATATCTAATATGTAAATTCCATTGCATAATGTACCAAGACCATAAAGCATTCCATTCAAACTAATAGAACAACCATTGTTACTAAAAGTCAAATGGAAACCAGCTCTATTTAAACAAGAAGCAGATAATATGTTCTTTGTTAATACAGTACAAAATAACATTCATCCGGTTTAATTACAAGCCCGGTGGGGAGTGACAAAAGTAAGTGCCTCACGGCTAATGCAAAGAACTCTTGCTCCATTTCCCACACGCCTGGTCTAGTTCTCCTTCATGAGCCGCTCATCGTCCTCGAGGCCTCGCATATCATTGCATATGTGTGAGCCACAACCGGTATCTAATACCCATATGTTATGATCAGAAACAGTATTCACTTCAATGACAAACATACCTGAAGAAGTCGAGGCATCTGATGCCTTCTTCTGCTTCAGTTCCTCCAGATAGACTTTATAGTTTCTCTTCCAGTGGCCAGTCTTGCGACAATGGAAGCAAGTTCCTTTTGGTGCAGTCTCTTTGGTTTTCTTCTTGGCTATACTTCCTTTCGATTTCTTAGACCTTTTCTTCTTCTGTTTCTTTTTCTTGGAACCAGAAGAAGAGTCCACCATAAGGACTGCCTTGCTATCCTTCTTAATAGCTTGCTCTGCTGTCTTGAGCAGATTGATCAACTCAGGGATTGTCGTGGATATTTGGTTCATCCGATAGTTTAACACAAACTGTGAATAACTATCAGACAATCCAACTAGAATTAAGTCAACACTTAATTCATAATCCATAACAAAACCTAAGACGGCCAACCTCTCAATATACCCATTCATCTTCAGTGCATACTGCACTGCAGATGAACCTGGAGTCTTAGTAGTGAAGAGTAACCTCGAGGTCTCGAACCTTTCAGACCGAGCTTGCTCATCAAACAGCTCCCTAAGATGAAACACTATAGTATGAGCATCCATAGACTCATCGCTATCGCAGACTCTGGTGACATCGAGGCAAGCATAATACTGAGTTGCTATGTCATCGTCTTTGAGATGCTTCGATATGCTTTCGATCCTCATCGGAAGCATCGACGGCTAGTGGATCAGGAAGTGGAACATCTAGGACATAGCCCAGTTCCTCAGATCTGAGAACAATTCTCAGATTTCTCAGCCAATCTAGAAAGTTGGGTCCAGTTAATTTGTTTGAATCCATTAGTGAGCGCAGATTCACACTAGAAGACATCTTCAATAACCTATAAAGAAAGAGAGAAAGAATGTTAGAATAGAATTAAATGCATGATCATAAGGACTTGCATGACATGCATATGGCTCCCACTAGTTTCAAAGAATCCATAACCCTCAGTACAAATCCAAGAAACATTATGACAAAATGTCCTAGTGGGTCGATATCCGATATTACTAACAATGACCTTGGGTTTACCCAACAAGTCACCTTAGGTCAATCGGTAGTTATCAGTCATACCAATTGCATCTTAGATATCCGACATTACTAAAATGACCTTAGGTTTACCCAACAAGCCACCTTAGATCAATCGGCAGGTATCGGTCATACCATGTACTTTATAGATGCAACTATCGACTAGTGCTATCAACTCGTGATGTATGCACACACATTGGGTTATCAACTCTTGATGCGCGTACATCTGATGTACACTACCCAATTTCACCTCTGTCCACATTGACCTTGAGTTTACTCAACAAATCAACGCTTCTAGTGACAACCGACCCATTAATCCGAAAATCTTATTTCCATGGTTCGAACATATTCGTATAGAGTGAGCTTGGGTTTACCCAACAACCCAACTCTATAAGAACTCTGGTTCTCCCCATATTAATGGAAGACGTTAGTTTTCATATTAAGTGTGAGGGTTTTCAGGTCTCATCTACTTCTTCTCCAAGCTATAGGATTATAGTTACCATGACTATATGGAATGATTTAGGGCATTTCATCAATCACATTGAATTTATACCTAAAATCATCCATCATCCCACCTATGCATGTTATAAGTCGACTTGTGTATGTATAAGTCGACTTATGCCTCTGAGTAAGTCGACTTATGCAAATGTAAGTCGACTTATGCAACTGTGCACGAACAAGTCGACTTGTACCATTTTGCAAGTCGACTTATGCATCTACAGTGCACGGACAAGTCGACTTGTTCATTGTGTAAGTCGACTTATCCGTGTGGAATTGCTATCTAATCAGCTAATTTCTCAATCCGTGCAGTTCAAATTCACAATACCAAGTCTAATACACTTTAGCTTGATGTACCAATGAAACACTTTCATTGTTGCTTACCATATATAGTCAAACTATACATGAAAAACTTGAAATCGATGAATACGCTGTTATTCACTTAGATTTCCAAATAATTTTGCGAATATCAAACTATCACCCTAAGTATCTCTAGGTAGTCTACACTTTATCAAGATTACTTCGGCACTGGTCACAAAATTTGTGACGGCCAAAACAATCAAGATAAGGGAATATACTAACGATACGCTAATGAGACACATTTGACATCCGAAAATTGTTTGGAAACCCAATTTCAAGAAATTCAATTTGGAAAGCATACAACATCAATATAACACATTTTAAATCATATTAAAAATGATCCAAGGCATTGGAACTGAAATCTACACAATTTCTTATTTCAAACAAAACAGCTCCAGCAACTTTCTCAAAACTTCCAAGCTCTGTGTTTTGCTTGAAACACTCATTGAAACAATTTGAATAAATTCTGAGAAAATTACAGAGGTTACAACACGTTCACAAAATACTCCATGAATGTTTTCAGGATTTATTTCCATCAAAAACTCATTCAACCTCAGCAACTAAGCCAATGTAGAATCTGTGTTCCTCAACACAGTTATTCCCAGCAGCACACAATAAATTCTCAAATAAATAGTAAATCACCTCGAAAACATTTTTCCTTTCTTATGGAAATTAATAAACATCTTAGAGACATGTTGGTGAAATAAAATCCGAAAAACAATTTTTCTACAATTTATTCTCGAATTTATAAGCATGCCTGTTCAATGAATGTGTACAAAGACAGCAACCAGAACATTAGGGAATAAATTAGCAAAACCATATCAAAAAAAATTGATAAATTCCGAGCTTCCACAGACATATACAAAAACATCTTGTGAACATATCTGTGAAAGAAAATTTCGAAAAAATGATCTCTATACTGAATTCGAAATTCACTCAATTAACATGCATCATCGTCACAAGCAATAAGGAACTCCGACCTAGTCATGGTTTCTTCGTTATATCGACACAAGTGGCTCTGATACCACTGTAGGAAAATCCCGTGTGAGAATCACATGCCCACGAAAGCGGAAAACAAAAATTTTGTTTGGTACCTTCCAAAGCCAGGATCCATGTATATATAACAAACTCAAACCAAACGACCAAAGGAGACCGTCTCTAACAATATCCACGCAGAGATCGGAAAACCTAACGGGACAAACCCTTTGACCGGGAATAGCTAGAACAAAGTAAAGACTGCTAGATCTTACCTTTGTTCTGGAGAGCTTGGAAACTCACGATGAAGTGGAACTTTGGAGGAGAGAAGATGAAGAGAGTCGATGATGATAAGCTTGAAAGACTTAGGATTTTCTCAAAATCCTTCTTCCTCTTTCAAAACCCACGATCACACACATCTTCTTCTTTCTTTTAGTCTTCTTTTCATTTAATGTAAAGATGACTAGGCAAAGATGGAAGCTTCTTTTGCCTTTCCACGTTTTTAGCTTCATTATATATATATATATATATATATAAAGTTAAAGATGAAGCTTCCTCCTCTCCTTCCACGTATCAACATATATATATATATTAATTAATTAATTCTTTAATTAATTAATTATATATATATATATAAATAAATGCTGAAGTGGTCCAGTCACACTGGGGTCGGTCCTACCAGCCTACCAGGTCCCGGTATGGGAAAAACCCCCGGAAACGTTTTTCAGCAATATCGATGTCGCGATCTCATCGGGACATATCTCGATCTCATCGGGATCCATTTAATCCATCTGCTCTCCATTTATTGGAACTCTGTCCAAAACTATTTTACGAGTTCTCCGAAACACTCTTATGCGTGTGACCCATTAGGTTCCCGGTTATGTTGGCCACTTAGATCAACACTTAATCTAAGCAAGTCATGAGCGGTATCTAGCAACACATCATGACCCCCAATTGACCGGAAAGTAATTGGTTTGACGAATGAATATATATTCATCACAGACCATATCACGAACCCTTCCATAGACAATTACCGTGCAATTCGTCCTTTCACCATGCTATACCCCACTTGGTTATGAGTATGGGCAATGTGTCAACTCTTACTAGACTGACTACGTCAAATCTAGTCCAAGTGATTTCAGTTCTTGTCCTGGGACTCATTACTTAATACTTAATATGTCAATGAAGACACTCTTCATGACATATGTACTCTGATCAGAGATTTCTAAGTAATGACCCTGACAAGAGGCCATGGGTATCATCTTCTGCTGTCACAGAAGTGGTGAATCCTCTATTGGCTACTCAATTACCTTCGAATACCTCAAACTGTACCCAAGCACCACCCTATGAGCGACCTCTGTAAGGCAACAAGGAATGGAGTCAAAGCACAGAATTAGTATCCAAGATATCCTTGAGTACCTCAAGTCTAAGAATACTTGCACCGTTGCTATGATGAGATTATCACTGACATTAGAATAGTACATCCATGTGATGATCTCATAGCAGGTCATCCAATGTACTTACTACCTCTAGTAAGCATCCACATCTCAACCCTAAATATCTCATATATATAGTTTCGAGATTATTTGCTTGATCAAATCAAGGAGCTTGAGATGTGTCTAGTCTTTCCGGATTCCGACGTCGGCCTCAAGAATCCTATGACTAGGGATAATTAAGATCCTGACATAATTGCACATGATAGGAATCTCAGTAGTATGATCACATCATAATTTCCTTCATGCTATGTCATATATCATGGACTTCATTAATTTGCTTATTGATCAATATCAGTTCATAAATAATGAACAGCAACGTAATGAAATATGCCTTTCTTTATTTATTTATAAAGAATGTACACAATTTTGTACAAAACGCGCTAAAGGCGATTGCCTTTAGGGCACTACTCTAACACAAACCAGAAATAAAAATCAAAAGGTTAATTATACTTGTTGTAATGGGGCTTAGGTAAAGTATAATGGTTAATAAAAAGGGTTAAAAGTAAAGGAAATTTACTCAAAGAGATATTATAAGACTTGTTCACAAAACATAAAATTAAAACTAACTCATGGGTTGCTTTCCATGCAACACTTCTTTAACGTCGATAGCTCATTGTAACTTTCACATTTCTGCCATCTAGGGTTAACAATCAATGGCTTATTTCCACCCTTTTCTCGACATAGGGGTTTTGTAGTCTGTAAGCAAGCCACCTAATGAAAGATTGTTACAAGGATATAATTTATCAAATTAATAAATCCAATTTGAAAAATTAATGTTGTTTTTAATGACAAACTATTAATGAAAGAGGGAATAACAAAACTCCTTGAACCATCCATTATCTCAAGTAGCTTGTCTTGGAGGAAGTTGGAACCCTCTGTACCTAAGGCCATTACCAACACCTTATAAGTAGTTTCTTACTTGGTTCCTCTACTAGTTCTTCCTCAACCTCCCTTGTCCACTATTCTTCTTCTTCTTCCTAGACAGAGGCTTTTAGCTTATCTTCTTCAGTTATATTTTGCCATTCCTATACTCTCTCTTCTTGGATGGAGGTTTCTTCTTCCTCTTGAAGCTCTTCTTGTAATCTCACTCTAATCATGAAACTAATTATTGCCTTTTCTTCTCTCTCAAATTCGCGTCGCTGAGCTTTCATGTCAATAAGGAGTTCTATTAATTTTTGTGTAATACTTGCTTCCTATTCCTCTTATTCTTCTTAGAGCTCATCTTTACTACTAAAGATGTTTACCATTCTAAATTCATTACGATCTATTTCATTAGGACTAGGAAAACTCCCTAGTTGTTCTTTGGATAATATCTCTGCTAGTTGATCGATTCGATTCACCTTATTATGTATACGAGCCTCTATTTGCTTATGCTTTATGTTTGATTCTTGAATAGACTCGATCATCATATTTTTTAGAGTAGCAGTTACCTTCCCACCTTCTTGAAATGTTTGTTCACTTATGAAATCAACTGTTGACTCTTCTTCACTCTATGGTGGTTGGAAGCTTAAATTACACTCATTATTATGTAAGTGAAGGAAGTCTCTTATCGAATTCACATTGACTAGCTATTCTCTTAGCAAGGCATTCCATCAGTTTATCTATAATACTTTCTTTTTATTTTGAAATTTATTTCTAAATTCTTCATTCTTGAATGCACATCGGTCAACTTTCATTTTAGCAAGGGCTTCCATTAATTTATCTTCCAAAGTTGGCTCACTATATGGAGACGTTTGGGGTTATAGATATCCATCTAGAGTGTAATTATTCCATCCATAGGCATAAGAGTTGCTCCATTCTAAATTATAGTTGTTCTTGTATACTACACATGAGATTGATATAACATGTTTGGTTGCTCCCATCTATATGTTGGTGCTCGACATTTATGGTTGTAGTGATAACTCCCACCAATGTCATTACACAGCCCGAATATTAGTTTAGCTTCTAAAAACAGGTGAGGACACCTCCTATATGGTGATGATATAGATCGTAAAGGCATATTATGGCTCCAATAAAAATCTTTTTTGCTCCATCTTTCCATTGTAAGTTATGGCTATGGCAGTAAATCGTAATTCCTACAATAAACCAAAAACTTAAGATCAAGTAGAGAAATTAAAAATAATTAAGTTTATAAGAAAAAATACAACAAGATACAATAAAATAAAATAAAATAAAGAAAATAAAATAAAATAAATACAAAATCAAATTAAAACAAAAGAAAATAAAACAAAGATAAAACAAAATAAAATAGAAATGACAAGAGTAGTAACATTTAGGCTTTCCTAATATCAAAGTCCCCAACAACAACTAAACTTGATTGGAATATTTTGTATTAGTTAATTTGTAATTAGCTGCAAGTACATGACGTAGTTGTAATTAGTACCAGCAAGTACGGGTCGATCCTACAAAGAATATGAATACTAGTAATCACCTTTCCCCTATTATCAAGGTTAAGGATTGATTTTATATTTTTAATGGAAAGAAACTAGAACTAAAACAAATAAAATAAATGGGAAATAATAATGAACATAGAGATAGTAGAATTCAATTAGAAAAATATCATGATCAGAAATTAGTATCTAGGCTCAAATACCATCTTTTATAATACAGTTGTTAGTTTATGTATTAGACTGTGGAGACTCCTATGGCATACTAGTAGTTGACCTTGAGTGTTGGACCCCACTGTCGGAGCCCAACATCGGTCGTGAGAGCGTGGCGGGAAACGTGCTGATTATACATGTTTAGAAAAGACCCGCGGAAGAGTAATGAGCCTACTGGAAAACATACTTGAAACCTGCTTTCATATGATTTAATAAACAAGGCTAAACATGTAAATTAAACAGTTGAGAAAGGAGACCATCGGAAGTTCAATGGACCCATCGTGAAACTTTCATGCTTTAAAACAAACATATCTATAATTCATGCTCCAAAAGATGAGTTTCATAAAGCTTTACGAAGATCTCAAAACAAATTACAACTTTGAATTCAAGAGCCAAAAATATAAAACACTCTTGAACCAATGATACTTGAAATGAAACTAAAGTCTTGACTTCCAAAAATATAACATTTATAAATAAACGTAACAAAATGAAATTGGAGTGCTGTCGTACTCGTGACTCACTCGATCTCTTGCTCGTCACCTGAATGGGGGAGATTTGAGGGGGTGAGCTATAAAGCTCGTGGGAACATATTTATAATATAGCCATAAGCAAAAGTAATAAAAAATTTACTCATTGTCGTGATACTTGTTGAAATCATAACACTTGAGCATGTATGAGTCATTTTCTTGAAATATGCTTGATTCTTGAACAATTCATGATGCATGACACATAACAAATCATAAACACATAACATAACATAATGGTTTGGGTTGTCCCTGGTTCATGACGTACTACACATGCCATCGAAATGTTGATGTGTAGACGTAGTTTCGCGAGAGAATCCTTGTGAGAAACCCTGTGCCACAGTCGGGCAGGCGGGAGAAGCCTTTTCATGAGTCAATGTGCACTTGACTATTCGTGAGTGACACCGCAAACCCACATAAACATGCATAATTCATGTTTTTGTAAACTTGTTTGCCAAACTGACACTTGCTTGTAAACTTGCTTGTAATCTTGCTTGTCATGTATTCGTAAAACATGATTTCATGTACTTGTATTCGTGAAAGGAGAACACCCCTTTGTAAAAAAAATCTTGGTAATGATCATGAATGCAAATCACATAGCAGAATATAATCATTCATAATAATATGTAATGCAATCATGGATGATGCAATTCAAATGCATTAATTCTTTCTTAATTTGAACGAAACAATGAGTACTTATATACTCTATTATAAACATGAACCCACCTGATTTCCTTGCTTGTTCTAGCCTAGGAATGAGTTTTCTCTTGAGCCTCTTGATGCTCTTGCCTCATTTGTTCTCCTAAAATAAGAACAAAAAATCTCATTTAATAACTCGTACTGAAACAATATTTCCATTCTTAACTTCCATCCAAAATTCCATAGTCGTAGAAACTAATTCATAACTTCATCACTTCACAAAACTTGTAGATCTATGACTCTAGTTCACAACGCCTCAAAAATCACCCCAAAAGGACCTGTGTAGCAAAAAATATGATCAAAATATGAAAAATATCACTTGCTGGAAAAACTGGGCTCGCCACGACGAGGCCCGCTCGTCGCGACGAGTGGCCTGGCACGTCGCGGCGTGCGACCTGGCACGTTGCGGCGTGTGGCTTGGCACGTCGTGACGTGTGGCCTTCAGACGCCACAAGGCAGCGACCTCACGACGTCATGACGTGCGGACGGAGCTTCGTCTCCGAACCCGATTTCATCATTTTCAACCTTAAAAACCTTCCATTCTTCTACTACAACACATCTAAGCCATAAACCAAGTCATATACTACCATTTTGAACATATTCTAGCACCAAAACATCAAAAACACAACAACCCATGCAAATCTACAAATCTTTTCCATAAACCCTAACTCTAACGATTTCTACTCATACAACCTATTCTAGGTTTCCAACCATCTCAAACATAGATAAAAAGAGTTAATCTTACCTTAAGGATGCTTGAAATCTGTCGAAAAATGCCTGAAACTAACTTCCTCTTCTTCTCCCTCACTCTGCCGACTCTCTTCTTCGTTCTTCTCTTCTATTTTTCTCTTCCTCTTTTCTTCTTTCTTTCTTTTCTTCTTTAATTTCTTAAACCTACAAACATGGGCAAGGACTATAATGCCCTCCTATGCTTAGCCTTAAACTTCATAACTCAAGTGCCTTGACCATTTTGCCCTTAAACGTTTTTACTCTTTCAAACACTTAATCCATGCTAAACTCAAATAAATCCAAATTTTCCACTAATACTTTCAATAAAATAAAACTAGGCCATAAATCATAAATCAAAATAATTCATACTTAGTAAATTCAAGAAAACAAAAATTTGGGGCCCAACATTTCTCCCCCTCTTAAAAGAAATTTCATCTTCGAAATTTACCTGAATCATCGAAAAGACTTGGATACTTCTCCTTCATGGCGTCCCTAGGCTCCCACGTGGCTTCTTCCACTGAATGGTTCCTCCACAGAACCTTAACTAGCCGAACAGTCTTATTCCTGAGGACCTTCTCCTTGGTGTCCAAGATCTCTACTGGAATTTCCTCATAACTCAAGTCGTCTCTCAACTGAACCTTTGAAACCTGAATGACATGAGAAGGATCTGATCTGTATCTTCTCAACATGGAAACATGAAAGACATCATGAATCTGAGACAACTCTGGCGGCAACGCCAACTTGTATGCTAGAGGTCCGATCCTCTCAAGAATCTCGTAAGGACCCACATATCTTGAACTCAACTTGCCTTTCTTGCCAAACCTCAATACTCCCTTCCAAGGAGACGTCTTGAGAAACACTTTCTCACCAACTTCATACTCCATTTCCTTTCGATGAGAATCAGTGTAACTCTTCATCCTATCCTGGGCTGCCTTAAGCCGCTGCTTAACTAGATTGACTTTATCCACAGTCATCTGAATCAACTCTAGTCCTACCAGTTTCCTCTCTCCTTCTTCATCCCAACATTACGGAGTTCTACACCTCCTTCCATACAAAGCCTCATATGGAGCCATCTGAATGCTCGAGTGGTACGAATTGTTATAAGCAAATTCAACCAATGGCAAATGCTCATCCCAAGCTCCCTTAAAATCCATAACACATGCCCTGAGCATTCCCTCAAGTGTCCGAATGGTCCTTTCAGATTGACCATCCGTCTGAGGGTGAAAAGCCATACTAAAATGCAACTTAGTACCTAAAGCTTCCTGCAAGCTTCCCCAAAATCTAGAAGTAAACCGAGGATCCCTGTCAGAAACTATAGAATCTGGAATCCCATGTAACCTCACTACCTCATCAATGTACTTCCTGGCTAGCACATGCAACGAATCAGTCTGCTTAATTGCTAGAAAATGGGCTGACTTCGTCAACCGATCCACTATAACCCATATGGCATCATGCTTCCTACTAGTCTTAGGCAAACCCATCAAAAAATCCATGGTTACTCTTTGCCACTTCCACTCAGGAATGGACAATGGCCTTAACTTGCCTGAAGGCGCCTGGTGTTCAGCCTTGACTTGCTGACACATGAGACACTTACTGACATACTCTGCTACATCCCTCTTCATGCCCTTCCACCAGAAATGCTCTCTCAAATCTCTGTACATCCTGGTGCTACCTGGGTGCATGGCATAAGGCGCATTTTGTGCCTCATTCAGAATCTTATCCTTAACCTCCTTGCTATCTGGAATACAAAGTCTGTCCCCCACTTTCATGAGTCCATCATCTCTCACTACAACTTCAGAAACCTTACCATTCCGAATTTCCTCCCTAAGCTTGCTCAAATCTGCATCCTGTGCCTGCAACTCCCTAACCTTCTCTCAGAGTATAGGCCTCACTCTGAAATTAGCTAGGAGGCAATTTGGTTCCTCCTACTTCAAGCTTATCTTAAGCTTGGCCATCTCTTCCAATAAAGGAAGATAAACTGCCTGAACATGAGCAATAGAAGACTTCCTGCTCAAAGCATCAGCCACTACATTCTCCTTGCCTGGATGGTACTCAATCAACAAATCATAATCCTTGAGCAACTCAATCCACCTTCTCTGTCTCAAATTCAATTCCTTCTGGCTCAGTAAGTACTTGAGGCTCTTATGATCTGTAAAGATCCTGGTCTGAACACCATAAAGATAATGTCTCCAAATCTTCAAGGCAAAGATCACTGCTGCCAACTCCAAGTCATGAGTCGGGTAATTTAACTCATACTGCTTCAGTTGCCTTGAAGCATATGCTATTACCCTGTCTCTTTGCATCAACACACAACCTAGACCCTTCCTCGAGGCATCACTGTACACTATATAACCCTCATCACCAGAAGGCAAAATCAGCACTGGTGCACTTGTCAACCTGTGCTTGAGCTCCTCAAAGCTCTTCTGGCATTCATCATTCTAGATGAACTTCTGACTCTTCCTCAATAGCTTGGTCATTGGAGCAGCTATCATGGAAAATCCTTCTACAAACGTCCTGTAGTAACCTGCCAGACCCAGAAAACTCCTTACCTCTGTCACTGTCTTGGGTGCAGGCCAATTCACTACTACTTCAACTTTCCTCGGATCAACATGTACACCATCCTGCGATATCACATGTCCAAGGAAAGTCACCTCATGAAGCCAAAACTCACACTTGCTGAACTTGGCATAAAGCTCTCTCTCCCTAAGAGTCTGCAATACAATCCTGAGATGCTCCTCATGCTCTTCTTCACTCTTGGAATACACCAGAATGTCATCTGTAAACACTATAACAAACTGATCCAGAAACTCCTTGAAGACCCTATTCATAAGATCCATGAAAGTACTGGAGCATTGGTCGTCGAATGGCATAACTAAAAACTCATAATGCCCATAACGGGTCTCGAATGTTTGTCTTGCTTACATCACCTCCTTGATTACGAAATGATGATAGCGACGACTCGAGATCAATCTTGGAAAAGACCCGTGCTCCCTGCAGCTGATCAAACAGATCATCTATCCGTGACAAAGGATACTTGTTCTTAATTGTCACCTTGTTAAGTCTCCGATAGTCAATGCACATATGCCACGATCCATCCTTCTTCTTAACAAACAGAACTGGTGCTCCCCAAAGAGACGAACTAGGCCTGACATACCCCTTCTCTAACAGTTCCTCCAACTGTTCCTTAAGCTCCCTCAACTCAGCTGGAGCCATCCTGTATGGTGGGATAGAAATAGGCGCGGTTCCGGGAATCAAGTCAATGGCAAACTCGATTTCTCTCACCGGCGGCAAACCTGGTAACTCATCTGGGAAAACATTTGGAAACTCCCTCACAACCGGGAAATCATCTAACTTCCCTTCATGCACATCGGCATCTACAACATGCGCCAAGAAAGCTTCACATCCCTGGCCCATCATCCTTTCTGCTAACATAGCTGAAATCAGTCTTGGCAATGGTGTCTTCCTATCTCCTCTGAAGATCACCCTCTCACCATTGCCCAGGTCAAACTCTACCTCTTTCCGACCACAATCTAGCTTGGCCAGATACTTCTCCATGGTATCCATCCCCAGAATAACATCTAATCCTCTAAGGTCTAGCAGTAGTAAGTCCACTACCAATCTAGCAGCATCAATGAAAAGCTCACACTGCTCATACACCTGACAGATCACCACGTTCCTCCCTAGAGGAGTACTAACAATCAAAGGCCTATCCAAAGGCATAGAACTCACACCATGCAATTCTATGCTCGCAGAAACAAAAGAGTGCATGGCACCAGAATCAATCAAAACAAAGACTGCTAAATCAAATAACTGAGCCATACCGTGATAACCTCAAAAAGTGCTGCAGCTTCCTCCACGGTCATGGCAAACACTCTTGCGGTGCACGACCCTTGGCCTTCTGGAGGAGCAGTCTTCCTTATACCCCAGAGCGCCTACCTCAAGAATCGCCTAGTGCCCACTGTCTCTGCATGCCTTGGAGCCTGAAACTGCGACCCCTCTTGTCTTTGTGCCTGTGGACAATGCTTGGCTATATGTCCCTTCTCTCCGCATCTGAAACAAACTCCAAGAGACCTGAGGCACTCTTCCTGGTGATGTTTCCCACACTGGTCATATAAGGGATAGTTGAACCAGCTTCTTCCTGCTCTACCGACACCTCCCACATTAGAGGCTTGCCCTGATACTGCCCTCACCTGCTTGTTCTTGGTAGCCCCACTGCTACCCACTTCACTCTGACTGTGAGAGTTCCTCGTGCTCCTCTCAGGCAATGGAGCACTAGAACCCTTCCTGAAAGTCTGCTCCTTGTTCTTCCTCTTCTTGTTCGCTTCATTTCTGATATTCTCCAGCTTCTCAGCCTGGAGAGCAGCATCCACCAACTGTTGGTAGTCACAGAAATTATGAATCAGGACTTTCTCCCTAATCCCCAAATGAAGACCTCCCTCAAACTTGCGGCACTTATCTTCCTCTGTTTCCACAATGTTAGCTGCATACCGGGAAAGCTGTGTGAACTTCAGCTCATACTCGCTCACACTCATGTCCCTCTGCATAAGATTCAGGAATTCCCTAGCCTTATCCTGCACATACACTCTGGATAGGTACTTCTTTCTGAACACTTCTACAAAATCCCTCCATGTCAGCACCGGTGGCACAACCTGACTGTGAGGCACTGACTCCAACCAATGCAGCGCATCACCCTGCAACAAACTGACTGCATAATATAGCTTGTCCTCATCTGAGCATCTCATCTAACCTAGGACCCTCTCGATCCTCTTCAACCATGCTTCATCCTCTTCAGGATTTGTCGTCCCATTGAAATCCACAGCTCCAAACTTCTCGAGCTTATCATACTGCCCACTCCTATCTACTGGAGCTTCCATCGGCATCTGTGATCTCTGACCCATGGCATACGTAAAAGCCTGAGCAAAGGCTTGAAAGAAACTCGGATCTATGGGAGTTCCCTGAGGCATAGGAGGAGGCGGTGGAGGCACTTCTTGTTGCAAACTAGGTGCCTCTGAAATCGGAACAGAATGTGTCCCGGCATCCTGAGGAATATGGGATTCATCCGTACTCCCCTGAAGAGAATGAGATCGAGTCATAGCTCCCCGAGTTCTCCTTCGAGGTGGCATGTTCACTTCTTGAATGGAAAACCATTGAAAACTTTAGTTCAAGTACGACAATTTTCAAAATATGCAAAAACAGTTCCAATCGTGTAAAACAATGCAAGTTATTCCTTGAAAGCAATGTCATGCAACCCTAGATCAAAAACCTAGGCGCTCTGATACCACAACATGTTGGACCCCACTGTCGGAGCCCAACATCGGTCGTGAGAGCGTGGTGGGAAACGTGCTGATTATACATGTTTAGAAAAGACACGCGAAAGAGTAATGGGCCTACTGGAAAACATACTTGAAACCTGCTTTCATATGATTTAATAAACAAGGCTAAACATGTAAATTAAATGGTTGAGAAAGGAGACCATCGGAAGTTCAATGGACCCATCGTGAAACTTTCATGCTTTAGAATAAACATATCTATAATTCATGCTCCAAAAGATGAGTTTCATAAAGCTTTACGAAGATTTATAAATAAACGTGACAAAATGAAACTGGAGTGCTGCCGTACTCGTGACTCACTCGATCTCTTGCTCGTCACCTGAATGGGGGAGATTTGAGGGGGTGAGCTATAAAGCTCGTGGGAACATATTTATAATATAGCCATAAGCAAAAGTAATAAAATATTTACTCATTGTCGTGATACTTGTTGAAATCATAACACTTGAGCATGTATGAGTCATTGTCTTGAAATATGCTTGATTCTTGAACAATTCATGATGCATGACACATAACAAATCATAAACACATAACATAACATAATGGTTTGGGTTGTCCCTGGTTCGTGACGTACTACACATGCCATCGAAATGTTGATGTGTAGACGTAGTTTCGTGAGGGAATCCTGTGAGAAACCACGTGCTACAATCGGGCAAAGGGAGAAGCCTTTTTGTGAGTCAATGTGCACTTGACTATTCGTGAGGGACACCGCAAACCCACATAAACATGCATAATTCATGTTCTTGTAAACTTGTTTGCCAAACTGACACTTGCTTGTAAACTTGCTTGTAATCTTGCTTGTCATTTATTCGTAAAACATGATTTCATGTATTTGTATTCGTGAAAGGAGAACACCCCTTTGTAAAAAGAATCTTGGTAATGATCATGAATGCAAATCACATAGCAGAATATAATCATTCATCATAATATGTAATGCAATCGTGGATGATGCAATTCAAATGCATTAATTCTTTCTTAATTTGAACGAAACAATGAGTACTTATATACTCTATTATAAACATGAACCCACCTGATTTCCTTGCTTGTTCTAGCCTAGGAATGAGTTTCCTCTTGAGCCTCTTGATCCTCTTGCCTCACTTGTTCTCCTAAAATAAGAACCAAAAATCCCATTTAATAACTCGTGCTGAAACAATATTTCTATTCTTAACTTCCATCTAAAATTCCATAGTCGTAGAAACTAATTCATAACTTCATCACTTCACAAAACTTGTAGATCTATGACTCTAGTTCACAACGCCTTAAAAATCACCCCAAAAGGACCTCTGTAGCAAATGATATGATCAAAATACAAAAAATATCACTTGCTGGAAAAACTGGGCTCGCCGCGACGAGGCCCGCCGTTCATGACAGCGGCCTCGGCACGCTAAGCGCTTGATCTAACACGTCATGACGTGCGGCCCTCTATTGCACGTCGCGACGTGCGGACGGGAGCTTCGTCTCCCGAACCCAGTTTCCGCCATTTTCAACCTTAAAAACCTTCCATTCTTCTACTACAACACATCTAAGTCATAAACCAAGTCATATACTACCATTCTGAACTTATTCTAGCACCAAAACATCAAAAACACAACAACCCATGCAAATCTACAAATCTTTTCCATAAACCCTAACTCGAACGATTTCTACTCATACAACCTATTCTAAGTTTCCAAACATCTCAAACATAGATAAAAGAGTTAATCTTACCTTAAGGATGCTTGAAATCTGTCGGAAAACGCCTGAAACTAACTTCCTCTTCTTCTCCCTCACTCTGCCGACTCTCTTCTTCGTTTTTCTCTTCTATTTTTCTCTTCCTCTTTTCTTCTTTCTTTCTTTTCTTCTTTAATTTCTTAAACCTACAAACATGGGCAAGGACTATAATGCCCTCCTATGCTTAGCCTTAAACTTCATAACTCAATTGCCTTAACTATTTTGCCCTTAAACATTTTTACTCTTTCAAACACTTAATCCATGCTAAACTCAAATAAATCCAAATTTTCCACTAATACTTTCAATAAAATCAAACTAGGCCATAAATCATAAATCAAAATAATTCATACTTAGTAAATTCAAGAAAACAAAAATTTGGGGCCCAACATTGAGTCTACTAGCAACTAATCCTAAGATCTTTAACTGAATTACCAAGGTTAACTCTTATAGGATTGCGTTACAATTTATGAGTCTCTCTATTAGGTTTGACCACAATCTGGAGGATTTATGTCATCCTATCTCTAGAGTTGCAATAAACTCATTCTAATTACGGTAAATCTATTCACACTAGGATTTCTCAATCTCTACATATAAAATCATATTATGATCAAATATCTCAAGTTATTAGAACATAAATAAACTCGTAATCAGATCACAATATATCTAACAACATTCACATTAATAAAAAAATCAAATCATGTCAAAGTATTAACATAAGGTTCATCAAACCTAAATACCAACTAGATGTTTAGTTACACATAATCAAATATGAAGTCAAACATACATTGAAAGAAAAACAAATAGAAAATAAAGGGTTCAAAATTCTAAATCTCCCAGAATTTCTTCTATCAAATGTTCTTACGATATAGAGACTTGATATTGTATTCTAATAGATCTTTCGAAAAAATCTTTTTGTTTCTCACTTCTCTAAACCAAAATTGCACCTAGAGAAGGACTCTATGCTTGGAAATCACCTCCCAAAAGTCTCCTCCTTTTCTTCTGCCCACTAAACGTCACTTTTATATTAAAGTCTAGGTTTTTGGGTTATGCATGGTTGTATGCACAACTGTGCATATAAGTGTGCATAATTGGAAAATGTCGGATATTACAAAGTGCACAGGCATGTAGAATCTTCCTCATGGTTTCAATCATTTCTCTAAAGTGTTTGATGGTTAATGTTTCGCTCAAGCTCTATATATGAAGCTAAGCTACTATAACCTTACTAATACACAACTTTTACTCTACAATGATTACTTGCATAAATAGATTAAAAAGGCTTGTTTCGGGTTATAATGTGGTAAGGGTTAAGGTGGGTCAAACAAGATAAAGGGTTCAGTACATGCATGCATAAAGTAATAAGTGAACAAAGGAATAAAAAACATATTCTGAGATATACAAAAGTAAATATAGTACTACTCCGTACTTATTGATGCTACTAAAATGTTCTTCCCTTTTTCTTTTTCTTTTCTTTTTTCTTCTTTTTCTCTTTTTTATATAATTAAAGAAACAACAAAAAAATAGCAACTAGACACATTGTGCTAAAAAAGTAGAAGTATAACTACTGCCTTACTTAATACTTTACTAAGCTTATGAATGGGTAGGCTAATGAGGTTTCGAGTTTTGAAATATGAGGTGTTTTCAAGAAACCAAAGGGTTAAGAATCATCGGGGCTAATAAGGGATGATAATAAGGCTAGGTCATTTAAGCCAAGGGTTATCACAAAAGGGGCCTTAATCATTTCTATTAAGCATACATCAAGTAGACTCAAACTGATTCAAAACAAGTTCTAAAGGTAGTAACCTAAAGGGGTATCACACTCTCAAAAAAATATGATGACTATAGATGGACTCATATAAGATCAATCCTCACAATGGCTTAAATGAAAATTCATTATTCATTTCTACACTACCTCATTGCTCAAATGCCACATTTTGAGTAAGCTTATGCAACCAACTACTTTTCATCACTCAGTACGATTCACTTTATACTCAAGTAGCCTAATTCAAATTCAAGCATGCATTTAATCTTATTCCACTTAGCATGACCGAATCTCATGGAAAAACACAACACAACATCAAACAAGAACCTAATATGCCTAAAACATGCATCTTAACTAGTAAATAAAACAAATTTAAATGATGCAATTGACAAGGCAAATGTCATCTCCCCACACTTGGACAACACACTGTCCTCAATGTGACAAGGCAACCATAAAATAAAATCAAAACATCAAAGACAACATCAACTAAGTAAACAAATAACAAGGCTAACAAAGTGAATAAAAAAATATAAACAGTGAAGGGTAAGATGGCTTATGGAGATTGAGGTGGTGAAGGCATAGGAGATGGGACCTCAATGTTCTTTTTCTAGAAGAACTTTAGGAACTTCTTTATATACTACTGTTTATTGTTGAGCTCATTGATTTGTAGCATCATTTGTTGTTAATTTGCAGCCATCTGATCAAGAATTTGTTGAAATTGATAAACATCTACTGCTACTATTGGTTCCTCTTCGATTTCTTCTTCTTGAGACTCCGGTGGTGCCTAAGAGATGGATGGTTGCGATGTGGTTTTGTTCCTACCCTTCCTATTCTTGACAATAGTATAAGTCTGAGGATTTTAGAGCTCCATAGAATTGAGCTCCAAAATTTTAGAGCGTCTTAAATATTATATGTCAAAAACATCATAATTAGCTTTTCTTATCAACGCAACTCACAATAGACCTAATAATGTAATTCAGGGTATTTATTTTAACTTTGAGATCCATGCACCAAAGAAATAAAAATTCTTTAATACATCACTTATTGCTTTTAGTTTTATTAAAAACAATTAAGCACATAAGTTTGTGTAGTAAGTGCTTTGTGCTCAAATTAAGGTTTTAGTGCATTCCTAGAATCAAAAATGTTTTCACCCGTAAGGCTTTTCCAATAGTCATCCATATAGAAGTCATTATGATCATCTAAAATTTTAGTGGTTGGCAAGTTAAAAAGTGCACGAACGGCTATATAATCAAGCTTATAAACATGACCACCTATTCAACAGTCATCATGGGGTATATCAGTACATCACAACCAATTAACTGACCCCAACCAATATTTGCAGCCAATTGTTCAATATTACGTCTCAAACCTAGGGTTTTTAACAATTAAAACGCAAAGTATCAGGGAGACAATAATTCTCTAACTTTAAAGTCCCAAAATTGCATACCTTTGTCGTCCAAAAAAATTGGGAATGGGGCACGAAAATTGTTAACTATATCGGTTTTACCTTCACTAAAGACTTGTTGACACAAATGGTCAATGGGTTTCTAAGTGACAAGCTTCTTTGGAGCTATAAAGAAGAAAAATCTACTAAAATAGGCAAACGAGAGAGTGATTACATTTTAGAGAGAAAAGGAAATAAGAACTCACCAAATCCTTGTATTTTTGATGGTGTAGTTTGAAATAAGTGTAAAAGAAGTGATTAATGATGGAAAAGATGAAGAAAATATCAAAGTTTGGGAGAAAAATGAAAGATTTTCGAAGCTAAGGTTAGTGAGAGAGTCAACTATAGAGAGAGAAAGTGAAGGAAAGTGAAAAAAAGAAGAAAAAAAGGGTTTTTTTAAATAATTTCTGTCAAAGCGTCCCACGATTGTGATTTCCACAATTATGGGTTAAGGCTCCATAAAGTTTCATGGAAAATGGAAGGCTCCATAAAGTTTTTGGAAAGCCTTCCCTTGCTCGTGGGAATCAACCCATCTCCCACGATCGTAGGTTGTCCAACTTTTCCAACTTCTTAACCTGCTTCTAAGCTTAGCATGCATTCCCAATGTTTAATAAACCTACTGGCACATCAAAATCAACTAACAAATAAGAAATTTGGAAAGAAAACAAGTTAAAACTCAAACATAATTCAAAACAAACATAATCAAAACCAAACAAATCAAGCACACAAGTAAGCAAAAGCAAGCAAAAGAAAGGTAAACATGCTAAGTTAAGGTGATTAGCTTGACCATTTCAAAGGAGTAGAAGAAAAGAAAGAGATGACTTCCCTTTCTTATGAACATGTCCCTCCATAGTATGGCTTGCTTCTATGTCTATTGACCTTGAATGCTACACTCTTGTCATTTTCCAACTCCAAAACTCCATAGGGAAACACTTGAATAACCTTGAAGGGTACACTCCATCTTGACTTGAGCTTTCCAAGAAATAATCAAATTTGTGAATTGAACAAAAGCACCAAGTGCCCACTCTTGAACTTCTTATTCTTAATGTGAGCATCATGCCATTTCTTTATCCTTTCCTTGTACAAACTAGCATTTTTGTAAGCGTTAAACCTTAATTCTTATTATTCGTCAAGTTATAGCAATCTTTTCTCACCTGCAAGCTTCAAATCCATGTTCAACTTCCTAATGGCCTAATAAGCCCGATGTTCTAGCTCCAACTCCAACAGTAAATGGCACGCCTTGCCATACACAAGTCTATATGGAGTAGTTCCTATGGATGTTTTAAAAGTTGTCTTGTAAACCCATAAGGTGTCATCTAGCTTTAACACCTAATCCTTTCTTGAGGTGCTCACTACCTTCTCTAAAATCTTCTTCAGCTCACTGTTCACCACCTCCACTTGATCATTAGTTTGGGGGTGGTAAGGAGTTGCCACTTTATGATGAACATTGTATCTCTTTAGAAGAGCCTCAAATGGTTTGCTAAAAAAATAGCTCCCTCCATCACTTATAATTACTTTGGGCTCCCCAAATCTCGTAAAGATATTTTTGATGAACTTTTGAACCACCTTGTTATCATTAGTTAGAGTAGATATAGCCTCAACCCACCTGGAAACATAGTCAACTCCAACTGATATGTAACTGTTACTTGAAGATGATAGGAATGGTCCTGTGAAGTCAAATCCCTATGCATCAAATATCTCCACCTCTAAGATGTTTAAAAGTTGCATCTCATCCTTCTTCGATATGTTACCCACTCTTTGACACCTATCACACTTTAGCATAAAAGCTTGAGTGTAACATCCCACCCCCGACGGGAAGGGTAAAATCGTAATTTAGCAAAGGATGAGAATGATTGGGACAACTTAGGATTGTTCATACATACTGGTATTTGTGAACAGTGAATTTATGCACATAAAAAATAACTGTACATGCATTCATGATATTTCCGGTATTTGTTAAAGTGAATCACACGTTAATACAACACTTAGAAAACAATAATAGAATGCACGAGAAGGGGGGGTTGAATTGTGTATTCTCCTCTTTATAAGTCTTTTCAGAATTACTTGTTAAGAATAAAAATCTTTACAGAATTTTATTTATTCCGATTGATCAAACTTCTCAATACTATGTATACGAACAGTAAGTAATGATAAAGTTGAAACTAAAAACAAGATAGAGTAAGAGTGGTAGACACGCGGATTTATCTGGTTCACCCTAAACCGTGAGCTACGCCGATCCTCGAGTTTCTTCCGAGATTTCATTATCTCTTCAATCGTTATAAGTATTCTTTCACGAGCCTCTTCAGTCTCTACAACCAAGATTCTTTCACACTTAGCCTCTGCAGTTATCTGTACACCTTTTCTTTTCAGAAAATATTTGAACACTTTGTTACAAGAAGATAGCACTCACTAGTTTGCACTTAATCGCTTTTCACTTTGTGTGATTTTTCTAAGATCGCAGACTTTTAGTTTTCGACTTCGACTTGAATTTATAGCCTTCGCCTCTAACTCGCTTCTTGATTCTTGAATCTTAAATTTTAAAGAAACAGTTAATCGGTTGAGTTCTCAGAATTAACTCGAATCGACTCTTGCGTCTGCTTTCTTTATCGTCGCATCTGCTTCACATTTGCGTCTGTTTAGCTTTTGCGTCTGCTTTGCATCTGCGTCTGCGTCTGTTTTGCTTTTACGTCTGCGTATGCGTCTGCTTTGCATTTGCGTCTGCGTCTGCTTTGCTTTTGCTTTTGCTTTCTGCGTCGCCGCATTTCGATTTGCGCTCAAGGCTCGCTTTGCATTTGCGTCTGCGTCTGCTTTGTATTTGCGTATGTGTCTGCTTGGCATTTGCGTCTGCGTCTGCTTTGCATCTATGTCTGCGTCTGTTTTGTATTTGCGTCTGCGTCTGCTTTGCATTTGCGTCTGCATCTGCTTTGCTTTTGCGTCTGCTTTGCTTCTGTGTCTGCGTCTGCTTTTCATCTATGTCTGCGTCTGTTTTGTATTTGCGTCTGCTTTGTTTTTCTTGTATATGATCTCTCTTTGTTTGTTATACTTCAAAATCATTTTTATGTAAAGTCTTTTTGACTTAACAATCTCCCCCTTTTTGAATATAACAAATTACATACAAGAAAAGAAAAAGCGAACAAAGTAAATTTCTGATTTTGCAAAGTAAAAAAATACTTATCTTCTTCCTTTCTTAAATCTGTTGTGGTCACACCTTCTTTGTCGAACATCCTCTCCTTTTCATTGATTATCTTCTTTCCCTGCTCTCCCCCTATTTGTATTATCAAAAAATGATTAACGATTCTGGGTCTTCAGCAGTTCTGCTATCATCTTTCTCAGATCATTCACCGTCTCCTTCATATCGTTGAGTTCACTACATAATCTGCTAACTTCATCTGGTGGATCAACTGACGAAGAGGCTTGATCAACTTCTGCTGATGAAGGAGCGAAAGGAATTGAAGTAGTGTAAGCATCAAAGGATGGAATGTAGTCTTCATTGATCTCAAAGGTAGGTGGACGAATGAACGTTTATTCTTCAGGAAGATCTAAATCAAAAAGAGCAGGCAGCATCAGCAACTGTCTTCCTTGCAGGGGTAGAGCTTGTGCTTCAATAGACAATGTATTAGACAAAGGGCTAATACGAAGAAATGTCTGAACGAGGAACTCAATAAATGTTCATGTTCTTATTCTTCCCCCTACTGGACAGTCTTCCTCACTATTAGTATGGATGTAGTTCGCTTTATCTGACTTCTGTGCAGGCGTGCATGCTTTATCAATTTTTCGCACTTCTTCTGCAATTTGATCTGCGGACAGATCATCACTAGCATCATCTTCAGGATATAATTTTGATTTCCCCCTAGTAAAATCTTTTGGGAATCTTGGTGTATATCCGTGCAACCATTATCTCTCGTATTTTTAGTGATTGGGAAAATAGTACACGGATGGCGGGGACGTTTTGTAGGATATGACATAGTAGCAAAGAAATCCCAAAGTATCATAGAAGATCTTTTCGTCTTTTTGAGTAACTCCCATATGTTATGGTTAATCACCATAGGTTGTACATGCACTACTATCTTCTTCTTTGGTTGAACACCGATTGCAATAGCGGTCTTACGTCTGTAACTACTTCTACCATTTTGATCTTCAACTTCATTTCCTCAAAACTTGTGGTAGTTGTATACCATTAGACATGGTTTATCATCCTCCTAATGATCATCTGTTGCTTCTTCGATGTGCTTCAATAGAGTCATCTGAAGGGCTCTCATCTTCGCTCCTCTGTTGAGCAATAGGGGTATCTGAATCAGAACCGCCACTTCGCTTCTACTTGAGCAGATTGATAGTTTCTTTCGTTGACTAACGTCCTCGCTAGGTTGAAATGATCTTCTTTCGACTAACCTTCTTAGTCTTTTTCTCGCTTGATTAGTTTTTGATTTCTTCGTTGGAGATTTTCTTTTCTCGATGTTGCTTTTCTCTTCCTCTCGGTCTTTTTGGATTTTACGGCCGTATCTTCTTCGAATAGAGACTAAAGATCTTGTGGCTCTGGGTGCACAAGATTTAGAAGTTTCTTCTCGACTGCTTCTCTGGCAATCTTTTCTTCTGTTGCCTCGAGTCCTAATTCTTGGTGATCTCTTTGCTTTCTTCACAACTTCGTTCAACAGACTTTCTCCTTGTCTCTTTAGCGCACTTTGTTTTGTCCTCTGAGATTGGCTTTCTTTGAAAAGAGGACTCGTCATTTTCATGAGAGGTCTACCTAGCACTCTCCTTAGTTCAGCAGTAGGTGATTTGATACTCACTGGAGACTGAGAACTTGAGACAGGAGTCTTCTTCAATACATGCTCCCCCTCAGTTCTTGACTTCCTTGAAGAGTCTGCTTGTTCTTTGTCTCATCGTGTTCGACCCATTCGCCGTATCGTGTGTGCATCGATCTTGCTCTTCACAGAGCAGTTTATGGTCCGATACCGAGTGCGGAGCGAATCTTGGATTCCTTAAAAATCCTCGTCAAAATCATACCATAAGGATAACTGGTAGTTTCCTTTAACCCCTTAACCATATAGTGAAAGATTAAGAAGGGTAAATCTATGGGATTTCGATTCAGAAGAAAGAACAGGCATTGTTCGTCTAGAGTAGTCACCAAATGTCTTGAACCGACTCTGGGTAGAATGCAATTAAATAGAATTGCGTGAAGCACCCTAGCCTTCGGAATCAAATTTGATGTCTTCCTCTCCCTTGAGTTATTTGTGCCATATAGTTGCCTCTTGATATCTTCTTCTTTCATTCCGACTGAGGTCATCCATCCGGCCTTGGTAGACAGTTTCTCACCAACTGATGGACAGTCGGTCACCATCTTTATCAGATCCTTTGTAATAAGAACAGATATTCTCTCTACAGAGGATATAATAGTGTTATCTATCAGACGAGCGTTCTTCCAGAACTCATATACTTCATTCGTATAGACTGGTTCTTGTATCTGAAAGAAGTTCTTCCAACCAGCTCTTATGATTTCTGGTTCTACATCCATGTCGTCTCTTCTTAGTGACTCAAAGTCCACAAGTCTTCCATAAATCATGGTTGTTTCCATTGTATAGAGTGAAAAATATCCTCTGGAGAGTTTTTTGAGCGAAATGTTTTTGAGAAGATTGGTAAAGCAGAAGTGAATCGTCAGGTGATGATGAAAAGACTGCTACAATTTCATCTTCAGTCTACATATAGGGTTATGGTTCGGTTGGTTCTAGAATCATTAAGAACCTCGAGGTTATCAGATTTTTCTCTCCAAAAATCTTTCTTGTGAGAGAGTTACTAGTTGTGACTCAATGTAACTAACGCCGTTAGTTTCCATGTTACTTTAGCCTGACTGCTTATTTAACATCACCATGTTAAGATTGCGTCTTATCTTCTGAAACCGTTCTTCAGTTAGTGGTTTAGTGAAGATGTCTGCCCACTGAAATTCTGTTTCAACAAACTGTAGAAGCACCACTTTCCTCTGAACATAATCTCTCAGGAAATGATGTCTGACTTCTATATGCTTCACTCTGGAATCTTGAATTGATTCTTAGATAGATTTATCATACTGGTGTTGTCGCAATAAATTGGAATCTCCTCCTCTTTAACTGAATAGTCTTCAAGTCGATACTTGATCCTGGCGTGCAGGAGCAAAGACTTGCGGCGAACATATATATTCGCTTGGCGGTTAATAGAGCAATTGAGCTTTGTCTCTTGCTTGACCAGAGACTAGATTTCCTCAGAAAATGACATCCTCCACTTGTGCTTTTTCTTTCGATTCATCTCGGCATAGTCCGCATCGTAATATCCAATTAACCTGAAATCTTTACCTTTCTCAAACATTATGCAAAGATCAGTAGTACTGCGAGATATCTCAAAATTCTTTTATGAAAGAATAAATGAGACTCTAAGATCGGCTTGAAATCTTGCACACAAGCATACACTGAATGTAATATCAGGTCTACTTGTCAGAAGATACAAGAAAGAGTCGATCATCCCTCTATATAGGGTTTGATCCACCTTCTTACCAACTTCATCTTTCGACAAAAGGTTTGAAGGATGCATCGGAGTTGCCATAGGCTTCACATTATTCATATCAAACTTATTCAACAACTCTTTCACATACTTTTGTTGATGAACGAAGATCTTCTCTTCGGTCTGCCTAACTTGCAACCCAAGAAAGAACTTTAACTCGCCTATCATACTCATTTCAAATTCTTTCTTCATTAAGCTCTCAAACTTTAAACACAGCTCTTTTGAAGTAGCACCAAAAATGATGTCATCAACGTAGATCTGTAATAGGATAAAATCATTCTAAAAACTCTTCTTAAAGAGTGTCTTATCAACTTGTCCTCTACTGAACCCATTCTCTATTAGGAAGGTACTCAGACGATCATACCAAGCTCTAGGAGCTTGCTTCAGACCATATAAGGCTTTGTGAAGTCTATAGACATAGTCTGATTTTTTAACATCTTCAAAGCCAGGTGGTTGTTTCACATACACCTCTTCATCTATAAAGCCATTCAGAAATGCACTCTTAACATCCATCTGAAACAACTTTATATCATGACAGATTGCATATGCTAACAAAATCCTTATAGCTTCAAGTCTCGCCACTGGAGCATATGTTTCATTGTAGTCTATTCCTTCTTGCTGATTATAGCCTTATGCTACTAATCTAGCCTTATCACGACTCACCCTACCTGATTCGTCTAACTTATTCTTGAAAACCCATCTTGTTCCAATAATGAATTTCTTAAAAGGTTTTGGAACTAAGGACCAGACGTTATTTCTAGTAAATTGATTCAGCTCCTCTTGCATAGCTAACACCCAAGCTTCGTCTTGAAGAGCTTCCTCAACCTTCTTAGGCTCTACTTTAGAGATAAAAGCTACATTAGCTTCTCTTCTGAATCTGGACCTTGTCCTAATTCCTTCTGAGGTGTCACCGATAACTAGTTCTTCTGGATGAAAACTTTTATATCTCCAATTTCGTCTTAGTTCTATAGTTTTTGGAATATCTTCAATCTTGTTCTCATGAATGTCTGACGAGGGAGTTTCTGAGGTATTATCTAAGTTTTTTGAAGGACCTTCATTCTCCATGTCATCTTCCTTATGGGGTTGAGAACTATCATCAAACTTGACATGTATCGTCTCTTCAACAGTCTTTGAAGTCAAGTTGTAAACTCGAAACGCTTTAGACGATAATGAGTAGCCTAGGAAGATTCCTGGAAAGGTCTTCGAGTCGAATTTATCCAACACTCTTTCAGATTGAGAATGGAACATTTGCACCCAAATGGATGAAAGTAAGATATGCTTGGTCTTCTTCCATTCCATAACTCGTAGGGAGTCTTCTTCAGTATGGGTCGCAACATGATCCTATTCTGAATATAGCATGCTGTATTCACAGCTTCTGCCCAGAAATACTTAGGTAGATTTGTCTCACATAGCATTGTCCTTGCCATCTCTTGAATCGTCCTATTCTTTCTTTCAACAACTCCATTTTGTTGTGGAGTTCTAGGAAATTTGAGAAGTTGTGGGAAATTCCATTCTCCTCACAAGATACTCTAAACTTCTCATTTTCAAATTCTCCACCATGGTCACTCCGACATCTTGCTATGGACATTCCTTTTCATTCTCAGAACTTTTCGGATAAGATTCTAAAGCACTTAAAAGACTCATCTTTGTGTGATAAAATAATATCCAACAAAATCGAGTAAAGTCATCAACAATGACGAGTCCATATTTCTTTCTGCCAAGACTTAATGTCCTTGTAGGACCAAATAAATCTATATGTAATAGTTCTATAGGTCTTGATGAGGTTACAAAACTTTTAGAAGAGAAAGAGGTTTTAACTTGTTTTCCTTTCAAACAATTTTCACAAAAAAATTCTTTGTCAAAACTTATTTTTGGCAAACCTCTTACCAAATCATGTTTTACCAATTTTGAAATATGTTTCAAAGAGACATGACCTAGCTTTTTATGCCAGATTAGTCTTTCTTCTTCGAAGATAGAAAACATGAAATATTTTGTTTTGAAAATCTTCTAAATTGATTTTGTAAAGGTTGTTTCTTCTCTTGGCGAGAAAAGTATTAACCCATCTTTGTTTCGACTTCGCAAAGATTTTGATTGAATGTAGCTGTGAAACAGAATCACACAATTGATCGACGCTAATCAAGTTATGCTTTAGACCATTAACAAGCAAAGACATTATTTATGCATGTAAAGGAATCTTTACCTATTTTCCGATTCCAATAATTTTGCCCCTATTTGTTGTCTCGAAAGTTCTCGATCCTCCTTCTTATCTTTGAAGGTCTAGGAACATAGACCTTCTTCCCGTCATGTCGCGAGCATCCTTTGCCTAAATACTAATGGTGCTTTGCCGTATCTTCCAAGGAAGGATATCTGCAGGAGAAACTATTTTATTTCTTAGTACCCAAATTTTCTTAGGTCCTTTATGGTTAGTAGTATGCATATGATGTGATATATGATGCATATTATTAGAATGTTGATTAAAATTAATCATCCTATATCTTCCTTTTTTAATGACAGATTTTTTACGAGACTGAATCTTGTTTCCTGTAAACCCTAATCCAGTCTTATCACTTGGATGTCTACATTTTCCAAGTATCTCATTCATTTTCTTTGTACTTTCTGTGAAAGTAGCTAAATCGACTGATAAATTCTTAATCCTTAGTTTAAGTTGATTAATCTCTTCTAATCTGTCTACAATTTTCTTTTTATCTTCTAATTGTTTCTTTAAACAAACATTTTCTCTCTCTATTACCTCAGTATGTTTAATATTTTCTACATACTTCTTCTTTAATAGCTTGTACTGTTTCAGAATAACATGAGAATCTTCTAACAATTCTGAATAGGCATCATGCAAATTATCATAATCTGATTTTACCTCCTCATCATTATCTTCCTCGGCCATTAGGCAAATGTTTGCATGTTCTGATGACTCGGAGGCTGTATCTGATTCAGATGAATCTAGGTCCTCCCATGTTGCCATCATGTTTTTCTTGCCTTCTCTACTCTTTTTTGGTTTCTTCTTGAGAGTAGGACATTCGGACTTATAATGTCCAGGCTGGTTGCACTCGTAGCAAATGATAGAAGACTTCTCTGGTTTAGCTTCATCTTTCCCATTCTTTCTGAATGTCTGGTTCACTCTGGGCTTTTTCTTCCACATGCGTCTTATCTTTCTGGAAATGAAAGATAATTCGTCATCTTCATCACTTGACTCTGATTCGGATTGGCTGGAGTTGTCATCCTTTGATTTTTCAATTTTCAACGCTTTTCATGACTTCCTCCATCTCTGAGTCTTATGATTCTTTTGTCTGGCCTTCAGTGCTATTGACTTATCTCGCTTGGGCTTGTCTTCAGCGTTGAGTTCTACTTCATGAATCTTTAAGGATCCCAACAACTCATCCAGCTTTAACACGCTCAAGTCTTTGACTTCTTGCACTACAGTAACTTTAGGTCTCCATCTCTTAGGAAGACTTCTTAGAATCTTTCGAACATGATCTTGATTGTTGTATGTCCTTCCAAGAGCTTTCAATCTATTGACAATTGTTTGAAATCTTCCAAACATTTGATCAATAGATTCTTCATCTTCCATCCTAAAAAGTTCATATTGATGCACAAGAATACTTATCTTGGATTATTTAACTTGGCTTGTGCCTTCGTGAGCAATAGACAATGTGTCCCACATCTCTTTTGCAGTGTCACAACCGTGCACTTTGTCATACTCGCTCCTGCTTAGGGCACATGTCAAGAAAATTTTCACCTTTGAATTTAACTGTATTCTTACTTTCTGATCAGCCGTCCATCTGTTCCGTGGAATAAAATTGCCTTCTTCATCTACAGGTGTGTAAGGTTCGTTCTCTATAACATCCCAAAGGTCAACATGAGTAGATTCGATGAATAACAACATCCTATCTTTCCAGTAGTGATAGTCTTCTCCATTGAATGCTGGAGGTCTAGTGACTGAGGCTCCTTCAGTGATGTATACATGTGACTCCGCCATTATCTTTAATCCACACTTCACCAAAGTGATTCTTGGATACCTCACTCTGATACCAATTGAAGTGAATCACACGTTAATACAGCACTTAGAAAACAATAATAGAATGCACGAGAAGGGGGTTGAATGTGTATTCCCTCTTTATAAGTCTTTTCGTAATTACTTGTTAGGAATAAAAATCTTTACAGAATTTTATTTATTCCGATTGATCAAACTTCTCAATACTATGTATACGAATAGTAAGTAATGATAAAGTTGAAACTAAAAACAAGATAGAGAGTAAGAGTGGTAGACACGCTGGATTTATCCTGGTTCACCCCAACCGTGGGCTACGCCGATCCTCGAGTTTCTTCCGAGATTTCACTATCTCTTCAATCGTTACAAGTATTCTTTCACGAGCCTCTTGAGTCTCTACAACCAAGATTCTTTCACACTTAGCCTCTGCAGGCTATCTCATACACCTTTTCTTTTCAAAAATATTTGAACACTTTGTTACTGAGAAGATAGCACTCACTAGTTTGCAGACTTAATCGCTTTTTCACTTTGTGTGATTTTTCTAAGATCAACAGCTTTTTAGTTTTTGACTTCGACTTGAATTTATAGCCTTCGTCTCTAACTGCTTCTTGATTCTTGAATCTTGAATCTTTAAAGAAACGACTAATCAGTTGAGTTCTGTAACTAACTCGAACTGACTCTTGCATCTGTTTCTTTACTGCGTCTGCATCTGCTTCACATTTGCGTCTGTTTAGCTTTTACGTCTGCTTTGCTTCTGCGTCTGCGTCTGTTTTGCTTTTGCGTCTGCGTCTGCTTTGTATTTGCGTCTGCGTCTGCTTTGCATTTGCATCTGCGTCTGTTTTGCTTTTGCGTCTGCGTCTGTTTTGCTTTTGCGTCTGCGTCTGCTTTGCTTCTGCGTCTGCGTCTGCTTTGCATTTGCGTCTGCGTCTGCTTTGCATCTGTGTCTGCGTCTATTTTGTATTTGCGTCTGCGTTTGCTTTGCATTTGCTTTTGCGTCTGCTTTGCTTCTGTGTCTGCGTCTGTTTTGTATTTGCGTCTGCTTTGTTTTTGTTGTATATGATCTCTCTTTGTTTGTTATACTTCAAAATCATTTTTATGTAAAGTCATTTTGACTTAACATTTGTGCCTATATGGGATTTTATTTTAGAAATGTGGTTTATGGGCTTCAAAATTTATTCAGAATGGATCATTATAAGTTTTACATTTTACGGAAATTATAGGAATTTTTCTGGACTTTTCCAGAAAAAATTTTCGGACCGGGAAAAAATTGCCAAGTGGCGAACCGGTTAGTTTTCAGTACCACAATTTTCTGTTGAATGGGCTTGGACTATTGGGTTTAATATTTTGGAATTGTCCGTGGGACCCTTTGAAAATGTATTAAAGATGTAATTTTTAATATTAGGATTAATTGATTAAAGTTATTCCTTGAATTTTTGTCTTTATTCCTTTAATTTGAACATGTGTCATGGTGACACATCCCCATTTCATTAAATGCTTGCTTGTGTTCACGATTCTTCCTATTGAACACATGAAAGATGAATTTTCTTCCTTATTTCCTTAGCCAACCGAAATCTCCATCTTCCTCTTTGGTCTCTGCATCGATTTTGGCTTGATTGTTATTTTCCTCCAACCTTGAGGGATTTCCTTTCATGTTTACAAACTTAAATTCTCTTACCTTCTTACCATGGGATAACCGTACATGAAGAGTAGAAAGGAGAGAAAGTAAAGTAATTGGAGAAGTTAAGAGTTGGAGTTGGAAGCTTTAATTAGGTAAGGATTTAATTATGTTCTTTTCTTAGTAGTTTGATTCATTAATTGGGAACTATTGTTCATTAAATATGGGTTATGATGTCTTGATTTCATGAAAACTATAGTTTGAGTTGTTGGGTATAAGGTTATGTTTGTGCATGACTTGATGAAGTTAGCATGAATCATGTGTTTTTAACTTGGTTTTAACTTGATTTTGGATTGATTTTGATGACTACTATTGAATGGAAATTAAGAGTTAAGTGCTGCCAAATTGTGGCTATTGGTCTAAGTGAAAGTATTGATGATCTAGTGGCTGATTTCTTGTCCAATTGGTATGCTTATTGAAGGAGAATTAGATTTGGCATGATAGGAAGTGAATGGAGTAGCAAAGCTGGAAAATTGATTTTGTACCTATTGCAATGTTTTGATCATAACTAATTGTATGGTTGAGCAAATGAGGTGAGGTTTAGACCAAATGAAACTTTAGTTGTTTGGCTAATATTTCTTGTGAAATAAGTGTTGTCTAATTATAGCTTTAAGAGGTTGAATTTTGGTTTTGAAAGTGAACTATGGGGGCTGTGTGAACAGTATCCGGAATTGAAAATCTGAAATTTTGATGATTTTTCTAGATTGATTTAGGAGGAATTGGTGAAACTGGTCTTAATGAAAGTTGAAGCCTATCTTGCTATCTTTCCATTGCCACTGATTATGCAATTTTTAGATATGTATATTGTGAGTTATGACCTATTAACTATTGACTGATTATGTGCATTTTGGTAAAACCTAGCCATAAGTGTAGGTTTTGTGAGTATTGTGATTGCAAGCAAATTTAGAGATTTCTGTGGTTTGAATTGGCTCAAGTGATCTTCTAGAAAGTTGTAGAGTAAGTAATTAGCTTGAAAATGAGATAAAGCATGCTAATTTTGGATTTCATATAGCATGTTATGAATTTTCAAAGATTGGACCTAAGTTAGGTCATTGACTAGTGATCAGGGCAGCCTCTTGCAAGACAGTTTTGAGTTTGTTAAAGGTGGAATTGACTGTTAAGCCCTTCATGAGAAGTGTATTATTCTGTTTGATCTTTTCATAGGTATAAAGTATGCAATTTTTGACATTTGTGCAAGGAGTTATGCTTTTTATAAAATTGTTGTTCAGTTCAGGTTATTTCAGTGGGCAGAACCATTCATTGAATTGTTTGACCTACTTAGCAATTGAATTTGATTTCATGTCGTTCATGAAAGTTGTAGGTCACATTCTGATCTTTCATTTTGCTTAAATCTTGTAATTTTTAGCGAAGGGAATGAGAAGTTATGGATTTTATAAACTGTTGCACTGTTTTGACAAAATGTTGCACTGTTTTGAGAGGCATTGTGAATGCAGTAACTTTGAATGTATTTTTGACACCCTTAGGGGTGAAATTAGTTTTTGTGCCCTTCATCAAACTTGTAGAGCTCTCTTTTCTCTATAAAATAGACATCAAGTTTGTCCAATTTGGGATGCCAGAGGACGTTTGTTCTAGATCTGTCATTGTAGTGGCATAAGTCGACTTGCACCCTCAGACAAGTCGACTAGGATATGCATAAGTCGATTAGGATTCTCAGGCAAATCGACTAGGATCATATATTTTCCTTCTTTTGTTTATAACTTTTCCGTCTGATATCCGATTGACCTGATTCTTGAGGCATCGGATTCGTGAAATGTTTAATTTCATTGTTATGATAAATTGGGAATTTTTGGATGGGAAATTGACGTGGGTTCGGTTAATGGTTCTTTAATTACTGTTTTATTTATTTTGGACCTATAGAGGCCCGAATTGAGTAATTTCGGTGCCGTTAAATTTCTAATTTTTAGACGGAATTTTTATGATGGAAAATTTTGGATTAGGGTCAGGAATATCATGAACATGCATTGGGCACCTTCTAATTGCTACATGTGCAACATTAACTAGTTCTGATTGAGCAATGGGTAATATTTATATTCTGTAACTGTTATAGAGACACTTTTGGAGCGCCGATCCACCGATGCCACTAAGACTTCCAGGTATTAGCTCGGAAGTATAGATGAGTAACCTAGATGGTTCATTCAATTATTATATGTCCAATGTGGGGAACAATGGGGGGATTAAGATTGTGTTTTTGTTTATGCCTGGATTCCGGACAGATGATCGGATGAATTGATAGATCTGACCTAGAAGTGTCCCTGTTTGTGATTCTGTGAGCTGACTTGCTTCTACTGTGTGATCAATTGTGATTGGTAGAATTGTGCTATATGAGTACATTGTGAACTGTTTGCTATTACTGTCATATACTGTGATCAAATGCTTGCTATACCGTGCTTCATTTCATTACCTCTACTGTGGCAGACTGTGTTATATGGACTGTTAAATTGGGCATGTGCATTTCATACACAAATGCATAAACGGATGATAACAACAGTTGTGAACAGAGTCGCCACTGATACTGAAAAAGAGCGTCGAGCTCGAAGGGAGATAGTGTATACTCAGAGGGCTCTCCTACTCCCTAGACGCGTCTACTGTATACTGTTACTGTTTAGCGCTCGATCACAACACTACAATAAAATGAAAAAGTGTCACATATGCATTGCATATATACTTGACTGACTACTTGAAATGGGAAAAAGGCATGAGTGCCTTATTCAGTTGCAATTTGTTTGTATGTAATGATATGGTACTTCTAACTGTGTTATTGCAAACTAAACTGTGATTGCTTGTGTGCTGTGTTATTACTGTGACGTGATTAGGTGATGCATGAATTGGGCGAACCATCGATGATGGTTTCTCACTGAGTTCGCAAAACTCACCCAAAATTTGTAAATATTTTTTAGGCCCAGAAGAATACCCCGTTAGGTTCACAGGAGTATGTCTACAGCATTCAAATGAAGAATAGAGGTCGGGATCATTCCACGTTTGCATTAGTGTCATCCTTCTGTATTCATAAAATTATATTCCGCAAGCTCTGTAAATTAATACTTTGTATCTATAACGGGCCCAATTTGGTTATGGGTTGGTGTACATTAAATGGCTATTTTAAATTATTGTTGAATGTTTGTAATGATTGGGAATGACTGGAATGGTATACAAGTTAACGCGGGCTCGATTGTCTACCGTTTTTCACGCGTATGAATGTTTATAAAAAAAATTTATACTGAGTTTCGTCTGACTGACTGATGTAGCGCGCCACCCTTGCAGGGCACGGACTCGGATATCACCAACGATGTCGAGTTCGGGTCACGCGGGAGTAGGGTGTTACATTGAGCATCCTTCAACAAGGTTGGTCAATAGAATCCACACTTCAAGATCTAAGATACATTCTTGTTAGCTCCATAATGCCCTACATAAGGTGAACTATGCCCTTGCATTAGAATATCAGGCATTTCAACTTCAAGGATACACCTACGAATCACACAATCAGCATATATCTTATAAAGTACAAATCCATCCCAAATATAATGAGAACATTAAAATACAAACCGTTTCCTTTGTTTATAAGAAAGATGAGAAGGAAGAATATTACCTGAGAGGTGGTTTGTAATATCTGCAAACCAAGGATGAAAAGGATTATCTACCATTATTAAAGCCTGATCAGGAAAGCTCTCCTCAATTTCCTCTTCTTCTTTATGGTGGCCTCCTTCGAGTCTCGAGAGGTGGTTAGTTATAACTTTTTCTACTCCCTTCATGTCTTTAATCTTAATGTCAAATTCTTAGAGCAGAAGTACCCATCGGATAAGCCTAGCCTTGACATCCTTCTTTGCAAAAAGATATCACAAAGATGTCTGATCTGTAAAGACATTGACATGTGAGCCTAAAAGATGAGAATGAAATTTCTCACTTGCAAATAACACAACAAACAACTCCTTTTCCGTAGTTGTGTAATTCAGTTGTGCTCCCTTAAAGGTCTTGCTTACATAAAGAAGGCGTGCAGCCTCTTTTCCTTTTGTTGACCAAGGACACAACCAATGACATAATGGCTTGCCTCACATATAATTTTGAAAAGAAGAGACCAATCCATCAACGTCAAAATGGGTGCTGATATAAGTGCCTTCTTTAACCTATTAAAAGCATCCAAACAAGCATCATCAAAAAGAAAAGGCATATCTTTAACTAATAAATGAGTTAAGAGTCTAGTGATAAGAGATAAATCCTTGATGAACTATCTATAGAACCCTAAAAGACCAAGGAAGGCTCGAATTCCCTCGATGTTGGTGGGAAGTGGTAGCTTTTCAATTACTTCAATCTTTGCTTGATCTACTTCAATCCCCTTACATGAGATCTTATGGCCCCATACAATTCCACCTTAGACCATGAAGTGACACTTTTCCCAGTTCAAGACTAAATGAGACTCGTCATATCTTTGAAGCTCTCTATCTAAATTCAACAAGCAATGATCAAAAGAATTTTCAAAAATAGAGAAATCATCTATAAATACCTCTATGAAGTATTAATTCATGTCCATGAATATGGTCGTCATGCATCTTTGGAATGTGGCAGGTGCATTACATAAACTGAATGACATTCTTCGATAAGAAAAAGTCTCATAAGGGCAAGTGAAAATGGTCTTCTCCTAATCCTATAGGCATATAACTACCTGATTATACCCTGAGAATCCATCAAGAAATCAGTAAAATGTGTGGCTAGCAACCCTCTCAATTATTTGGTCAACAAAAGGTAAAGGTAAATGATCTTTCTTAGTGGCCAAAGAGCTTTCAAAAATCAATACATACTCTCCATCCTATGATGGTCTTAGTAGAAATCTTTTCACTTTTTTCATTTTCCATCACTATCATGCCTCCCTTCTTAGGCACACACTGTACCAGACTCACCCACTCATTATCCAAAATAGAATAAATAATCCCTACATCAAATAACTTTGTTACCTCTTTCTTCACAACCTTTTGCCTGTTTGGATTTAACCTTCTCTGCCGCTCTCTCATAGTTTTACACCCTTTTTCGATGTTAATCTTATGCATCACCAAATTGGGACTAATCCCCCTAATATCAAAAATTTTCCACCCCATAGTTTTCATCCTTTTCCCAGTGGTCTTCACCACTTTCTCTTCTTGCTCAATATCTAATTGGTTCCTGATAATGATGGGTAGCGTATCATTTTTACTGAAAAAGGTATATCTCGAATGAGAAGGTAAGGGATTAAGCTCTAAAGTGGGGGGCTTAACAATGGAAGGTGGTATAGATGTATCTGTTCTCTCTAACTCAACTTCCTTACATAAATCCTCTTCTCTCATGCACTCATCCTTTTGTATTTCAGTAACTTCATTAGCTTCCTTTTCAACCTCTTTCATAGATTCATCCACAACATCAATCTTCATACATACATTACCATCCATCAGTTTCTTCAAAATTCAGCTCGCTATATGGAGACGTTTGGGGTTATAAATATCCAAATAGAGTGTAATTATTTCATCCATAGGGATAAGAGTTGCTCCATTCTAAATTGTAGTTTTTCTTGCATACTACAGATGAGATTGATATAACATGTTTGGTTGTTCCCATCTATGTGTTGGTGCTCGACATTTGTGGTTATAGTGATAACTCCCACCAATGTCCTTACATAGCCTGAATATCAATTTAGCTCCTAAAAACAGGTGAGGACACCTCCCATATAGTGAAAATATAGATTGTAAAGACATATTATGGCTCCCATAAAAATCTTTTTTGCTCCATCTTTCCATTGTGAGTTATGGCTATGACAGTGAATTGTAATTCCTACAATAAACCACAAACTTAAGATCAAGCAGAGAAATTCAAAAGTAATTAAGTTAATAAGCCAAAAATACAACAAGAAACAATAAAATAAACAAAATAAAATAAAATAAATACAAAACCAAATTAAAATAAAGGAAAATAAAAAACAAAGATAAAACAAAATAAAATAAAATGACAAGAGTAATAACATTTAGGCTTTCCTAATATTCAATTCCCCGACAATGGCACTAAAAACTTGATTGAAATATTTTGTGTTAGTCAATTTATAATTAACTGCAAGTATATGGCATAGCTATAATTAGTACCAGCAAGTACGAGTCGATCCTACAAAGACTATGAATACTAGTAATCACCTTTCCCCTATTATCTCGGCTAAAGATTGATTTTATATTTTTAATAGAAAGAAACTAAAACTAAAACAAATAAAATAAATGGGAAACAATAATGAACATAGAGATAGTAGAATTCGATTAGAAAACTATCATTAGCAGAAATTAGTATCTGGGCTCGGATACCGTCCATTATCATGCAATTGTTAGTTTATATATTAGACCGTGGAGACTCCTATGGCATGCTAGTAGTTAACCTTGAGTCTACGAGCAACTAATCCTAAGAACTTTAACTGAATTACCAAGGTTAAATCTGATTGGATTACATTACCAATTTATGAGTCCCTTTACTAGGTTTGACCACAATCTAAAGGATTTATGTCATCCTATCTCTAGACTTGCAGTAAACTCATTCTAATTATGATAAATCTATTCACACTAGGATTTCTCAATCTCTACGTATAAAATCATATTATGATCAAATATATCAAGTTATTAGAACATAAATAAACTCATAATCAGATCACAATATATCAAAAAACAATCACATTAATAGAAAAATCAAATCATGTCAAAGTATTAACATAAGGTTCATCTAACTTAAATACCAACTGGATGTTTAGTTACACATAATCAAATATGAAATCAAACATACATTGAAAGAAAAACAAATAGAAAATCAAAATTCTAAATCTCCCAGAATTTCTTCTATTAAATGCTCTTATGATGTAGAGGCTTGATATTGTATTCTAATAGATCTTTCGATAAAATCTTTGTGTTTCTCACTTCTCCAAACCAAAATTGCTCCCAGAGAAAGACTCCATGTTTGGAAATCACCTCCCAAAAGTCTCCTCCTTTTCTTTTGCCCACTAAACGTCACTTTTATATTGAAGTCTAGGCTTTTGGGATACGTATGGTTGTATGCACGACGGTGCATATAAGCATGCATAATTGGAAAATGCCGGATATTACAAAGTGCACATGTTTTTGTAAGAAGAAAATAAAATAAAACTAACTAATAAAAAAATTAAAGAAAACGTGCCAAAAAATTGATAAAAGTGGGGAATTCAGTAAGAACCTGGTCCTTTGGTTCAATCTCGACCTACACCCTAATTAAGCATATTTTATTAATTTTTTGATCTCAAACCTCTCTAAGGAACTTTTAATCTTGAGTTAATAATTAACCCTAGTTTTCCTTTAAGTTTTGTTTAATCAAGATACGATCGTTAATTAAACCTAATCACCGAATAACCTAAGATACGATCTTTAAATTTAATTAGGCAGTAGCATTATGAATTAGGAAAACTGATTAATCAAGGCAACAACCACATATGATGCATCATTTAACCTAGGTCATGTTATCCCTAATGATTATGAATCATTAGTCGCTACACATGAATTTCAATATAACAATTACAGATTATATCGAAATTCCAGCAATGGGTTTCCAATTAGTGATTCAATGAATGCATTAAAAATCATCTCACAATACCCAATGGGCTCATACACAAATAACCAAACTATAATAAAAATCAGCCCACTGCCTTCATCACTAGGCACCTTCGATGAGGAAAATAATCCATTCACATAATCGCTCGACGCATTTGGTGAGAAAACAACCTAATGCCATAACTACTTGGTGCCTTTAGTAAAAAAAACATCCCTTTGGAACATTTTAAGTGCAAAAAATGACACGTTGGCATGGTCGCTGGGCACCTTTGGAGAGAAATGATCCCTTAGGCATTGTCATTGGGAAGCTTCAATGGGCAAAAGAGCCTATTGGCATGGTCACTGGCACTTTTAGTGAGAAAACAACGAGTTGGCACAGCTTTGGTGGACAAAACATCCCATCGACATGATTGCTGGGCAAGTTTGATGAGCTAAACAACTTGTTGGCATCATCATTGAGCACATCCAGTGAGAAAACAACACATTGGAAGCGTTGCTAGGCACCTTTGGAGAGCAAATAGCTTGTTGGCACAACTTTTACTGGCAAAACAAACTATTGACATTGTTACTGGGCACGTTCAGTGAGCTAAACAACCTGTTGACACAATTGCTCAACATGTTTAGTGAGAAAATAGCCTGATGACAAAGTTGTTGGGTGCGTTCAGTAAGTAAACAACCCATTGGCACAATTTTGATGGGCAAAATAACCCATTGGATTGGTCGTTGGATACCTTCTACTAGAAAACAACAAATTAGCACAGTCACTGGACACCTTCAATGAGAAAAGAGCCCTTTGACATTTTCATTGGGCACCTTCTATGGGAAAAAGAGCCTATCGACACAGTTACTGGGCAACTTCGGTGATAAAACAGTCTATTGTCACACCTTCAATGGGCAAAATAACCTGTTGTCAAGGTTGATGGGTGCCTTTGATGAGCGAAACAACCCATTGACACAACCGTTGGGCACTGTCAGTGAGGAAACAACCAATTTCTATAACCACTAGTCACTTTCTTTAAGAACCTTTGGCATTATAATTGGGCATCTTTGATATGCAAAAAAGCCCATTAGCATATTCATTAGGCACGTTCGGTGAGAAATCAGCATGTTGGAATTTCTTTGGTTAATAATACAACACATTGGCGTAGTCGTTGGGCACGTTAAGTGAGAAAATAACATGTTGGAACAATCACTAGGCACCTTCATTGAGAAAGCAGCCCGTTAGCACACCTTTAGTAGGTAAAAGGACTCATTAGCTTTGTTGTTGGGCACCTTTGGTAAGAAAAACAACCTATTGACATAATAACTCGAGACGTTCAGTTAGAAAGCAATTGGATGGCACAGTTACTGACACATTTGTTAAGAAAAAAAGCCCATTGGCACATCTGTGGTGGGCTAAACAAAGGGTTGGCATAGTCGTTGGGCTCCTTCGATGAGCAAAGCAATTTTTTGAAATAGTCATTGGTGACTTTCGGATAGAAAACAACACATTGCTAGGGTTATTGGGTATATTTGGTGAAAAAAAAGCTCATTGGCATGGTTGTTGGGCACCTTCGGTAAGTGAAGCAACTTGTTAACACAATGGCTAAACACATTCGATGAGAAAATAGCCTGATTACACAACTTCTGGCTGCCTTCAGGAAGAAAACAACATGTTGACACATCTTTAGTGGGCAAAACAACCTGTTGGCATGGTCACTGGGCACCTTCGGTGAGAAAAGACCCCTTAGTTATTGTCATTGGGCACCTTCAGTGGGCAAAAGAACCCATTGGCACGTTGTTGGGAACCTTTAATGAGAAAACAACCCATCGGCTCACCATTGGATGGGTTGTTGGGTATATTTAGTGAAAAAGCAACCCGTTGGTATAGTTGTTGGGACCTTCTATGAGTAAAGCAATTTGTTAACACAATTGCTAGGCATATTCAATGAGAAAACAACCCGATGGCAAAGTTGTTGGGTGCCTTCAGTAAGAAAATAGCTTGTTGACATATCCTTAGTGGACAAAACAACCAATTGACACAATCGCTAGGCATGATTAATGAGAAAAGAGCTCATTGGCACAATCACTGGGCATCTTCAATGAGAAAATAGCCCGTTGGCACATGTTTGGTAAGAAAAACTTTTGGGGTTATATAAATACAGCAAGTGTATTTACATATAACTTAATCTTCTTCCAGTTACTTTTGTAATGAAAATATTTATTATTATTAAAACAAAAGAGTTTGGCTTTATTTGTATGAGCATTATATAACTATTCATAAGGTACCAAGATTTTTTGTAAGTAATATACATATACATGGAGATATATGGGAAACATCTATAATATTAGAATCTAAATTAGTTGATTCACAATTGAATAATCAAGTTGGTCGCTTGATTATGGTTTATACTGTAGTGTTGCAATTTATCCCCGTGTAAGTAAAGGAGTTTACTTTAAAGGAATGATGAGTTTTATATTATGATAGTAGTTGACTATAGATAATGGCACTATTAAATAAATCTGGAATCACGTATGTTTTTAAAGATTAAAGTAGGTCATTTCTTTAATCTTAAAACATACACTTTAGCATTCTTTTATTGCGAACCACAATATTAATGAGTGGTGAACTCATATGTGTTTCGTGATAATTCTTGATATGATCATAATGGATTTTACAGAGTATCAATATAGTGTCTGCATGTTGAACTATTAACTAAAACATGTATCAGGGAACATTCACTTAAATAAAAAGTTTATGGTGATATTATCACTTCTAGATATTTTACGAAGATTGGTAATTAAATTGGCGCCAGTAGTTTGATGGACTAGCTACCGATTAAGTCTTAACATCAAGATGAGATCTTGTGTGTTAATCATCATATAGAGTAAAACGGGAGATTTAGAAGGAAAAACCGATTAAGGGCAAAAATATAATTTTATCCTTTATTATGTGAACTGCTATAATATTGTTCATAATATAGTTTGTAATTGGACATCTAACTTGAAACATGTGTTCCCATAATATTTAATAATTCAAGAGTTCACCTAATTATCTTTAGTGGAATGATATTTGGTTAATAATTTATAATTAATTCTAATGAGATTAAATTAATTCCGGCCTAATTAGAGCTTGAATTATGTAAATCTAATTAGATTCTCCACTTGGTTTCTAGGAAAAGTTATCAAGAAAAGTAAGAAAATAAATAGAGGTTACCATAAATAAAGAAAAGGAAAGGACAGGATCGAATTAGAGTTGGAATAATAAGACCGAAATAATTTAATTCAAAGTTAATTATCTTCCATTAATTTATCTTCCAAAGTCGGCTCTTTATATGGAGAAGTTTAGGGTTATAGGTATCCAAATAGAGTGTAATTATTCCATCTATAGGCATAAGAGTTGCTCCATTCTAAATAATAGTTGTTTTTATATACTACACATGAGATTGATATAACATGTTTGGTCGCTCCCATCGATATTTTGGTGCTCGAAATTTGTGGTTGTAGTGATAACTCCCACCAATGTCATTACATAGCCTGAATATCAGTTTAGCTCCTGAAAACAGATGAGGACACGTCTTATATGCCGATGATATAGATCGTAAAGACATATTATGCCTCTCATAAAAATCTTTTTTGCTACGTCTTTACATTATGAGTTATGGCTATGACAGTGAATTGTAATTCCTACAATAAACCACAAACTTAGATCAAGCAGAGAAATTAAAAAATAATTAAGTTAGTAAGCCAAAAATTCAACAAGATAAAATAAAATAAAATAAAATAAAGAAAATAAAAGAAAATAAATAAAAAACCAAATTAAAATAAAGGAAAATTGAAAAAAAGATAAAACAAAATAAAATAAAAATGACAAGAGTAACAACATTTAGGCTCTCCTAATAACAAAGTCACCTGACAATGGCAATAAAAACTTGATTGGAATATTTTGTGTTAGTCAATTTATAATTAACTGCAAGTACATGGTGTAGCTCTAATTAGTACCAACAAGTATGGGGTCGATCCTACAAAGACTATGAATACTAGTAATCACCCTTTCCCTATTATCCAGGCTAAGGATTGATTTTATATTTTTAATGGAAAGAAACTAAAACTAAAACAAATGAAATAAATGGGAAACAATCATGGACATAGAGATAGTATAATTCAATTAGAAAACTATCATTATCAAAAATTAGTATCTAGGCTCGAATACCATCTTTTATCACGCAATTGCTAGTTTATGTATTAGAATTTGGAGACTTCTATGGTATGTTAGTAGTTGACCTACTAGCAGCTAATCCTAAGGTCTTTAACTGAATTACCAAGGTTAAATCTTATAGGATTACACTACCAATTTATGAGTCCCTCTATTAGGTTTGACCATAATCTGGAGGATTTATGTCATCATATCTCTAAAGTTGCAATAAACTCATTCAAATTATGGTAAATCTATTCACACTAGGATTTCTCAATCTCTACATGTAAAATCATATTATGATCAAATATCTCAAGTTATTAGAACATAAATAAACTTGTAATCATATCACAATTGATCAAACAACAATCGCATTAATAAAAAAATCGAATCATGTCAAAGTATTAACATAAGGTTCATTTAACCTAAATACTAACTGGATGTTTAGTTACACATAATCAAATATGAAATCAAACATAAAGTGAAAGAAAAACAAATAGAAAATAAAGGGTTCAAAATTCTAAATCTCCCAGAATTTCTTCTATCAAATGTTCTTACGATGTAGAGGCTTGATATTGTATTCTAATAGATCTTTTGATAAAATCTTTGTATTTCTCGCTTCTCTGAACCAAAATTGCACCTAGAGAAGGACTCCATGTTTGGAAATCACCTCCCAAAAGTCTCCTCCTTTTCTTCTCCCCACTAAACGTCACTTTTATGTTGAAGTCTAGGTTTTTAGGTTACGCATAGTTGTATGCACGGCCATGCATATAAGCGTGCATAATTGGAAAATCTTGGATATTACAAAGTGCACATGTTTTTGTAAGAAGAAGATAAAATGAAACTAACTAATAATAACAAATTAAAGAAAACATGCAAAAAAATGATAAAAGTGGAGAATTCGGTAAGAACCCGGTTCTTTGGTTAAATCTCATCCTACATCCTAATTAAGCATATTTCATTAATTTGTTGATCTTAAATCTCTCCTAGCAACTATTAATCGTGAGTTAATAATTAACCAGAGTTTCCCTTAGGTTTTGTTTAATCAAGATATGATCGTTAATTAAACTTAATCACCGAATAACCTAAGATACGATCTCTAAATTTAATTAGGCAATAGCATTCCGAATTAGGAAAATTGATTAACCAAGGGAACAACCACATCTGATGAATCATTTAACCTAGGTCATGTTATCCCTAATGATTATGAATCATTAGTTGTTACACATGAATTTCAATATAACAATTAGGGATTATATCAAAATTCTAGCAATGGATTTCCAATTAACAATTCAATGAACGTATTAAAATCATTATCTCACAATATGCAATAGGTTTATACACAAATAACCAAACCATAATGAAAATCAACCCGCTGCCTTCATCAATGGGCACCATCAATGAGGAAAACAATCCATTCACATAATCGCTCGACACATTTGGTGAGAAAACCACCTAATGCCATAATTGTTAGGTGCCTTTGGTAAAAAACATCCCTTTGGAACATTTTAAGTGCAAAAAGACATTTGTCATGGTCACTGGGCACCTTTGGAGAGCAATGAGCCGTTAGGCATTGTCTTTGGGAAGTTTTGAGTGGAAAAAGAGCCTATTGGCATGGTCACTGGCACTTTCTGTAGCACCCCACTCCCGACGAGACCCGAACCCGATATCCATGGTGATATCCGAGCCCGTGACCCGCGAGGGTGGCGTACTAGAACACTCGCCGTAAAATCGAGACATTACTTTCTATAACAAATCGCAGAATTCTATACTCAATTTTGGGTACTCATTCAATCCCGTCAATAGGATTCACTCATTTTCAAAAGCCACTTAGGTCAATTTTACAAATATATAATAAACACTTTAGTACAAAAGTAAAGACGTGTAATGCGTACATGAACCGATCCCGACTTGACCTTCACTTGAATCTCTGCGCCATACTCCCGCTTTGCTAACGGGTACTCTTCGATTCTGAAAAATAATTGCAATGTTGGGTGAGTTTGCGAATCGGTGAGAAACCATCATCGATGGTTCACTCAAATCATGCATTACGCAAATTGCATACTGAGACGACACGGTAATAACAATTAACGATATTATATAACGGTATGCGAGATCATAATAGTTTGCTACGAAGATACGGTATCATTAGCAATAATACTGATGGCGTAGAGCAGTTCACATAACGAGGTACGATGAGTCTATATCAAGATCTGATGTCGGTAATAACATTTCATAGCATAGAGCGCTTTACTGATATTACATCACAATTTCTGAAGAAATCATGGCATCGCACGATTCAAGATGTCGTCACACAATTTGGCGATTCGATCGGTCATGTATATGATGCATATGAGACTCTTTCCGGTTATTGATGTTGTGCCCAAGTGCTCATCGATGTGATGGGGGACGCGTCGTGATTTCTCCCCGAGCTAAGCCGGACGAGACAAAGATTCGAGCTCTAGGCTCTTTTCATAAAATTAGCAACTTGGGGCACGCCCATTATATCGATCATGCATTTATGCATGCGAGGCAATGTTCGAGAATTCAAGATTCAAGAAGTCACGGTGTATGGCTATAAAGCCCAAAGTAATGTAATAATGTCGATAATCAATAATCCAATCCAATACGGTAAACACATACAATTCGATCGTACCCTTTCCAAAGAGTCATGCGATCATACAAAGTGAAATTCACATTATTGATTCTATACAAGAAGAGCATGCAATTCGATCATACACATTTCAAGACTAATCAGATTCACCTTTATACATTTCAGTGGTCATACAGTGCAATTCGATCACATACAACTCAGTAGTCATGTAATTCACAGTGAACATTTAGGCACTCAGAAATTTGAGAAACCAACTAGGTTACTCACCTGTTACTTCCGAGCTATTGCCTGGAAGTCCCAGCAATGTCCGTGGAACGACGATCCATTAACACCCTCAACTACTTCCGAGCTATTGCCTGGAAGTCCCAGCAATTTCCGACCATTTCTCTCACTAAAAACGTCCATTAACACCCTCAACTACTCAATCAACCACAATAAAAGCCATAGATGTAATAAAAATAAGTAATAACAACATTGAAGCCATTAAAGCTTACCAATCACTTAATCGATTGCAAACCCTAAAATCTTTCTCAACACCGTCGATCTCCTCCCTCAAGCCTCAATCCACTTCATTTCCACAATAATCACAATAAACCGCTTAGCTTAACACAATAGGAGGGAAACCACAAGAAGAAACAACGATCCTCACCTATGAAGAAGGATCGAAGATCACCGTGGAGAGGGAAGAAGAGAAACTCGCAAATGCCTTAGCCAATTCTTCCCCAAATTTCTCAACCCTAGGTATTTATAGACCTAGGTCTCCTTATCAGTCCAAATTTCAGTCTCTAAATTTCAATGGCTCAGCATATTTATTTCCTATCAGTCCACTCTAACTTTTCCATTGCCATCGGACAGTTCTTTCAGTACTATACAGTCAATCAGTCAGTCTCTCCAATATTTTCGGTCCGGGCATTATCTCCCGAATTTCCCGGAAATCTCCTATAAGCCACTATAAAATACCAGTTACACTTAAATTATTCTAAATCAATCATTTGAACCCAATTACCCTAATTTCTCAATCAGTCCCCCAATTCATCGATTCGACAAGATTTGGCCACAACCCAGTCAATTTCCAGTCAATTCCAATTTACAATTAAATACCGGAAAATCATGAATGCATGTACCAATGAATATATGCATATGCAGTAACCCAGTTCCTCTATGATTAGAGGCCAGTAACATGCTCAGTCAATGTATGCAGTGAAATCCTATCAGTCTGTCCCAATATTACCATAATACCCTTAATGACAGTAACGGGATGTTACAATTCACCCCTCCTTATAAAAATTTCGTCCTCGAAATTTCATATACAGTCGATGAGGAGGACAGGAGAATTTATCCGCTCCTTTCGATTCTGATTCTCGCTCATATCTTTATAATTATTTGCCAATCCTTACACTCAGTACCAGAAACACATTTATCAATTCTTAGCATTGCATCTTAAGTCAATCCGTAAATCACTTTGTAGATCAGGATCATCTTTTCGATTTTAAACCACTTACCAATCCATTTTCATAGCGATCACATAAAGGCCATTTAATGACGAATTTAGTTTCCTTATCGATTCGACTCGTTGCCATAAGCGGGATCGCTCAACTCCTATTACGATTCGTTTTACGGTCATTATTAACTCAAATCAACCATAGTCTTCGACTATGTTCGCATAATCTCGATGGATTCTAATGATATCGATCTCACGCTTGCCTCAAAGGTCACATCCGCTAATTATTCCACGAATAACTATTCGAGTTCACACTCTAAACCTTTTCTTACTCTTTCGGTGCATTCTTGTTGAAACACAACACTTCATAACAAAGTTATCAGTCATTTCCTCTGAAGTTGACTCCCATTTAAAATTTCCCCAATACAGTTTGCAGTTTTCTGAATCACCGATTGTTTTGCCAGTATCTTTTTATACACAATTTATTTGAAATTTTGATAACTCATATTACTTTCTTTTTACCAGTTTGACAATTATCCATCAACAGTAACACTCTTATACACTATCAATTTCATTCAATCCATTTAATCTCCTTTCATAATCATTCAAATTCCCAAAGTATCTCGATCATCATTGATTTACATATCCATGGATATATCCATAACCTTTCTATACAGTTAATGCCCCCACACTTTTTAAGGCTCCACAATTTCAGAAAATCGATCACAGTACAGTCTACAACGTTATCCTTTTCCCTAGATACGTTTAATCACATTGCACTATAGTAACTAATTACCTCATAACCTTTACTGGGACATTTCACTATATATTGCCACATCACCAATTTAAAACAATATAATTAACACTTAAGTTGTACAATTCTCCAAATGTCTCTTCCACAATCATCAGTCATACTTTTCACACATTTCCTCAAACATTTTGTCATTTCTGGATAGATCCAGCACTCAGTTAATTCTTAATAATTCCGAATACATATATTCCGACACATGTTCCTTTACACTAACTTCTCCACATGAGCCACTATAAATCACTCCCTGGGTTGAATAAACATTCATCACTTTCTGAATAGTTTTACTCAATTATTTGCGAATCAATATTCTCCTCAATGAACAAAATCATATTACACATTTAGATCCCTTACATTAGCATAATACATATTTTCTCAATAACAGATTTTATCTCTGACACTTGAGTCTCAACTCAGATTAGGATCCCTCATTTCAAATTTAACTCTCTATTGTCCTTTCATTAATCACCATTTACTTTCATTTATCGATGTTACTCATGAAATTCTTCAACATCACGGTTGTCACATGTCTTATCGGTCATTCGCAATATCTAGAAACTCAATTCCAACTATGCACAATATCCCATATAGATCAATCACACATCCATATAATCAGAGCAATTAAACCGGAACATCTGTTTCATTTCTCCGTATCATTATCTTACCTTTCAATCTTTTCGTTATTACATCCTACCCTTAAATTTTCACACTCAAAATCAACATCACAGATTTACCATCATTCTAAATTCTCACTAACGTAATCGATCTTCACCATAAATCATTATTTATAACACTTATCACAGTAATCAATCCCAATTGTAACATTTCATTTCATTCCCTTTTACACACTGGAACTCTAGTCATTTCTATCATATTTCTATTTCCTCTATCAATCCACAAATCTATATTCATATCATATATTCCAAATTACCACTCTCTTTTGCATATCATCATCGATATCCATCAATATCGATACACTAAATGTTCATTTGTCAGATCATACCATATACTTTTTCTTATCCTTGGATGATCGCCACTTCCTTTTATCACACTCTACCGTCTTATCATTTCCTCTCTATCTCTGACCGCTTATCGACTGATACACGCTCATGCATGCGACTCATACGCTAGACCGGGGATCGCTTGTCCTTTATCTGACGTGGCGACTTCGACTTTAATGCATGTAACTCAAGACAAATTTCGTAACGCCTATGTACAATCGCATTTCGGGCTCGATACCTAAATGTAGCACCCACTCCGACGAGACCGAACCCGATATCCATGGTGATATCCGAGCCCGTGACCCGCGAGGGTGGCGTACTAGAACACTCGCTCAGAAAATCGGTACATTACTTTCTATAACAAATGCGCAGAATTCTATACTCAATTTTGGGTACTCATTCAATCCCGTCCAATAAGATACACTCATTTTCAAAAGCCACTTAGGTCAATTTTACAAATATATAATAAACACTTTAGTACAAAAGTAAAGACGTGTAATGCAGACATGAACCGATCCCGACTTCTGACCTTCACTTGAATCCTGCGCCATACTCCCGTTTTGCTAACGGGGTACTCTTCGATTCCTGAAAAATAATTGCAATGTTGGGTGAGTTTGCGAACTCGGTGAGAAACCATCATCGATGGTTCACTAAATCATGCATTACGCAAATTGCAATGACAAAGACGATACGATAATAACAATTAACAATATTATATAACGATTATACGAGTCTATAATAGTTTGCTACAAGATCTGAGATCATTAGCAATAATATCTGATGGCGTAGAACGAGTTCACATAACGAAGGTACGATGAGTCTATATCACTATACAAGATGTCGGTAATAACATTTGATAGCATAGAGCGGCTTCTGATATTACATCACAATTTCTGAGAAATCATGGCATCGCCGCGATTCAAGAATCGTCACACAATTTGGCGATTCGATCGACCATGTATATGATGCATATGAGACTCTTTCCGGTTATTGATGTTGTGCCCAAGTGCTCATCGATGAGAAATGGGGGCGCGCGTCGTGGATTTCTCCCCGAGCTAAGCCCTGACGATGCGAGATTCGAGCTCTAGGCTCTTTTCAGTGAAATTAGCAACTTGGGGCACGTCCATTATCTGATCATGCATTTATGCATGCAGTGCAATGTTCAGTAATTCAGTATTCAGTAAGTCACAGTGTATGGCTATAAAGCCCAGTGTAACAGTAATCAGTAATTCAGTAATCCAATCCAATACGGTAAACACATACAATTCGATCGTATTCTTTCCAAAGAGTCATGCGATCATAAATGAAATTCACATTATTGATTCTACAAGAAGAGCATGCAATTCGATCATACACATTTCAAGACTAATCGATTCACCTTTATACATTTCGGTGGTCATACGGTGCAATTCGATCACATACAACTCAAGAGTCATGTAATTCACGGTGAACATTTAGGCACTCGAAATTTGAGAAACCAACTAGGTTACTCACTGTTACTTCGAGCTATTGCACGAAGTCCCAAAGAATGTCCGTGGAACGACGATCCAGCGGTACCTCTATAACAAGACAATCTGATCCATTACTAATCGCTCGATTAAGCGATGCAAGAATGCATATGTCTCTATGAAATTATGTCCATTAAGTACAATCCAATCCAATAAAAGCGGTAGCTCGCGACCTCGCAGCATTATTCGCGACGAAAGAAGCACGCGCTTTCAGCTGGCGTGAAACACGCTTCGCCGCGGCGTCGTCTCCCCTCGGATCGCCATGACGTCTTCTGCCTACGTCGCGACCAATACATTTAACTCAATTCAATTTTATTCGTCGCGGCGAAGCCCTAACAACCGATGCTTCGTCGCGACGTCACGAAGACCAGTCGTCTTCTCCGTCGATTTCGACCATTTCTCTCACTAAAAGCGTCCATTAACACCCTCAACTACTCAATCAACCACAATAAAAGCCATAGATGTAATAAAATAAGTAATAACAACATTGAAGCCATTAAAGCTACCAATCACTTAATCGATCGCAAACCCTAAAATCTTTCTCAACACCGTCGATCTCCTCCTCAAGCCTCAATCCACTTCATTTCCACAATAATCACAATAAACCAGTTAGCTTAACACAATAGAGGGAAACCAAGAAGAAACAACGATCCTCACCTATGAAGAAGGATCGAAGATCACCGTGGAGAGGGAAGAAGAGAAACTCGCAAATGCCTTAGCCAATTCTTCCCCAAATTTCTCAACCCTAGGTATTTATAGACCTAGGTCTCCTTATCAGTCCAAATTTCGGTCTCTAAATTTCAATGGCTCAAAGATATTTATTTCCTATCAGTCCACTCTAACTTTTCCATTGCCATCGGACGGTTCTTCAAGATCTATACGATCAATCATCGGTCTCTCCAATATTTTCGATTAGGGCATTATCTCCTAATTTCCCGAAATCTCCTATAAGCCACTATAAAATACCGATTACACTTAAATTATTCTAAATCAATCATTTGAACCCAATTACCCTAATTTCTCAATCGGTCCCCAATTGATCGATTCGATCGTATTGGTTCCACAACCTAGTCAATTTCCAGTCAATTCCAATTTACAATTAAATACCGGAAAATCATGAATGCATGTACCAATGAATATATGCATATGCAGTAACCCAGTTCCTCTATGATTAGAGGCCAGTAACATGCTCAGTCAATGTATGCAGTGAAATCCTATCAGTCTGTCCCAATATTACCATAATACCCTTAATGACAGTAACGGGATGTTACACTTTTGGTGAGAAAACAACTAGTTGGCACATCTTTGGTGGACAAAATATCCCATTAGCATGATTGCTGGGAAACTTTGATGAGCTAAACAACCTGTTGACATTGTCATTGTGCACATCCAATGAGAAAACAACACGTTGGAAGGGTCACTAGGCACCTTTACGGAGAAAATAGCTTGTTGGCATAACTTTGATTGGCAAAACAAACTGTTGATGTTACTGGGCATGTTCAGTGAGTTAAACAACCCATTGACATGATCGCTCGACATGTTCAGTGAGAAAATAGCTTGATGACAAAGTTGTTGGGTGCGTTCAGTAAGTAAGCAGCTCATTGGCACAACTTTGATGGGCAAAATAACTAAAGGCTTGGTCGTTGGACACCTTCTGTGAGAAAACAACAAATCAACACAGTCACTAGACACCTTCAATGAGAAAAGAGCCATTTGGTATTTTTGTTAGGCACCTTCTATGGAAAAAAGAGCCCATTGACACAATTACTAAGCAACTTTGGTGGTAAAACAGTCTATTGCCACACCTTCAATGGGCCAAATAACCTGTTGCCAAGGTTGATGGGTGCCTTCAATTAGCGAAACAACCCATTGTCACAGCTGTTGGGCACCGTTAGTGAGGAAACAACCAATTTCTATGCAGTCACCTTTTTAGAGAATCTTTTGATACGGAAACCCCAAGAAAACAAGGTTCTTGAAACCCCCTAATCCTATTGAATCAAAACCCCAATCTTTCTATTCAAAGAACATGCTAGTTCAAACCCCAATTATACGGAATTGAAACCCAAACCCAAAGAAAATTGAAGAATTGAACACGCCACAAGTGATTACCTTGATAAGTGATGCAATCCTTGAAGTAACAATAAAAAGAACACACCTTACTTGAAGAGAACTCTCAATTTCGTTAATCAACCAAAATCTAATGTTTACAAGGATAAAATAAGGTATTTATACCTCGCTTACGACCTAAACCTAAAAGGAATAGGTTACAAGACCCTTTAATGCTAAAACAAGCCTAATCCTAACTAGTTTAGAGTTTATAGCCCAATAATGCAATCTGATCCTATTCCACTTAGGATTGGGCTAAACTAACTTAAATAAGACCAAAATAACTTAAATAAACCTAAGGGAGGTGGATGGGCCTAATGGATTACTCTACTTAGGCCCACACACTTGGTTGTCCAAAACTAGTTTTAAATAAACTAAGGCAAATACTAATAAATACCTAGCCCATAACAAGTCTCTTTGGGCATAATAAACAAAGGATAAATAACAAGTCCAATGTACTAAAATAAGTCCATAAGAATAATTGAACTTGTCTTGAAATTTGGCTAAGTATTAGCCCCTCCACATGCCCTCTCTAGAAGAATCACATGCTTGACTACTCCACTTGAATTCTTCACGGATGGTTCAGTCTTGTCATCAAGGTGAGATGTAATGTGACTTTGAACAAACCCTTGAAGTGCTTGTTTAAGCCTCACGCACGTTGTCTTGTAATAGGTCCACTTGGCAAAGTAAGCTTGTCTTGATGTGTTGCACCTTGATCTCCATTGCCATGGCTTCTTGTATCATTCCCTCCCTCCTCAAAAGGATTCGTCCTCGAATCAGTCCCTGCATTATCAAATGGAGAGAGATCAGAACATTAAATGTAGCAGATACTTGATACTCACCGCAAATCAATCAGTAGCCATTATTATTAATCTTTTCAAGGACTTGGAAAGGCCCATCGCCTCTAGGATCCAACTTGGATTTCCTTTGCTTTGGAAACCTCTCTTTCCTAAAATGTAACTAAACCCAATCACCAGGCTCAAATTGCATCAACTTTCGCCCTTGATTAGCTCTTTGTGCATATGCTTCATTCCGTTTCTCTATGTGTTGCCTCGCCTTTTCATGAATGTTGCGCACCAAATCTGCTTTCTTTTGTCCATCTATACTAGTTATCTCACTTAAAGGTAAAGGACACAAATCTAAAGGTGTTAATGGATTAAAACTATAAACAATCTCAAAAGGTGAATAACCAGTAGTAGAATGTATGCTCCTATTGTATGCAAATTCAACTAATGACAAACATTCTTCCACTTGCCTTTGAAGCTCCTTTGTCTCCTCAGGATTGCTTCTATAGGCTGGGCGATTTGGAATTTGAACTCCTGACACAAGATCAATTTGATGTTCAATGCCCCTCAATGGTGGTAGTCCTTTAGGCAACTCATCTGGAAAGACATCAGAGTATTCCTGCAAAACAAGTCTCACAACTCTAGGCACAGAAGGGTCAAGGTTAGTCTCACCATAAAACAACTCCTTGTACATAAGCAAAACCAATGGTTTCTGTGTGTACATGACCTTCCTCAACTCTTTTTCTTTTGCAAAGAAGGTACTTTTTTTTGTTCCACTCTTCTTTTCACTCTTCTCTCGTTTTTCAACTGCACCACTCTAGTGCAATTACTCTTAGTTGGACCCTTGTTCCTATTTTCTTGAATGGCCTCTTTTTCTTTTTTTCTTTTTAAACTCTCAGCCTCTCCAAGTTTGTGTTCTTCCATGGCTTTTGCAAGTCTCAACTGATCCTCATGAACTTCTTTTGGTGAAAGGGGTGCCAATGTGAAGTGTTTCTCCCCCATCTTGAATGAATATCTATTTTTGAATCCATCATGTAGTACACGCCTATCATATTGCCATGGTCTCCCCAATAGTAAATGACCAGCATGCATAGGAACTACATCACACAACACTTCATCGAAATATCTCCCAATTGAGAACGCCACTAGCACTTGCTTGTTCACCCTAACCTCTCCACACTCATTAAACCATTGCAACTTATAAGGACTAGAGTGCTTAATGAGAAGCAGCCCCAATTTCTCAACTAAAATTGTGCTTGCAACATTGGTGCAACTACCTCCATCAATTATTAAACTGCACATCTTACCCTTAATTAAACATCTGGTGTGGAATATATTCTCCCTTTGTTCCTCAAGCTCTATCTTTTCTTGTACATTGAGAGCTCGCCTCACTACTAATGCTTCACTTGACTGGTTGCTCAACTTCTTCATCGGTGCAATCCTCCAACTCGGGCATATCACTTCCATCACTATCTTGATTCAATTACCCCATCTCGCAAATACATGATCTTCCTATTGGGACATTGGTTTGCCCTATGACCTGAACCCAAACACTTGAAGCATTTGATGTCTCTTTCCTTAGTGTTAAGATTTTGATCATTAGATGTAGGCACACCTTTAGAGGCTGTCCACTTTTCCTTCGACTTGTCCTTATTGTCATAGGACTTATCCTTGTTCTTTTCCTCCTTCTTTGGCCATTTAGGACCCCAAGAATTTGAAGATCCTGAGGTATTGCCCTTGCTGAAACCTTTTCCCTTCAATTGCTTTTCAATCTTCATAGCCATGCTTACCATGTCCTCCAACTCTAAGTATTGATGAAGCTCTAACACATTCGATATCTCTTTATTTAGACCAGCAAGGAATCGAGCCATTGTAGCCTCTCTATCCTCCTCTATGTTAGCTCTTATCATAGCTATCTCCATCTCCTTGTGGTAATCTTCCACGCTCTTTGTGCCTTGCCTCAATGTTTGGAGTTTTTGATGCAACTCTCTATAGTAGTAACTTGGCACTAATCTCTTTTTCATGATGCGTTTCATCTCATCCTAGGTTTCAACAGGTCTTTCTCCAGTTCGTCTTCTACTAACCATCAATTGATCCCACCAAACAGCAGCAAAATCAGAGAACTCAACTGCCGCTAACTTCACCTTCTTCTCCTCAGAATAATTGTGGCAGGCAAATATCATCTCTACTTTCCTTTCCCACTCTAAGTAGGCATCAACATCATTCCTTCCTTGAAATGACGGCATCTTCATTTTGATGCTGCCAATGTTTCTATCTACTCTTTCAGTCTCTTCCTCCTCTCTGCCTCTTTCAGCTCTTCCTCTATAACCACCTCTATTTCGGCTTCTATCTCCTCTACCACCTCTTGCATTGTTTCGAGCTCCATACCACTCTTCCTCATCAAATCCATCTTCATCTTGCTCCTCCTCATAGTGATAATGATTATAAAGTGGAGGGTTCTTTCTTCTTCGCCCATTATTCCTCAAGATTCAAGCTTGAATAGTTCTAAGAAGTCTATCTTGTCTTTCAAAGTTTCTATCTTCTTTGCTCGAACTTGTCTTTGACTTCAAGGAACATAGTCTCTATTCTCTTGAACCGATTTTGCATTGCTTCAAGAGTAAATAATGTATTTTGTTAGTCCTCTTCACTCCCATCACTCTTGCCATCTTTATTGCTATTATGAGACATAATCAATTCCTGCAAGAAAACGTTAGAAACCTCACAACACTCCCTCACGTGTTTCTCTCTAAAACAAAATTTTCCACTCGTGTTTCACACAATAAAATGGCTTTTCACTATATAATCTCACACTCTTGCCTTTTTCCACTCAAGTGCCTCCTTTATGTTACTTTTCAGGATCACTTCAACAAGATCAAGGAAATCAACAAGCAACAAGTTCAAGTAGAAAGCACAAAGATAGCAAGCCTAACAAAGAAAAACGAATAGATGAAACAAATCTAGAAGCAAAATATTATACGGACAGAAAATAAATCAAAGTGCCAATACACGGATGAAGAGTAGTGTAGGCAACGATTCTTGTGTCAATTGAACAATTATGAGTGCAACAATTGTTCAAATCAATGTAGAGAAGCAAAGATAGGTACCAAAACAAGAAATAAACTAGGAAACAAAGAAAGACACACAAAAATATGACAAAACTCACCGAACCCAAGACCAATTTTTTTTTATTTTAATATCCCAATCTACCCAAAGTTCCAAGAATTGAACAAAAGATTCAAAGAAATCGTTTCTTGATAGGTTCTTGAATGAAAGAAGAACAATCTTAATGAATCTTGACTGATAAGAACAAATCTGGAATGAAAGACCAAACAAAGATTCAAAGAATCACAATTTTGGATGTTTCTTGATCATTCTTGAATTTTTTTCTTTTCTTTATCTGTTCACTTTTTTGTTCTATTTTCACCCTTTTTTTCTATTTTTTTTGCTTTTTTTTCTGTTTTTTTTTAATTTTGATCAAGAAAACAAACAACCAATTAAGGAAACAAGAACACAAAGAACCAATAATGGCAGATTCGTTCCAAGCAATTTAAACCTTTTTCTTTTACCTTTCTAAGGAATTCAACAAAGAAAACAATGAAAGATACGTATGAGTTCAATAGAATTAAGCCAAAGCTCTGATACCAACTGATACGGAAACTCCAAGAAAACAAGGTTCTTGAAACCCCCTAATCCTATTGAATCAAAACCCCAATCTTTCTATTCTAAGAACATGCTAGTTTAAACCCCAATTATACGGAATTGAGACCCAAACCCAAAGAAAATTGAAGAATTGAATACGCCACAAGTGATTACCTTGATAAGTGATGCAATCCTTGAAGTAACAATAAAAAGAACACACCTTACTTGAAGAGAACTCTCAATTTCGTTAATCAACCAAAATCTATTGTTTACAAGGATAAAATAAGGTATTTATACCCTTGTCCACGACCTAAACCTAAAAGGAATAGGTTACAAGACCCTTTAATGCTAAAACAAGCCTAATCCTAACTAGTTTAGGAGTTTATAGCCCAATAATGCAATCTGATCCTATTCCACTTAGGATTGGGCTAAACTAACTTAAATAAGACCAAAATAACTTAAATAAACCTAAGGGAGGTGGATGGGCCTAATGGATTACTCTACTTAGGCCCACACACTTGGTTGTCCAAAACTAGTTTTAAATAAACTAAGGCAAATACTAATAAATACCTAGCCCATAACAAGTCTCTTTGGGCCTAATAAACAAAGGATAAATAACAAGTCCAATGTACTAAAATAAGTCCATAAGAATAATTGAACTTGCCTTGAAATTTGGCTAAGTATTAGCCCCTCCACATGCCCTCTCTAGAAGAATCACAGGCTTGACTACTCCACTTGAATTCTTCACGAATGGTTCAGTCTTGTCATCAAGGTGAGATGTAATGTGACTTTGAACAAACCCTTGAAGTGCTTGTTTAAGCCTTGCTGCACGTTGTCTTGTAATTGGTCCACTTGGCAAAGTAAGCTTGTCTTGATGTGTTGCACCTTGATCTCCATTGCCATGGCTTCTTGTATCATCTTTGGTGTTATCATTAGGCATCTTTGATGTGCAAAAAAGCCCATTGGCATATTCACTGGGCACATTTGGTGAGAAATCAGCATGTTGGACTTTTTTTGGTTAATAATACAACACATTGGCATAGTCACTACGCATGTTGAGTGAGGAAATAACATATTGGAATGATGACTGGGCACCTTCATTGAGAAAACAGTCCGTTGGCACACCTTTAGTAGGTAAAAGAATTAGTTAGCTTTGTCACTGGGCACCTTCGATGAGCAAAACAACCTGTTAACATAATAACTCGACACATTCTGTTAGAAAGCAATCGGATGGCACAGTTACTAGGCACATTCGTTAAGAAAAAAGTCCATTGGCATATCTATGGTAGGCAAAACAACAGGTTAGCATAGTCACTGGGCACCTTCGGTGAGCAAAGCAACTTGTTGAAATAGTCGCTGGTGGCTTTCGAATAGAAAACAACACATTGGTAGGGTTGTTGGGTATCTTTGGTGAAAAAAAGCTCGTTGCCATGGTTGTTGGGTACCTTCGGTGAGTGAAGCAATTTGCTAAGACAATGGCTAGGCACATTCGATGAGAAAATAGCCCGCAACTACTGGGTGCCTTCACGAAGAGAACAACCTATTGACACATCTTTGGTAGGCAAGACAACCTATTAGCATGGTCATTGGGCACTTTCGGTGAGAAAAGAGCCCTTAGTTATTGTCGTTGGGCACCTTTGGTGGGCAAAAGAACCCATTGGCATGTTGATGGGAACCTTTAATGAGAAAACAACCCTTTGGCACACCATTGGATGGGTTGTTGGGTATCTTTAGTGAAAAAACAACCCATTGACATAGTTGTTGGGACCTTCTATGAGCAAAGCAATTTGTTAACACAATTGCTAGGCAAATTCAATGAGAAAAGAACCCGATGGCAGAGCTGCTGGGAGCCTTCGGTAAGAAAATAGCTTGTTGACATATCTTTTAGTAGGCAAAAGAACCCATTGACACAATCACTAGGCACGATCAATGAGAAAAGAGCTCATTGGCATAATCATTGGGCATCTTCAATGAGAAAATAGCCTATTGGTGTTTGCTAGGGGTGAGCATTAGATAATTCGGCCGAATTTTCCTTTATTCGCCCGCCCGAATTACCAAAAAAATTTATGTTGCAGGCCAACCTGAAATTTTAATAACCCAAAATTTTTCAGCCCGGACCAAAATTAAAGTTACCCGACCCGAACCCGAAATTTTTCTGCCCAAACCAAAATTAAAGTTACCCTGCCCGAACCTGAAATTTTAATAACCCGAAATTTTTCGGCCCGAACCTGAAATTTTGATAACCTGAACTAATCCTGCCCGAACTCAACTTTTAATAACCCGATCGTATCCGGCCTGAAAATTTTGAGTTACCCGAAATAATATAAAAATAAAGAGTCCGAATATTACAATTGACTAGCATAATTTGATTGTTAATTCTACAAGAAAAAAAACAGTCATGAAAAGTAGCCTGGTAAATTAAACCGGAGTGTTTGTTGCTAACTTGCTGCTACCTGCTGATGGAGTCTAGTAAATCATGAAAGTTATCAAATTTTAGGTAATCCAGGCTCCAAAGAAATTTGTGACAATTCTACATTAGAAGAACATAAATCAGAGAATAAATCAATCATGCAAAAATATCAAAATGTATAACAAATTGAAATATTAAATAATAAAGCTATAAAAAAGAAAATTACCATTTTCCAAACGTTCTAAGTCCTCCAAATCCTCCTCAATTTTGATATCATGATGAGTCACTGAAGCTCTAATCCAATCCTGTCCACATATAAGTGCTTGAACAATTTTAGGAGTCAATGAGCTCCTAAATACATCAAGAACCCTCCCTCCTGTGCTAAAAGCACTCTCCGAAGACACGATTGAGATAGGGATTGCTAGAACATCACGAGCCATGATAGCAAGTGTAGGAAACCTTTCTCCATTAATTTTTCGCCATCCAAGTATATCAAAGTTTTCACAATCCGATTCTGCCCCTTCACCCAAATACTTATCTAATTCCGATAGTGTATCCCAACCTCCCGTCGCACTCTTGAATTTCTTAAATTTGGATTCCATAGTCTCAAATGGTTCACTATCCTTATCTAAATTGCTTGAAGATTGCCCTCTCTCAAATGATCGGCTAGTTTCAGGTGACAACATGCATTTATACTCATTAAACATGGCAAACAAAGTATCTCTCACCTTATGACACATACGTGAAACATCCTCCCCATTATAAAGTTGCTGAAAAGCAAATTCCACATACTCTAATTTAGATCGAGGATCAAGAATGGCTGCAATATAAATGAATATATTGGCCTTCTCAACATTTCCCCAATACTTGTCAAATTTCCTTTTCATATTGCTTGCCATCAAACTCAATTCAAGATCATTGTTGTTTACCATTTGATTTAAATTACTAGCCACTGTACTTATTTCACTAAAATAAGTATTTGAAGTCACATAATAAAAGCCCGAAACTCTCAAAGTCAACTCATAAAATTGCTTCAAGAACAATGTTAATCTTCTAGCGACCTCCCAATCATTACAAGTAGGAACCCCCATATCACCCTCCATCTCACTCTTAAAACTAGGATCAAGAACTTCAAATCTCTCAAAAGCTTTTTCAAAGTTTTGGGCAACTTCAAGCATCAAGTAAGTCGAATTCCATCTAGTTAAAACATCCAAACACAAAGACTTTTTACAATCAATCATCTCCATCACAATTGCCTCGTTAAACCTTTTCAACCTAGCAGGGGATTGTCTAACAAACCTAACAGCAGCTCGAATTCGCATAATTGAGCTAGAAATTTCAGTTAAACCATCACCAACCACCAAATTAATTATATGAGCAACACACCTAACATGAAAATGTTCACATCGAATAACACTATTTTTTTCTGGTGCTAAACCTTTTTTTCAAATATGCAATGGCAGTATCATTCGAGCTAGCATTGTCAACTGTCATCATTAGCACATTATCAATGCCCCATTCAATCAAACACCTCTCAACTGCCATACCAATGGCCTCACCCTTATGACTATCAATAGGGAAAAAGTTAATGATCCTCTTGTTCAATTTCCAATCATTATCAATAAAATGCACAGTTAAACACATATAATTGATTCTTTGCAAAGAAGTCCATGTATACGTTGTCAGACAAACCCTATGGGTGGAGTTCCTTAACAATTGCTTCAACTTATTCCTCTCATTTATGTAGAGTTGGAAGCTGTCCCTAGACACATTAAATCGGGATGGAAAAACAAACTTTGGTTGAACCTTAGACATAAAATGTCTAAAGCCTTGGTTCTCTACAAATTTGAAAGGAAGTTCGTCTAATACAACCATATATGTCAAAGCCTCCCTAGCAACATTTTGATCAAACTTCCAAGTTGTCATAATATTTTGACTACCCCCCTCACCCTTAACTACATTAACTTCACGTTGATTAGGATCTAAGAAGGGGCTCATTGTGCAATGATTCATGTGATAAATAAGCGGACGAGTACCTATACTTTTTAAATCGGCAGCATACTCTTTACCACAATAATTGCATCTACCTTTTCTAGTTCCATCTTCAGCCACAAATGCAGTAAAATGATGGCATACCTCAGATCGTTTTGCCATAGCCTTTCGCTTTGGTGCTAGTGGAACTAGAGGCATCTCTTTTTCAGAGGCCTCTCTAGCCTCTTCATTCGGAGACTCGACGTTGAATGGAGTCATTGGATTATTTGACCCTCCTTGTTCCATCTAAAAACAGGAAAAAACAAACCCAACATTCAAGTTCCAAAGTGTAAAGATATTTCAAGTTCCACCATGTAGAAGAATTAGAAAGTTTCAACCATTAATAAACCAAAAATAGAGCTAGGACTTACAAAGTGTAAAGATATTTCAAGTTCCACCATGTAGAAGAATTAGAAAGGTAAAAAAAGTCCAGCCACACATCCTCTTTCATAAAAGTCATTACCCCATAATCAGTATTTCAGAACCACTATGAACCTTCATATACGAATCTCTAGGTCCAATTCAACTTGTAATCCAAAATGATTAAGTTACACTGACACATGAATCTAGCCAAAAAGATAAAAAGGAATTTTAAAGACAATTGAGAGTACATGGATGAGATATCAAAACAATTATGAGGTCGATCTTCTATAAACCTCACAAAATGGGACGCCTATAAATCCATAAAAATTAGCATTTCATAACACAAGCACTGTTGGGCCCCGATTCGCTTTAAGCATGATTTATTTTATTTTGAGGTTTAGATTGATAATTCCTTTTAGCTAGATTAATTAATTTGGGAGTTAATAGAAATTAATTGGAGGGATTTAGTTAAATTTTGAAATTTGATAAATTGTTAGAATTTAAAGACTTAAGATGGAGTTAGGATAAATTAGGAAGTTTGCTTAGGTTTGTAAGGCTTAAGGTAAATAAAGTGGGCTTTTAGCCCTTTTAAAGGTTATTTAAATGAAGAAGAAAGGAAATAATTGTGGGGTTGCCGTAAATGAAGAGGAAGCGACTTAACTTACCTAAGTCTTTTAATAGACTTACGAAGATTAAGGGGAAAGGAAGGGAAAGATGAAACTACAACGTTTTTTAGGGCTTAGGTTTAAGTTAAAAGCAAAGTCCCTTAAGGCTTTTAAGAAAGAAGGCTACGAAATTTCAAGGAGAAAGCAAGAAGGTGACTTTCGGCCAAGGGAGGGAGAAGAAGAAGAAGAAGAAGAAGAAGAGAGGTAAAGGCTTAGGTTTTTATGCTTTAGAAAGAAGATTTTAAGAGTTTCTTTAAGAAGAAGGGAAGAGAAAGAGCTTAAGCTTTCATTAAAAGCAAGAAGAAAATTCGTGGGTCTCTCTCTAAGGTAAGAAAAATTTTGAAATTTATAGTTTTATGGATGAGTTTTGATGCTAAAAGCTTAGTTAAGTTATGGGTAAAGTTAGATAGGTGTTAATTCATGTTTTCTCTTCCTAAGGATTATGAATTTTGCTATCTCTTATGCTTATGGGATTATTATGCTTAATGAAGGTCTAGAGAGGCCACTGAAAGTTGAGGAGAGGCAAATTAATCAATCCTAGAGCTTAAGGAATTAAGGTGGGTGATTCCTTAATAATTGAGTTAATAGCCAATTTAACGTTTTTATAATAAATGCAAACTAATGCTTTCCAATGATTTAAGAAGTTTGTATTAATTATTCTTTGTGAGGATTTAAACTTGTATGTGATGTTTCTTGAATGTAAATTTATGTTGGAAATGTTGGCGAAATGATTTGATAACTGAAAAAGATGGATTTTGTGATTTTGGCAAATTGATGTTTTCAAATGACTTAGAATGTTAATATGAATTACTCTTTGTTATGTGTTTAACTGGTATGTGAAATTCTCTGATTGTGAATTCATGTTAACATGATGTGAATACTGGTTGTTATGTGAAAAAGATGAGAAATTGTGACTTCAGAAAAATCTTTGCCATTTTGGCCCAGTTATGCGAAAATAAATTGGTAAAGGCCAGTTATGGCTAATAATTTGGAATTGTGTGAATTATGTGTTTTCTTTGGATTTGTGGTGGTCTCATCTGAGTCAGGTGCACCTGTCTACCCATAGGCTTCTCCGGCCTGCCCGCTAATGGCTGTGGAGTTCCTCTCAAGGACTCCTATCCGTCACGGCTACACATGACCGCTTCGCGGAAATGTGTAGTACGTTCTATTTCGGATCCACCCGAACCACTTTGTTTGTGAATTTGTGAAATGTTATGTTGTCTTGTGATGTGTTAAATGTGTAAATTCATTGAAGTGATAAATTATGTGAAAAGATTTGAAAAGCGAACGTGATTAACGTAATATTGTTTTGAAAATGAATGAATGATTAAATGATGATTTTTGCTTATTTCTCGTTTATTAAGTTGTTACCCACTAAGTTGTCGTGCTCACACCCCATTTTTCCCTCCACAGACATCGAGCGAGAAACTGAGTCATTACATCAGGATTGAGGAAATACTCTGATGCATTTTGCTTTTGAAGTGATAATTGAGAAAACAATGCTTTAGGTTGTATTGTGGAGAAATGGTTCTCTTTGTATTTTGTATTTTGCTACTTTCGATGTATTCGGGCTAGAATGCCCTTGAGACTTTGTATTGACTTATTCCATGTAAATGTAAGAGTTTCGAAGTTTAAATGTATCTTATGTATGTTTTGTTGAGAATGTATTGTTGTATGGTTGAGAATGACAAAAAGGAAAGAATGAAATCATGTGACTTTATGGATTGGAAATGAGTACATGCTTAGGAGTGAGATTGCCTTATGGTTAGTTGTATAATAGGGGAGGTGCTGTCCAATTTTTCCTAAAATTGGGCAGCAAATTCATTTAGGTTTTAGAACACTTTAGAGCTTGAATTAGTTTATGTGGTCTTCTTGAAGAATGTAGAACTTTTTTAGATCTTTCCAATGACATAAAGTTTGTCACATTTGGATTTAAGATGAAAAAATTATGAGAGTTGAAAGGTTTCAGCCACTGTTGTTAGTCATGAAATTTTGCATAACGTTTAGAGGGGTTTTTCACCCTCTTATAGACCGATTTGGTTTTTGCTTTCTTCATAGAAAATGTAGACTATCTTTCTATCTTTAAAATGAGGTATAATTTGCAATGATTGGAGTTAGGAATAAAAAGATATGAGGTTGGGAATGTTGACAGTTACTGTTCATTGTGCCAAATTACTGTTCCATTGGTTTTTCATTTAGGCTGAAACGTTAAGTGTGTTTTTACCTCCCTTAATGACCGATTTAATTTTTACACCCTTCATGAAGTTTGTAGATGATACAACTCACCAAGGCAATGGAGACTTGAGGATGCCAATGGGTCCAATTACAAGGTCGCGCTCCAACAAGCTCAAAGCACAATTTCAGATTTATGTACAAGCTTTTGTTTCACAAGAACTTCAAGAAGTTTTGTTGATCAAGCTTGGAGAAGAGCTTAGGAAGACACCTAAGTGTGTGTGCACATTGGAGGCTTCAAACCAAGAGGGCTAACACTTAGCCAATTTTCACAAGCACAAGTCTAATCAATGGGCTTGGGCTTATTTTATCTTATAAGGGGCATGTGGACTTCTTTTAGGTTTTTTGAAGGGCTGATTTGCATTATGTGTGCATGTGCTTCATTAAAAAAGCCATGTGCATGTTTTATTTTAAGGAACCAAGCTTGTGGGCCTAGTTTAAATGTTTTATTTCATCAAGAACACATCCTTCATTCAAGAAACTCATCAAGACTTGTTTTCTTGCATCAAGAAACACTTTCTTGTTTCAAGATTTACGTTCTTCGCTCAAAACGTGTGTCTTTGATATAATTGCTTATCTTTATGTTCTTGAGTAATTGGGGCAGATTGGAATGTTTTTGTTAATTTGGGTTTAGGGTTGAGTTTAATTCTAGTTTCGTCTTTTCTTCAACTCTTTGGTTGTTTTTTTTGTTTGCTATCCTTTTGTTTCCATTACACTTGAATTGAGTAATCTTGTTTCATATTGCTCAATTGGCACCAAAATTGTTCACATCGTTTTCTCCATCTAGTATGTGTTTATTTTCGTCTTCATTGTTTTCTTTACATTAAATTGCATCTAGCTTTGTGTTTTTCTTCCTTTATTTAGGTATTCGTTGCTTTCCTTTTGAATTACGTTGTTGTTGTGCTTATTTGGTTGGTAGTGATTGATCCGGACAAGTAAAACTGTGCTAAAATCTAAAGTGGTAAAAGGCAAGAGTGTGTAAGCTCATTTAAGGGTAAAAGCCATCTTCTTGAGTGAAACACGAGGGTATCCAATCTGATTTAGAGAGAAACACGTGAGGGAGTGTGTGAGGAGCTATTATAACGTGTTTTTGCAGGTTTTACATCATGTCCAATTCAAAGGATAGTAAAGGTAGTGACAAGGATGAAAAGAATAGTGAGACTGATCAACACACATTCTTTACTTTGGAGGCTATGCAACATCAATTCCAAAGGATTGAGAACATGTTCAGGGATGTCAGTGATAAATTTGATAGACAAGATCAAGCCATTAGGAATTTACAACGAGAGGCTTCATCTAATGGTGCAACAAGGAGGCAAAATGCTAGGAGCCAACTCCATGCGCTATGAGTATGAATATGAATATGATGATGGGGAAGATGAAGAAGATTGGCATAGGGCGATTTGGTGGAAGAGGGGACGGAATGATAGAGGAAGAGGAAGAGGTTATAGAGGCCGAGACAATGCAAGGGAGAAGACGAGGTCGGCGTGTGGATAGAAATTTAGGCAAGATCAAGATGAAACTACCATCTTTCCAAGGTAAGAATGATCCGAAGCTTACTTAGAATGGGAAAGAAAGGTGGAGATGATTTTGAATGCCATAACTATTCGAGGAGAAGAAGGTGAAGCTTGCTGCCGTGGAATTTCATGATTATGCACTTATTTGGTGGGATCAACTTGTTTTGAACAAAAGAAGGAATGGAGAGGATACTATTGATACTTGGGCTGAAATGAAGAGGGTCATGAAGAAGAGGTTTGTGCCTAGTTACTTCTATAGGGAGCTCCATCAAAGGCTCCAAACCTTGAGACAAGGCACCAAAAGTGTAGAAGAGTACCATAAGGAGATGGAGATAGCCATGATTAGGGCTAATGTAGAAGAAGAAAGAGAAGCCACCATGGCACGTTTCTTGGCTGGTTTGAACAAAGACATTGCAAATGTTATTGAATTACACCATTATGTGGAGTTAGAGGAGATGGTGAATATGGCCATGAAGGTGGAGAGGTAACTCAAGTACAAAGGCTCCAACAAGGCTTCTTACCCAAGCTCTACTACAAATTGGAACTCGAAATGGTCCAAGAAAAATGAGAAGGACAAAGACAAGCTAAAGGAAGAGAAGAACAAGGCAAATCCAAAAGGTACTTTTAAAACTCCAAGTTCTTCTAGTTCCAATTCTGAAAAGCATAGGACTATTAAATGCTTTAAATGTCTTGGTGTTGGTCATATTGCTTCTCAATGCCCAAACAAGAAAACAATGTTTGTGAGAGGAGGAGAAGTTGTGTCTGAGGAGGAAGAAGATGATTTGACTTCCATGCCTGAGTTGGAAGATTGTTCTGATGTGGAAGTTGAGGATGCACCTAGGGGTGAATTACTTGTTACTAGGCGAGTTTTGAATGCTCAAGTGAAGGAAGATGGAATTGAGCAAAGGGAAAATATTTTCATTCGGATGCCTAGTGAATGAGAAGATTTGTAGCCCGATCATTGATGGGGAAGCTGCACTAATGTGGCTAGTACATTGATGGTAGAAAACTCGGGTTGGAGTGCTTGAAACACCCTAGGTCAGTATAGACTACAATGGCTGAATGACATGGGGGAAATCAAGGTAAATAAACAAGTCCTTGTATCTTTCTCCATTGGAAAGTATTCTGATCAAGTACTTTGTGATGTCGTATGTTAGACCCAGAATTTTTTTTTAATGATATTATTAAGCATGAATTGTGATAATTCGGTGGTTTTGCTTTAATTGGAGTTATTTAGGAATATTGGATATATAAGGACTAAATGTGGTTTAATTATGATTTAAATGAGAATTAGAGGATTTAAGTGTGTAAGGGTTTTTGAGAAGTTAACATAGGTTGTTTTGGGCTTGGGCTTAAGGAGGGTCCATACCCTTAGGGTTTAAAGAAGAGACTAAGAAAAGAAATAGAAAGAAGGGAAAGGAAAGGAAAAGAAGAAAATAGAAGAAGAGAAACACGCCGTCGGAGGAGAGGAAGAGAAAAGAGAAGAGACTTCGCAATTTCTGAGGTTTCCGACGATTCGAAGCATTTTTCGGTAAGTTAGTGCCTTTCTAACTTAGTTTGAGTAGATTTAAACTTAGAGGATGTTGAATCCGTAAGAAATCGATGGTTTAGGGTTTTGGGTGAAAAATATGGATAAATCTTTGGTTTGATTCGTTTGTGCTCGGTTTGAGCTAAGAATGGGTTAGAAATGCGTTATAAGAGTTGATCTATACTTTGATTGTGTTGCATTTGAGATTGGGAAGAGTTTGAATTGGAAATCTGCGATGTCTGGTTCGAGTCGAGTTCCTCGACCAGATGTCGCGACGCGTCGTATGAACACGCCTGCGCTTAACGAAGAAGGAGCCACGTCGCGTGTAAATAATTTTACGATTATTCGTCATGGCGTGCAGAATGTCAGAGACGCCGCGACGTCATGAACGGAGACGCCGCGACGGCGACGCTTGACGCCATGGCGATGCGTGGTCCTTCGTCGCGATTTAGCGCCCTTCGCTTGGCGAGGCCCCTTGTTTGAAATTGAGATGTTTATATTGTTAGGGGTATCTTCGGTGTAGATGTCCGATTGAGGTGATTTTGGATTCGTTGTGATCTAGAAATAAAGGACTACAAGTTTTATGAAGCAATGAAATTGAAATTCAGTCTATAAGAATTCGGGTTTTCGAACCTAATTGAATAAGTTTGAGGTCTATAGAAACGTAAAGCGATGGGGACTTTTATGAAAAAAGTGACCCGAAAGTTTAGACATTTGGCAGAGTTGGGATTGGATTGAATTTATTTTAGTGAATATGCGATAATTGGGTTCCTAATTTGTATTCCGATCTGAATAGGAATTTTGCATCTGATAAAGGGAATCAAGGAAGGCAAGAGGATCAAGATGAGAGGTATCTTTTATGCATGTATTCTAGCATGAATTCCAGGTGGGTTTCATGTTTATGATTTAGTAATGAGCCACTAAAGTTTTCTCCCAAATCAAGAATGATTTCAATTACTTTATAAATATCGTTTTGTTTCGATTGAATGATTTGCAAAATGTCTACATGTTTCAGCATATGAACGTTTCTGATGACTTGTGAGAAATCTTTTGAAATATTTTAAATGCATTATGATCATGTTTATGAACTGCCTTGATAGGCATTATGGCATTTTGTAAGAATGGAAAGAATGAAAAGCTTTAATAACATGCTTTGAGCATGGAAAGAATGGATTATGTGCTTTGTTTGGGTAAGAGAGTTACGGATGGAGTCACGTGCACGTCGACATATAGCCTTCTCCCGGCTGCCTGCTTGAGGCCACGAGATCCTTGAGAAATCGAACTCGTTTTGTTTACGGATCTACCTTTGGTTTATCCGGATGGATTACGGAACTCTCGAGCCATTTGTTTGTACATTGCATCTATGAATTGTCAAGTATGTGCATAAATTTAGCATTTGAAATTGATGATTGATTGAACATGTTGTGTTGATGTGATAATAATATTTTTTTACTATGCAATGACACTTTTCAACTATGGGTTTGAACTCAGAATTTCAGATTTGACTGAGAATTTGGGAGTAAAGCGTTTTATGAGCTTATTATGATTTTTGTACAACAAATGAACTTTTTCAACAGTTTTGCTTGTTCTTTGTTATAAACCTGTTACCCACGAGCTATAAGCTCACCCCCCCTTCATTCCCATCCACAGGTGATGAGAAGAAGATCGGGTGAAGGGAAGTGAAGGTTTTCGATTTGTATATGTATATATGACGTATTGTTTTAAGTTAGATTGGTACTGAGAATTTTGGAAACTATATATTTGGTATAGTCGGACATTCGATATTGCTATTGTATTGTGGCATGGAATGCCATAAGCGTTTGTAAGACTCCATTCTATTGTTGTTAAGCAATTATGTATTAATTACGGATCTTTGTTGAGGGATGTGTTCATTTGTATCATGGACCGATCGAGCGGAACTTTAGTATTCGAAGTAAGTGATGAATTGAATGTGCATATGTTAGATTATGATTCATTGTTTATTTATTTACTTATGGAATGTGTTATGGAAAAAGAGAACATAATTTTGGTGTGAGACTTTTAGCTTCACGATTTCGTTGGATTGCGCCACGCTGATGGTTTAATGGTTGAAATTCGAGTTCGGGGCCCAGCTTTTGTGGTATCAAAGCAGGTTAGTTAGTGTTATGGTATTGTTTCGAGGTTGGGTGCCGGGAACGGGATCCAACATCGTACCTATGCATGCTTGTCATTTATTGCTCGATCGACCTTGGCAATATGATAGAAGAGTGTTACATAATGGTTTTAAGAATAGGTATTCATTTACTATAGGAGATCAGAAATTTGTTCTTGCTCTATTGGCACCAAAAGAGGTATATGAGGACCAAATGCAATTAAAAAGGAGTATGGAGGGAATGCAACAAAGACACGACAAAAAACTTCAAGAAAAGCATGACAATACAAAAATTGAGGGGAAGGTTGAGAACCTTGCAAAAGGGGAGAAGAAATCTAAATCAAAAGAAAAGAGAGAAAGTGAGGCCGAGACTGAGAGAAGAAAAGTGGGGAAAGAGGCCTCAAAAGAAATTCAATTAAAAGGCCCAAATGAGAGAGAGGGTAGAAAGAAACAAAACTTCTATGCAAAATGAGAGATGTAAGGGTTGCTTGTGTGGAAAGGAGATGTTTGTTTGTACTTTGTACAAGCAAGCTTATTTTAATGAATCGACCTTGACCCTTGTTTTCCTAGTAGTGTTGTTTCTCTTTGCAGAGTATGGAGATGTTTTCCCGAGGAGTTGCCTAAGGAATTGCCGCCTATTAGAGGAATAGAACATCGATTGACTTCATGCCCGGGCGCAGATTCCAAATAGACCACTTATAGGGCTAATCTCAAGAAACTAAGGAACTCAAAAGCAAGTGGAAGAATTGCTACAAAAGGGACACATCGGGGAGAGTCTTAGTCCTTGTGTCGTGCTGGTGATATTGGTTCCAAAGAAGGATGGAGTTGGCGCATGTGTGTGGATTGCAGAGTAGTAACAAGATAAAAGTAAAGTATCGCCATCCTATACCTAGATTGGATGATATGATTGATGAATTGCATGGTGCATGTGTGTTTACCAAAATTGATCTTATGAGTGGTTACCATCGATTAGAATGAAAATTGGTGATGAATGGAAAACTACTTTTAAAACAAAACATGGTTTATATGAGTGGCTTGTGATGCCTTTTGGCTTAACTAATGCTCCTAGTACATTTATGCGCTTGATGAATCATGTTTTGAGGTCATTTATTGGTAAGTTTGTTGTGGTATATTTTGATGACATATTGATCTATAGCAAAAGCATTAATGAGCATATTGAGCATGTTAGGCTTGTGTTAGATGCACTTAGGCGTAAAAGTTGTATGCTAAGTTAAAGATGTGTACATTTTGCATGGATCGTGTCATATTTCTTAGTTATGTTGTTTCTTCTAATGGAATCGAGGTGGACCAAAAAAGGTCAAGGCAATTAGGAGTGGCCGAGACCTACAAGTGTTACTCGGTGAGATCTTTTCATGGACTTGCTAGTTTCTATAGGAGGTTTGTGAAAGATTTTAGTTCCATTCAGCTCCATCGACCGAGATTGTTAAAAGGAGGTAGGATTTAAGTGGGGAAAGGCGCAGGAAATTGCTTTTAATACTTTGAAAGAAAAACTTTGTTCTCGCACCTATTTTGAGTTTACCTGATTTTTCTTCTACTTTTGAGATTGAATGTGACGCCTCTAGATAGGTATTGGTCTTTGTTTTATTGCAGGAAGGCGTCCCATTGCCTATTTTAGTGAGAAGTTGAATGGTGCTCAAATGAAGTATTCCACTTATGACAAGGAGCTATATGCATTGGTAAGAGCTCTACAAACTTGGCAACATTATCTATGGCCAAAGGAATTCGTGATTCATACCGATCATGAGAGTTTGAAGCATCTTAAGGGCCAAGGTAAGTTAAATAAAAGACATGCTAAGTGGTTGGAGTTCATAGAGACATTCCCATATGTTGTGAAATACAAGCAAGGTAAAGAAAATGTGATCATTGATGCATTGTCTAGAGGTATGCTCTAATCTCTTCTCTTAGTTCTAAGTTGATTGGGTTTGAGTATATAAAAGATTTGTACAAATCAGATTCGACTTTGCTAATGTGTATGATGCATGTGAACAAGTTGCTTTTCAAAAGTTTTATAGGAATGATGGATATTTGTTTAGAGATAATAAACTATGTATTCCTACTTGTTCTATGCGTGAGATGCTTGCTAGGAGTCTCATGATGGAGGTTTAATGGGACATTTTGGTATTGCTAAAACACTTGACATATTACAGAGCATTTTATCGACCTAACATGAAAAAGGATGTTGAAAGAGTTTGCTCTAGTTGTGTAGCCTGTAGGCACGTCAAATCCAAGGTGCAACCACATGGGTTGTACGCCTCTACCTGTCCCTATTAGTCCTTGGATTGATATATCTATGGATTTTGTGTTAGGATTGCCTAGACTAGGAAAGGACGTGATAGCATCTTTGTTGTAGTTGATCGATTTAGTAAAATGGCTCATTTTATTGCATGTCATAAACTGATGATGCTACACATGTTGCTGATTTGTTTTTAGGGATGTTGTTAGATTGCATGGCATTCTTAGAACCATTGTTTCAGATAGGATTCTAAGTTTTTAAGTAACTTTTGGCGTGTTCTATGGAATAAATTGGGAACAAAGCTTTTGTTTTCTACAACTTGTCATTCCCAAACAGATGGACAAACCTGAAGTGGTTAATAGAACCTTAGGATCTTTATTGCGTCTTGTTGTGGGTAAAATTTGAAAGCTTGGGAAGATTGTTTTCCTTTGATTGAGTTTGCATATAATAGAAGCATTCATTCTTCTACTGTGTTATTCTCCATTTGAGATTGTGTATGGTTTTAACCCATTAACTCCATTGGATTTGTTGCCTTTACCCTTGAATGAGATTGTTAATGTAGATGGGCAGCAAAGGGCGAATTGGTTAAAGCAATACATGAGAAAGCTAAGCAGCACATCGAGGAAAAGAATAAGAAGTATGCTCAAAGAGCCAATCAAGGCGTGAGGGAGATGAAGTTTGAACTGGAGATTGGATTTGGGTGCACTTCAGAAGAGAGATTTCTAAACAAAGGAAGTCCAAGCTTGATCCTAGAGGGGATGGTCCTTTTCAAGTGCTTGAACGCATCAATGACAATGCCTATAGGGTGGATTTGCCAGGAGAGTATAGTGTTAGTGCCACTTTTAATGTTTCTGATTTATCTCCCTTTGATAATGTAGGTCTTGATTCGAGGAGGAATCCTTTTGAGGAGGGAGGGAATGATACAACTCACCAAGGAAATGGAGACTTGAGGATGCCAATGGGTCCAATTACAAGGTCGCGCTCCAACAAGCTCAAAACACAATTTCAGATTTATGTACAAGCTTTTGTTTCACAAGAACTTCAAGAAGTTTTGTTGATCAAGTTTGGAAAAGAGCTTAGGAAGGCACCTAAGTGTGTGTGCACATTGGAGGCTTCAAACCAAGAGGGCTAGCACTTAGCCAATTTTCACAAGCACAAGTCTAATCAATGGGTTTGGGCTTATTTTATCTTATAAGGGGCATGTGGACTTCTTTTAGGTTTTTTCAAGGGCTGATTTGCATTAAGTGTGCATGTGCTTCATTAAAAAAGTCATGTGCATGTTTTATTTTAAGGAACCAAGCTTGTGGGCCTAGTTTAAAAGCCCAATTCGCCCTTCTTAAGTTAGTCTTCTATTTTGTGGTTTTCTTATCCTATTTGGACAAGGACTAGTCAATTTTAATTAGTTTTGAAGCCCAAATCCATGTGGGATTTATTCTTGGGCAGATTTGTTTCAAGAAGGCCTTTTGATATTTTGGGCTTTCTTTAGGGTTTTTAGGTTATCTTTGTTAGGGTTTACATTGCAAAGGGTATTTAAACCTTTGCTTTAGCCATGAACACGAGTTTAGAGAGATCAATAAAATTAGAAAGCATTCTTCAAGAGAGAATTGAGATTCTTGCTTGTTTTACCTTAAGGATTGATTCAACTTATCAAGTAAGTTCTAACTTGTATGCTAATTCAATTCCTACAATCTTATACTCTTTGTTACCAATTCCTTGCTGTTTTGGGGGTGAAGGGTCTTGTTAGATTGATTGAATTTAGGTTTGGGAACAATCATTGAAACGGAGGTGATCTAGACATTGTTCTAGGTTGTTGTCGTATCAGTAGATCCTTTATTTATCTTTCCAATGAGGTAAAATGTGACATTTTTCGACTTGTGAGCTAAAAGATATGAATTTTCAAACTTTTGGCATGGTGTAGGAAGATTTGAGTTTGGATTGAAACTTTAAAGCAAATTTTGACCCTCTTAATGACTAAAGTTGATACGGAAACCCCAAGAAAACAAGGTTCTTGAAACCCCCTAATCCTATTGAATCAAAACCCCAATCTTTCTATTCTAAGAACATGCTAGTTCAAGCCCCAATTATACAGAATTGAGACCCAAACCTAAAGAAAATTGAAGAATTGAACACGCCACAAGTGATTACCTTGATAAGTGATGCAATCCTTGAAGTAACAATAAGAAGAACACACCTTACTTGAAGAGAACTCTCAATTTTGTTAATCAACCAAAATCTAATGTTTACAAGGATAAAATAAGGTATTTATACCCTTGCCCACGACCTAAACCTAAAAGGAATAGGTTATAAGACCCTTTAATGCTAAAACAAGCCTATCCTAACTAGTTCAGGAGTTTATAGCCCAATAATGCAATCTGATTCTATTCCACTTAGGATTGGGCTAAACTAACTTAAATAAGATCAAAGTAACTTAAATAAACCTAAGGGAGGTGGATGGGCCTAATGGATTACTCTACTTAGGCCCACACACTTGGTTGTCCAAAACTAGTTTTAAATAAACTAAGGCAAACGCTAATAAATACCTAGCCCATAACAAGTCTCTTTGGGCCTAATAAATAAAGGATAAATAACAAGTCCAATGTACTAAAATAAGTCCATAAGAATAATTGAACTTGTCTTGAAATTTGGCTAAGTATTAGCCCCTCCACATGCCCTCTCTAGAAGAATCACAGGCTTGACTACTTCACTTGAATTCTTCACGGATGGTTCAGTCTTGTCATCAAGGTGAGATGTAATGTGACTTTAAACAAACCCTTGAAGTGCTTGTTTAAGCCTTGCTGCACGTTGTCTTGTAATAGGTCCACTTGGCAAAGTAAGCTTGTCTTGATGTGTTGCACCTTGATCTCCATTGCCATGGCTTCTTGTATCATTGCCTCCCTCCTCAAAAGGATTCTTCCTCGAATCAGCCCCTGTATTATCAAATGGAGAGAGATCAGCAACATTAAATATAGCAGATACTTGATACTCACCTGGCAAATCAATCCTGTAGGCATTATTATTAATCCTTTTAAGGACTTGGAAAGGCCCATCGCCTCTAGGATCCAACTTGGATTTCCTTTGCTTAGGAAACCTCTCTTTCCTAAAATGTAACCAAACCCAATCACCAGGCTCAAATTGCATCAACTTTCGCCCTTGATTAGCTCTTTATGCATATGCTTCATTCCGCTTCTCTATGTGTTGTCTCGTCTTTTCATGAATGTTGCGCACCAAATCTGCTTTCTTTTGTCCATCTATACTAGTTATCTCACTTAAAGGTAAAGGACACAAATCTAAAGGTGTTAATGGATTAAAACCATAAACAATCTGAAAAGGTGAATAACCAGTAGTAGAATGTATGCTTCTATTGTATGCAAATTCAACTAATGACAAACATTCTTCCCATGTTTTAATATTTTTACCAACCACAGCACGTAAAAGGGAACCTAAAGTTCTATTCACTACCTCAGTTTGTCCGTCAGTTTGAGGATGGCAAGTAGTTAAAAACAAAAGTTTAGTACCTAGTTTACCCCAAAGAACACCCAAAAGTGACTCAAAAACTTCACATCACGATCAGAAACAATAGTCTTAGGAACACCATGCAAACGCACAACATACTTAAAAAAAAACTCGGCAATATTTACAGCATCATCAGTTTTATGACATGCAATGAAATGTGCCATCTTGCTAAACCGATCTACTACCACAAATATACTATCCCTGCCTTTTTTTTTCCTAGGCAACCCTAAAACAAAGTCCATAGATATGTCAGTCCACGGATGTTTAGGCACAGGCAAAGGTGTATACAAACCATAAGGATGAGTCTTAGATTTCGCTTGTCTATATGCAACACACTTAGAACAAATTTTCTCAACATCTTTTCTCATGTTAGGCCAATAAAAATGTTCACAAAGTATGTCATATGTCTTTTGAACCCCAAAATGACCCATCAAACCCCCACAATGTGATTCACGCACAAGGACTTCCCGCATAGAACATTTAGGCACACATAACTTGTTCTCCCTAAACAGATAGCCATCATGTCTATAAAATCTTTGGAATGCAAGATGCTCACAAGCGCCAAACACATTGCCAAAATCAGAATCCAAGCATACAAATCCCTAATGTACTCAAACCCCAACAATTTAGAACTTAAAGTAGTGATTAGAGTGTACCTTCTTGAAAGTGCATTAGCAATTACATTCTCCTTACCTTGTTTGTATTGTATCACGTATGGAAAGGTCTCTATGAATTCCAGCCACTTCGCATGCCTCTTGTTCAACTTACCTTGGCCCTTTAGATGTTTCAATGACTCATGATCATAATGGATCACAAACTCTTTTGGCAGAGATAATCCGCCAAGTCTCCAATGCTCTCACCAAGGCATAGAGTTCCTTGTCATAAGTGGAATAATTCAATTGTGGCCCATGAAGCTTTTCATCAAGTATGCAATGAGACGCTTACCCCGCATCAAAACAAGACCAATACCTAACCCAGAGGCATCACATTCTATCTCAAAAGCTTCATTAAAGTTAGGCAAACTCAATACAAAGCAGAACACAATTTATCTTTCAATGTATTAAAAGCAAGTTCTTGTGCCTCATTCCACTTAAATCCGACATCCTTTTTAATTATTTCACCAATGGCGCAAAGAATGGTACTAAAATCTTTCACAAAACGCCTATAAAAGCTAGCTAAACTATGAAAACTACGCACATCACTAATACACTTAGGAGTAGGCCAATCTTTAATAGCCTTAACCTTCTCCTCATCAACATGCACACCATGGGCAGAAATAACAAAGCCAAGAAAAACAACTTTATCCATACAAAAAGAACACTTTTTAAATTTAGCATATAGTCTGTCATGTAACATCCCACCTCCTCCTAGAAGGGTAAAATAGTAAAATTGGCATAGGATGAGATTGATAGGGAATATTTAGTACTGTTCATACATAATAGGATTGATACACAGTATCAATTGTGTACATGGAATTACGGTATATGCATTCATGATAATTCCCGATAATTGAGCTTAAAGCAATTTTATTGGGATTAACGTGGTAAAGGGGTTTGAAAAATTATTATGAGTGCGCTATTAAGCGTTTTAGATTTTAAGGGATTTTCAGGAATTTTTTTGGAATTTTCAAGAAAATTCCTGACCAAAAAAATCGCTTCAGAATCGCCTAAACATGTTTTGGGGTAGAAAAGGTGATTTTCGTGATTGAAAAATTATTTGGAGTGCAATCGTTACATGTTTTATAATTTTGGGAATTTCATTAATTCTCGAAAAATAATTGGGAAATTTCTGATCGGATAAAATCGCCAAATGGCGAACGGTTGATTTTCTACTGATATTTGGTCCTAAGATATTAAATATGGTGGTGGGACCCTAAGTAAACCCTTAAAATGAGTAGGAACCAAATTGAGTAGGATTTATGGTTATTTGATTAAATTAAGTCAAAGACCCTTTCTTTGACTTTTACATGTGGCCTAATGGCCTTTTGCCACCTTTCCTTTATATTAATGGCTTTCTTAATATCTTCTTGGTTTGCTCACTTCCTCCCACGGTTGTTGCCTTGTGAAAGAATGAAAAGTGGAAAGTTTGGCTTATTTTTAAGCTCCACCGAAATTTACTTGCCTTTGGAACATCTCCATCGATTTTGCTTATTTCTCCAACCTTGAGGGATTGCCTTTCATGTTTACCACCTTAAATCCTCTCCCTTCTCACCATGAGATAACCGCATATGAAGGGTAGTAAGGAAAGAGAGTAAAGTAAGTTAAGAGTTGTGTGAAGTTGGAGGCTTTAATAGGTAAGGATTTCAATTATGCTTTGATTGTAGTTTATGAATCATGGTAGTTAGGAGCATCTAATGGGAATTTTGATGTTATTATTAAGTTTATTGATGCTTTATTTTGATGAGAATTATAGTATAAATTAATGGGTATAAATGTAAGGTATGTTAGGATAATGAATGGTAATGGTTAAGTTTGGTTTTAGCTTGATTTTGAATTCATATTGATGATTAATTGTGCATGGAAAGGGAAGAGGTTAGTGCTGCCAATTTTTGGTAGGAATGCCTAGTGAATGTAGACATGATATAGGGACTGATTTTGTGTCCAATTGAGATGCTTATGGATGTAGGAAGGGTATTGGAATGAAAGGAAGTGAATAGAGAAGTAAAGCTGGAAAATTGATATTTGACCTAGTATACTGATTTAATCATAACTCATTGTGTGGTTATGAAAATGAGGCAAGGTTTGTTCCCAATTAAACTTTGATTTGTTGGCTACAACTTTGTGTGAAATAGGTGTTGTTGAATTCCAATGATAGAAGGGTGAATTTTTGCATGGAAAGTTACTGTTCCATTGCCTGTGAACAGTAACCGCAACCATGACCTCTGAGTTTTACTGATTTTTCTAAATTAATTGAGATGGAATTAGGGAGAAGGGTCTTCATGAAAGTTGTAGCATATTGAATTATCTTTCCATTGCTACTGATCTTGCTATTTTTAGAGTTGTATATTGAGAGATATGAACTGATTACTATTGACTGGTTTTGAGCATTTTGGATGAAACCTAGTCTAAGTGTGATTTTGTGAGTTTTCGGATTGGAGGCAATTTTAACATTTTATGTAGACTGAATTGGTGTGAGTGAGCTTCTGAAGAATTGTATAGGAAGAGATTACCTTGAAATTGATATATGGTGTGTAATTTTTAGAGGTCAGATTTGGGAGTTATGATTTTGCAAACATTGATCCTGCATTAGGTTATGAATTGCTGATCATGGCAGTAACTTCCATAACGGTTTTGACATTGTTAGAAATTGAATTGGAAATTGAGTTCTTCATGAAAATTGAAGTTTGAGAACTTATCTTTTCAGGGATATAAGGTAGTGAATTTTGTGACATTTGTGCTAAGAGTTATGCTGATTGGGAAATTACTGACCAGATTGGTTAATTTCTGTATACAGATTCTTTGTCGAATTGTTTGACCTAGTTGGTTATGGAATTTGATTTTGGGTTGTTCATGAAAGTTGTAGATGACATTGTGAAATTATTGAGCATATTTATGTGGTAATGTTTTGCTGAAGAATCAGAGAGTTATGGAATTTGCAATGTACTGTTCTGTTTTAATGGGATTTGAGTAGGCAGTAGCTTTGAAGGGATTTTTGACACCCTTAGGGGTGAGATTGATTTTTATGGTCTTCTTGAGAATTGTAGAGGGTTTCTTTATCTTTCCAACAAGGTATAATTTGTATTTTTCTGATTTGTGTGCTAAGAGTTATGGGTATTGAAAGTTGGTTTAGAAATCTGAAAAAAAAAGGAATGAGAATGGTATATTGCCCGGTCACTAGGGCGACGGCTCGCCCTAGTGACGAGGCTCGTTTGAACGGCGTCACTAGGGCAACGCGTCGCCCTAGCGACGACGCCGGATCAGACGGCATCACTAGGGCGACGCCTCGCCCTAGTGACGAAGCCATCTGATTTTTTTTAAATTATTATTATTTATTATTATTGGATTAGTTGGTATTTGGTGTTTCTTTTGTCAATTTCTTTTCCGTCCGACGTCCGATTGACCTGATTCTTGAGGCATCGGATTAGTGAAATATTGAATTTCATTTTTTTTGAGAAATTGGGAATTTTTGGACGGAAAATTGACGTGGCCCCGAGTAATTGTTCTATGGTCACTGTTTTATTTATGTTTGGACCGAACGAGGTCCGAATTGAGTGCTGTCAGTGGCTATAGTTTTCTAATTTTAGATGGAATTTTTATTATGGGAAAAATTTGGGATTAGGGCCGGGAAATTCATGAACATGCATATCTCATCAACATGAGCACAAATTTCATATTTAGTGACTCGTACTTTTTCGATTCATATAGAGGCTAATTGAGCGCCGATTGACCGACGTCACGAGACTTCCGCATTAGCTCTAAGTAATAGGTGAGTAACCTAGTTGGTTTCTCAAATTTCGTTGCTTATATGTTCTACGTGAATTATATGCAATGATGAACTGTATGATTTTGGCATGTATAAGAGTGGACTATTGTATGTTTCGATTTTCTTGTCATCAATGACACCGACATCGATATACTGGGCTTTATAGCCATATCATTGATTTACTGATACACTGGGCTTTATAGCCAAACACGGTTCATTTACTGAATACTGCACCGCATGCATAATTGCATGATCAGATAATGGACGTGCCCCAAGTTGCCTTCATGTACGGTTATCTCATGGTGAGAAGGGGAGAGGATTTAAGGTGGTAAACATGAAAGGCAATCCCTCAAGGTTGGAGGAAATAAGCAAAAATCGATGGAGATGTTCCAAAGGCAAGTAAATTTCGGTGGAGCTTAAAAATAAGCCAAACTTTCCACTTTTTCATTCTTTCACAAGGCAACAACCGTGGGAGGGAAGTGAGCAAACCAAGAAGATATTAAGAAAGCCATTAATATAATGGGAAAGGTGGCAAAAGGCCATTAGGCCACATGTAAAAGTCAAAGAAAGGGGTCTTTGACTTAATTTAATCCAAATAACCATAAATCCCTACTCAATTTCGGTTCCTACTCATTTTAAGGGTTTACTTAGGGGTCCCACCACCATATTTAATATCTTAGGACCAAATATCAGTAGAAAATCAACCGGTTCGCCATTTGGCGATTTTATCCGGTCCGAGAATTTCCCAATATTATTTTTCTGAAATTAATGAAATTCCCCAAAATTATAAAACATGTAACAGTGCACTCCAAATAATTTTTCAATCACGAAAATCACCTTTTCTACCCCAAAACATGTTTAGGCCAGTTACCGGCGATTTTGCCGGTCCGGGAATTTTCTTCAGAAAATTCCAGAAAAATTCCTGAAAATCCCTTAAAATCTAAAACCCTTAATAGCGCACTCAGAATAATTTTTCAAACCCCTTTACCACGTTAATCCCAATAAAATTGCTTTAAGCCCAATTACCGGGAATTATCATGAATGCATATACCGTAATTCCATGTACACAATTGATACTGTGTATCAATCCTATTATGTATGAACAGTACTAAATATTCCCTATCAATCTCATCCTATGTCAATTTTACTATTTTACCCTTCTAGGAGGGGGTGGGATGTTACAATTCTCCCCTCCTTATAAGAATTTCGTCCTCGAAATTCTCAGTCAACGGTTCACTATGACCGTTATCACATGATTCTACGTATCCCATATACTTTTTCACTCAATGATTCACTTTTGGAGTGATCACAGTAACCACTCTCAGTCCGTGGTTCAGTTACTAATTTGGCTAACTCGTTATCACTTAGTACCGTAGACGGATTCGACAAGACTATTAGTTGACGATCTCATTTTTCTTAGCTATCTCACTTGCCATTTCTAGAATTGTCACTACCTTTGGTTTCGATATTTGACTCAGTTCAGTATTTTCGAACCTATTCACTTATCACATTTTATTCCTCTAATACCTTTTTCCCACAGTGCCATATAGTCCAATTCGTATTCCATTGAGGACATCTCCATGTCTTTGGTACCTCCCTTAATCACGTCAGGGACGATTTATATTCCTTTGGTACCAATACAGTGACATTTAACTCCACTTCACTATAATCAGTAACAATGTACCTAATGCAGTCACTTATCATATGTCATTCACTTTATATACAAATTCGATTCGCGTTAGACAATTTTACTGTTCTATAGTGTTCACACACTTTATCCGGATATACAGTTTACTCAGTCTCATTCGTCCGATCCGATTCCACTTTAGCTAACCATGCGTTTTCTCGCCACTTTCCTTTTCTCACACATTTTAGTCTCAATCCATTATGGTTTTTAACTCCCAAAGAGTATCGTGCAAAGGTAACAAGATATTCCTCCAAATGAATCAAAACTCTATAACACGCACCATAATAAAACCTTTTTCCTATTGGACATTCAACCTATAAGCACTTGAGCCGATAATCACGTCATTTTATACCCACAGTTCTTCGATTTCACTTTTCACATATAATTACTAAAATGTCTAACTTCGACTATTCACTTTCCTATTCTAACTCTTTTTATCGGGTACACATACTTCTTCTTCGACTTTTTTTTTTCTTTTTTTTTCACTATTGTTTTTTTTTCCAATTCCATTCGTATATTCAAACTCATCATAAGACTTCCCCCTTTACTTTTTGCACTCTTAACCTTTCTTATCACTATTTTTACAACTTCAATTTTTCAGAAACACTTCACAATTACCCATAATCTGCTTGACACTCATTGACAATCCCAATATCTCAGAATTGATCCTTTCATCGCAAGCATTATCGGTTCACTAGTTGAGTTTAGTAGCGTAATTGTTCGCTCATTTCAGCATTGTCGATTTATACTGTCTCTTTCCTCAATTAACCCAATGTATCCCGATAGAAATCTCATCTCAAGGCTTTCAATCGCGAGCATGACACCAGTACCATTTATCACGGTCGATTCAATTTATTTCATACTGTTCAACATATTGTCGCAGCTCAATACTCACTGCCCACTCTTCCAGTGTATGTATATCATCAGTATCAGATTCCTCAAATAGTCCTATCGTCCTTTTTACTTTTCACTGTTTAACACTCCCAAACACATTCTGTCTCTAATCATAGTTACTACCATTTACTTACCTCATTATATTCCCTATTCGGATCTCATTGACTTTACCACACATCTTTTATCTTTTTCCTTGAGTCTACCGTTAGTATATTTACAATTTCTTTATGAAGGTGTCACTACATCACCTCATTGTCAGTTTCCCTTTTGAACCTCTTGTCCTCATTTATTTACTCTTTTCATTTTCTCTTCTCAACTGTTTTCTTATCATTCATATCAACATATGTTAATACCTTTTCATCCGTATTTAAACCTCCAAACTTTCCATTTTATTTTAGTATCTCACTTTTCAGTTTGGGACTCTTTTACTCTTCGTTTCAAATCTGGATTCCTCAACTGTTTTGCATCATAAATGGAGATCGATTCACTTCACATTGCAATAGGATTACCTCCAATTAAACTTTCACTCATGTTGGATACTTTACATTTCTATACACACAGTGTAGATAACCTCCACAGTATGAGCTATGACTCAATTTCACTTTTAATATTGTCCATACTTCTATCCGTTTAACCGTTAGTCTTACTACCATCTTTACCCTATCCACAAAAGTCTCATCAATCAATTATCATACCTAATTGCTTTTCAATCATTCTTCACTATACGTACTATCTCAATCAGAACACTTTTATGCCATAATTTAAATATCAGAACATTCCTTACATTAAGGTTCCTTGTGTCAGTCACATAAACATTTTTTTTCACACTTATTCTGTAATCTATTCCACAGCATTATATCCGGAAACCAATTTGTAACCCATACAATTCAGACTTCCTTAAGATTCCTTTCTGTTTATACTTATCCTCAACTGAATGACTGATACCAGAATCACTTTTCAGTTCCTCTCATACAGGCACACTCAGTCCGCTTTTGTCTTTCTTTAACCCATTAAGAACTTCACACTTATAATCACTCTAAACATTCACCGCTCACTTCCTCTATGATTTCCATATATCTGTCACATACATTTTCATTAGTCACAATCAACATTACTGTCCAATAGATATCCCCAACAGTAAATCGACTTAAATGCGACAACTCTTTTCATATACCACTATTGTGGTTTCATTCATTTCAAGATCTTTATTTCATTTTCCCCGTATCATTAAACTGTATGACTCATTCCCATATCCGTTACGTGCAACTTGACCTTGTAAGGTCATATCAACTTGGCTTATCAGCTTATGATCCTATTTTTTTTCATTCTGTTTTCTGCTACTTATCTTCTATTTTCCTCAAATAGTCTATAATCGGTTGTTAACAGTCCCCAATACCCGACAAAATCGTTGATACCACTCCATTTTCTCTCTATCTATATGCCTATCCATTTCCCATTTTAGCATTTCCCGATACACCATCAGTAGAAATCATCTGTCTGTCTTTTTTTTTTCCTTTATGATTTTATCATACGAATTTCCAAACTCGTAACACAATAATCACATAACCATTTCAATCTCAAGCTTATGCGTTCCAGATCATAACCATTTCACAAATTCTTGCTTTATCTGTACACTTTATCTCACTCTAATAGGCACTGGGCATCTTACTTTTTGGTTCTTTCAGTTCTCAATAAACCGTTATAAAGACTCTATCGAGCTTCTTTCCATTTCGCTATTATCTTCTGCTTATAATATCTACTGATCTCTAACTCGAATACAGTGAATCAAAAATATGCCCGATTGGACCATCTACATTTTACTCAATTCCAATATTTCCCCTTTCATGACATATACAGTCAGAACTGTAATTACCTAACCATCCCGGGCTTTTAAATTTCACTTAGATCTACTATAACCAATATGCTTCCCATATCTCTAATAGACCTCTCCAAGTTCTCAACATCTTCATTTCTTTGTCACCATAATATTGTCAATTTAATTCAGAAATTCTTAATTAGTCTAGGCCAACACAGTCATTCTGCTATCACATATGAGGGTTTCTAACCCAGTACAATATCAACCTTCTTATCCATTTTTCCTTTATCCTTTCCTAATTGATTATCCCCTTTTAGGGATTTTCACTCTAATCCAGTCTCACTCTTCTCTCACTTAGTCACTTGACACTCGTAGAATTTATCCCCGTGCAACTCTGACTAGGGATCAGTTACCACGGTCTGCAACGACGCGACTCAAATGCATGCAACCTATGTTCCAAACTGTGCTCAGATACATTTTCATCATCGGGCTCGATACCACCTAATAACACCTCATCTTCGTAAGACCCAACCCGATATCGCTGGTGATATCCGAGTCCGTGTCCCGCGAGAGTGGCGATTACATCGGTCGATTTAAAACTCAAGATACATTTTTTTCTTTTGGAGCCATTAATTCAACGTTAGTGCGACAAACACAAGAAGTAATATGTAACACCACACCCGTAAGACCCAACCCGATATCGTTGGTGATATCCGAGTCCGTGTCCCACGAGAGTGGCGATTACATCACGATTTAAAATTCAAGATACACTTTTTTTTCTTTTTGTAGCCATTAACTCCACGCTCACACGGCAAACACAAGTAAGTAAATAAAATCCGTGTTTAATATAAACCAGATTTCATTATTACGGTCATTCAAGATAATTACAATCACCAATGCAAGAAATATTACTACCACAATGGCTCAAGAAAATACAATGCCTTGTTATACAAATGATTGCGTAAATACAGATTTACTAAGACACTAAAGGCATACCTAACCGATCCCGACCTCTAACCTTTACTCAAATCTACAGAGACATACTCCGTGTCAACCGGAGTATTCTTCAGACTGAAAAATAGATGCAAATTTTGGGTGAGTTTTATGAACTCGGTGAGAAACCATCATCGATGGTTCACTCAAATCATGTATTACGCCCATGGCGCATAAAGACAAGACAAGAATCATCAATTACCAAGAATAGTCAATAACGATATCCAAGAATGATAAAACATTCACGAGAATTCATCCCATCACGAAAGTAGAACTTATCACATAACAAGCATTACTTATGCGAATGCAATGCATATGTGACTCTTTCCGATTATTCAAGACAGCCCAAGTGCTCATCAAGATTCAAGAGACGCGCTGTGATTTTCTCCCTCGGGCTCGGGGTCTTGTTAGTACAAGATGAGAGCTCAAGCTCTTATCAATAATAATAGCAACTGGGCACGCCCATTATCCGATCATGCAATTATGCATGCGATGCAAGATGCAAGAATGTATAGTGTTTGGCTATAAAGCCCAAGTGTATCGTTGAATCCACGATATGGCTATAAAGCCCAAGATAGCAAGTTGTTCAAGATAATGGCTATAAAGCCCATCTATCAATATCAAGATCATTCAAGACAAGAAAATCATATAATACAATCATCCACTTTTATACATGCGAAATCATACAATTCACCTTTGCACGTAATTCACGCTAAGCATGTACACAACCGAAATTTGAGAAACCAACTAGGTTACTCACCTATTACTCCGAGCTAATGCCGAAAGCCTCTGTGACGCCGGTCAATCGACGCCCAATTGGGCCTCTATATGAATCGTAAAAGTACGAGTCACTAAATATGAAATTTGTGCTCATGTTGATGAGATATGCATGTTCATGAATTCCGGTCCTAATTCAATATTTTCCCATAATAAAATTCTATGAAAATTAGAAATCCATAAGCGCCGACGGTGCATAATTCGGACCTCTATAGGTCCCCAATTAAATAAAACAAGGTTTACAAGTTCCGTCAATAGGGCTACGCCAAATTCCGCCTAAAAATTCCCGTTTTCTCATAATATGAAATTAAATATTCAACGAATCCGATGCCTCTAGAATCAGGTCAATCGGACGTCGGACGGAAAGAAATTGACAATGTAACAATCGGATCAATTTAATACCAAATAAAATTTAAAAATAAAAATTCCATAAATCGCCTCATGAGGCGAGACGTCGCGAGGCGATTTCACCTATCATGCGTCGCGAGGCGAGGCGCCGCCTCGCGACCAGCCTCTTTCATCTCGCCCTCGAGGCGCAACGTCGCCTCGCGAGGATGAAATCATCTCGCTTCGTCGCGAGGGCAAGCCGTCGCCTCGCGACCAGGTTAATTATCGCCTCGCGAGGCGAGAAGTCGCTCATGAGACGGCGAAGTTCCCCCTTGTCCTTTTCTTTTTTTTTTTCCATTTCAATTCCTAATTTCCAACTACTCTAACTTTTAGCACACAAATCAGAAAAATACCCACTATACCTCATTGGAAAGCTTATGAAAAGCTCTACAATTCTCAAGAAGACCATAAAATCAATTCCAACCCTAAGGGTGTCAAATAATCCATCAAACCTTCTCGCCTACTCAATTTCCATCAACACAGAGCAAAGACATTTACAATTTCATAACTCACTTATTCTTCAGAAATAAATTACCACAAAATATGGTCAATAAGTTCACAATGTCCTCTACAACTTTCATGACAACCCAAAATCAAATTCTATTGCTAAGCCAATAATTAATTCATTCAATGTCACGTCCCTGAAATCCTTCACTTTGGGCAGTAATCTTACAAGAAGCATAACTTCCAGTATATAAGTCAATAAAATCAGAACTTTATATCCTTGTAAAGATAACATCTCAAACTTCAATTTTCATGAAGCACTCAACATCCAATTCGATCTCTAACAATTTAAAATTTTTATGGAAGTTTCTGTTATCATCACCATTCATAACCTAATGTAGGATCAGTTTTTGAAAATCATATCTCCCAATTCTGACTTCTAAAATTACATACCAAATATCAATTTCAAGATAATCTCTTCCTCTACAACTTTTCAGAAGCTCACTCACACCAATTCAGTCCACATCAAATGTTAAAATTGCCTCAAATCAGTAAACTCACAAAATCACACTTAAACTAGGTTTCATCCAAAATGCTCAAAACCAGTCATTAGTAATCAATTCATATCTCCCAATATATAATTCCAAAAATAGCAAGATCAGTAGCAATGGAAATATAATCAAATATGCTAAAACTTCCATGAAGACCATTCTCCCTAATTCCATCTCAATTAATTCATAAAAATCAACAAAACTCAGATGTCATGGTTGCGGTTACTGTTCACAGGCAATGGAACAGTAACTTTCCATTCAAAAATTCACCCTTCTATCATTGAAATTCAACAACACCTATTTCACACTAAATTGAAGAAAACAGTCCAAAGTTTCTGTGGCCACTAACCTCACCTCATTTGCATTTCTACACAATTAATTATGAGCAAAACAGTAAACCATGTACAATTGACAATTTTCCAGCTTTGATGTTCAATTCAATTCCTATTATTCCCATGTCCATTCTACTTCAATTAGCACTCAATTTAACTCATTCATTCACCCTAACCTACCCATTTCAACTAACAAAGCTCTCATGCAAATAGATGCAACAGACATCAAAATCAAAGCATTTAGTTACCAAAATAAGAACATAAATACAACCTTACCTAAACAAATCCCAAGCTTTAATTCTTCCATTTTCTCACCTTTCTCACTACCTCTACTTTCTTCTAACATCAAACATGTATATCATCATCATGAGAAGAGCATAACTTGATGGCATGAAGAAGCTCTTAAGGTTGAAGGAAGTAGCTTAAAGAAGAAGAAGGAAATCAATGAAGATGAGAGGAGGAAGATTTTCGGATGAGTTGAATAAAAGCCATAAAACTCCTCTTTTCCCTTCCTTCCTTCATTCTTTTAGTCATCACCGAGAGAGGCATAGGAATTACAAGAAACATGATAAGAAGGCATTAAATGAATGAGATGTTGGCAAGTTATGGTTGGTACAAATTTTCAAAGATAAGTCAAAGGTATAAACCAATGAGTTTTCATCACTTTTTTCACCATATCACCACACTTTCGGTTACAATAGAAAGGAAACAATATTTCCTTATGTAAAACCGGGAGGAGTGTACATTCATGAAAGGGTAGGTGGCTTGGTAGGATTTGTTAAAACCAAGTTGAAAAGTCAACATATTCATACTTTATTCAATTAAACATAATCCAAAATTAACTCAATCAATTCCAATGACCCTAATTTCAATCCCAAAATAATGTATCCAATAATACAAAGATTGCCATTGGGTAGCAATTTTGCCATGAAAATCGAATTTGTTCGCCAATTGGCGCTTTTATCCGATCTGAAAATTTCCAATTATTTTTCGAGAATTAATGAAATTCCCTAAAATTATAAAACAGGTAACAGTGCACTCCAAATAATTTTTCAATCACGAAAATCACCTTTTCTACTCCAAAACAAGTTTAGGCTGCCATCGCGATTTTGCGGTCCGGAATTTTCTCCGAAAATTCCAGAAAAATTCCTATAAATCCCAAAATGTAAAACGCTTAATAGCGCACTCGAACAATTTTTCAAATCCCATAACCACGTTAATCACAATAAAATACCGTTAGGCCCATTCACGGAATGTCATGAATGCATTTATCGTAATTCCATGTACACAATTGATACTGTATCAATCCTATTATGCATGAACAGTTCTAAATATTCCTATTAGTCCCATCCTATGCCAAGTTTACTATTTTACCCATCCAGAGGGGTGGGATGTTACAAAATATAACCGTGTTCAATAAAAACCGGTTTGATTATTACGGTCATCCGATAACAATTTACAATCGGTCGATGCGATAAAACATTAAAACCACAATGGGCTCGATAAAAATACAAAGCCTTGTTATACTGATTGCGGAACACCAGCTGTGAGAGCTTCACACTGCTGATCGACCGCCTCGAGCCCGAGGGGAGAAATCTCGACGCGCCCCCACCGAACACCGATCGAGCACTTCGGGCACAATATCAATAATTGGAAAGAGTCACATATGCATTGCATTCGCACAAATGATTGGTCTGTGACATATACCGCTTTCATAATGGTATGAATTATCGTGAATGGTTTCATATTATCAGATTATGTCAGACGCCTACGTGCGTAATGCATGATTTGAGTGAACCATCGATGATGGTTTTCACCGAGTTCGCAAAACTCACCCAAAATTTGCATCTATTTTTTCAGTCTCAAGAATTTCTGCTGACACGGAGTATGTCTATCAGTAGACGAGTAAAGGTTAGAGATCGATCAGTTCAGATTCAGATTAAGTGTCTTAGTAAATTGTGTTCCGAATCACCGATAACAAGGCTTTGTATTTTACCGAGCCCATTGTGGTTTTAATGTTTTACCGCATCGATCGATTGTAAATTGTTACCGGATGACCGTAATAATCAAACCGGTTTTTATTGAACACGGTTATATTTACTTATCAGGTTTGTCGACTAACGCTGAATTAATGGCTCCAAAAAGAAAAAAATGTATACCGAGTTTTAAATCGATCGATGTAGTACGCCACTCTCGCGGGACACGGACTCGGATATCACCAACGATATCGGGTTCGGGTCTTACGGGAGTGGGGTGTTACATGTCACGCCTAAGTGCTTCAAGTATAGATTTAAGATGCATAACATGCTCATCAAGGCTTTTGCTATAAATTAAAATGTCATCAAAGTATACAACCACAAACTTGCCAATAAAATCACGCAAAACATGGTTCATTAATCTCATAAAAGTGCTAGTGCATTTGTCAAACCAAATGGCAAGACCATCCACCATATAGACCATATTTTTTTAAAGGTCGCTTTCCATTCATCCCTACTTTCATTCTAATTTGATGATAACCACTCATGAGATCAATTTTGGTAAATAAACAAGCACCATGTAGCTCATCAAGCATATCATCTAGCCTAGGAATGGGGTGGCGATACTTTACCGTTATCTTGTTTATTGCCCGCAATCCACGCTTTTACGCCAAATCCATCTTTCTTTGGCACCAATAAGATCGAACCGCACATGAGCTTAGACTTTCTCTCACGTGCCCCTCTCAAGCAACTCTTCCACTTGCCTTTGAAGCTCCTTTGTCTCCTCAGATTGCTTCTATAGTGGGCGATTGGAATTTGAACTCCCGCACGAGATCAACTGATGTTCAATGCCCTCAATGGTGGTAGTCCTTTGGGCAACTCATCCGAAAGACATCGAATATTCCGCAAAACAAGTCTCACAACTCTAGGCATGTATGGTCAAGGTCGGTCTCACCATAAAACAACTCCTTGTACATAAGCAAAACCAATGGTTTCGTGTGTACATGACCTTCCTCAACTCTTTTCTTTTGCAAAGAAGGTACTTTTTTTGTTCCACTCTTCTTTTCACTCTTCTCTCGCTTTTCAACTACACCACTCTCTTTCTTTGCTCACTAGTGCAATTACTCTCATTGGGCCCTTGTTCCTATTTTCTTCAATGGCCTCTTTTTTTTCTTTTAAACTCTCACCTCTCCAAGTTTTTATTCTTCCATGGCTTTTGCAAGTCTCAACTGATCCTCATGAACTTCTTTTGGTGAAAGGGTGCCAATGTGAAGTGTTTCTCCCCATCTTGAATGAATATCTATTTTGAATCCATCATGTAGTACACGCCTATCATATTGCCATGGTCTCCCAATAGTAAATGACCAAGCATGCATAGGAACTACATCACACAACACTTCATCGGAATATCTCCTAATTGAGAACGCCACTAGCACTTGCTTGTTCACCCTAACCTCTCCACACTCATTAAGCCATTGCAACTTAAAAGGACTAGAGTGCTTAATGAGAGGCAACCCCAATTTCTCCACTAAAATTGTGCTTGCAACATTGGTGCAACTACCTCCATCAATTATTAAACTGCACATCTTACCCTTAATTAAACATCTGGTGTGGAATATATTCTCCTTTTGTTCCTCAAGCTCTATCTTTTCTTGTACATTGAGAGCTCGCCTCACTACTAATGCTTCAGCTTTGACTGGTTGCTCAACTTCTTCATCAGTGGAATCCTCCAACTCAGGTATATCACTTCCATCACTATCTTCTGATTCAATTACCCTATCTCACAAATACATGATCTTCCTATTAGGACATTGGTTTGCCCTATGACCCGAACCCAAACACTTGAAGCATTTGATGTCTCTTTGCTTAGTGCTATCATTTTGATCATTAGATGTAGGCGCACCTTTAGAGGCTGCCCACTTTTCCTTCGACTTGTCCTTATTGTCATAGGACTTATCCTTGCTCTTTTCCTCCTTTGGCCATTTAGGACCCCAAGAATTTGAAGATCCTGAGGTATTGCCCTTGCTGAAACCTTTTCCCTTCAATTGCTTTTCAATCTTTATAGTCATGCTTACCATGTCCTCCAACTCTAAGTATTGATGAAGCTCTAACACATTCGATATCTCTTTATTTAGACCAACAAGGAATCGAGCCATTGTAGCCTCTCTATCCTCCTCTATGTTAGCTCTTATCATAGCTATCTCCATCTCCTTGTGGTAATCTTCCACGCTCTTTGTGCCTTGCCTCAATGTTTGGAGTTTTTGATGCAACTCCTATAGTAGTAACTTGGCACAAATCTCTTTTCATGATCGTTTCATCTCATCCTGTGTTTCAACCGGTCTTTCTCCAGCTCGCCTTCTACTAACCATCAATTGATCCCACCAAATAGCAAAGATAATCGAGAACTCAACCGCCGCTAACTTCACCTTCTTCTCCTCAGAATAATTGTGGTGTAAATATCATCTCTACTTTCCTTTCCCACTCTAAGTAGGCATTAGCATCATTCCTTCCTTGAAATGACGGCATCTTCATTTTGATGCTGCCAATGTTTCTATCTACTCTTTCGGTCTCTTCCTCCTCTCCGCCTCTTTCGGCTCTTCCTCTATAACCACCTCTATTTCGCCTCTATCTCCTCTACCACCTCTCGCATTGTTTCGAGCTCCATACCACTCTTCCTCATCAAATCCATCTTCATCTTGCTCCTCATAGTGATAATGATTATGAAGTGGAGGGTTCTCTTCTTCGCCCATTATTCCCTCAAGATTCAGCTTGAATAGTTCTAAGAAGTCTATCTTGTCTTTCAAAGTTTCTATCTTACTGCTCGAACTTGTCTTTGACTTCAAGGAACATAGTCTCTATTCTCTTGAATTGATTTTGCATTGCTTCAATAGTAAAGAATGTATTTTGTTGGTCCTCTTCACTCCCATCACTCTTGCCATCTTTTTTGCTATTATGAGACATGATCAATTCCTGCAAGAAAACGTTAGAAACCTTACAACACTCCCTCACGTGTTTCACATAATAAAATGGCTTTTCACTATATAATCTCACACTCTTGCCTTTTTCCACTCAAGTGCCTCCTTTATGTTACTTTTCAGGATCACTTCAACAAGATCAAGGAAATCAACAAGCAACAAGTTCAAGTAGAAAACACAAAGATAGCAAGCCTAACAAAGAAAAACGAATAGATGAAACAAATCTAGAAGCAAAATATTATACGGACAGAAAATAAATCAAAGTGCCAATACGGATGAAGAGTAGTGTAGCAACGATTTTCAGGTCAATTGAACAATTATGAGTGCAACAATTGTTCAAATCAATGTAGAGAAGCAAAGATAGGTAACAAAACAAGAAATAAACTAGGAAAGAAAGAAAGACACACAAAAATATGACAAAAATCACCGAACCCAAGACCAATTTTTATTTTATTTTATTTTATTCTAATATCCCAATCTACCCAAAGTTCCAAGAATTCAACAAAAGATTCAAAGAAATCGTTTCTTGATAGGTTTTTGAATGAAAGAATGGCAATCTTAATGAATCTTGACTGATAAGAACAAATCTGGAACGAAAGACCAAACAAAGATTCAAAGATACACAATCTTGGATGTTTCTTGATCATTCTTGAATTTTTTTTCTTTTCTTTATACTGTTTACTTTTTTTGTTCTATTTTTCACCCTTTTTTTCTTTTTTTTTTTCTTTTTTTCTGTTTTTTTTTAAATTTTGATCAAGAAAACAAACAACCAATTAAGGAAACAAGAACACAAAGAACCAATAATTTTGACTACTCCACTTGAATTCTTCACGGATGGTTCAGTCTTGTCATCAAGGTGAGAAGTAATGTGACTTTGAACAAACCCTTGAAGTGCTTGTTTAAGCCTTGCTGCACGTTGTCTTGTAATAGGTCCACTTGGCAAAGTAAGTTTGTCTTGATGTGTTGCACCTTGATATCCATTGCCATGGCTTCTTGTATCAAAAGTAGTTTTTAAATCCTTCTATGAAGTTGTAGAGCTCCCTTTTACCTTTTTATTGATACCAAATTCACGAATTTTAGACTTCGGGAGCAAAAGTTATAATGTTTGTAAATTCTGAAATTTTCCTTCAAATCCAGACTTCATCCTTAGACGTGGCCACGTCTAGTCTCTAAACCTCTTAGACGTGCCCTCGCCTAATTTCTGAATGCCCTCCTCTCACTCTTTTGCTTGTAACTTGTTTGTTTGGCCTCGGATTCACTCGGTTTTCGAAGCGTTGATTTTCTAAAAAAAATTTCTACCTTTTCTTTTGGTAATGAGAATGTCGGGTTTTGGTGGGACTTTACGGATATTATTAAAGAGAGTTAAGTACGTGAAAGTTTTGAATGAAATTCCATTTTTGGGCATTTTTGTGAGCTATAGAGATCCGATTGAGGCGATTTCTTTTTCTAATTGACCTAGAGATATGGAATTTCATTTTAGCTTAGGATTCAGAATTAATTATGGGCCCTAAGCAGATTAATTTCTATTGGAAGATAATTAGGATGAATTTCTCCAGATTGGTTCGGATGACATTAAAATAAGTTCGGTTTGAGGATCCTCTGGGGTGAGGAATCCCTCCCTCGTGGGATGTGCATCCAGATGTCACGCAGGACGTGGGGCCCGCTACTCACCGGGGAGGGGTTCCAACAGTTATGGTATCAGAGCGCCGGAATTGAGATCTTACATAGGCGCATGTGTTTAAGTTACTCAAATAAGCAATTGTTAAGAGTTTAGGTTGATCGAATTAGTGAGAAAAACGGTAATCTTTCATTGGATAAATGGAAATGCGAAACAAGATATGGGTAATATGACAGAAAATGATTCAATGAAATTGAAGTGGGCAGGGGGATGCCGTGTATGGCGATATGGTGATATATGTGATATGGATGTAAATGTATGAACATGGCTTTTCAAGTGGAAACATTGAGCTTAAAGTGAACAAGTGGAATGTATTGAAAACAAAGATATCGGAACCTACGTGGGTGTAAGTGGGTACAGTGGATAATTTGAGTAATGAGCTTTTAAGTTTTCTTTTTCCGAATCAAGAAATAAAAGTTTGTTTTTGAATCAAGAGAATGAAATGTTTTCACTTACTTCATAAATGTTGCTTTGATTGCTTGTGATTGATTTGAGAAATTTGCTACATGTTTGATATGTAAATTGTGTGATGATTTTGACATCTATAAATGTAAATCAATGGTGGATATATATATGTAAGATGTAATGTGAAGGCTAATGGGAAGATTATATGAATGATGGTGATATTTGTATAAGTCCAAAAAGGTTACATTGTTGTTATTGTGAGTATCTATATAATGACCCATCATCATACGCAAGTGAGAATATGAAGCACGTAGGTTATATAAATATATGTGGAGATGATAGAGGAAGAAACGTATGACTTATTGGATATTTGTTAGTCATAGCTCCCATAGTCTAAAGTTTGAGGAGAAACTAGAGTAACATATGAGGGTGTTCATAAGGATCATGTGGGAATATATTGAGATTTGTTAAAAATGTCACTATAAGAAATAAATTGATCTGAGAAGAATATTGTCTGGGATTAATGGGGACTAAAGTATCAAGCATGAAAAATATGAATTAGTAAGGGGACAAAATAGGATGAATTTGATGACGCCACCCAAGCATATACGGCAATAAGTATGTTCATTACTCCCTTGTGTTTTGGGTGATTTGAACATTATGACCTTGTGGGGAAGATAGGAATTGTTCTTCCCGCGGTATTAAGAATAGTTGATAATAGGAGATTGATCAGGATTGCATGAATCGTATAGATGATGGTAGCAAGAAACCCTCTTTGGAGAAAAATTTGTTAAGTTAGAATGAGCGATCGTAGTTTATATTAAAGATGATCAATGGAAGAATTGATCATGAAGGAATATGTAATGATTTGAAAATGAGGACACTCCCTAACAGAGCATCAAGCAGGGAGGTGAAATATGTTACCGAAAAAGGTATGCACTTTTTTTTTTATATAAAGAGTCATATGAGTGGATTCTTGAATTTATGGAGACAAGAATTTGCTAGTATGAGGAATATGTACGTTCAAGTTATATTATGTCAAAGTATGTGTGAGAGATGTAAATCCGACTTGATTAATGTATGCAAATCAAGATTTTAAGTCTGCAGATAAAGTACAATATGTGGAGAAATTTGTATGAATGAGCAAACATAAGAATAAATCCAAGCGAGATCTGAGGAAATTCAAGGAATGGAGAAAATCGTCCGCGAAAGGAAGTCAATTAGGAAATTGAAAGGAAAGTGAGACAATGCACCTCATTAAGGAATCAGTTATTTAAGAAATCACGAGAGCTAATCAGGAGGCACATGAAATGTGTTAATAAATGCTTGAGTCAACAAATGCCCAATAGCACTATGGTATTGGAGACTAAAGAATAATTTGACAAATGCCCAATAGCACTATGGCATGGTGTAGGAAGATTTGAGTTTAGGCTGAAACTTTAAAGCAAATTTTGACACTCTTAATGACTAAAGTAGTTTTTAAATCCTTCTATGAAGTTGTAGAGCTCCCTTTTACCTTTTTATTGATACCAAATTCACGAATTTTAGACTTCGGGAGCAAAAGTTACAATGTTTGTAAATTCTGAAATTTTCCTGCAAATCCAGATTTCATCCTTAGACGTGGCCACGTCTAGTCTCTAAACATCTTAGACGTGCCCTCGCCTAATTTTTGAATGCCCTCCTCTCACTTTTTTGCTTGTAATTTTTTTGTTTGGCCTCGGATTCACTCGGTTTTCGAAGCGTTGGTTTTCTAAAAAACCAATTGAGGCGATTTCTGTTTTTAATTGACCTAGAGATATGGAATTTCATTTTAGCTTAGGATTCAGAATTAATTATGGGACCTAAACAAATTAATTTCTATTGGAAGATAATTAGGATGAATTTCTCCAGATTGGTTCGGATGACATTAAAATAAGTTCGGTTTGAGGTTCCTCTGGGATGAGGAATCCCTCCCTCGTGGGATGCACGTCCAGATGTCACACAGGACGTCGGGCCCTCCACTCACCGGGGAGGGGTTCCAACAAGCACACTTCAAAATCCAAGTCAAAACTCAAAAGTTCCAGCAATAAAAACAAATGTTGTCCTACTTGCTGATCATGGTAGTGTTGCATAAGAGAGGAAACTTACGTCCAAACATTTAATGTCTCATTGTGGATAGAGAAGATACTAAGAAAAGCCTCCTTCAACTCAGTGAGTGTCCCCAATACATGATCTATTCATCCAGATCAAGAAAATATGTAGCTAGTACGGACTCTGCACTTTAACATACACAATCAATTTAGGTTACAAAAATTAAATACAGATTCATAAAAAAGAATCTGAGAACTGGCGTACATGAAATGTTAACTGAACTTAAAAAGTGCACAACCTAAAGATAGAAAGAAGTAACACCTGCTATCCTTGTTTTTCCCAGTTTCACTATCAACAACAGTTGACTTCTGCATATGAGGCTTGGCAAGAGTGATTAGGTATTCGACTCGCCTTTGGTCCGCTAAAACAATCAACCGATTTCTTGATCACACCGGATGGCATAAGATAATTAAGGATGTAACTAAAACCACTAAGTCCGAATAATAGCTATACACAAAGCTCCATGTAAGAAAGCAGGATTGTAATGGAAAAGGATCCGAAGGAAAATGTAAAGGAAGGCATTCTACTAATCAAAACGCACAATTTCAGATTTTGAGTTTCATATAAGATTCTTGAGATCGTAAAATCGATCGGATTTAATTGAAACACTTGAAAAAATTGTCATTTTTTAAATCCATTCCAATTTAGTTGCAAGGAAACTTACCGTGAGCAGTGAGCATGAGCACTCTCAAACGTGTATCGGTGTATGATGTTTCGCTTTTACCGTGAGCAAGTAATCAACGATTCAATAGAGAACTGAGAAGTGAGAAGAACAGAGAACGATGAACCCTAGAAATCGCATAGAACGATGAACAGACTACAGAGAAGAGAAGAAAAAGAAGTTATAAGAGAAAACAGAAAACGACTCCTTACCGTGACGTATCACCGTGAGGCGTGAGTAGACTGCAGCAGTGCGGAGTACGTGCGGACTGCGGAGGGCGAGTGCGGACTGGGAGTCTGGGACTGCAAAAGTGAGGATGATGAGCCTTCTCTTCTGCAGATGCGGCGTTAACACTGAAGAATGTTTGTGTATAGTGGTGGTTGCACCTACGTTTCAGAGAAATCAGAAAGGTTAAAACCTATTAACCTAATTTGGGTTAGGTTTATTCGGGTAATTCGAGTTACCCGAATTTTTTTCGAAGTTACCCGGCCTGGCCCGAAAAAAAATTGAATAATACCCAAGCCGACCCGAATTACCTGAACTTTTTCAATTTAGTACTCGAATTAATTTGGGCCAGGCCGGGTAATCAGGTCAGCCCGAATAATGCTCACCCCTAGTGTTGGCCCCTGAATTCTTTTCTTATTACATAAGCATGATTTCAATTAAAATTTTTAAGGTCTTGATTTTATTAATTATTTTAATTTGGAGTTTAATTAGCATGTCAATGATTGAAGGATTTATTGCTTAGATTGATGGAATTAGAAGTATCAAATGGAGAAATTAAGAGTAAGTTGGAGTATAGTATGGTGTAAGTTAAATTGAAGAAGTAAGAATGTATAAGGGCAAAATTGGCAGATCACTTAAGGTTAGATGGCTAAGGCATTACATGGAAGGGCATAGTGGTCATTGCTCATACATTTAAGGCATAAGTGAAAGAAGTTGTTGTCTTGCATTGAAATCAAAGAGAGAATCGTGAGTGAGGGAGAAGAAAGCAGAAAAAGAAGAGGAAAGTTAGGGTTTCGAGATTTTTGAAGAATTTGAAGAATTTGAGGCGTCAACAAGTAAGTATGAGAATTATTCCATCTTGTTTGGTTAGATGAAAGTCAAATATAGCTTAACATTTGTGCGAAGTGTTAGAGTAGTGCCCTAAAGACAATCGCCTTTAGCGCGTTTTGTACAAAGTTGTGTACATACTTTATGAATAAATAAATAAAGGCATATTTCATTAATTTGATGTTCATATTGATATTGATCTATAAGCAAATTAATGAAGCCCATGGTACATGACATAGCATGAAGGAAATTATGATGTGATCATACTACTGAGATTCCTATCATGTGCAATTATGTCAAGATTCAAATTATCCCTAGTCGTAGGATTATCGAAATTGATATCAGAATCCAAGAGACTAGCACATCTCAAGCTCTTTGATTTGATCAAGCAGTGGATATCAGAAACTGTAAATATGAGATATTTAGGGTTGAGATGTGAATGCTTACTAGAGGTCGTAAGTAAATTGGATGACCTGCTATGAGATCATCACATGGATGTCCTATTCTAATGTCAGTGACAATCTCATCATAGCAATGGTGCAAATATCCTTAGACTTGAGGTACTCAAAGATATCTTGGATACTGATTTTGTGCTTTGACTCCATTCCTTGTTGCCTTACACAGGTTGCTCATAGGGTGGTGATTGGGTACAGCTTGAGGTATTCGAAGGTAATTGAGTAGCCAATAGAGGATTCACCACTTCTGCGATAGCAGAAGATGATACCCATGGCCTCTTGTCAGGGTCATTACTTGGAAATCTTTAGCTGGAGTTCATATGTCATGAAGCGTGTCTTCAGTGACATATAAAGTAATGAGTCCCAGGACAAGAATTGATATCACTTGGACTAGAGTTGACGTAGTCAGTCTAGTAAGAGTTGACACTTTGCCCATACTAATAACCAAGTGGGGTATAGCATGGTGAAAGGACGAATTACACAGTAATTGTCTATGGAAAGGTTCGTGATATGGTCCGTGATGAACATAGGTTCATTCGTCAAACCAATTACTTTCCAATCAATTGGGGGTCATGATGTGTTGCTAGATACCGCTCATGACTTGCTTGGATTAAGTGTTAATCTAAGTGGCCAACATAATCGGGAACCTAGTGGGTCACACGCATAAGAGTGATTCAGATAAATCGTAAAATAGTTTTGGACAGAGATCCAATAAATGGAGAGCAATAGGATTAAATGGATCCTGATGAGATCGAGATATGTCCCGATGAGATCGCGACATCGATATTACTGAAACAGGTCTTTGGTGTTTTTTCCATACTGGGACTCGGTAGGAACGACCCCAGTGTGACTGGACCACTTCAGCATTTATATACATATATATATAACTTATTAATTAATTAAAGAATTAATATATATATATATATATATATATGCGTGGTTTACGTGGAAGGAGAAGAATCTTCCTTTATCCTTGTCAAAAGTTGCATTTAATGCTTTTAAATGCAAGTGACAAGTGGCCATAAGAGATAAAAATCATTTTGAAGACAAAAGGTGAGGATGTTCATTGGTTTTAAGAGGAGGAAGAAAGGTTTTGAAAAAAAAGGGCTTTCCTCTCTTCTTCATCATCGATCTTCAAGCTTCTTCTCCTCTCCAAGCATTCTCCTTCATCGTCTTCTCCTAGCTCTCCAAGAATAAGGTAAGATCTAGCAGTCTTCACTTTATTTTAGCTATTCCTGGGTCAAATGGTTTGCCCCGGTTAGGTTCTCCGATCTCTGCGTGAATACCATTAGAGACGATCTCCTTTGGTCGTTATGGTTTGACATCGTTATATAGTCACATGGATCCTGGCTTTCGGGAAGGTCCCGGAATAAAAAATTTTGTTTTTCTGCACCGTGTGTATGTGATGCACACACCGGGATTTTCCTACAGTGGTATCAAAGCCACTTGTGTTGTATATAACAAAGAAATCATAACAAGGTTGGAGCTGCCTATTGGTTGTGACGATGATGCATGTTGACTGTGTTAAATTCGAAATCAGTATAGAAATATTGTTTTCGAAATTTTCTTTCCCAGATGTGCTCATAAGATGTTGTTGAATATGTCTGTGGAATACCAGGATTTATCAATGTGAGTTGATATGGTTTTGCTAATTTATTCCCTAATGTTCTGGTTGCTGTGTTTATGCACATTCCTTGAACAAGCATGCTTATAAATTCGAGAATAAATTATAGAAAAATTATTTTTCGTATTTTCTTTCACCGACATGTCTCTAAGATGTTTATGAATGTTATGAGGATGGAAAAATGTTTTTAAGGTGATTTACTATTTATTTGAGAATTTATTGTGTGCTGCAGGGAATAACTGTGTTGAGGAACACAGATTCTACATTGGCTTTGTTGCTGAGGTTGGTTGAGTTTTTGTTGGAAATCAATCCTGAAAACATTCATGGAGCATGTTGTGAACATGTTGTAACCTCTGTAATTTTCTCAGAATTTATTGAAATTGTTTCAATGATTTTTTCAAGCAAAAGACAGAGCTTGGCAGTTTTGAGAAACTTGCTGGAACTGTTTTGTTTGGAATGATTGATTATGTAGTTTTCGATTCCAATGCCTTGGATCATTTTTAATGTGATTAAAAATATGTTACATTGATGTTGTATGCTTGCCAAACTGATTTTCTTGAAACTGGGTTTCCAAAAATTTTTGGATGTCAAATGTGTCTCATTAGCGTCTCGTTAGTATATTTCCTTGTCTTGATTGTTTTGGCCGTCACCAATTTTGTGACTAGTGCCGAAGTAGTCTTGATAAAGTGTAGAATACCTAGAGATACTTAGGATGATAGTTTGATATTCGCAAAATTATTTAGAAATCTAAGTATTAATAGTGTATTAATCAATTTCAAGTTTTTCATGTATAGTATGATTATACATGGTAAGCATGATACAATGAAAGTGTTTCATTGGTACATCAAAGTAAAGTATATTACACTTGGTATTGTGAATTGGAACTGCACGGATTGAGAAATTAGCCGATTAGAGAGCAATTTTAAATATATAGTCGACTTACACATGCATAAGTCGACTTGTATTCCCATATAAGTCGACTTATATATGCATAAGTCGACTTGCATGCTCACATAAGTCGACTTACACATGCACAAGTCGACTTGTTTGTGAACAGTAGTCAGGTAAGTCGACTTGCACAATGGTATAAGTCGACTTGCATGTACACAGTAGCATAAGTCGACTTACACATGCATAAGTCGACTTACAACATGCTTAGGTGGGATGATGGATGATTATGGGTATAGACTCAATGTGATTGATGAAATGCCCTAAATCATTCCATATAGTCATGGTGACTATAATCCTACATCTTGGAGAAGAAGAAGTGTGAAGAAAGATGAAATCCCTCACACATAATATGAAAACTAATGCCTTCCATTAATATGGAGAGAACCAGAGTTCTTTTAGAGTTCGGGTTGTTGGGTAAACCCAAGCTCACTCTATACGGATATGTTCGAATCATGGAAACAAGATTTTTGGATTAATGGGTCGGTTTTCACTAGAAGCGTTGATTTGTTGAGTAAACTCAAGGTTAACGTAGACAGAGGTGAAATTGGGTAGTGTACATCAGATGTACGCGCATCAAGAGTTGATAACCCAATGTGTGTGCATACATCACGAGTTGATAGCACTAGTCGATAATTGCACCTGTGATGTAACTGGTATGACCGATACCTGCCGATTGATCTAAGGTGGCTTGTTGGGTAAACCCAAGGTCATTTTAGTAATGTCGGATATCTATGATGCAATTGGTATGACCGATACCTACCGATTGACCTAAGGTAGCTTGTTGGGTAAACCCAAGGTCATTTTAGTAATGTCAGATATCGACCCACTAGGACATTTTGTCATAATGTTTCTTGGATTCGTAATGAGGGTTATGGATTCTTTGAAACTAGTGGGAGCCATATGTATGTCATACAAGTCCTTATGATCATGCATATATTAATATTCTAACATTCTTTCTCTATTTCCCTTTAGGTTCATTGAAGATGTCTTCCAGTGTGAACTTGCGCTCACTTATGGACTATAATAAATTAACTGGACCTAACTTTTTTGATTGGCTGAGAAATCTAAGAATTGTTCTCATATCTGAGGAGTTAAGTTATGTCCTCGATGTTCTACTTTCTGATCCACCTACTGTTGATGCTTCTGATGAGGATCAGAAAGCATATCGTAAGCATCTCAAAGATATTGACATGGCTACCTGTATTATGCTCGCCTCTATGTCACCAGAGCTGCAGAAGCAGCATGAGTCTATGGATACTAATAACATAGTGTTTCATCTTAGGGAGCTTTTTGATGAGCAAGCTCGGTCTGAAAGGTTCGAGACCTCGAGGCTACTCTTCACTACTAAGATGACTCCAAGTTCATCTGCAGTGCAGTATACACTGAAGATGAATGGGTATATTGAGAGGTTGGCTATCTTAGGTTTTTTTATGGATTATGAATTAAGTGTTGACTTAATTCTAGTTGGATTGTTTGATAGTTATTCACAGTTTGTGTTAAACTATCGGATGAACCAAATATCCACGACAATCCCTGAGTTGATCAATCTGCTCAAGACAGAAGAGCAAGCTATCAAGAAGGATAGCAAGCAAGTGCTTATGGTGACCTCTTCTTCTTCTGGTTCAAAGAAAAAGAATCTAAAGAAGAAAAAGTCTAAGAAACCAAAAGGAAGTGCAGCCAAAAAGAAAACCAAAGAAATCGCACTAAAGGAACTTGCTTCCATCAGGCAAGACCGCCACCTAAGCTTAAACCAGAAAGTCTATCTGGAAGAATTGAAGCAGAAGAAGGCATCAGATGCCTCAGCTCCTTCAGGTATGTTTGTCATTGAGGTTAATACTGTTTCTAACCATAACATATGGGTATTAGATACCGGTTGTGGCTCACACATATGCAATGATATGCGAGGCCTCGAGGATGATGAGCGACTCATGAAGGAGAACTAGACTTCGTGTAGGAAATGGAGCAAGAGTTCTTTGCATTAGCCGTAGGCACTTATTTTTGTCACTCCCAGTGGGCTTGTAATTAAACTGGATGAATGCTATTTTGTACCAGTTTTAACAAAGAACATATTGTCTGTTTCTTGTTTAAATAGAGCTGGTTTCCATTTGACTTTTAGTAACAATGGTTGTTCTATTAGTTTGAATGGAATGCTCTATGGTACTGGTACATTATGCAATGGAATTTACATATTAGATATGTCACATCCAATTATGAATGTCAATGACACGAAAAGACATAAACGAGATAATTTAAAATCAACTTACTTATGGCATTGTCGCCTTGGCCATATAAATGAGAGACGCATAGCTAAGCTCTATAAGAATGGTAGTTTAGGGTCATTTGATTATGAATCATGTGACACATGTGAATCTTGTTTATTAGGCAAGATGACTAAGTTAGCCTTTAAGGGAAAGGGTGAACTAGCGACTGGAGTATTAGACCTAATACATTCAGATGTATGTGGTCCGATGTCCATCCATGTTAGAAGTGGTTGTCTTTACTTCATTACCTTTATCGATGATTATTCTCGATATGGGTTTTGTGTCGATGAGATACAAATCAAGCATTTGAAAAGTTCAAACAATTCATAAATGAAGTAGAAAACCAACTTGGGAAAAGTATCAAGACATTACGATCCGATCGTGGTGGGGAATACTTAGACCAACAATTTTTAGATTATCTCAGAGATAATGGGATTTTATCTCAATGGACTCCACCTTACACACCACAGCATAATGGTGTGACAGAAAGGAGAAATCGAACCTTGTTAGACATGGTCCGATCTATGATCGGCTTTGCAAATTTACCAAAATCCTTTTGGGGGTATCCAATCGAGACAGTTGTTTACTTGTTAAACAGAGTTCCATCAAAGACAGTTGATGTTACTCCATATGAGATGTGGACTAACAAAAGACCCTATCTTACTCATTTGAAATTTTGGGGTTGTCCTGCTTACGTGAAGCGGATACAGTCAGATAAACTTGATGCAAAGTCTGACAAATGTTTGTTCGTAGGATATCCTAAAGAAACAATGGGATATCAATTCTACCTTGTTGAGGAACAAAAGGTGTTTGTTTCAAAGCATGCTGTCTTTTTAGAGAAAGAGTTTCTTTTACAAGAAGACGGTGGGAGCAAAGTTAAACTTGAAGAAGTTCAAGATGCTAGAAAAAATGCAGATCAACTGCCTGAACCTGAAACTGTGACTCATACAGATGAAGTAACAGTTCAACCTTCTACAACACATGAAATTCGTAGGTCACGTAGGATACGCTCTGTTCCCGAGAGATATGGATTTCTCGTGAATGAACAGAATGACGTATTGGTCATAGAAGATAATGAGCCTACCACCTATGAAGAGGTTCTGAAGAGTTCAGAGTCTGAGAAATGGCTTCATGCCATGAAGTCTGAAATGGATTCCATGTATGAAAACCAAGTATGGACTTTGGTTGAGGCACCCGAAGGAATAAAACCCATAGTGATACGAAAACCCCAAGAAAACAAGGTTCTTGAAACCCCCTAATCCTATTGAATCAAAACCTCAATCTTTCTATTCTAAGAACATGCTAGTTCAAACCCCATTTATACGGAATTGAGACCCAAACCCAAAGAAAATTGAAGAATTGAACATGCCACAAGTGATTACCTTGATAAGTGATGCAATCCTTGAAGTAACAATAAGAAGAACACACCTTACTTGAAGAGAACTCTCAATTTCGTTAATAAACCAAAATCTAATGTTTACAAGGATAAAATAAGGTATTTATACCCTTGCCCACGACCTAAGGGAGGTGGATGGGCCTAATGGATTACTCTACTTAGGCCCACACACTTGGTTGTCCAAAACTAGTTTTAAATAAACTAAGGCAAATGCTAATAAATACCTAGCCCATAACAAGTCTCTTTGGGCCTAATAAACAAAGGATAAATAACAAGTCCAATGTACTAAAATAAGTCCATAAGAATAATTGAACTTGTCTTAAAATTTGGCTAAGTATTAGCCCCTCCACATGCCCTCTTTAGAAGAATCACAGGCTTGACTAGTCCACTTGAACACGGATGGTTCAGTCTTGTCATCAAGGTGAGATGTAATGTGACTTTGAACAAACCCTTGAAGTGCTTGTTTAAGCCTTGCTGCACGTTGTCTTGTAATAGGTCCACTTGGCAATGTAAGCTTGTCTTGATGTGTTGCACCTTGATCTCCATTGCCATGGCTTCTTGTATCACATAGGGTGTAAATGGGTTTTCAAAAAGAAAACCGACATGGATGGTAATGTGATTACCTATAAAGCAAGGCTTGTGGCTAAAGGTTTGCGTCAAAGACAAGGAATTGACTACGACGAGACCTTGTGCGAGAGCAATGCTTAAATCCATTAGGATACTCTAGCCATTGCCACTCATTATGATTATGAGATATGGCAAATGGATGTGAAGACGACTTCCTAAATGGAAATCTAGGCGAGGATGTGTATATGACACAAACAGAGGGCTTCACGCTCTATGATGGCGAAAAGGTATGCAAGCTTGTAAATCCATCTATGGATTGAAGCAAGCATCCAGGAGTTGGAATATCCGTTTTGATGAGGTAATCAAAGAGTTTGGTTTCTCACAAAATCCGGATGAACACTGTGTGTATAAGAAGGTTAGTGGGACTACAATCGTATTCCTTGTGCTATATGTAGATGACATATTATTACTAGGAAACGATGTCTCTATGCTACAATCTGTGAAGATTTGGTTGTCCAAACAATTTGCCATGAAAGACCTTGGTGAAGCAACTTATATCCTTGGGATAAGGATCTATAGAGATAGATCAAAAAGGTTGCTTGGTCTTTCACAATCAACGTACATAAACAACATGTTAAAGAGGTTTAGCATGGAACAATCCAAGAGAGGGTACCTTCCCGTGACTCATGGGATAACACTCTCGAAATCTATGTGTCCTAAGACACAAGATGAGAGGATGCGCATGAATATGATCCCGTATGCATCTGCAGTAGGATCTATCATGTATGCTATGCTATGTACGAGACCCGATGTATCATATGCTCTAAGTGTTACGAGCAGATACCAATCGGATCCTGGTGAGGGTCACTGGGTGGCTGTCAAGAATATCCTCAAGTACTTGCGAAGGACTAAGGATGTTTTCTTAATATATGGAGATGAAGATCTTAAAGTGAGCAGGTATACAGATGCCAGTTTTCAATCTGATAAGTTTGATTCTAAATCCCAATCAGGTTATATATTCACACTGAATGGCGGGGTAGTCAGTTGGAAGAGTTCCAAACAAGACACAACTGCCGATTCAACAACTGAGGCAGAGTACATTGCCGCTTCAGACGCAGCAAAGGAAGCAGTTTGGATCAAGAAGTTCATTACTGAACTTGGTGTGGTTCCTAGCTGTGATGGGCCCATCTGATTGTATTGTGACAACAATGGGGCTATTAAGCAGTAAAGGAACCAAGGTCTCATCAACGATCCAAACACGTACTCCGCAGATATCATCTGATTAGGGAGATCATTGGATGAGGTGATGTCCAGATAGAGAGAATTCCCACCTAGCAAAATATTGCTGATCCATTGACAAAGCCATTATCACAAAAGAGTTTTGATTCTCATGTACTCGCCTATGGTATTAGATATCAAGGCGATTGGCTTTAGGTCAAGTGAGAGATTGTTAGAGTAGTGCCCTAAAGGCAATCGCCTTTAGCGCGTTTTGTACAAAGTTGTGTACATACTTTATGAAAAAATAAAGAAAGGCATATTTCATTAATTTGATGTTCTTATTGATATTGATCTATAAGCAAATTAATGAAGTCCATGGTACATGACATAGCATGAAGGAAATTGTGATGTGATCATACTACTGAGATTCCTATCATGTGCAATTATGTCGATATCTAAATTATCCCTAGCCGTAGGATTCTCAAAGCTGGACATCGGTAATCCGAGAGACTAGCACATCTCAAGCTCCTTGATTTGATCAGCGGTGGATCTCGAAGCGTAAATATGAGATATTTAGGGTTGAGATGTGAATGCTTACTAGAGGTAGTAAGTACATTGGATAACCTGCTATGAGATCATCACATGGATAACCTATTCTAATGTCAGTGATAATCTCATCATAGCAATGGTGCAAATATCCTTAGACTTGAGGTACTCAAGGATATCTTGGATACTGATTTTGTGCTTTGACTCCATTCCTTGTTGCCTTATACAGGTCGCTCATAGGGTGGTGATTGGGTATAGCTTGAGGTATTCGAAGGTAATTGAGTAGCCAATAGAGGATTCACCACTTCTGTGATAGCAGAAGATGATACCCATGGCCTCTTGTCAGGGTCATTACTTGGAAATCTCTGGCCGGAGTTCATATGTCATGAAGAGTGTCTTCAGTGACATATAAAGTAATGAGTCCCAGGATAAGAACTGATATCACTTGGACTAGAGTTGACGTAGTCAGTCTAGTAAGAGTTGACACTTTGCCCATACTCATAACCAAGTGGGGTATAGCATGGTTAAAGGACGAATTGCACAGTAATTGTCTATGGAAAGGTTCGTGATATGGTCCGTGATGAACATAGATTCATTCGTCAAACCAATTACTTTCCGGTCAATTGGGGGTCATGATGTGTTGCTAGATACCGCTCATGACTTGCTTGGATTAAGTGTTAATCTAAGTGGCCAACATAACCGAGAACCTAATGGGTCACACGCATAAGAGTGATTCGGAGAATTCGTAAAATAGTTTTAGACAGAGATCCAATAAATAGAGAGCAATAGGATTAAATGGATCCCGATGAGATCGAGATATGTCCCGATGAGATCGCGACATCGATATTGCTAAAACAGGTCTTCGGTGTTTTTTCCATACCGGGACCCGGTAGGACCGACCCCAGTGTGACTGGACCACTTCAGCATTTATATACATATTTATCTTATTAATTAATTAAAGAATATATATATATATATATATATATATATATATATATATATTTGTGTGTGTGTGTGTGTGTGTGTGTGTGGTTTACGTGGAAGGAGAAAAATCTTCTTTTATCCTTGTCAAAAGTTGCATTTAATGCTTTTAAATGCAAGTGACAAGTGGCCATAAGAGATAAAAATCATTTTGAAGACAAAAGGTGAGGATGGTCGTTGGTTTTAAGAGGAGGAAGAAAGGTTTTGAAAAAAAAAGGGCTTTCCTCTCTTCTTCATCATCGATCTTCAAGCTTCTTCTCCTCTCCAAGCATTCTCCTTCATCGTCTTCTCCTAGCTCTCCAAGAATAAGGTAAGATCTAGTAGTCTTCACTTTATTCTAGCTATTCTCGTGTCAAAGGGTTTGTCCCGGTTAGGTTCTCCGATCTCTGCGTGGATACCGTTAGAGACGATGTCCTTTGGTCGTTATGGTTTGACATCGTTATATAGTCACATGGATCCTGGCTTTCGGGAAGGTCCCGGAACAAAAAAAAAAAAATTTCCGCACCGTGTGCATGTGATGCCCACACCGGGATTTTCCTACAGGAAGTTGTTAGCAAATGCTATAGGTAAGTGTTCTCTTTTTATGGTTAACGATCGAAGATAGATTTTGATGTATTTGTCAATGATATTGGGTTGAAATGAGTTTGGAAATGAAGTAGAAAAGATCAGTTTTTGTTAAGATGGGTTGTATATGAAAGGGGGAAGTGAAAAGATGAAAAATGTAGCAAAAAAGGTCTTCGGTGTCAGTTTCTGGAGAAGTTCGCCACTTCAAACTCTAGTTTTCCTACACAGACATGTTTTGGTATTTTAGACATTACTTTTTATGTAGATATCCAAATTGAGTGATTTTTAATTTGGTGTAAACTAGAGACATAGGAATACAAATTATATGAAGAAAAACTGAGTCTAAATTCAGTCTCGAAGAATTTCAATTTTGGGAGTGAAGTTTAGCATAGAATTTTGTTTCATGCATAAGGATAGTCCGAAATTGTTTAGGTAGTAACTTTTCGATAATTGAACCAAATTGATTGCAATTTTGGTTATTGTTCATTAAGGAAATCAAGTGAGGCAAGTGAGGAAATAGAAGCAAGATGAAGGGCACATTTGAGTAAGTAATTTCAAGGTGGGTTATAGTTTTGTGATTAAGTAATTGGCTATTAATATGTTCTTTCAAATGATGGAAATAAACAATTTCAACTACTTCATAAACATGTTTTATAACTCTTTGAATGCTTTGAAAAAGTGTTGTGTGTTTGGTATGAGCTCATTGTTTTGATGATTTATGAAAAGAATATGAAAATGATTTTTGAAAAGATACTATGTTTGAAAAAGATCAAGTTTCAAAAATTTGCCATTTTGGGCAACAAGCTTACAAGATTATGAAATACATGATATGTGGGTTTCGTTTGGTCCATTCTTTTGTCAAGTGCACTTTGACTAAAGGCTTCTCCTGCCTGCCTGCTAGTGACATGAATCTCCTTCATGGACTCCCTCATGTTCATGATTACACAAAACTACTATGTGGGATTGTGTTAACTCGTTTTGTTAACAACTACACAGGACCCTTTTTGGGAAGTGTGCTAGCTCGTTCTATTTATATACCTTCCAGAACATTTTGATGTGCATATGTGCTCATGATACATTGACAACATTGATGCATATTTGATTTGCATTATTGAAAATTTGGTTGAGAATTTGAGAAATATATGCTTTGTGACTCAATGTGAATTTTTTTTGCAATGGAAAATAAAATTTTCAATGGTATTGCTTGTTACTGGTTATAAAATTGTTGCCCACAAGCTTTAAGCTCACCCCCATTCTCCTACCCTTATTCAAGTGATGAGTAAGAGATCGAATAGGCCAAGTGTTACGGCATCACTTCGAATTGGCATGCTTTTGTATTTTAAGTTAGATTTTTGGGAATTCAAGGCTTTAACCGCATTCAAGCTTTACTAGTTCAAATGTATTTTGCATTTTTAGTTGTCAAACTCAATTGATGTATTGTGGCTTGAAATGCCATTAAAGCTTTGTAAAAACTTTTTTCTTTTGATGTTAATGAAACATATGTTTGGATTTGTCTATGATTTCTATTACATTTTTGCAAAGTATTTGGATTAGCAAATTGCATATATTTTGTGTAAGTTCATTTTGTTTTTGGATTTAGATTGATGATGGTTGTTGGTGTTGAGTAGTTGAAAGAGTTTAAGTTTGCATTAAATAAGATATGTTGATTTTTGGGTTATGGGTTCAGCTTCAGGGGTTTTCGCCACGATCAAGCCAACGGTTCGCCACGGCAAAATTAACCCGAAGCTTTTTATTTTCGCTGGCATGTTGATTTTGCCGCAACGAGACCAAATGATCGTCACAACAAAAATACAATTGCAAGTTCGCCGTGGTGAAAGTTAAATTGTTCGTCGTAGCGTAAAAATCCTGAAGGGTCAAAGGGTCCAAGCGATTCCCGTTTTTGCTTCCGAAGGAGTTTTCTTTCAAATTTTCAACTTCTAAGCCTCCCTCCACTCTCAAGCTACATGATCCCATGTTCGATGTTAGGCTTCGAAAATGGGGTCCAACATATTGTGGTATTAGAGAGACTAGGTTTTGGTCCAGGTAGTTTAAAACATGAATTGCACATGCATTGTTTTAAATGAATAACTTGCATTGTTTTAAATTGTTTCACATTATTTGAAATTGTTTTATACGATTTGAATAGTTTTACATACTTTGAAAATTGTTTTACATGAACTAAAGATTTTCAATGGTTTTATATTGAAGGAGTGAAAATGCTGCCTCGAAAGAAAACTCGAGGAGCCACGACTCGATCTCGCTCTCGCCAAAGGGGCACAGATGAATCTTATGTCCCGCAAGATGCTGGGACACATTCTGCTCCAAATTTTGAGGCACCCAGTTTGTAATAGGAAGTGCCTCCACCGCCTCTTACTATGCCTTAAGCAAACTCCATGGATCCATGATTCTTTCAAGCCTTCGCTTAGGCTTTCTCATATGCCATGGGTCAAAGGTATGAGGTTCCGATGTAAGCTCCAGTGGAGAGAAGTAGCCAGTATGATAAGCTCCGCAAGTATGGGGATATGGATTTCAACGAAACTACAAATCCCGAAGAGGCTGAAGCATGGTTGAAGAGGAATGAGAGAGTCCTGATTCAGATGAAGTGCAATGATGAAGAGAAATTGGACTATGCAGTCAATTTGCTACAGGGTGATGCACTCCACCGGTGGGAATCAGTGCCCCATAGTCAGGTTATGCCACCGATACTATCATTGAGAGATTTTGTGGAATTGTTCAGGAAGAAGTATCTCTCGAGGGTATATGTACAAGAGAAAGCCAGGAAGTTTCTAAATCTTACATAGAGGAACATGAGTGTGAGCAAGTATGAACTGAAATTCACTCTGCTTTCTCGATATGTGGCCAACATTATGGCGACTGAGGAAGATAAATGTCATAAGTTTAAGGGAGGTCTACATTTGGGGATCAAGGAGAAAGTCTTGATCTACAATTTCTGTGACTACCAACAGTTGATAAATGCCACACTCCAGGTTGAGAAACTGGAGAACATTAAGTATAAAGTGAATAAGAAGAGGAAGAATAGGGAGCAGTCTTCCAATAAGGGGATGAGTGCTCCAATGACTGAGAGGAGTATGAAAAGCTTCCATACTCAGAGTGAGGTGGGGAGTAGTGCTTCTGGCAAAAATAAACAAGCAAGGGTAGTGTCAGTGCAAGCCTCAATAGCAGGAGGAAATAGCAGGGTGGAAAGGAGCAGGTACTCAAACCCTCAATGTGAACATTGTGGGAGGTTCCATAAGAGAGAGTGTTTCAGGTTACTTGGAGCGTGTTTTCGATGTGTGGACAATTGACATATGATCAGGGACTATTCCTAGATACCGAGATAAGAGGGGTCGCAATTTCAAGCTCCGAGGAGAGCAGAAACAGTGGGAACCAGACTAGTCACTAAGGTGGGTAGTTTGGAGCTGCAAAGAAGACTATTCCTCTAAGAAGGCCAAGGGTAAGCGCAACAAGGGTATTTGCTATGACCAGAGAGGAAGCTGCAGCCGCACCTAAAGTTGTCACAGGTATGGCTCAGTTATTTAACTCTGTAGTATATTTGCTAATTGATTCTAGTTCCACACATTCTTTTGTTTCTACAAGTATGATTTTGCATGGTGTGAATTCAATGTCTTTGAATAGTCCTTTGCTTGTTAGTACACTACTAGGGAAGAATGTGGTAATCAGTCAAGCATATAGAGGTTGTGAACTCTTTATTGATGGTGCTAGACTGATAGTGGACCTTTTACCTCTATACCTAAAGGGTTTAGATGTTATAATTGGAATGGACGCCATGGAGAAGTATCAGGTGAAGTTAGATTGTGGCCTTAAGGAAGTGGAGTTTGATCTGGGAAATGGAGAGAAGGTGATTTTCAGGGGGATAGGAGAGTACCATCGCTAAGAATTATTTCGGCTTATTACGTGACAGAATGATGGGATAGGGATGTGAAACCTTTTTGGCACATGTTGTGGACACTAATGTGAATGAAGGAAAGTTAGAGGATTTTCCAGTTGTGAGGGAGTTTCTAGATGTGTTCACAGAGGATTTACCTAGTTTGCCATCGTTAAGGGAAATTGAGTTTGCTATTGACTTGATTCTCGATACCACGCCTATTTCGATACCTCCATATAGGATGGACCCAGCTGAATTGAAAGAGCTCAAGGAATAGTTGGAGGAACTGTTAGAGAGGGGGTTTATTAGGCCAAGTTCATCACCATGGGAGCGTCGGTTTTATTTGTAAGTGGTAAGTCGACTTGTACCATGTGTAAGTCGACTTATGCTTGATCGGTACTAATAAGTCGCCTTGTTCATCAGTGTAAGTCGACTTATGGATGTCCAGTACCGTTAGATTGTTAGAGTAGGCCCCAAAGGCAATCCCTTTAGCTGCTTTTGTTCATAGTCTTGCATGCGGACTTTATGAATAAATAAAGCAAGGCATATTTCATTTATTTGATATTCATTTTGTTATGAATTGATGTTGATCTTTAATCAAATTAATGAAGTCCATGATATATGACATAGCATGAAGGAAATTATGATGTGATCATACTATTGAGATTCCTATCATGTGCAATTATGTCAAGATTCAAATTATCCTAGTCATAGGATTAACGAGACCGACATCGTTAATCCGGATAGACTAGCACATGTCATATTCCTTGATTGGATCAGCGGTGGATCTCGTAAGCTGTAAATATGAGATATTTAGAGTTGACATGTGGATGCTTACTAGTGGTAGTAAGTACATTGGATGACCGCCATGAGATCATCACATGGGTATTCTATTATAATGTCGGTGATAATCTCATCATAACAATGGTGCAAGTATCCTTAGACTTGAGGTACTCGAGGATATCTTGAATCTTGATTTTGTGCTTTGACTCCATTCCTTGTTGCCTTCAGAAAGTCGCTCGTAGGGTGGTGCTTGGAGTGCAGTTTGAGGTATTCAAGGTAATTGAGTAGCCAATAAAGGATTCACCACTACGGAATAGCGGAAGAGATACCTATGGCCTCTTGTCAGATCATTACTTGGAAATCTCTAATAGGAGTGATTATGTCATGAAGATTGTCTTCATGGACATTCACGATAATGAGTCCGGACGAGACCCGATTTCACTGGGCTAGATAAAGTCTAGTGAGAGTTGACACATGGACCATACTCATAACCAAGTGGGGTATAGGATGGTGAAAGGACGAATTGCACGGTAATTGTCTATGGAAAGGTTCGAATCTGGTTCCTAATGAGCTCGGGTTCATTAGTCAAACCAATTACTTTCGGTCGATTAGGGGTCGTGATGTGTTGCTAGACGCCGCTCATGACTTGCTTAGATTAAGTGTTAATCTAAGTGGCCAACATAATCGGAACCTAATGGGTCACACGATAAGAGTGGATCGAATCAGTAAAATAGTATTGGATAGTGATCCAATATTTGAGAGTAATAGGATTAAATGGATCCCGATGAGATTGGGATATGTCCCGATGAGATCGCGACATCGACATTCTTTGAAAACCATTTCGAGTGATTTTTTACGGCGGGGCCCGCAGACTGTGAGACCGACCCAGTGTGTTGGACCACTTCAGCAACCTATATATCAATTAATTAATTAGATTAATTAATTAATATATGAGTGGACATATGTCATTAGATGAAGGGAGGAGATGAAGTTTGAAAAATCAAACTTCATCTTTAAATTGATTTTTAATCACTTTTAAGGCCACTCACGTGGCTTTCCTTTACCAAGCCATTAAGTGACCTTTTAATTAGAATAAAAGGCATAAAAGCAAGCCTTAAGAGTTAAGGAAGCTAGTGTGGTCGGTGGAGGAAAGCAAAGGAGAAGATTAGTTTGAAAAGTCAAAGTTACATCATTAACTTGACTTTTAATGGCTAATGGCCCTCCCCGTGGGGCTCTCCTTACCAAGCTTTTATATGTTCTTTTAATTAGTTAAAACACATATAGAAGGCATGAGGAAGCTGCTGGAGTCGAAGGTGAAGAGATGATGGCGAAACTTACATGGAAGTTTAAAGAAAATTGGATTTTCAAGGCTTTCTTCACTCTCTTCTCATCTCCAAAGTGCTTCACCAAGGTTTAATCACTTGCTCTTCAAGGATAAGGTGAGATCTAGCAGTCTTTTCTTTAGTCTAGCTATTCCGGGTCAAGGGTTTGTCCCGTTAGGTTTCGACCTCTGCGTGGATATCGTTAGAGGCGGTCTCCTTTGGCGTTATGGTTTGTTGATTATACTTACATGGATCACGGCAAGGAACTTCCGGAACAAAAAGTTTTGTTTTCCGTGACTGTGTCCATGTGATGGACACCCGGGATTTTCCTACAGTGGTATCGAGCCACTTGTGTTGTATAAGCAGTTAAAATGATAACTAGGTCGGAGTTCCTTTGTGAATTGAGCGGTGTAGCATGCTGCCTATGTATATTCGAAATCTGTACAGAGTTAGGGTTTTGAAATTTTCTTATAGACCTGCTCATGAGATGTTGCTGAATGTGTCTATAAAGGAAAAATTTATCAATGTCGTTTGATATGGTTTTGCTAATTTATTCCCTAAAGTTTCGGATGCTGTCTTGTTGAACGTTTCTGAAACAGGTATACTTGTAAATTCGAGAATAAATTCTAGAAAAACAATTTTTCGAATTGGTTTTTACCGACACGTCTCTAAGATGTTTGTGAATGTCTCTGTGGATGGAAAATGTTTTCAAGGTGATTTACTATTTATTTCCGAATTTATTGTATGCTGCTGGGAATATTTGTGTTGAAAAACACAGATTCTGGATCGGCTAGATTGCTGAGGTTGGATGAGTTTTTGTGGGAAATAAATCCTGGAAAAATTCATAGAACATGTTATAACCTCTGTAATTTTCTCAGAATTTATTGAAAGTGTTTCAATGATTATTTCGAGCAAAAGGCAGAGCTTGGCGTTTTGAGAAAGTTCTTTGAAATTTTTTGTGCGGAATGATTGATTGTGTTATTTTCGGTTCCAATGCCTTGAATCATTTTTACTGTGATTAAAAATGTGTTATATTGATGTGGAATGCATGCCAAAATGAGATTCTTGAAATTGGGTTTCCAATAATTTTTGGATGTCGAATAGGTCACTTTAGCGTCTCGTTAGATTATTAGTTATCTTGGTTATTTTGGCGTCGCAATTTTTGTGACAAGTGCGGAGTAATCTTGATAACGTGTAGCCTACCTAGAGATACTTAGCATGATAATTAGATGTTTTTAAAATTATGTGGAAATCTAGTGATTAATTGTGGATTAATCGGTTTCAAGTTTTTCTTATATAGTTTGACTATATGGCATGCATGATTTAATGAAAATGTTTCATTACCACATTAATATAAAGGATAATATACTTTGTATATTGGTATTGTGAATTGAGAATGCTTGGATTGAGAATTAGCCGACTAGATAGCAATTTTCCTTGTGTAAGGCGACTTGTTCAGTTAGATAAGTCGACTTACATGTGCAAGAGTCGCATAAGTCGACTTGTATATTAATACAAGGCGACTTATGACGTCTTGACGACATAAGTCGACTTGCATTGGATAAGTCGACTTATATCATGCCTTGGCAGGATGATGGATGATTTTCGGTATAAATTCAATGTGATTGATGCCATGCCCTAAATTATTCCATATAATCATGGTGACTATAATCCCATAGCTTGGATGAGACCTGAATTTGAAATCCCTCCTCGTAATATGAAAACTAACGCCTTCCATTAATATGGTAAGAACTAGAGTTCTTCTAGGGTTGGGTTGTTGAGCTAACCTCAAGCTCACTCTATACGAATATGTTCGAACCATGAAAATGAGATTTTCGGATTAATGGATCGGTTTTCCTAGAAGCGTTGATTTGTTGAGCTAACCTCAAGGTCAACGTGGACAGAGGCGAAGTTGGGTAGTGTACATCAGATGTACGCGCATTAAGTGTTGATAACCCAATGAATGTGCACACATCAACCGTTGATAACACTGATCGATAGTTATGTCTAAGATGTAATTGGTATGTCTGATACCTCCCGAGACATAAGGTGGCTTGTTGAGCTAACCTCAAGGTCATTCTTAATGTCGGTTATCGATGATGCAATTGGTATGGTGATACTACCGATTGACCTAAGAAGTGGCTTGTTGGGCAAACCCAAGGTCATTCTTAGCAATGTCGGAAATCGACCCACTAGGACATTTTGTCACTTTGTTTCTTGGATTCGTAATGAGGGTTATGGATTCTATTAAACTAGTGGGAGCTATATGTATGTCATTCAAGTCCTTATGATCATACATTTAAGTCTATTCTAACATTCTTTATCTCTCTCTATGGTTAGGTTGATTGAAGATGTCTTCGGTGTGAACTTGCGCTCACTAATTGACTCGAACAAATTACCTGGACCTAATTTTCTTGATTGGCTGAGAAATCTGAGAAATGTTCTCAGATCTAAGGAACTGGGCTATGTCCTTGATGTTCCACTTCCTGATACACTTGCTTTTGATGTTTCTGATAGCGATCAGAAAGTAGGAAGTACTGACCAAAAGAAAACCAAAGGTACCGCCCCAAAGAAACTCGCTTCCATTGTGGCAAGACCGCCACCTTTGGAGGCAAAGCTGTAAAGTCTATCTCGAGTCCACGGCGTAAGAAGGCATCGATGCCTCGACTTCTTCGATATGTTTGTCATTGAGGTTAATATCAGATGTCGATCACAACATATGGGTATTAGATACCGATTGTGGGTCACACATATGTAATGATATCACGGGGCCTCGGGGACGAGGGCGACTCATTAAGGGAGACACGGACCTACGTGTTGGAAATGGAGCAAAAGTTCTGCATTAGCCGTAGGGACTTATGTTTTGACACTCCCAGTGGGCTTGTACTCAAATTGGATGATTGTTATTTTGTACTGTTTTAACAAAGAACATATTATACATTTCTTGTTTAAATAGAATTTGGTTTCCATGTAACTTTTGGAAGCAATGGTTGTTCTATTAGTTTAAATGGAATGCTTTATGGTACGGGTACATTATGCAATGGTATTTACATATTAGATATGTCACATCCAATTATGAATGTCAATGACAAGAAAAGACATAAAAGAGATAATTTAAAATCAACTTACTTATGGCATTGTGCGCCTTGGCCATATAAATGAGAGAGCGATCGCTAAGCTCCATAAGAGTGGGAGTTTAGGGTCATTTGATTATGAATCATATGACACATGTGAATCTTGTTTGTTAGGCAAGATGACTAAGTTACCTTTTAAGGGAAAGGGTTAACGAGCGACTGGATTATTAGACCTAATACATTCAGATGTATGTGGTCCGATGTCCATCCATGCCAGAAGTGGTGATCGTTACTTCATTACCTTTATCGATGATTATTCTCGATATGGGTACTTGTATCTGATGAGATACAAATCAAGCGTTTGAAAAGTTCAAACAATTCAGAAATGAAGTAGAAAAACAACTGGGAAAGGTATTAAGACATTACGATCGATCGTGGTGGTGAATACTTAGACCAAGAGTTTTGGATTATCTCGTAGATAATGGGATTTTATCTCGATGGACTCCACCTTACACACCACTGATGGTGTGGCGAAAGGAGAAATAGAACCTTGTTGGACATGGTACGATCGATGATGGGCTTTATACGATTACCAAAATCCTTTTTGGGGTATGCGCTTGAGGCAATTTGTTTACTTGTTAAGCAGAGTTCCATCAAAGAGAGTTGATGTTACTCCATATGAGATGTGGACTAGCAAGAAACCTTATCTTTCTTATTTGAAAGTTTGGGGTTGTCTTGCTTATGTGAAGCGGACAATGTCAGATAAGCTTGAAACAAAGTCTGACAAATGTCTGTTCGTAGGATATCCTAAAGAAACAAGAGGTTATCAATTCTACCTGGCTGATGAACAAAAGGTGTTTGTTTTAAGGCATGCTGTCTTCTTAGAGAAAGAGTTTCTTTTACAAGAGGACAGTAGGAGCAAAATTGAGCTTGAAGAAGTTCAAGATGCTCGGACAGACGCAGATCAACTGCCTGAACCTGAAACTGTAACTCATACAGATGAGGTAACAGTTCAACCTTCTACTACACACGAAATTGTGAGGTCAAGGAGGATACGCCTGTTCCCAGAGATATGGATTTCGTGAATGAAACGAATGACGTATTGCTCATAGAAGATGATGAGCCTACTACCTATGAAGAGGTTTCAAGAGTTGAGTTCGAGAAATGGCTTCGTGCCATGAAATCAAATGGATTCCATGTACGAAAACCAAGTATGGACTTTGGTTGATGCACCAAGGAATCAAACCCATAGGGTGCAAATGGGTTTTCAAGAAGAAAACCGACATGGATGGTAATGTGATTACCTATAAAGCAAGGCTTGTGGCCAAAGGCTTTCGTCAAAGACAAGGAGTTGACTATGACGAGACCTTCAGTCCAGTAGCAATGCTTAAATCCATTAGGATACTCCTAGCCATTGCCGCTCATTATGATTATGAGATATGGAAAATGGACGTGAAGACAGCTTTCCTGAATGGAAATCTGACTGAGGATGTGTATATGACACAACCTGAGGGCTTCATTTCCTATGATGGCGAAAAGGTATGCAAGCTTCAGAAATCCATTTATGGATTGAAGCAAGCATCCAGGAGTTGGAATATCCGTTTCGATGAGACAATCAAAGAGTTTGGTTTCTCACAAAATCCAGATGAACATTGTGTGTATAAGAAGGTTAATGGAACTGCAATCGTATTCCTTGTGTTATATGTAGATGACATATTATTACTAGGAAACGATGTCTCGATGTTGCAATCAGTAAAAATTTGGTTGTCCAAACAATTTTCCATGAAAGACCTTGGAGAAGCAACTTACATCCTTGGGATAAAGATTTATAGAGATAGATCGAAGAGGTTGCTTGTTCTTTCACAGTCAACGTACATAGACAAGATGCTAAAGAGGTTTAGCATGGAGCAATCTAAGAGAGGGTATCTTCCCATGTCTCATGGGATAACACTCTCGAAGTCTATGTGTCCTAAGACACAGGATGAGAGGATGCGCATGAATATGATCCCGTATGCATCTGCAGTAGGATCTATCATGTATGCTATGCTATGTATGAGACCCGATGTGTCATTTGCTCTAAGTGTTATGAGCAGATACCAATCGGATCCTGGTGAAGGTCACTGGGTGGCTGTCAAGAATATGCTAAAGTACTTGCGAAGAACTAAGGATTTTTTCTTGATATATAGAGATGAAAATCTCCAAGTGAGCGGGCATATAGATGCCAGTTTTCAATCTGATAAGGACGACTTCAAGTCCCAATCAGGTTACGTTTTCACACTGAATGACGGAGCGGTCAGTTGGAAGAGTTCTAAACAAGAGACGACAGCTGATTCAACGACCGAGGCAGAGTACATTGCAGCATCAGATGCAAAGAAAAGGCGGTTTGGATCGAAGTTCATTCTTGAACTTAGTGTAGTTCCCACATTTGTGATGGGCCCATCTGATTGTATTGTGACAACAATGGAGCTATTGCATGAGCGAAAGAACCAAGGTCACATCAACGATCCAAACCGTACTCTGCGATACCATCGATTCGGAGATCATTGCTCGAGGTGATGTCACGATAGAGAATTCTACAGAGCGTAATATTGCCGATCCGTTGACAAAGCCATTGTCATGAAGAATTTTGATTCTCATGTACTCGCTATGGTATTAGATACCAAGGCGATTGGGTTTAGGTCAAGTGGGAGATTTGTAAGTGGTAAGTCAACTTGTACCATGTGTAAGTCGACTTATGCTTGATCGGTACTAATAAGTCGCCTTGTTCATCAGTGTAAGTCGACTTATGGATGTCTAGTACCGTTAGATTGTTAGAGTAGTGCCCTAAAGGTAATCCCCTTTAGCGCGTTTTGTTCATAGTCTTATACAGACTTTATGAATAAATAAAGCAAGGCATATTTCATTTATTTGATATTCATTTTGTTATGAATTGATGTTAATCTTTAATCAAATTAATGAAGTCCATGATATATGACATAACATGAAGGAAATTATGATGTGATCATACTATTGAGATTCCTATCATGTGCAATTATGTCAGTATCTAAATTATCCCTAGTCATAGGATTAACGAGACTGGACATCGTTAATCCGGACAGACTAGCACATGTCATATTCCTTGATTGGATCGGCGGTGGATCTCGAAGCGTAAATATGAGATATTTAGAGTTGACATGTGGATGCTTACTAGTGGTAGTAAGTACATTGGATGACCTGCCATGAGATCATCACATGGGTATTCTATTATAATGTCAGTGATAATCTCATCATAACAATGGTGCAAGTATCCTTAGACTTGAGGTACTCGAGGATATCTTGAATCTTGATTACGTGCTTTGACTCCATTCCTTGTTGCCTTTAGAAAGTCGCTCATAGGGTGGTGCTTGGGTGCAGTTTGAGGTATTGAAGGTAATTGAGTAGCCAATAAAGGATTCACCACTTCTGGAATAGCAGAAGAGATACCCATGGCCTCTTGTCTGGATCATTACTTGGAAATCTCTGGCGCCGGAGTGATTATGTCATGAAGACTGTCTTTATGGACATTCACAGAATGAGTCCCGGACGAGACCCGATTTCACTTGGGCTAGATAAAGTCTAGTGAGAGTTGACACATGAACCATACTCATAACCAAGTGGGGTATAGGATGGTGAAAGGACGAATTGCAGCAGATTATACATGGAAAGGTTCAGAGTGTCTGGTTCCTAATGAGCTCGGGTTCATTAGTCAAACCAATTACTTTCGGTCAATTCGGGGTCATGATGTGTTGCTAGGCGCCGCTCATGACTTGCTTAGATTAAGTGTTAATCTAAGTGGCCAACATAACCGGAACCTAATGGGTCACACACGTAAAGTGGATCGAAATCGTAAAATAGTATTGGATAGTGATCCGATATTTGGAAGCAATAGGATTAAATGGATCCCGATGAGATTGGGATATGTCGATGAGATCGCGACATCGACATTCTTTGAAAACCGTTTAGGTAATTTTTAGCGGTGGGCCCGGCAGACCTAGTAGAGACCAACCCAGGTGTATTTGGACCACTTGACAACCCTATATATCAATTAATTAATTAGATTAATTAATTAATATATGAGTGGACATATGTCATTAGATGAAGGGAGGAGATGAAGTTTGAAAGTCAAACTTCATCTTTAAATTGATTTTAATCACTTTTAAGGCCACTCACGTGGCTTTCCTTTACCAAGCCATTAAGTGACCTTTTAATTAGAATAAAAGGCATAAAAGCAAGCCTTAAGAGTTAAGGAAGCTAGTGTGGTCGGTGGAGGAAAGCAAAAGGAGAAGATTAGTTTGAAAAGTCAAAGTTACATCATTAACTTGACTTTTTAATGGCTAATGGCCCTCCCACGTGGGGCTCTCCCTTACCAAGCTTTTATATGTTCTTTTAATTAGTTAAAACACATATAGAAGGCATGAGGAAGCTGCTGGAGTCGAAGGTGAAGAGATGATGGCCGAAACTTATATGGAAGTTTAAAGAAAAATTGGATTTTTCAAGGCTTTCTTCACTCTCTTCTCATCTCCAAAGTGCTTCACCAAGGTTTAATCACTTGCTCTTCAAGGCTAAGGTGAGATCTAGCAGTCTTTTCTTTAGTCTAGCTATTCCCGGGTCAAAGGGGTTTGTCCCGGTTAGGTTTCCGACCTCTGCGTGGATACCGTTAGAGACGGTCTCCTTTGGTAGTTATGGTTTGGTGATTATACTTACATGGATCACGGCTTATGGAACTTCCGGAACAAAAAAGTTTTGTTTTCCGCACTGTGTCCATGTGATGGACACCCCGGGATTTTCCTACATTATTTGTTAAGAAATAATATAGAACATAGCGAATGTGTATCGATTACCGGAGACTCAATAAGGTGAATATTAAAAACAAGTATCCTTTGCCTTAGATTGACGATCTATTTGACTAGCTGTAGGGAGCAAGGGCCTTTTCCAAGATCGATCTCAGGTCAAGCTATCATCAGCTCAGAATCAAGGAGTCTGATGTAAGCAAGGCAACCTTCAGAACTCAGTATGGGTATTATGAGTTCCTAGTCATGCCATTTGGTTTGACCAATGCTCCAGCTGCTTTCATGGATCTTATGAATACGGCATTCAAAGAGTATTTGGATCAATTTGTTATAGTATTTATCAATGATATTCTGGTGTATTCCAAAAGCGAAGGGGAACATAAGGAGCATCTTAGGATTGTATTGCAGACATTGAGGAAGAGAGAATTGTATGTCAAATTCAGCAAATGTGAATTCTGGCTTCATGAGGTGATATTCCTTGGACATGTGATTTCTAAAGATGGGGTACATGTTGATCCGAGGAAGGTTGAGGCAGTGGTGAATTGGCTTGCACCTAAGACAGTGACAGAGGTGAGGAGTTTTCTGGATCCGGCAGGTTATTATAGGAGGTTTGTTAAAGGATTCTCCATGATAGCTGCTCCATTGACTAAGCTATTAAGGAAGAATCAGAAATTTGTTTGGAGTGAGGAATGTAAAAAAAGCTTTGAAGAGCTCAAGTGCAGATTGACAAGTGCTCCAGTTTTGATTTTGCCTACTGGAGATGAGGGGTATATAGTGTACAGTGATGCTTCAAGAAAGCGTTTAGGTTGTGTGTTGATGCGGGGAGAAAGGGTGATAGCTTATGCTTCAAGGAAACTGAAGCCTTATGAGTTGAATTATCTAACCCATGATCTGGAAGTGGTAGCAGTGATCTTTGCCTAAAAAATTTGGAGATATTATCTGTATAGGGTTTAAACAAGGATCTTTATTGACCATAAAAACCTCAAATACTTACTGAGCCAGAAAGAGTTGAATTTGAGATAGAGAAGGTGAATTGAGTTGCTTAAGGAATATGATTTGTTGATTGAGTACCATCTAGGGAAGGCAAATGTAGTGGTGGATGCCTTGAGTAGGAAATCTTCTATAGCTCATATTTAGACAGTTTATCTACCTTCATTGGAAGAGATGGCTAAGCTTAGAATAAGTTTGAACTAGGAGGAACCTGAGTGTATCGTTGATACTTTCAGAGTGAGACCAATACTTAGAGAGAAGGTTATGGAGTTACAAGCACAAGATGCAGAATTAAGCAAGCTTGGAGAAAAAAATCAAAATGGAAAGAAGTCTGCAGTAGTAGTGAGGGATGATGGACTTATGATGGTAGGGAACAGACTCTGTATTTCGAATGTCAAGGAGGTGAAAGATGAGATACTGGATGAGGCACATAATGCGCCTTATGCGATGCACCCAGGTAGCACCAGGATGTACAGGGATTTGAGAGAGCATTTTTGGTGGAAGGGCATGAAGAAGGATGTAGCAGAGTATGCAAGTAAGTGTCTAGTGTGTAAGTAAGTCAATGCTGAATACCAGGCACCTTCAGGTAAGTTAAGGCCATTGTCCATTCCCGAGTGGAAGTGGCAAAGAGTGACTAAGGATTTTCTGATGGGTTTGCCCAAGACTAGTAGGAAACATGATGCCATATAGGTTATTATGGATTGTTTGATGAAGTCAACCCATTTTCTAGCAATTAAACAGACTAATTCTCTGCATGTGTTAACAAATAAGTATATTGATGAGATAGTGAGATTACATGGGATTCCTGATTCCATAGTTTCTGAGAGGGATTGATGTGATCAAAGGCATGGATGACGATGTGCATGAAGGTGGTGGCGTGCATGGTGAAGGCGTGCATGGAGGTTTGGACTTGAAGAAGAGCTTGCGTGATCAAGGCCAAGGAAGAGACATGTCCATACCAATTGGGCCAATGACTAGGGCGCGGGCTAAGAGGATCAAAGAGGCTTTGTATGCGCATTTGGGCTCATTTATGGAAGACATGCAGCGTGCTAATCCTATAGGAGGAGAGTTATTTAGGTCACAGCTCAAATGGATCCACTTAACTCAAGTCTTTGGGTGAGATATGCATGTGGCTTCGAGGACTTGCATGAATGGGTTGTTTTAATTCACTTGAGCCCAACTTATGTGGACTTAAGTGATCGTGAAAGGCACACCCATCGGATCCGACATGGGGGCATTTTAATTAGCTTTCTTGGACTTATTATTTACGTGGGCTTTCTTGTATTATTAATGACTCATTAGTCACTTAAAACCTAGTATTTATAGACTTATTTTAGGTCGATTAGAGGCGGTGATTCATTATTATGTGCGTATGCGGCTTCCAACTTGAGAGAAAACAAACCTTCTCTTGTTCTTGTTACCTTAAGAACTTATTTCACTTATCAATTGCTTTCCCGGTTGTGGCATGTTTGAGTTCTTTCTTTGAATTCAATTACGATCATCGGGGTTACCTAAAGCGTGTCTTTAGGGGTGTCGTGAGGATTGATTTCATCGTATCTTAGTTAGTTTTGCTTGTCAATTTTGAATTCAAGTCTGTTCTTCCTTGTTCTTCATAACCGACGCAAGTTCTTCCAACAATTCAATCATTCCACCATACCCGAGCTTGGATTTATTCCTTATACAAGATCAACGCAAATTCCTCTTCAATCCTTCCGTTGGTGCGTGTTATTTGGTATCAAAGCCTTGGCGGAGGTAAATTCTAATTGTCTCTCTTGGGTTCTTGTTGTTCTTGTCTTTGGATCTTGTTGTGTTCTTGAGAAATCTGGGTTCTTATCGTTCTTGTGCTGGATTTTGTTGTGTTCTTGAGAAATCTGGTTCTTGTCGTTCTTGTCTTTGCATCTTGTTGTGTTCTTGAAATCTGGGTTCTTATCGTTCTTGTCTTTGGATCTTGTTGTGTTCTTGTTTTGAGAAATCTGGGTTTTGTCGTTCTTGTCTTGGATCTTGTTGTGTTCTTGTTCTTGAGAAACCGGGTTCTTGTCGTTCTTATCTTTGGACCTTGTTGTGTTATTGTTCTTGAGAAATCTTTTCATTCAACGTCAACTACACAACCCATCCAAAATTTTTCGGTTAAGGATTCATCTAATTCTCTTAAAACTCAGTCTTGATTACCTTCTCCCAAAAGCGGAGGTAAAAAAGTTAAAAAAAGGCCTACTTAAAGTTTTCTTCTTTCCTTTGATTTAGCTCATCAATTGAGTAGCACTAGTCTTAACATACCGGTTTCAAAATTTTGGGAATTTCCATCCGATTCCATTGTTCTAGCCTTATTTCGTGTTCTTTGAATTCCAATTGTTCCAAAATTGTCTTCTTTGATCTTGGTATTACTTATTTCAATTTGTCTTTCTTATTCTTCATTTTGTTTGAGTTCATTCTGTCCTAGCATTGTTTCTGTTTCCTTCCTTGTGTCTCGAATTGGTTGACATTCAACAATCTTGCTTGGAGGATCTCGGTTTTCCTTGATTGGGGTTTTGGATATTGAACCACATTCCATGATTTGGGAATTGAATTTGGTTTGAGGAATTATAGTTCTACTTTGTAACTTGAATTTCGAGAGAAATTAAGTGGTAAAAGGCAAGAGTGTGAGTGCATTTGAGGGTGTCATTGCCGTGACATTAAACACGAGGAGAGAGAACATCTTTGAGTGAAACACGTGAAGGAGTATTGTGAGTTGGATTTTTCTTGCACTAACGTTGTTTTGCGGTATATTATTTCCTCACAATGTCACGGGAAGGAGGTAATAATGGTAGCGATGGTAGCAACGGAGGTATTAATGGGAATCAAACCGAGAAATCAATGTTCTTACCATGAGAGCAATGCAACAACAGTTGAGCGGTTCAACTTGGCATTTCTTTGAGATGAGGAGGAGATAGTGAACTCCGACAAGAGAGGCGTGAGGAGCCTCGAGGGAGGCGTGGTGTTAGGCATCAACACCCTCCACCACCATTTGGAGACCACCACCATAATATGACCATGTGGACGACGGAATTGAGGAGGAGGAGGAGGAAGAGTTTGACCACAGACTCTAGGAGGGCACAAATGAGTGAGCCATTAACCCGCTAGATGGAGATATCAAGTCTATCAAAATGCAAATTCCTACCTTGAGGGAGGAATGGCCGAGGCTTACCTAGAATGGGAGAGGAAGGTGGACTTAATTTTGAGTGCCATAACTTCTCCAAGCCAAGAAGGTAAAGCTAGGCTGCGGTGGAGTTTTCGATTATGCATTGATTTGGTGGGACAGTTGATGACTTCGGGAGGAGGAATGGAGAGAGGGCTATCTCTACTTGGGCAGCCATGGCTCGCATGAGGAAGAGGTTTGTGCCTTCTTACTATTATAGGAGATGCACCAAAATTGTAGAGACTCACTCAAGGGTCTAGATCGGTGGAGGATTACCACAAAGAGATGGAGATAACCATGATCCGAGCCAACATAAAAGAGGACGCAGAGGCGACTATGGCACGTTTTGAGTGGCTTGAACCAGAGATAGCCAATGTGGTGGAGTTGCAAACACTATGTGGAGATTGAGGACATGGTGAACATGGCCATGAAAGTGGAAAGGCAACTCAAGAGTAGAGTGGCAGCAAGGAGTGGATCGGTATTTAGTCCATCATGGGGTTGAAATGGCCCGTGAGAGAGGAGAAGTCGAAAGACAAAGGGCGGACCTCGAGGAGACACCCAAAAGCGAAATGTGGGTCGACCAAAAGGTACACCTAATTCTCATGCCTCATCTAGCAAACAATCTAGTATTAAATGCTTTAGGTGTTTGGGCAATGGACATATTGCATCACGATGCCCTAATAAAAGGCTATGTTTATCTTGGGATAATGGGGTAATTGATTACGAGGATAGTGATTGTGATAATGATGTGTTGCCTTGTTATAATGCTTGTGATGATGATGATGATGATTGTGTAGAGAGGGCTGTCACGGGGAAGTGCTTGTTGTTAGGCGTGTTTTGAGTGTTAGGGCCAAAGATGCACTCTTGATCGAGGGAGAATTTGTTTCACACGAGGTGTTTGGTGGGTGGAAAGGTTTGTAATCCGATCATTGATGGGGGTAGTTGCACTAATGTAGCTAGTGTCACCATGGTTGAGAAGCTGGGGTTACCTTATAGGAAACATCAGGAACCTTACAAGCTCTGATGGTTTAATGATAGTCTTGATGTGAAAGTGACAAAGGTGTGTTGGTGTCATTTTGGTAGGTAGATATGAGGATGAGGTGTTGTGTGATGTAGTACCTATGGAGGCTGGTCATATATTGCTTAGGAGACCTTGGCGGTTTGATAGAAGGGTAGCACATGATGGATATACCAATAGGTATTCGTTTAAGTTTAAGGTAGGAACTTCACTCTTATACCCTTATCACCTCATGAATTGTACTGGACTGTTGAAAGCAAGTAAATGTGAGGAGGGTTTGGGTAGTGAGCTCAAAAGAAAGATGAGAGAAAAGAAGCCCAAAAGCAAATTGAGAGTGGCCCAAAGGTGAGGATTTGCACAGGAGAGGAAAAGAAGGTGGGATGTGCGGGAGAGAAGAACTCTGTAGAGAAAGGAAGAGTGGAGAGAGAGAAGAAGGTGAGTTTGTTTGAGAGAGAAATATTTGAGGAGAGCTAGTGGGCGAAGAGAACACTATTGTTGCTTAGGTATAGGGAGTGTTTGATGGTGACACCGACCCTCTTGCTTCCTTGCCTAGTGTCTTTAGTTCTCTTTTGTAGGAATACACCGATGTCTTTAGGAGGAGATGCCCAATGGATTTGCCACCTTGAGGGACATAGAGCACCAAATCGATTTCATACCGGTGCCTGATTCCAAACCGCCAGCCTATCGGAGTAACCCCGAGGAAGCGAAGGAACTTCAAAGGCAAGTGGATGAGTTGTTGGAAAAGGGCATGTGAGGGAGAGCTTGAGCCCGTGTCTTTGTGCGGTCTTGTTGGTGCCAAAGAAGGATGGAACACGGAGGATGTCGTGGACTGTCGTCTGTGAATAAAATCATCAGAAAGTATCGCCACCCTATTCCTAGGTTAGGCGATATGCTTGATGAGTTGCATGGTGCATGTGTATTTACTAAGATTGATTTGAAGAGTGGATACCATCGATTGAATGAATCCAGGAGATAAATGGAAGCGCTTTCAAAACCAAGTATGGGTTGTATGAGTGGTTGGTTATGCCATTTGGCTTAACTAATGCACCCAACACTTTTACGCGGTTGATGAATCATGTATTGCGTGCATTTCTTGGTAAATTTGTGGTTGTTTACTTTGATGACATTTTGGTTTATAGCACTACTATTGATGAGCATGTCGTGCGTGTGAGGAGTGTGTTGGATGTGTTGAAAGGAGAAGCTGTATGCCAATCTTAAAAGTGTACTTTTGCATTGATCGACTTGTCTTCTTAGGATTTGTAGTCGGTTCTCGTGGTGTTGCGGTAGATAGTGAAAAGGTGAAGGCCATCCAAGATTGGCCAACACCTAAGAGTGCGAGTGAGGTGAGGAGCTTTCACGGACTTGCTAGCTTTATAGGAGGTTTGTGAGAGATTTCTCCACTATTATCGCTCCTTTGACCGAGATAGTCAAGAAGGAGAAGGGGTTTGTATGGGGAGAGGAGCAGACGCGTGCATTCATATTGTTGAAAGAAAATTATGTTCTGCTCCTATTTTGTGCTTGCCAAATTTTGATAAGGCATTTGAGGTTGAATGTGATGCTTCGGAATTGGTATAGGTCTTTGTGCTTTGCGGAAAACAAACCGGTAGCTTACTTGGTGAGAAGTTGAGTGGTGCACAACTCAACTATCCGACCTATGACAAGGAGCTATATGCGAGTGGTGAGAGCATTGGAGGTGTGGCAACACTACCTTCAGCCACGTGAGTTTGTCATTAGGACGGATCACGAGTTCTTGAAGCACTTGAAAGGACAAGGCAAGTTGAGCAAACGACATGCCACGTGGGTGGAGTTTTGGAGACATTTCCATATGTCTGCAAAGAAAGCAAGGGAAGGAAAGCGTGGTTCTTGATGCGTTATCTAGGAGGTATTCCTTGGTTACTACCCTTAGTTCACAACTTTAGGGTTTGAGCAACTAAAGGAGTTGTATGCTCGATAATGACTTTGCTTCGTGTATATTGCTTGTGAGCATCTGCGTTTCAGAAATTTTATAGGCATGATGGCTATTTGTTTAGAGGTAGTCAATGTGTGTGCCTAATTGTTAGTTCGTGCTTTGTTTGTGCGTACGAGGCTCATAGTGGTGGTTTGATGGGTCATTTTGGGGTTGCTAAGACTTTGGATATTTTGCATGAGCATTTTATTGGCTTTGGTATGCGCAAGGATGTTGGCGAGTGTGTGCTAAGTGCATTGCATGTAGAGCAGGCAAAATCAACAATCAAACCTCATGGATTGTATACCCTTTACCTGCGCTTCTTGAACCATGGGTTGATTTGTCTATGGACTTTGTTTTGGGTCTACCTAGAACAAAGAGAGGTTTTGATAGCATCTTTGTGGTTGTGGATCGTTTAGTAAGATGGTGCATTTCATTGCATGCCATAAGGACCGATGATCTTTGTATATGTGGCTGACTTATTCTTTAGGGATGTTGTTAGGTTGCATGGCATTCGAGGTCGATTGTATCCGATCGAGATACTAAGTTTTGAGCCATTTTGGCGTGTGTTATGGGGCAAGTTAGGAACCAAATTGTTATATTCCACTACTTGTCATCCACAAATGATGGGCAAACCGAGGTTGTGAATAGGACCTTGGGAACTTTGTTGCGTCTTGTTGTAGGTCGAAATTTGAGAACTTGGGGAATGTTTACCTTTCATTGAATTTGCATATAATAGATGTGTGCATTCCACTACAGTTTTTCTCCTTCGAGTTGGTTTATGGTTTTAATCCATAAGCTGTCTTGGATTTGGTACCTTTACCTTTGCATGAATTGTCTAGTCTGGATGGAACACGTGAAATTTGAGTTGGTTAGGGAACTTCACGAGAAGCGAGGCAACACATTGAGCAAAGAAGCGGGTCTCGCCGAGCAAGCCAACAAAGGCGCGAGATTAGTGACCTTCGAACTTGGTGATTGGGTTTGGGTTCATTTGAGAAAGGAGCGATTTCTACTCAAAGAAAATCCAAAATGGATCGAGGAGATGGTCCATTCCAGTGTTGGAGAAGATCAATGACAATGCCTACAAGATTGATCTTCTAACCGAGGACGAATCTTTTTAAGGAGGAGGGGGTGATGTGAGCAAAGGCATGGATGACGATGTGCATGAAGGTGGTGGCGTGCATGGTGAAGGCGTGCATGGAGGTTTGGACTTGAAGAAGAGCTTGCGTGATCAAGGCCAAGGAAGAGACCTATCCATACCAATTGGGCCAATGACTAGGCGGCGGGCTAAGAGGATCAAAGAGGCTTTGTATGCGCGTGTGGGCTCATTTATGGAAGACATGCAGCGTGCTAATCCTATAGGAGGAGAGTTATTTGGGTCACAACTCAAATGGATCCACTTAACTCAAGTCTTTGGGTCGAGATATGCATGTGGCTTGAGGACTTGCATGAATGGGCATTTTAATTCACTTGAGCCCAACTTATGTGGACTTAAGTGATCAAAGAAGGCACACCCATCAGACCGGACATGGGGCATTTTAATTAGCTTTCTTGGACTTATTATTTACTTGGGCTTTCTTGTATTATTATTGACTCATTAGTCACTTAAAACCTAATATTTATAGACTTGTTTTAGGTCGATTAGGCGCATGATTCAGATTATTGTGTGCGTACCACCGGCTTCCAACTTGAGAGAAAACAAACCTTCTCTTGTTCTTGTTACCTTAAGAACTTATTTCACTTATCAATTGCTTTCCGGTTGTGGCGTGTTTGAGTTCTTTCTTTGAATTCAATTCGATCATCGGGGTTACCTAAGGCGTGTCTTTAGGGGTGTCGTGAGGATTGATTTCATACGTATCTTAGTTAGTTTTGCTTGTCAATTTTCGAATTCAAGTCTGTTCTTCCTTGTTCTTCATAACCGACGCAAGTTCTTCCAACAATTCAATCATTCCAGCCATACCCAGAGCTTGGATTTATTCCTTATACAAGATCAACTCAAATTCCTCTTCAATCCTTCCGTTGGTGCGTGTTAGGGATCCTCGATTTACTTCGAAATTTTGGGGAAGCTTGTAAGAAGCTTTAGGAACCAAGTTGAATTTTAGCACAGCTTTCCATCCCTTGAAAGATGGCCATTTAGAGAGAACCAGTTGGACCCCGGAGGGAATGCTCAGGCCATGTGTGATGGATTTCAAAGGAGTTTGGGATGAACATTTGCCATTAGTCAAATTTGCTTACAATAATTCGTACCATTCTAGCATTCAAATGGCTCCTTATGAAGCACTGTATGGAAGGAGATGTAGAACTCCAATATTCTGGGATGAGGAAGGAGAAAGGAAACTGATCGGACTAGAGTTGCTTCACATGACAGTTGACAAGGTCAATCTAGTTAAACAATGGCCTAAGGCAACTCAAGATAAAATGAAGAGTTATACTGACACACCGAAAAGAGATGAAGTATGAATTCAGTGAGAAAGTGTTTCTTAAGACGTCTCCTTGGAAAGTATTCATGAGATTTGGCAAAAAAGGCAAGTTGAGCCCGAGATATGTGGGTCCCTATGAAATTCTTGAGAGGATTGGACCGCTAGCTTATAGGTTGGCATTGCCCCCAAAATTATCCTACATACATGATGTTTTTCATGTTTCCATGCTGAGAAGGTACAGGTCAAATCTTTCTCACAACATTCAGACCACTAAGGTTCAGTTGAGGGATGATCTGAGTTACGAGGAGACTCCAGTTGAGATTTTGGACACCAAGGAGAAGGTTCCCAAGAACAAGACTGTTCAATTAGTCAAAGTCCTTTGGAGAAATCATTCAGTAGAAGAGGCCACTTGGGAGTCATTGGAATCCATGAAAGAGAAATATCCACGTCTCTTCAATCACTTAGGTAAGAATTTCAAGGAATAAATTTTTTAAGATGGGGAGAAATGTTGGTTCCTAAATTCTTTTCTTATTGCCTAATCATGATTTCAATTAAAATTTTTTGAGGTCTTGATTTTATTAATTATTTTCTTTGGAGTTTAATTAGCATGTCAATGATTGGAGGATTTATTGCTTAGATTGATGGAATTAGAAGTATTAAATGGAGAAATTAAGAGTAAGTTAGAGTATAGTATGGTGTAAGTTAAATTGAAGAAGTAAGAATATATGAGGGCAAAATTGGAATATCACTTAAGGTTAGAAGGCTAAGGCATTACATGGAAGGACATAATGGTCATTGCTCATACATTTAAGGAATAAGTGAAAGAAGTTATTGTCTTACATTGAAATTGAAGAGAGAATCGTGAGTGGGGGAGAAGAATGGAGAAAAAGAAGAGGAAAGCTAGGGTTTGGAGATTCTTGAAGATTTTGAAGAATTTGAAGCATCAACGAGTAAGAATGAGCATCATTCCATCTTGTTTGGTTAGATGAAACTCAAATATAGCTTAACATGTGTGGGAAGTGTAGGTGCAAGTCGACTTGTACATGGGGTAAGTCGACTTACACGTATTCAGTACCGATAAGTCGACTTGTACATGGGGTAAGTCGACTTATACAAGAACGGTACTGTTTATATTGTGCCCTAAAGGCAATCCCCTTTAGCGCGTTTTGTTCAAAGTCGTGTGCAGACTTTATGAATAAATAAAGAAAGGCATATTTCATTAATTTGATGTTCATGAACATTGTTTATGAATTGATTGGATCTTTAATCGAATTAATGAAGTCCATGATATATGACATAGCATGAAGGAAATTATGATGTGCTCATACTCCTGAGATTCCTATCATGTGCAATTATGTCAATATCTAAATTCTCCCTAGTCATAGGATTAATGAGACTGGACATCATTAATCCGGATAGACTAGCACATGTCATATTCCTTGATTGGATCAGCGGTGGATCTCGTAAAGCGTAAATATGAGATATTTAGAATTGACATGTGGATGCTTACTAGTGGTAGTAAGTTCATTGGATGACTGCCATGAGATCATCACATGGATATCTTATCTAAGTGTCGGTGATAATCTCATCATAGCAATGGTGCAAGTATCCTTAGACTTGAAGTACTCAAGGATATCTTGATCACGATCCCGTGCTTTGACTCCATTCCTTGTTGCCTTCCGGAGGTAACTCATAGGGTGGTGCTTGGAGTGCGACTTGAGGTATTCAAGATAATTGAGTAGCTAATAAAGGATTCACCACTACGGATTAGCGGAAGAGATACCCATGGCCTCTTGTCGGGATCATTACTTGTAAGGTGGCCAACAAATATGTCATGAAGAGTGTCCTCATTGACATATAGAGTAATGAGTCTAGGACAAGAACTAATTTCAACAGGCTAGACTCGGTCTAGTGAGAGTTGACACTTTGACCATACTCATAACCAAGTGGAGTATAGGATGGTGAAAGGACTAATTGCAAGAATTGTCTATGGAAGGGTTCGTGATCCGTTCATAATGAATACATCAAACCGATTACTTTCCGGTCAATTGGGGGTCGTGATGTGTTGCTAGATACCGCTCATGACTTGCTTAGATTAAGTGTTAATCTAAGTGGCCAACATAACCGGAGCCTAAAGTGGTCACACGATAAGAGTGATTCAGAGAATCTGTAAAATAGTAATTGGACTGAGTTCCAATTATGGAGAGCAATCGAATTAAATGGATCCCGATGAGATCGAGATATGTCCCGATGAGATCGCGACATCGATATTGCTAAGAAAGGTCTCCGGGGCGTTTTCGGTACCGGAGCCCGGTAGGCCGGTAGGACCGACCCCAGTTGGACTGGACCTTAGCAATTATATTCTAATTAATTAATTAAGTAATTAATTAATTAATTATTATATAAATATATGCATGTGTTCGTTTGAAAGTGGGAGGAAGAAGAGATTAGCTTTGAAAAGTCAAAGCTTGATTTCTTTATTCCATTTATTAATGAATGGCTATTAAGCCATACACATGGCCTCATCTTATGGTAGTATTTTAATGGTTTAAATACATATAAGATGGCTTACTTTGCAAGATGATGAACGACGGTTTTGCTAGGGATGAGAAGTTGGAAAACTTAAGTGTTAAGTTTGCTTTGAAAATGAGTTTTCATTCTTCTTCTCTCATAAGCATCATCGTTTTTCTCTTCTTCTCCAAGCAATTCCAACGTTGATTCAAGCTCTCCAGAGGACAGAGGTAGGGTCTAGAGCCTTTAATCTGTTCTAGCTATTCCCGGGTCAAAGGGGTTTGACTCGGTTAGGTTTTCTGATCTCTGCGTGGATCACCTTTAGAGATAGTCTCTTTTGACTATTTAGGTTGATGTCTTCATACCGACACCTGGATCCTGGGTTTCGGGAAAGTCTCGGGAACAAAAATTTTTGTTTTCCGCTGCCGGTACATGTGATGTACCTCCCGGGATTTTCCTACAGTGGTATCGGGCGTCGGTGTCCCGTATGAAGCTAAAACCTAAGCGAGATCAGAAACCCTAATGGAATTTTCTGTTGATGCATGCTTGCTGTCCAATTTTCGAATTTATATTGTGATATGTTTTTCGAAATTTTTCTAACCAGGATTGTTCATAACATGTTAGAGAATATGTCTATGAAATTTGAGAATTTATCGATTTGATTTGATATAGTTTTGCTAATTTAATTCCCTAAGTTTCGGATGCTGTTTTGTGAAACGATTCTGGAACAGGCAGTAGTATAAATTCGATAATAAATTCTAGAAAAATGGTTTTTCGGATTTTCCTTCACCTACATGTGTCTAAGATGTTGTTGAATGTCTATGAGCATGGAAATTGGATTTCAAGGTGATTGGATATTTATTTTGGATTTTATTCTATGCTTTTGGGAATTGCTGTGCTGATGAATACAGATTTTGAATCGGTTTTGTTATTTAGGTTGACTGAGTTTTTGATGGCTAAAAATCCTGAACAATTTCAGGTAGCATGTTCTGAACATTTACTAACATATTCAATTTTCTCAGAATTTATTGAAATTGTTTCATTGATCATTTCGAGCAATGTACAGAACTGGACAGTTTTGTGAAAAATTGTTGGGACTGTTTTGCTTGGCTTGATTGAGTGTGCTTTTTCAGTTCCAATGCCTTGCACCATTTTTAATGTGATTAAAAATGTGTTATCTTGATGTATCATGATTTCCAAACTGAATTGCTTGAAGTTGCATTTCCAAGAATTTTCGGATGCCTAAGTGATCACATTAGTGTCTCGTTAGTATATTGCATTATCTTGTTTGTTTTGACCGTCATATTTTTATGGCATGTGCTGAAGTAAATTTGATAATGTATGTGCTAGCTAGAGATGCTTAGGATGATAATTTGGGTGTTCCTAAATTATTTGGAAATTAATGAGTTTTGACTCATTTCAAGCTTTTCATATGGTTTGACTATATAAGGCTTTCATGGTTCAATGAAGTGTTCATTGAGACATCAAAGTAGCGAATATTACCTTAGGTATGTTGGTATTGTGAATTGGAATTGCAAGGATTGAGGAATTAGCCGATTAGAGAATTATAGCAAATTCATTGGACAAATCGACTTATTTGGAGTATAAAGCGACTTGTTCAGGCTCTGTGCATAAGTCGACTTGCAAAGGTACAAGGCGACTTGTCGCGCATGGTAAATGCATAAGGCGACTTATATCGAGATAAGTCGACTTGTGCGAGGGCGAAGACAAAGCGACTTGTATTATGATACAAGGCGACTTGTGTATGGGCGAGGGCATAAGGCGACTTGCATTCGTTGTAAGTCGACTTGTGGCATGCTCGAGTTAGATGATGGATGATTAAAAGATTGCTTCAATGTGATTGATGAAACCTAAATCATTCCATATAGTCTGGCGACTATAATCCTTCACTTGAGTCGAGAATTTGAAATCCTCCTCGGAATATGAAAACTAACGCCTTCCATTAATATGGTAAGAGCGGAGTTCTTATAGGTCGGGTTGTTGGGCAAACTCAAGCTCACTCTATACGGATATGTTCGAACCATGAAAATAAGATTTTCGATTAATGGGTTGGTTTTCCTTTGGGCGTTGGTTTGTTGAGCAAACTCAAGGTCAACGTGGATAGAGGCGAAGTTGGGTAATGTACATCGGGATGTACACGCATCAAGGAGTTGATAACCCAATGTAAGTGCACACATTAACAAGTTGATAGCACTGATCGATAGTTGTGTCTAAGATGTAATTGGTATGTCTGATACCTCCCGAGACATAAGGTGGCTTGTTGGGCAAACCCAAGGTCATTCTCAATGTCGGTTATCGATGATGCAATTGGTATGTCCGATACCTACCGATTGACCTAAGTTGTGGCTTGTTGGGTAAACCCAAGGTCACTCTTAGCAATGTCGGATATCGACCCACTAGGACATTATGTCATATTGTTTCTTTGGATTCGTAAAGAGGGTTATGGATTCTAGGAAACTAGTGGGAGCCATATGCATGTCATGCAAGTCCTTATGATCATGCAGGCATTTCTATTCTAACATTCCTTCGCTCTATCGCGTTTAGGTTGATTGAAGAAGTTTTTCAGTGTGAATTTTCGCTCTCTATTTTGGACCGAATTTTCTTGATTGGCTGAGGAATCTGAGAATTGTTCTCAGATCTGAGGAACTGGGATACGTCCTAGATGTTCCACTTCTAGATGCACCTGCTGTCAATGCTTCTGATGAGGATCAGAAAGCATATCGTAAGCATCTAAAGGACAGTGACATGGCTACTTGCATTATGCTTGCCTCGATGTCACCAGAGCTGCGAAGCGACGAGTCCATGGATGCTCACACTATAGTATTTCATCTTAGGAGGCGATGAGTAAGCTCGATCTCGAAAGGTTCGAGACCTCGAGGCTTCTTCACCACAAAGATGGCTCCAAGGACATTTGCATGCAAGATGCCCGAAGATGAATGGCTATATAGAGAGATTGGTTGTCTTAGGATTTGTAATGGATTATGAGTTAAGTATAGACTTGATTCTGGTTGGATTGTCTGACAGTTTTTCACAGTTTGTGATAAACTATCAGATGAACCAAATATCCACAACAATTCTCGAGTGATCAATCGCCAAGACAAACCGTGACGTGCTATCAAGGAAGGATAGCAAGCAAGTGCTAGTGGTGGATGCTTCTTCTTCTGGTCCAAAGAAGAAAAAGGCCAAGAAACCAAATGGAAGTGCCATCAAGGAAAAACCAAAGATACTGCCCCAAAAGGATTTTGCTTTCATTATGGCAAGGCCGGCCTTTGGAGGCTAAACCGTAAAGTCTATTGGAGTTCTGAAGCGTAAGAAGGCATCAAATGCCTCTACTCCTTCAAATATGTTTGTCATTGAGGTTAATACTGTTTCTGATCAAAACATATGGGTATTTGATACCGGTTGTGGCTCATACATATGAAATGATATGTAGGGCCTCAGGGACAGTAGACAACTCATAAAAGGAGAACTAGACCTTCGTGTAGGTAATGCAGCAAGAGTTGCTACATTAGCCGTAGACACTTATGTCTTGTCACTCCCTAGTGGGCTTGTATTCAAATTGGATGATTGTCATTTTGTACCCGTTTTAAACAAAGAACATATTGTATGTTTTATGTTTAATTAGAGCTGATTTCCATTTGACTTTTAGAAGCAATGGTTGTTCTATTAGTTCGAATGGAATGCTCTATGGTACTGGTACATTATGCAATAGAATTGACATATTAGATATGTCATATCCAGTTATGAATGTCAATGACGCGGAAAGACATAGTCGAGATAATTTAAAATCAACTTACTTATGGCATTGTCGGCTTGGCCATATAAATGAGACACGCATCGCTAAGCTCTATAAGAGTGGATGTTTAGGGTCATTTGATTATGAATCATATGACACATGCGAATCTTTTTAGTAGGCAAGATGACTAAGTTATCCTTTAAAGGAAAGGGTGAACGAGTGAATGGAGTATTAGACCTAATACATTCAGATGTATGTGGTCCGATGTCCATCCATGCCAGAAGTGGTTGTCTTTACTTCATTACTTTTATCGGTGATTATTCACGATATAGGTATCTGTATCTGATGAGATACAAATCTGAAGCATTTGAATAGTTCAAATAATTCAGAAATGAAGTAGAAAACTAATTTGGTAAAAGTATGAATACATTACGATCTGATCGTGGTGGAAAATGCTTAGACCAATAGTTTTGAATTATCTCAGAGATAATGGAATTTTATCTCAGTATACTCCACCTTGCATGTCGCAGCACAATAGTGTGGCTGAAAGGAGAAATCGAACCTTGTTAGACATGGTGCGATTGATGATAGGTTTTGCACAGTTTTGGGAATATGCGCTCGAGACAGCTGTTTACTTGCTAAACAGAGTTCCATTAAAGACAGTTGTGGTTACTCCATATGAAGATATGGACTAACTGAAAGCCCTATCTTTCTCATCTGAAAGTTTGGGATTGTCCTGCTTACGTGAAGCGGACACAGTCAGATACATTTGATGTAAAAGCTGACATGTGTTTGTTCGTAGGATATCGTGGGATATCAATTCTACCTTGCTGAGGAACAAAAGTTGTTTGTTTTAAAGCATGCTGTTTTCTTAGAGAAAGAGTTTCTTTTACAAGAGGACAGTGGGAGCAAAGTTGAACTTGAGGAAGTTCAAGATGCTCGAACAAACGCAGATCAATCGCTGCTGAACAATCGTAACTCATATAGATGAGGTAATGATTCAACCTTCTATTACACAAGAATTTCAGAGGTCATGTAGGATACGCCTGCTTCTCGAGAGATATGGATTTCGTGAGGAACAGAATGGCGTATTGCTCATACGAGATGATGAGCTTACTACCTATGAAGAGGTTCTGAAAAGTTCAGAGTCTGAAAAATGGCTTTGTGCCATGAAATCTGAATGGATTCCATGTATGAAAACCAAGTTTGGACTTTGGTTGTTGCACCCGAAGGAATAAAGCCCATAGGGTGCACATGGGTTTTCAAGAAGAAAACCGACATGGATGGTAATGTGATTACTTATAAAGCAAGGCTTGTGGCTAAAGGATTTCGTCAGAGACAAGGAGTTGACTATGATGAGACCTTCAGCCCCGTAACAATGCTTAAATCCATTCGGATACTCCTAGCCATTGCCACTCATTATGATTATGAGATATGGCAAATGGATGTGAAGACAGCTTTCCTGAATGGAAATCTTCCAGGAGGATGTATATGACACAAACAGAGGACTTCACCTCCTATAATGGCGAAATGGTATGCAAGCATCGTAATTCCATGTATGGATTGAAGCAAGCATCCAGGAGTTGGAATATCCGTTTTCATGAGGTACTCAAAGAGTTTGGTTTCTCACAAAATTGGATGTACATTGTGTGTATAAGAAGGTTCATGGAACCGCAATCGTATTCCTTGTGTTATAAGTAGATGACATATTAATACTAAGAAAACGATGTCTCTATGCTACAATCGCTAAGATTTGGTTGTCCAAACCTTTTGCGATGAAAGACCTTGGTAAAGCAACTTATATCCTTGGGATAAAGATTTATAGAGATAGATCAAAGAAGTTGCTTGGTCTTTCACAATCAACGTACATAGGTAAGATGCTAAAGAGGTTTAGCATGGAACAATGCTATGTACGAGACCCGATGTATTATATGCTCTAAGTGTTACGAGTAGATACTACTCGGATCCTGGTGAGGGTCACTAGGTGGCTGTCAAGAATATCCTCAAGTACTTGCGAAGCACTAAGGATGTTTTCTTGACACATGGAGATGAAAATCTCCAAGTGAGCGGGCATACAAATGCCAGTTTTAATCTGATAAGGATGTTTTTGAATCACGATCAGGTTATATACATTCACACTGAACGGCCTGACGGTCAGTTTGAAAGAGTTCCAATCAAGTGACAACTGTTGATTCAACAACCGAGGCAGCGTACATTGCCGCATGAGATGCGCAGAGGAAGCATTTTGGCTCAAACAGTTCATTACTGAACTTGGTATGGTTCCTAGCTGTGATGAGCCCATAGGATTGTATTGTGATACAATGGGGCTAGTCTTGTGAGGAAAGGAACCAATGTCTCATCATCGATCCGCATATCGCACTCGCCGATTCCATTTGATTCGGAAAATCATCGGTTGAGATGATGTCCTTATAGAGAGAATTCCACGAGCAAAGTGTTGTCGATCCGATGACAAAGCCATTGTCACACGAGAATTGTGATTCTTATGTACTCGCTTTTGATATTAGATACTAAGGCGATTGGCTTTAGGTCAGTGGGAGATTTGTAAGTGCAAGTCGACTTGTACATGGGGTAAGTCGACTTATCGTATTCGATCTGGAAATAAGTCGACTTGTACGTGGGGTAAGTCGACTTATGCAAGAAGCAATCTTGTTTATATTGTGCCCCAAAGGCAATCCCTTTAGCGTTTTGTTCAAAGTCGTAATGTGGACTTTATGAATAAATAAAGAAAGGCATATTTCATTAATTTGATGTTCATGAACATTGTTTATGAATTGATTGGATCTTTAATCGAATTAATGAAGTCCATGATATATGACATAGCATGAAGGAAATTATGATGTGCTCATACTCACGAGATTCCTATCATGTGCAATTATGTCAAGATATCTAAATTCTCCTAGTCATAGGATTAATGAGACGGACATCATTAATCCGGATAGACTAGACATGTCATATTCTTGATTGGATCAAGCGGTGGATCTCGTAAGCTGTAAATATGAGATATTTAGAATTGACATGTGGATGCTTACTAGTGGTAGTAAGTTCATTGGATGACCTGCCATGAGATCATCACATGGATATCTTATCTAAGTGTCAGTGATAATCTCATCATAGCAATGGTGCAAGTATCCTTAGACTTGAAGTACTCAAGGATATCTTGGATACTGATCCTGTGCTTTGACTCCATTCCTTGTTGCCTTCCAGAGGTAACTCATAGGGTGGTGCTTGGGTACAGCTTGAGGTATTCGAAGATAATTGAGTAGCCAATAAAGGATTCACCACTTCTGGATTAGCAGAAGAGATACCCATGGCCTCTTGTCGGGATCATTACTTGTAAGGCTGGCCAGCAAATATGTCATGAAGAGTGTCCTCATTGACATATAGAGTAATGAGTCCTAGGACAAGAACTAATTTCACTTGGGCTAGACTCAGTCTAGTGAGAGTTGACACTTTTACCATACTCATAACCAAGTGGGGTATAGGATGGTGAAAGGACTAATTGCACAAAGAATTGTACATGGAAGGGTTCGTGATCTGGTTCGTAATGAATACATCAAACTGATTACTTTCCAGTCAATTGGGGGTCATGATGTGTTGCTAGATACCGCTCATGACTTGCTTAGATTAAGTGTTAATCTAAGTGGCCAACATAACCGGGAGCCTAAAGGGTCACACGTATAAGAGTGATTCAGAGAATCTGTAAAATAGTAATTGGACTGAGTTCTAATTATGGAGAGCAATCGAATTAAATGGATCCCGATGAGATCGAGATATGTCCCGATGAGATCGCGACATCGATATTGCTAAGAAAGGTCTCCGGGCATTTTGATGGAGTCGGGCAGAGTTTGCGGTAGACCTAAAGACCCTAGTTGGATCGACCTTAGCAATTATATTCTAATTAATTAATTAAGTAATTAATTAATTAATTATTATATAAATATATGCATGTGTTCGTTTGAAAGTGGGAGGAAGAAGAGATTAGCTTTGAAAAGTCAAAGCTTGATTTCTTTATTCCATTTATTAATGAATGGCTATTAAGCCATACACATGGCCTCATCTTATGGTAGTATTTTAATGGTTTAAATACATATAAGATGGCTTACTTTGCAAGATGATGAACAGCGGTTTTGCTAGGGATGAGAAGTTGGAAAACTTAAGTGTTAAGTTTGCTTTGAAAATGAGTTTTCATTCTTCTTCTCTCATAAGCATCATCGTTTTCTCTTCTTCTCCAAGCAATTCAACGTTGATTCAAGCTCTCCAGAGGACGAGGTAGGGTCTAGCAGCCTTTAATCTGTTCTAGCTATTCCCCAGGTCAAAGGGGTTGACTCGGTTAGGTTTTCTCGATCTCTGCGTGGATCACCTTTAGAGATAGTCTCTTTTGGCTATTTAGGTTGATGTCTTCATACCGACACCTGGATCCTGGGTTTCGGGAAAGTCCCGGGAACAAAAATTTTTGTTTTCCGCTGCCGGTACATGTGATGTACCTCCCGGGATTTTCCTACAGGAAGTTATTAGTGAATGCTATAGGCAAGTGTTCTCTTTTATGATTAATGATCGAAGATAGATTTTGATGTATTTGTCAAAGATATTGGGTTGAAATGTGTTTGGAAATGAAGTAGAAAACATGAGTTTGTGTTAATATGGGTTGTATATGAAAGGGGGGAAGTGAAAAGATGAAAATGTAGCAAAAAAGGTCTTCGGTGTCAATTTCTGGAGAAGTTAGCCGCGACGAACTTCTGACTTCACCGCGGTAAACTCTAGTTTTCTTGCACAGATATGTTTTAGTATTTTAGGCATAACTTTTGATGTAGATGTCAAAATTGAGTGATTTTTGATTTGGTGTAAACTAGAGACATTGGTCTATAAAGGAACTGAGTCTAAATTCAGTCTCTAAGAATTTTAATTTTGGGAGTGAAGTTGAGCATAGAATTTTGTTCCATCTATAGGGATAGTCCGAAATTGTTTAGGTAGTAATTTTTCGATTATTGAACCGAATTGAATGGAATTTTGGTTTTTGTTCAATAACGAAATCAAGTGAGCCAAGTGAGGAAAGAGTAGCAAGAGGAAAGGCACATTTAAGCAAGTAACAAGCAAGGATTTCAAGGTGGGTTACAGTTTTATGTTTAAGTAATAAGCCATTAATGTGTTCTTTCAAATGATGGAAATAAATGATTTCAACTACTTCATGAACATGTTTTATAGCACTTTGAATAAAGGCTTCTCCTGCCTGCTCACTAGTGGCATGGAGCTCCTTCATGGACTCCCTCATGTTCACAACTACACAAAACCACTATGTGGGATTGTGTTAGCTCTTTCTGTTCACGACTACACAGGACCTTTTTGGGAAGTGTACTAGCTTGTTCTATTTATGGACTTTCCAAACCATTTTGATGTGCATATATGCTCTTGATATGTTGACAACATTGATGCATATCTAATTTGTATTATTGAAAATTTGGTTGAGAATTCGAGAAATATATGCTTTGTGACTCAATGTGAATTTTTGTTGCAATGGAAAATGATTTTTTCAATAGTTTTGCTTGTTATTGGTTATAAAATTGTTTCCCACGAGCTTTAAGCTCACCCCCATTCTCCTCCCCTTATTTAGGTGATGAGCAAGAGATCGAGTAGGCCAAGTGTTACAGCATCACTCCAAATTTGCATGCTTTTTTATTTTAAGTTACATTTTTGGGAATTCAAAGCTTTAGCCACATTTCAAGCTTTACTAGTTCAAATGTATTTTGTATTTTTAGTTCTCAAACTCAATTGATGTATTGTGGCTTGAAATGCCATTAAAGCTTTGTAAAAACTTTTGTCTTTTAACATTAATGAAACATATGTTTGGATTTGTCTATGATTTCTATTACATTTTTGCAAAGTATTCGTATTAGCAAATTGCATATATTTTGTATAAGTTCATTTTGTTTTTGGATTTGGATTGATGATGGTTGTTGGGGTTAAGTAGTTGAAAGAGTTTAAGTTTGCATTAAATAAGGTATGTTGATTTTTGGATTGTCGGTTCAGCTTCAGGGGTTTTCGTCGCGATCAAGCCAATAGTTTGCCGTGCCGAAATTAACCCAAAACTTTTTATTTTCGCTAGCGTGGTGAGTTCGTCACAGCAAAAATATAATTGCAGGTTCACCACGGTGAAAGTTAAATCGTTCGCTGCGGCTTAAAAATCCCGAGGGGTTAGTTTAGCCACGGTGACACCCACTTTTTCCTTCGAGGGAGTTTTCTTCTAAATTTTCAACTTCTAAGCCTCCCTCCACTTTCAAGCTTAATGATCCCATGTCTGATGTTGGGCTCCGAAAATGGGGTCCAATAGTTGGAACATGTTTGGTAAGAAAAAATGTTGGAGTTATATAAATATAGCAAGTGTAATTATATATAACTTAATCTTCTTCCAATTACTTTTATAATGAAAATATTTATTATTAATAAAACAAAAGAATTTGGTTTTATTTATATGAGCATTATATAACTAGTCATAAGATACCAATATTCTTTTGTAAGTAACATACATATACATGAAGATGTATAGGAAACATCTATATTATTAGAATATAAATTAGTTGATTCACAATTGAATAATCAAGTTGGTCACTTGATTGTGGTTTAGACTGTAGTGTTGTGATTTATCTACGTGTAAGTAAAGGAGTTTACTTCAAGGGAATGATGAGTTTCATATCATGATAGTAGTTGACTATCGATAATGGTACTATTAAATGAATATGGAATCACGTATGTTTTTAAAGATTAAAGTTGGTCGTTTCTTTAATCTTAAAACATACACTTTAGCATTCTTTTATTGCAAACCACAATCTTAATGTGAACTCACATGTGTTTCATGATAATTCTTGATATTAATAGAATGGATTTTACAGAGTATCAATATAGTGTCTGCATGTTGAACTATTAATTGAAACATGTATCAAACTTCTAGATGTTTTACAGAGATTGGTGATTAAAATGGTGCCAGTAGTTTGATGGACTAGCTACCTGTTAAGTCTTAACACCAAGATGAGATCTTGTGTGTTAATCACCATATAGAGTAAAGCGGGATATTTAGAAGGAAAAATCAATTAAGGGCAAAAAGATAATTTTATCCTTTATTGTGTGAACGGTTATAAAATTGTTCACAATATAGTTTGCAATTGGACATCTAACTTGAAACATGTGTTCCCATAATATTTAGTAATTCAAGAGTTTAGCTAAATATCTTTAGTGGAATTACATTTGAATAATAAGTTATAATTAATTCTAATGAGAATAAATTAATTCCGGCCTTATTAGAGCTTGAATTATATAAATTTAAATAGATTCCCCACTTGGATTCTAGGAAAGGTTATCAAGCAAAGTAAATAAAATAAATAGACGAAAGGAAAGGATCGAATTAGAGTCAGAATAATAAGACTAGAATAATTTAATGAAAAGTTAATTAAATTAGGTTTTAAGCCTATGATTAAATGATGGGCTTACACTAATTAATTGTTAATTAGAAGCCTAAAAATGAACATTTAATATTAGGCTAGTTTTTGGTTTAATTTAATAAATTAGGATAATTAAATGAAAACAATTTTATAAAGACAAAGAAGGAGAGCAAAAATCAAAACTATAATGATGTAATTTTTGGTTTTACATAACTAAATGGATAGCTGCACATTTAGCATTGAATTGCTGCATATAAGGTGTATCATGCTTCATTACCATTAAATGGTTTAATGGTTTCCTCATTAAATGGTTTTATCATTAAATGATTTAATGGTTAGCATTTAATGTTGGCATGTAGAAAAACATATCAACCTTTTGGCATTCTTTTGACTAAAGGAGTAAGTGCATTTATTGCTCTCTCCCCCTTCTTTCATCTTGCAACCAAAAATGAGAGTGTCATTTTGTTGTTTTTTGTCTTTTCATCTACCCATATTAAACAAATGAGAATGTCTCATTTATGGATCTCTCTCTTTCATTTTGTGAAAAAGAAAGAAGTGGTGTTTTTGGATTGGTCTTCCTCTCTCCTTTTCTTTCATGACAAAAACTTAACATTAAGAGTGTCTCAATTTTTGGCTTCTTTCAACTAAGGAAAACCTCTATAATATCTATTCTCCTTTCCCACCAAAGGGTCTTATTAACCTAGTTGTCCAAGGAGAACAAGTGGTTGATCGGATTGGTTGAGGATACAATATCGAAGAGACGATACAATAGCGTGGAGAGGATACCATAGCGAGGAGTCAAAGCTATAGCAAAATAGTTGGTAAAATTTCGATCTTGTTCTTATGCTATTTATTTTTCTAATGTCGTATCATGTATGGATTAAACATTGATTTGGATATTATGCTTCTGCTACATTTTGATTTCGGAAAAAGTTTTTTAAATATACCGTTTAGCCAAATCTAGTATGCTTTTTCTTATCCAACAATTGGTATCATAGCCATTTTATTATGCATGATTTGATTCCTATATGTTGCATAGGTTGGCCATTATATTTATGTATGTTGTATATTTCATGTGATAGAAATATATAAGGTGTATGTTTTGCTCTTTTGGTTATCCATAGAATATAGATTTACCTTGTATGTTTTCTTCGTTTGGATTGTAACAAGGAGGGTGGCCTATCATCGCCATGTTTCCTTCTTGTCTTTATTTTCTGTTTTCTTTGATTTTGTAATGTACAAATTTTTGTAAAGTTGAAGATGAAGCAGCCATGGATCGAAGAAAGGAATAGGTAATGGTTTCGGTTTATGATATGATGTAATGGCAATTTTGGTTTTATGAGGTTTTCTAGTGCTGTAATTTTGTGTTTCTCTTGAAATTTTCAGTTTTGTGACTTTTTCAAGTGCTGGAATTTGTATTTTCCTATTGAAAAATTTTGGTTTTATGAAAAAAAAAAGTATTTGTAAAATAAATGTCATTACATAGTTTTTACCGAATGGGCCAGGTCACGTAAACAAAGAGTTTGAAGCGGAAGACCTAAGTCCAATTTTATTTATAGACCAACGAGCCTTGTAATTTTTTTTATGTTCTAGGATGGAGAATGAAAAGTAGTGTTATTATTCATGAGATAAATGGATGCTAATAATATGTGATATTAAGTGAAAGTACGCCATTTAGCCTCTATTTTGTTGGGCTTATACTAGTAAAGCTTTTTTTATAGATCTTTTCTGAGAACAGCTTTTCTAAGAAGCAAGTTAACAGTTTGACTGTCATTTTAAAAACTGCTGTTTTGAAATAGCTTCATAAAATAGACTATTTGGCAACATAAAAATCAAAAACACTTTTAATTTTAATTATATATTTTTTTGCAATAAAAATTATTTATGCATATAAATATTATTAAAAATATATTAAACAATATGCAAAGCACAATATTATATAATTTTAAACCATATGAAACATAAATGAAAAATATCTAACCAAATCTTTTATATAGATTATAACATAAGTAAAACTAATATAACAATAAATATTAAAACATATAAAATTAAATAATATTATATAAATTCCAAAATAAAATTAAAGATGAGTTTGTGGGTATTGTAAAAATTACATGTAAATCATAAGGGCAAAAGGAATTAAAAATAGGCTCATTAATTGATCTGGAAAGTCTACCTAAAAAAGTGTTTTTTATAAGCTCTAAATTTGAGTTTTTTAAAAAGTTGTACTTTGGTTGCAAAAAAAAAGCTATATCTATTAAAGAAGTGCTTTTTTATTTTACAGCCAAACACTCAAGTTTTCTTTAAAAAGGCTTTTGTGGTGGAGAAAAGTGTTTATTGACATCCCAAAAGCATATCCAAATAGGCACTCAGAATAATTCCCAACCCTAGGCTTTGCCATGCATTCATTATGTATGAGATATATAATGAAACAATATAGGATGATTAATAAATTGCATCTAGACAAGATGGTATTTATTAAAACTTACAGACCAAAAAGATTGAATGGGAGAGGATGCTCATGTGAGAGTCCACGGTCTCCATATGATGACCCATTTGTATGTGGTGAAGTGTTACTCCCCATTGGAGAAGATGAATCCTAGATCTTGCATGGCTTAGCTGTTGGATCAAAAACAAAAGCATGCAAGATTTGGCTAAAATGGTGGATTTCAAAACTTTTTCGAAATCAAAACATAGCAGAAATAGCATAACCAAATCAATATGTTTCAGCTATACATGATACGTTATAAGGAAAATAATTTACATAAGAACAAGGTGATAGACTCCTTGCTACAGCTTTGACTCCTTACTTTTGTATCCTCTCTAAATCCTTGCTATAGCTTTGACTCTTTTGTATCCTTTCCTTTCTCTATATATCCTCTCCTTGTTGATTTATCCTCAACCAATCCGATCTATCACTTGTTCCTTCTTGGACAACTTAGTTATCAAGATCTTTCGGTGGGAAAGAAGAAAAAAGCTAAAAATGAGACTCTTCTTATTAAAGTTTTGGTTATGCATGCATGAGAGGAGAAAGTGAGTCAAAAATGCAAGAACATTTCTTACTCTGTTGGGACCTGATCCGGAAATCGGATCCCAACCAGAAAAGTGGAAAGCGGAGACGAAAAGTGAAAGGCGAAAGCATCGAAACAAATGAATCGAAACTAAATCGAATAACGGAATGCGAAAGAACGGACGAATGCAATTGCGAAAGAAACGAAGAGACCGGAAATCATAAGGCGGAAGAAAAAACATAAGCGAAATCAACGAATCGGATAAACAAAACGAAAGCAAAGCGGAATCGAAAGTGAAAGCGAAACTAATTAACTCACAAATCGAATCGAATCATAAAACGGAACAAAGCGAAAGCGGAAACAAATCGAATAATCGAAACGGAAAGGTATCGCATAAAAACAAATCGAATATACAAACACAAACTTAACAAAGCAGATCCGATATCCGGGAGCAAAAATATCTCAGAAACTATCGCGTTGGAAACCTAGACTAATCTATCCGAAATCCGATATAAAATTTTTTTTCTTCTCCTTCCTTTTTCTTATAAGCATTTTTTTTACTCAAACTCATGCAAATCATACAATTTTCCATTATCTTGGAATTTATCCTCAAACACATTCTCAAATCATACAAACTTCTTATACATGCAAACAAACCCAAAATTCTTCTTTCAAGCATCTAAAACTTTTTTTTTCTTTTTCAACTTATTATCTAACGAAATTTTGCCAGCATAACGGATGCACTTACAAAAACCCAAAACCTGCACATTGGCAAATGTACACTGTTAGAATAGTGCCCTAAAGGCAATCGCCTTTAGCGCGTTTTGTACAAAATTGTGTACAATCTTTATAAATAAATAAAGAAAGGCATATTTCATTAATTTGATGTGCATTATTTATGAATGGATACTGATCTATAAGTAAATTAATGAAGTCCTTGATATATGACATAGCATGAAGGAAATTATGATGTGATCATACTATTGAGATTCCTATCATGTGCAATTATGTCAGTATCTAAATTATCCCTAGTCATAGGATTACTGAGACTAGACATCGGTAATCCGAAAAGACTAGCACATCTCAAGCTCCTTGATTTGATCAAGCAGTGGATCTCAGAAACTATACATATGAGATATTTAGGGTTAAGATGTGGATGCTTACTAGAGGTAGTAAGTACATTGGTTGACCTGCTATGAGATCATCACATGGATGTACTATTCTAATGTCAGTGATAATCTCATCATAGCAATGGTGCAAGTATCCTTAGACTTGAGGTACTCAAGGATATCTTGGATACTGATTCTGTGCTTTGACTCCATTCCTTGTTGCCTTCTGAGGTCGCCATAGGGTAGTGATTGGGTGCAGTTTGAGGTATTCAAGGTAATTGAGTAGCCAATAGAGGATTCACCACTTCTGTGATAGCAGAAGATGATACCCATGGCCTCTTGTCAGGGTCATTACTTGGAAATCTCTGATCAGAGTACATATGTCATGAAGAGTGTCTTCGTTGACATATTAAATATAAAGTAATGAGTCCCAGGACAAGAACTGAAATCACTTGGACTAGATTTGACGTAGTCAGCCTAGTAAGAGTTGACACTTTGCCCATACTCATAACCAAGTGGGGTATAGCATGGTGAAAGGACGAATTGCACGGTAATTGTCTATGGAAAGGTTCATGATAAGGCCCATGATGAATATATGTTTATTCGTCAAACCAATTACTTTCCGGTCAATTGGGGGTCATGATGTGTTGCTAGATACCGCTCATGACTTGCTTAGATTAAGTGTTGATCTAAGTGGCCAACATAACCGGGAACCTAATGGGTCACACGCATAAGAGTGTCTCGGAGAACTCGTAAAATAGTTTTGGACAGAGTTCCAATATATGGAGAGCAAAAGGATTAAATGGATCCCGATGAGATCGAGATATGTCCCGATGAGATCGCGACATTGATATTCTTTGAAAAATGTTTCCGGGTTTTTCCCATCTAGGGACCCAGTGGTCGGTAGACCAATTCCCAGTGTGACTGGAGCACTTCAGCATTTATTTTATATATATATTATTAATTAATTAATAATTATATATATATATATATATATATGTGTGTGTGTGTGTATACGTGGAAGGAGGAGGAAGTTTATCCTTTTAACTTTATATATATATATATATTTATATATAAAGTGATTTACGTGGAAAACTATCCACCTTTAGTTTTATTGTCTTTTAAATGACTAAAAGATAAATAAAAGAAGGTTTGAGAAAGAGGAGGTCGTGGGTTTTAAAAAGAAGAAAAGCTTTGAAGGAACGAGTTTTCTCCAAGCCATCTTCATCATCGATTCTTCATCTTCTTTCTCAAGTTTTCTCCTTCTTTCCATCGTTTTCCAAGCTCTCCAAGGACAAAGGTAAGAGCTAGCACTCTTTAATTTGTTCTAGCTATTCCCAGGTCAAAGAGTTTGTCCCGGTTAGGTTCTCCGATCTCTGCGTGGATACCGTTAGAGACGGTCTCCTTTGGTCGTTTTGGTTTGACTTTGTTATATAGTCGCATGGATCCTGGCTTTCGGGAAGGTTCCGGAACAAAAATTTTTGTTTTCTGCACCGTGGGCATGTAATGCTCACACCGGGATTTTTCTACAGTGGTATCAGAGCCACTTGTGTCGTATATAACGAAGAAACCATGACTAGGTCGGAGTTCCCTATTGCTTGTGACGATGATGCATGTTAATTGAGTGAATTTCGAATTCAGTATAGAAATATAGTTTTCGAAATTTTCTTACCCAGATATGTTCACAAGATGGTGTTGCATATGTCTGTGGAAGATCGGGATTTATCAATGTGATTTGATATGGTTTTGCTAATTTATTCCCTAATGTTCTGGTTGCTGTCTTTGTGCACATTCCTTGAACAGGCATGCTTATAAATTAGAGAATAAATTGTAGAAAATTTTGTTTTCAGATTTTCTTTCACCGAAATGTCTCTAAGATGTTTATTAATGTCTATGAGAAAGGAAAAATGTTTTCGAGGTGATGTACTATTTATTTGGGAATTTATTGTGCGCTTTTGGGAATAACTGTGTTGAGGAACACAGATTCTACATTGGCTTAGTTTCTGAGGTTGAATGAGTTTTTGATGGAAATAAATCCTGAAATAATTCATGGAGCATTTTGTGAATGTTTTGTAACCTCTGTAATTTTCTCAAAATTTATTGAAATTTTTTCAATGAGTTTTTCAAGCAAAAGGCAATTCTTGGAAGTTTTGAGAAAGTTGCTGGATCTGTTTTGTTTGAAATAAGAAATTGTGTAGATTTCAGTTCCAATGCCTTGGATCATTTTTAATGTGATTAAAAATGTGTTACATTGATGTTGCATGCTTGCCAAACTGATTTTCTTGAAATTGGGTTTCCAAACAATTTTTGGATGCCAAATGTGTCTCATTAGCGTCTCGTTAGTATATTCCCTTCTCTTGATTGTTTTGGTCGTCACAAATTTTGTGACCAATGCCGAAGTAGTCTTGATAAAGTGTAGACTACCTAGAGATACTTAGGGTGATAGTTTGATATTCACAAAATTATTTGGAAATCTAAATGAATAAGAGTGTATTCATCGATTTCAAGTTTTTCATGTATAGTTTGACTATATATGGTAAGCAACAATGAAAGTGTTTCATTGGTACATCAAGGTAAAGTGTATTAGACTTGGTGTTGTGAATTTGAACTGTACGGATTGAGAAATTAGCCGATTAGATAGCAATTCCACACGGATAAGTCGACTTACACAATGCACAAGTCGACTTGTCCGTGCACTGTAGACGCATAAGTTGACTTGCACAATGTTACAAGTCGACTTATTCGTGCACAGTTGCATAAGTCGACTTACACTTGCATAAGTCGACTTATACAGAGGCATAAGTCGACTTATACATACACAAGTCGACTTACAACATGCATAGGTGGGATGATGGATGATTTTAGGTATAGATTCAATGTGATTGATGAATTGCCCTAAATCATTCCATATAGTCATGGTGACTATAATCCTATAGCTTGGAGAAGAAGTAGATGAGACGTGAAAACCCTCACACTTAATATGAAAGCTCACGTCTTCCATTAATATAGGGAGAACCAGAGTTCTTATAGAGTTGGGTTTTTGGGTAAACCCAAGCTCACTTTATACGAATATGTTCGAACCATGAAAATAAGATTTTCGGATTAATGGGTCGGTTTTCACTAGAAGCGTTGATTTGTTGAGTAAACTCAAGGTCAACGTGGACAGAGGCAAAATTGGGTAGTGTACATCAGATGTACGCGCATCAAGAGTTGATAACCTAATGGGTGTGCATACATCACGAGTTGATAGCACTAGTCGATAGTTGCATCTATAAAGTAATTGGTATGACCGATACCCACCGATTGATCTAAGGTGGCTTGTTGGGTAAACCCAAGGTCATTTTAGTAATGTCGGATATCTAAGATGCAATTGGTATGACTAATACCTACCGATTGACCTAAGGTGGCTTGTTGGGTAAATCCAAGGTCATTTTTAGGAATGTCGGATATCGACCCACTAGGACATTTTGTCATAATGTTTCTTGGATTCGTACTGAGGGTTATGGATTCTTTGAAACTAGTGGGAGCCATATGCATGACATGCAAGTCCTTATGATCAGGCATTTAATTCTATTCTAACATTCTTTCTCTCTTTCTTTTTAGGTTGATTGAAGATGACTTCAAGTGTGAACTTGCGCTCGCTTATGGACTCAAACAAATTAACTGGACCAAATTTTCTCGATTGGCTGAGAAATCTGAGAATTGTTCTCAGATCTGAGGAATTGGGATATGACCTTGATGTTCCACTTCCTAATCCACCTGTTGTTGATGCTTCTGATGAGGATCAGAAAGTTTATCAAAAGCATCTCAAAGACAATGACATAGCAACCTGTATTATGCTTGCCTCCATGTCACCAGAGCTGCTGAAGCAGCATGAGTCTGTAGGAAAATCCCGGGAGGTACATCACATGTACAGGCAGCGAAAAACAAAAATTTTTATTCCCGGGACCTTCCCGAACCCAGGATCCAGGTATCCGTATGAAGACATAAACCTAAATAGCCAAAAGAGACTATCTCTAAAGGTGATCCACGAAAGATCGAAAACCTAACCGGATCAAACCCTTTGACCGGGAATAGCTGAAATGAATAAAGCCTGCTAGAGCCTACCTACATCCGGAGAGCTAGTGATTGAACCTTGGTGGAAGCCTTGGAGAGTGGAAGCAACTTGAAAAGAAGAGATGAAGGAGATGAAAAATCAAATTTTCCAAAGGCTTAACCCTTAAGCTTTCGATCCCTTCCCTTCCACCAACGTGTAAGCCTCCTTTTTTTATCACTTCTTATATGTTTATTTAACACTTAAAACACATATAAGAAGTTTGGTTGAAGGGCATCCACGTAGAAAGCATGGAAGTGCCTTAAAATGATAAATAATGATGAATTTTGACTTTTCAAACTTCCTTTATCCTCTCCATTTATGGCTTCCACGTAAATCAACATATATATATATAATTAATTAATTTTAATTAATTAATATATATATATATATTTGCTAAAGAGGTCGATCAAACTGGGTCGGTCCTACCGACCTATAAGACCTCGGTCTTTGAAAAATCATCGAAACCTTTCTTAGCAATATTGATGTCGCGATCTCATCGGGACATATCCCAATCCCATTGGGATCCATTTAATCTAATGCTCTCCATAATTGGAACTCTGTCCAATTACTATTTTCTGATTCTCTCAAACACTCTTAAGCGTGTGACCCTTTAGGCTTCCGGTTATGTTGGCTACTTAGATTAACAATTAATCTGAGCAAGTCATGAGCGGTATCTAGCAACACATCATGACCCCCAATTGACCGGAAAGTAATCGGTTTGATGAATTCATCACGAACCGGATCACGAACCCTTCCATAGACAATTACTGTGCAATTCGTCCTTTCACCATCCTATACCCCACTTGGTTATGAGTATGGTCAGTGTCAACTCTTACTAGACCGAGTCTAGCCAGTGATAACAGATCTCGCCCTAGGACTCATTACTCTTTATGTCTATGAAGACACTCTCCATGACATATTCACTCGGCGAGATTTCGAGTAATGATCCCGACAAGAGGCCGTGGGTATCTCCTCCGCTAATCCGTGGTGAATCCTTTATTGGCTACTCAATTATCTTGAATACCTCAAGCTGCACCCAAGCACCACCCTATGAGTTACCTCCGAAGGCAACAAGGAATGGAGTCAAAGCACAGGATCAGTATCCAAGATATCCTTGAGTACCTCAAGTCTAAGGATACTTGCACCATTGCTATGATAAGATTATCACTGACACTTAGATAAGATATCCATGTGATGATCTCATGGCAGGTCATCCAATGAACTTACTACCGCTAGTAAGCATCCACATGTCAATTCTAAATATCTCATATTTACAGTTTCTGAGATCCACTGCTTGATCCAATCAAGGAATATGACATGTGCTAGTCTATCCGGATTAATGATGTCCAGTCTCATTATTCCTTTGACTAGGGAGAATTTAGATACTGACACAATTGCACATGATAGGAATCTCAGGAGTATGAACACATCATAATTTCCTTCATGTTATGTCATATATCATGGACTTCATTAATCTGATTAAAGATCCAATCAATTCATAAACAATGTTCATGAACATCAAATTAATGAATTATGCCTTTTCTTTATTTATTCATTCAGTCTGCATATGACTGTGAATAAAACGCGCTAAAGGGGATTGCCTTTAGGGCACAAATAAATAGTACCTTCCTTGAATAAGTCGACTTATCCAATGTACAAGTCGATTTATCGGTACCGTGCAAGCATAAGTCGACTTACGCATGGTACAAGTCGACTTACCACTTACAAATCTCCCACTTGACCTAAAGCCAATCGCCTTAGTATCTAATACCATAAGCGAGTCCATGAGAATCACAATTCTCTGTGACAATGGCTTTGTCAACGGAGCAACAACACTTTGCTCGTGGAATTCTCTCTATCGGGATATCATCTCGACTAATGATCTCCGAATCGGTAAGCACGAGTTCGGATCGTCGATGAGACCTTGGTTCCTTTGCTGCAAGACTAGCCCCATTGTATCACAATACAATCCTATGGGCCCATCACATTAGGGACGAGATCAAGTTCAAGAATGAACTTCGATCCAAACCGCTTCCTTTCATGCATCTCATGCGGCAATGTACTCTGCCTCGGTTGTTAAATCAGCGATCCTCTCTTGTTTGGAATTTTTCCAATCGACCGCCACGCTATTCGGTGTGAATGTATATAACCCGATTGTGATTCGTAATCATCCTTATCGATTAGATATCGCATCTGAATGCCGCTCACGTGGAGATTTCCATCTCCATGGATCAAGAAAACATCCTTATTGCTTCGCAAGTACTTGAGGATATTCTTGACAGCCACCCAGTGACCCTCACCAGGATCCGATTAGTATCTGCTCGTAACACTTAGAGCATTCGATACATCGGGCTTCGTACATAGCATCGTTTCATGCTAAACCTCTTTAGCATCTCATCTATGTACGATGCTTGTGAAAGACCAAGCAACCTTTGATCTATCTGCATAAATCTATATCCCAAGGATATAAGTTGCTTTACCAAGGTCTTTCATCACAAATTGATTGGACAACCAAATTTTAGCGATTGCAAGATAGAGACATCGCGTTTCCTAGTAAATATGTCATCTACATACAACACAAGGAATACGATTACAGTCCACTAACCTTCTTATGCACACAATGATCATCCGAATTTTGTGAGAAATCAAACTCTTTGATTGACTCAACTAAACGGATAATCCAACTCCTTGAAGCTTGCTTTAATCCATTAATGGATTTCTGAAGCTTGCATACCATTTCGCCATCGATGGAAGTGAAGCCCTCGGGTCAGGTCATACACATCCTGCAGATTTCCTCTCAGGAAAGCTATCTTCACATCCATTTGCCATATCTCATAATCATAATGAGTGGCAATGGCTAGGAGTATCCGAATGGATTTAAGCATTGCTACGGGGCTGAAGGTTTCGTCATAGTCAACTCCTCGTCGTGGCGAAAACTTTAACCGTAAGCATTGCTTTATAGGTAATCAAATTACCATCCATGTTGGTTTTCTTCTTGAAAACCCCTTTGCACCACAATGGGTTTTATCCTTCAGTGTAACAACCAAAGTCCATACTTGGTTTATGTACATGGAATCCATTTCGACTTTACGCTTAAAGTCATTTCTCGGACTCGAACTTTCGTAACCTCTTCATAGTAGCAGGCTCATCATCTCATATGAGCAATACGTCATTCTGCTCACTTACGAAATTCATATCTCTCGGAGCGGTGCGTATCCTACTTAACCTACAAAATTTGTGTGTAGTAGAAGGTTGAACTGTTACCTCATCTACATGAGTTACTGATTTCAAGTTCGTGCAGATTGATGCATGTTTGTTCGAGCATCTTGAACTTCCAAGTTCAACTTTGCTCCCATTGCCTTTTGTAAAAGAAACTATTTCTTTAAGAAAAAAAGCATGCTTGGAAACAAAAACTTTTGTTCCTCAAAGAAGGTAGAATTGATATTCCACTTAACAAACACTTGTCAACTTTGCATCAAGCTAATCGATCCGCTTCCGCTTCACGAAGCGAGACAACCCCATACTTTCAGATGAGAAAGATAGGATTTTCTGTTAGTCCATATCTCCATATGGAGTAACATCAACTGTCTTTGATGGAACTCTGTTTAGCAAGTAAACAGCTGTCTCGAACGCATATTCCCAAAACTGTGCAAAACCTATCATCAATCGCACCATGTCTAACAAGGTTCGATTTCTCCTTTCAGCCACACCATTGTGCTGTGGCGTGCAAGGAGGAGTCCACTGAGATAATATCCCATTATCTCTGAGATAATCCAAAACTGTTGGTCTAAGTATTTTCCACCACGATCAGATCGTAATGTCTTCATACTTTTACCAAGTTAGTTTTCTACTTCATTTCTGAATTATTTGAACTATTCAAATGCTTGATTTTGTATCTCATCAAATCTGAGATACCTATATCGTGAATAATCACCGATAAAAGTAATGAAGTAAAACAACCACTTCGCATGGATGGACATCGGACCACATACATCCGAATGTATTAGGTCTAATATTCCATTCACTCGTTCACCCTTTCCTTAAAAGGATAACTTAGTCATCTTGCCTAATAAACAGGATTCGCGTGTGTCATATGATTCATAATCAAATGACCCTAAACATCCACTCTTATGGAGGTTAGCGATGCGTGTCTCATTTATATGGCCGTCGACAATGCCATAAGTAAGTTGATTTTAAATTATCTCAATTATGTCTTTTCGTCATTGACATTCATAATTGGATATGACATATCTCATATGTCAATTCCATTGCATAATGTACGAGTACCATAGAGCATTCTATTGCAACTAATATAACAACCATTGCTACTAAAAGTCCAATGGAAACCAGCTCTAATTAAACATAAAACATACAATATGTTCTTTGTTTAAAACAAGTACAAAATGTCAATCATCCAATTTGATTACAAGCTCACCAGGAGTGACAAGACATAAGTGCATACGGCTAATGTAGCAACTCTGCTGCATTACCTACACGAAGGTCCAGATTCTCCTTTATGAGCTTTCATCGTCCTCGAGGCCCCGCATATCATTTCATATGTATGAGCCACATCCGTATCAAATACCGATATGTTTGGATCAGAATAGTATTAACCTCAATGACAAACATATTTGAAGAAGTAGAGGCATCGATGCCTTCTTACGCTTCAAGGACTCGAGATAGATTTTTGAGGCCGCTTCTAGTGGCTAGACTTGCCACAATGAAAGCAAAATCCTTTTGGGGCGCTTTGGTTTTTCCTTGATGGCACTTCCTTTGGTTTCTTGGCCTTTTCTTCTTTGAACTAGAAGAAGAAGCATCCACCATTAGCACTTGCTATCTCTCTTGATAGCACCTTTCATTGTCATGAGCAGATTGATCATTTCAGAATTGTTGTGGATATTTGGTTTATCCGATAGTTTATCACAAACCGTGAATAACCATCGACAATCCAACCGAATTAAGTCTCTACTTAACTCATAATCCATTACAAATCCTAAGACGGCCAATCTCTCAATATAGCCATTCATCTTGTGGTATCCGCATGCTAGATTGTCCTCGAGCCATCTTTTGTGATGAAGAGAAGCCTCGAGGTCTTGAACCTTTCGCACCGAGCTCACTCATCAAACAGCTCCCTAAGATGAGATACTATAACGTGAGCATCCATGGACTCGTCGCTTCGCAGCTCCGTGACATCGAGACAAGCATAATGCAAGTATCCATATCACCGTCCCTTAGATGCTTACGATATGCTTTCGATCCTTATCAAGCATTGACAAGCGAGTGCATCGGAAGTGGAACATCTAGGACGATCCGGTTCCTCGGATCTCGAGAACAATTCTCGATTCCTTAGCCAATCAAGAAAATCGGTCCGAATAGAGAGTGTATATTCACATCGAAAGACTTCTTCAATCAACCTAAACGCGATAGAGAGAAGGAATGATAGAATAGAAATGCTGCATGATCATAAGGACTTGCATGACATGCATATGGCTCCACTAGTTTCCTAGAATCCATAACCTCTTTACTGAATCTAGAGAAACAAAGTGACATAATGTCCTAGTGGGTCGATATCCGACATTGCTAAGAGTGACCTCGAGTTTGCTCAACAAGCCACAACTTAGGTCAATCGGTAGGTATCGGTCATACCAATTGTATCATCGATAACCGATATTAAGAATGACCTTGAGGTTAGCTCAACAAGCCACCTTATGTCTCGGGAGGTATCGATATACCAATTACATCTTAGACACAACTATCAATCAGCTTTATCAACTTGTTGATGTGTGCACTTCATCGGGTATCAACTCTTTGATGCGCATACATCTAATGTATGCTACCCAACTTCGCCTCGTCCACGCTGACCTCGAGGTTAGCTCAACAAATCAACGCTTCTAGGAAAACCGACCAATTAATCCTAAAATCTTATTTTCATGGTTTGAACATATTCAGATAGAGTGAGCTTCGAGGCTAGCTCAATAACCCAACCCTATAAGAACTCTGGTTCTTACCATATTAATGGAAGGCGTTAGTTTTCATATACCGAGGAGGGATTTCGAGTCTCTTCTTCTCCAAGCTTAAGGATTATAGTCACGAAGACTATATGGAATGATTTAGGTTTCATCAATCGTATTGAATCAATCCTTATAATCATCCATCATCCAACCTGAGCATGCCACAAGTCGACTTTCATCAAATGCAAGTCGACTTATGCTTCTGCCCACACACAAGTCGACTTGTATGACACAAGTCGACTTGTATGACACAAGTCGACTTATGTCACCTGCCCATGAACAAGTCGACTTATAAGGTACTACAAGTCGACTTATACTGAGATCCTGAACAAGTCGACTTATTCTATACACAAGTCGACTTATCCAATAACCTTGAACAAGTCGACTTATTTCACATATAAGTCGACTTATTCAGGGAATTTTGCTAAAATCTCTAATCGGCTAATTCCTCAATCAGTACAATTCCAATTCACAACACCTACATACCTAAGGTAATATCTGATAAATTTGATGTATCAATGAACAATTCATTGAACCATGAAAGCCTTAAATAGTCAAACTATATGAAAAACTTGAAATGAGTCAAAACTCATTAATTTCCAAACAATTTAGGAACACCCAAATTATCATCCTAAGCATCTCTAGCTAGCATATACATTATCAAATTTACTTCAGCACATGCCATGAAAATATGACGGTCAAAACAAACAAGATAATGCAATATACTAACGAGACGCTAATGTGACCAATTCGGCATTCAAAAATTCTTGGAAAAGAAAATTCAAGCAATTCAGTTTGGCAATCATACTACATCAAGATAACACATTTTTAATCACATTAAAAATGGTGCAAGGCATTGGAACTGAAAAATCACACTCAATCAAGCCAAGCAAAACAGTCCCAACAATTTTCACAAAAACTGTCCAGTTCTGTACATTGCTCGAAATTATCAATGAAACAATTTCAATAAATCATGAGAAAATTACATAGGTTATTAAATGTTCAGAAAATGCTACATGAATTTTTTCATGATTTTAGGCCATCAAAAACTCAGTCAACCTAAATAACAAAACCGATTCAAAATCTGTGTTCATCAGCACAGCAATTCCCAACAGCATAGAATAAATTCGTGAATAAATATCCAATCACCTTGAAATCCAATTTCCATGCTCACAGACATTCACCAACATCTTAGAGACATGTAGGTGAAGGAAAATCCAGAAAATGATTTTTCTAGAATTTATTCTCGATTTTATACTACTTCCTGTTCCAGAATCGTTTCACAAAACAGCATCTGTAACCTTAGGGAATTAATTAGCAAAACTATATCAAATCAAATCGATAAATTCTGAAAATTCATAGACATATTCTCTAACATGTTATGAACAATCCTGGGCAGAAAAATTTCGAAAAACCTATCTCTATAGCAATTCGAAAATTGGACAGCAAGCATGCATCAACATCACAAGCAATTAGGGTTTCTGATCTAGCTTCGGTTATAGCTTCATACGGGATACCAGACTCTCTGATACCACTGTAGGAAAATCCCGAGAGGTACATCACATGTACAGGCAGCGGAAAACAAAAATTTTGTTCCCAAGACCTTCCCGAACCCAGGATCCAGGTATCCGTATGAAGACATAAACCTAAATAGCCAAAAGAGACTATCTCTAAAGGTGATCCACGCAGAGATCAGAAAACCTAACCGGATCAAACCCCTTTGACCCGGGAATAGCTAGAACAGAATAAAGCCTGCTAGAGCCTACCTCTGTCCTGGAGAGCTAGTGATTGAACCTTGGTGGAAGCCTTGGAGAGTGGAAGCAACTTGAAAAGAAGAGATGAAGGAGATGAAAAATCAAATTTTCCAAAGGCTTAACCCTTAAGCTTTGATCCTTCCTTCCACCAACGTGTAAGCCTCCTTTTTTTATCACTTCTTATATGTTTATTTAACACTTAAAACACATATAAGAAGCTTGGTTGAAGGGCATCCACGTAGAAAGCATGGAAGTGCCTTAAAATGATAAATAATGATGAATTTTGACTTTTCAAACTTCCTTTATCCTCTCCATTTATGGCTTCCACGTAAATCAACATATATATATATAATTAATTAATTCTTAATTAATTAATATATATATATATATTTGCTAAAGAGGTCCAGTCAAACTGGGGTCGGTCCTACCGACCTACCGGGCCTCGGTGCTGAAAAATCACCGGAAACCTTTCTTAGCAATATTGATGTCGCGATCTCATCGGGACATATCCCAATCCCATTGGGATCCATTTAATCCTAATGCTCTCCATAATTGGAACTCTGTCCAATTACTATTTTACAGATTCTCTGAAACACTCTTAAGCGTGTGACCCTTTAGGCTTCCGGTTATGTTGGCCACTTAGATTAACAATTAATCTGAGCAAGTCATGAGCGGTATCAAGAACACATCATGACCCCAATTGACCGGAAAGTAATCGGTTTGATGAATTCATCACGAACCCTTCCATGTACAATTACCTTGCAATTAGTCCTTTCACCATCCTATACCCCACTTGGTTATGAGTATGGTCAAAGTGTCAACTCTTACTAGACTAAGTCTAGCCCAGTGATAACAGATCTCGCCCTAGGACTCATTACTCTATATGTCCATGAAGACACTCTCCATGACATATTCACTCCGCCGAGATTTAGAGTAATGATCCCGACAAGAGGCCATGGGTATCTCCTCGCTAATCCGTAAGTGGTGAATCCTTTATTGGCTACTCAATTATCTTGAATACCTCAAGTCGTACCCAAGCACCACCCCATGAGTTACCTCTGGAAGGCAACAAGGAATGAAGTCAAAGCAGGATCAAGATATCAAGATATCCTTGAGTACCTCAAGTCTAAGGATACTTGCACCATTGCTATGATGAGATTATCAACGACACTTAGATAAGATATCCATGTGATGATCTCATGGCGGGTCATCCAATGAACTTACTACCGCTTAGTAAGCATCCACATGTCAATTCTAAATATCTCATATTTACGCTTCGAGATCCACCGCTGATCCAATCAAGGAATATGACATGTGCTAGTCTATCCGGATTAATGATGTCCAGTCTCATTAATCCTTTGACTAGGGAGAATTTAGATACTGACACAATTGCACATGATAAGAATCTCAGGAGTATGAACACATCATAATTTCCTTCATGTTATGTCATATATCATGGACTTCATTAATCTGATTAAAGATCCAATCAATTCATAAACAATGTTCATGAACATCAAATTAATGAATTATGCCTTTTCTTTATTTATTCATTCAGTCTGCATACGACTGTGAATAAAACGCGCTAAAGGGGATTGCCTTTAGGGCACAAATAAATAATACCGTCCTTGAATAAGTCGACTTATCCAATGTACAAGTCGATTTATCGGTACCGTGCAAGCATAAGTCGACTTACACATGGTACAAGTCGACTTACCACTTACAGAGTCTATGGATGCTCATACCATAGTGTTTCATCCTAGGGGGCTGTTTGATGAGCAAGCTCGATTTGAAAGGTTCGAGACCTCGAGGTTACTCTTCACTACTAAGATGACTCCAGGTTCATCTGCAGTGCAGTATGCACTGAAGATGAATGGGTATATTGAGAGGTTGGCTGTCTTAGGTTTTGTCATGGATTATGAATTAAGTGTTGACTTAATTCTAGTTGGATTGTCTGATAGTTATTCACAGTTTGTACTAAACTATCGGATGAATCAAATATCCACGACAATCCCTGAGTTGATCAATCTGCTCAAGACGGCAGAGCAAGCTATCAAGAAGGATAGCAAGCAAGTGCTTATGGTGGACTCTTCTTACGGTTCCAGAAAAAAGCTGAAGAAGAAGAGGTCTAAGAAATCGAAAAAAAGTATAGCCAAGAAGAAAACCAAAGAGACTGTACCAAAAGGAACTTGCTTCCATTGTGGCAAGACTGGCCACTGGAAGAGGAACTGTAAAGTCTATCTGGAGGAATCGAAGGAAGAAGGCATCGATGCCTCGACTTCTTCGTATGTTTGTCATTGAGGTTAATCTGTTTCGATCATAACATATGGGTATTAGATACGGTTGTGGCTCACACATATGCAATGATATCACGAGGGCCTCGAGGGACGATGAGATGACTCATGAAGGAGAACTAGACTGCGTGTGGGAAATGGAGCAAGAGTTCTTTGCATTAGCCATAGGCACTTACTTTTTGTCACTCCCCACTGGGCTTGTAATTAAATTGGATGAATGTTATTTTGTACCTGTATTAACAAAGAACATATTGTTTGTTTCTTGTTTAAATAGAGCTGGTTTCCATTTGAGTTTTAGTAGCAATGGTTGTTCTATTAGTTTGAATGGAATGCTTTATGGTACTGGTACATTATGCAATGAAATTTACATATTAGATATGTCACATCCAATAATGATTGTCAATGACACGAAAAGAAATAAACAAGATAATTTAAAATCAACTTACTTATTGCATTGTCGCCTTGGCCATATAAATGTGAGACGCATAGCTAAGCTCCATAAGAGTGGTAGTTTAGGGTCATTTGATTATGAATCATATGACACATGTGAATCTTGTTTATTAGGCAAGATGACTAAGTTGCCCTTTAAGGGAAAGGGTGAACGAGCGACTAGAGTATTAGACCTAATACATTCAGATGTATGTGGTCCGATGTCCATTCATGCTAGAAGGGGTTCTCTTTACTTCATTACCTTTATTGATGATTATTCTCGATATGGGTACCTGTATCTGATGAGATACAAATCTGAAGCATTTGAAAAGTTCAAACAATTCGGAAATGAAGTAGAAAACCAACTTGGGAAAAGTATCAAGACATTACGATCTGATCGTGGTGGCAAATACTTAGACCAACAGTTTTTGGATTATCTCAGAGATAATGGGATTTTATCTCAATGGACTCCTCCTTACACACCACAGCATAATGGTGTGGCAGAAAGGAGAAATCGAACCTTGTTAGACATGGTACAATCTATGATGGGCTTTGCAAAGTTACCGAAATCCTTTTAGGGATATGCAATCGAGACAGCTGTTTACTTGTTAAACAGAGTTCCATCAAAGACAGTTGATCTTACTCCATATGAGATGTGGACTAACAAAGACCCTATCTTACTCATTTGAAAGTTTGGGGTTGTCACCTTATGTGAAGCGGACACGGTCGGATAAACTTGATGCAAAATCGATAAGTGTTTGTTAGTAGGATATCCTAAAGAAACAATGGGATATCAATTCTACCTTGCGAGGAACAAAAGGTGTTTGTTTCAAAGCATGCTGTCTTTTAGAGAAAGAGTTTCTTTTACAAGAAGGCGGTGGGAGAAAATTGAACTTGAAAAGTTCAAGATGCTCAATGACGCAGATCAATCGCTCGAACTCAAGCTGTGACTCATACAGATGAAGTAACAGATTCAACCTTCTACAACACACGAAGTTAAGTAGATCACGTAGGATACGCCTGTTCCGAGAGATATGGATTTCGTGAATGAACAAAATGACGTATTGCTCATAGAAGATGATGAGCCTACCACCTATGAAGAGGTTCGAAGAGTTGAGTGCGAGAAATGGCTTCATGCCATGCAGTGAAATGGATTCCATGTATGAAAACCAAGTATGGACTTTGGTTGAGGCACCAAGGAATCAAACTCATAGGGTGGAAATGGGTTTTCAAAAGAAAACCGACATGGATGGTAATGTAATTACCTATAAAGCAAGGCTTGTGGCTAAAGGTTTTAATCAAAGACAAGGAGTTGACTACGACGAGACCTTGACCCAAAGAGCAATGCTTAAATCCATTAGGATACTCAAGCCATTGCCACTCATTATGATTATGAGATATGGCAAATGGATGTGAAGACGACTTCCTAAATGGGAATCTAAGCGAGGATGTGTATATGACACAACTGAAGGCTTCATTTCTATGATGGCGAAAAGGTATGCAAGCTTTAAAAATCCATCTATGGATTGAAGCAAGCATCCAGGAGTTGGAATATCCGTTTTGATGAGGTAATCAAAGAGTTTGGTTTCTCACAAAATCCGGATGAACACTGTGTGTATAAGAAGGTTAATGGGACTGCAATCGTATTCCTTGTGCTATATGTAGATGACATATTATTACTAGGAAACGATGTCTCGATGCTACAATCAGTGAAGATTTGGTTATCCAAACAATTTGCCATGAAAGACGTTGGTGAAGCAACTTATATCCTTGGGATAAAGATCTATAGAGATAGATCAAAAAGATTACTTGGTCTTTCACAATCAACGTACATAGACAAGATGCTAAAGAGGTTTAGCATGGAACAATCCAAGAGAGGGTACCTTCCCATCACTCATGGGATAACACTCTCGAAATCTTTGTGTCCTAAGACACAAGATGAGAGGATACGTATGGATATGATCCCGTATGCATCTGCGGTAGGATCTATCATGTACGTTAATGTTATGTCACGAGACCCGATGTATCATATGCTCTAAGTGTTACGAGCGATACCAATCGGATCTGGTGAGGGTCTTTGGGTGGTATCGAGAATATCCCAAGTACTGCGAAGGACTAAGGATGTTTCTTGATATATGGAGATGGAGATCTCAAAGTGAGCGGGTATACAGATGCGATTTTCAATCGATAAGGATGATTCCAAATCCCAATCAGGTTACATATTCACATCGAAGCTGAGGCGATCGGTTGGAAGAGTTCCAAACAAGAGACGATCACGATTCAACGATCGAGGCAGAGTACATTGCCGCTTGAGACGCAAAGAAAGGAAGATTTGGATCAAGAAGTTCATTCTTGAACTTGGTGTGGTTCCTAACGATGATGGGCCCATCTGATTGTATTGTGACAACAATGGGGCTATCTTGCAGCGAAGGAACCAAGGTCTCATCAACGATCCAAACACGTACTCAGTAGATATCACCGATCGGGAGATCATTGGTCGAGGTGATGTGCGATAGAGAGAATTCCACATAGCATAATATTGTTGATCCGTTGACAAAGCCATTGTCACGTAAGAGTTTTGATTCTCATGTACTCGCTTTATGGTATTAGATATCAAGGCGATTGGCTTTAGGTCAGTGGGAGATTGTTAGAGTAGTGTCCTAAAGGCAATCGCCTTTTAGCGTTTTTGTACAAAATTGTGTACATTCTTTATAAATAAATAAAGAAAGGCATATTTCATTAATTTGATGTTCATTATTTATGAATGGATATTGATCTATAAGCAAATTAATGAAGTCCTTGATATATGACATAGCATGAAGGAAATTAGGATGTGATCATACTATTGAGATTCCTATCATGTGCAATTATGTCAGTATCTAAATTATCCCTAGTCATAGGATTACTGAGACTGGACAACGGTAATCCGGAAAGACTAGCACATCTCAAGCTCCTTGATTTGATCAAGCAGTGGATCTCAGAAACTGTACATATGAGATATTTAGGGTTGAGATGTGGATGCTTACTAGAGGTAGTAAGTACATTGGTTGACCTGCTATGAGATCATCACATGGATGTACTATTCTAATGTCAATGATAATCTCATCATAGCAATGGTGCAAGTATCCTTAGACTTGAGGTACTCAAGGATATCTTGGATACTGATTCTGTGCTTTGACTCCATTCCTTGTTGCCTCACAGAGGTCGCTCATGGGGTGGTGATTGGGTACAGTTTGAGGTATTCGAAGGTAATTGAGTAGCCAATAGAGGATTCACCACTTCTGTGATAGCAGAAGATGATACCCATGGCCTCTTATCAGGGTCATTACTTGAAAATCTCTGATCAGAGTACATTTGTCATGAAGAGTGTCTTCGTTGACATATTAAATATAAAGTAATGAGTCCCAGGACAAGAACTGAAATCACTTGGACTAGATTTGACGTAGTCAGTCTAGTAAGAGTTGACACTTTGCCCATACTCATAACCAAGTAGGGTATAACATGGTGAAAGGACGAATTGCACAGTAATTATCTATGGAAAGGTTCGTGATATGGTCCATGATGAATATATGTTTATTAGTCAAACCAATTACTTTTCGGTCAATTGGGGGTCATGATGTGTTGCTAGATACCGCTCATGACTTGCTTAGATTAAGTGTTGATCTAAGTGGCCAACATAACCGGGAACCTAATGGGTCATACGCATAAGAGTGTCTCGGAGAACTCGTAAAATAGTTTTGGACAGAGTTCCAATATATGGAGAGCAAAAGGATTAAATGGATCCCGATGAGATCGAGATATGTCCCGATGAGATCGCGACATTGATATTGCTGAAAAACGTTTCCGAGGGTTTTTCCCATATCGGGACCCATGAAGGTTGGTAGACCAACCCGGTGCAGGTTGGACCACTTCAAAGATTTATTTCTATATATATTATTAATTAATTAAGTACTTAATTAATTAATTAATTAATATATATGTGTATACGTGGAAGGTGGAGGAGGAAGCCTATCCTTTTAACTTTATATATATATATATATATATATAAAGTGATTTACGTGGAAGACTATCCACCTTTAGTTTTTATTGTCTTTTAAATGACTAAAAGATAAATAAAAAGAAGGTTTGAGAAAGAGGAGGTCGTGGGTTTTAAAAAGAAGAAAAGCTTTGAAGGAAAGAGTTTTCTCCAAGCCATCTTCATCATCGATTCTTCATCTTCTTTCTCAAGTTTTCTCCTTCTTTCCATCGTTTTCCAAGCTCTCCAAGGACAAAGGTAAGAGCTAGCACTCTTTAATTTGTTCTAGCTATTCCCGGGTCAAAGGGTTTGTCCCGGTTAGGTTCTCCGATCTCTGCGTGGATACCGTTAGAGACGGTCTCCTTTGGTCGTTTTGGCTTGACTTTGTTATATAGTCACATGGATCTTGACTTTCGGGAAGGTCCCGGAATAAAAATTTTTGTTTTTCACACCGTGGGCATGTGATGCTCACACCGGGATTTTCTTATATACACTTCTATAATTCTCACAATATAACCAGAATCATCGGACTCCCCGTCCGGAATCCAACACAACAAACCACATTCAATCCCAAACCACATTCAATATCTCAATCTCATGCACATACATTCTCATATCAATTTATACTCATATGAAAGGTACAATTTCTTAATACAATCTAAACACAACCCAATCATTCATATCCAATCATAATTCCAGAATTCAGATATACCACAAATATATACATAAATTCGTAATCCTCATACATTCTGAAATACATGCTCGAAATACATCAATGGCAATTTAGTCATATACCATATCAATACCAAAATCAACTTTACACAAAATATACGCTATACACATTCGAACAAAAGGTCATGACCTTCTTTCATCCGAACTCCTGCTCATTACCTGGAGATGGGGATGAAAGGGGGGGACGAGCTCGACGGCTCAGTGGATAACACATTTATAAATTAAAAAATAAGAAGAAAAAAAACATTTTTCATAAACTTTTTCCAAAAGGCTTATTTTTCAAAATTTGCAACTTTTCAAACATTTTCCTCAAACCTTTTAATTTTTTTCAAACTTTTCATAATAAATTTCTATAATTTCATGGTTGGAAATTCACTTTTTCATTTCTCAATTTTCTCCCATTTTTTGTAAATCATAAGCAATTTCAAAAACAACATGAATGCAATCACATAAAATCACAAATCAAACATATAAAACATATCAAATGGTTTGGGTCGGTCCAAAACGGAACGTACTGCACATTCCCGCATAGCGGTCTTGTGCACTCGTGAACAGAACGTACTACACCTTCCCGCATAGCGGTCCGGTGTAGCCATGACTTATGGGAGTCCAAAATCGGAACTCCAGTGCTATTAGCGGTTAGCCGAGAGAAGGCTTTTAAAAAAAACGAGACAGTGCACTGACTCAATCTTAAGGGACTTAACGAAACCCACTTATCACATAATTCACACTTGAAAACGAAATGCCCGAAGGCATAATTCAAAAATCTTAGTATTCATATCGTGACACATCAAACAATTTGCCATTCACAAATTTTCACAAATTCCAAAAATGCTCATAACAATTTGTAAGAAAATCCCGGTATGTACATCACATATACACGGTGCGGAAAAACAAAAATTTTTATTCCGGGACCTTCCCGAAAGCCAGGATCTATGTGTCTATATAACAAAGTCAAACCATAACGACCAAAGGAGACCGTCTCTAACGGTATCCACGCAGTTTGACCCGGGAATAGCTAGAATAAAGTGAAGACTACTAGATCTTACCTTATTCTTGGAGAGCTAAGGAGAACAAGCTTGAAGAAGGAAGATGAAGCTTGGAGAGAAGAAGATTGTCGTGTGTTTTTTGAAAGGAAGCTTGAAAACAACTTTTCAATTAACCCCTCCCTATATCAAACGATCATCACCCTTCAATTCCTCCATAAGCCATTTGTCTGTGGTGGTCTTTCCACGTTAGCCTTATAGATATATATATATATATATATATTACTTAATTAATTAATAAGATATATATATATATATAAATGTCAAGTGATCCAACACACTGGGAATTCGGTCCTACGGGTCCACGATATGGAAAAACACCGAAGACCTGTTTCAGCAATATCGATGTCGCGATCTCATCGGGACATATCCCAATCTCATCGGGATCCATTTAGTCCTATTGCTCTCCATATAATGGATCTCTATCCAAAACTATTTTACAAATTCTCCAAGTCACTCTTATGCGTGTGACCCATTAGGTTCCCAGTTATGTTGGCCACTTAGATTAACACTTAATCCAAGCAAGTCATGAGCGGTATCTAGCAACACATCATGACCCCCAATTGACCGGAAAGTAATTGGTTTGACGAATGAACCTATGTTCATCACGAACCATATCACGAACCTTTCCATAGACAATTACTATGCAATTCGTCCTTTCACCATGCTATACCCCACTTGGTTATGAGTATGGGCAAAGTGTCGACTCTTACTAGACTGACTAAGTCAAATCTTGTCCAAGTGATATCAGTTCTCATCCTGGGACTCATTACTTTATATGTCACTGAAGACACTCTTCATGACATATGAACTCCGGCCAGAGATTTCCAAGTAATGACCCTGACAATAGGCCATGGGTATCATCTTTTGCTATTACAGAAGTGATGAATCCTTTATTAGCTACTCAATTACCTTCGAATACCTCAAACTATACCCAATCACCACCCTATGAGCGACCTCTGTAAGGCAACAAGGAATAGAGTCAAAGCACAGAATCAGTATCTAAGATATCCTTGAGTACCTCAAGTCTAAGGATATTTGCACCATTGCTATGATGAGATTATCACTGACATTAGAATAGGACATCCATATGATGATCTCATAGCAGGTCATCCAATGTACTTACTACCTCTAGTAAGCATTCACATCTCAACCCTAAACATCTCATATTTACAGTTTCTGAGATCCACTGCTTGATCAAATCAAGGAGCTTGAGATGTGCTAGTCTCTCCAGATTAATGAGGTCCAGTTTTAGTAATCCTATGACTAGGGATAATTTAGATACTGACATAATTGCACATGATAGGAATCTCAGTAGTATGATCACATCATAATTTCCTTCATACTATGTCATATATCATGGACTTCATTAATTTGCTTATAGATCAATATCCATTCATAAATAACGACCATCAAATTAATGAAATATGCCTTTCTTTATTGATTCATAAAGTATGTACACAACTTTGTACAAAATACGCTAAAGGCGATTGCCTTTAGGGAACTACTCTAACAAAATCTCCCACTTGACCTAAAGCCAATCGCCTTGATATCTAATACCATAGGCGAGTACATGAGAATCAAAATTCTTCTGTGACAATGGCTTCGTCAACGGATCAGCAATATTTTGCTCGGTGGGACTTCTCTCTATCTGAACATCACCTCGTCCAATGATCTCCCTAATCAGATGATATCTGCGGAGTACGTGTTTGGATCGTTGATGAGACCTTGGTTCCTTTGCCTGCGCAATAGCCCCATTGTTGTCACAATACAATTGTATGGGCCCATCATAGCTAGGAACCACACCAAGTTCAGTAATTAACTTTTTGATCCAAACTGCTTCCTTTGTTGCGTCTGAAGCGGCAATGTACTCTTCCTCGGTTGTTGAATCGGTAGTTGTCTCTTATTTGGAACTCTTCCAACTGACCGCCTGTCGCTCAAGATGAATATATAACCTGATTGGGATTTAGAATCATCCTTATCGATTGAAAAGCGCATCAGATACCCGCCACTTTTAGATTTCCATCTCTATATATCAAGAAAACATCCTTAGTCTTTCGCAAGTACTTGAGGATATTCTTGACAGCCACCCAGTGACCCTCACCAGGATCCGATTGGTATTTGCTCGTAACACTTAGCGCATATGATACATCGGGTCTCGTACATAGCATAGCATACATGATAGATCCTACTGCAGATGCATACGAGATCATATTCATGCGCATCCTCTCATCTTGTGTCTTAGGACACATAGATTTCGAGAGCGTTATCCCATGAGTCAAGGGAAGGTACCCTCTCTTGGATTGTTCCATGCTAAACCTCTTTAGCATCTTGTCTATGTACGTTGATTGTGAAAGACCAAGCAATCTTTTTGATCTATCTCTATAAATCTTTATCCCAAGGATATAAGTTGCTTCACCAAGGTCTTTCATGGAAAATTGTTTGGATAACTAAATCTTCACAGATTGTAGCATAGAGACATCGTTTTCTAGTAATAATATGTCATCTACATATAGCACAAGGAATACGATTGCAGTCCCACTAACCTTCTTATACACACAGTGTTCATCCGGATTTTGTGAGAAACCAAACTCTTTGATTACCTCATCAAAACGGATATTCCAACTCCTGAATGCTTGTTTCAATCCATAGATGGATTTCTGAAACTTGCATACCTTTTCGCCATCATAGAATGTGAAGCCCTCTGGTTGTGTCATATACACATCCTCAGCTAAATTTCCATTTAGGAAAGTTGTCTTCACATCCATTTGTCATATCTCATAATCATAATGAGTGGCAATGGCTAGGAGTATCCTAATAGATTTAAGCATTGCTACTGGGCTGAAGGTCTCGTCGTAGTCAACTCCTTGTCTTTGACGAAAACCTTTAGCCACAAGCGTTGCTTTATAGGTAATCACATTACCATCCATGTCGGTTTTCTTCTTGAAAACCCATTTACACCCTATGGGTTTTATTCCTTCGGGTGCCTCAACCAAAGTCCATACTTGGTTTTCATACATGGAATCCATTTCAGCCTTCATGGCATGAAACCATTTCTCAAACTCTGAACTCTTCGGAACCTCTTCATAGGTGGTAGGCTCATTATCTTTTATGAGTAATACGTCATTCTGTTTATTCACGAGAAATCCATATCTCTCGCGAACAGAGCGTATCCTACGTGACCTACGAACTTCATGTGTTATAGAAGGTTGAACTGTTACTTCATCTATATGAGTCACAGTTTCAGGTTCAGGCAGTTGATCTGCGTCTGTTCGAGCATCTTGAACTTCTTCAAGTTCAATTTTGCTCCCACTGTCTTCTTGTAAAAGAAACTCTTTCTCTAAAAAGAAAACATGCTTTGAAACAAACATCTTTTGTTCCTTAGCAAGGTAGAATTGATATCCCATTGTTTCTTTAGGATATCCTACAAACAAACACTTGTCAGACTTTGCATCAAGTTTATCTGACTATATCCGCTTCACATAAGCAGGACAACCCCAAACTTTCAAATTAGTAAGATAGGGTTTTTTGTTAGTCCACATCTCATATGGAGTAACATCAACTGTCTTTGATGGAACTCTGTTTAACAAATAAACAGCTGTCTTGAGTGCATACCCCCAAAAGGATTTTGGTAACTTTGCAAAACTCATCATCGACTGTACCATGTCTAACAAGGTTCGATTTCTCCTTTCAGCCACACCATTATGTTGTGGCGTGTAAGGTGGATTCCATTGAGATAAAATCCCATTATCTCTGAGATAATCTAAAAACTGTTGGTCTAAGTATTCCCCACCACGATCGGATCGTAATGTCTTGATACATTTCCCAAGTTGGTTTTCTACTTCATTTCTGAATTGTTTGAACTTTTCAAATGCTTCAGATTTGTATCTCATCAGATATAGGTACCCATATCGAGAATAATTATCGATAAAGGTAATGAAGTAAAGACAACCACTTCTAGCATAGATGCACATCGGACCACATACATCTGAATGTATTAGGTCTAATACTCCAGTCGCTCGTTCACCCTTTCCCTTAAAGGGTAACTTAGTCATCTTGCCTAATAAACAAGATTAACATGTATCATATGATTCATAATAAAATGACCATAAACTACCACTCTTATGGAGCTTAGCTATGCGTCTCTCATTTATATGGCCAAGGCGACAATGCCATAAGTAAGTTGATTTTAAATTATCTCGTTTACGTGTTTTCGTGTCATTGACATTCATAATTGGATGTGACATATCTAATATGTAAATTCCATTGCATAATGTACCAGTACCATAGAGCATTCCATTCAAACTAATAGAACAACCATTGCTACTAAAAGTCAAATGGAAACCAGCTCTATTTAAACAAGAAACAGACAATATGTTCTTTGTTAAAACAGGTACAAAATAACATTCATCCAGTTTAATTACAAGCCCACTGGGGAGTGACAAAAAATAAGTACCTACGACTAATGCAGCAACTCTTGCTCCATTTCCTACACGCAGGTCTAGTTCTCCCTTCATGAGTTGTCTACTGTCCCTAAGGCCATGCATATCATTACATATGTGTGAGCCACAACTAGTATCTAATATCCATATGTTATGATCAGAAACAGTATTAACCTCAATGACAAACGTACTTGAAGAAGCTGAGGCATTTGATGCCTTCTTCTGCTTCAAGGATTCTAGATAGACTTTACAGTTTCGCCTCCAGTGGCCAGTCTTGCCACAATGGAAGCAAGTTCTTTTTGGTGTAGTTAGTTTACTAGACTCCATAAGTGAGCGCAAATTCACACTAGAAGACATCTTCAATAAACCTAAACGGAAAGAGAGAGAGAATGTTAGAATATTAATATATGCATGATCATAAGGACTTGCATGACATACATATGGCTCCCACTAGTTTCAAAGAATCCATAACCCTCACTACGAATCCAAGAAACATTATGACAAAGTGTCCTAGTGGGTCGATATCCGACATTGCTAAGAATGACCTTGGGTTTACCCAACAAGCCACCTTAGGTCAATCGGTAGGTATCGGTCATACCAATTGCATTACAGATATCTGACATTACTAAAAATGACCTTGGGTTTACCCAACAAGCCACCTTAGATCAATCGGCAGGTATCGGTCATACCAGTTACATCACAGGTGCAATTATCGACTAGTGCTATCAACTCGTGATTTATGCACACATATTGGGTTATCAACTCTTAATGCGCGTACATCTGATGTACACTACCCAATTTCATCTTTGTCTACGTTAACCTTGAGTTTACTCAACAAATCAACGCTCCTAGTGAAAACCGACCCATTAATCTGAAAATCTTATTTCCATGGTTCAAACATATCCGTATAGAGTGAGCTTGGGTTTACCCAACAACCCGAACTCTATAAGAACTCTGATTCTCCCTATATTAATGGAAGGCGTTAGTTTTCATATTATGTGTGAGGGATTTCAAACTCTGGTCTCATCCAAGCTGTAGGATTATAGTCACAATGACTATATGGAATGATTTAGGGCATTTCATCAATCACATCGAATCTATACCTATAATCATCCATCATCCCACCTATGCATGTGTAAGTCGACTTGTGAATGTGTAAGTCGACTTACCTGAGAATACAAGTCGACTTATGCATGTGCAAGTCGACTTAGACTACTATGCATGAGCAAGTCGACTTCTGCATGTATAAATTGACTTACCTGACTACTGTGCATGAGCAAGTCGACTTGTGCATGTGTAAGTCGACTTACCCGAGAATGCAAGTCGACTTATGCATGTGTTAGTCGACTTATATTTAGAATTGCTCTCTAATCGGCTAATTTCTCAATCCGCACAGTTCAAATTCACAATACCAAGTGTAATATACTTTACTTTGATGTATTAATGAAACACTTTCATTGTATCATGCTTACCATATATAATCATACTATACATGAAAAACTTGAAATGGATGAATACACTATTAATCTCTTAGATTTCCAAATAATTTTGAGAATACCAAATAATCTTCCTAAGTATCTCTAGGTCGTCTACACTTTATCAAGACTACTTCGGCACTGGTCACAAAATTGGTGACGGCCAAAACAATCAAGACAAGGAAATATACTAACGAGACGCTAATGAGACACGTTTGACATCCGAAAATTTTTGGAAACCCAATTTCAAGAAAATCAGTTTGGCATTCATACAACATCAATGTAACATATTTTTAATCACATTAAAAATGATCCAAGGCATTGGAACTGAAAACTACACAATCAATCATTCCAAACAAAACAGTTCCAGCAACTTTCTCAAAACTGCCAAGCTCTGTCTTTTGCTTAGAAAAATCATTGAAACAATTTCAATAAACACTGAGAAAATTAGAGAGGTTACAACATGTTCACAACATGCTCCATGAATTTTTTCAGGATTTATTTTCAACAAAAACTCAACCAACCTCAGCAACCAAGACAATGCTGAATCTGTCTTCCTCAACAGAGATATTCCCAGCAGCACACAATAAATTCTCAAATAAATAGTAAATCACCTAAAAAATATTTTTCTATCCTCATAGACATTTATAAACATCTTAGAGACATGTCGGTGAAAGAAAATCCAAGAAACAAGTTTTCTACAATTTATTCTCGAATTTACAAGCATGCCTGTTCAAGGAATGTGCACAAACACAGCAACCAGAACATAAGGGAATAAATTAGGAAAACCAAATCAAATCACATTGATAAATTCTTTCCTTCCACAGACATATTCAGCAACACCTTATGAGCAAATATGAACAAGAAAATTCCGAAAACAATATTGCTACACTAATTTCGAACTTCACATAGTCAACATGCACAATGGTCACAAGCAATAGGCAGCATCAACCTAGTCATGCTTTCTTCTTTATATACGACACAAGTGGCTTTGATACCACTGTAGCAAAATCCCGGTGTGTACATCGCATATACACGGTGCGGAAAAATAAACATTTTTATTCCGAGACCTTCCCGAAAGCCAGGATCTATGTGTCTATATAACAACGTCAAACCATAACGACCAAAGGAGACCGTCTCTAATGGTATCTATGCAGAGGTCGGAGAAACTAACCAGAAGAAGCTTGAAGAAGGAATATGAAGCTTGGAGAGAAGAAGATTGTCGTGTGTTTTTTGAAAGGAAGCTTGAAAACAACTTTTCAATTAACCCCTTCCTATATCCAACAATCATCACCCTTCAATTCCTCCATAAGCCATTTGTCTTTAACTATTTAAAGACATTAAATACTAAGGTGGTGGTCTTTCCACGATAGCCTTATATATATATATATAGTTAAGTAAGATAAGGCTTATCATCTTCCTTCCACGTTGATGATATATATATATATATATTAATTACTTAATTAATTAATAAGATATATATATATATATATAAATGCTGAAGTGGTCCAATCACACTGGGGTCGGTCCTACCGAGTCCCGTTATGGAAAAAACACCGAAGACCTGTTTCAGCAATATCGATGTCGCGACCTCATCGGGACATATCCCAATCTCATTGGGATCCATTTAGTCCTATTGCTCTTCATATAATGGATCTCTATCCAAAACTATTTTACGAATTCTCCGAGTCACTCTTATGCGTGTGACCCATTAGGTTCCCGGTTATGTTGGCCACTTAGATTAACACTTAATCCAAGCAAGTCATGAGCGGTATCTAGCAACACATCATGACCCCCAATTGACCGGAAAGTAATTGGTTTGACGAATGAACCTATGTTCATCACGAACCATATCACGAACCTTTCCATAGACAATTACTGTGCAATTCGTCCTTTCACCATGCTATACCCCACTTGGTTATGAGTATGGGCAAAGTGTCAACTCTTACTAGACTGACTAAGTCAAATCTAGTCCAAGTGATATCGTTCTCATACAGGACTCATTACTTTATATGTCACTGAAGACACTCTTCATGACATATGAACTCCGGCCAGAGATTTCCAAGTAATGACCCTGACAAGAGGCCATGGGTATCATCTTCTACTATTACAGAAGTGATGAATCCTTTATTGGCTACTCAATTACCTACGAATACCTCCAACTGTACCCAATCACCACCCTATGAGCGACCTCTGTAAGGCAACAAGGAATGGAGTCAAAGCACAGAATCAGTATCTAAGATATCCTTGAGTACCTCAAGTCTAAGGATATTTGCACCATTGCAATGATGAGATTATCATTGACATTAGAATAGGACATCCATGTGATGATCTCATAGCAGGTCATCCAATGTACTTACTACCTCTAGTAAGCATTCACATCTCAACCCTAAACATCTCATATTTACAGTTTCTGAGATCTACTGCTTGATCAAATCAAGGAGCTTGAGATGTACTAGTCTCTCGGGATTAATGATGTCCAGCCAGAATCCTATGACTAGGATAATTTAGATCTTGACATAATTGCACATGATAGGAATCTCAGTAGTATGATCACATCATAATTTCCTTCATGCTATGTCATATATCATGGACTTCATTAATTTGCTTATAGATCAATATCCATTCATAAATAACGAACATCAAATTAATGAAATATGCCTTTCTTTATTTATTCATAAAGTATGTACACAACTTTGTACAAAACGCGCTAAAGGCGATTGCCTTTAGGGCACTACTCTAACACAATTAACATTACAATCAAACATCACAAAAGATGTAGTAATTTTGGCAATTACACAAAATCATAACACAAATAAATTCTCATTCTTTCAAACAATGAAGTCATCAATTTCTCAAATTATTCGAAACATTAGAATAATAATGAATTCCATAATTATAGCAATTTCTTAAAATCATACCAAAAGCATTGGATTTAATCTTTCAAAAATCAATGATTTGCAAATTTTTGCTTTCTTTATTTTTCGAAAATTCATATATGGCTTATAATTCAAAATACAAACGTATTACCCACCTCGAATCGATATTAGAAACTTGTCCTTAGCTTCAATTTGACCATTGCTTCTATCTTTCTTCCAATTTAACATCACGTAAGCCATAAACATCCAAATTCAACATCATAAATTACAAAATCTTCAAAATTGACTTCATAAATCAAAAACCCATAAGATTTCCAAACTATCTAAATCACAATCTTCCAAAAGCCCCAACTCATATAAATTGGGCATAAACCCTAATTCACCATTATTCAAAATTGAATCAATTTCAACATGTAATCTCCAAAATTGATCATGGAATTAACAAACCCATACCATTTTCTATATTTCTAAACCAAAAATTGAATAAAAACTCAAAGCTCAAACTTTTCTCTTACCTCTTTTCTTCTCCAAATTCGAATTTATTTGGCTTGAGAGGAAGCTTTTTATCTTTTTTCCCTCCTTTTTCCTTTGAATCCAAGCAAAACTTATGCTAGAATCCTTCAAAATTTTGAAAACCCTCACTTCTCTCTCTTCTTCTCAATAGTCGAACCTTCATCCTCTCATCTCTTCCTTTTTTTCTCTTCTTTTCCTCTAAGTTTCGGCTCTCTCTTGTTAAAAACGACAATCTCCTGGCTTTTATATGGCCAGGTCATTAAATGAAGGATAAAAGACCAAAATGCCCTTCCACTTAAGCCTAAAGTCTTAATTCTTTCATGCTTACTTTCGGATATGATTCGCACTATCAATTTGAAGGAATTGTCAAAACTTCCTTCTAGAGAAATGTTCCTTATTGTCTTAATTTCATAATGCCACAAAAATCATCCAAATTGGAGCACTACATCAAAAGTTATGCTTAAAACATTTTAGATATGTCTTATGCTAAATCATTTTCTAGCAGATTATTTCCACCCAAAAATTGACATTCTTAATCACAAAATTGAAACTCGATGTCTTCATAACAATTGTATTTCTATTTCTCTAGGTTAATCCAAATCAAGAATCGCCTCATTTGGATTACTAGAGCAAAAGTTATGTCCAAAATACTTTCAGATGTTCCTAATCCAAAACTGCACACTAATCCGAACTTCAATTCATAAATTGAAAGTCTTAGGGGCTAAATTAAAATTTAATTTCTTCATATGACTTGTATCCCCATGTCTTAATTTTATTTTGCCTCAAGAATCACCTCAATTGGATCACCACAGATCCCGAATTTTGCAAAATACTGAACCATGTTCAGAAAATTATCTAACTCACTTTGATTTAATTAATCAACCTCAATTTATTCTCATAAAATTACAAATTTTCCATGAGGATGTAGATAATTGTCTTAGGAATCCAACGCTTCAAAAACCAAGTCAATCGGATGTCAAACGGAGAAATTAGAAGCAAAAGATTGAGAGAGGGTCAGGAAAACAAGGCAAAAATACATGCACTAGTCGACTAGTCGAAGGCTACTAGTCGACTAGGTTATGTACAATGACTAATCTGGACAACTCTGCTCTTATTCTTCCGACATTCCAACTTTCATAATTCATAACTCTTGATCCTGAACTCCAAATCTGACAAATTTGGTGTCTATGGAAAGATAAAAAGAAGCTCTACAACTTCTATGAAGAACTCAAAAATCCATTCCATCTCTAAAGTGATCAAATTTTTAATCAAAGATTCTGCCCAAATTAATATGCCCTAAGCCATAAGTCAACTTTGAAAAATTTTATCTTTCAACTCCAAAGTTCAAACATATCATATTTTATATCAATGCTAAGATCAGAAAGTTGCCTACAACTTTCATGAAGGATAGAAAAATCAATCTGGCCTCTAAGGGAGTCAATTTTCCAGTCAAAGCTTTTGTCCTCTAAAAATCATGTTAAAATCATAGCAGAAACTTGTAAAAATCATAACTTATTATTCCATGATCCAAAAATTCTATACTTTATATCAAACTAAATATCATCTTAAAATCTTCAACTTTCATGAAGAACTTAAAGGCTAAATCAACCTCTAACTAGGTCAATTTCTCGGTCAAAGATTCAACCATTACATAGGTCAACCCATAACACATTCGAACTTCCAAATTTCATAACTTTTGATTCCGACAGCGAAACATATCATAATTTATGGCGAAAGAAAGCTCTCAACAGAATCTACAAGTTTCATGTAGATCATTTTCTGAAATTTTGCCTAAATCAAAAAGTCAACTCTCAAGTCAAACTTTCTATCACTATTCATCCCCAAAAGTCAAACTTTCTAAATTCTTCAAATTTTCACATTTTTTCTTTTTAATTCATGCTTTTCAACTTTATTTCAATCAACTCATCTACTTGAACTTTCATAAACTATACAAATCTCCACAATAATCAAAATTATCAAAACTCAATAATTCTTTTCTCATGAATTTCCTCAAAGAATAAATACATATATTTCATAATACATATATAAAACCACTCATTTAATTTCACTTAATATTTCTAAATTTCACTCAAAAATCAGGGTCCAACATTTCTCCCCCTCTTAAAAGAATTTCGTCCTTGAAATTCTAACTTAAGCAAATCTCCAAGTACTTGCTTCTTAATGACCATAATCATTCACTTTTCACTTCCTAAATGTTATATCTCAAATATCATATACAAAACACAAAACAATATTCTTTAAGATATGGACACCAATCAATGGTCCATTTCTTAAGGAACCTTAATAATATGGTTCAATCACCATTTAATATTTATCACTCGTGTCATCTTTCAAAATAGTCATTCTTTTATCTATATCAATTCATCCCAATTCATCATGAAATTCTAATCTTAAGTTCCTCAACACATTCCGAAAATCAATCATATTCTTGACACCCAAATTGAATAATCATTTTGGTGCCATCGCATCATATTCACATTCTGACTAAAAATCCCTCAAATCGATTCAAAAACTCTTAACGAACATATATGCCTAAGTATGATCCTAATACTGGGCTCTGATACCATAAATGCTGGGACCCGATCCGAAGACCGAATCCCAACCGGAAAGACGGAACGAAAACGAAAGGTAGAAACGAATGCGAAGTCGGAACAAATCGAATGGGAACACGAAAAATAATCAAAAATGAAAGTAACGAAACAGAATCGAGACAAAGCTAATTGGCTCGGAATCGAATGCTAAAGGCATATCAGAAATGAATCAAATTCTTAATGGAATTGAAAGCCAATTGAATCAAAACATAAAGCGGAACGAAGCATTCGAACTGAAACACATTCCGACATCTGATAACAAACACTTAAGAAATAGCGTCGCGTTGGAAATCCTTAAGACATTCCACAACCGGTATAAATTTTTTTTCTTTTCTTTACTCATAAATCAAACTCATACAAGACAATCTTATTTTGGAATTTATCCTCAAGCACATTCTCAAATCATACAAACTTCTTATACATGCAAACAAACCCAAAATTCTTCTTTTAAGCATCTAAAATTTATTTTTTTTTCTTTTTCAACTTATTATCTAACGAAATTTCGGCAGCATAACAACTGTACTTACAAAAACCCAAAACCTGCACATTGGAAAATGTACACTTCTATAATTCTCACAATATAACCAGAATCATCTGACTCCCCGTCCGGAATCCAACAAAACAAACCACATTCAATCCCAAACCACATTCAATATCTCAATCTCATGCACATACATTCTCATATCAATTTATACTCATATGAAAGATACAATTTCTTAATACAATCTAAACACAACCCAATCATTCATATCCAATCATAATTCCGGAATTCAGATATACCATACTCAAATATATACACAAATTTGTAATCCTCATACATTCTGAAATACATGCTCGAAATACATCAATGGCAATTCAGCCATATACTATATCAATACCAAAATCAACTTTACACAAAATATACGCTATACACATTCGAACAAATGGTCTTGACCTTCTTTCATCCGAATTCCTGCTCATTACCTAGAGATGGGGATGAAAGGGGGGTGAGCTCGACGGCTCAGTGGATAACACATTTATAAATTGAAAAATAAGAAAAAATCATTTTTCATAAACTTTTGCCAAAAGGCTTATTTTTCAAACTTTGCAACTTTTCAAACATTTTCCTCAAACCTTTTAATTTTTTTCAAACTTTTCATAATAAATTTCTATAATTTCATGGTTGGAAATTCACTTTTTCATTTCTCACTTTTCTCCCATTTTTCGTAAATCATAAATCATAAGCAATTTCAAAAACAACATGAATGCAATCACATAAAATCACAAATCACATAAAATCACAAATCAAACACATAAAACATATCAAACGGTTTGGGTCGGTCCAAAATGGAACGTACTGCACATTCCCGCATAGCGGTCCTGTGCAGTCTTGAACATAACGTACTACACCTTCCCGCATAGCGGTCCGGTGTAGCCGTGACTTATGGGAGTCCGAAATCGGAACTCCAGTACCACTAGCGGGCAGCCGAGAGAAGGCTTTTAAAAAAAATGAGACAGTGCACTGACTCAATCTTAAGGGACCTAAACAAACCCACTTATCACATAATTCACACTTGAAAACGGAATGCCCGAAGGCATATTTCAAAAATCTTGGTATTCATATCGTGACACATCATACAATTTGCCATTCAAAAATTTTGAAAAAATCCAAAAATGCTCATAACAATTAACATTACAATCAAACATCACAAAAGATGTAGTAATTTTAGCAATTACACAAAATCATAACACAAATAAATTTTCATTCTTTCAAACAATGAAGTCATCAATTTCTCAAATTATTCGAAACATTAGAATAATTATAACATCCCGTCCCCATATTAAGAGTTGTGACCCAAAATTTCAGTACATGCGAGCTCTAAGAGAAATTGAGATTAAGGAATGCATTTTCTTGCTCATGCATCATGTTAGCATATATGCACATAAATACGTAATGTTTCGGATAAAAAGTGTACATGCATTCATTGACGACTTCTAGGTATAATTGATATTAAATGTGTTTTTATTGAAAATGAGGAGTAGAAAGAGTGATCTTGGTATGAGTTGTAATAAGGAAAGATTTAGAAACAAGATTGGTAGTGATATGGAAAATATTCACTGAATATGCTTCAGTCATTTAGCCGCAACGTTTTCTGTAGTAATCCAAACGAGATGATTCTTAATTTGGATTAAACTAGAGATATATGGCTACATTTTTTGTGAAGACATTGAATTTCAATTCTGTGTCTAAGAGTCTCAAATATTGTCATAAAGTGAAGAATTGGGTGCAGGGTTGGTGTATGAATGAAAAGTTTGTCTTCAGACTTTAGGGGCAAATTTGGGATTAATAAAGATGGATTTTGGCAAACTTTCCTTCTGTAAAGTTATAGATCTTTCTTTTATCTTTCCAACGGTATAAAGTTTGTGAATTTTGGATATCTGAGTCAAAAGTTATGCATCTTATAAGTGGAGATGTTCTGGACATAAAAAGCAGACGCAGAAAAGCAAACGCAGAAAAGTAGACGCAGAAAACGCAGAAAAGCAGACGCAAAAAAGCAGACGCAGAGAAGTGAGACTCAAAAAGTGAGACGCAAAAAGTGAGACGATGCAAAAGTGGGACGATATAGAAGTTAGACGATAGAATTGGCCTTCGAGGTCTACATGAAAGTTTTAGATCCAGAAGTCTTCTTTCCAATGGTCTAAAAACGAAGTCAATCAGACTTCTGTAGCAAAAGTTATAGTATTCGTACTGACACATGTACATTTCAGGTGAGGATATGAACATGTTGGATTGTTTTAGCCATAACTTCTTCTCTAGACCTCCAAATGACTTGGTTCTTGAACCATTGGATTCGTAAGACATTTCCCTACATCTCCACCAAGAATCATAGTCATATGAAACTAATGGAGAAAGATTTAGTGAAAAGAGTGAGACGGGTACAGAGAGTATGCTCTTAAAGGATATGAACTGGTGTTATCCTACTGAACATACTTCAGTGTTTTGAGGATAACTTGATTTGTAGAAATCAAAATGAGGTGATTTCTAATTCGTAATGAACTAGAGACATGGAGCTACAAATGGTATGAAGGACTTGGAATCTGATTCAGTCTCTAGGATGGCTAAAATTCTTATGGAAGTTATGCTTAGTGAATTGTTTTGGACAAGAGCAGTCTAAAAATGTTTGAAATATATCTTTTGAATCATTGAACCAAACTAAATGGTTTCAGAGGCATAAGAAACTTAAGAAAATGGAGGATATTTTCTAGAAGAAAGCGATGTGTAAGAAGGTTCAAGGATAATTTTGGCAGGACACTTAAGTTTAAAAGAACATAAGCTTATAGGGAAGGATAAAATGGACCTTTTGGACTCATTAATGGCAAAATTGGAAAAAAGAAATGTTGTCTTGCTTATAAATGGAGAAGAGCTACAGGAGTGAGAAGATTCGAGAGAAACATGAAAAAGAATGAGAGAGAGAAAGAAGAGTGAATAAGCTAGGGTTTTAATTTCCTTAGCCTTCAAGAGAGATTTTAAAGTTGTGAAAAAAGAGAAAATGTAAGAAGAAGAAAAGAGCTTCCATTTGAGCTAAAGATCTCTTTTTGGTGAAGAATCAAGGTAAGATCTTTTTGACTCTTTTGGAATTTCGGAAGGATTCTAGCTTATTGAGTTTAGAAATTGGTTGGGTTTAAATGTTCTAGAATCAATTTTGGAGATTTTTCATTGTGGGATTTTTAAATGGATTTCTATTGAATGAGATTTGGTTTGTATTAGGAAACCAAGAGAATCCTACCCAAGAACAAGGGGAAAGACAAATTTGACTCGAAGTTTTGTAAGCCAACTAGGTGGGTAATATATATTTATGGTTTTTGTGTGAATGGTAAATATGCCTAAATGTGTACATATGTTTAAATTGCTAAGCTATGAATGGAGATTTGATATTATGAGATCATATGAGGTTAGAAAAGAGATGATGAGAAATTAAGTTATGATATAAAGTAACCAAGTGTTCTTGAAGTGTAAGCTTATGAATAAGCTAGACTTATAAAAAGGACAAAGATTGAAAGGAGAAGTTAGAACGTTCATGTACCAATGAAGTATATGAAACGTATATGAATTTTGAAATGGAAATGAGCATAAAGTGTATATTAGAACATATACCCGGGATTGTCATTGAGCATGCATTATACATAGCCCATTATTGCAATTGTATAAAAATGAATGTTTTTATGTGCGCAGTTATTGATGAGTGTGCAATGTGTGTCTTGCATATATGGGCTGTGCAGGTCAAGCGTCCACATTCTAACATTCCAGAATTGGGAAGCAAATGCTATTTTGGAGCGTACTATGAGTAGACCTAGATGGTCTTACCTTATTATTTGTTTTGTTTATGTTATAAACTGAGTGATTATGACTAATTATGAATGTGTCTTGATTGTTGAAATTCGGACAATGAAGGTCCGATGAAGGTGCTATATGAATGAGATATTGAAGTGTTAATTGTATGTGAATGTGATTATAAATCGTGTATTAGCACATAAATGAAATTGTGAAATGATCCACTTTAATATGGAATGCCGGACCACGGTCCGATGATTGTGATATTGATTTGAATATAGAAGTGCTATTGACTATCAATTGGATGAATGATGTGTAAATATGTAATTGGTAAAAGCATATTATTGGTAAAAGCACCACTTTAATGTGGATTGTCGGACTAAGATCCGATGTTATGAGAAAGTGATTTGAATGGGATAAGTAATTGTGAGTGATGCATTCCATTGCATGAATGCATAAAACAAAATAGTAATTGTGACCCAAGTAGCCACCGATCAGAGCTACAAGCTCAACGTTTAATGAGCCCTACATGGGACAGTTATCAATGAGCCCTACATGGGACAGTTCAATAAGCCCTTTAAAGGACAGTTTAGGCACTCGATCACAACAAAGTAACAAATGAAAAGTGAGTCTCATGTGCATTGCATATGCATAATGAAAAATGTGATTTTTGATACAAAGTATGATTGATTGAATGTACTGAATGTGAAATAATGTGATATGTGAATGATTTGTTCTGAGATGAATGATCTAAATTATTGAAGTGCTCATTATATGTGGATAAGAAGAACTAAGTGTTTTCAGAATGTGAATTGCATGCAAGAGAAAGAGTGACTACTCAACTATATGTTGAATGTCGGGTTACGGTCCGATGATAAGTGAATGTGATCGAATAAGTGCATGCAATGTAAGTGATGCATTCCATGCTATGAATTCATAAAATATAAAGGCGTTGTGACTTGAGTTGCCTGTTTGAAGCATTTCCACGTAGAGCTATGCTCCGTGAGTATTGTGATTCGACTAAGCCTACGGGCTGATATTGTGATTCGACTAAGCCTACGAGCTGGTATTCTAATTCGACTAAGCCTACAGGCTGGTACTTTGTATATGTGAAGAGGCACTTAGTCACAACAATAAAAACGAATGTGAGTCTCATACACGTGACATATGCATCATATAAACGTTTAAATGATATTGAATGTGAACAAGTTAATGTGATTCAATTTGGTTGTTAATGAAATGATATGAATATGGGAAATAATGTGATATAGGAAATAAAGTGAGATTGGTTCAGTGATTAAATGCGAAATAATATGAACATGTACGTTATTGGAAAATTGTGAAATGGAATGTAATTTATGAAATATATATATCTTATGTGATATGTGATGAGTGAGCCATCGATGATGGTCACTCGCTGAGTTCGCAAAACTTACCCAAAAAATTGCAATTATTTTTTTCAGGATCAGAAGAATACCCCGTTAGGCCAACGGGAGTATATTTGCAGGATTCAAGTGAAGGATAGAAGTCGGGATCAGTTCGCGTCTGCATTGCATGTCTTTATTTATGTCATGAAATGTATATTTTGAAATGACTCAAGTGTTGTATTTGTGAAAGGGCCAAATGGCCATATGAGAATTTTGTAAATGGCCTTGTATGATTGAAAAGGGCTTATGTCCTATTTGATTATTTGACTTCCGCATGTGTGTCTATGAAAAAGAAAAATATATATATACCAAATTTTGATTGATCGAGTGCGTAGCACACCACCCTCGTGAGGCGCGGTCTCATATATCACTATCAATATCGGGTTCAGGTCTTGCGGGAGTGGGGTGTTACAGTAATAATGAATTCCATAATTATAGCAATTTCTTAAAATCATACCAAAAGCATTGGATTTAATCTTTCAAAAATCAATGATTTGCAAATTTTTGCTTTCTTTATTTTTTGAAAATTCATATATGGCTTATAATTCAAAATACAAACGTATTACCCACCTTGAATCGATGTTAGAAACTTGTCCTTAGCTTCAATTTGACCATTGCTTCTATCTTTCTTCCAATTTAACATCACGTAAGCTATAAACATCCAAATTCAACATCATAAATTACAAAATCTTCAAAATTGAGTTCATAAATCATAAACCCATAAGATTTTCAAACTATCTAAATCACAATCTTCCAAAAGCCCCAACTCATATAAATTGGGCATAAACCCTAATTCACCATTATTCAAAATTGAATCAATTTCAACATGTAATCTCCAAAATTGATCATGGAATTAACAAACCCATACCATTTTCCATATTTCTAAACCAAAAATTAAATAAAAACTCAAAGCTCAAACTTTTCTCTTACCTCTTTTCTTCTCCAAATTCGAATTTATTTGGCTTGACAGGAAGCTTTTATCTTTTTTCCCTCCTTTTTCCTTTGAATCCAAGCAAAACTTATGCTAGAATCCTTCAAAAATTCGAAAACCCTCACTTCTCTCTCTTCTTCTCCATAGCCGAACCTTCATCCTCTCATCTCTTCTTTTTTTTCTCTTCTTTTCCTCTAAGTTTCGACTCTCTCTTGTTAAAAACGACAATCTCCTTGCTTTTATATGGCCAGGTCATTAAATGAAGGATAAAAGACCAAAATGCCCTTCCACTTAAGCCTAAAGTCTTAATTCTTTCATGCTTACTTCGGATATGATTCGCACTATCAATTTGAAGGAATTGTCAAAACTTTCTTCTAGAGAAATGTTCCTTATTGTCTTAATTTCATAATGCCACAAAAATCATCCAAATTGGAGCACTACATCAAAAGTTATGCTTAAAACATTTTAGATATGTCTTCTTCTAAATCATTTTCCAGCAGATTATTTCCACCCAAAAATTAACATTCTTAATCACAAAATTGAAACTCGATGTCTTCATAAAAATTGTAGTTCTATTTCTCTAGGTTAATCCAAATCAAGAATCGCCTCATTTGGAATATTAAAGCAAAAGTTATGTCCAAAATACTTTCCCTAATCCAAAATTGCACACTAATCTGAACTTCAATTCAGAAATTGAAAGTCTTAGGGGCTAAATTAAAATTTAATTTCTTCATATGACTTGTAGCCCCATGTCTTAATTTTATTTTGCCTCAAGAATCACCTTAATCGGATCACCACAAATCCCGAATTTTGCAAAATACTGAACCATGTTTAAAAAATTATCTAACTCACTTTGATTTAATTAATCAACCTCAATTTAATCTCATAAAATTACAAATTTCCCATAAGGATGTAGATAATTGTCTTAGCAATCCAACGCTTCAAAAACCAAGTCAATCAAATGTCAGACGGAGAAATTAGAAGCAAAAGATTGAGAGAGGGTTAGGAAAACAAGGCAAAAATACATGCACTAGTCGACTAGTCGACTATGTACAGCGACTAATCTGGACAACTCTGCTCTTATTCTTACGATATTCCAACTTTTATAATTCATAACTCTTGATCCCGAACTTCAAATTTAACAAATTTGGTGTCGATGGAAAGATAAAAGGAAGCTCTACAACTTCCATGAAAAACTCAAAAATCCATTCTATCTCTAAAGTGATCAAATTTCTAATCAAAAATTCTGCCCAATTTAATATGCCATAAGCCATAACTCAACTTTGAAAAATTTTATCTTTCAACTCCAAAGTCCAAACATATCATATTTTATATCAATACTAAGATTAGAAAGTCGCCTACAACTTTCATGAAGGATAGAAAATTCAATTTGGCCTCTAAGGGAGTCAATTTTCCAGTCAAAGCTTCTGTCCTCTAATGATCATGCTAAAATCATAGCAGAAACTTGTAAAAATCATAACTTATTATTCCATGATCCAAAAATTCTATACTTTATATCAAACTAAATATCATCTCAAAATCTTCAACTTTCATGAAGAACTAAAGGCTAAATCAACCTCTATCTAGGTCAATTTCTCGGTCAAAGATTCAGCCATTACATAGGTAAACCCATAACACATCCGAACTTCCAAATTTCATAACTTTTGATTCCGACATCGAAACATATCATAATTTATGGCGACAGAAAGCTCTCAACATAATCTACAAGTTTCATGTAGATCATTTTCTCAAATTTTGCCTAAATCAAAAAGTCAACTCTCAAGTCAAACTTTCTATCACTATTCATCCCCAAAAGTCAAACTTTCTAAATTCTTCAATTTTTCACACTTTTTCTTTTTAATTCATGCTTTTCAACTTTATTTCAATCAACTCATCCACTTGAACTTTTATTAACTATACAAATCTCCACAATAATCAAAATTATCAAAACCCAATAATTCTTTTCTCATGAATTTCCTCAAAGCATAAATACATCTATTTCACAATACATATATAAAACCACTCATTTAATTTCACTTAATATTTCAAAATTTCACTCAAAAATCGGGGTCCAACATACTCTCCTTTTCAATTTCGATTATCATGAAAGAAAAAAGTGATGTGCATCAAATGCATCACTTCATTCTGTAACCAATCATAAAGAAACCAATAAGTGAGACTCTTCTCATTTGTTTAAAATGGCTACATGGAAAGACCAATAACCTAAGTGAGACCCTTTCATTTTCGGTTATTAGATGAAAGAAGGGAGAGAGTACATCAATTGCACCTCCTCCTTCTTTAATCAAATGAATGTTAAAAGGTTGCATTATATGCCATCATTAAAAGACAACCATTAAACCATTTAATGTTGTGTGAATTGTGTCAATTTGTCAATGGCATGAATTAAATTGAATTGACTTACTTTGAACATAGTCATTTAAATTGTAAGGGCATATTAACTTATGAATTTTTTTAAGTGTCTTTAGGGTGAATATACTTATTAATTAGGATATGAAACTTATTCTTTAACTTTATGACACTTGTTTGGATACATTTATAATTACATTTAGTTAAATTAGTTAGCATCATTGGTACTGTTCATGGGAGTGATTGACTAAGAAGAAATAAGGTAGGCTAAGAATGTAATAAAAAAGGTTAAATAAAATTACTATTTTGCTAGTCCTTTTAAAGAAAATTTAGTTAAGGAAAGAGCTAGTAGTCAATTGAAATTTGTGGTATAGTTGAGTAATTGAGGACATTCATGACAAAATGTTTGTCTTTACATCAAAAGGCTAAAATGACACTCTAACCAAGCTAAAAAAAATATGTAACCTAGTTGAGTAATTGGAGGACATTCATGAAAAAATGTTTTCCTTTGTGTCAAAGTTATCACTAAAGAAAATCTAAAAAATGGTGCTTACAATAAAATAAATCTATCAATCTTTTAAAAATAACAAGAATTTTCATGAAAAGTTATTTAGCGATAATTTTCCTTTTCAATTGATCAACAATAATAAATCTATTCTTATAAGTGCTCTAATATTCTGATTGATATGTATATTCACATCAAAGCACTTAAACATAAAAGGAATAAGTTAGTAAGTTAGCACATTTTGAGCGATTGATGTTTAAAATTAGCTTAACTCCATAAGAATTGATGCCATTGTACCATTATTACATGTTGCATGATTGTGTGTTTATGTGTTCTTTTAATGTTTTGTTTGTTTTTGTTTAAGTGTGGGGATATTGATAGGTGTAGATCATTGTATATTTTTATAGGTGTTTAAGTGAGCTTTTAGGTGTTTTCTTAGATGATTGTCATGTGTATTGGCTTAAAATTATGTTCTTATTAATGTTTGTATCTATTCTAAGTGTTTGATTAGTATAAAGAAATAATTTTATCTTAATTTTATGTTTCAAGAGGTGTTCGCGAGTGTATAGAAATAGGAATATGAAGAAAAGAGAAGATAATGGATGCATGCAGGCATGTCATGATCATGAAAGTATTATGATTGCGATAGAAAAATAATGAGTTACATGTGTCGAGCTTCTATCACATTTACGAGTTACGTGCATGGAGCTTCTATCACGTTTATTATAGGTTTTTAAATCCATATTAGGGATTATTCTTGAATTTTTTATTGAACTTTATTCTTGTTGAATTCAATACATCTATGAATGTTTGCGATAATTGTTTTGTTTATACTTGATAATAAATTGAGAGAGTAAATCAAGTTACATGAGTGAAGTTGTGCAACAACAATTAGTAACGTAATATACTTGCAATTATCATATTAATTAACAATTAAATAGAGATCTTGATTGTGAAATTAATTATCCTTAGGATTACTTCAAGTCTAATAGAATAGTTTAGAGTAGTTTTATAAATTGAGATATTACAATTCTATAAGTATCAAATTCAATTATGGTTACTTAATTAGATCTCGGGAGAGGTTAATCAAAGCTTTAGGATATCTAGGATCGAGCATAAATTGAATCAACTATATAAAGGGAAAAACAAAACAAGGATTGAATAATTCCTAAGTCTCAAACTTTGATGAAACTTATTTTATTGGAAGCCCAATTCTTTACTTCTTCTGTTTTATTATTTGTTTTAATTTCAGTTATTTACTTTAATTAAAATTAATCCTTAGTACTTTAGATAAAGTTCTATTCAAGTTTTTAGTTATTTATTAATCCTTGTAGGAACAATACCTTTGATACTATGAGATACAATCCGTATGATTACAGATTAAAAGTTTTATATCCTAAAACTTATCAACAAGCATAAACACTATTTTCCATATTACAAAATTGATTAGCTTTCTTGCATAGATTATACTCCAGCATTAAGAACAATGGATAAATTCAATACCAAGTAAAAGGAATATCCACATATATAAATAAAATTTTTTACTCAAGTATAAAATCTCATAGTTACAAAAATCACTACATAGACAAAAGTCACTTCACCATATATGTCTTTACTCCCCCTAAATCTAAGATCACTAAAAGTCTCTCTCCTTTCTAAAAAATTAAAAAATCAGTTAATCAAAGGAGAAAATCAAGACTAAATCAAATTTTATAGGTATTAATATTGTGCATCGTGATGTCTAAAAAAGTGCCAAGTACACCTTTTAACATATTTAGCTAAAACTCAATGGCTATTAGAAAAGCATGAGGTAGAGACATATGATGTGGTTGCAAGGTAGTGGCCTTATCATCTATACAGAACTTAATAGTGTGTGGCCTCATCATCTATACAGAACTTAATAGTGTGAGTAAGGAGAGGCTCATTGAGACTAACCTCATATAGGGGAGCTTTATGTATCAGTGAAGGTTGCTGCGGTTGGAGTTGCTACCACTAGTATAATTGAGTCATTTGGCCATCAACCAATTAGTAGACCATATAATTAGGAGTGGAGAAAGCAAATAAATAAATCAAAAGGAACATTATGTTCATTAGGAGTATATTAAAGTGTTCAAAGATGAGACTAAGGAAAAGAGCACATGGAATGTGTTGGTTTTTTTTCTTAGTTTTATTGAAATGGACCATGTTGTCTAGAATGAAGTTAGCAAGATGGATATTCTTACCTAATACGAGAGTATAAAGGAACCACTGATCATCATGACCTAGAAAGGTGAAGTGTCCACCAGAAGAAATAAAGTTGTATTTGGAAAAGAGATGTTGGAACCTAAGAATAACTTTAAGAGCACGAACATCCTTTGTTCTCTAGTGACATAAGTCATATTACCTAACTCAAATATGGTTTTGACCCTTATAGAATAATAGAAAATTTGTAGGACCTACATGCAAGTCATGATAATCAAGGATTCCCATCTTTGTCCTATGAAAAATTGAACAAGATTATACTCCTTGAATTTGTCTAAGCACGAAGTTGAGATAACATAGTTCTCATGTAAGTTTTCTTTGAAAATAAAAGGTATTCATTAAGAAGAGAAAGATTAATTAGAAAGTTATGTACAAGAAAATTCATAATGTTGGACCCCGATCCTTGATTGAAATGTAAAATTATTAAATGACAATTAAAGGAGAATTTTGAGGTGAATTATGCATGTACAAAGGAAAGAAAAATGCAAGAATTAAAATGATTGTGTTTAATGTGCTATTTGAGCAAGGCTAGTTTGAGCAAATTGGATTGATATGATGAGGTTTGCATGAAATTAGTGTTTTTGAGTATATGAATAGGTTATGGGTGGTTTTGAGCTTTAATAGAAATGATGTGAAAAGAGTGATTTTGGGTTTTTGATGACTTTGAAGTTTTGAGGAAATATGTATGTGTTATGAAATTTAGAGTGAATATTTTGATTTAGTGGAAGTTAAAAAGCAAGAAATAAATAATGAAAGTGTTAAAGTATAGGGAATTGAAAGTTTGACTTTGTGAGATGAATAGTAATAGAAAATTGACTTTTTGGTCTGAAATCTTTGTGAAATTTTCTGGATTGATCTAGAGAGATTTTGATAAAATGATCTTCATGAAACTTTGAGCAATTGTTGAAAGATTTCTATCACCATAAAGTATGACATGTTTCGATATCGGGATTGACATTTATGATCAGTCAAATTGAAGTGTATGTTACTTTGTTTTTGAAAATGCTCATAAGTGTAGGATTTTGTATGCAGTGTTTTGAGGAAAATTATGGACTGATATATTTTGAATTGAGTTAAGTGGTCTACATGAAAGTTGTAGAGGAAGTTTATAGCTTTACAATGAGGTATAATATGTTATTTTTTGTTGTGGAAATTGGAAGATATGAAATTTGGAAGTTGGATGTTGTTTTAGGATGACACATTTCTGGCAGAAACTTTGATTGAAAAATTGACCTAGTTAGAGGTTGAAATTGCTTTGAAGTTCTTCATGAAAGTTTTATATTATGTTTTGATTTTTCCATTGATGTAAAGTATGGAAATTTTGGGCTATGAAATAGGAAGTTATGATTTTTAAAAGTTGTTGTTACTGTTTGGGAAGGGTATTAGTGGACAGAAACTTTGAAGTAGTTTTTGACTCCATTAGAGGCTAAATTGATTTTTCTGTCCTTCATGAAAGTTTTAGGTTGCTTTTTGATCTTTTTATTGATATAAAGTATGACATTTTTGGACCTTTGAGTTGAAAGATAGAAATTTGAGAAGTGAGTTACTGTTTTAGGGTGACATTAAATGGGACAGTAACTTTGATTAGAAATTTGATCACTTTAGAGGCTGAATTGGTTTCGATGCTCTTCATGGAAGTTATAGAGCTTCCTTTTAGCTTTTTATTGATACCAAATGTGTCAAATTTGGGGTTCGGGAGTAAGAGTTATGAATTTTGGAAATTTTGATTATATATATATATATATTCGTGAAAAAAAATTCGGAACTCGTAGGTGTCCTCGCGAGAGCGAACGCCTCGCCCCTGCGAGCGCCTCGTGATCGCGAGTGCCCGCGCGTGAAGGTGCGACGCCGTTTTGCAATTTCCTTTCCTTCTCTTTTCTAATCCTACCCTCTTCCAATCTTTTGTTTATAACTTTTCCGTCCGACATCCGATTGACTTGATTTTTGAAGCGTTAGATTTTTAAGACATTCCCCTATCTCTCCATGAAAATTTTTTATTTTTGAGATTAAATTGAAAAATATTGATTGAATCACAGAGAGAGGATTGGTTAAAGTGTTTGAGTTGGATAATTTTTCTGAACATGGTTCAGTATTTTGGTAAATTCTTGGTCTGTGGAGATCCAATTGCGTTGATTGTTGTTTCTAAATAAACAAAAGACATGGGCATACAAGTTATCTTAAGGGAATGAATTTTAATTCGGACTCTAAGATTTTCAATTTTTGAATTGAAGTTGGGTTTAGTGTTCAGTCTTGGATTAGTAAGAGCTGAAAGTATTTTGGCCATAACTTTTGCTCAAGTAATCCAAATGAGGTGATTCTTGATTTGGATTAAACTATAAAGATAGGGATACAAATGTTATGAAGAAATTGAGTTTCAATTTAGGCTATAAGACTATCAATTTTCGGATAGAAGTAAATCGCAAGAAATTGTTTTAGCATAAGAATAGTCCGAAATGTTTGGAGTATAACTTTTGGAGTAGTGCACCAAATTGAATGATTTTGGTGGAATTATAAAATTGAGGCAATAAGGAAAATTTCTATAGAAGGAAGTTTTAGCAAATTCCTTCAATTTGATGATTTGAAAAATGTCCTAAGCTAAGCATGATTTAATTATTATTATGAGACTTTGATTTATTTTATGATTTTTGAGGAATTAATTAGCATGTTAATGTGGGAAATTAACATGTTAATGTAAGTAAGATCATATGGCATAAGTGGATTGGATTAAATTGAATTAAAATGTTAAGAATGCATGAAAGGCAAAATTGGAAGAATACTTAAGTTTTTAAGTTATAAGGCTTATAGGTAAGGGTAAAGTAGTCTTTTTGCACTCATTAATGGCATATGGGTCATTTACACGTATGGGTTGGTTTTTAAGAAGGAGAAGCATGAAACTTAAGAAGAAAAGAACCAAGTTAAGAAAGAAAGAGTGAAGCTTCGGTGGAGAAGAAAAGAAAAGAAGAAGAGTGATGTTAGGGTTCGATTTTTCTACAATTTTAAGAGGTTTTTTTTTATGTTTTTTCAAGAGGGAAAAAGATGGAAGAAGATGAGAGCTCCAATATGAGCCAAAAAATTTCGAATTTGGAGAAGATTAAGGTAAGAGAAGATTTTTTATCTTTGAAATTTTAAAGAGATTTTGGTTTAGATAGCTTGAGAATGGTATGGGTTTGTGATTTCTAAAGTTAATTTTATTGATTATGCCCTATGTGATGTTCAATTTTGGATTTTTATTAATTAGGAAATTTTGAGGAAATTAAGAGAAGCAATGGAGAAATTGAGGCTTTGAGAAACTTCCAAGCATGGAAATGAGGTGGGTACCATGTTTATAATTTGAATTATAAGCTATGTATGTGTTTTCGAAAAATCAAGAAAGTGAAAGGGTTTTCAAATTATTGTTTTCGAATGGTTAAATTCATTGTTTTGAATAATTTGATAAAATTAATGCAATTGATTGATTGTTTGATTGATTCGAAATTGTTGCTAAAATGTTGCATTCTTTGTGTGATTGAAATATTGTTATGTGAATTGGATTGGCTTTGTGAAATTGTGACTATCAATGTGTCTGATATGACAAGATTATGAAAAATTAAGTTTTCGAAATATACCTTCGGGCAGTCCGATTTTCAAGTGTGAATTTTTTGTTATGTGAGTTTGGTTAGGTCCCATAAAAGGGTCAAGTGCACTTGTCTAGGCTTCGCCCGCCTGCCTGCTAGTGACATTGGAGCTCCGTTAAGGACTCCTATAAGTTCACGACTACACCGGACCGCTATGCGAGAAGGTGTAGCACGTTCTGTTCACGACTGTACGGGACCGCTATGCGGGAATGTGCAGTACGTTCTATTTCTGGACCTACCCAAACCAAAATTTTGATGTGTTATATGCTTATGTGTGTTATAATGTGCTGCATTCATGTTTTGGGAATTGTTCATGAATTGAAAAAAAATTGAGGATTTTGAGAAATAAGCAATTGAGGTTTTCAACCGTGAAATTTTTTAAATTGATCATGAATGATTTGAAAAGTTGAAAAGTTTGAGAAATAAGCATTTTGCCAAATTTTTATACTGTGAAATCTCCATAAAATGGCAAAAGTTTTGAAAAAAATGATTTTTGCTTATTTTTCTGTTATAAACATGTTATCCACGAGCTGTAAAGCTCACTCCCTTTCATCCCCACCTCCAGGTATTGAGAAGGAGACCGGATGAAAGAAAGTGATGACGTTTGTTCATTTGTATTTATGTTGTAGGGTTAAGTTCATTGTTTGTAAGAATAAGATCTTAGACTTTTGTGAAGTATTTTGGAATTATTACATTCTTGTGTATATTTGGATTTTTATATCGGTGATGTATTATGGCTTGAAAATGCCATTAATATTTTGGAAGCATTTATTTCATGATGTGTATGAATTATGAATTTGTGTATCGAATTGAGATATGAATGTGACTTGGATATGGATGAATGTGATTGAATGCGATATGGGTTCCGGACAGGAGGTTCGATGATACTGATGTTTGAGAATTATTGAAGTGCTTTGGTTAGGTATGAGTTTGATTTGCGTTTGAATTCCGGATAGGAGGTCCGATGATTGTGTGGGTTGGTTTGATATATATAGAAGTGCTAATTGTTTATGGTTTAACATGGTATGTGTGTGATGTTTAAGGAAAAAGAAAATAAGATATGAAATGATGAATTTGAAGAATGAAATGAATTGAGGTTGTTGAATTATTAAATTCCATTTAGAAATTTGTATTGTTTTGAAACGTGGGCACGCTTTTGAACAAATTGTGAAAAATGAAAAAAAAAATATACCAGATTGGATTGGCTTAAATTAAATGTCTTATTGGTTTTCAACGCTAGTTTTCCTAAGTTTTTGCGTTTCTCAGATGTCGGAAATTGCCCATAAGTTTGATTGAATCGTTTTGGTTTCTTTGATTTTGAGATTTTGTAAATCAATTTCTTTGAGTCCGCTTTTGATTGGTTTCCGCTTTATGATTTCCGAAATTGCATGCACATTCGATTTCCTTCGCTTTATGATCCGTTTGTTTTTGGCCGATTTTCGTTTGTGTTCCGTTCTTTCGGATTTGATTTCCTTCGTTTGCGTCCGTACGTGCCTTATTTGATTTCTCTTTCGCTTTTGCCCTTTTGGTTTCTCTTTCTGTTTTCGTTTAGGATTCCATTTTCCGATTAGGCTCCGGTTTCAAGATCGGGTCCCAACATATAAAATACAATGAATACAACCATCAAGGAGTCAAAACCAATAACAACTCTCTAAGTTACCTAGTTAACCAAGATTAATAAGCAAAGTAAACAGTTTATATATGAAGACAATCCTATCTCCAACATCATCTTCTTTGTTTCCAAAAGCACCAGCAATAAGTTAGCAAGTGATATTATCCTTAATTGTCCTTTTGATCAATTGTACTTAGGCTAAATTTGTTCTTTTCAAGACTAACCATGCATTGGATTTAATTCCTTTCTAGCTCCAAATGATTGGTAGTAAATAAATGTTTAATCTTTGAGTTATTTTTTAGTTGATTTTGTTAGTGTTTAGCCATTTGAATATATTGGTCAACTAATGCCTAGTGTTGGTAGACTAATATTATTGACCAAACTCATCATAAACTTGGTGGGAAAAAAAATTTTAAGTGAAAGATTATATTGATCAACCACTGAAGGATGTTGGTTGACTAATGTGACTAAGTGGTTGACTAGTACATATGACCAAACTCATTACAACCATACTAGAAAGAAAAAAATTGGAGATTTTTTAGGATACTAGTTGACCATAATAAGATATTGGCCAACCAGTATATCTTGATAAGCAATCTTAGAACTCAAACTAAAATAATAGACTATATAAAGAATCATAAAAATGCCAATCAAGGTCAATTATAAATATTCAAAGAGACATTCATCATATAGAGTTTCTTTAAATTATTTTTAACTATGTAAAATTCAATTATAGATATAGTGAAAATATCACCAATTAGTGTTGTACATGCACAAATTTTAAATCAATATCTACATTTTATATGACCTTTAATAAAATGAAATTTAATTTCTATGTGTTTAGTTTTATAGTGTTAAATAAGGTTCTATGTGATGTAAATCTCACTAGTATTATCATACCTAATTTGTATCTTTTTATGGTCTATACCATAGTCTCTTAGTTGTCATCTAAGACAAAAAATTTACTCAGAACAACTACTAACTACCAAGTATTGGGCTTCCATGGTTGATAAGGCAATCGAATTGTATTTCTTGCTAAATTATGAGACTGATGCACTTCCTAGGAATTGATAAATATTGTAGGTATAATCCATGTTTGAATAACCAATGAAGTTAAAAAAAAAGGCATGCTTAAGGTACCAAAGTCCTAACAAAATGGTACCACATAAATATCTAAAAATGCACTTGATGGCTAAAAATTTGGACTCTCTAGGACTTGATTAAAATATATCATATAACCATAAATTAAATATAATATTGAGCATACTTATAGTAAGATAAAGTAAACTACTAATCATAGCTTTATAGAACTTTACATTAACTCGATTGCCCTTATTTATCCTTGTTCAATTGTGTTGTGATGCTCGAAGATTTCATTAATCATTTGGCTTGATCTAGTTCGAAGCATTTGAGTAGTTCTTTAATGTACTTTGTTTGATTAATAAATCTACCTTCCTTCATTTGTTTGATTTGGAGTCCAAGAAAGAAGATAAGCTCTCTTCTCATGCTTGATGTGCTTAAAGCATACCCAAAATTAAAACCTAACTCTACAAAACTAAACTTAAAGTTGTAGTGAGAAAGAATCATATTCATAAAGAGCCTGTGAATAATTTTTATAATGAACTAATTTATGTAATAAGAATGGGGAGAGTAAACACGTGATAAGACATTATGCTTCGTATAAGGCTTAGTGAAGTATGAATGGGTGATCTATTTTGGTTAAACTTTATTCTTTTTAATTCAATAGATATAACAATGCTTTGTGATATTTTTTATGCTTATACTTGGTAATAAATTGAGAAATTGAATCAAGTCATATGTGTTAAGGTGCACAAAATGAGTTCGTAGCTTAATAAGGTGACAAATAACAAATTAATAAACAATTAAAGAGAGATCTTAAATGTGAATTAATCATCCTTAGGATTGCTTCAAATCTAATTGAATAGTTGGTAGTAGTTTTGTGAATCGACAGGTTCTTCTATTATTATCGATTTTAAATGGGATTACTTGATTAGATCTTAAGAGAGGGTAATTAAAATCTTAGGATATCAAGGATCAAGCATGATTGAATTAACAAGATAAAGGGAAGACAAAACAAGGATAATTCCTAAATTTCCATTCACTGATTAACTTTATTCTCATTGCTAGTTTCAATTATTCAATTATTCAATTATTCAATTGTTTGGTGTTATTAGCTCTTTCAATTTTAGTTAATTCATTTTCATTCAAGTCATTCAATTTTTTATTACTTTATATAAAATGTATACAAGTTGTCAGGTGACTAATTAATTCTCATAAGAACAATACCTTTTATACTATGAGATATAATCAATATACTTGTAGTATGGAAGTTTTTATATAAAACTGTTAACAAGTTTTTAGGTTTTTACTGGGGATTGCATTAGCATCTTATTAACAAAGTAATATACCTAACAAAGACGAAACGAAATTCCTAGTTTTGTTTACATTAACAACGTAACATTTAGTTGAAAATGAACAGATTAAGATCTAAAGAGAGCACACAAACTACACTCTCAGTATTAAACAATCAATGATAAAATAGAAAAATAAATCATTTAGCACGTAATTCGGTCATAGGGACAAGAAAAGGAGAGGTGAGGAGATACTTGGCGCTCAATTGTTTCGTCATGCAATGATTGGTCTGGATATAGATGGATTATTTTTCAAATCTTAAAGAGATGTATTAGCTTGCCTTAGGTGAGAGAAAAGACAACTCTTCTGTATCAATTATTAAAACATTGTCCAATTAGTCATAGAACAAAATAGGAACCAAAGCTGATGTACACATTGTTGCGAAATTATGTTGAGATCTGATCCAAACTGCGGCGAAATAATCACGAAACTTTTTTGTGACTTTTGATTTTCAGAAAACCAAGAGCTATTTATTCTATAAAATGATTAACATGAATCATAATAAAGTAGAATTTAATTATTACCTTATTCCGAAGCTTGATATTTATCTTGATGCATCCCTCGAATCGTTACCGAAATCAATCCGTCTCAACCACCATAACCACACAAGTGTCCAGCCTCTAATGGTATCCACATAATAGGTTGAGAGAACTCTGTAACTTTTACAGAGAGGGTTAAGCATGAAGTGCTAACTACATAGAGCTTAAGTCTATTTATAATAAGCTTTGGACGTTTTAGTAATTTAATTAAAATTCAATACTAATTTCAATTAAACTTTAATTATAATTACAAATAATTCTAATTAAATACCAATTATGCCCAAATAAGATTCAATATCTTATATTGATCCTTATTTACTAAATATCTCATATTTAGTGAAAAAGTTTCTCAAACTTTACAATCAAGTCTAACTTGATTAAATTAATTTTGCTCTCTTCAATCCATTCTATATGTGTGACCCATTAGGTTCCCAAATATGTTGGCAATGTTTGTAAATTATAATTCTAATTCATAATTAGAATTAGATAATTAAAACTCTTTTTAATTTATCTTTAATTCTGTAATTAAATAATTTATAATCATAGATCAAGATTGGCATCTCGTAACGCATCATGACTACCCAAATATTTAGGAATGTCAAAGTGGTTTTGACTAATCTTTCTGTGCATGATTTTTCTGTATAATTCAATCCTTTCATTAACCAATGTTCCAATTAGACATATAGCATGGAATTAATGTGTAATCTATTTTAAGTCCAATTATATTAGTTCTCCGCCATTATCTATTGATTTAATTAATGATATTTGTAAACTGTTTACAAAATATCATTATACCTTGGCCAAGGATTTCCTGAATCAATATTAATTGAGAACAACGGAACATTCTCCCTATTACTTTAGGGTGATGAATCCTATCTTGATCATTCAACTATCTCCATATAGGTCATGCTACATCTAATGAATACCGTTTAAATGATCTTTGATAAAATAGATCACGAGTAGTATCAAAATATAGCAATCCCCATATAAGATAAATTTGATGGCCTCAAGTCAAAGGATCACTTATATAATCATCACAATGAGAATTCCATAGACATACAAGTAATGTTCCAAATAGATTTCTCATATTGAGTTTGCTTAGTGAACTTGTTCTCTAGTAAGCACCCATACGTTTGTTTAAGTATCTCTATACTTTAGCCTATGAGATCGACTACTTCTTTCATAAGGGAAAACAAAACGTGTGCTAATCTTTTTACGTTCTATTAATGTCCAATCTTAGTAAAACAATGACTAGGAACATTTTAGGAATAATACATAAATGCAATATGAACCTCATAATTATAATCTCATTATAATTTCATTTACAATGTACAATTATCCCATAGACTTTATCATCTACATCTAAACATGTACAAGATAAAGAATGCCCTTAAATAATTCGTCACTAAAGTACAACCAAAGCGATTGGTTGTAGGGTATAAGCTAACAATCTCCCACTTGCACTAAGCCAATCGTTTAAGTATCTTATACCATATCACCATATGATGATTATTCTACTACTTGCTTAATGAGAGAATTCTACATGATTCTCTATAGAGAGCACTTGCTTAAGTCTTACAAGTCTATCTTAATTATCATCATAATTAAGAACATTTGCCTAAACACATTCTTGGATCTTTGATGAGACATTAGCTCCTTATGCATGCCCAATGGCTCTAATGTTCTGTAGTATACTACTGTCTTAAACAATGCAAAGAAACTATATTAAGTTCACTAAAGAACTTGTTGATCCAATTAATCATTTCCACTAAATGAAAAATGTATTATGGCTCAATTAACAACCATTGCTACGTTGGAACCTTTCCAATCCTAAATGATATTATTATTTTCATCTTGAACTCAAATATCAACTCAAACATAGAGTAATGGATATCTTTGATACTTCCCAAGTATCTGATATCTCAAATACTAAACATATTTATTACATTATCGATGAACTTAGATTTAGAACAAGTTAACAACGTCCAATCTATCTCTATAGATCTAATTCCTATAATTAATTTGTTACATTTTCATATCCAATAAGAGTTGTTCTTGGACAATTATATGTTCAACAATTGAAAGTTAGACCTGTTGTTCTCTGTAAGCAATATATCTCCACATACTCCCACTAAAGAGGACAACCATACTCCCACTAACCTTCTTGTAGAAGTGACAAATTCACAATCATCTTCAAAACAAACTCTTTGAATTCATCATGAAAGTAAATCTTTCAATGTCCTGTAGCCTTTCAACTATGTATAATTAAAGGCATTAGTTCCAATTAGATGTATAGTCATAAGATTTGAACCTTTCAAATTTCTTCTTACTCCCATTACTTATCTTGAGAACCATTTTTCTATAAGCATACATTGAAACAAACAATTTGTTCAATAGGTTTGTAAGATTATATCCAACCTTTTGGATATCTCATAACCTTTTATTACCCTTTTTAGTTCTAAACTAAATGGATAATATATGCTTCAGTTAAGCATCACATCCTTAAATCATTAATTTTGACTATTTCAAAGACTTGGCGTTTCATATCTAATATGAAAACTTACTAATTGATTTAACTAGAACTATAGAAGGTAAGTCATTGTACCATGCATTGCAATAAAAGAAATACTATTGCATCATACAATATCTCATATTGTATTTTACTCCTTATATCAATCCATAAACTTATGAATTTAATTGTGAAGGAATTCACTAAAGAATCTCATTCTTTATAGATAACCGAAAATTTAAAACTTACCACAATGATCTCATCGATGTGCTTTATCATTCTCAATGCTTAATTTCTACTTATATTTAAACAATTTGAACTTTTCAAATTTTAAATCATCATTTATTTAATACATATGACTATATCACATAAAGTCATTAGTAATAAAATAAAATAAAATATTATCCTTTCATGAATTATTATTCCATGCAATACATCACATGTATAAAATTTAACAATTCAATACCATCATCATCCTTTCACCAAAGGTTGATTTAGTTATTCTTCAACTTTACAAGTTTCACAAGTTCCATACGATTCATAATCAAAAGGATACACATATCCTTGTATGTACCCTTATGATTCTTGTTTTATTGATTTAACCAACATGGCATAAAAGGATTGTCTCGGTTTTCAAACTTTTTATTCTTTCTATTTATGTTAAGCATAAGCCTCCTTTGATCCAACACATACAAACCCTTTGTATAAAATTGAATCAACCACTTTTACTTAACAATCTATTTCTAACCATGCATTGAACATTACAATAATGCTGAATCTAAATTCAGTATCAAATACTTATAAGCATGAATTAGAAATATATATGATCTTTGTCATATCAGATATAGGCAAGGAAAATCATGCAATCATTTTCTTCTAATGATAACTATTATCATTCTATAACAAAGCATTTAATTGTAGGCCACAATTATGCTTTTAGTAGGCTAAATTAAGTGGAACAACTTTAACAAGGTACTATACCTTTTAGCCCTACTCCATGCAACCCTTTGCATTTTGCTATCATGGTGTTGACATACATCTTATATATCGTCTTCAAAGTTTATGAGACATTAGTCAACTCAAAATATCAATACATTTTGTCATCTATATGATTTTGACATATCTCAAAAACTTTAACACCAAATCTCCAACAAGAATTTTAATAAATTAGCATAATGAGCATACAATTTTCTTTCCTATCTTTTGAGTGCACTTCTTAAACATATCCTATGTCTAAGAACTTGGGTTCACTAATTTAGTATCAACTATACTAAATAAGGTAAGTTTCACTAAGAACAAAATATAAATGTAAGAAAAGCAAGTAATCAATTATATGTCATGACTACCAAATAAGATCAGGACTTTAATCATGCATTTGGTTACTCCCACTATTTTATTCGAAATAATAGCCCTTACTACTATTCGGAAAGATTACTCTAATCTTTCTAGTGGGTTAGGATCCCATTCAAATATAGTTGACCTTGAGTTTGCTCAACAAATCAACTAGACTTAAATTAGGTAGATAACAATTTTATCAATCACATCTCATATGACTCTTAGATCCGTTAGGTGACAACTCTTGTCCAAACATATCTTATGTCATTCCTAACCCTACCTCTAAATTCATGTGACAATGAGTTTGCTCATCCAAATCATACAAATTTAGTTAAGTAAAACCCATTATTATAAGATTAAACATATTTGGGTTATATTTAGGTTAAAGGGGCATTAAGTTTACTCAACAAGTCTTACAATAAATAGAGCTCTAGTTTATTATTATAACAATGGAAGGCAACAATCACGTTCTTAACGTGTACTTAATATTTTAACGAGGGATTTTAATTTCATTCATCTCATCAAACACAAATTGCATGTAAAATATCACACATATAAAACATATAATTTATCATGCATCCAATATATATATCAACCATGTAAATTAAGTATGCAACATATGCACTCACAATCAAATTATATGCATAAAATATCAAGCTTTGTATGATTTTAGTTATTGATCTTCATAATCTAAAGTAATATTTTCAACACTGGGAAACTTAAATTAGATTAATACCATTGATTCCTAAATAAATTAAATTCTTATTCCAAATAAAATTTAATTTGATTTTAAAACAATTTTCAAATCCAATTAGAAACTATTTTCCATTTTCTTGATCGCATTAATAAAATTTAATTGAAAACAATTTTCAATAAATTGTACTTCTTACTTATTATAATTTAGAAAACTCTTTTCAAAAGTACATAAGTATCATATTCTAATCCAATTAGAAAAGTTTTCTAATCTCATTAGAAATCATTTTCTTTAATTAGAAAACTCTTTTCTAAAATTAAAGGAAACAACTTTCAAAATTAAATAAAAACACTTTTAAATTTAATTAAGAAAGTTGTTATATATTATTTATTTAGAGAATTATTTCTTGACTAATTAGAAAACCTTTCTTTAATAAGTTAGAAAACCATTTTCAAAATGTTAAAGAAAACACATTTTCTTAATTAATAAATGAAAACACTCTTCAAAATTTAATCAAGAAAATACTTTATCTAAAAGTCAAGTCAAGAAGCTTATTATTCATAAATAAAGAAACAATTTCTAATTAAATAATAATTCTCTAAATAAATAAAATCATAAATTTAATTTATTTCAATCAAATTGAAATAAATAAATTTAATTAAGAAACAATTTTCTTAATCATTTAAGAAAACATTTTCTTAATTTCAAGAAGTCTAATTAATTAATTTCAATCTAATTGAAAATAATTAATTCTAATAATAAAACAATTTTCTAATTAATTAATTTCAATCTAATTGAAACTAATTAATTCTAATTTTAGAAAATACTTTTCTAAAATTAATTAAAATCAATATAATTATTAATCTTAATCAAATAAAGAAAATAATTATATTAATTTTAGAATTGATTTGATAATTAATTTAATTTAATAATTTAACATCTTGAAAAATTAAATTAAATTAAATCTCTAAATATACCTAATAAAATTTACCCTTTTGAAAACAATTTTCAATCAATCAAAAATACCCATCCAAAACTATTCTTCTTCTTTTCTCCGCAGATACTCATCCGTGTCTACTGTTCATGAGGGGACAATTAAAGATAGTAGTTGATCTCTTTCACAACTTCCTTCGTCTCTCCATCTTACTCGATTAATGGGCAGCTGGTGAGGAATCCACCAATTTCATAAACGAGGGAGAGACAAAGAAACGAAACGTGCTCACTCTAATCCATGAAGCAGATGATGATCCTCAGAAAAACTCAAATGCAAGAACAGATTTTAGAACGCATCAGTCAGTCAGGAACAGAACTTTTCTACAGTACAGAAAAACCTTGCTCATTGTCCCGATCAAACCCAACGGTGCAGTGTTTCCTTCTTGTTTCTCAGATCTGGGATTTCTTTGGAATCATCGAGCCTTCTCCAAGACTCAAATAAAACCCAGAAATCTTTTCTTATTCCGTAAACCAATTACCAGATTAAAGGACAAGAACAAAATTTCAAAATTCTAGAACAATTCTAGGTTTTACGAAGAATCAGATCAGATTTGGTTCTTTTAATTCCAAATTTTTCCATCAATAACAATCACTCAATTTAATCAAATCAAAGAATTAAAATCCTGATATGATATTACTGTTGGAAAATTGAGTCGAGATTTGATCCGAACCGTAGCGGAATAATTATGAAACTTTTTCGTGGTTTTTGATTTTCTAAAAACTAAGATCTATTTGTTCTATAAAATGATTAACACAAATCATAATAAAGCAGAATTTAATTCGTACCTTATTCCGAAGCTTGATCTTTATCTTGACGTATCTCTCGAACCATTACCGAAACCTATCTGTCTCAACCATCGTAACTGCACAAGTATCCGGCCTCTAACGATATTTACAAAGCAGATTGAGAGAACTCTGTAACTTTTAAAGAGAGGATTAAGCATGAAGTGCTATATAGAACTTAAGTCTGTTTATAATAAATAAGTTTTAGACGTTTTAGTAATTTAATTGAAATTAAAAACTAATTTCAATTAAACTTTAATTAGAATTACAAATAATTCTAATTAAATATCAATTATGTCCAAATAAGATTTAATATCTTATATTGATCCTTATTTATTAAATATCTTATATTTAATGATAAAGTTTCTTAAACTTTACAATCAAGTCTAACTTGATTAAATTAATTTTGCTCTCTTCAACCAATTCTATATGTGTGACCCATTAGGTCCTCAAATATGTTGGTAATGATTATAAATTAAAATTCTAATTCATAATTAGAATTAGATAAATTAAAACTCCTTTTAATTTATCTTTAATTATCCAATTATCCAATTTATAATCATAGATTAAGATTAGCGTCTAGCAATGCATCATGACTACCCAAATATTTCGGAATGTCAAAGTGGTTTTGACTAACCTTTCCGTGCATGATTTTTTCGTATAATTCAATCATTTCATCAACCAATGTTCCAATTAGACATAGAGCATGGAATTAATGTCTATTCTATTTTGAGTCCAATTATATTAGTTCTCTGCCATTAGCTATTGATTCAATTAATGATATTTGTAAACTATTTATAAAATATCATTCCACCTTGGCCAAGGATTTCCTGAATCAATATTAATCGAGAACAACGGAACATTCTCTCTAATTACTTTAGGGTGATGAATTCTATCTTGATCATTCAACTATCTCCATATAGATCATGCTACATCCAATGACTACCGTTTAAACAATCTTTGATAAAATAGATCACGAGTAGTATCAAAACATAGCAATCCCCATACAAGATAACTTTGATGGCCTTAAGTCAAATAATCATTTATAAAATCGTCACAATGAGAATTCCACAGGCATACAAGTAATGTTTCAAATAGATTTATAATATCGGGTCTGTTCAGTGAACTTGTTCTCTAGCCAGCACCTATATGTTTGTTTAAGTATCTCTATATTTTAGTCTATAAGATCGACTACTTCCTTCATAAAAAAAACAAAATGTGTGCTAGTCTTTTTACGTTCTATTAATGTCTAATCTTAATAGAACAATGACTAGGAACATTTTAGAAATAATACATAAATGCAATATGAACCTCATAATTATAATCTCATTATAATTTTATTTGCAATGTACAATTATCTCATGAACTTTATTATATACATCTAAACATGTACAAGATAAAAAATGTCTTTAAATAATTTGTCACTAAATTAAAACCAAAACGATTGGTTGTAGGGCATAAACCAACACATATTAAAACAAACAAAAGTAGAAAAAAAGAAGTAAAAGTTTGTAAATTTGAAAATGTTGGAACAATTCCAGGAAATAATATATACCCATGACCCCGAGGAATTGGTAGTTAATTGATCAACAAGGAGACTGTTACAGTGAGAGAAGTTTGATATTAGACGTAATTGAATGTTTCGTAATCGTCCGACTTTACTCTCAAGAAGCATGTCAACAAATCAATCAAATAAAGGATAAGATTACATTAAAAAAACGAGAACACAGATCCACGCCCACAATAAAACTAAACCGGTGCCCATGGTCGCCTAAGACCCTGTAAATACCAGAATGCCCATTCCACAAGAGCTCTACTTTACTTCTATTTAACTAATGAAAAAGGCACAGGCTGCGATTTAATTGCTGCTTTGGATCAACAGACAAACAATGTTGGCCGTATTTCACAAAGCTTTTGCTCACCCACCTGAGGAGCTCAAAAGCCCCTCTAAAAATGGCTCCAAAAAGCCTAAGCTCCCTGAGGAAACTCTCAGAGAGTTCCTATCTCATTATCCTAACAACAATTTCTCTATGAGCTTTGCTGATGCTGCTGTGCTTGCCTACGTTCGTCCTCACAATCCTTTCTCTATTCAGCAAAGGTGCACTTTCGTTTAGAATCTTTAGATTGTTGTTGCTGTTATTACCTCAATTATACGACTGTGCCACACAACACTGTGCATGGGAAGGATGGTATGAAGTTGATTTCTATGGATTTGCAGGTTATTCTGTGGGATCGATGAAATATATTGCCTTTTCTTGGGGAACTTGAACAACTTGTTCATGCTGAATAAGCAATATGGATTAAGCAAGGGCACTAATGAGGCCATGTTCCTTATTGAAGCTTACCGAACCCTTCGTGATCGAGGTCCATACCCTGCTGATCAAGTTATTAAGGATCTTGATGGAAGCTTTGCCTTCGTCATCTATGACAGCAAAGCTGGCACTGTCTTTGTTTCATTGGTATCGCAGAAAAGCTCACTTTTTTTTTTGAAAGAATTTCCCAGAAATTTTCCTTAATTACCATTTCCGTTAGGCATCCAGCAGTTGAGTTATATCACATACTTTTAACTGTAGAGAATGAAGACCGTTTGTATACTTTGCTTTAAAGGGTAAATACATCATTTCAAGATTCTTAAGCCCGTAGGGAACATGGTTATTTTCTTAGCTTCTGGAATAAGTTGGCATAATTTTTTTAAGAGATCAAAGGTGAAACTGGTTTTGGTTTGCAGGGTTCTGATGGTGGAGTGAAACTGTACTGGGGTATTGCAGCAGATGGCTCTGTGGTTATATCAGATGATCTAGAGGTCATCAAAGCAGGTTGTGCCAAATCATTTGCCCCGTTCCCGGCAGGTAAACTGACCCTTTCTTAGTAGCTATAACCTATTCTTGGCTGTTTGGCTAATATATGCACAGATGACAGACCCATTGACAGTTGGTGAAGTAACATCAGCAGTCATAATCTTGTATATTATAAACTGTGGGCTTATAAATATTAAAAGGGTTAAGCACTAAGATAAGGGTCTGAATAAACATGAATGGTGACGTGAACATTTTCAGGATTCATGTTCCATAGCGAAGGAGGTTTGATGAGCTTTGAGCATCCAATAAATAAAATTAGAGCAATGCCCAGAGTTGATAGTGAAGGGGCGCTATGTGGGGCAAATTTCAAAGTAGATGTGTACACAAGGATCAACAGTCTTCCTCGAAGAGGAAGTGCAGCCAATTGGACTGAGTGGGACTCTCACAACTAAACTACCCGTATAACTTCAAGTCATTTGTAAAAAAACGCCATCCGTTTTCTTTGACCTGTCCTTCCTATTTCGTTCTGTAGAATACAGTTTCTTTTATTTTTTGTGAAAAGATGGGGCATAGCCCAGTACAATAACGGAATAAAAAGTTACATAGAAATTAATCGGAGTACATTGGCCCTATAACATCACTAAGAATCATGTACTCAATCTCGCGAGGACAATTGTGCATCCAATGCACTCCCAAACGATACAGTTTTATGTATTTGTTATGTGGCCAAGTTACTTACCTGTAAATTATATGCCCGCTGCTTCCAATTTCCAAGTTCCAACATTTGCATAACGTACTAAGATCGTACATGGGACGCATAATATGGCGTGATCTTAATTAAAACTTGTGATTTTCACCTTAATGCTTACAAAATGGTAAGATTTTGCCAGATCTACGTAACAACACCATTAACTTCGGATATATGGTAGGCCAAAGACGTGGCTGTTTACGAAATTTATTTTTTAATTTGATCAATATTTTATTTTTAAATTATTAAAACAAAACAGCTTATATTTTATTTTCTTAAATGCAACAAAATTTTGTTAACAAAATATACTCCTTGTTTTAAATTAATATATGTAAAAAATTGGAGAAATACTTTAATATGTATTTATAAAAAAGATTTCATATTCATTAAAATATATATTTATTATAGGTTATTTTATTTTTGAGAAATTAAATTAATAAATATATTACTAAAATGTAACCCATACAAATATAGAGCCAAATGTCCAATGCGACTGCATGTTGCATATCCACTTTAGAGCTGGTAAGTCCTTACTGTCCGTTATGCCATCTTGTTAGCTCTTTCTACATAGCAATGTGTTATGGGAAGATTTGACAACTCCTTTACCAATAGTTGCAGGACATAATTATAAAGAGCTTTTAAGTCTTCCTTCATTTACACTGGTTGTGTAAGTTTCCTTTTCTCACTTTTTCACCGTACTATCCCTAAGTTCATCTTAGGTTTAATGATGTTTGGCATACTAATGTGTGCTTAATTTTGATTATGAATTTATTTCATAACATTTACTGTTTATTGATATGAAATGCTTACAACATTCACTTTATTTATATTTAGTTTCATGTACAATTTGGAAGTGAAAGAGCTAAATTGAGTCGAAAGCAAAATATTTGAGTCATTTTCTGAAGATTCACGATCCTTTGTCATCATAAAGCAAGAAGAAGAAGATTAAAAGCAAGGGAAGAAAAGAAAATGCCAACAAAGATGAGAGAAATGTTGAGCACTTCAAAAGGAGGAATGAAGAAATAGCTCACGACCATGCATTGCATGGGCGTCAGATTAGATGTTGATACAATCATATTTTATATATTTTTAGAACTTTATATTTAGCATCTTGCATGTGTTTTATGGATATTTATGGCCTTTTCATCATGTTTTATAATTATTAGAGCTTTAGATACATAAAATACAAAAAAATCCTTAATAGGTTGAAATTAACACTGTTTTTTAATTTATGGCAGATTTGACCTTTGGATCTTTAGATATTTTTATCTTGGGATCGGGTTATTAGAAAATTCTAAGATTTGGCAGGCATAATCTTGACTCATTGAAGAATGTTTCCACCAAGTTTTAGAATTTTTGGAGTTGTCAGTTGAGAGCAGTAAATTTGAGAAAAGTGACAAACAAGTCCACAAGAGGAGGACCAGCGTTGGGCAGACCAAATTAAAGGCAACAATTAAATGGGCGTGAATTCAACAGCAATGAGCAACGTGAAAACAGCTACGGACACGTGACCCAGGTGCATCTTCAATGGAACAGAGACACAAGGGATAGGAGCAAAAATGATTAAATTCAAGTGAAGCCAGCGTAATGGGGAAATCAGCAGAGAAGGCGGCATTCAACAGTGACGTTTGCAAAATCACGGAGTCACACACAAGAGAAGCACTTAAATCACGCAAGAGACAAAAGAATAAAAGATACGCATGAGGTAAAGCAAGCAGCGTGGAATTTAAAGGTAGCATGAGAAGCAAATCAGGTGGCGGCAATTAAATGGGCAGATCAATTAAAGGAGCAATTAAATCAGCTAGGCAAACACGTGGAGAGAGGGAGGACAAAACAAATCACGCAACAAGAGAGGCAGCTTGTGTGGAGGCTGGGAATTAAATAGAGAAAGACACAACAATCACGCAAGACACAAGCCAAGAGGATTTAATTCCAAGGAGTGACGCAAATCAAGAGTGGCGTGAAGGAGAAATGACAAGAATAGGAGACGCAGACATTAGAAGGAAGCAAGAAGACAGCTGAAGCATGCATGAAGAAAAAGACACTGGAGGCTTGAACAAAATCACGCTAGGTATGGGCAGCGTGAATGAGACAGCTGGGAAGGAAACAAAGCAGCAAATTAAAGGAGCACAGTCCATCCACGCACAGCACAGCCGCAAGAGAGGAGAAAGCAAATTTTAAACATGATGTAGACCTTTATTAGTCTTGTCATGCTACAGTAGAAAGGAAGAAGCTTGCATCAAATGGAAACAAATAATCACGCACAAGAGAGGGCCAATCATGCAGAAGATGGAGGCTCCACCACTCACGTTGGCAGCTATCTTCAATTTTCTACTCTTTCCACTAAGCATACACCAAGGAGGGACCAAGCTTAGAGGAATTAACACACATCACTAAAGGAGATGACCGGGGCAGCTTCAACAGGTGGAACATTGCAGCTTGGAGATGTCCACCACGCATGCAAAATGGAGGCATGTGGGATGTGAACAGCAAAATAACACAAGACAAAATGAAGACAGCTGAGGCGTGGACTATGAGCACACGAAAATCAAGCTTGGGGCTCCACCACGGTGAACTTATACATGAAGTAAGTGTGGCTGCAAGAGGTGGACAGCTGTGGACAAAGAAAATCAACACACAAGCCAATCCATAGAAGACGTGACAGCTATGAAGGAGGACTAGCTATTAACGTTAAAAGGGGGACTGACGCTACTTCAGGAAGAGCTATTAACGTTGAAAAAAGAACAACAAGCACTCACTCTCTATTCACTCTTCAAGCATCAACGATACATGCAAGGAAAAGGAGGCTATCAACTTAACAACCAAGCATTAAAAAGGTTCCAGCACTCACTCCATTTTGAAAGAAGCTATTCACGCACATCAAAAGGAAAGGGGGGGCTGTTGAGTTCAAGCATTGAGGAGGACTCCAAGGCCAAGCAATCACCATTTGTTCTTCTATTTTTTTCTACTCATTTTATATTCATAATGCTTGCTTTTATTATTTTCATTGTTGCTACTATTATAATGAGTAACTAATCTTTTCATTCTAGGATTTTAACCGAACCCTTGATGTAATCTCGGTTAATTGGTATTTTCTGTGTTTAATCTCTTATACCCGTTTTTACTTAAAGGTTTGATTATTATAATTTGTTCTTAATGCTTTTCATAATTTGATCACCTATGAAATTGATTTTCTTAATCTTTGTGTAACGTAACAAGGAGCAATAGATTTGGAAAAAGATTGCAATAGCTTAGGATCACATTTGTAGTGATTTGTGTCTAGGATCGGGAGATACCTATCCACCCTAAGTAACCACATTAAGATTGATTTGATAAAGCAATCATCGAATTATCACAATTTACCATAGAAATATAGGAAATTGGTTCGATGATTAGGATTACTAATGATCCGGGAGGGCTTAGTAATTAATTCTGAATCTTAGGTTATCAAACCCGGTATATGAATTAAATCGTGAAAATTTTGACACCGAGGTAAAATCAAGGGAGAAGTTAAATTCCTAGATTTTCATTTCATTGATAATTCTTATAATTTTATCTAGCTTTAATTCTCGTTTTTATTTCATCTTTCAAACCACAATCACTCAATCTTTTCTTTAATTTTTATGTTATTAACTTAAATTAGAAGTTATTACGAGTATTACTATTTAGCTAATTTGGTCTCCGTGGGAACGATATTTTTACTACTTAACGATAGAAACGTGCACTTGCGTTTACGACCATCAAGTTTTTGGCGCCGTTGCTGGGGATCAATTTTTAGTTTGAATATTGATACTTGTTTTGATTTTTGATTTAAGTTTACTTACGTGTCTCATTTTGTTTTTATTGACTAGGTGATCTGCATGCTCACCCGCTCTAAACCGATCCAACCCATACGTGATCCTGAAATAGAGAGAACGTGTAAAGCGAATCGGAGAAGAGTTCGAGAACAAAGAGCAGTTGCAGCCGACATGGCAAACAATAACGAGACACCCGATTAAACGGCTGAACGACTCCGAAATGAAGAAATACGGAGACAAGTTCGAGAGGAGATGGAAGCCGAGCAAAGAGAATTGGAACGAGCACGAAGTTGCTTAGATTTCCATACACCTACTTTTGATGAGAGAACGAGTATAGCTCACACTCGGATTCTAGCCACTCAAACTTTCAAAATCGACGGAGCGGTCATGAATTACTTGAGGGACAAACCTTTCACCGGAGTGGCATCCGATTGTCCCATCACGCACCTCAAAAAATTTCTCAAAATTGCCGATAGCTACCAAGTAGCAAATGTGTCCAATGAGCAAATGCGACTAAGGCTCTTTCCATTTTCTCTTGCAGGTGCAGCCAAAGAATCGATGTGGGATGCAAACCCAAAGGGTTCGTTGACGACATGGGGAGAATTAAAAGACAAATTCATGCGAAAGTACTTCTCACCAGCAAAGACTCACAAGCTCAAAATGGGGATTATCAACTTCAAACAATCCGAGATGGAGTCATTAGATGAAGCCTTTGAACGATTCAAAGAACTCCAAAGGAAGTGCCCACATCACGGGCCTCCATCATCTCTAGTCTCTCATTTATATCATGGGTTGACTCTCGCTACGGCAAGTCAATTAGATACAATTGCTGGAGGTACGTTTTTAGAACTCAATCCCGATGACGCTATATCGTTAGTAGAAAAGGTTACTGCTAACAACTGTAGGGCTCATGAACGAGGAGGATCCCAACCTACGCGGAAATCCCCCAGTACGTATGAAATCAATCCCTCAGAATTGATGGATGCCAAGATCTCGAATATGTGCAAGAAAATCACAGACACTATTTTGGAGCAACTTAAACCCATAACACAATAGGTAAAAGCCATTACATTTACTTGTGATTATTGTGGTGAAAGTCATCATTATGAACAGTGTCCAAACGTCGAGCCACCGACCGAGACGGTAAATTACTTTGGGAATCAAAGAGCTCCGTATAATCAAAATGCAAACAACTACAATTTGGGAGCAAGAAATTACCCTCCAAGGCAAAATCACCCACTGGGATTCCAACAACAACCACAACAAAAAGAATTGGCAATATCAAAACCAACCACAAGGACAACCTCCAAATACATCCAACCAAGCATCATTGGAGAGTATATTGGGGAAGTTCATGGAGCAAAGTGGTCAAAGAATGGTTAAACTTGAAGAATCAACACGGAACTTGCAAACTCAAATGGGACAAGTGATTGAAGCTTTAAAAAGTCGTCCTCAAGGAACATTGCCAAGTGACACCGTGAATCCTCGAAAGGAACAACTTCATGCCATCGTTCTTAGGAATGGAAAAGAGGTGGATACAACACCAACTCCCAAAGGGAAAGAGGTATGTATAAATTCTGAAAATTCTAAAATTTTGCGGGATGATGTTGTTATTGATGTTGATAGATCTATGGAAAAAGAGGAGGAAGAAAAACCAAGGGAAGACAAGGAAAAACAACCGAAGGAAAGACCATATCCTCCACCACCATTTCCTCAAAGGCTAGCAAAGCAAAAGCATGAAAAAGGGTTTGAAAAATTTATGGATGTTTTTAAGAAACTAACAATTAACATTCCCTTTGCTAAAGCTTTAAAAAATATGCCAAGCTATGCCAAATTTATGAAAGATGTTCTATCAAAAAAGAGAAGGCTTGGAGATCATGAAACGGTGGCCTTGACGGAAGAATGTAGTGCAATACTACAAAAGAAGCTCTTATACAACTCACCAAGGCAATGGAGACTTAAGGATGCCAATAGGTCCAATTACAAGGTCACGCTCCAACAAGCTCAAAGCACAATTTCAGATTTATGTACAAGCTTTCATTTCACAAGAACTTTAAGAAGTTTTGTTGATCAAGCTTGGGGAAAAGCTTAGGAAGACACCTAAGTGTATATGCACATTGGAGGCATCAAACCAAGAGGGCTAACACTTAGCCAATTTTCACAAGCACAATTCTAATCAATGGACTTGGGCTTATTTTATCTTATAAAGGGCATATGGACTACTTTTAGGCTTTTTCATGGGCTGATTTGCATTAAGTGTGCATGTGCTTCATTAAAAAAAGTCATGTGCATGTTTTGTTTTAAGGAGCCAAGCTTGTGGGCCTAGTTTAAAAGCCCAATTCGTACCTCTTAAGTTAGTCTTCTATTTTTATGGTTTTCTTATCCTATTTAGACTAGGACTAGTCAATTTTAATTAGTTTTGAAGCCCAAATCCATGTGGCATTTGTTCTTGGGCAGATTTGTTTCAAGAATGCCTTTTTGATACTTTGGGCTTTCTTTAGGGTTTTTTAGGTTATCTTTGTTAGGGTTTACATTGCAAAGGGTATTTAAACCCTTGCTTTAGCCATGAACACGAGTTTTAGAGAGATCAATAAAATTAGAAAGCATTCTTCAAGAGAGAATTGAGATTCTTGCTTGTTTTACCTTAAGGATTGATTCAACTTATCAAGTAAGTTCTAACTTGTGGTGTTAATTCAATTCCTACAATCTTATACTCTTTGTTACCAATTCCTTGCTGTTTTGGGGGTGAAGGGTCTTGTTAGATTGATTGAATTTAGGTTTGGGAACAATCATTGAAACGGAGGTGATCTAGACATTGATTTTAGGTTGTTTCCATATCATCTTTGGTATTAGAGCCTAGGTTTTAAATTCAATCTTTATCTTTAATTTTCTGTTTGTTCTTGATTATTATAGTTAGTTCATCATTAAAATTCGAAAAAAAGAAGAAAGAAAGAAAGAAAAGAAAAGAAAAGAAAGAAAAGAAAGAAAGAAAGAAAGAAAGAAAGAAAAGAAAGAAAGAAAGAAAGAAAAAGAAGAAAAGAAAGAAAAGAAAGAAAGAAAGAAGTTAAAAAAAGAAGAAAAAAAAAGAAAATCAAGATTGTGAATCTTTGTGAGTTTGAGTTGATTTGCTTGCAAGTTTCATCAAGAACAAATATGATCATTCAAGAATTCTTTAATTTCGTTTCTTTATTATTCAAGATTCATCAAGAACATATCCTTCATTCAAGAAACTCATCCAGACTTGTTTTCTTGCACCAAGAAACACTTTCTTGTTTCAAGATTTACGTTCTTCGCTCAAAACGTGTGTCTTTGATATAATTGCTTATCTTTAAGTTCTTGAGTAAATAGGGCAGATTGGAATGTTCTTGTTAATTTGGGTTTAGGGTTGAGTTTAATTCTTAGTTTTGTCTTTTCTTCAACTCTTTGGTTGTTTTATTTGTTTGCTGTCCTTTTTGTTTCCATTACACTTGAATTGAGTAATCTTGTTTCATATTGCTCAATTGGCACCAAAAATCGTTCACATACGTTGTCTCCATCTAGTATGTGTTTATTTTCGTCTTCATTATTTTCTTTACGTTAAATTGCATCTAGCTTTGTATTTTTCTTCCTTTATTTAGGTATTCGTTGCTTTCCTTTTGAATTACGTTGCTGTTGTGCTTATTTGGTTGGTAGTGATTGATCCGGACAAGTAAAACTGTGCGAGAATCTAAAGTGGTAAAAGGCAAGAGTGTGTAAGCTCATTTGAGGGTAAAAGCCATCTTCTTGAGTGAAACACGAGGGTATCCAATCTGATTTAGAGAGAAACACGTGAGGGAGTGTGTGAGGAGCTATTCTAACGTGTTTTTGCAGGTTTTACATCATGACCAATTCAAAGGATAGTAAAGGTAGTGACAAGGATGAAAAGGATAGTGAGGCTGATCAACACACATTCTTTACTTTGGAGGCTATGCAACATCAATTCCAAAGGATTGAGAACATGTTCAGGGATGTCAGTGATAAATTTGATAGACAAGATCAAGCCATTAGGAATTTACAACGAGAGGCTTCATCTAATGGTGCAACAAGGAGGCAAAATGCTAGGGAGCCAACTCCTGTGTGCTTTGAGTATGAAGATGAATATGATGATGGGGAAGATGAAGAAGATTGGCATATGGCCAGATTTGGTGGAAGAGCGGGACGGAATGATAGAGGAAGAGGAAGAGGTTATAGAGGCGAGACAATGCAAGGGAGAAGGCGCAGGTCGGCGTGTGGATAGAAACTTAGGCGATATCAAGATGAAAATACCATATTTCCAAGGTAAGAATGATCCGAAGCTTACTTAGAATGGGAAAGAAAGGTGGAGATGATTTTGAATGCCATAACTATTCGAGGAGAAGAAGGTGAAGCTTCTGCTGTGGAATTTCATGATTATGCACTTATTTGGTGGGATCACTTGTTTTGAACAAAAGAAGGAATGGAGAGGATCCTATTGATACTTGGGCTGAAATGAAGAGGTCATGAAGAAGAGGTTTGTGCTAGTTACTTCTATAGGGAGCTCCATCAAAGGCTCCAAACCTTGAGACAAGGCACCAAAAGTGTAGAAGAGTACCATAAGGAGATGGAGATAGCCATGATTAGGGCTAATGTAGAAGAAGAAGAGAAGCCACCATGGCACGTTTCTTGGCTGGTTTGAACAAAGACATTGCCAATGTTATTGAATTGCACCATTATGTGGAGTTAGAGGAGATGGTGAATATGGCCATGGAGGTGGAGAGGCAACTCAAGTACAAAAGCTCCAACAAGGCTTCTTACCCAAGCTCTACTACAAATTGGAACTCGAAATGGTCCAAGAAAAATGAGAAGGACAAAGACAAGCTAAAGGAAGAGAAGAACAAGGCAGATCCAAAAGGTACTTTAAAAACTTCAAGTTCTTCTAGTTCCAATTCTGAAAAGCATAGGACTATTAAATGCTTTAAATGTCTTGGTGTTGGTCATATTGCTTCTCAATGCCCAAACAAGAAAACAATGTTTGTGAGAGGAGGAGAAGTTGTGTCTGAGGAGGAAGAAGATGATTTGACTTCCATGCCTGAGTTGGAAGATTGTTCTGATGTGGAAGTTGAGGATGCACTTAGGGGTGAATTACTTGTTACTAGGCGAGTTTTGAATGCTCAAGTGAAGGAAGATGGAATTGAGCAAAGGGAAAATATTTTTCATTCCAGATGCCTAGTGAATGAGAAGATTTGTAGCTTTGATCATTGATGGGGAAGCTGCACTAATGTGGCTAGTACATTGATGGTAGAAAAACTCGGGTTGGAGTGCTTGAAACACCCTAGGCCGTATAGACTACAATGGCTGAATGACATGGGGGAAATCAAGGTAAATAAACAAGTCCTTGTATCTTTCTTCATTGGAAAGTATTCTGATCAAGTACTTTGTGATGTTGTACCTATGCATGCTAGTCATTTATTGCTCGGTCGACCTTGGCAATATGATAGAAGAGTGTTACATGATGGTTTTAAGAATAGGTATTCATTTGTTATGGGGGATCAGAAATTTGTTCTTGCTCCATTGGCACCAAAAGAGGTATATGAGGACCAAATGCAATTAAAAAGGAGTATGGAGGCAATGCAACAAAAACAGGATGAAAAACTTCAAGAAAAGCATGATAATACAAAAATTGAAGGGAAGGTTGAGAACCTTGCAAAAGGGGAGCAGAAATCTAAATCAAAAGAAAAGAGAGAAAGTGAGGCTGAGACTGAGAGAAGAAAAGTGAGGAAAGATGCCTCAAAAGAAATTGAATTAAAAGGCCCAAATGAGAGAGAGGGTAGAAAGAAACAAAACTTCTATGCAAAAATGAGAGATGTAAGGGTTGCTTGTGTGGAAAGGAGATGTTTGTTTGTACTTTTGTACAAGCAAGCTTATTTTAATGAATCTGACCTTGACCCTTGTTTGTCTAGTAGTGTTGTTTCTCTTTTGCAGGAGTATAGAGATGTTTTTCCTGAATTCTTGATTCACACTGATCATAAGAGTTTGAAGTATCTTAAAGGCCAAGGTAAGTTAAATAAAAGACATGCTAAGTGGCTGGAGTTCATAGAGACATTTCCATATGTTGTGAAATACAAGCAAGGTAAAGAAAATGTGATCGCTGATGCATTGTCTAGGAGGTATGCTCTAATCTCTTCTCTTAGTTCTAAGTTGATTGGGTTTGAGTATATAAAAGATTTGTACAAATTATGTTCTGACTTTGCTAATGTGTATGATGCATGTGAACAAGTTGCTTTTCAAAAGTTTTATAGGAATGATGAATATTTGTTTAGAGATAATAAACTATGTATTCCTACTTGTTCTATGCGTGAGATGCTTGCTAGGGAGTCTCATGATGGAGGTTTAATGGGACATTTTGGTATTGCTAAAACACTTGACATATTACAGGAGCATTTTTATTGGCCTAACATGAAAAAAGGATGTTGAACGAGTTTGCTCTAGTTGCGTAGCATGTAGGCACGCCAAATCCAAGGTGCAACCACATGGGTTGTACACGCCTCTACCTGTCCCTATTAGTCCTTAGATTGATATATCTATGGATTTTGTGTTAGGATTGCCTAGGACTAGAAAAGGACGTGATAGCATCTTTGTTGTAGTTGATCGATTTAGTAAAATGGCTCATTTTATTGCATGTCATAAATCTGATGATGCTACACATGTTGCTGATTTGTTTTTTAGGGATGTTGTTAGGTTGCATGGCATTCCTAGAACCATTGTTTCAGATAGGGATTCTAAGTTTTTAAGTCACTTTTGGCGTATTCTATGGAATAAATTGGGAACAAAGCTTTTGTTTTCTACAACTTGTCATCCCCAAACAGATGGACAAACTGAAGTGGTTAATAGAACCTTAGGATCTTTATTGCGTGCTATTGTGGGTAAAAATTTGAAAGCTTGGGAAGATTGTTTGCCTTTGATTGAGTTTGCATATAATAGAAGCATTCATTCTTCTACAGGTTATTCTCCATTTGAGATTGTGTATGGTTTTAACCCATTAACTCCATTGGATTTGTTGCCTTTACCCTTGAATGAGATTGTTAATGTAGATGGGCAGCAAAGGGCCGAATTGGTTAAGACAATACATGAGAAAGCTAGGCAGCACATTGAGGAAAAGAACAAGAAGTATGCTCAAAGAGCCAATCAAGGGCGTAGGGAGATGAAGTTTGAACTTGGAGATTGGGTTTGGGTGCACTTCAGGAAGGAGAGATTTCCTAAACAAAGGAAGTCCAAGCTTGATCCTAAAGGGGATGGTCCTTTTCAAGTGCTTGAACGCATCAATGACAATGCCTATAGGGTGGATTTGCCAGGAGAGTATAGTGTTAGTGCTACTTTTAATGTTTCTGATTTATCTCCCTTTGATAATGTAGGTCTTGATTTAAGGACGAATCCTTTTGAAGAGGGAGGGAATAATACAACTCACCAAGGCAATGGAGACTTGAGGATGCCAATAGGTCCAATTACAAGGTCACGCTCCAACAAGCTCAAAGCACAATTTCAGATTTATGTACAAGCTTTCATTTGACAAGAACTTCAAGAAGTTTTGTTGATCAAGCTTGGGGAAAAGCTTAGGAAGACACCTAAGTGTGTATGCACATTGGAGGCATCAAACCAAGAGGGCTAACACTTAGCCAATTTTCACAAGCACAATTCTAATCAATGGACTTGGGCTTATTTTATCTTATAAAGGGCATATGGACTACTTTTAGGCTTTTTCATGGGCTGATTTGCATTAAGTGTGCATGTGCTTCATTAAAAAAATTCATGTGCATGTTTTGTTTTAAGGAGCCAAGCTTGTGGGCCTAGTTTAAAAACCCAATTCGTACCTCTTAAGTTAGTCTTCTATTTTTATGGTTTTCTTATCCTATTTGGACTAGGACTAGTCAATTTTAATTAGTTTTGAAGCCCAAATCCATGTGGGATTTGTTCTTGGGCAGATTTGTTTCAAGAATGCCTTTTTGATACTTTGGGCTTTCTTTAGGGTTTTTTAGGTTATCTTTGTTAGGGTTTACATTGCAAAGGGTATTTAAACCCTTGCTTTAGCCATGAACACGAGTTTTAGAGAGATCAATAAAATTAGAAATCATTCTTCAAGAGAGAATTGAGATTCTTGCTTGTTTTACCTTAAGGATTGATTCAACTTATCAAGTAAGTTCTAACTTTTGGTGTTAATTCAATTCCTACAATCTTATACTCTTTGTTACCAATTCCTTGCTGTTTTGGGGGTGAAGGGTCTTGTTAGATTGATTGAATTTAGGTTTGGGAACAATCATTAAAACGGAGGTGATCTAGACATTGATTCTAGGTTGTTTCCGTATGAAGCTCCCACTAAAACTCAAGGATCTTGGAAGTTTTACAATTCCATGTGTAATTGGCACACAAATTTTCGGTAAGGCTCTTTGTGATCTTGGAGCTTCCATTAATTTAATGCTCATCTCTATTTTCAGGAAATTAGGCTTGGGAGATGTAATTAAACCAACTTCGGTGAGACTACAATTGGCCGATCGTTCCATTATCCATTCATGGGGAATTTTTGATGATGTGCTAGTCAAGGTGGATAAGTTCATTTTTCCAACAGATTTTATAGTCTGTGACATTGAAGAAGATGTAGAGGTACCTATCATTTTGGGACGACCGTTCCTAGCCACAGGTAGAGTTCTCATCGATGTTGAAAAAGGAGAACTTACCATGAGAGTAAATGGAGAGGAGGTAACATTTAGCAATTTTTCTTCTATGAAATTTCCAAATGAAAAATGTTATTCAATTTCTTCAACCAGGGCAATTTTAAATGACTCAACTATGAATGCTCTAACCAATGATCCTTTGACAGCTGCTTTAACAACACTTAATGAGTTTGATGAAGAAGAAATTCTCGAATACATTAACTTGTTAGATGCAGGTTCATCTCTAAGATCATATAGACAAGTTATAGAGCCATTGAACAATTCCAAGGATGAAGTAGCAAAACCTTCAATCGAAGTACCTCCGGAGTTAGAACTTAAGCAACTTCCTCATCACTTGAAGTATGCTTACTTAGGTGAGAACTCTACCCTTCCTGTTATTGTTTCCACAGAACTAACTAATGTGCAGGAAGAGAAGTTACTTCGTGTTTTGAAAGGACACAAAAGAGCGATTGGTTGGACCATAGTCGATATCAAGGGAATAAGCCCACTTTTCTGTCAACACAAGATCATACTAGAAGAAGAGTTCAAGCCTAGTGTGCAACCACAAAGGCGATTGAACCCGAACATGAAGGAAGTGGTGAAGAAGGAAATCGTGAAGTGGCTTGATGCTGGTATTATTTACCCTATATCGGATAGTTCTTGGGTAAGTCCAGTGCAATGTGTACCCAAAAAGGGAGGAATGACGGTGGTGAAAAATGAGAAGAACGAACTCATCCCAACGAGAACCATTACCAGATGGAGGATTTGCATGGACTACCGAAAGCTGAACAAAGCAACAAAGAAAGATCACTTTCCACTACCCTTCATTGATCAAATGCTTGATCGATTAGCTGGTAAGGTATATTATTGCTTTTTGGATGGCTATGCAGGTTATAACCAAGTCCCAATTGTGGTGGAAGATCAAGAGAAAACCACATTTACATGCCCTTATGGCACTTTCGCGTTCCGACGAATGCCATTTGGACTATGTAACGCACCAGCCACATTTCAAAGATGTATGATTGCAATCTTTTCAGACATGGTTGAGAACGGGTTAGAAGTGTTTATGGATGATTTTTCAGTCCATGGAGATTCATTTGATATGTGCTTAGAAAATTTAACCAAAGTTCTAGAAAGATGTGAAGAGACCAACCTTGTGCTCAATTGGGAGAAATGTCATTTCATGGTACAAGAAGGTATTGTTCTTGGACACAAGGTTTCTAGTAAAGGGTTGGAGGTAGATCGAGCAAAAATCGAGACAATTGAGAAGCTACCACCACCCACCTCAGTAAAGGGAATCCGAAGCTTCCTCGGACATGCTGGGTTTTATAGGCATTTTATAAAGGATTTTTCTAAAATCTCGAAATCCTTGTGCAATTTGCTTGAAAAGGATGTTCCGTTTAAGTTTGATGAAAATTGCATGCTTGCTTTTTCAGGTACTAAAGAAGAAGTTGGTGTCTTCACCAATTATTGTTGTACCTGATTGGAGCCGCCCTTTTGAGCTTATGTGCGATCTGGCGATTATCTGATGGGTGCCGTTTTAGGACAACGGTACAACAAGGTTTTCACTCTATCTACTATGCTAGTAAAACTCTTAATGATGCTCAATTGAATTATACCACAACTGAAAAGAGTTACTAGTGTTGTTTATGCATTTGAGAAATTTGGATCTTACCTTGTTGGTACGAAGTGAAAGTTTTACAGATCATTCAGCCATCAAATACTTGATTGAAAAGAAGGATGCTAAACCGAGACTTATTCGATGGGTCTTACTCCTCCAAGAGTTTGACCTAGAGATAGTGGATAGGAAGGGAACCGAGAATCAAGTGGCCGATCACTTATCCAGAATGGAGAACGCTGAAAGCTCTTCACCAAAAGCCGTGCAAATCAACGAGTCTTTTCCTGATGAAAGACTCTTCATGGTGAATGACAAACAAATCCCTTGTTATGCTGATTTCATTAATTATTTGGTATGTAAACAATTACCTCCTGATTTTACATATCAACAAAAGAAAAAATTCATGCACGATGTTAGAGCATATTTTTGGGACGAACCATATCTCTACAAGTTGGGTAAGGATAACGTATTGAGAAGATGCGTTCCTTTCGAGGAACAACAAAACATTATTTATCATTGTCATTCTTCTCCATACGGTGGTCACTTCAACGGTGAGCGGACAGCAGCTAAAATCCTCCAATCCGGATTCTTTTAGCCAACACTTTTTGCAGATGCTCATAACTATGTAAGAAGTTGTGATGCATGCCAACGAGTCAGCAAGATCACTAAGAAAGATGAGTTACCTTTGACTAATGTTCTTGAGGTTGAATTATTTGATGTATAGGGAATTGATTTTATGGGTCCTTTTCCAGCTTCAAATAGAAATATTTATATACTTGTGGCAGTTGACTATGTTTCAAAGTGGGTAGAAGCAATTGCTTCTCCGACTAATGATGCAGGTGTTGTTACGATATTTCTCAAGAAAAACATTTTCACAAGGTTTGGAACTTCGAGAGCCATCATCAATGATCGAGGGACACATTTTTGCAACAAGCAATTTGCCAATCTCGTTGCCAAGTACGGCGTCCGACACAAGGTGGCACTCGCTTATCATCCACAAGCAAATGGCCAAGCCGAGGTTTCAAATAGGCAATTAAAGCAAATTCTCGAGAAAACCTTTGATGCCTCACCAAAGACATGGTCAATTAAGCTAGATGATAGCTTATGGGCTTTCTGAACGGCATACAAAACTCCTATAGGGTGTTCGTCTTATCAATTAGTATTCGAAAAGGCTTGCCATCTCTCGGTAGAGCTGGAACATAAAGCATTTTGGGCCACAAAGCAATTGAATCTCGACCCAACTCTAGCCGGTGAACAACGTCTTCTTCAACTAGAGCAACTTGAAGAATTTTGTCTTAATGCATATGAGAATGCACGAATTTACAAGGAAAAGACGAAGAAATGGTACGACCGGCACTTAAGGGAGAAACACTTCGAACCGGGCCAACTCGTGTTGCTCTACAACTCTAGACTCAATCTCTTTCTGGGAAAATTAAAGTCTCGATGGTCCGGGCCGTTTCAAGTATTGGAAGTTTTCCCCCACGGAGCCATTGAAATTTTACCTCTTAATTCTACACATTCATTTAAGGTGAATGGACAGCGCTTAAAGCTATATTTAGGAGGCGAAGTTGATAGGGGGACGGCAACCATTCAGCTCATTGAGGCCTGAAGAAGCAACAACGTCTAGCCAAAGACGTTAAAGAAAAGCGCTTCTTGGGAGGCAACCCAAGGTTTGCTTTCATTTTGTTTTTCAAATTTTAATTTTTAGTTGTTCTTAATTCTGTCAGGTTCCTGTTTTTCAACATTTTCTTTTTGAATTTTCTTCCAATATTTTGTGTTGTTGTCGAATGTCACTTGGTCGCAAGGTTTTTATTGTTTTGCAGGATAGTATGGTCGCATAACCTCGCAGCTCCACCATCACCTTAGTGCGTCAATTAGAGAAGCTCCTTCTTACTCTTTACTTTTTACTATTCTTGTCTTTCATTTGCTAACATTGAGGACAATGTTTCGTCTAAAGTGTGGGGGAAGGGTTTAGGTTAAATTTTGCATGAAATCTTCGAGTTTCAGTGGGTGAATGGTTCAGATTTTTCTTGGTTTTTGTGCTTCAAAGTGCTGCACCTTTGCTTTTTCTTGAACTTGAAGATTTTCACTTGTACTTGCATGTTTTATTTCAAAAACCCATAAAAAATTTTTTTGGTCTTGGTCTTTGTGCTTTTGAAAAAAAAAACAAAACAAAAGATTTTCCGTTCTTGTATGCTTTTGCACCTTTAGTGTTTAGTTTTCTCTTTTGATCCCCCAATGATTGATAAGAATATGAGTATTATAGGTGAGAATTAATCTGTGATTTTTGAATCATGAACTTAATGAATGTGTTTTTATGTGAGTTTTAAGCTTGATAGCTTTTGGATTGATTTTGAAACTACATTGTGTTAACTTAATAGACGATTGTCCCATGTGAGCTTTTGAACCTTCAACGCAATTCTTTGATGTGTGTTCATTCAATGTTTTGTATCTCTAGAACTTGCTTTATATCTTGTTGAGACTACACTTTTACATGCATGCGTGAAGATGATAAAGGCACTTAGGATTTTAACCACTTGACCAAAACGCCAACCCAAAGCATGTTATCCACTAGTGAGCCCATTTGAGCTTATTATCTGTTCTTTGCTTCATCATGTTTAACTTAACTTTTTCTTAATTCATATATCTTTTTAACCCTTATCATGGTTAGTAGAGCATGCTTGTTGAGTTAAATTTGTAAAAGTTGTGCATATAGAAATATCAGTGATATATGACTTGTATTGTACTTGTTGTCAATGGGGAAGGAATAAAAAAAAAAAGAAGAAAAAAAAACAAAAAACGAAAAATGAAAAAGTTTGAGGTCAAGAAGAGAAAAGAAAGAAAAGGATTCTCCATGTGCTTGATTGATAAATGTTTGGGTATGAAAGTTATAAAAAAATAAAAATTAAAAAAATTAAAAAAAAAATTAAAAAAAAAGATGTGCCTAATTGTTTGATGATATGCAGGATGCGCACATACGTGTTATTAATTACCTGTTATGCTATACCACTCTGATAATTAGCCTTTTCTTACCTTTCTTTTACCTTACCCCTACCCCAACCAAGTTACATCCTTATTTAAGACCTTTTGATTTATGTTGTGCATATAATACTTAGTAGTGGATTCAAGATTGAAGAGCAAGCCTATGGTAGAGCATTGCATTGTTTGAATTTATGAGAGTTAAAACACATTTGAGCCATAAACACTTGAGTGTTGGAGCGTATGATAATGAGAGGACCTATTATTTTGACATGGTGTAGATTTCCTCTAAGTCTATTGTGCTATCTTGCTTGGCTCTTACATTTAAAGTGAGTTCATTATTTTTATGGATTAAATGTCGCGGGTTACTTCTTGTTTATAATCCTTGTATGTCTTTAAAGTTGTTGGGAGGTTAGGAGAAAAACTTTGACACTTAAGAAAATGTCCCCTGCATTTGCATATTTATTTCTTTTTGTTTTTGTGCTTTCAAAATTTATTTTTTAAGCTTACTCGAGGACGAGCAAGAGCTAAGTGTGGGGGATTTTGATACAATCATATTTTATATATTTTTAGAACTTTATATTTAGCATCTTGCATGTGTTTTATGGATATTTATGGCCTTTTCATCATGTTTTATAATTATTAGAGCTTTAGACACATAAAATACAAAAAAAATCCTTAATAGGTTGAAATTAACACTGTTTTTCAATTTCTGGCAGATTTGACCTTTCGATCTTTAGATATTTTTATCTTGGGATCGGGTTATTAGAAAATTATAAGATTTGGCAGGCATAATCTTGACTCATTGAAGAATGTTTCCACCAAGTTTTAGAATTTTTGGAGTTGTCAGTTGAGAGCAGTAAATTTGTGAAAAGTGACAAAAAAGTCCACAAGAGGAGGACCAGCATTGGGCAGACCAAATTAAAGGCAACAATTAAATGGGCGTGAATTCAACAGCAATGAGCAACGTGAAAGAAGCTACAAACACGTGACCCAGGTGCATCTTCAATGGAACAAAGACACAAGGGATAGGAGCAAAAATGATTAAATTCAAGTGAAGCCAGCGCAATAGGGAAATCAGCAGAGAAGGCGGCATTCAACAGTGACGTTTGCAAAATCACGGAGTCACACACAAGAGAAGCACTTAAATCACGTAAGAGACAAAAGAATAAAAGATACGCGTGAGGTAAAGGAAGCAGCTTGGAATTTAAAGGTAGCATGAGGAGCAAATCAGGTGGCGACAATTAAATGGGCAGATCAATTAAAGGAGCAATTAAATCAGCTAGGCAAACACGTGGAGAGAGGGAGGACAAAACAAATCACGCAACAAGAGAGGAAGCTTGTGAGGAGGCTGGGAATTAAATAGAGAAAGACACAACAATCATGCAAGACACAAGCCAAGAGGATTTAATTCCAAGGAGTGACGCAAATCAAGAGTGGCGTGAAGGAGAAATGACAAGAATAGGAGACGCAGACATTATAAGGAAGCAAGAAGACAGCTGAAGCATGCATGAAGAAAAAGACACTGGAGGCTTGAACAAAATCACGCTAGGTATGGGCAGCGTGAATGAGACAGCTGGGAAGGAAACAAAGTAGCAAATTAAAGGAGCATAGTCCATCCACGCACAGCACAGCCGCAAGAGAGGAGAAAGCAAGTTTTAAACATGATGTAGACCTTTATTAGTCTTGTCATGCTACAATAGAAAGAAAGAAGCTTACATCAAATGGAAACAAATAATCATGCACATGAGAGGGCCAATCATGCAGAAGATGGAGGCTCCACCACTCACGTTGGCAGCTATCTTCAATTTTCTACTCTTTCCACTAAGCATACACCAAAGAGGGACCAAGCTTAGAGGAATTAACGCACATCACTAAAGGAGAGGACCAAGGTAGCTTCAACAGGTGGAACGTTGCAACTTGGAGATGACCCACCACGCATGCAAAATGGAGGCATGTGGGATGTGAACAGCAAAATAACACAAGACAAAATGAAGACAGCTGAGGCGTGGACTATGAGCACACGACAATCAAGCTTGGGGCTCCACCATGGTGAACTTATACATGAAGTAAGTGTGGCTGCAAGAGGTGGACAGCTATGGACAAAGAAAATCAACACACAAGCCAATCCATAGAAGACCTGACAGCTGTGAAGGAGGACTAGCTATTAACGTTAAAAGGGGGACTGACGCTACTTTAGGAAGAGCTATTAACGTTGAAAAAAGAACAACAAGCACTCACTCTCTATTCACTCTTCAAGCATCAACGATACATGCAAGGAAAAGGAGGCTATCAACTTAACAGCCAAGCATTAAAAAGGCTCCAGCACTCACTCCATTTTGAAAGAAGCTATTCACGCACATCAAAAGGAAAGGGGGGGCTGTTGAGTTCAAGCATTGAGGAGGACTCCAAGGCCAAGAAATCACCATTTTTTCTTCTATTTTTTTCTACTCATTTTATATTCATAATGCTTGCTTTTATTATTTTCATTGTTGCTACTATTATAATGAGTAACTAATCTTTTCATTCTAGGATTTTAACCGACCCTTGATGTAATCTCGATTAATTGGTATTTTCTGTGTTTAATCTCTTATGCCCATTTTTACTTAAAGGTTTGATTATTATAATTTGTTCTTAATGCTTTTCATAATTTGATCACCTATGAAATTGATTTTCTTAATCTTTGTGTAATGTAACAGGGAGCAATAGATTTGGAAAAATATTGCAATAGCTTAGGATCACATTTGTAGTGATTTGTGTCTAGGATCGGGAGATACCTATCCACCCTAAGTAACCACATTAAGATTGATTTGATAAAGCAATCATCGAATTATCACAATTTACCATAGAAATATAGGAAATTGGTTCGATGATTAGGATTACTAATGATCCGGGAGGGCTTAGTAATTAATTCTGAATCTTAGGTTAGCAAACCCGATATATGAATTAAATCGAGAAAATTTTGACACCGAGGTAAAATCAAGTGGGAAGTTAAATTCCTAGATTTTCATTTCATTGATAATTCTTATAATTTTATCTAGCTTTAATTCTCGTTTTTATTTCATTTTTCAAACCACAATCACTCAATCTTTTCTTTAATTTTTATGTTATTAACTTAAATTAAAAGTTATTACGAGTATTACTATTTAGCTATTTTGGTCTCCGTGGGAACGATATGTTTACTACTTAACGATAGAAACGTGCACTTGCGTTTACGACCATCAGATGCAACATTCACAACTGTGAGAGCTATGTATGGCTGTGAGAAGTCGTGCATTGTAGTGACACATGATGCATGCCATGAGAAGTGGCCAGCTCACTTAAACCCTTCTTTTTAGCATAGAATCATCGTTTTTATGATGACATAAGCTATGTTTTCGTTGGGAAAAAGAGTGAGGTCTTGATTTTTGAGGTTTTGGGAGAATGAAGAGGGGCAAACCTCTCATCCTTTGGAGACCCATGGAGAGCTAGGCTTTTTTACGTCAATTCAGAGGTGATATCAACGCTGAAGAACTCTGCTAAGTATTTTTCTCATTGTTTATTATTCTTTTTCTTAGGGATTGATTATGTTATCCTATGTTAAATTTTTGGGTGTTGTCTAAAAATAATTGAATGGTCTATTTGATTGTTTTTATGTAAGAACCCATTGTTAAAATCTTCAATATAATCCATAATTGTTATGTTGAAATTCGTTTGTGGCAACTAGTAGTTTCTAATCATTAGGGATAACATAACCTAAGTTAAATGACCCAAGCTTGCATGGTTGTTGCCTTAATTGATATGTTTTTCTAATTCATAATACGACTGTCCAATTAAATCTAGAGAACTTATTATAGGTTGTTTGATAAATAGGTTTAATTAACGAGCTCTTTTTAATTAAACAAGACCTAAGGAAAAACTGAGGCTAACAGAGCTTATTGTTAACCTACAATTAATAGTTATAAGGAGAGGTATAAGAACAACAATTCAATGAAATATGTTCAACCATGTGTAGGCCGAGATTGAATCAATGACTAGATCCTTGACGAATTCATTACTTTTGTCATTTTTAGGTTGTTTGATTTAATTTATTTTTGTTAGTTTAGTTTCATTTTATTTTCTTATTTGAAAACCAAAACCAACCCCTCCCCCCATAACCTAAACGCCAATTACTTTTATTTCAAAAGCTTCACACACTCTTTGTGGGATCGCCCTAGACTCACCACTACTATAGTTACAGGTTTAGTTATTTTGGGTAGTGTTATAACACGCTATGTCAAATTTTGGTGTCTTTTCCAAGGAGTGTGGTGTTTTAGTTTTTGTTCTTGATTTTAATTTATGTTTTCTATATGTTTGTTTATCATTTACTTATTTTATTTATTGATCTTTTAACATTTGATTGTATTTGTTTAAAAAAGAAAAAGAAAAGAAAAGAGAGACACTGTAAAGGGAGGATATCATTGCAAGAGTATTTCAATTTTGCCTACAGCCTATATTCCCAATCCTATAACCAAGCTTGGAGTGATCAACCAAAATTAGCTTATTGAGATAGCTAGCAAGACTATTACTTGGATGATCTACAATGTTGATTGAACCCAAGTTTAATATATAAGTGGCTACACTTTCATGGTTGTTAATGCACTTTTTGACTCTTAATTCATGATTTTTGTGCTTAAATTAGTCTCTTACGGTGAGCTTATGTTTTATGCAATTTGCTAGTAAAATTGTACAAATTGACATTAATTGCATTATAATTTTTCTAAGAACAATTGATACTGGAAATTGTTATTTTATATTGTAGAAGAAAAGGAGTTAGAAAGGATCAGAAGAGTCAACACGGCATGAAGTCCTTAAGGCACGTCGCGGCGTGAACAAATCACCTCGCCGCAGCATCGCCGCGGCGAAATGTAATTCACACATTGCGGCGAGCAAGCCAGAGCACACGTCGCGACGAATTTTTATTTATACGTTGCGGCGTGCAGACGGGTATTTGGACTTTAAACAGAAAAATCACTCACTGTACTGACCCGACCCGTGAACCATCCTTTAAATATTGCTGAATTAGGTTAAAACGGGCATCATCTGGATCGGCTGGGCAATCTTCTGGCAATCGACACGCGGGGAAGAAGAGAGAAGATCGACGGGCGAAGAGAGAAGAAGAGGAAGCGAAGATCGTTCACCACCTGGGGTTCCTTGGGGTTCCACGGGATAATTTCACATAGGTTTTGTTCTTCATTTTCAACGCCGACGCCATCATGGATAGCTTAGATTCGTCACGAGTTGTGAAGGTTCGATTAAAATCGTGGTTAGGCATTTGTTTTCATTGAAGATGCGGTGAAATTTGGAGTTCTTGAGCTTTCAAGGGAGTAGCTTAATCTGTAGTTTTGCTATGATTTATAAATGCCTAGGTCTAGGGTTTGTAATTTGTAGTGAAGCTATTTGATTATAGCTAAATGTTTGACATTTAATGTGTTGTTTGGATTGGTAGTTTACATTGTCACGTTTAAGCGCATTGTTATGAACAGTAGAGTTGGGGTTTATTGCTTTGTAGTTAGATTAGCTTAATTAGAGTTTAATTAAGCGTTGAACAATGTAATGTGTTATGGATTTGTTTATGTAGAACTTTGTGCTTAAATATATGAAGTCTCATATATGTCAACTTGTGATCTTGTTGATTCTCTTTTATCTGCCTAGTTGTGTTTGATAATGAGTTGATGCTAGATTTCATTTGACCCATTGCATTGGCAAATCCACCGCACACACTAAGATGCGCTTAACGGGATCTTGAGCAATGGAGTCCATTGATCAAGATCCTAGACTTAAAGAATCCTTTAACGTTCTAGGGCTCAAGAGCACCTAATGGGGTCTTGAGACATGGAGTCAAGAGTGACAGGAGTCCATTAATCAAGAACCTGGACTTAAAGTGAGTTCTTTAAGGTTTTTCTCCCATTCAAACTTAGTGATTTTTAATCCACCGCACACACTAAGATGCGCTTAACAGGATCTTGAGCAATGGAGTTCATTGATCAAGATCCTGGACTTAAAGAATCCTTTAAGGTTCTGAGGCTCAAGAGCACTCAATGGGGTCTTGAGACATGGAGTCAAGAGTGACAGGAGTCCATTAATCAAGACCCTGGACTTAAAGATAATTCTTTAAGGTTTACCATTCACACTTAGTTTTGAACTGTGATAGCCAAAGCTTGTTTTCAAGAGGAATTTATCACTTGTTTTAGTATTTCCCTTTTCTATTTTCAAAAATCAAAAAATAATTTTTACATGCTTTTTAGTGTAGTTAATGTTTTCAAACAAAACCCCCTTTTTCCTTACTGATTTCACTTGCATTTTATGACATATAGGCTAGCTTAGGTCCATTTCATTAGGTTCTGATTAAGTGAGACGACCCGAGGTTGCATCCTATACTGCAATCTTGGAATTTATTATTTTTTTGACTGGTTTCCAAGGATCGATCTTAAGGTCGAATCGACAGAGCCGCGATCAAAATGTGCACAACAATTCTTATATATACTACAAGCTTCTTATCATAACTCAGGTACATCTCTAGAAGATTTGCTTAATATTGACTACTAATAATATTCAATGTCAACAAAGTGTATAAGAGTTCCAACATGATGTAAGGCAATTTTTGCAAGATATAGGGTCTAGTGTCCAAGATTAGGAGTGGAAAAAAACTTAAGTACATCTCTAGAAGAATTAGTTAATGTTTGTGTTACTAATACTTTGCGATTACAAGAGGAAGAGATGTAATTCCAGCAAGAAACAAGTTTTAGGATTAAGAACTTAGCAAGCCAAATAGGTTAGTTAACTGAAGCTCTCGACCACCTAGCATCACAACATGAAGAAATGCAGCTAAATCAATATGAGAAGTACCTAAGGGACGTTAGTGCAAAGACCTTATAGAGTGAAAAGGAGCTTGAGAATCTTGAGAGAACTACTTAAGGAATTGCTTGTGTGGAAGAAGTGGAGAAGGAGCTCGAAGTAGATAATGAAATATCATTTAGCTCAGAGGTAAATGTTGAGCCCCTTATTGTCTTTAATATTAATCTTTCACCTTTACATAGCAGATTGAAGGAATTAATCGAGGAGGAAAAAGTTGAATAGACATTTGAGATCTTTCCAGAGTGCAAGGCCTCAGTAGAGATTAAGAATTTGAAGATAGTTAATACGTTGTATATGAATGATCATCAACTTAGACCTTATCCTGAAAAACCTCATATGGAGGAAGCATAAATTGTGACACCTGAAGATCATAATTTTGTCATGTGAGGAGAAACAAGGAGTTGAGCTAGTGACATTAAACAAAGGCACTTCTTAGGAAGCCACCTAAGGGAAGTTTACTTCTTGTCTTTACGTTTCCGCTTTTCTTTCTTGCAACCTAAGGGAAGTTTACTTCTTGTCTTTACATTTCCGTTTTTCTTTCTTAGATGCATGTGTGTTTTAAATTTGTTTATTCTTACTTGTTTTTAAGTTTTCAACAAGAGAGATAGAATCAATCAAACAAACAAACATTCTCTTTTTCTGTTGCTTATGTTGGATCAGAAAAAGAAAGCATGCTTAGTTTGGAGAAACGATAGATTTCAAAACTTTTTAAGAAATCATCTTGCAGCGGAAGCAATATATCCAAATCAACATGCTAATCCATACATGATATGGTATAAGGATAATAAAACCAAGAACAAGATAAAAGGAATTACCTACTCCTTCGCTACAGCTTTAAATCCTCGTTGCGCTATCCTCTCCTTCTGGTATCCAAATCCTTTGCCTTTGAGTCTTTTCCTTTAGCAATCTATCTTCTTCCTTGTAGTAGTATCCTCTACCAATTAGATTTACCACTTGTTCTTCAAGGACAACTAGGTCAACAAAATCCTTTGGTGGGAAAGGAGAAGAAATATTTGGAGGAGATTTTCTTAGAAGAAGAAGAACCAAAATTGAAACTCTTTCAATTCTTTCACTTAGGAATTTCGGTTCTCCCTTGCATGAAAAAAGAGAATGTCTAAAAAACATGCAAGAACCCTTTTTTACCTCTCAATTTCGAAATATGCATCAATGGAAAGAGTGGGAAGCATCCAATGCATCACTTCTTACATTAATCACTCATAAAATAGCCAATAAATGAGACTTACTTCATTTATCTCTAAAATGGCTATTTGAAAAGACCATAACCTATAATTGAATACCCATTTCGGTTTTGGCAAGAAGAAAGAAGGAAGATGGTCCATCTAATGCACATCTTTCATCTTTAATCTAATGAATGCAAATAGGTTACATGCCAACATTAAAAGCCAACCATTAAACCATTTAATGGTAAGTTCATAACTCCATTTAATAATGATGAACCATAATAAAGACCATCTTTATTTAGTATTTTAATGTCAAATGTGTGGTTACACATCTAACCTAACACAATTTCGAAATTGCTTCTTCTCCATTTAAAAAATTGTTTTAATATAATTAATCTAATCAATTACATTAAACCAAAACAAGCCCATTTCTAAATGAACATATAGGCTTCCAATTAACCATTAATTAGTATAAGCCCATCATTCAATTATGGACTTCTAAAGCCTCCAAACTACTTCTTACTTAGCTTGATAACCTTCCTTAAAGCCAAGTGGGGAATCTTATTGGACTTTGATAATTCAAGCTCCAATAAGCCCAGAAATAATTCAATCTCATTGGAATTAATTCTAGCTTATTAACTAAATGTCATTCCACTAAAGACAATTAGTTGAACTCTTGAATTATTAAATATTATGAGAATAAGTCCAATTGCAAACCCTATTTAGAACCTTATTATAGCCATCCGCACAACAAAGGGTAAAATTACCGTTTTGCCCTTATGTTGGTTTTTCCTTCTAGATCTCTCATTTTACTTTATATGGTGATTAACACATAAGATCTCATCTTAGTGTTAAGACTTGATGGGTAGCTAGTCCATCAAACTATGGCGCCAGTTTAATCACCAAATCTCCTTAAAACATCTAGAAGAGATGATAACACTATAAACTCTTTATTTGAGTGAATGTTCACGATACATGTTTCAATTAATAATTCCAACATGCGAATAATCGGATTAATACCTGTAAAAATCCATTCCGATCATATCAAGAATTATAATGAAACACATATGAGTTCACCACTCATCAAGATTGTGGTTCATAATAAGCGAATGCTTAAGTTGTATGTTTTAAGATTAAAGTAACGCCCACTTTATTCTTGAAAACATACTTGATTCAATTCATTTAATAGTGCCATTATCGATAGTCTACTACTATCATGATATGAAACTCATCATTCCCTTTAAGTAAACTCCTTTACTTGTATGGAGATAAATCGCAACACTACGTCTAAACCATAATCAAACGACCAACTTGATTATTCAACTGTGAATCAATTAATTGATTCTAATAATATACATGTTTCCCATACATCTCTATGTATATGTATATTACTTACAAATGAATCTTGGTACCTTATGACCAGATATATAATGCTCATACAGATAAAACCAAACTCTTTTGTTTTATTAATAATAAATATTTTCATTACAAAGCAGAATCAAGAAGATAAAGTTACATGTAAACACACTTGCTTTCCAGGGCACTATATTTACATAACTCCAACAACTTATAGGATTATAAAGTCATGAGTAGAATATAAATTGATTGGAGAATTTCTTGGCAACTTTAGTTTGTGTTTTTGCTCTTGTGATTGGTCGATATGTGTTATCTTTAAAAGAGTAGTGACTAGTGATAGACAAAAGCCAGTGAGATTTTGAGCCTTGTTAGATTGACACGTCCACATCAGTTTCATTGTCTTATGCTTACGTGTGACCTTCATAATATGTACATCCTAACTTATCTTTGATTTTATATTCAAGACCATATTTTTATCACACACATTAACATGGAAATGATATAGGCATTCTTGGTTTCATGAGCTACATTAGCCAAATAGCCTACCCATTAATATAAATTTCCTTTGTTAAGCCCCCTTGAGATTCAATTGCCTTTCTTTTTGCATTAAATATATAACATGTTATTAAACTTAAACAAATGTCTTACCCAAGCCATAAAGCTAGTGGAGAATTTGTTAATTGTTGATGATTATGGATGTACAAAAGTCTAAGTGTAGTGGTGTTCATATATGTGAGTTGGTTATATTAGTTAGAATGTCATGTTATAAATTCCATTGTTATTTTAGCTTCTTTTGATTTTTATATTAAAAAAGAAAAAGAAAGAAAAAAAGAGAAAACAAAAAGAAAAAATGTTTGAATAAAAATATCACGGAGGAAATATATTTGTTTTGAAACATTGTTCATGATTAGTTTCTCCTTCTAAAATTATATTGAATGGGTGATTTGCTTATAATGTATATGAGGTAGATGTGGCTTCGAAGGATCAATCCTTATAGTTGCAATGTATTGATTTCATCGATTTTTATGAGTGATTCCTTCTAATTGTTTATACTTCATGTGGTTTATGGTGTAAGAACTTGAATTTAAGCTAGGAAACATGGTTTTTGCATTCATCACAGTTGATGTAAACAATTGTAAGTGAACTTTGGTTTTTGTGCTTGATGTTATTGTTATGCCTAAAAATAAATTCTAAACATAGCTAGGCTATCCTACTCGTAAGTATACGAGATAGTTGTAGTTGATTATCTAGGGTCGTCTCTTACTGAGGTGAAATTGGTTCACTTAAACTAATCTTGAATAAAAATAACAAAAACTGATGTAATCCTAAACATTCTGTCACAATTTGTTTAGTGAAGGTTATAAAGAAAATTTTGCAACTAGACTCGATAGCAACTGATTCAACCAAAAGAAAAAATGAATAGATTAATCAAAGTGAAAAACTCTTAAGAATTAATTTTGCTAATTTAATCTCCTATGCCTGATTAAGGGGAAACTATTGGATAGTTGTCTTACTAAAATTAAAAATCGATTCCTAGGATCAACTCAAATAATAAACTAGACCTCACTTTCGTATTCGAAATCTGAATTAATTTCAAAAACTTGACTACTGATCACCATTTAAGTTAATATATTTCTAATTCTTAACCTAAGCGTCCATAATTTCTTGTCTTATATTAAACTTCTTCTCTCGACCCCTTCATTTAATACCAAAATGATGCAAAGTTTGATCATTCTATTATATCCATTCAGTTCATAAACTATAACAAACATAAGACAATAACATAGTCCCTCAATCATGCATATTTGATTAAAAATATTTACATTAATCCTCAAGAAAAAGAGATCAGCCTATCAAAAAAATGATAAGATTTATCATCTTTAAATACCTCAATCTTATCTTTGTCAATATACGAGAAGAATTTAAGCAATAAACCAAGTAAATGACCAAATAAACAATAAAAAATAACAGAGTATCATTCAGTTAAGCTAATAAGGCAATAAGTTTAGTTAACAACAGAGAAATAAACACAAGGAAATAATGGAACAAATGAACAAAATAAGGAAACAAAATATTGGACAAGAGAGTTACAATGGTCTCCTGTGACTCTGTAACATACCACTCCTATAGTGCATATACCCGAACATACCACTAGATATTCGGGAATATACTCTACAGAAATGATACGTTGGATAATCACATTAATACTCCTCATTTCTTTCATAATCATAATAAGTCATTTATGACATTAACATTTGAAATTCAAATAGTCAATACACAACAGTTTTGAACTTAATCCTAGTACATCATACAATATAAAAATTACACACTAGAGACAATGTGTGTCATAACATGGAATGCTAATACAAAATACATCTTTCTAGACTTCACAGATATCAACTGACAGACCTTTGAGCTATTCTTTCCCCCGAAATAACATTACTAGAATTCTATTAGATTTCTTTAGAAGCTAGAACTCCCTTGAACTTGAAAATCAACGTTACAATTTTGATGAGTTTGCAAACTCAGTGAGTGAACCATCATCAATGTGCTCACTCAAGTTAGAACACGAAAATAAATTACATAACTTAATTCATCAAGTGTATTACAAAATTTAGTATCGAATACCACATCACATTTTGTCATATCTCAACAAGTACTATATACTAACATTGCATATCACAATTTTAGAACAATTCAATAATTTCATCACAATCATTCATACAATACATGTATAATTGTATATGCAAATGAACATTTGATTTCTTTCTTATTTTTCTTTATTATGAGTGAGCACCTATTAACCCAATATTGTCCTATATCTATTGTGAATACCAGGCTCATTATTATTTGAGCCTGTGGGTCTTTCCACACAGTGGCTACTCCAGTCACAACTCTATTATTTGATTATGCATTTCAATGTAATGAGATGTATCAATTCAAATATCATGCTTTTAGTACTTTTCATTCAATGTGCTCATGTCCTATATCAAATTCTTTGGATATAAGTCTGAGATTCATCATTCAATTGTTCACACATTCCATAATACATATACAATTCTAACAAAAGCACATATAATTGAATTTACACATCTAGGTTAACTCATATTACTCCCTAGGATAGCAATTGCCTTGATGATTTGGCAATATCTAGATGTTGGCGATGTCATGCAATACAAACATAGTTCACAATCCTTAATTTGTTCAATCATATGGACATACAATCATGCATATATATATATATATATATATATATATATATATATATATGTCTTATGTTCAATGCCTTTTCAATTTTTCAGATATGAATTCTTCTTCTCAAAACTTGACCATTCAATTATTATAGTTTGTATATTACCATTTTGTATTCAGGTTTATAGCTTGAGTAAGTTTGATTACTCTAAATTCATCAATCAAACATTCATCAACCTTTTCTATCAATAAACATTCATACTGTTGGAGTTATGTAAATATAGTGCCTCGAAAGCAAGTATATTTACATGTAACTATCTTCTTCGATTCTGCTTTGTAATGAAAATATTTATTACTAATAAAACTAAAGAGTTTGGTTTTATCTGTATGAGCATTATATATCTGCTCATAAGGTACCAAGATTCTTTTGTAAGTAATATACATATACATAGAGATGTATGAGAAACATGTATATTATTAGAATCTGAATTAATTGATTCACAGTTGGATAATCAAGTTGGTCGCTTGATTATGGTTTAGACTGTAGTGTTGTGATTTCTCTCTATATAAGTAAAGGAGTTTACTTCAAGGGAATGATGAGTTTCATATCATGATGGTAGTTGACTATCGATAATGGCACTATTAAATGAATCTAGAATCAAGTATGTTTTCAAGAATAAAGTGGGTCGTTACTTTAATCTTAAAACATACAACTTAAGCATTCGCTTATTATGAACCATAATCTTGATGAGTGGTGAACTCATATATGTTTCATTATAATTCTTGATATGATCGGAATGGATTTTTACAGAGTATTAATCCAGTGTCTGCATGTTGGAGTTATTAATTGAAACATGTATCAGGGAACATTCACTCAAATAAAGAGTTCTGGTGTTATCATCTCTTCTAGATGTTTTAAGGAGATTTGGTGATTAAACTGGCGCCAGTAGTTTGATGGACTAGCTACCCATCAAGTCTTAATACTGAGATGAGATCTTATGTGTTAATCACCATATAAAGTAAAATGAGAGATCTAGAAGGAAAAACCAACATAAGGGCAAAACGGTAATTTTACCCTTTGTTGTGCGGATGGCTATAATAAGGTTCTAAATAGGGTTTGCAATTAGACATATTCTCATAATATTTAATAATTCAAGAGTTCAACTAATTGTCTTTAGTGGAATGACATTTAGTTAATAAGCTAGTATTAATTCCAATGAGATTGAATTAATTCTGGGCTTATTGAAGCTTGAATTATCAAAGTCCGATAAGATTCCCCACTTGGCTTTAAGGAAGGTTATCAAGCTAAGTAAGAAATATAAATGGAGGTTAATTAGAAGCCCATAATTGAATCTTGGGCTTGGTCTAATTAAAGAAGCCCAAATGTACATTTAGTAATGGGCTTAGTTTTTGGTTTTTGGTTTAATGTAATTAATTAGATTAATTATATTAAAACAATTTTTTTAAGAAGAAGATAGCAATTTCGGTTATTCCTAGGTTAAATGTGTAACCACACATTTGACATTAAAATGCTAAATAAATATGGTCTTTATTATGGTTAATCATCATTAAATGGAGTTATGAACTTACCATTAAATGGTTTAATGGTTGTTTTTTAATGTTGGCTTGTAACCTATTTGCATTCATTAGATTAAAGATGAAAGATGTACATTAGATGGACCATCTTCCTTCTTTCTTCTTGGAAAAACCAAAATTGGGTATTGAATTTTAGGTTATGGTCTTTTCAAATAGCTATCATAAAGATAAATGAAGATAATCTCATTTATTGGCTATTTTATGAGTGAGTAATGAAAGAAGTGATGCATTTGATGCCCCTCTCTCCTTCCATCCATGCATATACGAAATTGGTAGGCAAGAAAGAGTTCTGGCATGTTCTTTACACCTTCTCTCCTTTCATGAAAGAGAGAATCGAAAATACCAATTGAAAGAGTTTCAATTTTGCTTCTTCTTCTTCTAAGAAAATCTCCTCCAAACATTTCTTCTCCTTTCCCACCAAAGGATTTTGTTAACCTAATTGTCCTTGAAGAACAGGTGGTAAATCTAATTGGTTGAGGATACTACAACAAGGAGAAAGTAAAATGCTAAAGGAAAAGAGTCAAAAGCAAAGGATTTGGATACACAAAGAAGGAGAGGATAAAACGAGGATTTAAAGCTGTAGCGAAGGAGTCGGTAATACTCCTGATCTTGTTTATATTTTATTATCCTTATACCATATCATGTATGGATTGGCATATTGATTTGGATTTGTTTCTTCCACTGCAAGTAATGATTTCTTAAAAGTTTTGAAATCTATCGTTTTCCAAAGCAAACATGTTTTCTTTTTCCAATCCAACACATACAGTCTTCCAATTCTCATTCATTCATACCTAATACACCATACTTATATCCTTTGGATCATATTTGCATCCATAAGAACACCTTTATTCCTTTACCAACTAATAATTTTCATATTTAAATACATTGATATCAGGACAATCCATTCTTTAAGTAATGAAATCAATTAACAACCTAAATTTATCGAACCCTTAACCGATTAATTAAGCAACAATCTAGGTTCATTTTAATCCTTAATCAAGTCCAAATTCACTAATGTAGAGTGAATTATCCTCATTTGGTTCAACAAATTCACAAAACTAAAATTATCATTTCAAAGCTTTGGTTGTGATCATGGGGGACCTTCCCGCGATCATAAGATGAGTTCCCCAAAGTGCATTATCCAATTTCCCTTAATTCCCAAATTCAAACACCTTTATAACAGTCCATTGATTATAACTCAAGTATACATTAATTATACTTCAATTCCTTATTAGTTTCATCTCAATTTCCAACTCAAAATCATTCATTTAATAGCTTATAAACTATTGTCTTTCACGCATGCAAAAGCAAACATAAACTTATTGGAGTTATGTACAGTGCCCTGGAAAGCAAGTGTATTTACATTTAACTTAATTTTCTTCCAGTTATAGTTTTGTAATGAAAATATCTATTATTAATACAACAAAAGAGTTTGGTTTTATGTGTATGAGCATTATATATCTAGTCAAAAGGTACTAAAATTCTTTTGTAAGTAATAGACATATACATAAAGATGTATGAGAAACATATATATTATTATAATCTAAATTAATTGATTTACAGTTGAATAATCAAGTTAGTCACTTGATTATGATTTAGACTGTAGTGTTGCAATTTATCTCCATGTAAGTAAAGGAGTTTATTCTAAGGGAATGATGAGTTTCATATCATGATAGTAGTTGACTATCAATAATTGCACTATTAAATAAATCTGGAATCAAGTATGTTTTAAAGAATAAAGTGGGCCGTTACTTTAATCTTAAAACATACAACTTAAGCATTTGTTTATTATGGACCACAATCTTGATGAGTAGTGAGCTCATATGTGTTTCATTATAATTATTGATATGATCATAATGGATTTTTATAAAGTATTAATCCAGTGTCTGCATGTTGGAATTATTAATTAGAACATGTATAACGGAACATTCACTCAAATAAAGAGTTTATAGTGATATCATCACTTCTAGATGTTTTAAGGAGAATTGGTAATTAAATTGGAACCAGTAGTTTGATGGACTAGCTACCCATCAAGTCTTAACACCAAGATGAGATCTTGTGTGTTAATCACTATAAAAAGTAAAATGGGAGATCTAGAAGGAAAACCAACATAAGGGTAAAATAGTAATTTTACCCTTTATTGTCTAGATGACTATAATAAGGTTCATGATAGGGTTTGTAATTGGACATATTATTTGAAATATATGTTCTCATAATATTTAGTAATTCAAGAGTTAACAAATTGTCATTAGTAGAATGACATTTAGTTAATAAGCTAGAATTTATTCTAATGAGATTAAATTAATTCTGGGCTTATTAGAGCTTGAATTATCTAAGTCCAATAATAGTCCCCACTTGGCTTCAAGAAATGTTATCAATAATAGTCCCCACTTGGCTCCAACAACATGAACATTGGCAGAATGCTGACAAGACTACTAAGTGTTATATTCTGGCTTCTGTCAGCGGCATGTTGCAAAAGCAAATTACTTGTATGAAAACTGCTAGTGCAATGGTCCATCACTTACATGAGATGTTTGGTGTGAGGACTAGGTCTGCAAGAGTGAAAGCTATCCAAACCTTTCATAATCTCGAGCAGAAACACAGTGAACCGGTGCGGGATTACATGATGAAGGTAATCTCTGCGGTCACTGAGGCTGAGATGCTTGGGGCGGATATAGATGCGGACACGCAGATGATTATGATCATCAATAGCTTAAACTCTTCTTTTCAGCAGTTTAAGTTGGACTATGAGCTCAACAACAAGGATTACACCTTGAGTGAGTTGATGAATACCCTCCAGAGCACGGAGGAGATATTGAATAATAAGGCTCATGGGTCAGAAGCTAATGTAGCTTATTCTTCTAAGCCCAAGGGTAAGGGCAAGGAAGAGAAGAAGGAATGAAAAAGAAGGCCCAAACAGTGGTCAAGGCCAAATCCAAGAAAAAGAAGTCCAAAGAGAACATCAAGGAAAGTGTTTCCACTGTGATGAGATGGGCCACTGGAAAAGAAATTGTCCAGTCTACCTAGAGTCCCTCAAAAGCAAACAAGGTATGGGCTTCCTAAGTTTGTTAGGAACTAGAAATGTGGTAGATTTATCTACTTCTTGGATATTAGATTCAGGAGCCACTAACTATGTTTGTAATTCTTTGTAGGGGTTCCAGCAAAGGAAAAGACTACCTAAAAGCCAGTTTCCAGTCAAGATAGCAGATGGTTCCTATGTTTCAGCAGAATCAGTGGGAGTAGTTATCTTGGACTTTCCTAGTAGTCATAGGTTATATTTGGAGGATGTTTATTACATGCCAATGATTGTAAGGAACATGATTTCTGTTTTTTGTCTAATAAAATCTAGTTATTCCTTATATTTTGAAAAGGTTGTTTCAATATATGAGAATAAGGATTTTGTTTGTGATGCGACAACTAAACAGGGATTGTTTTTTGTAGAACCTATGAAAGGCTCACTAAACACCACAGAATTGATAAAACCAAGACAATCCAAAATCTCTAGCATTAATTCAAAGAATCTGTGGCACTTAAGAATAGGTCATATCAATCAGAAAAGACTTGACAGGCTAGTAAAGGATGGGATCCTTATGGGCTTGGATAATGATCCATTACCCACTTGTGAATCTTGTATTGAAGGAAAAATGACCAAAGCCTCATTTCCTTCTAAAGGAAACAGATCTGAATCCACATTGGACCTGGTACATACTGATGTGTGTGGGCCCATGAATTTACAAGCTAGAGGAGGTTATAAATATTTCATAATTTTTATAGATGATTACTCAAGACATGGCTATTTGTATTTGATGCATAAAAAGAGTGAATCTTTTGAAAAGTTCAAAGAATTCAAAGCTGAAGCTGAGAAGCAACTTGACAAGCCATTAAAACAGCTTCGATCAGATCGAGGTGGTGAGTATTTATCTGGGGAGTTCCTGCAATATTTAATTGACAATAGAATTGTTTCCAATTTGTCAGCTCCTCATACACCTCAAAAGAATGGTGTAGCAGAGAGGAGAAATATAACTCTATTGGAAATGGTAAGATCAATGATATCCTAAGCTAGCCTTCCAGAATTGTTCTGGGGATATGCCATACAAATGGCAACATATCTTCTTAACTTTGCTCCATCCAAATCGGTGCCTAAAACACCTAGGGAGTTGTGGACTGGCCGAGTGCCTTCATTAAGGCATTTGAGGACTTGGGGCTACCCAGCCCATGTTCTAAAGCCTGAATCCACAAAGATGGAACCAAAGTCAGAAGTATGTTTGTTTGTAGGATATCCTACGGGAACTCAAGGGTACTATTTTTACAGTCCTCATGATAAGAAAGTATTTGTGTCGAAAAATGCAACCTTCTTAGAGGAAGAGTTTGTGAAAAATCACAAAGGAAGAAGTGAAGTAGTACTAAAGGAGTTAGCTATTTCATTCAAACCAAGAGTTGTTTTGGATATGATATAACACGATGTCGAAATGGATTCAAGAGTTGAATCAGAAATGCAACTGAACATCAAGGTGTGCCTAGACGTAGTGGGAGGGTTGTGAGACAGCCAGAAAAGTATCTGGGTTTAGGAGAAGGCTTAATTGCCATATCGGAACAAGAAGAAATAGATCTCATTACGTATACACAGGCTATTAATGATGTTGATGCAAGAAAATGGCTCAAGGCGATGGAATCGAAAATAGATTCTATGTATACTAATGAAGTCTGGGTCCTTGTAGATCTACCACTAGGTCTAAAAGCCATAGGGTGTAAATGGATCTACAAAAGGAAAAGGGGATCGGATGGAAAGGTAGAGACCTTTAAAGCTAGATTGGTAGCTAAAGGCTATACTCAAAAGGAGGGTATAGACTATGAGGAGAATTTTTCTCCGGTTGCCATGCTTAAGTCCATCAGGATTTTTTTTGCCATAGCAGCCTATTTTGATTATGAAATATAGAAAATGGATGTCAAGATCGCATTTCTTAATGGGGATCTTGAGGAGACCATTTAAATGGCCCAACCAGAAGGATTCATTGAGCCAGGTAATGAGCATAAGGTTTGCAAGTTGCAAAGGTCCATTTATGGACTTAAGCAAGCATCTAGGTCTTGGAACATTAGGTTTGATAAGGCTATCAAAACCTATGGGTTCATACAAAACCTAGATGAGCCTTATGTTTATAAAAGAATACAAGAAGGTAAGGTTACTTTCCTAATCCTGTATGTTGATGACATTCTGCTCATTGGGAATGATGTGGGAATGTTATCTGCGGTTAAGGGATGACTGAATGAACATTTTTCAATGAAGGATTTGGGTGAGGCTACCTATGTTCTAGGGATCAAACTTATAAGGGATCGAAAGAACAAGCAGATAGTTTTGTCTCAACTAACCTACATTGAGAATATGCTCAATAAGTTCGCCATGCAAGATTCCAAGAGGGGTTTTACTCCTACTAGACATGGAATCAAACTTTCAAAGGCACAAGCACCTAAAATCCAAGAGAAGGTTGAACGCATGCGTAACATTCCATATGCTTCGGCAGTTGGTAGTTTGATGTATGCATTGCTATGCACTAGACCGGATATCTGTTACGCAGTGGGACTAGTAAGCAGATTTTAGTCCAATCCAGGAATGAAACATTGGACTGCAGTTAAGTGTATACTGAAGTATCTTCGTAGGACGAAGAACTTAATGCTTGTTTACTCTGGAAGTAATCTTATTCTGACAGGATATACGGATTCTGATTTCCAATCAGATGTTGATTCAAGGAAATCAACTTCTGGTTCTATATTTACTTTAGGAGGTGGAGCCATAGTTTGGAGGAGTGTCAAGCAATCTTGTATTGCTGATTCGACTATGGAGGTTGAGTATGTTGCTTCTTGTGAAGCAGCAAAGGAAGCAGTCTGGCTCTAGAAGTTCCTAAATGATTTGGAGGTAGTTCCAGAGGCAGAAAAGGCCATTACACTTTATTGTGATAATAGTGGGGCAATGGCTAATTCTAAAGAACCTCGGAACCACAAAGCTGCCAAACACATTGAGCGAAAGTATCATCTTATAAGGGAGATAATACAACGTGGAGAAGTGGATGTGGTAAAGATTCCCACCGAGCAAAACATTGCTAATCCGTTCACAAAGACATTGACTCAAAAGAGCTTTGAGGGTCACCTAGAAGGGATGGGAATGAGAGATATGTCAAACTTGCTTTAGGGAAAGTGGGAGATTGATGGAGTTATGTAAATATAGTACCCTGGAAAGCAAGTGTATTTACATGTAACTTTATCTTCTTGATTCTGATTTTGTAATGAAAATATTTATTATTAATAAAACAAAAGAGTTTGGTTTTATCTCATGTGAGCATTATATATCTGGTCATAAGGTACCAAGATTCTTTTATAAGTAATATACATATACATAGAGATGTATGGGAAACATGTATATTATTAGAATCTGAATTAATTGATTCACAGTTGAATAATCAAGTTGGTTGCTTGATTATGGTTTAGACTGCAGTGTTGCGATTTATCTCCATATAAGTAAAGGAGTTCACTTCAAAAGAATGATGAGTTTCATATCATGATGGTAGTTGACTATCGATAATGGTACTATTAAATGAATCTGGAATCAACTATGTTTTCAAGAATAAAGTGGGCCGTCACTTTAATCTTAAAACATAAAACTTAAGCTTTCGCTTATTATGAACCATAATCTTGATGAGTGGTGAACTCATATATGTTTCATTATAATTCTTGATATGATCGGAATGGATTTTTACAGAGCATTAATCCAAAGGTCTCGCATGTTGGAGTTATTAATTGAAACATGTATCGTGGAACATTCACTCAAATAAAGAGTTTATAGTGTTATCATCTCTTCTAGATGTTTTAAGGAGATTTGGTGATTAAACTGGTGCCAGTAGTTTGATGGACTAGCTACCCATCAAGTCTTAACAATGAGATGAGATCTTATGTGTTAATCACCATATAAAGTAAAATGAGAGATCTAGAAGGAAAAACCAACATAAGGGCAAAACGGTCATTTTATCCTTTGTTGTGCGGATGGCTATAATAAGGTTCTAAATAGGGTTTGCTATTGGACATATTCTCATAATATTTAATAATTCAAGAGTTCAACTAATTGTCTTTAGTGGAATGACATTTAGTTAATAAGCTAGTATTAATTCCAATGAGATTAAATTAATTCTGGGCTTAATGAAGCTTGAATTATCAAAGTCCAATAAGATTCCCCACTTGGCTTTAAGGAAGGTTATCAAGCTAAGTAAGAAATATAAATGGAGGTTAATTAGAAGCCCATAATTGAATCTTGGGCTTGGTCTAATTAAAGAAGCCCAAATGTACATTTAGTAATGGGCTTAGTTTTTGGTTTTTGGTTTAATGTAATTAATTAGATTAATTATATTAAAACAATTTTTTTAAGAAGAAGATAGCAATTTTGGTTATTCCTAGGTTAAATGTGTAACCACACATTTGACATTAAAATGCTAAATAAAGATGGTCTTTATTATGGTTAATCATCATTAAATGGAGTTATGAACTTACCATTAAATGGTTTAATGGTTGTCTTTTAATGTTGGCTTGTAACCTATTTGCATTCATTAGATTAAAGATGAAAGATGTACGTTAGATGGACCATCTTCCTTCTTTCTTCTTGGCAAAACCGAAATTGGGTATTGAATTTTAGGTTATAGTCTTTTCAAATAGCCATCATAAAGATAAATGAAGATAATCTCATTTATTGGCTATTTTATGAGTGAGTAATGAAAGAAGTTATGCATTTGAAGCCTCTCTCTCCTTCCATCCATGCATATACGAAATTGGTAGGCAAGAAAGAGTTCTGGCATGTTCTTTACACCTTCTCTCCTTTCATGAAAGAGAGAATCGAAAATACCAATTGAAAGAGTTTCAATTTTGCTTCTTCTTCTTCTAAGAAAATCTCCTCCAAACATTTCTTCTCCTTTTCCACCAAAGGATTTTGTTAACCTAATTGTCCTTGAAGAACAGGTGGTAAATCTAATTGGTTGAGGATACTACAACAAGGATAAAGTAGATTGCTAAAGGAAAAGAGTCAAAGGCAAAGGATTTGGATACACGAAGAAGGAGAGGATAGCGCAGCGAGGATTTAAAGCTATAGCGAAGGAGTCAGTAATACTCCTGATCTTGTTTATATTTTATTATCCTTATACCATATCATGTATGGATTGGCATGTTGATTTGGATTTGTTGCTTCCGCTGCAAGTAATGATTTCTTAAAAGTTTTGAAATCTATCGTTTTTCCAAACAAAGCATGTTTTCTTTTTCCAATCCAACACATACAGTCTTCCAATTCTCATTCATTCATACCTAATACACCATACTTATATCCTTTGGATCATATTTGCATTCATAAGAACACCTTTATTCCTTTACCAACGCATAATTTTCATATTTAAATACATTGATATCAGGACAATCCATTCTTTAAGTAATGAAATCAATTAACAACCTAAATTTATCGAACCCTTAACCGATTAATTAGGCAATAATCTAGGTTCATTTTAATCCTTAATCAAGTCCAAATCCACTAATGTAGAGTGAATTATCCTCATTTGGTTCAACAAATTCACAAAGCTAAAATTATCATTTCAAAGCTTTGGTTATGATCATGGGGGACCTTCCCGCGATCATAAGATGAGTTCCCCAAATTGCATTATCCAATTTCCCTTAATTCCCAAATTCAAACACCTTTATAACAGTCCATTGATTATAACTCAAGTATACATTAATTATACTTCAATTCCTTATTAGTTTCATCTCAATTTCTAACTCAAAATCATTCATTTAATAGCTTATAAACTATTGTCTTTCACGCATGCAAAAGCAAACATAAACTTATTGGAGTTATTTACGATGCTCGAAAGCAAGTGTATTTACATTTATCTTAATTTTCTTCCGCTTATAGTTTTGTAATGAAAATATCTATTATTAATACAACAAAAGAGTTTGGTTTTATGTGTATGAGCATTATATATCTAGTCAAAAGGTACTAAAATTCTTTTGTAAGTAATAGACATATACATAAAGATGTATGAGAAACATATATATTATTATAATCTAAATTAATTGATTTATTGTTGAATAATCAAGTTAGTAACTTGATTATGATTTAGATAGTGTTGCAATTTATCTCCATGTAAGTAAAGGAGTTTATTCAAGGGAATGATGAGTTTCATATCATGATAGTAGTTGACTATCAATAATTGCACTATTAAATAAATTGAATCAAGTATGTTTTAAAGAATAAAGTGGGTCGTTACTTTAATCTTAAAACATACAACTTAACATTTGCTTATTATGGACCACAATCTTGATGAGTGGTGAGCTCATATGTGTTTCATTATAATTATTGATATGATCATAATGGATTTTTATAAAGTATTAATCCAGTGTCTGCATGTTGGAATTATTAATTAGAACATGTATAACGGAACATTCACTCAAATAAAGAGTTTATAGTGATATCATCACTTCTAGATGTTTTAAGGAGAATTGGTGATTAAATTGGAACCAGTAGTTTGATGGACTAGCTACCCATCAAGTCTTAACACCAAGATGAGATCTTGTGTGTTAATCACCATAAAAAGTAAAATGGGAGATCTAGAAGGAAAACCAACATAAGGGTCAAACAGTAATTTTACCCTTTATTGTCTAGATGGCTATAATAAGGGTTATGATAGGGTTTGCAATTGGACATATTATTTGAAATATATGTTCTCATAATATTTAGTAATTCAAGAGTTCAACAAATTGTCATTAGTAGAATGTCATTTAGTTAATAAGCTAGAATTTATTCTAATGAGATTAAATTAATTCTGGGCTTATTGGAGCTTGAATTATCTAAGTCCAATAATAGTCCCCACTTGGCTTTAAGAAATGTTATCAAGCAAAGTAAGAATTATAAATGGAGGTTTTAGAAGCCCATAATTGAATGTTGGACTTGCACTAATCAATAGTTAATTAGAAGCACAAATGTATCTTTAGAAATGGGCTAGACTTTGGTTTAATTTAATTAATTTTATTTATTAAATTAAAACAAAAATTTTAAGAAAGTAAAGTGCAATTTTGTTTTTCATTAGGGCTGAATGTGTAGCTACACAAATTAACAAACTAACACAATTCTAACCTAAATATATATTAAACAATTGAATTAATAGTTAAATACATATTAAACTAAGCCCTAAAATATGATGCACTTTACACTTATCACAAGAAAGAGGAGAGAAGAAGGGAGAAGAGGAGAGAGGAGGAGGAGTTGCTACTACTTTAGTCACTTCGATTCCAATCTAAGTTATCTCTCATTCCATCATATTATTTCTTTCATTTGATGTAGAAGATGGATATGATGATGAAGAATTCTTGTAGGGAACTATTCTTAAATAAAAGTTAATTTGATTGCTTTGATGTTAATAAGTTGGGCATTGTGATTTTTTTTGTATTTGCATGCTTTGGTAATAAATGAAGAAAGTGAATTGATAGCGAAAAGATTATATTGGAGGACCTGGTTATCTATTAGAGTGCCTAAGATCTAATTGGATGTGTAGGTGTTTTGCTAAATGAGAGATTGTAAATTCCTTAATTCAATTCAATTACGGTTTATGATTTAGGATTTAATGATTATAATTCGAGTAAAAGTAATCTACCTTTCGAAAGTTTAGGACCAATACCGAATTAACTCAAAAGTGATTAAGTAAGCATTAGATGATAGGATAAATCCCCTTCTCTCATAATTGGTTAATCTTCCTTATATAAATTTTCAATTGTTAATTGGTTGTGCTTAATTTTGATTTCTTTGTGTTAATTTTACAATTTCACTTTCATTCAATCCATATTCAATTGCTTAATTTTCTATTCATTTTTATTTTCATTTTAGCTAGACTTTAGGCATTAGACAAATTAGGATTCAATTAATTCACTAATTCCTCCTGGGATCGACACCTCATATACTACGCTTATGACTTGTTTGCCTATAGAATATTAAGAGTTTTATAAGGTTAAAAATTGCTCAACATAAGAGACTATCTACAATTAATCGTCATTTGTAAAATAGGGGATGGGAAATATGCAACAATATGGTATGATAATTAGTAATCAGTTGGCCATCTAGTTTATTCACCCCTTATAGAGTCATTAATCCTTCAATTTCCTAAACATAGCAAGGTAGAATTAGTACTTTACGATGGGGAGTGGCAAGATGACTTCTTAAAAAACTTTACAATTCCTAATCCTTTGTCTTCTTCTAATTTTATAGCAACTACTCATATGTCTAGATAAAATACCAATCAGGCATATTTACTAACTCATCTTATAAAAAACTCTTTTGTACTGAACTTTCGAATCAACTATAGGCTCAAGTAATGCAGAGCAAGTATCTACTTTCCCCTAGTTAGAAGTTATGATACAAGAAGCCATGGAAATGAAGATCAAGGTGCAACAACACGCCAAGATAAGCTTACTTTGCCAAGTGGACCTATTACAAGGCAACGTGTAGCAAGGCTTAAACAAGCACTTCAAGGGTTTGTTCAAAGTCACATTACATCTCAACTTGATGACAAGACCGAACCATCCATGGAGAATTCAAGTGGACTACTCAAGCTTGTGATTCTTCTAAAGAGGGCATGTGGAGGGGCTAATACTTAGCCAAATTTCAAGACAAGTTTAATTATTCTTATGGACTTATTTTAATACATTAAGCTTGTTATTTATCTTTTTTTTATTAGGCCCAAAGAGACTTGTTATGGGCTAGGTATTTATTAGTACTTGCCTTAGTTTATTTAAAGCTAGTTTTGGACAACCATGCGTGTGGGCCTAAGTAGAGTGATCCATTAGGCCCATCTACCTCCCTTAGGTTTATTTAAGTTATTTTGGTCTTATTTAAGTTAGGTTAGCCCAATCCTAAGTGGATTAGGATCAGATTTCATTATTGGGCTATAAACTCCTAAACTAGTTAGGATTAGGCTTGTTTTAGCATTAAAGGGTCTTGTAACCTATTCCTTTTAGGTTTAGGTCGTGGGCAAGGGTATAAATACCTTATTTTATCCTTGTAAACATCAGATTTGGTTGATTAACAAAATTGAGAGACATTCTCTTCAAGAAAGGTGTGTTCTTCTTATTGTTACTTCAAGGATTGCATCACTTATCAAGGTAATCACTTGTGGCGTGTTCAATTCTTTTGTTTTCTTTGGGTTTGGGTCTCAATTTCATATAATTGGGGTTTGAACTAGCATGTTCTTAGAATAGAAAAATTGGGGTTTTGATTCAATAGGATTAGGGGGTTTTAAGAAAAGGGTTTTCTTGAGGTTTCTGTATCAAGTTATGTACAAGCCTCATATTTTGGATAAACCTTTATTCCTTAACATCCACAATAGATGCACCATGTGTCTACAATAACCTATATTTTTATTGCACTACTCCAAAGCCATCTGGAATGATGTCAAGTTCCTCTATGTCTTGGGGTCAAGGAGCTTTGAGTCTCAAGCCCCTCTTAACTGCGTTATTTCATCATCTTAGCTAGAACTAAAATCCACTAGTATGATAGTCGTAGGGTGCACAATGTACTCTATTTGGAACAAAAGTAACTCAAGGATTTTAAAATTATAGTTAGAATTAGCAATAAACTAGTAATGAAGCTCAAGGTTTGGTTAAAGGAGCAACTCTTTATTTACGACCTTCAACATTAAACATAGTAACTGTGAAGTCAAGCTCACTTTTATGATATCTTCCTTAGTCATTAATCATTGTAATGGAAAAGAACTGTTTTGGTTATAGTAAGGAAATTATTATGTCTTTGAAACTAAACTAGTTAAAGCTTCAAACAAAAACACCAAAATTCATAAGCATGCTTATAGCTCCAATAATAATCAGATTAATCCTGGAACTACTAATATTAGGTACAAAATTTAAAATGAAGGAATGATAACTTATAGGATTCTAAATGGGTTAGTTCCAATCTAAGCTTAGGATATTGATGAATCTACTCTAGAAAATAGCCTATGAAAGAGAAAGAGCTAAGGAGTTAGCATATAGGAACATGAAAGAAAAAAATCTAAATAAGAAAACAAAAAAAATGCATGAAACATCCTAGTTCAAAGCAACTGCTTTGGAATAATGCATGCAAATAGAAAGAGAAGGAATAGAGAGCTAGCAGAAAATGAAGCTTGAAGAGAAGGATGGTAAAGGGAATTGAGAAACGCAACAAATAAGTGCAAGATTGGAGTAGGACACCTGTCACTAGAAGACTTAGTGAGTCAGGAGAGTGGTAGTGTGTTGTTGTTTAAATAGTAGGCTTTTCCTATATGCTATACTTAAGGACTAGGTAAATATGAGATAGTTAGCCCCATGTTCAATCTTAGTATCAACCATAGTTGGTGTGGGTTTTTTTGACATTTTTTAGCTTAAGCTTTTTATTGTATTGGCATTAAGTTAAATGAATTATTTAAGTTTTTATTAAAAACTTCATATTTGGTTCAAATTTAATGGAATGATTTTATTTATGTTCACTTATTCACACTTTCTTAGTGGGATGTTAAAATAATTAAAAAGAATTAATTTCTAACTCAATTATATGTCAAAATTATGTTTAAAAAGTATAATAGTGCATATTAAGTATCTATTTTAAAATTAATGAAAACTAAAAGTAGCTCAATCATCAATCCTTATGATTATTTGCCAAAACAAATTAAATCACTTTTGTAAATCAAATTTACCATAAATTATCTTAATCGATACTTCTCCAAAGTTAATTTTTCCAAAAATATTCCTATTAAGATAAATATAAGCAATTGATAAATATAAGTAATTAATTATCTCCCCACATTTGATTTGTACATTATCCTTAATGTACATGATATACAAAACAAATAAAAAACTAAAATATAAAGGATGAAAGAGGAAAATTAATATAATTAGTACTCCCTTAATAATAAAAGATTCCCACCCTTACTCAATACCATATATAATCTTTAATATATAACTAAAGTTTTTCAATTGCTATCTCACTCTAATGAACCATATAGGGATTGTTGGGCCCAGGTCCCGATTCCCCGTCCCGAGGTGGCCCCTCGGTCTCGCGCTGAGGTAATCCCCTAAGGACTGCGCCGCGACGAAGGACTGGCTCGCCGCGACGAACTCCCCAAAGTAATTGAACCCGTCCCCAACATCTATATGAACTTATACAAACACACAATACATATACATTCATCGTCTACACATGCATTCTGAGTGAGTCTCCACCAAAATAGAAGAGTTTCATGTCATTACATTTCGAATAAATTAAACAAGTATCCTCAACATGATACATTACATATTAAAGTGTAAATCCAAAATACAATACATGAGAATGTCCAATGATGATATGCTTGGTGGGCTAACCAAAAATACTAACTTAATGCACTGATCTTTAACTATTGCAGAGTTCTTCGATGCCTGGCAAGGATCAACTGATGTCTTGAGTTGCAGCTAAGGAGGGAAAAGTAATGGGTTGAGCTACACAGCTCAGTGGCTAATATAATTATAGCCATCGGTAACTAGTACAAATTCAGGCATATATATGTATATATATATATGTATACATGCAACAATTCTAGCACTCACATACTAACCAAGCAATTTACGCATTTAGCCTAATTAATTCAACTCACAAAACATGTCACAAGTATGCTTCATAGAGAACAGATCAAATATGCAATGCGCATCACACGGGTCGAGGGTTCCATGGAAATAAAATGGAGAAACCGAAGTTTATACCCTGAACAAAATGAGTCCATTCAGAGCTCATAAGCCACAAGCGGGCAGCTGGGAGAAGGCTCTTGTCGACGTGCACGTGACGAACGAAATGGTTCCACTCTCGCCTAAACAAAAGCACATAATCATTTCTCAGATGGTATGCTTTCATGCTTTTCATTTATTCAAAATGCCATGACCGAAGTCGAGGCATAACATGCTAAAAATCAAAATATGTTTCGATCAATTCTCATGCTTCTTTCGAAGTATACGAAATCAAAATCATTCAAATCTTATAACAATTCATGTTTAAAAAATTAACCACCTATTCGATCAAAATATTATGTATCTCCTCATACATAACACATAACATATAGTCACACATAGGCAAGAATTTGCCTAATCACACAATAACTATAATTACATTACCCACCTAATATCGCTTGAGTATCCGACTCACTGTTGTCCTTCCTCTTGCGATTGAATCAGGTCGGCTTAGTTTTCTATAACAAACCAAGTTCCCATTAAAACAATATTCAAAGGAAATATTCAAAAACCTTGAAAATCAAAAGTACTAGCATTAAGAGTCTACATTCGACTTCCACCTAAATTCTCGAATCCTAAGAGGCGAATCCCAACTTCCTTTCTTCATACAACTTGTATCCCTTTATTTCTAGATCATAACGAATCTAAAATCACCTCATTTTGACATCTATAGCAAAAGATATGCCCAAAATACCAAAATTCATCTTTGTTGAAAACAGGGGGCTCGCCGTGGCGAAGCCCCGCTCGTCGCGACGAACGCCCGCGCTCGCCGCGGCGTGAACCATTTTCTTGCACGTCGCGGCGTGCTCTTTAATGCACGTCGCGACGTTCTCCTTCTTGCACGTCGCGACGAACTCGCACGTTGCGGCGTGTTCATACGCACGTCGCGACGTGCGGGCCTAGAGAACGCCTCCGAACCCTATTTTCCAGCATTTTTCCAACCTCAATCTTTCCCTTTTGCAAATGCAACACACCTAAACCTTGATTCAAGTCCTATACTACATTTCTAACCCATTAACAACTTAAAATCAGGCACAAAATCATCAACCCAAAGAAATCCTTTCATTTTTCCCCCTAAACCCTAAACCACCGATTCTAACATATTCAACCCTATTCCAAGGTTTAATCGAACCACAACAAGATAGAACGAACTTAAACTTACAAGGAGTTGCTTCGAATCTGTTCGAAAACCTCAAGGATCGAAAGCCCCTATTTCTCTTCTCTTCTTCCTCTCCCACGATAACGCTCTTCCTCTCTTCTTCCTTTCTTTTCTTTCTCTCTTCTCCTTCTAATTTCTTCTCCTAAGTCTCATGGGAAGGGACAAAGACCATAGTACCCCTCTTAGCCAAGCCTTAACCTACCTAACTTAAGTGACCTTCCCAAAGTGTCCTCATATATTTTTATCCTTTATTCTCATTAAAACTACACTAACTCAACAAAACCTCAGTTATCCACTAATACTCCTAATTTAAAATCAAACTAAGCATAAACACATAATTAACACAAAATTCATGCTTAATGGAATCATAAAAAAAATTCGGGGCCCAACATTTCTCCCCCTCTTAAAAAAATTTCGTCCTCGAAATTATTACCTGAATCATCGAAGAGATACGGATACTTCTCCTTCATGGCTTCCAATGGCTCCCAAGTAGCCTTCTCTCCCGAATGATTCCTCCGCAGGACTTTGACTAACTGAACTGTCTTGTTCCTCAGGACTTTTTCCTTGGTATCCAAAATCTCCACTAGAAGCTCCTCATAACTCAAATCATCCCTCAGCTGAACCTCACCAGTCTGAATGATATGAGAAGGATCTGATCTATACCTCCTCAACATGGACACATGGAAAACATCATGAATCTGAAACAATTCCGGAGGTAATGCCAATCTGTAGGCGAGTGGTCCAATCCTCTCAAGAATTTCATAAGGACCCACATACCTCGGACTCAACTTACCCTTTTTGCCAAACCTCATTACTCCTTTCCAAGGAGATGTCTTAAGGAACACTTTCTCACCGACTTCAAACTCCATCTTCTTTCGGTGTGCATCAATGTAACTATTCATCCTATCCTGTGCTGCCTTAAGTCGCTGTTTAACCAGATTGACTTTATCAACTGTCGTCTGAATCAATTCTGGTCCTACCAGTTTCCTCTTTCCTTCTTCATCCCAACAGATCGGAGTCCTACATCTCCTCCCATACAAAGCCTCATATGGAGCCATCTGAATGCTCGAATGGTACGAATTATTATAAGCAAATTTGACCAATGGCAAATGATCATCCCAAGCTCCTCGAAAGTCCATCACACAAGCCCTGAGCATTCCCTCAAGATTCCGAATGGTCCTATCAGATTGACCATCCGTCTGAGGATGAAAAGCCGTACTAAAATTCAGCTTAGTACCCAAAGCTTCCTGCAAACTTGTTAGAATAGTGCCCTGAAGGCAATCGCCTTTAGCGTATTTTGTACAAAGTTGTGTACATAGTTTATGAATAAATAAAAAAAGGCATATTTCATTAATTTGATGTTCATTATTTATGAATGGATATTGATCTTTGCAAAGTTACCAAAATCCTTTTGGGGGTATGCACTCGAGACAGTTGTTTACTTGTTAAACAAAGTTCCATCAAAGACAGTTGATGTTACTCCATATGAGATGTGGACTAACAAAAGACCCTATCTTACTCATTTGAAAGTTTGGGGTTGTCCTGCTTATGTGAAGCGGACACAGTCAGATAAACTTGATGCAAAGTCTGACAAGTGTTTGTTCTTAGGATATCCTAAAGAAACAATGGGATATCAATTCTACCTGCCGAGGAACAAAAGTGTTTGTTTGAAGCATGCTGTATCTTTAGAGAAAGAGTTTCTTTTACAAGAAGGCGGTGGGAGCAAAATTGAACTTGAAGAAGTTCAAGATGCTCGAACAGAGCCTTGAATCAGCGCTGAACCTAAAACGTGACTCATACAGATGAAGTAACAGTTCAACCTTCTACAACACACGAAGTTCAGTAGGTCACGTAGGATACGCCTGCTCCTCTAGAGATATGGATTTCGTGAATGAACAGAATTACGTATTACTCATAGAAAATGATGAGCTTACCACCTATGAAGAGGTTCTGAAGAGTTCAGAGTATGAGAAAAGGCTTCATGCCATGAAGGCTGAAATGGATTCCATGTATGAAAACTAAGTATGGACTTTGGTTGAGTCACCCGAAGGAATCAGACCCATAGGGTGTAAATGGGTTTTCAAAAAGAAAACCGACATGGATGGTAATGTGATTACCTATAAAGTAAGGCTTGTGGCTAAAGGTTTTCGTCAAAGACAAGGAGTTGACTACGACGAGACCTTCAGCCCAGTAGCAATGCTTAAATCCATTAGCATACTCCTAGCCATTGCCACTCATTATGATTATGAGATATGGCAAATAGATGTGAAGACAGCTTTCCTAAATAGAAATCTGGCTGAGGATGTGTATATGACACAACCTGAGGGCTTCACCTCTTATGATGGCGAAAAGGTATGCAAGCTTCAAAAATCCATCTATGGATTGAAGCAAGCATCCAGGAGTTGGAATATCCATTTTGATGTGGTAATCAAAGAATTTGGTTTCTCACAAAATCCGGATGAACACTGTGTGTATAAGAAGGTTAATGAAACTGCAATCGTATTCCTTGTGCTATATGTAGATGACATATTATTACTAGGAAACGATGTCTCTATGCTACAATCAGTGAAGATTTGGTTGTCCAAACAATTTGCCATGAAAGACCTTGGTGAAGCAACTTATATCCTTGGGATAAAGATCTATAGAGATAGATCAAAAAGGTTGCTTAGTCTTTCACAATCAACGTACATAGATAAGATGCTAAAGAGGTTTAGCATGGAGCAATCCAAGAGAGGGTATCTTCCCGTGACTCATGGGATAACGCTCTCGAAATCTATGTGTCCTAAGACATAAGATGAGAGGATACGCATGAATATGATCCCGTATGCATCTGCGGTAGGATCTATCATGTATGCTATGCTATGTACGGACCCGATGTATCATACGCTCTAAGTGTTACGAGCAGATACCAATCGGATCCTGGTGAGGGTCATTGGGTGGCTGTTAAGAATATCCTCAAGTACTTACGAAGGACTAAGGACGTTTTCTTGATATATAGAGATGGAGATCTCAAAGTGAGAGGGTATACAGATGCCAGTTTTCAATCTGATAAGGATGATTCCAAATCCCAATCAGGTTATGTATTCACACTGAATGGCGGGGCAGTCAGTTGGAAGAGTTCCAAACAAGAGACGATTGTCGATTCAACAACCGAGGCAGAGTACATTGCCGCTTCAGACGCAGCAAAGGAAGCAGTTTGGATCAAGAAGTTCATTACTGAACTTGGTGTGGTTCCTAGCAGTGATGGGCCCATACAGTTGTATTGTGACAACAATGGGGCTATTGCGCAGGCGAAGGAACCAAGGTCTCATCAACGATCCAAACACGTACTCCGCAGATATCACCTGATCAGGGAGATCATTGGTCGAGGTGATGTGCAGATAGAGAGAATTCCCACAGAGCAGAATATTGCTGATCCGTTGACAAAGCCATTGTCACATAAGAGTTTTGATTCTCATGTACTCGCCTATAGTATTAGATATCAAGGCGATTGGCTTTAGGTCAAGTGGGAGATTGTTAGAATAGTGCCCTGAAGGCAATCGCCTTTAGCGCATTTTGTACAAAGTTGTGTACATACTTTATGAATAAATAAAGAAAGGCATATTTCATTAATTTGATGTTCATTATTTATGAATGGATATTGATCTATAAGCAAATTAATGAAGTCCATGATATATGATATATGACATAGCATGAAGGAAATTGTGATGTGATCATACTACTGAGATTCCTATCATGTGCAATTATGTCAAGATATCTAAATTATCCTAGTCATAGGATTCTTGAGGCTGGACATCGGTAATCCGGAGAGACTAGTACATCTCAAGCTCCTTGATTTAATCAAGCAGTGGATCTCAGAAGCTGTAAATATGAGATATTTAGGGTTGAGATGTGGATGCTTACTAGAGGTAGTAAGTACATTGGATGACCTGCTATGAGATCATCACATGGATGTCCTATTCTAATGTCAGTGATAATCTCATCATAGCAATGGTGCAAGTATCCTTAGACTTGAGGTGCTCAAGGATATCTTGGATACTGATTCTGTGCTTTAACTCCATTCCTTGTTGCCTTACAGAGGTCGCTCATAGGGTGGTAATTAGGTACAGCTTGAGGTATTCGAAGGTAATTGAGTAGCCAATAGAGGATCCACCACTTCTGTGATAGCAGAAGATGATACCCATGGCCTCTTGTGATGGTCATTACTTGGAAGTCTCTGGCCGGAGCATATATGTCATGAAGAATGTCTTCATTGACATATTAAATAATGAGTCCCAGGAGGAGAACTGAAATCACTTGGACTAGATTTGATGTAGTCAGTCTAGTAAGACTTGACACTTTGCCCATACTCATAACCAAGTGGGGTATAGCATGGTAAAAGGACGAATTGCACGGTAATTGTCTATGGAAAGGTTTGTGATATGGTTCATGATGAATATATGTTCATTCGTCAAACCAATTACTTTCCGGTCAATTGGGGGTCATGATGTGTTGCTAGATACCGCTCATGACTTGCTTAAATTAAGTGTTGATCTAAGTGGCCAACATAACCGGGAACCTAATGGGTCACACGCATAAGAGAGTCACACGCAATCGGATTAAATGGATCCCGATGAGATCGAGATATGTCCCGATGAGATCGCGACATCGATATTGCTGAAAATAGTTTCCGGTAGTTTTTCCATACCGGGACCCAGTAGGACCGACCCTAGTGTGACTGGACCACCTCAGCATTTATATATATACATATATATATGTTATTAATTAATTAAAGTATTAATTAATATATATATATATATGTTATACGTGTATGATGGAAGAAGGGAGGAGAAGCTTCCTTATTTGCTTAGTCATCAAAAAGCATTTAATGACTAAAGACAAAATAATGAAGATGAAAGATGAGGATGGTCGTTGATGATGTGGAAGAGGTTTAAAAAACAAGTTTTAAACCTAAGTTCATAAGGTGTTCTTCGTGGGTTTTGCAAGAAAGAAGAAAAGGGTTTTCATCTTTCAAGCTTTCCATCATCATCATCTTTCAAGCTCTTCTCCAAGCTTCTCCTTCATCGTTGATTCCAAGCTCTCCAAGGACAAAGGTAAGAGCTAGCACTCTTTAATTTGTTCTAGCTATTCCCGGGTCAAAGGGTTTGTCCCAGTTAGGTTTTCCGATCTCTGCGTGGATACCGTTAGAGACGGTCTCCTTTGGCCATTATAGTTTGAGTTTGTTATATAGACACATGGATCCTGGCTTTCGGGAAGGTCCCGGAACAAAAAAAATTTTGTTTTCCGCACCGTGGGCATGTGATGCTCAGAAGAAGTATGTATAAAAGTATTTGGTCCAAGGAAGAATGCTAGAATTCCGTCTGTTTTCTGGGTTTGGAAAAGTGCGGATTTTCAAGAAAGGGAATCTTATGATATGTTAGGAATCTCTTATGAGAATCATCCGCGGATAAAACGTATCTTAATGCCGGAAAGTTGGATAGGGTGGCCCTTGCGTAAGGATTATATTGCCCCCAATTTTTATGAAATACAAGATGCTCATTGAATAATAAAAAATGAATCTTCAATACTACAACTCCCAATATTCAATATTCAACCGGGATTTTTCTACAAAACTACCCCAAAACCTCGAAGTGAACCGAGGGTCTCTATCAGAAACAATCGAATCCGGAATCCCATACAATCTCACTATCTCATCGATATACTTTTTTGCTAGCACATGCAAAGAACCAGTCTGCTTAATCACCAAAAAGTGAGCTGACTTCGTCAATCGATCCACAACAACCCATATTGCATCTGCTTCCTACTGGTCTTAGGCAATCCCATCAGGAAATCCATGGTCACCCTTTGCCACTTCCATTCCGAGATGGACAATGGCCTCAACTTACCTGAAGGTGCCTGGTGTTCAGCTTTGACTTGCTGACACCCTAGACACTTACTCACAAAGTCTGCTACATCCCTCTTCATGCCTTTCCACCAAAAATGTTCTTTCAAATCCCCGTACATCCTGGTGCTACCGGGATGCATGGCATAAGGAGCATTATGTGCCTCATCCATAATCTCAGCCTCAACCTCTTGCACATCTGGGATACACAACATATTCCCCACTGTCATAAGCCCATCACCCCTCACTACTATTTCAGAAATCTTACCATTCTGAATTTCCTCTCGAAGCTTCCTCAAATCCGCATCTTGTGCCTGCAATTCCCTAACTTTCTCCCTAAGTATCGGTCTCACTTGGAAGTTAGCTAGAAGACAATCTGGCTCCTCCTGCTTCAAGCTTATCTTAAGCTTGGCCATCTCTTCCAGTAGAGGAAGATAAATCCGAACATGAGCAGTCGAAGACTTCCTACTGAAAGCATCCGCCACTACATTGGCCTTGCCTGGATGATACTCAATCAGTAAGTCATAATCCTTGAGCAAATCGATCCATCTTCTCTGTCTCAAATTCAGTTCCTTCTGGCTCAACAAGTACTTAAGACTCTTATGATCGGTAAAGATCCTCGTCTGAACTCCATATAGATAATGCCTCCAAACTTTCAAGGCAAAGATCTGCTGCCAACTCCAAATCATGCGTCGGATAATTCAACTCATATGACTTCGACTGTCTCGAAGCATAAGCAATCACCCGGACTCCCTGCATCAAAACACAACCAAGACCCTTCCTTGAAGCATCACTATACACGGTATAACCCTCATCTCCCGAAGGCAGAATCAGAATCGGAGCACTTGTCAATCTATGCTTGAGCTCCTCGAAGCTCTTCTGGCACTCATCACTCCAGATAAACTTCTAATTCTTCCTCAACAACTTAGTCATTGGAGCGGCTATCATGGAGAATCCCTCCACAAATCTCTTATAGTAACCTGCCAAACCTAGAAAACTCCTCACCTCTGCTACATTCTTCGGGGCTTCCCAACTAACCACCGCTTCTATTTTCTTTGGATCCACATACACTCCTTGTTCTGAGATCACATGTCCAAGAAATGCAACTTCCCTCAGCCAAAATTCGCATTTATCGAATTTGGCATACAACTCGTTCCTCCTCAATGTCTCCAAAGAAATCCTCAAATGCTCTTCATGTTGCTCATCACTCTTGGAATAGACTAATATATCATCGATAAAGACAATGATAAACTGGTCCAAGAAAGGCTTAAAGACCTGATTCATCAAATCTATGAAAGCTGCAGGAGCAGTTGTCAATCCAAAAGGCATAACCAAAAACTCAAAATGCCCATACCGAGTCCTGAAAGCAGACTTTGACACATCCGACTCCTTTATCCTCAATTGATGATAACCCGATCTCAAGTCTATCTTGGAGAAGACTTTCACCCCTTGCAATTGATCAAACAGATCATCTATGCGAGGAAGCGGATATCGGTTCTTCACTGTGACCTGATTCAACTTTCGGTAGTCTACACACATCCTCAACAATCCATCTTTCTTCTTCACAAAAAGAACCAGAGCTCCCCAAGGTGAAGAGCTCGGCCTTATAAACCCCTTCTCTAACAACTCCTCCAACTGCTCCTTAAGCTCTTTCAATTCCGTCGGAGCCATCCGGTAAGGCGGAATTGAAATCCGCGCCGTACCTGGAAGAAGCTCAATGGGAAACTCAATTTTCCTAGCTGGCGGTAGTCTTGGCAATTCCTCGGGAAAGACATCCGAGAATTCCCTAACTACGGGAATATCCTCAAGCTTCCCTCTATCTGCCCTTGAATCTATCACATAGGTCAAAAATGCCTCACATCCCTTCCTCATCATCTTCTCTGCTGTCAAAGCTGAAACAATTCTAGGCAGACTTGCTTTTCTGTCCCCTGAAAACACTACTCTTCTACCGTCATCCAATTCAAATTCTACTGTCTTTTGCTTACAATCCAGCCGAGCATTGTACTTCTCCAACGTATCCATACCCAAAATGACATCCAATCCTCCCATCTTCAGTGGCATTAAGTCGACCACTAGAAGTTCTTCACCAATACATATCTCACAACCTCTAAACACTTGACTGACAATAATATACTGGCCGATTGGAGTACTCACGATCAGCGGAGTATCCAAAGGGTTCAAATTTCTATCACACACAGGTTTACTCGAAGAAACAAACGAATGAGTAGAACCCGGATCAATCAAAGCAAGCACATCATCAAAAAAGAGTCGAACCATACCAGTGACAACATCAAGAGGAGCGGTCTCTGCATCCTCCCAAGTCAATGCAAACACCCTAGCTGGTGCCTGCCCCTTGGGTCTCCCTGGAAGACTCACCCTCTTAACTGCATCAGAACTGCCCACTTCTGTTGCAGTCCTCTGTCCCACAGTCTCTGTTCTCCTAGAAGCTTGCATTTGTGCTCCCTCTCTTCTGGACATCTTGGGACACTCTCTAGCCAAGTGTCCTTTCTGTCCATAATTGAAGCATGCTCCTGATAATCTGTAACATTCGCCTCCATGAAAACTGCCACAATGCTCACACTTAGGGACGGATGACCTGTCCCCATCTCCCTTTCTGTTGCCTCCCGCCGTAGAGGCCTGATGATAATAAGTAGGAGTCTTTATCTGTCTAGGCCTACTTGCACCACTGCTCCTCTCCTCTGACTAAATAGGAAAGCTCTTAGCACTCCTGTCGGGCATAGGAGTACTAGTACTACCTCCCCTCTTATACTGCTCTCTTCCTTTTCTCTTCTTGTTCACAGCACTCTTGATATTCTCTATGTTCTCCACCCTCAAAGCTGCCTCAACCAACTGCTGAAAATCACAGAAGTTCTGCACTATCACTTTCTCTCTGATAACCAAGTGCAGACCCGAATCAAACCAGCGACATCTAGCAGCCTCACTCAGCATCAGATCTGAAGCATACCTTGCCAACTAAGTGAACCGACGCTCATACTCACTCACTGTCGTCTCCCTCTGGGTGAGACTGAAGAACTCCCTCTGTTTCTGTTGAATGTACACCTCAAACAGATATTTCTTCCTGAAAGCAGTAAGGAAGTCCTGTCATGCCATCCCTACTGGTCTCATCTGACTCCCTGGCACGGTCTCCCACCAATGTAGAGCCCCCCTGAAGCAGACTTACAACATACACAACCCTCTCATCATCCTCACACTCCATCTGATCTAGCACCCTCTCGGTCTTTCTCAGCCATGTCTTAGCTTCCTCAGGATCAGTGGTCCCATAGAAATCTACTGCTCCATACATTCTCAACTTGTCGAACTGTCTGCCCTTCTTAGCTGGAGCTGAAGCAGAAGGCTGTGGCATCTGTCTCATAGCCTAAACAAACGCCTGAGTGAACGCCTAAAACAACCTCGGATCTAGCGGAGGCACTTGCTCCTGCATAACCGGCAACTCCTGAGTCTGCGATGGCATGGGCTCACTACCTAACCCTACAGAAGCCTCAGCATTTCCTGGGGCTACCGACTCATTAGTCCTCTCCTCCTTAATCGGAGAGTCAGGTGCAACAAATCCTTGCAGAACTCCTCGTGCCCTTCTACGAGGTGGCATCTTACTCCCTCAAAGGTAAACACTAAAGATTAGCTACATGTAAATCTTAATTCCTACATGTATGCATGCTATACATGTCACTTAATGCAATCAATCAATGCAACAAATAATCATATAGCATACAACTCATCCTACTATGCATTCTAAGTCGAGGACACTAAACCTAGGCGTTCTGATACCAAACATGTTGGGCCCGGGTCCCGATTCCCCGTCCCGAGGTGGCCCCTCGGTCTCACACTGCAGCAATCCCCTAAGGACTACGTCACGGCGATGGACTGGCTCGCCGCAGCGAACTCCCCAAAGTAATTGAACCCGTCCCCAACATATATACGAACTCATACAAACACACAATACATATACATTCATCGTCTACACATACATTCTGAGTGAGTCTCCACCAAAATAGAAGAGTTTCATGTCATTACATTTCGAATAAATTAAACAAGCATCCTCAACATGATACATTACATATTAAAGTGTAAATCCAAAATACAATACATGAGAATGTCCAATGATGATATGCTTGGTGGGCTAACCAAAAATACTAACTTAATGCACTGATCTTTAACTATTGCGGAGTTCTTCGATGCCTGGCAAGGATCAACTGATGTCTTGAGTTGCACCTGAGGAGAGAAAAGTAATGGGTTGAGCTACACAGCTCAGTGGCTAATATAATTATAGCCATCGGTAACTAGCACAAATTCAAGCATATGTATGTATATATATATATATACATGCAACAATTCTAGCACTCACATACTAACCAAGCAATTTACGCATTCAGCATAATTAATTCAACTCACAAAACATGTCACAAGTATGCTTCATAGAGAATAGATCAAATATGCAATGCGCATCACACGGCTCGAGGGATCCATGGAAACAAAAGGGAGAAACCGAAATTCACACCCTGAACAAAATGAGTCCATTCGGAGCTCATAAGCCACAAGTGGGCAGTCGGGAGAAGGCTCTTGTCGACGTGCACGTGACGAACGAAATGATTCCACTCTCGCCCAAACAAAAGCACATAATCATTTCTCAGATGGTATGCTTTCATGCTTTTCATTTATTCAAAATGTCATGACCAAAGTCAAGGCATAATGTAGCACCCCACTCCCGACGAGACTCGAACCCGATATCCATGGTGATATCCGAGCCCATGACCCGCGAGGGTGGCGTACTAGAACATTCATTACCTTATTAACAAAAATCGTATGACATTTTTTTTTCTTTCAAAAACATTATAGTGCGCAAAACAATCATTAACTTGGCCCAATTATAACAAAACACTTTCAAAGATTAAACCATTTTACTGATAAAACAATTTTACTCATTATTAGCACTCATTAGTGCTCAGTCACTCTATACAATTACATGTAAACAATTGGACCTACTAAATACCAAATTACTACACTCATGCAGATACGGACGACACTGATCCCGACCCGATACTCTGTCTTGCTAGCGATGAGCGTACTCCGCGTGTCCAGCGAAGTGCGCTCCATTTCTGAAAAATAGATGCAATGTTGGGTGAGTTTGCGAACTCGGTGAAACCATCATCGATGGTTCACCCAACTCATGCATATCCACACAATCACACAATATTGTATATATATCATAAACAAGAAATCACAGGCACTCAATTTCAAAGGCAATAAACCTTTCACACAATTCACATTAAACATTCATTTATGCAGTGTGCATGTGACTCTTCCATTTTCTTTCGTTGTTGTGACCGTGCGCCTGAGCTCATATACGTTGAGCCATTGGCTCTAAAACATTGGGTTTAAAGCCCCAAAACGTTGGGCATAGCCCTGATCATCGAGCCGAGGCTCGGAATACGTTGGGCACGAGGCCCTGTGCGTTGAGCTTAAAGCTCTGAAATCGGTGGCGACACCGGTTACAACTGCCATTATCTGATCATTTACTATGCATGAATGCACATGTTATTTTCCAATTTCCAATTATCGCATTTCTATTTCCAATTCCAATTAATTACTATTTTCGATCATTTTCCAATGTTCTCGGACTTTCAGTCCGGTATTTTATTCCCATGCATTTACCTTTCGTTTCACTATCACATTTACAATCCAATTTACTAATGCATTCTCACGCACTTATTCTCATTTGCACTTGATATCATAATCAATATTTGAACACCCATGGTCCGAAATCAATCAAAACAATCAATTACATATATCCATCCTTGCATCCTCATGGCAATCAATGCATGTAATTAAAAAACACATAAGGTTGAGAAACCAACTAGGTTACTCACCTATTACTTCCGAGCTAATGCCGGGAAGTTTCCGCCCCGTCGGTCGGACGACGCTCCACTTGGGCCTCTATAAGAAACAGAGAAAGAACGAGTTACTACAGATGCCATTTGTGCAAAACTCACCATTTATAGAGGCTGCATGACATATGTTCATGCCGAGATATAATTTAATACTCCTAACCTGTCCCCGTCCCAATTTACTAAAATACCCTTCCCATCGGAGATGGGATGTTACAATTCTCCCCTCCTAATAAAAATTTCGTCCTTGAAATTTCATATACGATTGATCAGGAAGGTAGGGGAGTCTTTTCGATTAATACCCTCTGTTTTCCACTGATTTCACTACACGACCAAATTTCATCCATGAGCGAAATCAAAACAATCAATGACTCTTTTCCTTTCTCAACTTTCCATGATTTTACTGCTTTCTCAGGCTTACGCGCAATTCGCCACTTTCAATCTCAATAACATATATATCGGCTCCGAACAATATCTATGACACACTTTGTGAATCCGAATCATCTTTTAAGTTTTAGCCTAACTTGCCAATCCATAATTCTATTCACACCACAATCGCATGGAGGCCACTCCTCACGAATTCAATTTCCCTAAGTACACCTTTATTTCCATCTAAGTATATTTTAGCCGAGGCCATACCTTTCAAAATATTTCCTTTATCGCTTATCAGATTCTGTTATTATCAAAACACAAATCTCATGAGATTTATAACCTCGGTGTGAATCAATTCATTCGATGTTACCATCTTAAATTGCTTAGCATACGATCACATAATAAAGACCCTTATACACTTTTGAATGGTGACACCAATATAATGATTGTCATACCACAATCACTTTGCCCTATATATCAATCTCATATCCCAATGAAATCCAAAACACACATTGGTTAATCACATATCATCGTTCACCTTGACAGACTTTACCATCAATTGCTTTTCCACCATACTTTTCCTAGAACATAACGCTTCGATTGTTTCTTATGCTTTCTCGAACCATTTACTTATGATCATTTGATTTCCCATTCTAAAATCATTCTAATCTTTCAATTACTCTTTCAATACGCTCTTGCTAAAACATAAAGCTTGATCATTCCTTACGTTTTCCTAACAGTTTCGTAATGAATATCACCCATATTTCTTAATTCGAACTATACCTATCACTTTCCTCAACAAATGGAGTTATCTACAGTTCTTTGATACGGTTTACAATTTCTACATCCTCACTTCGGGTTTTGCCAATCCGTTTTGATGCACACCAACTTTGAAATTCCCATAGCTAATAATACTTTCTTTTGCCCCTTTTTGTCAGTTCGACTATTAATACTCAATAATACATTAGATTTGATAACCTTATTACCCAAATTTGGATCTTCTGTAATTGAATTTATTTATTTCTTTGTTCAATTCCTTGAATTGCACCATTAGCTTAATTTGGAGTAATCAGCCACTGAATCCTTTTCAAATCATTCAACTGCACGACATAATAGTTATCGATTTGCATATTCATAGACATTTCCAAACTATTTCTGTACGATTTATGTCTCCAAGCTTTTAGGCCACACTCAATATAACAAATTACTGATAAAACAATTTTACTCATTATTAGCACTCATTAGTGCTCAGTCACTCTATACAATTACATGTAAATAACTGGGCCTACTAAATACCAAATTACTACACTCATGCAGATACGGACGACACTGATCCCGACCCGATACTCTGTCTTGCTAGCGCGACGCGTACTCCGCGTGTCCAGCGAGTGCGCTCCATTTCCTAAAAAATAGATGCAATGTTGGGTGAGTTTGCGAACTCAGTGAGAAACCATCATCGATGGTTCACCCGACTCATGCATATCCACACAATCACACAATATTGTATATATATCATAAACAAGAAATCACAGGCACTCAATTTCAAAGGCAATAAACCTTTCACACAATTCACATTAAACATTCATTTATGCAGTGTGCATGTGACTCTTCCATTTTCTTTCGTTGTTGTGACCGTGCTTTTGAGCTCATATCGTTGAGCCATTGGCTCTCAAACATTGGGCTTAAAGCCCAAAGCGTTGGGCATAGCCACGATCATCGAGCCGAGGCTCGAATACGTTAGACACGAGGCCTCGTGCGTTGAGCTTAAAGCTCGAAATCGGTGGCGACCTTGGTCTGGCTGTCATTATCGATCATTTACTATGCATGAATGCATGTTATTTTCAATTTCCAATTATCGCATTTCTATTTCCAATTCTAATTAATTACTATTTCCGATCATTTTCAATGTTCTCGGACTTTCAGTCCGTATTTTATTCCATGCATTTACCTTTCGTTTCACTATCACATTTACAATCCAATTTACTAATGCATTCTCACGCACTTATTCTCATTTGCACTTGATATCATAATCCAATATTTGAACACCCGTGGTCCAAATCAATCAAAACAATCAATTACATATATCCATCCTTGCATCCTTATGGCAATCAATGCATATAATTAAGAAACACATAAGGTTGAGAAACTAACTAGGTTACTCACCTATTACTTCCGAGCTAATGCCGGGAAGTTTCCGCCCCGTCGGTCGGACGACGCTCCACTTGGGCCTCTATAAGAAACAGAGACAGAACGAGTCACTATAGATGCCATTTGTGCAAAACTCACCATTTATAGAGGCTGCATGACATATGTTCATGCCGAGATATAATTTAATACTCCTAACCCGTCCCCGTCCCAATTTACTAAAATACCCTTCCCATCGGAGATGGGATGTTACACATAACATGCTCAAAATCAAAATATGTTTCGATCAATTCTCATGCTTCTTTCGAAGTATACGAAATCAAAATCATTCCAATATTATAACAATTCATGTTTAAACAATTAACCACCTATTCGATCAAAATATCATGTATCTCCTCATACATAACACATAACATATAGCCACACATAGACAAGAATTTGCCTAATCACACAATAACTATAATTACATTACCCACCTAATATCGATTGAGTATCCGACTCACTGTTGTCCTTCCTTTTGCGATTGAATAAGGTCGGCTTGGTTTCCTATAACAAACCAAGTTCCCATTCAAATAATATTCAAAGGAAATATTCAAAAAGATTGAAAATCAAAAGTACTAGCATTAAGATTCTACATTCGACTTCCACCTAAATTCCCGAATCCTAAGAGGCAAATCCCAACTTCCTTTCTTCATACAACTTTTATCCTGTTATTTCTAGATCACAACAAATCCAAAATCACCTCATTTGGACATCTATAGCAAAAGATATGCCAAAAATACCAAAATTCATCTTTGTTGGAAATAGGGGGCTCGCCGCGGCGAAGCCCCGCTCGTCGCGGCGAACGCCCTCGCTCGCCGCGGCGTGCACCATTTTCTCGCACGTTGCGGCGTGCTCTTTAAACATCGCGGCGTGCTCCTTCTCGCACATCGCGATGAACTTGCACGTCGCGGCGTGTTCATACGCACTTCGCAATTTGCGGGCCTAGAGAATGCCTCCGAACCCGATTTTCCAGCATTTTTCCAACCTCAATCCTTCCCTTTTGCAAATGCAACACACCTAAACCATAATTCAAGTCCTATACTACATTTCTAACCCATTAACAACTTAAAATCAAGCACAAAATCATTAACCTAAAGAAATCTATCCATTTTCCCCCTAAACCCTAAAGCACCGACTCTAACATATTCAACCCTATTCCAAGGTTTAATCGAACCACAACAAGATAGAACGAACTTAAACTTACCAGGAGTTGCTTCGAATCTGTCCGAAAACCTCAAGGATCGAAAACCCCTATTTCTCTTCTCTTCTTCCTCTCCCACGATAACGCTCTTCCTCTCTTCTTCCTTTCTTTTCTTTCTCTCTTCTCCTTCTAATTTCTTCTCCTAAGTCTCATGGGAAGGGACAAAGACCATAGTACCCCTCTTAGCCAAGCCTTAACCTACCTAACTTAAGTGACCTTCCCAAAGTGTCCTCATATATTTTTATCCTTTAATTCTCATTAAAACTACACTAACTCAACAAAACCTCAGTTATCCACTAATACTCCCAATTTAAAATCAAACTAAGCATAAACACATAATTAACACAAAATTCATGCTTAATGGCATCATAAAAAAAATTTGGGGCCCAACAGGGATGTTCTATAACATTTGAAAAAAGAAACCAATTCATGTTGGTATGTTGCCTATATAGCCTGCAAAACTCAACCAAATGTCATCCCAGGTAGGAAAATCCTTATCAAACTATGAAATAACATCAAAATATACTTTAATCTGATAATTTGAAACAACTTTTAACTTAGATTACATGCAAAAAAAACCAACATCAAGAAAATGTGCTAGATCTATTACTTAATATCCTAAAAGCTACCAAATTAAATAAACATACCTAAATCATCGGGTTGCCTCACAACAATTACTTCTTTATAAGTTTTTCAGTCCCCTTCCTCATAGACTTCACTCATCTAGGATCATCAATTAAAGGTTTGATTTTAAACCGTTTTAGCTTTTTAACCTCCACAATTTTTTTCCTCCTAGTTATAGGCTCAGTAATTTTCCAATATGCCATATAAGATATTAAAATAATGTTGTCTATCTCTTTTTCTTATTGTCCTTGAATTATAAAAGTATTCCATAGATCCTATATGATCATTTCCTATATAACATGATAAAATTTAGTGTCAATAACATCTAAATAGAAACAATTGTCATCTTCAGCAAATGGATGGCTTATGGCTTTGGATATCTTAAAAATTACTTCCTTATCCCCTACTCTAAATATTAACTACCCACCATACACATCTATCATAGCTTTAGATGTATCTAAGAAATATCTTCTTAAGATCAAGGGAACCTTAACATCATCCTTCATATTCAAAACTAAAAAAAACCAATATAAAAGATGAATTTGTCAACATTAACCAAAATATCTTCTATAATTCCCCTATAACACTGAATTGCCCATCCTAGTTAGTTCATTGTCACCTAACCCTAAATTCTTAAATATGTCATATAACATCAAATCACCATGAGCTCCTAAATTTACTAATGTCCTTTCAATTAAAAAACTAAAAATATTATAAAGGATAGTTAAACTTCTAAATCGTTGCTATTTTTGGGGTAGCTTATTTTGTAACACAATAGAGCACTCCTCACTTATTGTCACAGTCAATAATTCCTCGAGTCTTTTCTTTTTGGAAAGGATATCCTTTAAGTACTTGTCATACTTTAGTATTTATGAAAGAAATTCAACAAAAAGGATGTTAATATTTAATTAAATGAAAAACTTAAAAACTTTCCAAATTTATCTTCATTTCTATCTTTCTTAAGCCTTCATGAGTATGATATTTTTTTTACTAATGTTTGATCATTTTAATGTATGCGATTGCAAATATACAAATCGTATATTATAGTATATAAGATATTGTTCCTATGAGGATTGATACTAGTCACCTAACAATTTGAATCACAATTTATTTAAGGTAACAAAAGATTAAATTGATGGAAATTTAAAGTAAGCTAACAAACTTGATAACTAAACAAATAAAAGATAACAATAAAATTGAAATATTCCATTATAGAAACTTAAGGATTATTATATCCTTATTTTGTCTTCCCTTCACCTTGTGAATTCAACTATGCCCCTAGATATCCAAATATTTTGATTTCCTCTCTCAAGATATAATCAAGTAATCTCAATTAAAATGATTAGTAATTGATGCGTGACTAACTATTACTTATATTGAATTTATGTTCTTTAAGCTTGATTTTTGAATTTATGCCTTGATATCACATATTAAATATTGGGGACTGTATGAAGTATTTAAAAGAAGTATAATTTTTATACCAAGAGAATGAACACTTTAGATTTGCTGATAGAGATATCCTATACTATTATGATAACTAATAGATTAACAATTCTTAATGAATTTGATCAAGTTAATTGTGCATCGGGATGCGATAATTGCTTGATTAGATATACATATGGAACCTTAAGAGAGGACCTCGACATCTTAGGTTAATCATTATTTTAACCTTGATAATTACTGTTTCTTGATAATTGAAATTCCTAAAACCTAACATTTTATTTATATTAACTCCTTTTTATAGTTAACAACCTTCTTTTGTAAGTTTAGTAAATTAATAATTTTATAAAATATTAATTGAATTAATTTCATTGCTTTATAAGGATTAATAAAATTGATTAATTTTTTTGAAGGAATAGTAACTTGGTATACTCAAGTTTAAATTTTCTACATTTGATTCTTTTGCACTTGTAAATTTGGATAATTAAGTGTTTCATACCACTATTAGGAACTATTTTACCAATACTAGGAACTATTTTAATTAATATTTTTAATTTTATATTTCTTTTAATATTATCTTTCCTCATATGATTCTAGGTACCCAATTAGAAGGAGATCTAGAATGAAAAAATGGATGATCTACTTCTAACTAATCCTAAAATTGAGTTAAAAGTGATGACAAAATAATACAAGAAGGAGAAAAGAGATGGTTGCAAATTAGAACAATGTTGGAAATATTAATAATGATGGTGGTAACAATAATGTCATTATTAGTGTTTAGGAGCATCAACCACTTATAACTTATGTGAGGACATTTAGATGCTTATTACTAGTTCTAGTTTTTTATGTATTAGGTTGAGCCAAAGGGTAAGAAATTATGACCTCAAACAAATCCATACTTACTTGCTATGACTTTTGAAGTATTTTATGAAGTGATTATCAACTTCATTTTTAAAAAAATTCCTGATCCAAACACTTCCTTTTTAAGCGTTTTATTAAAATGAGATATGTATGAGATGTATCCCTTATTATATGCATGATTAAGCAAGGACTTAGTTACTTTTAATTAACATAATCTCTTTTAAGAATTGGGACCAAGTATATAAGTCTTTTATGCATTTTTTAATATAAAACCATTGAGACCAGGATGCATAATCAATTTTTATTAAAAAAGGGAAAAAACATTCCATAAAGTTTGGTAGAGATATAGATTATTGCTTATGCAATCCCCCTACCATCAATATTCCTTGTAATTAGTTATATAATATTTTTATGAAGATCTTACTCTCATATGTCAAACCTTAGTTTGACATTACTATAGGTTGTACTATCTCTACAAATATCACTAAGGAATTTAAGGAAATCGTTGAAACCTTGGCTAGGAATTCTTTAGTTAAGGTTGAAAAGGGAAAACCAAAAGTTTTTCTTTGTAAGGACTACACATATTCAGGCTTCAAATTGTAAGATACGGATATTTCTAAATACGTGAAGATCATATTAAATCAAGGTATAGGTAGTAGGGAGGCATTTTAGCAGTGTGGTACGTATAGGCATCATTCCTGTACATGTATGAATATGGAGCCTAACTCAAATTAATATAAAGATGCAAACTACAAGGTTATTTATAAAGGAAAACTAGTTGTTAAGAATGATCCTTTCTCTAATACTAACATTCTTAGATGGAGAAATCACCCAAAATTTTCTTAGAATGAGCAAGAAGCTATAGCAGATATAGTAAAACCTCAATAAATGAATATTCGATAATTAATAATCTTTATTAAATAATAATTTTCTCTGATCCCGACTTGGGCCAATGGGATAAAATAATAACCTTACTAAATGCATAAGATAATTGTTTTAAAAAAATTCCTTGAGGCCCACTGAAAATATAAAATAATAATTCATTAAATAAGTATGAAAATTACATATATAATTCATAAAATAAAGCACTTCCTAAACAATTTTTATTTCAAATTTTATGTTTTCCTAAAATATGTATCTATAGTCAATTGATTCTTCTTTTCATGCGAACTAAATTCAATTACATCTTTAACTTCTTAGAGGGCATAAACTACATTCGGCACATTCTTCTCATTTTGAAGCAAGTAACTTTTCAAAGTCTCTACGACAAGAAAAGCTTATTTTGGAGAAACATGTGGTATAGCGTTACTATCATCTGGATCATGATTGTCATCATCTTCCATACCCATTACTCCTTGAATAATTTCTTCATCTATAGGTGATTCCATTAAAGCTTCATTTTCACTAGGATAATTCAGAATATGCTATACATTTATGGCATTTCTATAATGTAAATTACAAATAACTTCCCCTAATCTTTGAATGCCTTCAACATCACCAGTTTCTTCTTTTAGAAGCATACCTTCCTTAGATCGAATTTTGCAATGTCGAAAATAATTTGCAATAGTTATGGCCTTCACATCAATATTTCAATCAGCATTAATAAAATAGATAGCATCGAGGACATTAATTTTTTTAGGATTTATTGCTCTCATCTCATAGCCTTCCAAGATGTTAAAATAAAAACGATGTCAATAATAAATCTTAACTAATCGAATAATTCTAGCATCATATGGTTAAATTTTTGATTTTGTATTTGGAGGCAAAAAGAACAATTCAACATTTCTCAAGCCTTCAATAACCTTGGGATGGGCTGGGAAATTGTCTACTATAAGCAACACTTTTCTACCTATCATTCTATCATCAAACCAACGAAAAAATTCTTGAAAGAGTAATCTAGTCATCCATGCTTTCTTGTTGGCTCAATAATGAAAATTAAGATTTTCAATATTTACATTTTTAAAGCATCTAGGATTAGCATACTTATCAATAATCTAAAGAGGTACTTTATTTGAACCATCCCTATTGCAACAAACAACAACAGTAAGTCTTTCCTCGTCCTTTTTTCGTCCTTCTAATTGCTTTGTAGCTAATGAATGATCTACTTGCAAATGATAAAATAAGCCTGTTTCATCATGTTATAGATATCCCTCCAAAGAAATTTGTCCAATTGAGCTCGAATTTTAGATATAGCTTCTTCAATATTCTCCATGAAAACTGAACCGCTTTCACCAAACCTTCTATAAGACTTAATCCCACATCTCGCCTTGAACCATTTTAGCCAACTTCTTGAGAAGTTAAATTCTAGATTTGCATCACCATACATCTTCTGTAGAAACTTTCTTTCTTTAGTTTGAATCATTTCTCCAATCATGTCCACTTTCTCTTGATATTGAAGAAACCACTCATACAATACCTTTTTTAATTCAGGATATTTTGTTAATTTGTGACTTTTAACATTGCTATTTATTATATTTTTTGACAAATACTCTGCTGACCTTTTAAGAATATTTGATATTTTTGATTGATTAATAGAGAGATCAAACTTTTGTTAAATTCACTGTTGCAAATCTTTTTGACTTGAAGAGTGATGTTGATTTTTGTATTCGCATAATGCTTTTCTCATCTCATCAGTTAGCGTCTTTTTTACACCTTTCAAATGAGTAGCCATGGAAGAGAAGATATAATATATGAATTTTTAAATTTTAGTATATGAAGTTAAAGTACATATATCTATTTATAAACTTTATACAGTACTATGTACTTGAAACAATTCACAGCACTTCATATTCTAACGTACCTACATGCACTCTATTTTGAATCATGCTAACCTAAGATTAATAAACTTATTTTGACAAGATCAATAAACTTAGATACAATGCACCATCATTAATTAATTGTTTATTTATTTTCTTTTCTTAGTTACGAAAAAATTAATTGTTTAATTTGACAAATATAATGTACAAAATAAAATTATTCTATAAATTAATAAATATTAATTTATCGATAAATTAATAAATATTCATTTATTGATAAATTAATAAATATTCATTTATTGATAAATTAATTACTTCGTATAAGATAATAATTTTTCAGGTTCAAAAAATATTCATTGATAGAGGTTTTACTGTAAACCTATGGGATCACCTAAGTTCTAACAACAAAGACCCTGATTTTAACAATCACTATCTTAGTATGATAGGGGAATGAAAGAGATACTTTAGCAATAGATGTCTTCGTTCATTACAAATTTGATAACTTAAGGAACCTTTAGTGTTATAAAGGCTAAATCAATAAGGTGGTGTGATCAAAATCTGCATCTATCACAATTTGGAGGTACAAGTGAACCAATTAGTCAATGTGATATTTGAAAGAGCTTAAAAACAAGTTTTCTAATAATATTGTTGTCAATCTAAAAAAGAAAGTGTTATCCATCACTTTGAAGGGTGGGAAAACACTTAATACTATGTCCATTAAAAAACGAAGTGCAAAATTTGAAATTCAAAAGTCAAACTTAGTGAATAGTACAACCCTAGTGCTAAACTCATCTATATGTAATGCTCTATAGTAGATACCAAAATTATATATCTAACCTTATGTTCCACCTATGTCATACCTTTAAAGGTTGAAAAAGAGGAAAGATGAGAACAAATTCAAGAAATTCTTGATATTCTTAAGATATTTTATATCAATCTCCCTTTTACCAAAACATTAGCACATATTTCATCATTGGTAAAGTTCTTAAAAAAATCATCTACGGAAAAAAAAAACTTTAGGAGTATGCAATGATTCCTTTAATTGAGGAGTGTAATGTAATTTTGCAAATAATATACATCTAAAATTAAAAGATATCAGGAGTTTATTTATTCCATTCATTTTGGTTCTTCCAATATTTATAAATGCTTATAATCTTGTGTCTTTATCCCTTTTTTTAGAAGTTTGGAATGGGAGAACTCAAGCCTACAATTGTGTCAATCCAACTAGTTGATATGTCTTTTAGGCGCCCAATTTGGTAGTGGAAGACCTACTTGTTAATGTCAAAATTTTGATTTTTTTTGCACCTTTTTTGATAATGGACATGGAGTATGACAATGAGGTTCCCTTCATCTTGGCAAGACTAGATATGACTAGTAGGGAACTGATTGATATAGCCAGGGGTAGGTTGAATTTCAGGATAGGAAATGAAAAGGAGGATTTCAATATTTTTAAATCCCCAAAAGGGCCTTCCATTGTTAAAACTTGTTATATGATACATATTTTCAATTATATTGTGAATTATGACTTAACTAAATTTACCTATATTGACCCTTTAAAAACATATTTAGCTTGAAGAATTAATAAAAAAGGAGGATTATGATAATTATGTTTCTAGGTTGGAAAGAGAGGCCTATAGCACCCAATTTTTTTATGGTTTTGAGGACTAAGGAGAAGGATTAGGCTTGATGTGAAACAATTTCCTTCTCACTTACCTAATTTATATATTAGGGAAAACAATAATTTTCTTGTTATATAGAGGAAGATATAATACTTAAGGTTATATAAGAGCATAAGATGAAAGTGCAACCCTATGGTGCCGTTATAGTTGAAGGCAAGGATGACAGGCCCCTTATGATCAGTAGGGAGTGATTGAAGTACTACTTCAAGAGAAATCGTAGGCCCCTTATGACCAGTAGGGAGTGATTGAAGTACTACTTCAAGAGAAAGTGCAGGCCCCTTATGAGGGAATGATGAACACGTCCATACAATTTCCTTCAATAAGTAGCTCCACTTAGCGACCGTGTCTAGCTGTAAACATTAAATATAGCAATTTTTAGGAGGTAATTTGATATTCTAAATCTAATCTTCTTTTATATTAATTTTGTGGTTCTTGATTTCTACTATTTTCTATTCAATTTTTTAAGTATTTTTTGTCAAATTTTCTTATATATTACCTCACCAACATTGCAAAGACTTAAGGGAGACTTATGTACCTTAATTATTCTTCATGATTGCTAAATCTTATTGTCTAACAATTAGGACAACTTTATACTTAAGTGTAAAGGTGGAATTGAAATCTTTTAATTGCACTTTAATTTTCTAAAATTGAATTTGTATGTTTTTCTAGTTTTTAATTTTCTATTTTGTAGTTAGGATCTCATTAATTACTTTAGGTTCATAAGTTTATATATAATTTTAGTTAAGATTAGATGTTAAAATTAAGTATGTAATATGATTAAATGAATGTTATGCAAATTTGACTTAGTGAATGTTGGGATTCCAAATTTGTTTAGTGTTGATACTTTGATTTGACTTAACTTAAGAGACATTGAGCCATTATGCAATCCATCTCTTTAGTGTTACATTTAAGATTTGTACAAGGACTAAAATCATAAATGCACTTTAAAATTACATTTCAACCAAATTACAAACCCTATAAACATTAAAGTATTATTAAACCCTTTAAGAAGAGTACAAAATTCTAATACTTTTTTATAACCTTTCCTAAAGAATCTTGAGCCTAAAAAGAAAAGAAAATAATTGCACCCTAATATATAATTAGTTGAGCTTTTGATTATCATTTGATATTGTTGAATATGATGTGCAAAAAAACTAAATGTGGGAGAGATGGTGATATGTATGAGATGATAATGTAAAAAGAGAAAAATTCAAGCCAATTCAACTAAAAAGACAAAATATTGTTAAAAATCGATTTCTTGCACTTGAAAAGAATGAAGGAAGAGGGGATCTTTACAAAATACGAGGAGTTGATAGCTAGAGAACTTTACTGAATCAATTTCTTAATTTACTTGCTCTACTAATTTTGAATATTTTTATTTTTTCATATTTGTTTCCTTTGTTAATCTACTTGTACTTTTGGCCTTATTACAATCAAATTCAAACACCTTTTGATTTTCTCACATGTGAATGAGTGATGCCTTGTGAGAAAAATGTCAATTGAAGTTTTTCAACTTAGCGAAGGAGATAGAATAGTATTTTTATTGCCTTAATTATATAATGATTCACTTAAGAAATATTATGTATTTATGTTTTCAATTCAATTAAAGGCTAAAATATGTATATCTTGTATTATTAAATATTAACTAATATATGTAGGTCAATGTTTATGGATATCATTCTAGTTAGCCCGAGAGATTTTAAATACTTCATTAAGGATACCTAGGTTTCAAAGGCTTTTGGATATGGTAAATGGTATCATACACTTATGAAAGTGGAATTATTCATTTTTAGTTAGTCCAGTATAGTTAGTTAAGTTTTCTTTTTGTCAATTACTTAAGAGCATGAAATGAGTCAAATGTAAGGGGATTTGATAGGTCCATAATTTTCATATTTATAGGACTAAAATAGCTTGTAATTTAGAATTTTTTAACACATTCTTTATGAAATATATGATATTTTTGCTAGTTGCTTCATTAACTTATAAGTGAAATATTCTTCATGATTGTTCCAATCAAGGAGAAACCAGAATTAATTAGAAACTAAGGACAACAACTATGCAGAAGGTATATTATAGATCAATTCAAGTTCAAACATAGTACGAAAAACTAGTCCATATTTGTCCCGTGTTGAAAAACACCTAATATGAGGAGCAGTAAGCAACATTAAGGAGCCTTATCCTACCATGATCGAAGGCCTAACACGTATTCAATTTTTAGAGAAATGACTGAAGAACTAGCGTCGATGTGAAGCATGGTTCTGATGTTAGACTCATATGGGTCATATGCAATATTAACCCTTATAGAACATAAGCGCAAAATGGTATGTATTTATAATTGGCACCTATTTTAAAAGGTGTATGGCATTGAACTTGCTGCATAAAATCAAAATATGTGAAAAAAATATAATTTCACTAACCTTTAGACATGTTTTATGTAATCCTAGACTATAAATACCTTCCTTAAAGAGAAATTTTGGAACCACTTTTTCATTTAGTTATTTTTCATATTTTCGTAGCATCAAGGAAAGCTTAAGAGCAAGCTTGAGTGAAGATTCACCACAGGTCGAAAGAGATTAGTGGAGATTTGTTCTACTCTTTCTTCTTTATTTTCTTTTGTGATAAGATTATTTTCTTTTGTTTTCAATTATGTCATGTTTAGCATCTAAATCTTTAGTCAGGGTTAGGGATGTAACTTATTTTAAATATTTCAATTATTAATGTATGATTAAACTACAACTTAGATTGAAATTATTCTTTTAGCTTGATTCTTGAATTTATTCTTCATCTTTGTAGATTCAATTTTAGGGATTGTATGAATTACTAAAGGATAAAAGTAATTCATGTACTAAGGAATAAACACGCTAGATGTGATTGAGATAGCCTAGACTATTGAAATAACTAATAGATTAATTGTTATTTTAATGAATTTTGCATATCGAGAGATGGTAATGTCTTTATTAGATATAGTTGTGAAACTTTGAGAGATAACATAAATAACTTAGGTTAATCATTATTTAAACCGTAATAATTATATTGATTTACAATTGAAACTTCTTGTAAGCGAACCTCGAAATCAAATAATTTTTTTATAGATATTCCAAATCAAGTATAGACTAACAAGATAACAGATCTCCTAGAAAGGTTACCTCAGTTAAATGGTTATTCAGTAATATTTTTAATGGTGATGGACTGAGCCACTGTTTTAAAACCCAGACCGGATTAGCAGGTCCAACCGGTGATTGGTGTCTGGTCAGCTATTTGGTCTGGGTAACTCCTAAAAACTAGTATCTAATTAAACCAGTGAGAACCGGTCAATTGATTGGTCGAACCGATTGGTTCAATCACTGGTTCAATAAATTTTTTATTTTTTTAAATATTTTTTAAATATTACTTGGTATATTTTTCTATTTTTTTTCATATTATTAATATTATATATAATTATTGCATAATTATTGCATAATTAAGACGTCACATCGGTTCGATTGATGGTTGAACCGGTCAAACCGGTGACCAGTAGGACCTCCGGTTTAATGTTGGGTCTAGGTTTCAAAACCTTGGACTGAGCAAGTATGCTCCACTTTGCCATCCATATACAAAGGTGAAGGTAATCCGTGCATTCATGGAAGAAGTGCTTAAACTGCATGGGATACCTAAGACTATTATAAGTGATTGTGATCCAATCTTCAACAGTTCTTTTTAGAAAGAACTACTTCCACTGTAATAGGTAGCTTTGTAGTACTCTAGCGCTTACCATCTCAAGACAAACGGCCAAATAGAAGTTCTCAAATGAAGCATATCTCTAATGTGTATTCTCAAAATGTACCAATCAATGGAGAAAGAGGTTATTGTTTGCGAAATGGTGGTATAATATTACCTTCTAGTTTGCTGTCTGGAATGGTATAAGGATATCCACCTCCATTGTATATTCCATATTTGGCAGGTGACTCTAATGTTGTGTTGGATAATCAAGTTTTGAAAGATACAGAAGTTATGGTACTAATATTGAAATTTGATCTCTAGCTTGGTCAGCATTGCATGAAGTAATTGGCGGACCGCCATAGAAGGAATTTATTTTGTTTATGTTAAGATGCAATCTTCGGCAACAGTATGCAATACTGATCTTCTCATAAGCTAGCATCATTATTCTTTGAAACCTTCAAGTTTATTAAACACATTGGAGCAGCGGCGTATCAACTGAAACTACCACATGTCAATCGAATTCATGGTACGTTTCATATTTCTTAGTTGAAAAAAAGAATTTCAAATGATATTCTAATATACACCTCCTTCTCTACGAGTACCCATTCACAGTAAACATCTTGTCCAAATTTTGATGCAATGGTCATCGGTGAACGCTAATAACAAATCCAGGGAATATCTCTCCGACAATCAAATGCAGTTTTCCGATGCCAACTTTATGGACAAAGTTGTCAAGGAAAGGGGTAATGTTGAAAGAAGTACACTGAGTAAGAAGACGAAAAGAAACGTTGACGTTTAACAAAATGAAGAAAAATTGTTGTGTAAGATGCCTCGTAGTGGCATCAGATCGTCTGTCCCACAAATTCTGTACCTATTCTGTGCCGAAACTAAAACGTCGACGTTTTAACTAAAACTAACGTCTCCTGCCTAAGCCAAGCCAACATCTCCTCTGCCTAAGCCAAGCCAACGTCTCCTCCTTCTTTTGATTTTGCTTCCCGCTTTACTTCTTCCATCTTCCTCTTAGACGCGTCTTCTGTCTTTGTTCTATTACAACCGCCCCTTTTGGTCACACAAAGACACTCTTTCTCTCCATCAATAACTCACGTACTCTGGGATTTGGAGTTCTGCGTTCTGATTGATTGGAGACGGGTAACTCGGAGGAAAGAGTTGTCGCTGTAATCATGGTCGGTGGATCCAACAAAGGTATGGAATTTGTCTGAAATTTCTTATTTTTGGAAAAATTCGTTAAACTTGGAGCTGAAGAGTTAACATTCAGTGGCAATAAATTTCAAATCTAGAGAATTTTTGAGCATGCATTGGCAGAAACGATCTGATGCTTCTTGTTGGTATATTTTCGCAAATTCACATCACAAGCCTAGTTCTTGCATGCAACAGATAGATAGGAACTATCTCGTTCAAGTCTGTATGTTGTCTACACTACGTGGATTATTTTCAAATGCGCAATCTTTGCACATGTTTTGCAACCAAATCAGTGAAAAAGAGAAAACCCACCAAGCGTTTGGCCGGAAACCAGCAAACAACTGTCAATTCAAGTAACCGGTGGTCAAGGATACGATCGACCCGAAAAGACAGCACCGATTTCTTGATTCAAGAACAGGCTTTAGCTGCCACGATTTTGTTCAGGCAACATCAGCAGCAAAATGAGTCAGGGACATTGTTGTTTGATCGTTCAACTTCGTTAAGATACTCGAATAGTAATTGGTCAAAGAAGACCCAGTTACCCCGAAGTTCCAGTTCCAGGGCCCGCTCGCTTACTGACCCTTTGTTACAGCCTCACCAACTTGTTAACCAGGTTTGTGCTTTTGTTTAAGTGTCAAAAAAAAAACGTCTTTGAGGATAGAGATATGTATGCAGGTTGTTTTTATTTTATTTTAAAGATTGTGTAGTTTCAGTTAGAATTTGATGTAAATTGGTTAGTAGTTGGGGGAATATATGTTTTTCTCTTCCCATGGAAAAAATGGAGTTGACCTTAATTCTAGTTTCCAATCCTAAAATGTCTACAGGATATCAAGCTTGATGGTATTGAGACCACCCATTTTGTTCTTGTGCATGGAGGGGGCTTTGGAGCTTGGTGTTGGTACAAAACCATAGCACTTCTTGAAGAGAGTGGTTACAGAGTGTCTGCCATTGACTTAACACGCTCTGGAATTCATTCTTTTGATACTAATGGAATCGCCAATCTCTCTCAATATTTCAAGCCACTAACAAATTTCCTAGGAAATCTTGCCGACGAAGAGAAGGTTATTATAAGTTTTTTTTAATGTATTTCTCTTATTTTGTCTGGTGATGCGAACACATTAAGCATGCTTAGGTCTCTTTGCTTGTTTCTCAAGCATTTTCAATAATTATGAGAATTGAAAACGGAAAAACAGTTCATGTTAGCTATTTTGACTTTGCACTTCAAATTCCCCTGAATCAACCATCTGTGGCACTAAATTTAAGTTTTTCTTGTACACGCCTGCAAGCTCAAAAATCTGGTCATAAACATTAATAATGATGTAGAGTGAACTAATCCAGCTATCATTATAAAGTTCAAACTTCTATTGGATCAACTATTCAGCAGGTATAAAGCACACTAGATTTTGAGTGGCTGAATTATATATATCAAAATTCCTTTATGATCCAATTCTATTTGGCAATTGATACTTAAAGCATTAAAGTACATAATATTTATGTCATTTGAAATAGCGGTCTATGTCAGGCACTGTAGTTTGATCTCTTAGGTAGAGATGGTTATGATTGCTGTCAACTCATTATCCTTTCAGATTTTGGGAATATTTTCTCTTCATTTCAGGACCTCATTTTTCTGTTTTGATCAACTGCTGAGTGGATTTGAATGTGTATAGTATTAGATAATCTCTTATTATTGTGGTAAATATTCAGGTGATTTTGGTGGTGCTTGCTTATCCTATGCAATGGAACTGTTTCCTACGAAAATTTCCAAGGCTATATTCATGGCAGCTGCAATGTTGACCCATGGGCAGAGTGCCATTGATATATTTTCCCAGCAGGTCTGCTCTTAGTCCATTTCCAATGGCCTAGTTGATTTGGAAGCTTTTAATCGCCAAAGTTTGTTTAGATGCCTTGACACATAACAGAATTGATTATCCCAATTGCATACTTGTTCATCTAATTTCCTCTTTGAATCATGTGAAGTTGGATGCTCAGTTTGCAGCAAATGGAAACCAAGGAGAGGTTGACCCTTTCCTTCCTTTCCTTTAGGAAATTTCGCAACCAGCAAACTGCATGCACAGAGAGACAGAAAATGAGTAGGGACCAAAAACATTACCTTTGCACACTGACAACATAATCTAACCTTTTCTGGATCTGGTTGCTGCTAACTTTTTGCCTTTTCCTTTGAGGGTCAAGGAGTGAATTATACCTAAGAAAAACTTCAAAGTTATTGTGGAATTATATTCATTTGTTTTGACTATGGGACTGAGGATTTTCCAGCGTTATGGTGGCCAATGAAACCATGCATTACAACACAGTATGGTCGTGGAATATACACATGATAATTCATGTCTATGAAAATCATTGTAGGTCTACAACCTTAGACATTTTTACTATTTCTAAGCTTAGCTGTTTCATGTTTATGTTATTGCTAAATGAGACTTTTGTGAGAATTCTCGATTTTTTTCTTAGTAAAAATTTCAAAATTGTTGCAGGAAGGTTCAAATGATTTAATGCGACATGCACCAATATTTTTATATGGAAAAGGGAGTGGCCATTCTCCAACTGCAATTGATTTCGACAAGGCATTAATAAAAGACTTATTGTTCAACCAAAGCCCTGCAAAGGTATGGTCATGGAATTAACATCATTCACCTTTGTTAAATTGTTTTAATTTTAAAATCTCCTCTTTTGGTGTAGATTATTTGAATTCTGAGATACACACATACTTGCACAGTAGGCACATGAAATAGGTCTTTAATGGTTAAAATAAGAATTGTAGGTTTAAGAACAATAAAAGATTTACTACTCTAGTTCTTGTCGTTGGTGGTTACTGTAGAGGCATAAAATCATCATGGCAATGCCTGATTTCTCGATGTGGGACAATTTAATCTCAAATGAACTAAGGCTCAAACATTGCATTATGTTGAATGGAAGTGCGATTTTGTGCTAGGCAACTTGAGTAAGTTGATAGAAATTTAACTTTAAATAGCAGATCAAGTGTTTGGCTGTTTGGTTTGGCATCAATGCCAGTGGTAAAGGAAGTCTCCATCTATGAACCAACTTTTTATGCTTTAGCTGTCCATGGCTGGCAAATATGAGGGATATAGTAGCTGCTTTTAGAAGACCTTCGGATGGTTTGTAAGAGAAAGCACAAGAGTGATTCAAATGGTTTAATTTTTATGAAACAATAATTTGAACTCATGCTAAAACATGGCTCCCTTTGTTCTGTCTTAAAAGTTCGAGGATGCGCCTGTTGGGTGTGTATCTCTAATCTTTCTCACTTTTACTTGCTCATTTTCGTCTCTGCCGATTCAGGATGTTGCGTTAGCTTCTGTTTCAATGAGGCCAATCCCATTTGCTCCATTTTTAGAGAACCTTTGCCTTTCTGACATGAAATATAGAATTGTAAGGCGATTTTACATAGGAACTCTTGAGGACAATGCTATACCTCTGACACTACAAGAGAGTATGATAAATGCAAGCCCTCCTGAAAAGGTGTTCTGACTAAAAGGTGCTGATCACTCACCCTTCTTCTCAAAACCTCAAGCCCTACACAAGTTATTGATTGAGATATCAGGTATCCCTTCAACTAATTGAGTTTGTGGATTAGATGGCTTCTAAAAGATTTTGTTAGAAACTCAATGAAATGATATAATTTCTAGCACCAGTCTCCTTTTCAGCTAACTGTGAGATCCTTAGTATGATGTACATGCATTTACCATTAGAAGCTGCACTCTACAGAGAATTTCAAAGATCTCGCATCAGACAGAATAAGAGATGTTAAATATCCTTGTTCCACTGGTCTTGCTATTTATTTTTCTTTATTGCTATTTTGTCCACAAAGGGAATTCCTTTTATGTATATGATGGTTGGGTTTCATTCTTGAATACTGCAACAGGAGAATCAATCAACAATTGGTACACATAAAAAGCATAGACCTAAAATTTGTTGATCCTTGGCTGTGTGATCATTGGCAGAATCGATGACAATACAGAGCATACTAGTGATGCAACATTTTGCCTAACTGACTGAAGGCAATGACACACTAGCCCTAAACTCCCAACGAGACTCTAAAAGGCAATAGGAATGAAGATATATGTACATGAAATTTGGAAGCAAAAAGTCAATATGACGATGCTATGTAATCAATAGTTAGTATGTACATAAATTTTTATTGATAATTTTTTGTTGCTTACTGGCGTTAATAAATAGTTCTGAAATTTCTGTCCTGAACTAGTCATTTTCAAGGTTTAGTATGTTTCAATTGATCATGTTTCCTTCCGGATCCATACTTGTAGGAGATGTAACCACTTAAGATATTAAAATATGCATTGAAAATGTCTCGAGTTGTTGATAAACTTGATTCAAGCATTACAGGCGTTGAAGTTAACAAGGATTAGAATGCTTTGAATGGTTATCCAGGCGTGCACATATGTCAACATGACCATTTAAAAGTATTATTAGATGGAACAACTATAACATGTGTTAATAATACAGAGTGCATACTCCTGGTACAAGAATTCTCTGTTCTAACAAGTCTACAATATCCATAAAAAATACTATTGATTTGTTCTAGCATAAAAATTGCCTGCATCATCCTGAGGATAAAACTTTGCAACTTTCCAATCTTAAATTGAGGAAAGAACGTAATTTGCCAAATCAGCATTTAGGGATTCTTGAAGAACATCAAGTGCAAGGTGGATGAAAAACACAGGACCACAGAACATGTGAACTCAACTGGTGAAACCACAGCCACATTCTGGCACACCCTATTCACCATCTCATCTGAGGCGAACCGCCAATTATCCGAGTCCACGAGAGCTTTAAGGCAAAGGGCAGCCCCTGAAGTAAGACACCCTTGAGAATCTAAGAGCACACCTAAAAGAGGCTTGCAAAGGGAATGAATTATATGCCTCTTCTTGTCCTCCAGAGTTGTTGGATCAATCCCATATCTTGCAATTGCTGGTACAACTTTTGAGCATGCTTGCTGAAGAGGGAAGGAACCAGCACTTGAAGTTAAAGTCTTGATAACGGTAGCCATGATGCTATCAATCTGAGGAAAGATGTTAACTCCATGGACTCGGGCAAGAACTTCATAGAGTCATATTGTGTATTCCCCTGATAAAGAACCTGTTTCCTTGGTTTCAGACACTTGAGCAAGAAATAAAGGGATCGCCTTGGAATCTAGATCTTTTACATATGATTTGAGGGATTTCATTGCGGATTTACGACTATCAGCATCCTTGTCAAGATTTGCCAATTCCCTCCGCAATACTGGACTGAGATTTCTTCCCATTATTGACCTGCAATCAACCAAATCTAATTGGTTACAAAAAGATTATAGTTCGATTGACTCTCTGTCCAAAATACAAATCAGACAGTCTACGCAACACATTTCTCAATTCTCTGCTAGAACTAATATCAATTCTCTGCTAGAACTAATACTTTTCCCCACTAATCATTATAATACGAGGCTTTCTCAAGTATAGTAACTATGAAGTTCCGATTTCAACATGTAAAATTTCTTTTTCTTTGCAATAGTTTCTCAGGAATGAACATGAGAAAGGGACTATTTCATGGCTATGCCCATAAGTAAAAAGGGAATTCAAGCAGGTGGGGTTATATTTATCAGCTATTGAACTCGTAAATTCAAGTATTCAAATCAGATTCAAAATTCAATACGATAAACCCGAAAGCCATTCTTTTTTCTCGTATGTTAACGCATCAGAAACTCGGAACACACAAGCAAGCTCCTTGAAGACAAAATTAAACGATAACAAAGCCAAAAGCTGAAGTACATCATCCAAGTAAATCCGAAAGAAAGGACATTTGCAAAGGACGAAATTTTTTTTTAAGCGTAGAAGTATCTAACTAAATACAGTAAAAGCAGTACATGGCAACTCGGATATGACTCACGAAGAATAAATACATGCATTCAAATAGAAAAAGAAAAAAGGAACAAAAATCAAAATCAAAGTAGCCCAATCACACACATCCCACCAGTTTAAAATCTCTAATGCTGGGTCGTCGTCTTCTTCTTTGAAATGCTCCTAATACCTTCTTCCTTGTCTTTTTGCCGCATAATCAAGGAAAAGATAAGAATTTGGAAGGTCAATAAAAGATTGAATCTTTGGCAGATTTGTTGGATGTTGTAGTAAAATTATTGAATAGGGGTGTGTTTCGGGCCTTTCGGCGTTGGGGAAGAGGGTTTAAGGTATAACATAGGTATGAAATAAGCACACCTTGTTCGGAGTACGTGAGTTGTTGATGGAGAGAAAGAGTATCTTTGTGTGACCAAAAGGGGCGGTTGTAATAGAACAAAGACAGAAGACGCGTCTAAGAGGAAGATGGAAGAAGTAAAGCGAGAAGCAAAATCAAAAGAAGGAGGAGACGTTGGCTTGGCTTAGGCAGAGGAGACGTTGGCTTGGCTTAGGCAGGAGACGTTAGTTTTAGTTAAAACGTCGACATTTTAGTTTTGACACAGAATAGGTACAGAATTTGTGGGACAGACGATCTGATGGCCGTTCACTAGGGTAGCATTAATCAACGAGAGTAAAACACAGTGCCATTGGTGGCTGAAAGGAGAAAACAGACCAGAATTAACTACATCTTCTTTATCTCTCTATTCAATTTCTTTCTCCCTCTCTCTTGATTATGGAATTATGATTTAATAAGTATTCTAACGATTCGTTCACACGCGAGAATAGTAATAAGAATAATAATAAATATAGTAAAAATATAAAAATAAATATTATCGTTATAATTATGATGATTAGTTATGAAGAAGGAATGATTATTATGGTAATGATTAGTTTGTAAAAATATTAAAAATAAAAATTTATTATATTTTAATTTATTATATTATAATTAATTAATTACAATCTTTAAATTAATAAATGAATTATATTTTAATTAATTAACTATTGTTTTAATTAATTATAATATAATTAATTAATGATAACATTGTAATTAATTATATTTTAATTAAATAATTAATTCTAATTAATGAACTAATTACATTTTAATCAATCAATTAATAATTATATTTTAATTAATTATATTTTAATTGATCAATTAATAATTATATTTTAATTAATTATAATATAATATATATATATATATTATTTTATTTTAATTAATTAATATTAAAATATTTTTTTAAAAGAGCTACTGTTTAAAATAAAGAGTATGGAAGATTTCTAAAAATGAAATATTAAACTATTATCTTTGTAATAATAATTATCAACCAATTACTTGCTTTTTATTCCTTAAATAGAAAAAGATTAGTCCACAAGAACTTCACGTCTCTTAATTAAGCCAAACCAAGAAGTTTCTCGCTGAGCTCCCATACTTCACGAGCTTTTTCCGGATCACTAGCTTCTTGAGACAACTGGTTCTCAAATGATGCTGAATCCTTGTTCCAACTCCAGTAGATACCAGACTTTGTCAACCTTGGATCGCTAACAACCTAACCCAAAAGGAACGGACAATATTAAATTATTAATGGAAAATAAGCTTATAAAATATAAAAAATTTTCCTATCTGAGTATGTTGATGGTAGGTACCTGAGCAAGTCTTTTTCCAGCATCATATTCAGAGACATCGCCCTTAGTGATATACATTTGGAATGGAGGGAATAGAAGTCTGAACAGGGGAACATGCGCCCTAAACAAGCCTGTTGTAGCAATGCAACCTGGGTAAAGGGATGCAAAGGTGATGCCAGTTTCCTCGTGGAAACGCCTATGGAACTCTTGCATGGTGAGCTTGTTGCAGACTTTGCTATCTTTGTAGGCTTTGGCACCATCAAAGTCTCCACCGTCAATCATGGAAGAGCTGTTTAGTCCATTCAAGCCCACTGCAAGTCCCTTCATGTCTCCGAGGTTCGCCTTAGGAGGTACAATTCCAGCCAACGTATTTGTGTTACCTACATATCACATGGAAACAATAACAATTCAGCAAAATGAATTGCCTTTGTGAAAATCGAAATTGAAGAAAATGCAGACCAATTTTTAAAGAAAATATGCGTATCTTGTAGCTTTAACATTATCAGGGTATCATTACTTTGGTGTTGTTATACATGTAATTGAGCCAACGATTATAAAACGCTTGGATGGATAATCAGATTTCTTCAAGTCCTCAAGCAGCAACCTTGAAAGGAGAAGTGACCAAGGTGGTTAGTTCCAACACTAAGTTTAAATCCTTCAGCAGTGAATGTAGGTTCCTTTGCAGTTAGCAGGTAAACTGCAGCGTTGCAAACCAAAACATCGAGTGCTTCCCTGATCGTCTAAAGTTGTCAATGAATTGGCGCACGCTGTCAAGTGAAGCAAGGTCTAAGTGCATAACTGTATAGTTTTCCTTTGCAATGCCTGCAGATTTAGCAGCTTTCTCAGCCTTGAGAAAGTCCCTGCAGGCCATAATTGTATCCCATTTCCCAGTATCAGCAAGAGCCTTTGCGGTGGCAAGACACCAATTATGATAACACTGCCCTTCCTTAGCGTTTTCATTCCTTCAGAGGCAGACCTGCTGACTGCTGGACTAGCCGTAGCCATTGTCTAAGCTCTCACAGCCCCAACTCTTCGAATGAAGTCCATCTTCAATGAATTGAAATAAGCACACGTATGAAATAGTAAATTCCGAGTTACCATCGATTCCAAAAAAGAAACTAGAGGCAAAGACCATGTAAATGGCTGCCAATATCCATGAGTACTTGCATATGAGCACCAACCTTTTACTTCACATGATTTATTGGAAATTTCAAATAAAGCAAGTTAAAATTCTAAAATTTCTAATGTTTAAGATTTGAGCAGCACAATGCTCATTCTATTGGCTTGTGAGTTTTGAGACATTCACAGTAAGAAAAAAATATTAGGGACATTCGGCCGTCAAAACAAGTACTATACAATCAAGAAACCACCTTGCACCTCAAAGCAGAAGAGCTTAAGTCAGCTATGAGGCTGTCTGAGAGTGAAACACCAAATAAGCTTGAATCCTCGAAAGAACCATTGGACTTTCCCTGCAAAAGCAAAGGAACCACCCTTAGATTCAACACCATAGGGTTTATTAGTTTGTCTAGGGAGCTAGCCAAGTGAAACCCAATTTAGCAAGGAACCTCTCTAGGAGCAAGAAAAGTAGAGAAAACCAAAGAAGCACCCTGGAGAGCCATTCCGCTTGCAAATCACTAGGAAAGGGATTCTCAGATAAGGGTGTTCACCCGCGTAAATGTAATGCAAAGAGCCAAAGAGTGTCTGAAAAAGAGAAACTCGGGTTCTTGTGTTATACAGGTGGCAGAGGATCAGATAAATAAAGGCACGCCGCACATGTGACGTGTTAGCCACATCAACTTAAAGCGGGCCAATGAGATACAGAGTTTAGATTTCTTGTGATATACTTGAACTATCTTTTTTTTTTTTGGTAAATCTACTTGAACTATCTTTACTACTGCATAACTGGGGTTTGCATAGGAATGGAAGGGATGGTAACTTTTTTGGAAGGAAAGTGATATTAGGTAACGCTTGTTATATGGACTAGAATTTATTGGAACTGCTGAATACTATACTACAATCTACAGCGATAAGAAGTTTAAAATGATCATTATGGTTCAGTAAAATTACAGAAAACTAAACTCACAGAAATCAAAATCAGTGTTAAAAGAATTTCATTTTAAAATCAATAAGCTCATAACTCTACAGTTTCCGACATGATAAATACATTGATTGCTTCCTTTTTTCCTAATTTGGAGGTGTACTGTTTTTCTTCTCTTTCGTCACAATCCATATTCTTTTCAACCCCCAATCGGAATTGTAACCATCTGCATTCAATTGTCCGATGAGCAGAAGCTTCGACAAGGAAACGAAAACAAAACTCGCTACTATTACACATCTAACCAAGGGGCGACGCCATGTTCAACCCTGCGTCCCTTAAATAGAACTGAATCCAAAATTTTGGAAAGTTCTAATTTCCCCTCTAAGTCCAGCGGTTACAATCACCATACCGTAGGCTGACATACTTTGGTTGGAGAAATCGATACTGGTACGAGGACTCCGAGTTCTGGTGGCCAAATTCAGTTTTTCCTCTGGCCATGTTGCTGAGATTCTGTCAAAGAAATAACCATTGGTCGCACTTGAAATTATCCCATTTACAGAATTGTTGGTGCACCCTATTACTGACCGTGAATCCTCATTGCCACTCATTTCTTCAACTGGTGTTGGAGGATGATTGGCGATGGAGACCTCATCAAGATGACTATCAAACCATTCTTCAGAATAATGTTCATCAAGTCCCCAAGTTTCACCCATCCCAGGCCAGGGGATAGCAACCGAGACATCTTGGCAGTGAAAATGTTCATACGAGTGCGTGACCGTAACGCCTTTGCTCCTGTTAGGTTGGGAATCAGCCTCATGATTCCATACATATACATAAGAATCTGCACTTGCAGCAACCACATACTTCCCGTTGGCTGTGAGGGTCGCTGAAATTTGACTCTTACTATTGCTAAACCCTGTTACAGAATTATTCATTAACTTCAACTGTAAGAATTATGAGTTCACTAGATGTTTAGTTATTCTGCATGCAGAATAAACTGCATTAGAACTTTAATCATTGAATGAATTGTTGTTAACATCCTTAAAAAAAAAAGCATATTATATGAACCATAACCCATATTCACCAGTGATGCAGATTAGGCAATATAAGTACATTGTCCATGCAACACATGCCAAGATCTGAATCCTTCTCTCAGTCTTTACCTTGAGCCGACTTCTAGAAAAAGAATAAAGCATCAATTGAAAATGAGAAATTTTTGCCACCGTCAAATACACTATTACAAATCCACTAAGCAGATGATGTCAACAAGATTATCATAATTAGATCAGAATCACATCCACCACTAGATCTGAAAACTTTGCCATCTTCACTGCCAACCATCTCAATCGTTCTTATTTTATTCAATGCTCCAAAAACTTCGTAGACAATAGCGATAATCTGTCCCCAAGAGTGAGGCGGATTGAATTGAAACACATTGTACATGTCCCGTGACAAATATTGCCCCTATTCTAGTTCACCGTAGCAGTTATACTAGAGCTATCAATGCTTCCTAAAGCTGAAATCTGATGAGATTCTAATTTTTCCTCAATCAAGCCAAGATGTGACTGATCCTCATGCCCAATTTCATGAATATACCATGTTTAATCGAGGGTCCTCTACCTTAATGCCTCCCTCGTACTTCATTTGGCCAAATAGATAGATGGGGAAAAGAAATAAATTTAATTTATCTTCTCAAATTCCCAAGTAACTGGTTGTCCTTGAGAAATGTAGCACCAATTGTTGCAGCAAACAATGAGCAGCTACTATCTCGTCAAAGACACATATAAATAATTGGAATAAAAAAGTGAAAACAGAAAATACGAGACCCCCAAAGACAAGGATAGATGTAAGCATACAAGAGCTGTTCAATCTACCTATAACCCCAAAACTAGCATGCGGAATTATCCACAAGTAACAACACTGAAGGAGCGCCACACCATTCCATGGAAGATTTGTTATCATATCTAAAGCCATAGTCAGAATTTAGTGCCACATGTTTCACAGTTACAGCATAACCATATAGTTTCTTCCTTGTCAATTATGCAATTCAATATGCATGAGAAAAGTGAGTGAGCGAAACACGCAAGAGTGACTCCAGTGACTGGCGAGAGCAAGGCAGACGCGAGGCAAGCGTTGCGTGAAGGAGTTCACCTTAGATTAATTTTAATTAAGCTACAATGACATGGACAGTTGCTAACCAACTCGGATGAACAAAGGTTCTATGGAAACCTCTAAGGGAGGCTCCACTCCCTTGGAAGCAATGCAGACCCACTTACCCACCATTCAGAAGCATTAGAAAGTAACAGTGCGAGGGATTTGCCCCAAAATGAAAACTAGACAGTGAAGTCTTGGAGTAAGGTAGTTGCTGCTGAATCTTTCATAGCAAAGCCTAAGCTCTTCTCTTCCACCTTGATTGATGGTGTGGTCTCCAAGGAGAATACGAGCAATTGCAAGAAGATGCTAAGCTTTGGTGTAATACTCTACTTGGTTTCTTCCTTAACAAGAGACCAATCTTCCCTTTCATGCAAATATGGGCACAATCAAAATAGGTAGCAAGTGACTAGACAGAATTCTGCTCACTGAGAAGGATATTTTCCTTTTCAAATTTTCAGATGTCAATAGTATGTCTAAAATCTTGGAAGCTGGCCCTTGGCATGTAGGTGGACAACCCATGTTCATCCACAAATGGGTGAACAGCGTTGAAGTCATACCTTTGTGGATTAATATCCACAACATACCTTTTTAGTATTTGTTGATAGTATGGAAATAATCAGATAAATAGATAATTAGCTGATATTCTATTAATTAGTTGAGATTTTATTGCTTAGAGAATAAATAGATTCTTTTTAGTATAAGGAGGTAAAATTCTATTAATTAGTTGAAATTTTATCACTTAGAGAATAAATAGATTTTTCTTAATTTAAGGAGGTAATTAGGGTTGTATTATCCTATATATTCCTTGTACTATTCACAGACAGAAAAATTAAGGAAGAATTACTTTGTCTTATTTCTTCAGTATTGGTCCTTAGATGGATTAAGTTCTTTTAAACCAGTGGCTTTTGACTCAACCACTGCTAAACTTGAAAAGGTGTTATACTCGAGTGTGTAGAAATCAATCCCAAGAAACCTCTACCCGAAGTCTTGTCAATTATGAAACTTAATGCTGCCAATGAGTTGGTGAAAGCTGAAATTTAGCTATCCTATAATTGGAAGCCTCAGATGGGACAGAAAGTTTGGAGACCAATTAGAAAAATGTCACCAAAGGGCATTATAACAAGTTAATGGGCATAGTGGAAGAACCAGAAGCTCCAATTACAGATAATGGATCTAATACAGTACTCCAGAATGCAAATGAAGAAGCAAGTGTGGAACAACCTGAAAATCTTGTAAATGCCTTAGCCAAGGATAACTAGCATTGAATATACTGAAGATGAATAGAAGGAGAAGGCTACTCAACAAGAACTTTCTGATGAAATTCTTAAGCTGAATGATCAATTTACTCCAGCATCTAGGAGGAGATCTGGTAGGAAAAGAAGAAAACCCAAAAGGCGGTTGGTGAAACACCCTCTCCTTTGCCTAAATACTTGTGATCTTTTAGAATATTAGAGGCTTTAATGAGCCTCATAAAGGTCAAGCTGTTAAGGATCTGTTAAGGGGAAAGAAACCAATTTTGTTGGGGCCTCTGGAAACAAGAATAAAAGCTCAAAAACTTTACAATGCTATAAACTATTTGGGGGAAAGCTGAAAATATGAATCAAACCACAAGCATCATTACAATGGTAGAATCTTGATTGCTTATAACAATCAAAAATTGCAGGTTTCAGTGAGCAGTAACTTCAGATTAGTTTATTCATCTCTGGTGCAAACTCTATGAAACAGGAGATGAGATGGAAATCACAATCATCTTTGCAGTTAACTTCGAATTTCAGAAAACCAAGCTATGGGAGGATCTACTCTCTATTCATTCATCTACAAATTTGTCTTGGCTTATTGCAGGAGACATGAACTGTATACTACATCCGTCTGAAGCTCAGGGAGATAGAATCAACACTTCAAATCTTGGCAGAGAACTGGATGGTGTTGTTACCAAACTACAAATGGCTGACCTCTTTCTTCACCTGGAGTCATTAAGCATCATGGGACTGCCTTATCAGATAGAAACTGGATAGAATATTGGTTAACAACTATGGATGAGCCAATTTCCCAATCCATATGCTCACTTTGGTGCCCCTCTACATTCTGATCACTCTACTATAGAGGTACTAAATCTCAATTCCCCAGCTTCTTACAACTTTCCTTTCAAAATTTTCAACTTTCTAACAAGGGACGGTTTTATGGAGTTGGTACAAGAGGTCTAGAATGTCAGAATTACAGGATATAAAGCCTAAGAAGCTCCACTTAGTTAGAAACAAACTGAAAATTTTCTGCAAAGCAGATCATTCCACCACCTTTATCAAGCTACGAGAAGCCAAGAGAGAGTTGAGAAGTGCTCAAGAGGCTTGTTACACTCATCTAGATAACCCTACTTACAGAAATACTGAGGCTGCTAAACTGGAGATGTACAAAATTGCTCTTCAAGAGAACGATTCACTACTTATGCAGAAGGCTAGAATTACTTAGATGAGAGAGGGGGACTTCAACACTAAATTCTATCACAATACAATCCTGGCAAGGAGAAACATAAACAAAATAACTTGTCTGCATAATTCAAATGGCCAGATAATTTCAGACAATAATTCTTTAAGGAATTTGATAGTCAACTACTTTGAATCATTTCTTGGTGCTCCAAACTCTCCTGAACTTACTAATGTTCAACAGCTGGCAGATCTTATTGGCCCTCCTTCTCAAGAGACACTAATGAAGCTTCAGCAACCTTTTACCATGCAGGAGATCAAAGATATTGTTAGGAATAAAGGTCACAGAGAAAAAGAGTGGATAGTTTATACACGGAGAAAGCAGTAGAGTTATTATAGTTAAATACTGACAGTAGTAGTTAGATAGGGACATACTATATCAGGTTGTTATCAGGAGATAGATAATCGTAGCAGTTAATTAGAATAAGGAGACCAAAAAGTATAGTTTGTGAGTGAAGAGGGATAGGCAGGAGATTGATAAGAATTCTCGATAGTTTTCCAGAGATCGTAAGGGAGTTGTCCCTTGTGTAAAAGGTTCTACCTTCTGGTTTTTGAATAATATTAAGCTATTGCTCGTTAATTGGAGTTATCTAATGCATCAGTACATTACATTACATAGTTACCTAACAATTTGGTCCGACCTGCCAGATCCATGTAGGCACGTGTAGGAAAGCTAGAAGACTCTGTTGCCAGAATTGAGAGAACTATGGGGGAGCAAGTCGCAGACTTGAAGGAAGTCAAGAACGGCACGGGCCGTTTGGAAGCCATCTTGACTCACTTGATGCAACGACAAGGGTCGAGCAACAAAGCATCTTTGGAGGCCAGCAAACGGAGGACAATGAAAGTGAGAAGGACCACGAGAGTCGCCCTTGGGTTAAGAAAGTCGAACTCCCCATTTTCGACGGAACGGATCCGTTGGGTTGGGTGGCTCGTGCAAAGAAGTTTTTTGAGGTCCACCGCGTCAAGGAGGATGAAAAGATGCGACTAACCTCCATTAGCATGGAAGGAGTGGCAGTGCATTGGTTTCGCTTCCTGCATAAGATGAGTCCAACGTTGACATGGAACATGCTTATTCCCACTCTGCTGCAGCGTTTTGGAGAAGGCAGTCAGAGAAATGTTTATGAAAGATTAACGTCCATGGAACAAGTTGGGCCGGTGGAGGAATATTTGCGGGCGTTCGGAATGTTGGTGGCACAAATACCCGAGGCTTCAGAGGAGCAGCTGTTAGGATATTTTTGAGTGGCCTCAAACCAAAAGTGAGGTGTCGGGTCCGATCAATTTGACCTACTACAATCTTACGGGCAATGGAAATTGCTCGCGATATCGAGGATGAACTGTACGTGATGTATGAAGGGAATTCGTCCATGACTAGCAATTTTACGAATCGCGTACAGACACGCGATAAGGTTCAAGGAATAACGACCATTGGTGGTCAGTTAGTGGGACAACGAGTAATGACCTGAGTAAGGGCATGGGCAGAATGGAGCGGTGATCCTTCAACCCGAACCGTGGTGGGTCATCGGTGGGGTCTAATTCTCATAATGGGATTTACGGGAACTTAGGGTCACACAACAACCCCGGGACCATGCAGCTTCCCTATCCAGAATTTTTAAAGAGGAAGGAGGAAGGGAGGTGTTTTTGTTGTGGATTGGCTTTTGGTCCGGGACATAAATGTCCTGAGAAAAGTTTAAGAGTGACCATTTTAGGAGAAGATGAAGAGGTGGCTTCAGAGGTAGAAGAAGGCTTGGACTCCCATGAAATGTCAAGGAAGGCTGTTGATGAAGCTTAGTGCAACTGGATGGAACTTTCACAAGTTTCAGTCAATGGATGGACGCAAGCCAAAACTATGAAGCTTTGGGGGAAGATTGATGGAACATCGGTTGTCATGTTGATTGATAGTGGCGCAAGTCACAATTTCGTGTCCAAAGAGATGGCCTTTTAACAGGGCTGGAAGGTGCAGACCACTATGAGCTTTGGAGTGAGGATCGGAAATGGATGGAAACAAGATTCTCAAGGTTGCTGCAAAGGGTTAAATCTGGAAATGCAAGGTTATGTATATTCAGGAGATTTCTTTCTCTTTGAGTTAAGGGGAGTGGACATTATTTTGGAGATGACTTGGTTGGTTTCATTAGGTGAGGTCCAGCACAATTGGAAAGATCTTTCCATGAGTTTTTCACAGTCGGGATCAACAGTGACGGTTAAAGGGGATCTTAATCTTTTGAGATCTCTAATTTCCATCAAGGCACTAAGGAAGATAGCTGAAATTGAGGTAGCGGTTATGGTATTTTTTGGTTCAGAGAAATCTGAGAAGGATGACAACGGCTGCAACAACATGGTAGAAACACTCGACTACCATCAGCAACACCAATTACAGCAGGTGTTGGCCGAATTTCAGTCAGTTTTTTCACACCCGATAGGCCTTCCTCCCAACAGACCAGTTAATCATAAAATCCCAATTAAGGCTAGGGTTGATCCAATAAATGTGAGACCTTATCATTATCCTCATTTACATAAAAATGAGATTGAGACACAAGTTTCGGAAATGCTAGCTTTGGGGGGTTATCAAACCTAGTAACAACCCATATTCAAGTCCGGTGATTCTTGTAAAGAAGAAGGACGGCAGTTGGTGATTTTGTGTTGATTATCGAGCTTTGAATAAAGCCACAATACCGGACAAATTTCCCATACCAGTAATTGAAGAACTCTTAGATGAATTGTTCAGAGCCATGTATTTCTCAAAGATCGATTTACGGACAGGATACCATCAAATACGCATGAATGAAGAGGACATTCCCAAGACGGCTTTTCGGCCACATCATGGCCACTATGAGTCACTCGTCATGCCATTTGGTCTTATCAACACACCGGCCACTTTCCAATGCGCCATGAATTCGATCTTACAACCTTACCTCAGAAAGTTTGTGTTAGTTTTTTTTATGACATATTGGTCTATAGCGTTGATTGGGACAGCCACATTGCTCACTTAAGAAAGGTATTACACACGTTACAGCATCATCATTTTTATGCGAATACAAAAAATGCTCCTTTGGAAAATTAAGAATTGAATACTTGGGACACATCATTTCCAAAGATGGCGTGGCTATGGATCCCAAGAAGATTGAAGCCATTTTACAATGGCCTATTCCAACATCTCTCAAAGCTTTAAGAGGGTCTTGGGGCTAACTGGGTATTATCGAAGGTTTGTGAAGGATTACAGGAAGATAGCACAACCTCTACAGAAAAAACATTTAGGCAACTTCAGAACACTCTAACTAGTGCCCCAGTTTTGATGTTACCAGATTTCAGTAACCCTTTTTCGGTGGAGTGTGATGCATCAGGTAAAGGCATTGGAGCTGTGTTGATACAAGGGAAAAAACCAGTGGAGCTTTTCAGCAAAGCACTAGCTAAATCATCGCTAAATAAATCCATATATGAAAAGGAACTCATGGCACTAGTGTTAGCCATTCAACATTGGAGACCGTATTTGTTGGGAAGAAGATTTACAGTCTATACGGATCAAAAAAGCCTCAAACATTTGTTGGAATAGAGAACTACAACTCAAAATCAACAAAATTGGTTGGCGAAATTGCTAGGATATGATTTTGAGATTGTTTACAAGGCAGGAACTTCCAATGGGGCAGCAGATGCACCATCCAAAGTATGTGAGGACAAGGAGTTGCAGGTTATTTCTAGGCCATTTTGGCAAGATCCGGAACAGATTGATAAGGAGGTGAAGGCAGATCCACAGTTGAGCCGAATCATTGAAGAAATTAAGAGGGAACCGAATTCTCATCCTTCTTATACCTTGGAAAATGGGAGGTTATATTACAAAGGACGGTTTGTAGTTTCAGCATCCTCAGAATGGATTCCCAAGCTTTTACAAGACTTTCACACAACCCCTACCGGGGGACACTCGGGAATTTACAAGACTTATAAGAGGATAGCTCAATCTATTTTTTGGAATGGCATGAAAAGGGCTATAACTGATTTTGTAGCATCTTGTCACACTTGTCAGCGTAACAAGTATCAAGCTACATCCCCAGCAAGCTTACTCCAACCGTTACCTATTCCCAACGCCATTTGGGAAGAATTGAGTATGGACTTCATTGTGGGACTTCCCAAATCGAAAGGCTATGATACCTTGTTGGTCATAGTAGACAGGTTGAGCAAATATGGGCATTTTATTCCTGTCAAATATCCTTACTCAGCCCGCTCTATTGCTGATATCTTCACCAAGGAGGTTGTCCGATTACATGGCATTCCGCTTTCCATTGTCAATGACCGATTCTTAAGTAATTTCTGGCAAGAATTGTTTACACTCCAGGGACCTCAACAAAAATTCAGTATCGCCTATCACCCAAAATCTGATGATCAAACAGAGGTAGTTAACCGCATCATTGAGATAGATTTACGTTGTTTTAGTTGGAACAACCCAAGGTTTGTTTAGATTATTTACCGTGGGCAGAATATTGGTATAACACCAGCTGTCATTCAGCAGCTAAATTTTCTCCTTTCGAGGTAGTTTATGGAAGACCTCCTCCCTCAATCATACATTTTATTCCTGGAGAAACATTGGTGGAAGCGGTGTGGCGCAGGATTTAATGAGTCTTGACGAGGCTTTTGTTAGACCCCCTATTATTCTAGAAGGGAGTAAGGTACTACTTTCTGTTATTAGTCGGGTATTATGTTCACAAGGAGGAGAGAGAATAGGAGTTGGTTACATGGTGACTTGAGAAGTCGGTCGGTATAAATAAGGAGCGATGGGGAGGAATAGGTAGGCAAATACTAGGAAGATACTAAGCAAATACGGTGAGCCTTAGGTGGAGAGAGCGACCCTCTCAAGTAGGCTGCATTATACTTGTAACACCACGATATTGTGGTTATACATTAATAAAATTTGAAGAAACTCTCGGATTTGAGAGTTCTATCACCGTATCGAGCAAGGATCCTATGATGGCTAACAAGAAGGGTGATAATCGGATGGATGGACTCGAGAAGGAAATCGAGAACTTACGTGGCCAATTTGAAGTGTTTCAATCGATGAGGGAAGAGCGAAGCGGAGAAAGAAGAAGTGCAAAGAAACTGGGAGCGATCTCAATTGGAGATGAAGGAGTTGCGGGAAATAATGACGATGTTGGTAAGTCACAGAGAAACCGGCAAGAGTGGAGAGCCGTCAGCCAACCACCGTAAGGAGGGAGAGGCGCGAGTGGACAAGGAAAAAGGGCCGATGGAACCTGGCGGAAGTCGTGGGCCATCGTCACTGGTCGAACCAAGGGGGGAGTTTCAGCGACGTTCCCCAGACCAGGGTGGTCAGACGGAATATCCACCGGAGTGCGGATGGAATGAATCGACCCACCCAGGGCCAGTCCAAGGGTGGGCGCGCCAGGCAAGGAGTCGTCGTGGGCCATCGGAGGGAGGAGAGCTGGATCGTGAGCCACCGGGGGCAGGATGGAGGGACGGGTCCGACGATCAGCCTCCTGGGTTCGCACGTCCAGGGGAACCTCAGCGTGACTGTCGCACGAGGAGGGTGGAGATGCCGGTGTTTGATGGAGATGATCCTGATGGGTGGATTTATCGGGTAGAACGTTTTTCTCGGTGGGGCGCTTCAACGAGAGGGAAAATGGAGTGGTATCGATGAGCATGGAGAAGAAGGCCTTGTCGTGGTTTAGGTGGGTGGAGGGTCGACGACCGATCAGATCGTGGGAAGAGTGTAAGGGGCTACTGGTGGAAAAATTCCGACCCATACAGGAGGGAACTTTGTGTCAACGTCTGTTGGCCTCTAAGCAGAACGAGGACGGTGGAGTGAATATATTGGTAGGTTTGAAGAGTTATCGCTCCCTTACCGAATTACCCGATGAGGTCTTGAGAGTGCATTTTAAATGGGCTATCAAAGGAAATTCGGGTGGAGCTTTTAATTGCTAATCCTAGGAGCTTGGCACGAATGATGACCTTGGCACAACAGATTGAGGAGAAAAATAAAATATTAGGGGTTGATAAGGAAAATAGTACCATGGGAGGTCATCAAACAAGTGGCTATGATGGATACAAAATGTGGGATACAGCTGGGGAGCATGAGAACATGGGGACTGCACCTGTAAAGGCTTCTGCCACCGACAAAGGGGATGGACAATATAAACGCCTTACTTTTAGTGAGCTGCAAGATAAGAGGAGACGGGGACTTTGTTTCAAATGCAATGAGAAATATACCCAAGGCCATCAGTGTAAAATGATAGAATTAAAGGTGATCACGGTCCTAGATGAAGAGAGGGAAGCGGATATGCAGGAGAGTATCAAAGAGGAAGAGGAGCCAGAAGGGGAGCTGCAAAAGGTGGGAGGGCTGGCCGGACTCAGAACAATTTCCAAAATTTCACCTAGAGGACAAGGTGCATCTTATGGGGGCGAGTAGACCCCCTATTATTCTAGAAGAGAGTAAGGTACTACTTTCTGCTATTAGTCGGGTATTATGTTCACAAGGGAGGAGAGAGAATAGGAGTTGGTTACATGACTGACTTGAGAAGTCAGTCAGTATAAATAAGGGAACGATGGGGAGGAATAGGTAGGCAAATACTAGGAAGATACTAAGCAAATACAATGAGCCTTAGGTTTGGAGAGCGACCCTCTCAAGTAGGCTGCATTATACTTGTAACACCACAGATATTGTGGTTATACATTAATAAAATTTCAGTGAGAAACTCTCAGTATTTGAGAGTTCTATCAGCTTTGTCACAGTTAAAACATCATCTAGAACGCGCTCACGATGACATCATACATTTTGCGAATGCACGTAGGCGTCCCCTTGATATTCAGGTAGGAGACTGGGTGTATTTGAAGATTCGTCTACATCAGCAAGGGTCCATGCCTACACAGCCACATCCAAAACTATCTGCACGATATTATGGACCATTTTTGGTGGACAAACAGGTGGGCACTGTCGCATTTCAATTGCAACTTCCCCCTCAAGCTCATATACATCCAGTGTTTCATGTGTCCCAATTAAAAAAGGCTATCGGGCACCACCATGTTCAGGAAGAGTTACCTCCAGAGTTAGATTATACTCCTAATTTATGTACTCCAGCTGCGGTCTTAGGTAGCAGGACACTTCATAATCAAGGAGCTGCCCGTGATCAATGGTTGATTCATTGGCAAGGCAAGCCATTGGAGGAAGCTACACCCACCAAGAGCTTATCAGGGGACAATTCCCAAAGCTTAACCTTGAGGACAAGGTTAATTCTTCAGCTGGTGGTATTGTTGGGAATAAAGGTCGCAGAGAAAAAGAGTGGATAGTTTATACACGGAGAAAGCAGTAGAGTTATAGTTAAATAGTGACAGTAGTAGTTAGATAGGGATATACTATATCAGGTTGTTAGCAAGAGATAGATAATCGTAGCCGGAGATAATCATAGTAGTTAGTTAGAATAAGGAGACTAAAAAGTATAGTTTACGAGTGAAGAGGGATAGGCAAGAGATTGATAAGAATTCTCGGTAGTTTTCCAGAGATTGTAAGGGAGTTGTCCCTTGTGCAGAAGGTTCTACCTTCTGGTTTTTGAATAATGTTGATTGTCATGACGGTACTTTCTACTGGACTAGGTAGGATTGTGCCAAATTTGATATCACGAAAACAAACAAATAGTGCAGACACAGGTGGTTTGGGCATGTGAGCAGGATGCCCTGTGATGCTCCGGTTCGACGCGACAAGAGAATAAACCTGAGTGACTACAAGAGGCGAAAAGATAGGCCTTACAAGACCTGGAGGGAGGGGAGGTGATCAAGCAAGATATGTCAGAGTTGGCCATCACCGCCACAGTGGCTAGAATTAAAACAATCTGGCGTGATAGGATCAGGATAAACGCAATAACACAGAGCCCTCGCGCCTCACCCCCACCGCCTAGTTTTTTTTTCCAGTTGTACGGGGAGATTCCTTCGATGGACGTATAAGACCATGGGATTGCCGCACTCTTAGAGCACTGATCAAGGAAGCCTCATAGCGCAGCTAGCAACGAGAAAAGCTGGTCTTGGCAAGGTGAAAGGTAATAGTAGATTAAGGTCACCATCATGTATATATATGGATGTCCTACCAGTCTGTACGTAATTATTCTTGGTAACCTACATCTCTATTATCATGTCACATACGCATGTGAGTCTACTGGAAACAACCTCTCTACAATATAGGGGTAAGGCTGCGTACTATCAGTCCCCCCCCACCAACCCTGCTTCATTATGGGACTTTGGGGTATGATGATGATGATGATGATGATGCTATTGCTCGTTAATTGGAGTTATCTAACGCATCAGTACATTACATTAAATAGTTACCTAATAGATGTTCTGTTCGGTCTTAATCCATTGAAAGCATCAGACCCTAATGGCTTCAATGCCTACCTTTTTTAGAAAACATAGCACATTACTGGCAAGCTACTTGGTGAATCAGTGCTGGAATTTATAAATTTAGGGGAGATTTTGAGGGAAATCAATCCTGCTCACATTTGTTTGATCCCTAAACTTCCCAATGCAAGTTGCCCTAAGGATTTTTGTCCAATCTCTTGTTATAATACCATTTACAAGGTGATTTCCAAGCTTCTTGCTAATAGGCCTAAGGAGAATTTGAATCAGATCACTCATGATACACAAGGAGCCTTTATCCCTAGAAAATCTATTTTTCACAATATTCTATTGGTGCAAGAGTTGATGAGAGATTATAGCTCAAGCAAATCCATTAAAAGTTGCTCCAACAAAATTGATCTCTCGAAAGCCTTTGACAGACTACAATGGAGCTTTATCCTTACTTGTTTGGAATGGTTTGGATTTCCAATTTTCTTTATTAAATGGATACAAGCTTGCATCTCAACCCCTTGCTATAGCATCCTCATCAATGGTGCTCCAACTAATCAATTCAGAGGTTCTAATGGCATTAGACAAAAGGATCCTCTATCCTGTTATCTCTTTGTCATTACCAAGGAAATCTTGATCAAAATCATTTGTTTCAACTTAGCCAGCAGAGCTGATTTTAAATTTCATCATAAATGCAAGGAATTGTCTCTTTCTCATCTTTGTTTTGCAGATGATCTTATCTTGCTTTCTAGAGCTCATCAGGAATCCATTCTATCCTACATCAATCTATCATGAGCTTCTGCAGGATATCAGGATTAAAAATCAATCATTGCAAGAGTGGAGTATATTTCCCATTAGATGTTACCAACACAGATTTCAACTTTAGTCTAAACCTCAATAGTGCAATATATGCCATTTGGAGATAAACGAACCAGAGATTGTTTAACAAGGTTATAACAAATAAGTATGTCCTAATTCACAAGCTTCATAGTTGGATAAGGGAAGCCCCGACAGCCCATCATATTAAAAAACAACTAAGCTCTCTCTCAATAAGACAATAGAATCTCTAACTTCCTAGTTTTTCCCTAAGGTTGTATGTATGAGCATTGTATTTCTATTGCTTGATCAAGCTGTGTAAAGACACAGATTGCCTTTTATGGCTTAATGCATTCTTTTACCTTTTAAAAAAATCAATATGCTATAAACTAGAAGTACATATACCACTATCATAATGTTTGCACCAAGGAAAGATAGAGGAAACTGATTGTCATACAAATATTCTAAAGGAAAGTTTTGAAGGCCAGAAAGATTTTATCACTATAAGTCTAGGAGAGATAGGCTACCTTCTGATCAACAGAAGGTGAAGTACTAAATCAGAAGGTACTTCCTACAAGCATATGAAGCACAAAATTCTGTCTTCAACCGTATGCTTCGCCACCTGATATCTAATAGAAATGACTTCTTAACACAAAAGTTAAAATGCCACATTACTTGGATTATTACTTGGATCCAATTGCCTAGCCCACATAGGATGCTAAGAATTCCCAATATGCACCAAATCTAGGGTATAAAATCCAGGGACTTGGAATGCTTTATTTAACTCTTGTGCTTTCGTACCCATGCTCCCATAACCATTTTCCTCAAGGAATAAGAAAGCTTGGCAGAGAAGATGCTTATAGTTGCTCATTGTCTAATTAAAGATTCTGATTCTCTTTTCAGCCAAAAGTAGGGCATAGTCCAAAATTTATTAGAAGTCAGAAAATACTTTTTCACACCTTATGCAATATGTGATAATGCTGCTTTTAGGTCTATGATTCAAGGACTCCTTACAACTGGAAATTCTCAGCCTGAAACACTTCCATATACCTATTCCTCTAATACATTTAACTTCATAAACTGCATTGGGTTCCTCAATATTTATGCTTTTTGTTCTCTAATCCATGGTAAGAAAATAAACATGTGCATTCTTACCCTTGAACTTGTGGACCAGATCAATGCCATCAACAACTCGAATTCGAGAATCTGCTGATGTAATGAGCACTTCAGATGAACTTCCTGGAACAAACTATTACATGAAACTCATCAAGGTTAGATATGATCACGGCAGTACTTTAAGAAATATAGAAGAAGTTACCAAATTTTTGCTTCAAATGTATCAACGCACTCTATCTGCTAAGTTACAAATTTACCTGGAAGCCATTGATTTTCTTGAGATGAGCTTTCTTCTTCCTATCTTGGAGATTAATTTGACATTTTTGTTTTAACTTATTCCCTGTAAAGTGGAAAAGACTCATGAAAGGATAGTTAGCACTTAATTGGAAATTGAAATTGAACGCAAAAGAGAGAGTCACAAATGGTACCAGATGTATTATATAAATGACATCTTCCTTTGTAAGTACCAACAAGTGCACCCTTTTAAATCAAAAAAACAGAAATTAACCACATAATTTCCATGCCTATTTATACCGAAACTAATCACGTTCTTAAATATTCCCTACCTGACCATCGGGAGTATAGCAAGCAGCAGTGACCATCTCATGCAGATCATTCCAATCGACAACTTGTCGATCAGGAATACTCCATATACGAACCTTTTGGTCTAAGGAACCACTAATGAAGTAAGCATCATCAACAGGGTTGAACTGGATGCAAGTTACTGGTCAAGAAAAACACTCAGAAGCGGTGTGAAAGTAGTAAAACTTACTAGCAATATGTAAAGAAAGAAATCCTCTAGATTGCTTTATTAATTTGAACAACTCATACTAAACGAATTTGCAATCCAATAAGAGAGAACAACAATACCTAGGGGCTGTTTGGCTCTACTTTTATTTTTTTGTTGTAGTTTACAGTTTTCTATTTTTGTTTTTCTTTCAAATAAAAACAAAAACTAGTTTAGTATTAATGTAGTTATATTTTATCATGATAATAATTTCATATTAGATAAAACTTAAAGATAAAATTTTTAATTAAATAAATTTATTTAATCTCTTATATAATATTTATTAACAAATTATTAATAAAATTATGTTATTTTAATAAATTAAATAATTTAAAATTCAAATTTTATTTATAAATTAATGTTTATTTGAAATATATTTTAGTTATTAAATCAATTTTATTTGAATATTTATATATTTTAAATTTAATTATATTTATTAATAATTATTAAATTTTAATTACATATAATTTAATTATAAAAATTAAATTGTTAAATTTTATTGATAATTAATTTTAATTTATTAAATATATAATGTTGAATTAAATTATTCATAATTTTTATTAAAATTAATAAATAAATAATATATATTTAAATGATAGTAAATCAAATTATATAAAAGAATAGAAATAGGAAGAAAAACTTCTTTTTTATGGTTTTCATAATTTTTAAAAACTGGAAGAAATCAAAACCAAAAACAGAAACTAAAAATTTAAACAAACATGTTTTTTACTAAATTTGAAAAAAAAAAGAAAACCAAAAATAAAATTGGAAACAAATACCCCCTTAATTTACTGCTACTTTAAATTTTTTCATGTCAATAATGTAAATAAGGTTTTTTCGGTTGTCAAGATTGACACCAGTTTTCCTCAATATAAAAGGTCCTCATAGCAATTAGTACATACCATAATCACTGTGTGAAAATATCTTCAAGCAAGTTTGGCTCGAGAAGTGCCACAAGCGCACAGTTTTATCCATTGAAGAAGATAGTAGACACTAGGAAAAACCAAAAATTGTTTATTTAGAATTACACAAGTATTATGTGTTTCAATTCTTCAAATAAGTAACACTTCTGATTTACCCTTAAACTACAATTATGTAATATGCAGAAAGAAAAAGACAAAGACTAAATTTTGTTATTCAATTTGTTCAATACCCAAAAAAAGATGTCAACCATGATCAATTAACAAACTTTCCACCTTTTGCATACCATAACTGTACAAAAGTGGGAATAATTTTCACTGTTATTGAATGGAAAACATACAGCCATATATAGCCTATTACAAGATAAGTTTAAATCTGTTTAAATCGGAAATATATCCAGATATATCTAATCTAATCTAATCGATCTTATCCCTTAATTTAAGGGATTTGAACTTATTCTATAAGATCTATATCTGACTATCTATATCTCAATATAATCTAGATACAATTGTATAGTATCGTAGAAGAATATTAGTATATCACCAACACTCCCCTCAAGTGGTGAATAGATATTGATCATTCCGACTTGCAACTAAGTTCTTCAAATCGACTCTTGCTAGTGCCTTGGTAAACACATACGCAACTTATTGCTTTGGTTGGCACATAGGTAAGATCAATTAATCCGATTCCACTTTCTCTTTGATGAAATGACGATCTATCTCCACATGCTTGGTTCTATCGTGATGTATAGGATTCCTTGCAATCCTATTGTGGCCATGTTATCACACCACACTTTCATTTGAGATCAATTGTGATTTGTAGTTCTGCTAGGAGCCTCTTGATCCATATTCCTTCACATATTCCAAGTGCTAAAGCTCTATACTACCTTGGCCTGCTCGCTTGCTACCACTTGGTTGTTTCTTGCTTCTCCAAGTAACTAAGTTGCCCCACACAAAGGTGCGATAGCTGTTGTGGACCTTCTATCGATTCTGATCCGGCCCGGTCGGCATCTGTGAAAACTTCAATGCTCCTTACTCCCCTTTCTTAAAGAATAACCCTTTCGGTGTCATTTTCAAGTACTTGAGATTCTATACATCGCCTCCATGTGTTCCTCTTGAGGATTGCTCATAAATTGACTAACCACAGCGACGGAAAACTAATATCGGCGAGTATGGGATAGATAAATTAGTTTTCCCACGATCTCGATATCTGCCGGTGTCCTTTGGTGTACCACCCTCTTTAAGACTTAACTTATAAGTTGATTCCATAGGTGTTTCATTGGCTTTGCTCCTAGCATTCAGTTTCTCTAAAAGATCAAGAGTATACTTCCTTTGAGACACCTTGAGATACCTTTACTAGATCGCCACCTCCATTCCAAGGAAATATCTCAAGTTACCCATATCTTTGATTTCAAATTCTCGAGCAGAGAATTCTTTAGCTCTGTATACCTTCCCAATCATCACTGTAATGACGATATCATCAACATAGACAATAAGAATAGTTATCCTACCACTAGTCAAGCATGAATAAATAGGGTGTGATCGACTGGCATTGATAGTAATTAAGATTCTTCATTACTCTTCCAAATCTCCCAAACCATGCTCTAGGTATTCGCTTCAAGCCGTACAAAGACTTTTGAGTTTGCATACTCTCAGGGATGGTTGTTTCTTGCTAATCTGGTGGCAACTCCATATACACCTCCTCTTCAAGATCACCATTCAAGAAGGCATTTTGACATCAAGTTGGTGTAGGGCGGTCTAGATTTGCATTAGTGACAATAGAATCTTAATTGTATTGAGTTTGGCTCTGGTGCAAATGTTTCTTAGTAGTCAATCCCATGTGTCAATGTAAATCCCCTAGCCACAAGTCTTGCCTTATGCTGTTAATACTTCCATCTGAATTGTATTTGATGGTAAACACCCATTGCATCCCACCACGTTTTTCCTTGTGGTAAGTCATCTCCACCCAAGTCGATTCTTCTTAAGTGCACTTAGTTCATCATTTATTGCCTCCTCCATTTAGGATCCTTGATAGCCTCCGAAAATTATGAGGTAATTTTTGATGAATAAGCGAGCAACAAAGGTGCGAAAATGGGAGATAACTGTTATAAGAGACAAAGTTCTTGATTGGGTGCCTTGTACATGATCTTACTCCCTTCCTTAGTGCTATAGGCCAACCCAACTCCTCGAATTTGTAGCGAGTTACGATTCATGACCTTCTTTCGAAAATATGATGGATTTCTCTTGTCCATTTTCATTTGCTACTTCTTTGTTCATTTTCTTGTGTTGTACCCTTTCTTCTTGTGTAAAATCTGGTATAATTTCTGGTTTTTCCACCATAGTTTCGGTATCCTTCTCCTTATCACATTCACCATATTGAGTGGCATTATTGTCTAGTTGGGGTTGGGAACTTACATCACGATGGGCTCAAAGGGTTCTAAAGTGACAATATCAGTCTGATGCGATTATGGTCGGTGAAGAGGTGAAGAGGGTGAAAGGAAAGGTATATTTTTACGGGATAGTGTATACGGTATGCCATCATTATCAAAACAACCATTCACTCTCACAATTCTCCCCGAATCGGTGTTTTGGGATAATAGGTTGATTCTCAAAAATGTTACATCCATTGTTACAAAGAACCAGGTTGAGAGTAGGAGAAAAGCACTTGTAACCTTTTGAGTAGAGGAATAGCCCAAAAAATACACTTATGAGCTCGGGGTTCAAGTTTTCCACCATGGTAATTATGAACAAAAGCAACCTGACCAAACACTTTGTGAGGTAGTTGATGAAGGAAGGGAACCAAGGATAGGTTTCAAGTAATTTTGTAAAGGTGTAAGGAAACCCAATGTTTTTGAAGGCATTCGATTTATTAAATAAGCGAAGTAAGAATAGCCTCTCCCAAAATAGTTGGGAACATTTGTAGTGAGCATAATAGACCGAGCAACCTCAAGTAAATGCCTATTTTTCTCTCGGATACACCATTTTGTTGTGGTGTATTGACCTGAAAGTTTGATGTATAATACCATTGGTGATAAAAAGCTGGTCAAAGGCTTGACTTAGGTATTCTTTCCCATTGTCACTTCTAAAATCTGGATTTTGTGTGGAATTGATTCGGTATAAAGGGTAAAGTCTTTAAAATCGAAAAACTTACGCTTTATCCCTTATAAGGTATACCCAAGTCAATCTTGTATGATCATCAATGAAAGTTACAAACCATTTGACATTTTTCTTGGTTTTAATCCTTGATGGCCCCCAGACATCACTATGAATGATAGAAAAAGGTTTAGTGGGTTCATAAGCACGAGGAAAGTAGGAATTTCGTGTATGTTTAGAGAGTTGGCAAAATTCACCTTTGAAAAGATGAATCCTTATTATTGAATAAAGTTGGATATAATTGTTTCATGTAAGATAAACTAGGATGGCCTAACCTATAGTGCCAAAGTGCGATTTCAGTGTTGGATGACAAAGTAGCATTTGCTTTACTCCCATTTGAGCTATCAATGTAATATAATCCATCATACTCCCTAGCACCGCCAATCCTCTTCCACGACTTCAAATCTGGAAAACACACCCATTAGAGTAAAAGTTAGTTTGTGCAATTGACTCTTTAGTAAATCTCTTCACAGACGATGAGGTTGCACTCGGATCGGTACATAAAGGACATTTGTTAGAACAAGTTCATCAACTATTATAATAGTTCCTATTCCTTCAACCTTAAGAATCGTCCATTTGCTACCTTAGCAGTTCTATGACCTTGACAAGGCGAATATCAACAAATAGATGTTTATCACGGGTCATATGATCATTTGCCCTGAATCAACAATCCAAATACCACGATTTGGGGTTTTAACACCAAAGGCGATGCGTGTGTTACTGTATTCACCATATGACTCGTAGATACCACCTTTTCACTTTTAGATCATACTTGCTCGAAATTTTCTAAGTAGCTCGACCTCCTCCTTGCTCTTTGGTACATTCTCACCTTACCGCCTGTCATTTCTATCAACTGCATAGCTTTTGCTCTCTGTTTTGGTTCTATTTTTCAGATTGGGTGGCTTCCCATGGATCTTCCAGCAAGTGTCTCTAATATGCCCACTTTTCTGACAGTGCTCACACCAAAGCTTACTTGATTTTTTCCTTGATTACGGTCGATGGTTCCTTGGCGACCATAGGTGAGGATTGAGGAACCCCATTGTTGTTTAGAGTCCCATGTATCGGTTGTCTTACGCTTTCTTCACACTTAACAAGATTGATTGCTCCCATGATTTGTTGGGAGTGGATGGTAGCCATGATTACGCCACGAACATCATCATAAATTGAGTTTAAGCCAGTGAAACTCATACACTCGTTCCTTTCCACAATCCTCTGTAGCAATTCAAATCTTCATTGCACATCCATTGGTGAGGATCATAAAGATCCAATTGTTGCCATAGTTTCACCAATCTTTGTGTAATATTGAGTCCTTGTCTTCTCTCTTGCTTGGTCTCTCAAGAGACTCTTGTCTGGAACAAGGCAGCAGTATTTTCGATAGTAGAATAGGTCGGTTTGGCATTTTCCCAAATTTCTTTTGCAGATGTGGCTAGGACAAGCGCTCGTGACTTCGAGGTCATTGAGTTGATTAACCAACTCATAACAAGGTTGTTTTCGACCATCCAAGTCGATATTTTGGGTGCGATGGGTCGACGCTTGGCGAGTGGCGTTAATGCTTAAGTATTTCTCTTTCCTCTCCCTCTTATGAACATGAGCACCGAGTGAGACCATGGTAGGTAATTATTCCCATTCGATCTATGATGACTATCTTTGGTTTGGGAATTATCGGTCTTTGCTACGAGAGAGGATGGGTTCGATGCTAATGGAGCCACACCGATGAGCCGGTGGTGAGATTTCCTCGACTCGACTGCGTGGCTCGATCGTCGAAAGAAATCATTCCCTAGTGTTACATTGCTCGCTCGATACCATGTACAAAAGTGGGAATAATTTTCTTTGTTATTGAATGGAAAACATACTGCCATATATAGCCTATTACAAGATAAGTTTAAATCATTTAAATGGAAATATATCCGAGATATATCTAATCTAATCTAATCGATCTTATCCCTTAATTTAAGGGATTTGAACTTATTCTATAAGATCTATATCTGACCTATCTATATCTCAATATAATCTAGATACAACTGTATAGTATCTGTAGAAGAATATTAGTATATCACCAACAATAACTGATTAGTTTCTAGCTCAAAGTTGTCAATCTACAAGTTAGGCATATAAAACCCTATGTAATTCACTTGGACATGAAACCCAAAATAATTTCAACAGGACAAATACAGCTTCGCTTCTCAAATATGTACCAGCCAAAAACTTACATTTTATTAGTTTCCTTCTCCAAACAACAGAAACGAATCCAAATGTATCTCATGTGAAATCACTCTAAATAAAATTAGCCACTTCTGGAATCCTTGACCTTTCGGTCACTACTTAACTTTAAGACACACAAACATATATGTATATATATACGTATATTATGTATGTAAATATAATGTATATATATATATATATATATATGTATATGCATATGTATGCTATATATATATATATATATATGCTAATGACAGAAACAAACATGGGGAAAATCACCGAAATTTAATCAGAAGACCTTGTCTTGTCTTTAAGAATTGTTTGCCATAATGTGGAGGTAACTCTACCAAAACTGACAGTAAAACATAATCTAATGGAATTACTAAATTTAAAGTTCAAGTCTGTTCAATGTTCTGCACAAACCAGAGTTTCCATAAGATAGATCTTCCACATAGTTTATTGCAAATTAAGGTGCCTCCATATGACAAGATTCACAATGATACCATGCTGTGAAGGTCTACCAATTAAACTAAACTGAACTACACTGACAAAACAACTGAAGCAGGCACAGGGAGGAGCCAACATCTAGATAACTAGTGGTTGCACAAATCGAAGCCAAAATTGTGGTGTGAGTTCTCAGCTCCTAAAAACATACAGCTGCTCTTCAGAGGTCCAAATTTCACACCTACCAAGCCTCATTGCTCTAAATATACAGATACTACTCCCTCAGTCCATAAGAAGCACAAGAGAATCAGAGAACAAAACATTCTTTCCATAGCAACCAATAATAATCATAGTTGTTAAACCCTATAAATACAACCATTTCTAAAGTAGCATCCAACCAAAGAAAAGAAATTAACAAACTGTTATAGTCATGAAATAACCAGAATCAGACTTGGCTGCTAAACTAATACCTTTGAAAGTTTACCAACGAAGGCAACAAAAATAGAAGAAGGAATAATTTATGGTTGTCTTCAGTTTATATATTTGCTACACTATTAGTTACTGTCATGTGTAGCAGGGTAGTTATTATGTTTCAATTATTGTGCATTTAAATTTGAAACTGCTACTTTTTAGGAGGGTTAGTTCTTGGCAGTTCTATCTGTAAATCTTAAAGATAGTTTGAGACAGCAATAAGAAGTTAAGGTGTATTTCAGAAAAGTTCTTCGGTACTTTTACTCTTGGAGATCATTGGGTTCTCTCTAACAAGCCCGAGTTATCATACTATAAACATAGGTCATAAAGGAAGAAAAACTCAGAAATTTGGTGAACTACAACCAGACTTCAGTCTTACTTAGCCTATAACCAGATCTAGGGGACTTGATCATACAAAAAACCTTCTGTTTTCATACACAGTAAATCCTTCCCACTTTAGGTCACTGAATGTATACTCATAAGATATGGTTACTGAACAATCACAGAGGCTCATTGACGTTGCTTTCTCCTACCCCGAAAACTCTTTACTTGGAACAAACTAGAAAAGCCCTTACCACCTTCCAATGTCCAATCCTACACTTGTCTCACTATTGCCGCATGATAACTTTGGAAACTATAAGCCGGTCTAGACTATGCATTTGATCAAGATATTCGATCAATTGCGAAAAACTGCTCAAATATAAAACAATTGTTATATTATGGCTGTTAAATGCAATTCTATCTAAGGAAGCTTTCCTTTTTAGATATATATATTCATCTTTCGGTTTTCATTCTTGTAGGCCAAGGAAAAATTAGCAGAGAAATAGGAATGTTTGAGTATAGAAGTAAGAGGATCACTCTTCAGTAGAAGATACTAGAGAAAACAAATAAGCACTAACTAACCTGTGACTTGGACCAAGAAAGGTCAAGGACATCATCAAAATGTCCATGGAATGAGCAAATAGGTTTATCTGTGAGCACAAAAACAGTCCCTGGCACGACTAAGTGGTCCAAGCTCAATGATTTTCGACTTATGGAAGGCCTACCTCTCCTCTTCTTCTCTACATGACCATCAACAGATGGTGATAACAATGTAGGCTCAGGTGATCCATTTGTCATTAATAGTAGGTTATGATTCTCCATTAACACTCCTTTCCTCTCGGCCTCCATAACGTGCCAAATATGAATCACACAATCCTCACCAGCACTTGCCAAATATTTGCCATCCAAACTAAACTTAATAGTCCATATGGAGCCATTGTGCGCTTGTATCTCCTGACACTTATAAACAGCACTCAATTCTTTAAATGATTTCCCATACTGCCTTACCCTAACTCGCTCTGGCCCATGGAATGACACGTCCTGACTATCATCAGTAGCAGAACTAGACCTCCTTCCCCCCTTCTCTGATCCAGTATCCTTCTCATCACTACTTCTCCTCTCTTTATGTCCCTTTACACTACTTGCCACACCCTTTATACTCTTAAACCAGCCACCCTTTTTCTTCAACTTCGAAACCCCACCTCCACTACTTCCATGAGCACTAGAATTCACATTATCTGTATTGCCATCCTCCACATTTTGCCTCCTCATCAACTCTTGTACAATCGGTGAATGACCCACTGTCATTTCAAATTCCTCCATCGTCAACTGTCTCCCCGTTCCCACTTCCTTCAACTTATTCCACATCCCATCTTCCCTTATCTCATTAACTACAAACTCCTTCCCATTATCAAGATTCTTGATTGTACAGACTTCCGCGGCTGTTTCAACGCCATTACAAGCTAACTCATCGACAAGCTCCCCTAAACTGGTTCTTGACCAATTCCGATTAAAATTTTCATTAGAATTGCTGGAATCGGATCGATTCACATCAACCCTCTTGCCATATTTACCAGACGGCGGCTTACTCGGCGAAACAGCAGTGACATTCTGCCAAGAAGAAAATGAACAAGTGCTGTTGATTCTTTTGCAACCGACATGAAAACAAGCATTGCCATCATTTGCCGTAGTTTTTTTATGGTTACTCTTATCTGTATTTACATCCATTAAATCGTGAGAAAGAATTGGAGAGGAATAAACAGCCGACAACAACGAAGAAGAAGAAGAAGAACATGAATTGAACTTATCACTATATGGATCACCACCCTCATTCCGATAAGCTCGGTGCACCCCATCATAACCAGTCAAACGGCGCAACGACGAGGAGCCAACATCGCCAGCCGTCCGTCCCAGAGAGAGAGAGGGGTCAGAGCTGAGACCCATTTGATGGAGAAGCCGTTGGCGGCGCTCGGACACGGAAGCGGGCTCTGAGATCCAAACATCGTACTTGAAGACGTGATGATGGTGTTGAGTAGGAGAAGCAGACCCGGAATTGGAACAGGTGGTGGGGTTGGGGTCGGGATCAGAGTCTGAGTCAGAATCAGAATTGGAAGTGGAACAAGAGCAAGAAGAGGACGCAATGCGATCGAGTGACTCATAGAAACATTCTTCTTCCTCTTCCTCTTCTTCTTGCTGCTGTTGTTCATGGTCTTGTCTATGGCCGTTGTCGTTTCGTTTGTTTTTCTTGCCGTTTTTGCTCATCTTCTTCTTGGAGTCATAGTGGCGAGACATAGTGATGGCGATGCGGATGAAAAACAGGAGAAGTGCATTTCATTTCCATCTTCGGTGTGTGAGTGCACCAAAAAAATGGGAAATGGAAGATGCCCAAATCCGTCTCGAAACGCAAACTTAATATTTAAATATAATATATATTTTTTTAAAAAAATAGAGATGCTGCGTTTTGGGTGTACCTAAGGTTAATCGGTTTTGCGGAATTGGGAAATGGGAGAGAATACAAATCCATCCAATTATGCTATATATCTCTTCATTTTAAGTATTTCCTTCTATCTCAAAGAGTCCTTTCCACACTAAAAAAAAAAAAAAAAAAAGCAACAATACCTTCTTTATAAACAAGTAACTTACACTATATTCAGGTTTTTACTTTTTCTTTTTCTTTTTTCTTTTTTTTTTGTCTATAACTATCTTTCTCTTTTAGATCCATCATTTGATTAAGCTTATCTTTTCATTTTCACATCCTGTCTACATTCCTTTGCATTTTTTCTTATTATAGGAAGATTAAGTGAATCACACGTTAATACAATGCTTATAAAATGATATAAGAATGCACGAGAAGGGGGGGTTGAATTTTGTATTCCCCTTTTTGAAAAATTCTTTCAAAAATATTTGTTAGAAATAAAATTTTTTACAGAACTTCCAATAGATTCTAATTAATCAAAACTTTGAAAACTTTGTTTACGAACTAAGTAATGATAAAACTTGAATCTAAAAGAGAGATAAAGTAAAGGTAGTTGACACAGCGATTTATCCTAGTTTACCCCAAACCATGGATTACGTCCAGTCCTCAGAGTTCTTTCTGAGATTTCACTATCTCTTCAACTTTTACAAGTATTCTTTGCGAGCCTCTTCAGGTCTCTACAATCAATATTCTTTCACACTTAGCCTCTGCAGTTATCTGCACTTCTTCCTCACATAAAAGTGTTTGAAACTTATTACAAGATAAAAAAAATAGCTCTCGGCTAATTTGCACGAAGATGCTTTTTACGATCGCGTAGATGTAATTGACTAATTTTTCAACTAACTTTGCAATCTTCGACTTCGACTTGTATTTATAGCCTTCGTCTCCAACTGTTTCTTTAATCTTGTTTCTGGATTCTTGCTTCTTGAATCTTGTTTCTTGAATCTTTAAAAGAAACGGTTAATCAGTTAAGTTCTATAACTAACCCGAACTGACTCTTGCGTCTGCTTTTCAATTCTTCTTCTGCGTCTGTTTTTCTTAATTCGCGTCTTCGTCTGTTTTTTAATTTGTGTCTGCGTCTGCGTCTATATTCCTCTTTTGTGTCTGCGTCTATATTTTTTTTGCGTCTGCGTCTGTATATCTCTTTTGCGTCTGCGTCTGTTTTCTTCTTTTCGTCTGCATCTGCGTCTACGTCTTATTGTTCGTCTGCGTTGCTTCGTCTGTATTGCTTCGTCTGTATTGCTTCGTCTGCTTTTATTTTTCTTTTATTTTTCACTTTGTTATACATCAAAATTATATCTAAGTAAAGTCATTTTGACTTAACAATCTCCCCCTTTTTTATGATAACAAATTATATACAAAAAAGAAAACAAAATACAATGTTTTTAAAAGAAACAAAAAAAACTTATCTTCAGAACTCTTCTTTAACTTCTTCCTTTCTTTTCTTAAATGCCTTGATCCACACCTTTTGAGATTCTTTTACGAACATTCTCTTCTCCTCCTCTCGCTCATTCCCTTCTCCCTATTTGTTATAATAAAAATGATTAACGACGATGGCTCTTGTGATTCTGTCATCATCTTCTTCAAATCATTCATTGTCTCCTTTATCTCGTTAACTTCGCCGTAATTTCTTGATTTGAACTTGTGAGTCCAACCGTGGAGAGGATTGATCATTCTCTGCTGAGGGTGAAATGAACGCAATTGTTGTAGTATATGCGTCCGAGGAAGGAATGTATTCTTCATTAATCTCAATAGATGGCGGATGGATAAATGTATTAGATTCAGGAAGATCTAAATCATACGGGGCAGGTAGCATGAGCAACTGTCTTCCTTGCAGGGGTATGGGTTCATCTTGTAAAGACGATTGTATCGTAGAGTGGTCTAATACGTATCTGTCTACCTGGCGATTGATGAAAGTGCACATAAGCGATCTTCCCCTCGACAGCGGTCTTCATACTTATCCGTGAAACTACAACTAGCTCCGTCTGGATTTTCTTTAGAAGCGCATGCTGCATCAATTCGACGCATTTCTTCTACAATTTGATCTGCGGACAGATCATCTCTGATTTCTTCAAGAAATAAGCCATTTTTCCCTTTATTCATATCCAAAGAGTATCTTGGCTGAATGTCTGGTACAACCTTTATTATCGAGTGTTCTGTGACTGGATAAATAGTGTATGGATGAGAAGACATTTTCGTAGGGTATGGCTTTGTAGAAGCATACCTTAAGGTATCATAGAAGCTCCTTTCGTCTTCATTCAATATATGTCATGTCTCACTATTTATCATAATAGGTTGTAAGACAGCCTTTATTTGCCTTCTTGGTTGACTGCAGATGGCAATAGCAATACTCCACCTTGTCACCACTTCTACCAGTCTGACTTCAAACTTATCATTTCTTAAAAATTCAGAATAGTTATGAACGACCAGATTAGGTTCATCAGGTTTCTCCAATGGTACCTGCACTGAGCTCAAATCTGCTGTGACCTCTTGTTGATTATTGCCAGGAGTAGGCTGAACCAGGCTAGGCTCCACTGGTTCCTCTGGTTGCTTAACAATGGGAGTATTCTTCTCTTGATTAACTTCCACAGGAGTAGACAAACTCCTCCTTCGACTAACTACTTTAGTCTTTATTCTCAGAGTTTTCTTAACTTGAGACTTCTGTATCTCAAACTCCAATTTTCTCTTCTTCTCAGTCTCCTTGCTCTGTTTGGCTTATTCTTCCTCCAAAATTGAGACAAGAGATCTTGTCACCTTCGTGTCTTTGGATCCAGAGGCTTCTACTTGTTCGCTCTCGCTCTTCTCTCTTCTTGTTGCCTTAAAGTTCAATCCTAGGTGATCTCCTTGCTTTCTTAGTAATTTCACCCAAAGATTCTCTCCTTTCCTTTTTTGTAGCACCATAAATCATCCTCGAGCTAGATTATACTCTTCTCTAGGACATGCCTATTTTATCAAAGGCCTTCCATATAATCTTCTCCTTTCTTCTATTGACATTCTCACTCTTCCATGGGGTCTAGAACTTGTTGTTGGAGATTTCTTTAATAATCGCTCCCCCTCAGTTCTAGTTCTCCTTGAAGAGTCTGCTTCTTCTTTAATCACAGGTACAATCCTTTTATTTCCTTTATGTAGAAGGACTCTGGATTCCTTAAAAATCCTTGTAAGAAGCATGCCGTAAGGATAGATGTTTGTATCGTTCATCCCCTTAATCATATAATGGAAGATTAAGAAGGGTAAGTCAATAGGATTGCGATTCAACAGGTAGAACAAACATTGTTCATCCAAGGTGGTCACCAAATGCCTTGAACCTACTCTGGGTAAGATGCAATTAATGTAATCGCATGAAGAACCCTAGCTTTAGGGACCGGATCAAGTCTTCCTCTCCGGCGGTCATTCACTCCATACAACTGTTTGCTAACATCTTCTTCCTTCATATTGACCATTGTCATCCACTTAACCTTAGTTGTGAGTCTCACCAACCGATGGACAATCGGTCACCATCCTTATCGACTCCTTTGTCACGACAAGCGGATATACCGCTCATCGAGGATACAATAGTGTTGTCTACAAGTTGAGCATTCTTCCAAAAGTCAAATACCTCATTGGTGTACTTTGGTTCTCGTACACGGAAGAAATTCCTCCAACCAAACTCTTTCAATCTCAGGTTCTACGTCCATACTATCCTTCCTTAGCGACTCGAAATCTACACGCCTTCCGAATATCATAGCTGCCTCCATTGTTTCATAACGAAAACTGACTCTGGTAAGCTTTTCTTGTAGGGTAGGATGATTGAGAGAATTTGGAAAGCAAGATGAACCGTCTATAGATGAGAATAACCGCAATGATCTCAACTTCAGGCTACTTGAAGTGTCTTATCACGCGTGCCCTAGAATCGTCGAGATTATAAAGATTGTGAAACGTTTCTCTCCAAAACTTTCTTGTTAGAGAAGTTACCAGCTGTAACTCACTGTTTTTAACGCCGTTAATTTTGACGCCCCTTTAGCCTGACTGTTCGCTTAACATTACCGTGTTAAGGTTGCTTCTGATCTTCTGGAACCGTTCTTCACTCAATGGTTTAGTGAAGATGTTTGCCCACTGATACTCTATTTCGATGAACTGTAGTTTAACCACCTTCCTCTGAACATAGTCTCTCAAGAAGTGATGTCTGACTTTGATGTGTTTCACTCTCGAATGCTGAATCGGATTCTTTGACAGATTGATTGCACTGGTGTTGTCACAATAAATTGGAGTCTCCTCTTCTTGAACTGAATAGTCTTCAAGTTGATATTTGATCCACAACGTTTGTGAACAATAGCTTGCGGCAGACATATACTCTGCTTCGGCAGTTGATAGAGTGATTGAGCTTTGTCTCTTGCTTGACCATGAAACTAAGTTTGAGCCAAGAAAGTGACATCCTCCACTTGTGCTCTTCCTTTCGATTCTATCTCCGGCATAGTCCGCGTCGCAATATCCGATTAACCTGAAATCTTTACCTTTCTCAAACATTAAGCAAAGATCAGTAATACCTGCTAGATATCTCATAATCCTCTTAACAGCAATATAATGAGACTCTCTAGGATCAGCCTGAAACCTTGCACACAAGCATACATTGAACAATATATCAGGTCTACTTGCTATAAGATAGAGTAAAGAACCGATCATCCCTCTATATAGGGTTTGATCCACCTTCTTACCATTTTCATCTTTCGACAAAAGGTTTGAAGGATGCATCGGAGTAGTCATTGGCTTCACATTTTGCATATCAAACTTATTCAACAGTTCTTTCACATATTTTTGTTGATGGATAAAGATTTTCTCTTCGGTTTGCTCTTGCAACCCAAGAAAGAACTTCAACTCACCCATCATGCTCATTTCAAATTCATTTTTCATTAGACTCTCAAATTTTATGCATAACTTCTTTGAAGTAGCACCAAAAATAATATCATCTACATAGATCTGTACTATTATAAATTCATTTTCATAATTCTTCCTAAAGAGCGTCTTATCAACTTGACCTCTACTAAAACCATTCTCTAAGAGAAAAGTACTTAGACGATCATACCAAGCTCTAGGAGCTTGCTTCAGGCCGTATAAGGCTTTATGAAGTCTATAGACATGGTCTGGATTCTTAACATCCTCAAAACCAGGTGGTTGCTTGACATATACCTCTTTGTCTATAAAACCATTCAGAAAAGCACTCTTCACATCCATCTGAAACAGCTGTATATTATGACAGACCGCATATGCCAGCAATATCCTAATGGTTTCAAGTCTTGCTACTGGAGCATATGTCTCATTGTAGTCTATTCCTTCTTACTGATTATAGCTTTGTGCTACTAATCTATCCTTATCTCGACTCACTCTTCCTGATTCGTCTAACTTATTCTTAAAGACCCATATGGTTCCTATGATGGATTTCTTAGGGGGTTTTGGAACTAAGGACCAAACATTATTCCTAGTAAATTGATTCAGCTCCTCTTGCATGGCTAACACCTAAGCTTCGTCTCGAAGAGCTTCCTCAACCTTCTTACGCTCTATTTCAGAGATAAAAGCCACATTAGCTTCTCTTCTGAATCTGGACCTCGTCCTAACTCCTTCTGAGGTCTCTCCAATAATCAACTCTTTTAGAAGAGAACTTTTATATTTCTAGTCTCTTTTCAGTCCAATAGTTTCTAGAATATCTTCAACTTTGTCTACTTAAGTACCTGGTGTTGGAGTTTCTGTTGTGTCATCTAAGTTTTTTGAAGGACCTTTACTCCCCATGTCATCTTCCTTATTGGGTTGGGAACTATCATCAAACTTGACATGGATGGTCTCCTCAACTGTCTTTGAAATAAGGTTGTACACCCGGAATGCCTTAGATGATAATGAGTAGCCTAGAAAGATTCCTGGATAAGTCTTTGAATCGAATTTGTATTCAGAATAGAGCATTTGCACCCAAATGGATGAAAGTAAGATATGTTTGGTCTTCTTCCATTCCATAACTCATAAGGAGTCTTCTTGACATGGGTAAATGTAATTCTATTCGAATATAGCATGTTGTATTCACGACTTACGCTTGAAGTACTTAGGAAGATTCATTTCACAAAGCATAGTCCTGGCCATTTCTTGAATCGTCTTGTTCTTCCTTTCAACAACTCCATTCTGTTGTGGAGTCCTGGGAGCAAAGAAATTGTGGAAAATTCTATTCTCCTCACAGAATAATCTAAACTTAAGGTCCTAAAACACTTAAATGATTCATCTTTGTGTGATAAAAATAATATCTAACAAAATCAAGTAAAGTCATCAACAATAACAAGTCCATATTTCTTTCCGCCAAGACTTATTGTCCTTGTCGGACCAAATAAATCCATACGTAACAACTCTAAAGGTCTAGATGATGTTACAAAATTTTTAGAAGAAAATGAAGTTTTAACTTGTTTTTCTTTCAAACAATTTTCACAGAGAAACTGTTTGTCAAAACTTATTTTTGGTAATCCTCTTACCAAATCATGTTTTGCCAACTTTGAAATGTGTTTAAAAGAGACATGACCTAGCTTTTTATGCCAGACTAGTCTTTCTTCTTCGGAAGATAGAAAACATGAAACATTTTGACTTTGAAAATCTTCTAAATCAATTTTGTAAAGATTATTTCTTCTCTTGACAGAGAAAAGTATAGTCCCACCTTTGTTTCTGACTTCACAAAGATTTTGATTGAATGTGACTGTGAAACCAGAATCACGCAATTGACTGACACTGATCAAATTATGTTTCAGACTATCAACAAGCAATACATTATTTATGCATGCAAAGGAATCTTTACCTATTTTCCCGATTCCAATAATCTTGCCCTGCTGGTTGTCTCCGAAAGTTACCGATCCTCCCTTCTTATACTAAAGGTCTAGGAACATAGACCTTCTTCCCGTCATATGTCGCGAGCATCCACTGTCTAAATACCAATAGTGCTTGTCGTATCTTCCAAGGAAGGATATCTGCAGGAGAAACTATTTTATTTTTTGGTACCTATATTTTCTTGGGTCCTTTATGGTTAGTAGTATGCACATGATGAGTTCTTTGATGCATATTACTAGAATGTTGATTAATACGAGATTTATTATAGTTTCTCTTTTGAGAGAAAGGGTTCTTATGAGGATGAGTCTTATTGCTCAGTAAACCTAATCCGGTTTTATCACTTTCGGATGTCTACATTTTTCAAGCATCTCATTCATTTTCTTTGTCTTTATCGGTGAAAGTAGCTAAATTAGGCGATGATTCTTAATTCTCGATTTGGTGATTGATCTCTTCGATCTGTCTCGACTTTCTTTTCTCCTCTAATTGCTTCTTTAGACATATATTTTCTTTCTCTATTACTTCGTATGTCTAATATTTTCTACATACTTTTTCTTTAACAGTTTGTACTGTTTCAGAATAGCATGAGAATCTTCTAATAATTCTGAGTAGGCATCATGCAAATTATCGTAATCAGATTGTACCTCCTCATCACTTTCTTCCTTGGCTACCAGGTAGATGTTTGCATGTTCAGATGACTTGGAACCTGTATCTGACTCTGATGAATCTAGGTCCTCCCACGTTGCCTTCATGCTTTTCTTGCCTTCTCTACTCTTCTTTGGTTTCTTCCTTATAGTAGGACATTCGGACTTGTAGTGTCCAGGCCGATTGCACTCGTAGCAAATGACAGATGACTTCTTTGGTTTAGTTTCATCTTTGTCATTCTTCTTGAAAGTCTGATTTCCTTTGGACTTCTTCTTCCACATGCGTCTTATCTTTCTAGAGATGAAAGATAATTCATCATCTTTATCACTTGACTCTTGTTCTGATTGACTGGAGTCGTCATTCTTTGATTCTTCAATCTTTAACGCTTTTGATGACTTCCTCCTTCTTTGAGTCTTGTGATTCTTTTGTCCGGCCTTCAGCGCTATTGACTTGTCCCGTTTGAGCTTGTCTTTAGCATCGAGTTCAACTTCATGAATCTTCAAGGATCCAAGAAACTCGTCAAGCTTTAACACGCTCAAATCTTTGGCTTCATGTACCGCAGTAACTTTAGGTCTCCACCTCTTCGGAAGACTTCTTAAGATCTTTCGAACATGATCTTGATTGTTGTACGCTCTTCCAGGAGCTTTCAATCCATTGACAATTGTTTGAAATCTTCCAAACATTTGACCAATAGATTCTTCATCTTTCATCCTGAAAAGCTCGTATTGGTGCACAAGAATACTTATCTTGGATTCTTTAACTTGGCTTGTGCCTTTGTGAGCAATGGACAATATGTCCCACATCTCCTTCGCGGTGTCGCATCCATGGACTTTGTCATACTCGCTCCTGCTTAAGGCACATGTCAAGAAGAACTTCGCTTTTGAGTTCAGCTGTATCCTCGCCTTTTGGCCAGCCGTCCATCTGATTCGTGGAATAGAATTCCCATCTTCATCTACTGGTGTATAAGGTCCATTCTCTATCATGTCCCAAAGGTCGACATGAGTAGATTCTATAAATAACCGCATCCTATCTTTCCAGTAATGATAATCTTCTCCGTTGAATGCTGGAGGTCTAGTGACTGAGGCTCCTTCTGCGATGTATATATGTGATTCTGCCATTATCTTTGATCCATACTTTGCTATAGTGATCCTTGGATACCAGGCTCTGATACCAATTGAAGTGAATCACACGTTAATACAATGCTTATAAAATGATAAAAGAATGCACGAGAAGGGGGGGTTGAATTGTGTATTCCCCTTTTTGAAAAATTCTTTCAAAAATGTTTGTTAGAAATAAAATTATTTTACAGAACTTCCAATAGATTCTAATTAATCAAAACTTTGAAAACTTTGTTTACGAACTGAGTAATGATAAAACTTGAATCTAAAAGAGGGATAGAGTAAGAGTAGTTGACACAGCGATTTATCCTAGTTTACCCCAAACCGTGGGTTACGTCCAGTCCTCAGAGTTCTTTATGAGATTTCACTATCTCTTCAACTTTTACAAGTATTCTTTGCGAGCCTCTTCAGGTCTCTACAATCAGTATTCTTTCATACTTAGCCTCTGCAGGCTATCTGTACTTCTTCCTCACAGAAAAGTGTTTGAAACTTGTTACAGTAAAAAAAAATAGCTCTCGGCTAATTTGCACAGTATGCTTTTTTACGATCGCGTAGATGTAATTCAGCTAATTTTTCAACTAACTTTGCAATCTTCGACTTCGACTTGTATTTATAGCCTTTGTCTCTAACTGCTTCTTGATTCTTGTTTCTGGATTCTTGCTTCTTGAATCTTGTTTCTTGAATCTTTAAAAGAAACGGTTAATCAGTTGAGTTCTGTAACTAACCTGAACTGACTCTTGCGTCTGCTTTTCAATTCTTCTTCTGCGTTTGTTTTTCTTAATCCGCGTCTTCGTCTATTTTTTAATTTGTGTCTGCGTCTACGTCTGTATTCCTCTTTTGTGTCTGCGTCTGTATTTCTTTTGCGTCTGCGTCTGTATATCTCTTTTGCGTCTGCGTCTATTTTCCTCTTTTTGTCTGCGTCTGCGTCTACGTCTTATTGTTCGTCTGCGTCTATCTTTCTGTTCGTCTGCGTTGCTTTGTCTGTATTGCTTCGTCTGTATTGTTTCGCCTGCTTTTGTTTTTCTTTTATTTTTCTCTTTGTTATACATCAAAATTATATCTAAGTAAAGTCATTTTGACTTAACAGAAGATATGTTAAACTTATTATGATTTTATGTAATTTGGAGTGAAATTTCAAAAATTGATAGTACCTTGTAGTTGTCAACGCAAAAGAATTATTGCTCGTTCATGTATTTTTAAGATTCCAAATTATAATAATTTTTTATTGTCTTCATAGCTCGGTCTAGCCTAATGTCATTTGCAATCAATTTTTTCTTTTCATTTTAAAAATGAACTTTTTTTATGATATCACTTGTAGTAAAATTGATGTTTATAACTTACTTTTATGTAAGTGTGAAGGTTTATTATTTAATAAGATTATTTTTTAGTCAATGGTAAAAATGTCATCATCATCATCACCCAGTCCGAAATCCTGTAATGAAACAGGGTCTGGAGAGGTCCGATAGTAAGTAGGGTAAAAATGTCATATGAAATAATTGAATTTATTTTAATTGTGTTCTAAATAGTGTAATTAAATTCAATTCTAATATTGTTGAGTTTGTTCTAAATAGTATAAATTAAATTCAATTCGTTAATGAATTCAATTTAAAGATTTCCACACGGCTCCTAAAAGTGTGATTTTTTTTATTTACAAGAACGTGAAAGAGAAAAGAGACTCTTCTTGCCTTCCATCTTAACCCATCTAAAGAAAAAGGAGATGGAAAACAATTGTAGATTTAGTAATTGTATTCGTACTAACTCTCTATTTTTTTTCCATTTCATATGGATTTCTATACAGATTTGTCCTCACAAGCACACCCTTCTTTTGTTCCCTTTAAATATTAGAAATTTATTTTCAACTTTTTGTGATAGAAAGAACATTTTAGAAATTGAAATAATTTTCACAAAATTGGTAAATAATAAATATTAAATATAATTAAAGAATTTTAAAAAATTAAACAAGACTATTCTTATCAATCAAAGAAATTAAATTAAATTTAAAATATTAAATAAAAACATATGCATCTAACCTTGAGCTTAGAAACGAAACTAGTCAATTAGTACAGAAGGTTATCTTCAACCCTTATAAATTAAGGATTGATACTTACATGAGTAAAATATTGTGAATACACATAAAATGTGTATTTTTAATAAACGGGCTTTTAAATATGATAATGAAACCTATTGATGCTTATGCGGAAAATAATACAGGTATACATATGGAGGTAACCACATGGGGGCAGCCTATTACTGTTCACCACGAATGACCCTTCGAAACGCACAACCCTCCACTATATACCACTGCAGTTTTGGGACGCTTCGATTAATTAATCCTTTACCCATCTTTTTTTTTGTTGCCCACAAGGTGTCCTAAGAGGGTCCCAACTATAGGAAGGTACTTTTAAGCCATCCACCCCTAGACTAATCCTCGCTCAAGTCGGATAGGTCCTTTACGGGAAGCAAAACTCTAGCCCCAAGTTTTAAACAGCTGCATACATTAGGAGGATTCGAATCCACGACCTCACCTAAACTAGGAGAGCTTTTTACTAACTCACCTGCGCCCTGGGGTTTTACCCATCTTTCCATACTCTAATTCTGTGGGACTAGAGCATATACTACTTTATTTCACAACTACGGTCAGTTTCTTTACGAGGCATATTTAATGCTGCTATCGGATCCATTTTCTTTTAAGTAGATTTTTCATTTTTATTGCTAACTTTGGAATCTCAATCTCACATTCCAAGTATAAATTTCATCATTTTATATTCTATATTATTAGCTCAAGATTTATGTTTAACAATTTTGTTGATAACTTTATAACATTTCAAAATTCCAATTAAATTTGTTTTCTTATATATGCAATGACATGATTCATAAAGAAGAACTTACCTAATTAGAAATAGTTTCATAAAGAAGAGCCATTACATTTTGTGACATACACAGAATTGAAAAATACCCTAGCAACATCAATATTCCAGAAAATTATATCAAACTTTTTGTGCCTTAGAAAGAGAAATTACTCTATTGAGAGAGATTGCTAAATCTTTTATACATTTTTTATTGAGAGCTTGTAGAGATTTGTTAAACACTACGAGTATGGAAGGTTGCAAATTCTTAAAAAATATGGACTTGTGAGCTTGGAGAGGCTCGTGAAAATTTACTACTTAGATTTATAGTAAAATACTCAAGTTGAATATTTGGAGACTAGACATAGACTTCATTGTAAGCCGAACCAGTATAAATCAACTGTGACATTCTTTCTCTCTTCCTATTTTCAAAAAGCTCCTTTGGTTTTACAATAGGCCCCTTCTAGTTTTGAATCGCAATAGATTTATTTCGTTTTAAAGTGTTAACAAGCTCCTACCAATTAACAGGCTCCTTTTATTTTGAGCGCTAATAGGCTGCTTTCTTTTTGAGCGCTAACAGATTCCTATCAATTAATAGGCTCATTCCTCTTGAGCACTAGCAGGCTCCTTTTGATTGATAAGCTCCTTTTGTTTTTAAATAAGATTTTTTTTTATTTTCAACGTTAACAAGAACTTTTTGAAAAGTGATAGAACCTTTCTATTTATAGACTTATTTTGTTTAAGACGATATTATCAATTATGAAGTGCCTTGTAAATTTTTTAATACACAATTCACGCTCTCCTCTTATGTGTGTTGTTTTATCATATATAAGTTTAGGGCATACCAAATTAGCATAGTTTATACTTATTTATTCCATAGCTAGTCAACATTCTTAGAATAATTTGGGCTTTTAAAATAAATACTACTTGATAAAAATGAAATTATGTCCATACACACATACATTCTGGGCAAAATGGCCCTGGCTAGGCCCGAGTCTCGATCTAGCCAAATTAGTGGGCCCAAGGCCCGGTCTAGATTGGGTTCAAGCGAACCCAATTTTAAAATTTTAAAATTAAATTAATTAATAATTGATGATAAAATTATAGACAATGAAAAAATTAAAGTTAAAGTGATCAATTCAATTAATTATAGTTAAAAACTTCAACTGATTAATAAAATAAGATTATTTTATATTTTATAATGAATGAGTATATACAAACTTAAATATAATAATAAAATAAATAAGATGAAACTAAATTCATTAATGAATTAGAATGTGGTTATAGGAATGAAAGAAAATATTATAATTGAAGTGATTAATTCAATTAATTATAGATACAAAATTTAATTGATAAAGAAAATTTGAGATTATATAATGAATAAAATATAAAACTTACAAAGCGTTGATAAAATGAATAAGATGAGATTTGTAACTATGACTATATTATTTTTCTTTTGATTTTAGCGGTAGTTTGCATTAAAATTATTTTGATCATAACTATTCCATTTTCTTATATTCCATTTATATTATTTTCATTTTCATTTTCATTTTCTATTTATCTTTTCCCATTTTTAAATTTTAATTATGAATATTTTCATAATTATTTATATTTAGTTACTAATTTCTTTAATTGGATTTTACTTTTATTTATTTTAATTTGGGATTAACTGGATTTGGAATGACTTTTTTTCTAGAATTGTAAATAAATAAAGAGAAACCAACTTGTTTTTAACATTTGAGATACATTTATAGAATGTTTACTTAGAGTGAAAAAAACTTATAAGGAAGCTCATAAGAGATTTTACTTAAATAATTAATTAATTAAAAAGAGAGAAAGGATAAAGGTTGTAAATTAATTGTCAAATAAAATGAAAATTTAACTTAACCATAGGAATAAGAAGAGAGACAACTAAGGACCTTTTAGTATTTTTCAACCTTTTTAAACCTTAAAATAAAAGATAAATTTAAAAATTACAAAAGATGGGACCATCATTGAATTGATAAAATGAATATATAAAATGATGCAAACCCCAAAATGATTAAATTTGGACAACCACAAAGTAAGACAAATTCCACCTCCAAGAAAGCTAAATCAAGTCACAATAAACAAAAATAAAAGATAGAAAGAAGGATATGGATGCCACACTCCAAAATAGATGAGAAGGGGGAGTGATAAGTCAGGTTTGAATGCCACAAGATTGAATCAATCTTGATAAATTCTGCAGTTCAATGAAGAACCCAAAAAGAAGTTTCTCTCAATTCTTATAAAAAGATGTTAAAAGTTGTTTCTAAATGCATAAGATGCATATTTATATGCCCTAGGTCTAAACCTTAACAAAAGAAGTGAAAACAAGTTTGTTTGGTATGCCCATTAGCCCAAAATTGGTAATACGCAGACTTAGTGAGCTAATCAACCCATTTAAGACCCAACTGACTCTATCATATGCCCACTATATACTTGGACCACATTAATAATACTTGTGTTGTATGTTTCACCTTCAAGGCTTCTTTTTTTGGCCCCAAAGAACTTGTTTGGTGCAAATATCTTGAATCAATCTGTTAAGTGATTCCTTCATCTTCTTAGCCCTTGACCTTGTCATTGGACCATGTGGAATGTGCAAAGCTTCTTTAATAATTGTCCGCACATTGGCTCCTTAGTTCTCATCATCCCCCCTTCCTTAAAAGGACTGGTCCTCAAATCATCACCTGTGTCAAAGGGAGAAAGGTCAGAAATATTAAATGTAGCACTAACATTGTACTAATCTAGGAGATCCAATTTGTAGGCATTATCATTAACTCTTGCAACAACTTGGAATTAACCATCGCCTCGAGGATGCAACTTGGTACGTCTTTGAGCTGGAAACCTCTCCTTACACATATGCACCCCCAATCTCTTGGTTCAAACATAACTTTCTTGCGCCCTTTGTTTGCCTGAGTAGCATATTGTTCAGTTTGATTTTCAATTTGCTGCCTCACCTTTTCATGCATTTGTTTCACCATTACAACCTTCTTTTAGCCATCGAAGCTAGCTCTCTCATCAATTGTCAAAGGTGACAAATCCAAAGGAGTTAATGGATTAAAGCCATACACAATCTTAAAAGGTGAAAGATTAGTAGTAGAATGCCCATTTCGATTATAAGCAAATTCAACATGTGGCAAACACTCTTCTCAATTCTTCAAATTCTTTTGAATAATAGAACGTAACAAAGTAGACAAAGTTTGATTTACTACCTCTATTTGGCCATCTGTTTGTAGATGGCAAGTAGTTGAAAAGAGACGTTTGGTTCCCAACTTACCCCATAATGTCTTCCAAAAGTAGCTCAAAAAATTTGCATCATGATAAACTATGCTTTTTGACATACTATGTGTAAACGAACTACTTCCTTAAAGAATAAATCAGCAATATTGTTGGCATCATCAGTTTTATGGCAAGCAATGAAATGCACCATCTTAGAAAACCTGTTAACAACAATAAATATCAAATCCCTACCCTGTTTTGGCCGAGGTAGTCCTAATACAAAGTCCATAGAGATATCAACCCATGGTCCACTAGGTATAGGTAAAAAGGTGTACAACCCATGAGGTAAGACCTCAGACTTCGCTTGTCTACAAGTGATGCACTTCTCACAAATTTGCTCAACATCACACTTCATTTGTGGCCAAAAGAAATGTTCACACAAGACATCTAGAGTTTTCCTCACACCAAAATAACCCATCAATCCACCATTATGAGCTTCCCTCACAGCCAACTCCCTTAAAGAGCACATAGGCACACACAATCTGTTCTCTCAAAATAAATACCCATCATGCCTATAAAACTTTCCAAATGCAACTTTCTCACAAACCCTATAAACATTAGCAAACTCAAGATCATTATATTATAAGTCTTTGATATAATCAAATCCTAATAATTTGACACTAAAAGTAGAAATAAGAGAATACCTTTAAGATAATGCATCAGCGACCACATTCTATTTACCTTGCTTATACTGATCACATAGGGGAAGGTTTCAACAAAATTCATCCATTTTTCATGCTTCCTATGCAACTTTCCTTGTCCTTTAAAATGCTTTAAGGATTCGTGACTAGTATGTATGACAAATTCCTTAGGCCATAGGTAATGTTTCCAGGTTTGCAAAGCTCAAACCAATGCATACATCTCCTTATCATAAGTTGGGTAGTTAAGGGTTGTTCAACTCAACTTCTCACTAAAGAATGCAATTAGACATCATTCTTGCATCAAAATAGCTCCAATGCCAATATCTGAAGCATCACACTTAATCTCAAAAGTTTTAGAAAAGACAAGAAAAGCAAGGAATGGTGCAGAACTCAACCTATCCTTAATCAAATTGAATGCATTTTCTTGCTCATCACCCCACTTAAAACCAACATTATTTTTTCACAATTTCATTCAATGGTGTAGCTATGGTACTGAAATCCTTAACAAACCTCCTATAAAAGCTAGCTAAACTACGAAAGCTATGCACATCAGTAATTGTCTTTTGTGTACGCCAACCATGAATAACTCTAACCTTTTCCTCATCAATTGAAATTCCTTTAGCACTAACAACATAACTAAGAAACACAATCTGGTATGTTCAAAAGGAACACCTTTTAAAACACTTGGAACACTTCTCAAATGATCAATATGCTCATCAAAACTTTTGCTATAAATAAAAAATGTCATCAAAATAAACAACCACAAATTTGGCAATGAAAGCATGCAAAACATGATTCATTAAACTCATAAATGTGTTAGGTGCGTTAGTTAAATCAAATGGCATAACTAACTACTCATATAATCCATATTTTGTTTTGAAGGTTGTTTTCCACTCATCTCCCTTATGTATTCTAATTTGATGATATCCACTCTTCAAACCAAATTTTAGAAAACACACAAGAACTATGTAATTCATCAAGCATATCATCTAATCTAGGAATAGGATGTCTATAGTTTATAGTGATTTTGTTGATGGCTCGACAATTAATACGCATCCTCTATGTCCTATCCTTTTTAGGCATAAGTAACACCAGAACAACACATGGACTCATGCTTTCCCTCACATATCCATTAGCCATGGGTTCCTCCACTTGCTGTTGAAGTTCCTTTGTTTCCTCATGATTACTTCTATAAGATGGTCGGTTTGGAATTGAAACACCATGGATGAAATCAATTTGGTGTTCTATTCTCCAAATTGGTGGCAAACCACTTGGAACTGCCTTAGGGAACACATCGTCAAAATCTTGCAAAAGAGAAACTATAACACTTGGAAAAGAAGAGTTAATGCCATTAGTGTTTATTAATGCCTTTTTGTACAACAATACAAACATAGGCTATTTAGAATAAAAAGCTCTCTTGACATCACTTTCTTTTGCAAAGAAACTCTCTTGTTTTCTCTTTTTCTCTTTTGCACTCACTTGTTGCCTTTTCTTTACTGTTTTGGCATTTTCTCTTTTTGCACTCACTTGTACTCCTTTCTTTCCACTACACTCAGTTTCCCACTCTCTTTTCTTTATGCTCTCATTTTTAGTTCTCATATGATCCTTATACACTTATTGAGGTGTTAATGGTACAAGAGTGATTGATTTTCAATTCATTGAAAAAGAGTATTGAATTTTGAACCCATCATGCATCACATGTCGATCAAACTGCCACTACCCAAAAGAATATGATTGGCTTACATTGGCACCACATCATACAAAACCTCATCATGATATTTGTCAATACAAAATGAACCAAAACCTGTTTGTCTACTTTCATTTCTCCATTATCTTTTAACTATTAAAGAGTATATGGTTTAGGATGCTTAGTGGTAGGCAAATTCAATTTTGATACCATCACTTCATTAGCTACATTAGCGCAACTCCCTCCATCTAGGTCATGCTACACACCTTTCCTTGAATATGACATCGAGTGTGAAAGATGTTCTCGTGTTACAGATCATCTTCCTCCTTCTCTTGCACATGCAATGCTTGCCTTATGACTAAGGCCTCTCCCTCCACTAGATATTGTTCTCCATCACTCTTGTCATCATTTGGTGGTAATTCATCATCAAGTTCACTATTGGACTCAATGTCTCCATTTCCCTTCAAGATCATGGTACGTTGATTTGGACATTGAGATGTGATATGCCCCCTGCCCAAACACTTAAAACACTTGATATCTCTATTTTGAGTTTGAAAATCAGAATTAACTTTCTCCTTACCAGAGCTCACATCCTTTCTCTTGGAAGACTCAAATTTAGGTTTGTTATCACTCTTGGAATTATGGTTTGCCTTCTCCTCCTTTTTGTTCAATTTGATTTCTAAGGGAAACTAGCACTCGAATTCTGCCCAACTCACTGCTTCTCCACCTTCATAGTCATATGAACCATATCCTTAAGCTCCACATAATGTTGTAACTAAAAAACATTAGGTATGTCCCTATTTAACCTATGTAAAAATCTTGCCATGGTTGCCTCTCTATCCTCCTCAGCATTTGATATAATCATGGCAATCTCCATCTCTTTATAATAATCCTCAAACTTTTACTGCCTTGAGTAAGTCTCAATTTTTGATACAATTCCCTACAGTATTGATTGGGAATGAATCTCTTTCTCATGATAGTCTTCATTTTTGCCCATATACGAATAGGTCTCTCATGGTTTCTTCTTCTAGCTGAAACAATATGATCCCACCAAATAATTGCACAGTCGGTGAATTCAATAGTTGCAAGCCTAGCTTTCTTCTTTTCAGAATAGTCATGACAATCAAAGACTAACTCCACTTTCTTTTCCCACTTTAAATAGGCTTCAGGATCATTCTTCCCTTGAAATGATGGAATGTTCATCTTAATGCTTCCCAAATCACAATCATATATGCATGTCTTCCACCAATTCTCCTTCGACTTCTATTATTGTTAAATTTGTCAAATAAGTCATCATCATCAAAATCAACATCATCCCCTTTGTTATCATCATAAAACTCACTCAACACTCAACATCATCTCTCTTAAATTGGCTTTTGTTATAATGAGCTCACCTTCCTACCTTATACCACTCAAATTTGCTCTTTAGGCTCTTTAAAGAACTAACCAAATAAAACCAATATAATTTAACCTGAAGCGATGAACTCACAAGAATGTAACAAATTGACAAATTTAAAATGATTGATAAGAACTCAGAAAACACAGTAGGAATGATAAACTAATAGGTGTTCACTCGATAAGATAGTGACGACTGTACTTAAGAAACAAAAGAGCTAGTCTGGTTATGTTTGTAAGAAGAAACTTAGAAAGATAATCTGATCAACTAGTGTTTAAGTTTTAATAAGGCTAACCAGATTCTGATTTGCACCTTTCTTTCTTTATTTCTTTTTTGTTGTTTTTTTACAAATTAGAATATAATAACTTGAGTAGGAATCTGCACAATGTTACCCAAAATTTCAACCCAATAATCAAATGTTGGAATGAGCTAAAGCACAAATAAACACTTAAGGATATGAAGAGTCACAAACAAACAAAGAACACAAATGGAGAATTTGCCCAGAAATTGAATCAGACCAGAAAATGCATAACTAACAATGGGAAAATGAAAAGACACAAAGAATCAAGAACACAATCTGCAGAATCTGCCTAGAAAAATGAATTCGAATAGAAAATAAAGAACTAACAATGGGAAAACAAAAAGACACAAAAGAAAAGGAACACAATATGTAGAATTTTTTTTAATAGATAAGAAAAAAGAGTGAATCCATCCTGATTTAGAGGCCAAAGCTCTAATACCATCTGATGTAAACCCCAAAATGACTAAATCTGGATAGCTGCAAAGCAAGAGAGATTCTACTTCCAAGAAAGCTAAATCAGGTCACAACAAACACAAATAAAGGATAAAAAGAAGGATATGGATGCCACACTCCAAAATAGAAGAGAAGAGGGAGTGATAAGTCAGGTTTGAACCCCATAAGATTGAATCAATCTTGATAAGTTCTGCAGTTCAATGAAGAACCCAAGAGAAGTTTCCCTCAATTCTCATCGAAAGATGTCAAAAAAATGTTTATGAATACATAAGATGCATATTTACATGCCCTAGGTCTAAACCTGACAAAAGAAGTGAAAACAAGTTTGTTTGGTATTCCCATTAGCTCAAAATTCGTAATAAATAGCCTTAGTGGGCTAATAAGCCCATTTAAGACCCAACTGACTCTAATATATGCCCATTAAGTACTTGGACCTCATTAATAATACTTGGGCTATATGATCCACCTTGAAGGCTTCTTTTTTGGCCCAAAATAACTCGTTTGGTACAAATATCTTTAATCAGCCCATTAAGTGCTTCCTTCATCTTCTTAACCCTTAACCTTATAATTGGACCATTTGGAATGTGCAAAGGGTCTTTAATAACTGTCCTCCTTGATTCTCATCATAAAAACTTACATATATTAATAAAGTAGATAAGATGAAACCAAATTTATTAATTATAGTAATCTTAATTGTACAAAATTGATTGTCCAAATTATTTTACAAAAAATGATATAATTTGAAAAAATCAAGATAAAATTATGATGGAGACTGGAGAGTGAAGAAGGTAAAGATTAGTTAGACTAAGAGAGTAGCTAATCATTGTAGCCAAGATCATCAATAGTTTGCATCATTTCATTCAGTATATGTAAACATTATATTTAGTAATGTAATATTAAAATTAAGGAACATTAAGGACATGACAATATTTAATAAAAAATTAAATATACCTTCATTTTCAAATATTTTATCAAAATATTGTTCACTTAATCGATGAGTATGAATGGTCAACTCTGCATTAATACATGTGGCTATATTAAAGGAAGATTAAAAAATATTAAGACAATATAAAAAGACAAAATTGGTATATACAAAAACGAATTTACAATCAGTATCTTCATCATTTAACCAACTTTAGGCATATATAAGGGCTTACACAGTATGACGATGAAGTCGAGCATGATGAAGACTAATAACCTGACCACTAGTACTAAAAGCAGACTCCAAAGCAACAACAGATGATGGAATTGCTAATAAGTCTCATGTAATTATTTGCACGATTGAAAAAGTTATTTCCTCAACTCTTCCACCATAATAATACATCAATCTACACATTATCAACTTCGACCACAAAATCTTTAATTAAATATTTATCTAACTTCATCTTATTGTACAAAGTCCTAGCCATTTTTTTGTTCATAAATTTTGAAAGTGAAAGTAACAAACTACTTTTAAAAAATGATATTGAACCTGAAACTGAAGCCAGAGTTGAACACTTGAACTAATGCTATCTAGATCATCAATTTTGTCCATTCAGATTTGATAGTCATTAAACAATTCATACCAAAATTTTTTAATGACATCTATGTGCACTTGGGCTCGATCATTATATATAAAAGTAACCCTCCATCTTATATCTTAGGTCCAACATAAATAAGACTACAACAACATGTCTAACCATATACTAATAAGAATTCATCTGCTCCATCATCTACTTTATCATAACCAAAATAACCTCATTGAAATCAAACATTCAATTAGATAAAGCACTCTTTATCTCACACATAATGCTAAAGCAACATTGTGAAGTTGGATATTTTGTTCCTAAGAACAATTCAGTCACATTATAAAATAATTCTAACGCATAAAGTTCTTTAGCTAACTCCCATTGCTCTTTTGTAGGCATGCAAGTGTACTAAGAGTCTTTTTGTCTTATCCTAGTAAACAAAACATCATATTGGATTGCTGACTACAACATCTTGAAGGTTGAGTTCCATCTAGTTGGATAATCCAAATCTAACATCTTCGTACTTAGAATGCATAGAAATTGTGCAATTTCTTCAATGTTCTCAACTCTTTTAGGTGTTTCACTTCAATATACTACACTATTTCAAATTGAATCTATTCCTTCCTTTATGACATCCTATCCATCCTTTATAATCAAGTTTAGAATATATGCAAAACAATGCATATGGAATAACTTGCCACTAACCAACAAGCTCCCAACCTATATCTTATTCTTCAGCTTTTCAACCATAACATAATTCGTTCTACAATTATTGACTATTATGGTGGAAAATTTGTTGTTGATATTAAAATCCATCAAACAGTCTCCGAACATGACTGCCAACCTTTCACTTGTATTTTGTTCCGACATATAAATGAACCTATCATGTACAAATATTACCAACATTAATCATAATATAATGAAAAAGTAAATGATAACAATATTAAAGAATATAAATTATCAGAAAATTTTATTGTGTAAAGTCTGATCATTGTCAACATACTATGTCGTCATATAACCTTTCTTTTGTTTATCAGTTGTCCACATGTCTATTGTAAAGGCAATCCATCCTTCATTACTCGATAATGCTTTTAAAACCTTTTTCTTCTTATCCTCGTATATCTTCATAATGTCCTTCTTTAATATATTATGACTTGGATCCTTGAAGGTTGATTGTAGTGAGTTGCAAAACATCCTAAATCTTTTAATGCCAACCCTATATAATGGATGTTTATCAGAAATTACCATAGAAGCCATAAAAAATCCTTGATTTGTTTATGTTATAAGATGCTGCAGTCATTTCATTCTTCCCTCTTGTAAGGTTAGGGGTTAAAAATGTTTGAGGTCCTAATACGATCTTCCTTTTACTACTCAAATCCACATGTCTCTTTAAATGAGAGGTTCCATCTTTTGAACTCTTAACCAATATCTTATGATAATATTTAGATCCAGCTTTTTCTACTCCAGCCGTCAAGCTAGTCTTATTGAAATGATTCCAAACCTCACTTTTAATTGAGTTTGAGTTTTAACTTCTACTATTAACTTATGTCATCACTTGGTACGGAATTAAGAGTTTGCACTTCTATCTTCGGTACTAGATTAGTACTCTCTACTGCAGGAATATGCTTATCCATCTAAAACAATCATCATATAAATGCTTAAGGTTAAAAACAATCAACATATAAATGCTTGGGGTTAAAAACAATCGATATATAAATGCTTAAGGTTAGAAACAATCAACAAAAAATTTCACGAGGTTAAATTATTTTGTTGCTTCCTTGGTGTTTTATATGGATGTCCATATAAGCATTAATAAAATGAGGGTATATAAATATCAAGACAATTACCTCTTACTTTTTCTTGAATAAAATAAACCTAGATCAAAACACATTGCTTGAATGGAATGATATATTAACATTGCCTAGCAAATGAAGACATGTTAAAAGCACCAATTCACGTAACTCTACATATTAGAAATTAGAAAAGAGTCTTACAAAAAGAGAACAACTTTTTTATAAACAAAACACTGATCATCTAATTTCTTCTAAACTAAAAGTCAACTATAGAGACTATAAATTATTAACTAATTTAATACCAATAATTAGGGAATTATGTTTAGTTAATTTTGGCAAGCCTAATGATTTCTTGTATAACCCTTTTACAACTATCTAATCTTAAGAGGCCCAAGATGTAACACCACATACCCCTGGAAGGATATGCAGATATCACCTAAAAAAGGACTGAAATATACTAAGTTATATTTGATTTAAAGTAGAATTTATCCAGTACACTGAGTTTATCCAACACACGCTTCGATTCCAAAACCATTCTGAATTAAGGTTATCATATTACAACCATTAACAAAATAGTACATATCATAAAAATGGTGTTTACAAAATTAAGTTCAAATCAACCATGTAATACAATGTTTACAAACTTTTGAAAAAACTACATCAAGTCATATATTATGTTATTTATAACTCAAACAACCCAAAACAAACTGATCAACTCAAACAAAACAAAATCTTCATTGACCACTGCTGCTATCTTTATCCCAGTCTTGATACCTTCTATCTGAACGTACAGGGGGCAAATTCACTGTGCTAAGCATATAGCTTAGTGGGGAATAACTAAATAGGATACATAATTATAGTTGTCTATAAAATTTGATTGATGTTGACATATACAAATCAAATCACATTTCGAGCAATATGCACCTCATATAAGAATAAATCAAATCAGAGTAGAATGTATCTGCTTTAGGGTAAAAATCATAAGTATCAGAATATAATAACATAATATCAAAAATAGATTTTAAAAGTATTAGAATAGAACTTGTTTGTATCAAAATAGAATTTGTTTATATCAAAACAGAGCTGAGCTGAGCAAACCATTTAGAACAGAGCTGAGCAAATAATAAAATTCAAAACAAGTTAGTCTGCTAATCCTTTTTATAGAAGTGTGTAACGGGACCAAAGTAGAAGATATTGGTATCTAAAATAAAAGAGACTTAAGTCTCTGAAATAGAAGACACAAAAGTGTATGAAATTAGAAGACAATGAAGTTTCTAATCAAAGAAGACACCTTAGTGTCTAATTACATAAGTAGCTGCTAACCCTTCTAGGCATGTCCATTCACCCATGACTAGGGCCTAGGTAGTTTTAAAGCAAACCATTTCGGATTTTAGGATTTTATGCAAAAGATGAAGTACAATATATGTCTTTATTCTATTTGGTTTCAATTGAATTTATTCATTGACATTTACATAACATACTTATAAATACAAATATGTGCAATTATGCATCAATAGAAGTGTTGAGTCATCACACTTTATGTATAGGCACATAATTAGAAAGCACTTCCAATTCAACCCTAACTATCAAACTCCTTGGACAACTGATGGTATGGAATTATCACAATATTATCGCAGAAATTCCCAATTCCCAAATATCCATATCCAATTTATAATACATAAGCCTTTGGAACTTATTCATTCATGATCACACCAAGCAATTCAACACTGTATTCATCATTATTAAACCATACATCCTTTATGTTATCATCTCAATTAATAATGCATAATTAAACTAACTATTACTCAATTGCATCGAATACCAATTTAAGTTCAAACATACCTTAAACAAGTCCATTTAAGTCCTATTGTACCTAATAACTTAACTAAACCTTATATAGTTCATCAATTGCACAAAACCCCCTTTTTCACCTTCCTAACCATTTCCCACAATTGTGGGATAAGTGAACCAAAACCTTCAAACAACTATTTTCATAGGACAAGTTTTTAGATCAGTTTTGTATGGCCATTCTGACCTAGAAACTGACATTTTTTAGACAATATGTTCTTTTAAACAAATGTTCTTCTATGTATTAAGTTTCAAAAGAAATAAAGTTAATGCAATTTGGTTCACTATTATGAGAGTTATATCCAAAATAATATAGATTGTTCTTAACCGTGGACAACAACCAGACCCCACTTCAAGCCAAATTTCAAAACCCTTAGTGACAAAAATCAAATTCAATTCCTTACTAAAAGTTATAGATATATATATCTAATTTAATCTTAATTTAAAATCATCCCATTTTGATGTCTACAGTCAAGATATGGCAATAATACTGATGCTTGTTTAGTAGACCCACTCCTTCTAACAAGTATCCAGCATTTATTAAGTTTTTAACCTCAATTCTTCGTTATTTTAGTACACATTTTATCCACTTCAGACATCAAACAATACATGTTCTAACATGCTACCAAGTATAGTATTACCTTACCTCTTTAAACTTCAAAGAACAACTCCAAATCACTTCAAATATCTAACTACACCAACACTTCCTAGCAATAAGCTTTTATCTAAGATTAAAGTACAACTTTCAACACCAATAAGATAATAACACATAAAATTACAAGACCATCTTCATGATAAAATAACTTACAAAGCTTCCAAGTGTTGATGATTCAAACTTCAACAAAATTCTAGAAGTTGAGAAAAAGAGAGAGTGGTTTTCGGTGGACAAACTGCACGAGTGTCGCAAAATCACCAAATGACTTATGTGATTTAGCGCTTATTAGTACTAGGTGTCATTACCACCATATGACACTTAACACCACAGTATAAAGTCCATTTTCCCACTATTTAAGCTGCCATTTGTAACACTTTAATTAAGGCACTTGTCTTTTTATTATGCTACCAGATATCACACAATGGATGATCCCAAATGTCAATATATAAACTATGCCAAATGTCACTAACTTATAGGCTTAATCATTCTAATTTTCATGTACCAACTTAACTTGTCTCTTGACCATTTTCTAGTCCAGATGTATATTTAAATACCTTAATTCTCTAATGACTTCAATTAATTCCAATTCACTAACTATGGTCCATCAATACCAAAATTCAAGTCACTTGCCTTTCGTTTTCAAATCATAGCACAATTTTAACTCATATCGTACATTTACTTTCATACATAAGTACCATTTCATCTAAGGTATATTTTAGGGCTTTAAAATTCTCTACTCCTTGAAAAAAATTTCATCCTTGAAATTTATACCTAATTAAAATAGTTGAGGATACTAAGGTCTCATGGTCTCTTTTGGTTCCTATGTTGCTTCTTTAAGTCCATAGTATTGCCAAAGTACTTTCATGAAAGGTATTTGCTTGTTCCTGAGGTATTTGACTTCGTTGGCTAACATGGACACAAGCCCTTCTTCATAAGAAAAATTCGATTGTACTTGAATTTCTTGCATAGGAATCTTATGTGTATCATTAGACTGATATCTTCTCAACATGGAAACATGAAATACATTATGTAAATTGGCCAATTATTCAGGAAGAGGTAATTGATAAGCTACTGGTCCGATTCTCTTAAGAATCTCATATGGAACAATATATAGTGGACTGAGCTTACCTTTCTTACCAAACCAAAGTATATTCTTCCACAGTGACACTTTCAAAAACACCTTATCAAATACTTGATATTCAATACCTTTCCTTTTTAGATCAGCATAGGACTTCTACCTATCATTGGCAGTTTTTAACCTATGTTGAATAACTTGAATTTTATCTTCAATATGTTTCACAATACCAGGCCCGATCATCTTGTTTTCACTCAATTCAGTCCAACACACTGGAGTTCTACATCTTCTACTATACAACACTTCATAAGGTGCCTACCAATGCTAGTCTAATAACTATTGTTGTAAGCAAACTCCTTTAGAGCCAGATAATTATCCTAACTTCCTGAAAACTCTAACACATAACCTTGAAGTGTATCTTCTAATATCTGTATAACCCGTTCAGATTGTACATCTATTTGGGGATGGAAAGCAATATTGAACTTAACTTGAGTTCCTAAAGCCTTTTGTAGTCTTTTTTCCAGAATCTCAAAGTAAATCAAGGATCACGATCAGAAATAATAGATATCGGTACTCTGTGCAGTCTCACTATTTCATTCATATATAAGTCCACAAGCCTATCTAAAGAATAGTTAGTAAAAACAGACAAAAATGAGTAGACTTGGTGAACTTATCCACAATCACCAATACAACATCATGCTTCCTTTAAGTAAGAAAAATTCCAATGACAAAATCCATAGTAATGTTATCCCATTTCTATTGAGGAATAGAATAGGATGTAACAAACCAGATGGAACCTGATGTTTAGCTTTAATTTGTTAACTTGTCAAACACTTAGCTACGTAATCCACAACATCTCGTTTCATACCCGACCACCAGTAATGCTGCTTTAGATCTTAATTCATCTTATTTTCACCCGGATACATAGTGAAAACAGTATTATGAGCCTCAAATAACAACTTCTTTTTTAGTTTATCTTTAGCTGGCACATATAACTAACCTTTATAATGCAATTCACTATCTCCATTCACGAAAAATCAAGTTGTTTACCTTCCTGAGTAGCCAAGATAAGTTGTTGTAACTTATCATTAGCCTTATGAGCATCACAAATCTCTTGTCTCAAACTTGGCCTAGCTTTCAATTAAGCTATCAAAGCTCCATTAGATACAAGTTCCCATTCACTCTACTTTACTGATAATGCTGAAATGGTCTTCTAACTCAAGGCATCAACCATGACATTAAACTTACCTAGATGTAGTTCACAATACAATCATAATCTTTAAATAGTTCCAACTAACATCGTTGTCTCAGATTGAGTTCTTTCTGGGTAAGCAGATACTTTAGACTCTTATGATCTGTGAAAATTCTACAGCTTTCACCACACAAGTAGTGCCGTCAAATTTTCAAGGCTATTGTGAGCTCCAAATCATATGTAGGGTAATTTTGTTCATGTGACTTTAGTTTTCCATCCTACATCAAAACATAACCCAAACCATTTATAAATGCATCACTAAACATAACATACTCCTTACTAGAAATAGGTTGAGCCAATATAGGAGCTTCAGTAAGTATACTTTTTAGTTGATCAAAACTATTCAGACATCTATTAGACCATTCATACTTCACTCTTTTTTGTAATAGTTTAGTTAAAGGAGATATTATCATTGAGAACCCGTTCACAAACTGGCAATAATAATAAGCTAAACCTAGAAAACTTCTCACATCTGTTGCATTCCGTGGTGCCTTCAAGTTAACAATTGCTTCTATCTTACTAGGATCAACTCCAATCCTTTAAGCAAAGACAACATTTCCTAGAAAAGATACCTCTTGAAGCCAGAAATCAAACTTGCTCAGCTTAGCATACAACTACTCTTCCCATAGGGTCTATAACACAATTCGAAGATGCTCAGTATGGTTATGTTCATTCTTAGAATAGACCAAGATATCATCTATAAAGACCATAACAAACTAGTCTAAATAAGGCCTAAATACTCTATTCATTAGATCCATAAATGTCATTGGTGCATTAGTTAACCCGAATGGCATTACCAAGAATTCATAATGTCCATAACTGGTCCTAAATGAGGTCTTTGATATGTCCGCTTCCTTTACCCGAAGTTAATAGTACCTCGATCATAGATCTATATTTGAAAACACTCCTGCATCTTTCAACTGATCAAACAAGTCTTCAATCCTTAGCAACGAATACTTGTTCTTTACTATGACACTATTTAATTGCCTGTAATCGATGGACATCCGTAGTGTACTATCCTTCTTCTTAGCAAACAAGACTGGAGCTCCCCATAATGAGACAAGGGGTCGAATGAACCCTTTATCCAGAAGCTTTTGTAACTGTACCTTTAACTCCTTCAATTTAGTAAGAGTCATTCTGTACGATGCTCTAGATATAGGAGTAGTGCCAAGTGTGACTTCAATAGACAACTCGACTTCCCTTTCAAGAGGGATTCCAGGTAATTCCTTAGGAAACACATTTGGAAATTCATTCACCATCAGAATATCTAGCAATTTACCACCTTCCTTCTTAGAATCAAACACAAAAGCTAGATAAGCTTCACGTCCCTTCCTAAGGAGCTTTTGGACTTGCATAGCAGATACCACATTAGCTAAAGAACTAGTGCAGATGCCATGTAATACTATTTCAGGTTGATCAAGCTTCCTAAGCATAACTGTCTTAACATTACAATCAACCACTGCCTAATGATTGGACAACCAATCCATACCTAGAATCAAATAAAATCCATGAAAAGGCATTCTAATAAGATTTGCTACATATTCATTTTGTTGGAACCCCACTACGGTGAGACACGGGTCCGACGTCCTACATGATATCTGGACGCGCAACCCACGAGGGAGGGATTCCTCACCACGATGGAAAACTTGATTCGGCATTAAATTTGCAAAAAATATGAACCTTGTGCTTATAACCTTGCAGGGTCCTTAGCTGTAACTCCACATTCGTGGCTAGCGCACACTATTTAAAAACCAAAATCATAAGTTGACTTATTCATATAAGTTGTAGCTCTATGCATCAAGTTCGTTTTGGAACAAGAATCACCTCAAACGGAGTTGTATAACTCAAGTTATGCTCAAAAGTCTAAAAGAGCTCATACTCCAAATATGATCTCCAAACCGACCCCTAACTTATTTTAATGCAAACTTTTTCAATTTAACTCCAAATGGTACAAATTTTTTAGAGAGAAAGATATATGTCTTAGGAATCTAATGGTTTAAGTCTCACCTCAATTGGAGGTCGGATGAGGGATTTATTCCCAAAAGAATAGATCATGTTCGAACCCTAAATCAATTTGAAACTCGTTTGGCGCAATCACCATAACGTTCGATTTATGAATTTGATTTCGTTCATTTTTGGACCATTTGAAAGTAGACATCTAGATATACAACTTTCATGAAGACCACAAAATGCGATTCGGCCTCTAACAATTTCGAAATTCAGCATCTTTCCCGTAGATGTCCGTTAAACGGACATCCATGTCCGTTTAACGGACACGTTCGGGTGAAAGTGGCTCAAATGATCCGAGAATGTCCGTTAAACGGACATGCAAGTCCGTTTAACGGACATGGGCAGTCTAAGGGGTGTTTTTGCACCCAAGGCTATCTGTTTAACGGACATCCATGTCCGTTTAACGGACATGGGATTTCCCAAAACTTCAATGCTTCTCCCAATCCTCTCACCTTCAACCTAACTTCATAACTATTTATACACTTCCTAAATTTATTCATTCCAAAGTGTTGGACCCCGTTTTTGGAATCCAACCTCGAATAAAAAACCATAACACTTACTAACCTGCTTCTTATTTCGATAAAACCAATATCATATCATATCCATATTTTCGTGACCTACTCACGTATATCACTTTTCGAGCTAAGACATCTTTTATGAGTAGTGCTAACTCATAATCATTTCATATAGACCAAGTCATACTGGGCTTAGCAAATCCTCTGCCCTAACTTGAGTACGCCTTGTACCTCATGTAAGCACACACCCTTTAAGGTGATATCCTCAAAGACAAATCATCTTTCACTAGACAATCCACATCACTTTAGTATCAGCACATTTGCCTCTATGTCTATCTCACTGTATTCCATGTTCTTGGCACAGATCCGCCTAATTCATCCATCTTTCTTTTAATCCTACTAAATTGTCAAATTTCTATTTTACCCCTTTCACTTAAGCCTTAGGCCTTAAAACCTTAAATGCCATGACCAAAATACCCTTATACATTCTTACCATTTTTAATACAACCAAACCATAAAATAAATTCTACCACCATTTACATAGCAAGTAGGTCCAAAATTTTATCCATCAACCCTCATAATTTATTTAAATCATGCTTAATTCAATACGAAAAATTCAGGGGCCAACAACTCTCCCCCTCTTAAAAAGAATTTCTTCCTCGAAATTCTTATCTGACCGATAAGGAGTGCAGGATATTCCCGCAAGGCAGATCAGATGGTTTGTATAAAGATTGATCAATGAAAGAACTGATGAAAAGGGAGTATGTAATGATTCGAAAGCGAGTATTGGAGTCTTATCCCTAGCAGAGACTCAAGTAAAAGAGGTAAAAGATACTACTGAGAATGTATGTATTTTTGATTTGATATAAAGGATCCAACTATGTGAGCGGATTCCTAAAGTTGAGGAGCCAAGGTGATTGTTTGCCTTAGATTGACAAGAATTTTGAGGAAATTGAGCTGTGAATATTGTGATGAATTGGGATAAAGTAATGATGAGTCTCCATGTGTGTGAGAGAAAAGTTGGAAAGATGAGATAAAGAATAGATATATATATGAATGGAAGATCAATAGGTTGAATTTGAAATGATGATTGGTCCATTTGTCTCAATCTGAGAAAAAGGAATGTAGAAATGAAATGAGATTGTAAGCTTCACGATTTCTTTGGTGTATGCCAACGTTTTGGTTCAATGGTTGAACTCCGAGTTCGGGGCTCATCATGTCTGGTAGCAGAGCAAGAAAAGATTTCAGCGAACCACGCTTCAGTATGATGATATTTTTGAAACGAGGATAGGTTCCGGAATCGGGGCCCAGCATTTGCGGTATCAAAGCAGGTTAGTAAGTGTTATGGTTTTTGATTCGAGGTTGGATTCCGGAAACCGGGTCCAACACAAAGCCTAAACACTTCATAACACTTCAAACTCCAAGTTCAACTCACCAACTTCACAATTTCCAACTTAATTGGTTCATCAAACCATGGATTTCAATCATTTGTCAATCAAAGTTATCATAAATTCATAAGCTATATGAACAACCAATATGGACTTTAACTGTTATCTTTCAATTCTCATAACTTCTTGCTCCAAATCCTAAAAATTACATATTATACCTCAAATGGAAAGATAACAAGATGCTCTACAACTTTCATGAAGGATGTAAAAGTTAATTTCATCATTAAGCAAGGTAAAAAGTCACTCAAAAGCACTGCTCATAAGAGGTCCAATGAAACAGTAACATAGTTATATGAACAGTGACTAAATGCATTCTCAACCTCATAACTTCTTAACCCTAAGTCCAATTGTGGCAAATTATATATCATTGGAAAGTTCTAAACCTCTACTACAATCTTCAAGAAGACTTCCCGATCCAATTCAAGCCCTAAGAGGGTCTAAAACCTAAGAGAAGTTTATATCAAATTTTACAAAAATTTTGACAGCACCTCCCTTGAAAATTCAACTAACCAAACTTCAATCCTAGCTCCACCACCTGCATAAAACTCAATATCCAACCTCATTCAACATAATTCAATCCTAAAGTATCTCTAAGCACAATTCCAGGGCAACAACCGCACTCCTAGACATCTATTCCATTCCAAAATATAAAACCATACAATCTCAATCCTTCTTTTTGTCAATTAATGCCATACAACAATACATGTTTATAAAATGAATACAAGATACATTTAAAATTCAAACTCTTACATTTACATAGAGATAAGTTGATACAAAGCTTTAGAGGGCATTTTAGCCCAAATACATCAAAGTCACAAGAACAAAATACAAGGTACATCATTAGTTCCAAAATGCTATCTAAAGCCTTGTTTTCTAACATATGATTTCAAAACCCAAAAATGCATCGGAGTAATGCCTCATTCCCAATGCGGTGTCTCAGTTTCTCGCTCATGACCTGTGGAGGGGAAAATGGGGGGTGAGCTCGACAGCTCCGTGGGTAAAAGCTTAATAATTAAGAATAAACATGCCAAAATCCTTTAGCAATTTATTCTCAAACAATTGAACTAAAGCATCTTCGCCATAAAGCAATTCTTCATCAACATCAAATTATCAAAGGCATTTACCAAACAACATAACATACAGGAACAACTTAAACAAGCATATCGCATATTCACACATAAGTTGATTTGGGTAGGTCCAACAGGACGTACTACACATTTTCGCAAAGCGGTCATGTGTAGCTGTAAACACATGAGGGAGTCTATGAGGAACTCCGTGGCCACTAGCGAGCAGGCGGGAGAAGCCTATGTAGGTGCACCTATCACATAAAGGACCACCCTAAACCCATAGAAACATGCAAATCACAACATTCACGCATAATCGCCCAAAAGGGCATTTCTTTCGAAATCATATAGTTGAATCTTTTTCATAAAGCATTTTCATCCAAAGACATATACTACAAGTTTAAACCATGTTAAGAATGATAAAAACAACATTGACAATTCATTGCGAGGCAAACAATAGCATTTATTATAAAAATTCTAACATGCTTATTAACTTTATTATTAAGAAATCACCCACCTTAATCCTTTAACCTTGAAGTCCATCAATTGGCCTTTCTTCTTGCTCTAATAACCTCTCTTCACCTTCATCAAGCAATAATAACCCAATTACCATGTGATATCCCAAAATTAGACAATCCTAGGAGAGGAAAACATGGAATTGAACCTACCTAACTTTACCCAAGCTATAAGCATCAAAACCCACTCATAAATCCAAAGAATTTTACATTTTTCTTACCTTAAGGAGAGACCCACGAAAATTCCTCTCTCTCTTGACTTTGATGAACACTTAATCCTTTCTTTCTCTTCTCCTTCTTAAGCACTCTACTACTCTTCACTAAGCAAGAAAATCATAAAGGCCTAGCCTCTTTCTTCTTCTTCTTCTTCTTCTTCTTATCCCAAACTCTCCCTCTCCCTTATCTCTTGATATTTTCGTGACTCTACTTTCACTAGCCTTAACACATGTCTTTTTAAGTTAAAACCTAATCTCCAACTCATCAAAACTATGTAGTTTTAACCTTTCTTCTAAAAACTAACAAGTCACAAACTTCCTCTTCATTTCATACGAAAACTACATATATTCCTTCCTTATTTTTTTTAAATTTTCGTGACCCATCCCTCACTCATATGACTATTTCACTCTTTGCTTCAATTAATGACAATTAAAAGGGCTAAAAGCCCATCTTTAGAAACCTTAAGCCTTAAACATATGCAAATTCCCTACACCATCTTATTCTTTTTAAATTCTAAGAACTTTATCAAAATTCTAATTTAAACTAATCCTTCATTTAACTATCATCCCTCTAATCACTATAAACCTCAATTTAGTCCAACAAAAGGAAATTTCAAATTAAACCTAAAAAATAAATTAAGCATGCTTAATGCGAATCGGGCCCCAACACATTTCCTTGGATCATAATAGGACAATTCCTACACACCTAATTAGCCAACACACTATTACCTAGAGGATTAGTCGCATGAATATCATATTTTAACTACTCTATAGGCATCTCATTATCAAACATTTCTCTTATACAGATATAAGAATGAGTGGATCCAGGATCAATGAAAGCATACATTTCATAATTAAAGGGAGAAACAATACCAACAATGACTTCAGGTGCATCCTGATCCTTGCAAGCTTTCAATTCATAAGCTTTAGCTGAAGTAGAAGGTACAACTGGTCGATCCACAGTTTTTCAATTAGGTACTTGGATTAGGTTTGAACTGACTAGATCCTCCACAACCTCTACCTTGTCCTCTGATTCTAGCAGAATATAAGAGACCTCCCTATTAGCTTGCAATGTTTGGGACTGTCTCATAGGGCAGCTAGCTATTAGTTGCTCCATACTGCCATATCTGAGACATGATTCATAGAAGTTAGAACTATTTGAAGTGATAAGAATTAAGGTGAAAGTTAGAAGTAGAATGAAAGCCAAAAATGAAGTTGCATTTGTGTAGTAAGTTGATGGGGAATAGGTACATAGGTGTATATTCTGTTATTGGTATTCATGATTAATCATGGATTATAAATTTCTGTATAGATGATATTGATTTGAAATGAAGTTGAGAATGAGGAGTAAATGAAGTAGAAAAGGTGATCTTAGTATGATTTGTGTTAAGGAAAGATTGTGAAACAAAATGGATGGTTGATCTGGAAAATATTTATGGAGTATGCTTCAGTCTTTTAGCCACAACCTTTTCTCTAGTTATTTAAACGAGATGATTCTTGATTTAGATTAAACTAAAAACATAAGGAAACATTTATTATGAGATATCGAATTTCAATTATGTCTCTAAGAGTCTTAAAATGTGTCATGAAGTGAGAATTGAGTGTAGTACATTGGTGGATAAATGTAAAATTCATCTTTAGAATTTAGGGGAAAATTGGGATTGATCTAGATAGATTTTGGCAAAGTTGCCTTCTTGAAGTTGTAGATATTTATTATATATTTCCAACGGTATATAGTATGAGAATTTTGGACATTGGAGTCGAAATTCATGCCTAAAACATCTTTTGTGCTATTGTTCATAAACTTCTTCTGGATTACTGTTCACCTTACATTTTCTATTCCATTTTTTATCCTTTATAAGATGGAATTTGTCTTTAAGGTCCTCATTAAAGTTGTATCTCTTTAAGTCCTCTTTCAAACCATCCAAAGAACACCTAAATCAGATATCTATAGAGGAATTTATCACAATTGCAAGCTTCCTCTGTGTTACTGTTCATAAACTTCTTCTGGGTTACTATTCACCATACATTTTCTGTTCCATTTTTTATCCTTCAGAAGATGGAATTTGTCTTTGAGGTCTGCATGAAAGTTGTAGCTCTTGAAGTTCTCTTTCAAACCATCTAAATAATACCTAAATCAGATATTTTTAGAGAAATTTATGACAATTGCAAGCTTCTTCTGTGTTACTATTCATAAACTTCTTCCGGGTTACTGTTCATATTACATCTTCTATTCCATTTTTGATCCTTCAAAAGATGGAATTTGTCTTTGAGGTCTTCATGAAAGTTGTATCTCTTTAATTCCTCTTTTAAATTGTTGGGCCCTAAATTTTTATTGATTTTATTAAGTATGAATTGATTAAATTTTATGGTCTTGTTAGATAAATTATTTTGTTTGAATTTTAATTAGCATGCCAATGTTAGTACGAATTGTTGCTTGGATTGATGGAATTAGAACTATTAAATGAAGAAATTAAGATTAAGTTAGAGTATAGTATGGTGTAAGTTAAATTGAAGAAGTAAAAATGCATAAGGGGTAAAATTGGAAGGTCACTTAAGGTTAGAAGGCTAAGGCTTATGTTAGAGGGTAAGATGGACATTTGTATGCTTGATAAGAGTAGAAATTAGAAGAAGTAATTTTTTTCTTGTTTGAGAGGTGAGTATCGTGGAAGAGAGGAAGAAGAAGAGAAAAAGAGAAAAGCTAGTTTTTTGGAATATCTTGAAGTGCTTGAAGACTTTGAGGCTAAAACAAGTAAGTATAAGCATTAACCTTTCTTGATTTTTGGATGAAGCATAGTTAGGGTTAGTTAGAAGTGAAAACATGGTTGAAAGTGTGTATGAAGTTGTGGATGAATAGTTTATAAAAATGTTTAATCTTTTGGTTAATGATCAAGAGTAGTTTATGAATTGGTTTGAGAATGATTATGGGCTGAAAATGAAGTAGAAAGGATGGGTTTGTGTTAATATGGGTTGTATATGAAAGGGGGGAAGTAAAATGGTGAAGAATGTCAAAAACATGTTCTCGGAACATGTTTCTAGAGAAGTTTGCCGCTGCGAGCTCAGCCTTCGCCGTGGCGAACTCAACTTTCCTGCACAGACATATTTTGGTATTTTGGACATAACGTTTTGTGTAGATGTCCAAATGAGATAATTTTTGATTTGGTGTAAACTAGAGACATAGGGATACAAATGGTGTGAAGGATTTAAGTCTAAATTCACTCTCTAAGAATCTCAATGTTTGGATGGAAATCGAGCGTTGAATTTTGTTTCATGCATAAGGATAGTCCGAAATTGTTTAGGTAGAAACTTTTCGATTATTGGACCAAATTGAGTGGAAATTTGGTTATTGTTTAAGGAAATCAAGCGAGGCAAGTGAGGCAAGAAGAGCAAGAGGAAGGACACATTTGAGCAAGTAACAAGCATTCAAGGTGGGTTACAATTTTATGATTTAGTAATAAGCCATAAATGTTTTCTTTCAAATGATGGAAATAAATGCTTTCAACTACTTCATGAATATGCATTATAACTCTTTGAATGCTTTGAAAAGTGTTAGGTGTTTGGTATGAGCTTATGGTGTTGATGATTTATGACAAGAACATGAACATGATTTTTGAAAAGATATTATGTTTGAAAAAGATCAAGTTTCGAAAATTTGCCATTTTGGGCGACAAGTTTACAAGATTATGAAATACATGTTATGTGAGTTTGGTTGGTCCATTCTGTTGTTAAGAGCACTTCGAATAAAGGCTTCTCCAGCCTACCTGCTAGTGGCATGGAGCTCTTTCATGGACTAGCTCATGTTCATGACTACACAAAACCACTATGTGGGATTGTGGTAGTTCGTTCTCTTCACGACTTCACAGGACCTTTATATGGAAATGTGTTAGTTCGTTCTGTTTATGGACCTTCTAGACCATTTTGATGTACATATGTGCTCATGATACTGACCGCGCGTCGTAACGCCAGTCAAAATTAATTAACTAGACTACTACCGTAGCAGCGGCGAGTCTAGGTCGATCCCACAGAGAATGTGTGTAAAGTTTAAGAAATGAAATTAATCGCTGTTTATGAAAAATGGGGGTTTTGGATTTTAAAAAGAAGAAATTAAAATAAAACTAACTAATAAAAACAAAACAAAGAAAACATGCAATAAAATAATAAATGTGGGGAATTCGGTAGGGACCCGGTTCTTTAGTTCAATCTCGGCCTACACCCTGACTAAGCATATTTTATTAATTTGTTGTTCTTTAACCTCTCCTAAAAATTATTAATCGTGGATTAAAATTAACCCGAGTTTTCCCTTAGGTTTTGTTTAATCAAGATACGATCATTGATTAAACCTAACCACCTAATAACCTAGGATACGATCTCTAGATTTAATTAGGCGATAGCATTACGAACTAGGAAAACCAATTAATTAAGGCAACAACCATATACGCTCGGGTCGTTTAACCTAGGTCATGTTATCCCTAATGATTACGAATCATCAGCCGCTACACATGAATTTCAACATAACAATTACGGATTATATTGAAATTCTAGCAATAGGTTTGAAATTGACAATTCAATGAACGCATTAAAATCATCAATTCACAATACCCAATAGGTTCTTGCACAAATAACCGAATAATAATGAAAATCTGATTATCCATACATAAAACCCAAATCGATTAAAACAGGACAACACAATCAATTTCTAATGAGAGAAAGAAACAACAAACTAATTAAAATAATACTTAACCCGGGTCATCGGCGTCGATTTTACCTCCGAACTGGTGTCGGGACGTTAAACTCTTCATAGGTCTTTCCCGATAAAATGCTTCAACCCCCATCTTAATCTCTAACCAAAAATTCCTGAACTTCTTCCCACTATTGCAAGCTCCTAACGATTATACTGTTCATTGATTTGACAAATAAGCATTGTATTTTTTCAATGAAACAAACCGCAATTGCTGATCTCCTGCTGTTGTGGCGTCTCCTGCGCAATCTCTAGCCCAGTCGAAAGCCGCAAGCCAGCTGCTCTTCACGCCCACTGCTGCTTCGTTCTCCTGCGCCGCACACTCCTTGTTTTATTCTTCAGCTTCTTCAGTCTACTATTGCTTGATTTGACAAATAAACATTGCAACCCTTTTAAAACCTCAGCTGCTCCTGCGCTACTTTTGCGTCGTCGTTCCTCTTTGTGTTGGCCTGCGTTTTGAGTCAAAACGCCTGCGTCCCTGCGTGCGTTGGGCTCTGCATGCAACGCAGCTGCGTCTTCATTTTGAGATGCCCCTCCAGCCCACTGTGCTTGTATTGCGTGTACAGTGATTAGACAATTAATTTGTCTCCACCTTTAAATCCTCTCTGCTCTAATTGATTTATTGCTCATTTACTGTGCAGTGATGGGATGATTTAATGCTACAATTCCTGTCTCTTTTAATTGCTCACACCCCTGTCTCGTACTTCTCCATTCGTTTTGAACAAAACGCATCCCCAGCCTGCGTTTTTGCTTGTTTATTTCATTCTCCGGTTGTCGTTTTGGGCCTCCATTTACTGCTTTTAAATTTATTTTTTTTCTTCTTCCTCCATGAAAGCAAGTAGAAATAAAATTTTCGAAATATGATCCATATGTCGCGCATTCGATTTACTTTAATTTCTTTACTCTCAAATTGTACCTAAAAACAAATATGAATTAAAGTGAGTATTTTAATCATTTTTGTATCGATAATCGCTAAGTGAAAGTAATTAAAAATATCAACAATTAAGCACATATCAAATACATTGACAAGATTGATGCATACCTGACTTGCATTATTGAGATTTTGGTTGAGAATTTGAGAAATATATGCTTTGTGATACAATGTGAATTTTGTTACAATGGAAAACAAGTTTTCAATGGTTTCGCTTGTTACTAGTTATAAAATTGTTACCCACAAGCTTTAAGCTCGCCCCCACTTTTCACCCCTTAATCAGGTGAAGAGCAAGCGATCGAGTAGATCAAGAGTACGACATCACTCCGATTAGGCTTATTTTGTGTTTGAAGTTATTTTTGTAAAACAAGGCTTTAGTTGCATTTCAAGAAAATTATACTTTTGCAAATGATGTATTTTTGGTTTATATTGTAATGTGGCTTGAAATGCCTGTTAAAGCTTTGTAAAACTCTCATTTTTAATATTAATGAAATATATGTTTGGATTTGTTTATGAATTTTCATGTTTTGCAAAGTATTTGGATTTTGGAAATTGCATGTGTTCATATATAAGTTCATTTTGTTTTGGATTTGGAATTGAGGATGGTTGCTTTTAGTAGAGTTAATGTTGGGGTTGAGTAGTTGAGAGAGTTTAAGTTGCATTAAATGAGGTTTGTTGATTTTGGGTCCTGTTTCAGGGGTTTTCACCACAGCAAAGCTGAAACTTCACCGTGGCGTAATTAACCCGAAGCTTTTTATTTTCGCTGGCTTGGTGAGTTCGTCGCAGCGAAAACACAATTTTAGGCTCGCCGCGGAATAAAATTCCCTTTCTTGCATTTGTTCACCGCGGCGAAGCCACAGTTTGCCACGACAATGCCTGCTTTGCTTCCTAGGGAGTTTTCTTTTAAATTTTTAACTTCCAAGCCTCCCTCCATGCTCAAGCTTCATGGTCCCATGTTCGATGTTGGGCTCTTGAAACGGGGTCCAACATGTTGTGGTATCAGAGCAAACTAGGTTTGGGTCTAGGTGTAGGACTAGGTTTAGACATGAAATGGGTAGATTAAGACATGAAATGAATATGCAATGTTTTAAATGAATAGTTTGCATTGTTTTAAATTGTTTAACATGATTTGAACTTGTTTAATATGATTTGAAATTGTTTTATACGATTTGAACTGTTTTACATACTTTGAGAATTGTTTTGCATGAACTTAACGTTTTTAATGGTTTTAAATTGAAGGAGTGAATATGCCATCTCGAAAGAGAACTCGAGGAGCGATGACTCGATCTCACTCTTGCCAAGGGAGCATGAATGAATCCTATGTCCCACAAGATGCGGGGACACATTTTGCTCCGATTTTGAGGCACCTAGTATGCAATCGAAATGCCTCCACCGCCTCCTCCTATGCCTCAAACAAACCCCATGGATCCGCGATTTTTTCAAGCCTTTGCCCAGGCTTTCACCTATGCCATGGGCCAAGGGTAAGCTACCTTGCTAGTTCACTTGGAAAACATATTTGTATGGACTCTCATACTGCAAAATATGGAAAGGATATGTTATCTTAAAATTTGTATCAAAGTTAAGAGGGATGCTAAAATGTCAGAGATGTTACCTGTGCTCAAGCGTACTAAAGATAGTGAATTGAAAAGGTTTGATATTCCTCTTACCTATCCTTGGAAACCAAATTAAACAAGCAAAAAATGGATGCTAACAGGTAAGGTTTTTAGAACTGAAAGGCATGATGAATTGGTTGGTTGTAATTCACAAGAACACATTCAAAAGGCCTACAATGAAAATCTGATAGAATCATTAGTAAAGACAATAGAAGATGAGGATAAATATGAAGATAACCTTGAGAATATGGAACCTCTATAGAACCTTTCAAGGAAGGAACAAATGTAGATGATTTGGAAAATCTCAATTCTGATAGACCCTTTCAAGGAAGGAACAAAAGGTGGAATTCAAATACCAAGCTACCAAATCTAAAAGGAAATCTGCAAGGGGAAAAGGGAAAATAAACTTAAAGGGGATTTCCCCCTAAATGACAATCCTTGTTTGGAATGTTTGGGGAGCTCAACGACCCCCTTAAAAAAGCTATGGTTAGGGGAATCATCTTGGAAAAGAAAGCTTGGTTAATAGGGTTACTAAAAAAAATCTTAAATGCAACTGGCTACAAAATTTTCTGGGGGATGAATGGAAAGTTATTTGTAATTATTCTTCTCACTATAATGGTAGAATTTTGTGTTTCTTTAACTCAAATAAATTGTCAACGATGGTAGCTTGAGAAAGTGATCAATACTTGCATCTAAAATGCCTTATGAATGAAATGAATGCAGCTTTTGATGTCACTCTAATATATGCTTCAAATTTTTAGTTTCAGAGGGAAATTTTATGGTAGAATTTGCAGTCCATCAATGAAGTAATGTCTAATCCTTAGCTTAATATTAGAGATTTTAACTGCATTCTTATAGATCAAGAAACAAAAAGGGGGAGGTACCATTTGGCAACTAGTAAAGAGCTTACCAACTTGTTCCAACAGGTGCTTATTACTGATCTTAGATACACAGTATTTACATGGTCAAACAACCAGCAGCGTGCAAAGCTAATTAGAAGAAAATTGGATCGAGTAATGGTGAACTAAGCCTGGCTAGATGAATTCTCTACATCCATTGCTTATTTTGGAGATAACTTGCTCTCATATCACACTTATATTCACATACAACACCTTACCTATTCAAGGATACATCAAGTGCTTTTCAAGTTCTTTAATGGACTCAGGGCTTCTTTGAGTTAGTTCAAACATGTTGGAATCAGACAATGGAAGGTTACAAAGCTTATTAGTTGATGCAAAAACTCTGAAAGGTGAAACTAGCCCTTAAGATTTTTGTCAACACTCATACCAAAAAGTTGTTAGAGACCAAGCACAATCTTCAAGAGCCTCGGCAAGAATGTTATAACCATCCCCACACCAATCAACTGAGACTATAGGAAACATAGAGACTTAAAGCTTACCAAAAGGCTTTGAAGTTGCAAATTTCTATCCTAAAACAAAGGGGTCAAATAAACTAGTTAAAATATTTCATGCTTATCTTTTAGCAAGAAGGAACTCTAATCGTTAGGGATATTCTAGATAGATTTTCAAAAAAAGCTAAATTCTAAGAATTAATTGCTAATGGCAAATAGGATCTTTCCCAAAAGGAGATCATATCTCTATCTATACCATAGTATCGATATGATGAAGGAGAGGATGCATACTTTTGTAATGGACTAGCAGTAATGGGCATATACAGTTAGATGGAGTAAACTAATTTGGAGAAACACTATAAAGCCAAATCCCAGCTTCTTGAGCTGGTTAGCAATGAAGGATAGACTAAGCGTTATGATAAGTTTAAAATTCCTCTCCTCCCCTAAAAAATGTATCCTTTGTAAACTACATAAAGAGGACAAGGACCATTTATTTTTCAACTGTAAGTTTTCTAATAGAGTATGGAGGCAAGTCGCATCTCTACTTACACTCAATGGGTATCACAACAATTTGAATGACATTATCTAGGAGATACTACTAAACTATACACCCAAATATGACAAGGATGTTTACATGGTAGACCTTACAACATGTATTCAGGACATCTAAAGGGAGAAGAATAATAAAAGATTTGTAGAAAAAGAAAGAGGTATACTTTCTCTCACAAAAATCACCTCTAATAATATTAGAGAACAATTGATCCTAAACCAGATAGAGAAGAAATGCAGCGAGAGACTAGCTATTTCTTGGAGACTTTAACGAGAATCCAAGAATACCCAATAAATAAAGCAGTAAATTTCTACAACCTAATCTAGCCAGATACCACCCACACAACAGTTATGCAGGAATCTAAAGTTGGATTCTTACTTTACGGAGTCCCTCCTCCTTGAGATCTTTACGTCAAACCCCTCGTGGGTGTTGAAGATATGCAGTTGGGAGAAGCGAGAGGGTAGCCAAAGCTCAAACATGCAGGAAGGCCCTTTGAGTATTCCTCATAAGAAAAAATGAGTGAAGACGAAAAGAGAAGATGAAGTAATGAAGATAAAACTAGATTGTTCTTACATCCATAATCATCTAGAGTCGTTAATGGTGGAGATTTGGAGCCCTAATTCAGAAACTTTTGGTGAAACTCTAAAAGGGGTATTTTTGTTAACTCGTTTTAGGAAGATCTGAGAATAGATGAGATGGCTTTGCTCACGGTGACGTTACTTTAGATTGCAATGTCGTTTGGTCTTCATTTTGATATCCTATGGTAGGATAATGAATTTACTTAACTTTCTTATTTAATTCATTTTAATTTTTCAAAAAAATGATTTATGCTTTGCCATAACTCATATGTTAATCATTTTATAGAATTTAAATGATTTTAGATTTCCAAGAGATAAAAATAAAAAAAGGTTTCATAATTATTCTATTTCATATAAGATTAGATTCTGTCTCAATTTCCTAATAAAAAACTCCAGCTATAGTTATCAAAGAGAGAAAAATAAAATCCAATAAGCACAAGCAATTAACTTGAATGCTTTCTACAATATAGACAGAGCATCACAAGCAAAGCTCAAGAGCATGTGGTGGATCTATGATCAGTTAGAGGGGACATGGCAATGCATCCTTTTCCTACCCTTCCATGTGCACTATATTAAGTGAGTTATTAGCCTATGATAAGGAAAAGGAAACAAAGAGATATAAAATTAGAAATATGATGATCTTAAAAGAATTAGCATAAATATGTATACTAGGTCTTTGTTGCACATGGAAGTGGCATCAATTATTAGTCCATGCAACGTCTTTAAGTTTCATTTGGGTAGAATAATAATGTTGTCGAATTAGAGAAACAGTATTGTTCATTTAATAGTTAGATCCAGTGGTTATACTAAACTTATGATATAACTTACAAGGGAATTTATTTTGTTTGACAACATTTGTATAAGAAGTTCTTACTGTAGACCCCAATCAAACCATAATTTGTGAAGTAATTACTAAGACCAAGAAAAAAAATTGTACCATTCAACATATTAGGACAAAACGACAAAAGCAATGTAGGATGTTAATGCAATTAAAGGCCCCTAAATGGACTGAAGACCTTTTCAATTGCTCTTTGAAATGTAAAAATAAAAAAACCTAGGAAATCTCAGCGCTGAAAACTTGTGAAACTATGAAGTTATATGTAACTTCATGTTTTACAAAATAATTTAAGGAAAATAGTTCTTCATTTTATACCAACAAGTTAATAACATTTTGATACAGAACTATTTGCATCAAAAAGAGATAATTACAAAGTTTTCAGGAGAGCAGATCATAAATGAAATTGAAGATTTTTTTGAATATCGATTAGCCCCTTGACATAACATGTATAGATGATGAACTAGACATTAGGTTTTGCTCCTTGTAAAGTTGTTTCTTACCTTTTATATTTCCTATTAAGCAATAGAATTTCAATAATCTTTCAAGAAAAACATATATATTGTATTTCCCATTAAGCAATAGAATTTCAATCACCTTTTGAAAAAAAAACATATATATTGTATTTCCCATTAAGTAATAGAATTTCAATCACCTTTCGAGAACAACATATATAGATGAATGATCCAAGTCATACAAACCCTAAAATAAAATGTGGACTTCAAAATTTTACTTTGTATTGAAGCAATGAGGATATTGCAACCATCACCATACTATTATTTAAAATAATACTGAGCGTAATGTGTAGGTTACCTTGTGCATATTTACGAGTTGTAACTTCTGCTAAATATCAACTAGACTACATTCTAGTTACATTGTTCGCACTACTACAGATAAATACATGAATCTAAATTAGGTTGTACCTAGTAGTGATTAAGGAAAGCAGTAGTCTAACTAGAAGGTAAAACAATGGCCTGAAAGTGAACAATAATGGACCAATTATTCAATTTCGTTTTCAATCTCAGCTTCATGATACAATGACACCCAAATTAATTTTATCTAAATTCTTTCTTGTATCTATTCAAAGAACTTGCATTTTATTCTTAATGGTATAGAACATCAAATAGATAATTAATTCTCTACATTACTTTAAATAAAAAACAAATAAGGTAAAGTCGACCTCTAAATAATCTAATACCAAACTAAGAACCTGTTTGAAAAGTTTGCCGAAGGTTGTGAAGATTACTAATGAACACTACGAACACAATACAAGATAATAGAAACAAGAATTATACAAAGGTGTATGAGAGAAGTGTTGGATCGGAAAATAAAAACATGCAAGATTTGGCTAAAATGGTAGATTTTAAAACTTTTTTAGAAATCAAAACACAACAAAAGATAACCAAATCAAAATGCCAAGCCATACATGATACGGTATGTAGAAAATAATAATCATAAGAACACGATGGAGATTATATTACTGACTCCTTCGCTACAGCTTGAACTCCTCGATGTGCTATCCTATCCTCGGTAATATATCCTGTAGCACCCCACTCCCGACGAGACCCGAACCCGATATCCATGGTGATATCCGAGCCCGTGACCCGCGAGGGTGGCGATTAGAACATTCATTACCTTATTAACAAAATCGTATGACATTTTCTTTTCTTTCAAAACATTAGAGTCGTAAACAATCATTGACTTGGCCCAATTATTACAAAACATTTTCAAATATAAAACCATTTCACCGATAAAACAATTTCAATCATTATTAGCACTCATTAGTGCTCGGTCACTCTATACAATTACATGTAAACAATTGGGCCTACTAAATACCAAATCAATACACTAATGCAGATACTTGACGACATCGATCCCGGCCGATACTCGCCTCGCTAGCGAGAACGTACTCCGTGTGTCCAACGGGTACTCTCCATTTCTGAAAAATAGATGCAATGTTGGGTGAGTTTGCGAACTCGGTGAGAAACCATCATCGATGGTTCACCCAACTCATGCATATCCACACAATCACACAATATTGTATATATATCATAAACAAGAAATCACAGGCATTCAATTTCACATTTTATAAGGCAATAACCTTTCACACAATTCACATTAAACATTCATTTATGCAGTGTGCATGTGGCTCTTTCATTTTCTTTCGTTGTTGTGACCGTATGCCGAGCTCATATCGTTGAGCCATTGGCTCAAACATTGGGCTTAAAGCCTCAAACGTTGGGCATAGCCTCGATCATCGAGCCGAGGCTCGAATCGTTAGACACGAGGCCTCGTGCGTTGAGCTTAAAGCTCTGAAATCGGTGGCTACACCGGTCACAACTGCCATTATCTGATCATTTACTATGCATAAATGCATATGTCATTTTCCAATTTCCAATTATCGCATTTCTATTTCCCATTCCAATTAATTACTATTTCTGATCATTTTCCAATGTCCTCGGACTTTTAGTCCGGTATTTTATTCCCATGCATTTACCTTTCGTTTCACTACCACATTTACAATCCAATTTACTAATGCATTCTCACGCACTTATTCTCATTTGCACTTCAATATCACAATCCAATATTTCGAACACCCATGGTCCGAAATCAATCAAATCAATCAATCACATATATCCATCCTTGCTTCCTCATGGCAATCAATGCATATAATTAATAAACACATAAGGTTGAGAAACTAACTAGGTTACTCACCTATTACTTCGAGCTAATGCCGGAAGTTTCCGCCCGTCGGCCTGGACAACGCCCACTTGGGCCTCTATAAGAAACAGAGAAAGAACGAGTCACTACAGATGCAATTTGTGCACATGTAGGTGAAATATGCATGTTCATGAATTTTCCAGCCCTAAATCCAAATTTTCCTATAATAAAATCTGTCTAAAAATTAGAAACCTATTTGGCGCTGACGGTGCGCAATTCGGACCTCTATAGGTTCCCAATTAAACAAAGCAGTGATTAAAGGCTCGTTACCGGGGCCACGTCAATTTCTCGTCCAAAAATTCCCAATTTCTCACAAAATGAAATTAAATGTTCTACGAATCCGATGCCTCAAGAATCAGGTCAATCGGACGTCGGACGGAAAAGAAATTGACAAAAGAAGCATGAAATCATAAATTACCAATTAACAAATAAATAATAATAATAATAATAAAAAATACTAAAAAAAATAACCAGCCTCGCTGGGGGCGACGTCTCGCCCCAGCTGGGCTGACTCATTCGCCTGTAAGCTAGGCGGCGGCGCGCCTAGCGACGTCGCCTTTAAGCCCGTCACTACTAGGAGCGAGCCGTCGCCTAGTGACCAGGCGAAATTCCCATTCCCATTTCCTTTCCTTTTTTTTCACGATTTCCAATCCAATTTTCAACACCAATAACTCATTGCACACAATTCAGAAAATTACCAACTATATCTCGTTGGAAGATCATGAAACCCTCTACAATTCTAAGAAGATCATAAAATCAATTTCACCCTAAGGTGTCAAAATCCTTCAAAGCTACCGCCTACTCAAATCCCATTAAAACAGACAAGATATTGAAATTTCCATAACTCTCAGATTCTTCAGCCAAAATTACCACATAAATATGCTCAATAATTTCACAATGTCATCTACAACTTTCATGAACAACCCAAAATCAAATTACATTGCTAAACAAGTCAATTAATTCACTCAATGTTGCTGTCCCTGAAATCATTCAATTTGAGCAGTAAACTTATAACAAGCATAACTCCCTGTACACAAGTCAGAAAAATCAGAACTTTATATCCCTGAAAAGATAAATCCTCAAACTTCAATTTTCATGAAGAACTCAATTTCCAATTTAATTTCTAACAATTTCAAAACTGTCATGCAAGTTACTGCCATGATCAGCAATTCCTAACCTAATGCAGGATCAGTTTTTGCAAAATCATAACTCCCAACTCTGACCTCTAAAAATTATATTCCATATCTCATTTTTAAGATAATTTCTTCCTCTTCAACTTTACAGAAGATCACTCACACCAATTTAGTCCACAAAAATGGCTAAAATTGCTTCCAAGCAGAATACTCACAAGTCAGACACTTAAGCTAGGTTTCATCAACATGCCCAAAACCAGTCCATAGTAAACAGTTCATATCTCTCAATATACACCTCTAAAAATAGCAAGATCAGTGGCAATGGAAAGCTAACTCAATATTCTACAACTTCCATGAAGACCATTCTCCCTAATTCCATCTCAATTAATTTATAAAAATCAGCAAAGTGCTCATAAGTTATGGTTTCGGTTACTGTTCATAGGCAATAAAACAGTAACTTTCCATGCCAAATTTCAACCTATTAGAGTTACAATTTGACAACACCTATTTCACACAAAAATGTAGCCAACAAACCAAAGTTTCATTGGGCATAAACCTCAACTCATTTACATAACCACACAATAAGTTATGCCCAAAACAGTACAGTAGATCAAAAACAAATTTTCCAGCTTTACTTCTCCATTCACTTCCTATCATGCCAAGTCCAATTCTACTTCACTAAGCATACCCAATGTACAAGAAATCAGTCCCTAGGTCATGCATACATTCACTAGGAAATACTACCTCAACTTGGCAGCACCAAACACAATCATTTTCATGTAAGAAAATCATCAAGAATTATCCAAAAGCAAGTTAAACCAAGTTACAACACATCTTTCATGCTAACTTCCTCAAATCATATTCAAACATAACCCAACAATTCAAACTATCATTTTCATAACATTTAACCATCATAACTCATGATTAGTAGTAAACAATAACCCCCTTTGGAGGCATCTAATAACCATGATTCATTCAATGCACAATTCAAAGCATAATTAATTTAAAGCTTCATGAATTCTTACCTATTTCAAGCTTCCAACCTTCACTTTTCCAATTTATTGCACTAACTCCTCTAATCTACCACACCATATATGTCTTTCATCATCATGGGAAGGCTATGGCTTAGTAACAAATCAAAGAACTTTTGAGTGTTTGGAGGAAGGTGAAGAAAGAAGCAAAATCCGATGGTGAGAAAACAAATGGAGAAATGCTTCGGATGAGTGAGTTAACAACTTAATAACTTGTTTCTTTTCTTGCTTCTAACCAAGGTAAACCGATGGGATCAAGTGAGAAGCATGAATGAAGGTATTTGGTGGCTAATTGTTATTGGCCAAAGCTTTAAAGAAAAGTCAAAATAATGATTCTTTAATCTAGATCCAAAACTAACCCAATCAACTCAAATGACCCTAATTTCAATCCCAAAATAATATACCCAATAATACAGTGCCATTGGGTAGCAATTTTCGCCATAGAAAATCGAATGGGTTCGTTAATTGGCGATTTTTCGATCAAGAATTTCAGAATTTCCCGAATCATTTTTTGAAAATTACCTAAATTGCGAAAATTGTAAAACATATGATGATCCACTCTTAATAATTTTTAAACACGAAACCACACTTTCCACTACAAAACACATTTAGGCCATTTCTGGCGATTTTGTCGATCCGAAATTTTCTCGGATAATTCCAGAAAAATTCTCATAAATCCCTAAAATGTAAAACACTCCATGGCGACTCCAAATAATTTTTCAAATCCCATTATCACACCAATTTCACAAAGATCACAATTAGACACTTATCTTTGGAAATGTCATGAATGCATGTATGACTATGTGCGTGCAAAACTCACCATTTATAGAGGTCTGCATGACATATGTTCATGCCGAGTTATAATTTAATACTCCTAACCCGTCCCAATTTACTAAAATACCCTTCCCATCGGAGATGGGATATTACAATTCTCCCCTCCTAATAAAAATTTCGTCCTCGAAATTTCATATACGATTTATCAGGAAGGCAGGGGAGTCTTTTTGATTAATACCCTCTGTTTCTCACTGTTTTCACTACACGACCACATTCGGTCAATGAACGGAGATCAAAACAATCAATTTCTCTTTTTCCCTTTTTCAAACTTTCCATGATTACGCACAATTCGTGATCCTAACAATATTTCCAATTCTATCTATGAAACACTTTGTGAATCCGAATCATCTTTTAAGTTTTAGCCTAACTTGCCAATCCATAATTCTATTCACACCACAATCGCATGGAGGCCACTCCTCACGAATTTAATTTTCCTTAACTACACCTTTATTCCCATCTAAGTACCTTTTGGCCGAGGCCATACCCTTCAAAATATTTCATTTATCGCTTATCAGATGTCGTTATTATCAAAACACAAATCTTATAACCTCAGTGTGAATCAATTCAACTCAATGTCACCATCTTAAATTGCTTAACCTATCACTTTATTGCCCTGATCACATAATAAAGACCCCTTATACACTTTTCGAATGGTGACACCAATATAATGATTGTCATACCACAATCACTTTGCACTATATATCAATCTCATATCCCAATGAAATCCAAAAACACCTGTTGGTTAATCACACATGTCATCGTTCACTTTGACAGACTTTACCATCAATTGCTTTTCCACAATACTTTTACTAGAACATAACGCTTCGATTATTTCTTATGCTTTCTCGAACCATTTACTTATGATCATTCGATTTCCCATTCTAACCTTTCAATTACTCTTCCAATACGCTCTTGCTAGAACATAAAGCTTCAATCATTCCTTATGTTTTCACTAACAATTCCCGTAATGAGTATCATCCATATTTCTTAATTTGAACCATACCTATCATTTCCCTCAACAATTGGAGTTATCTTCAGTTCTTTGATACGGTTTAAAAATTCTACATCCTCACTTCAGATTTTGCCAATCCGTTTTGATGCACACCAACTTTGAAATTCCCATAGCCAATAATACTTTCTTTTGCCCCTTTTTGTCAGTTCGACTATTGATACTCAATAATACACCAGATTTGATAACCTTATTACCCAAATTTGGATCTTCTGCAATTGAATTTATTTATTTCTTTGTTCAATTCCTTGAATTGCACCATTAGTTTAGTTTGGAGTAATCAGCCACTGAATCCTTTTCAAATCATTCAGATGCATGAAATAACTCAATCGTTATCGATTTGCATATTCATAGACATTTCCAAACTATTTTACATCGATTTATGTCTCCAAGCTTTTAGGCCACACTCAATATAACAAATTTCAAATCATCAATCATAATACCGCCCATGGAATCATATTTGTCCCAAGGTGCATAAAATCACTTTATCCAATTTCCATAGATCACATCAGAACCTTTACTGGAACACTTCAATATAGATAGTAAATTCTTCAAATGTCTCCTTTATGATCATCAGTCATAACATTCACATATTTTCCTCAATTATTCTTGTCGATTTGTTAAAACCAGAAAATCTTTGACAATTTCTAAACGCATCCAGCATTCCGTTAGTTCTAATTAATTTCAAATTCCGCCTACACATATCTTTTGAACTTTCGCATTTTATCAATACCAATATCTTAATTAATTCTCCCAATATCCCATGTTCGCATCCTAATTCATCCCTTATTTCACTCTTATGAAACTTGCATGATAACCAATCTCCTCACCTATACCAATGTATCTATTTCTTATGCTTATATCCATTATCCACTGCAACACAATTGAGACATGTTCCTTTTCCGTACCCATAGTTGATTCATGTAACTTTTTAATTATCGAACGTCTCCAATGAGGAACAATTTTCGTATAATTTGTCTCATCATAACATATTCTGCACATGTTCCTTACCTTCATTTCTCCACACATAACTTAATTTATTCACGATAGATCACTCACTGACTTGAATAAACAATCGTTCTATCGATCTCGTGCTTTCAAAACATAATTACACAAAATATACACGAACCTTTAATCCCATCAAATTCGCAATTAATATTTCCTTAATATGCAGTACTTCTCTTACATAATCAGAACCATCTCATTAACATAATGTACACTTTTTTTGTAGCATAGTTTAGCTCTTACGCTAGAGTCTCTGCCAGATGTAATACAAATCAGTTACTCTTGATACATCACGAAGATAAATCTCTGAAGAGCACTTAAACAATTTCTTTTCCTCTACTATCTCGCCATACATTACCATAATCATCACATCCTATCTGACAATATATATCTCTATAGTCCCATCAATTTGCCCGTTAATAACTCATACTGCTAAGAATACCTTAATTGCATTTAATTCTCGATAACCATTCTCTTTTTGGTACCAATTCTCGATCATGGGGACCTTACTCTATTCATGTCCCTCATTTTCTTCTCTCAAGCTCATTCCGATGCTAACATCTTTAATCAGATCACTTCTTTCTCAATTGATCATTCCGAGCATTCTCATGCCTTACTCTCACTCATTTTGAACTTGAGCTATCGACATTATAATCGAGCTACGTAATAGACCACCGATTACGCCCTATATCATATTCACGCAAATTATTCATTTATGCTTAATCATTTCACCCGTGATAGTAATCCCACTATCGATATACACTTACAATGACAATATATATTACGAACTCAAAGAACCTTCTGCTTACACCCGTCCTCGCCGTGAGGATCATATACAATCTCTATTCCTATACAACTGATCAGTATAAGCACTTTCGTTTCTTATTCTAACTCATAAAGAATTATTATTATTTTACAAGAATTCTGGCTAGCAATTATCCATTAACTCATCAATTGCAACTGAACATTTTCACTTACCATAGGGCTCCCATAAGCAGGTGTGCATTTACTTAGGCAGATCAATTAAACCCGAACAACTTTTTCATCTATCAATTTCATTGTCTTACATTCCAATCTTTTCATTATGGCATTATACCCATATATTTCCACACTCAAATCAAGATCACAGATGTGAAATCATTCTTGATTTTGCACTTAATATATTTTGACTCCAAATCACCAATCCTTATATATAACTCTCATCACGGTAATCAATCCCAATTGTAACTTTTCTATATCATAGAACACTTTATTTTCATTCACCTTATACACTGGAAATCTTCCCATTATCACAACTCTATTTTTTTTCTCTATTCATTCCCACCTATAATCTTTATTCAAATTCATATTCAAGGATATACCCAATCTAACTCCAATATTGTACTTCACAATATACCACCAATACCAAAGACACTAAATTTTAAATGCGTCGATCGAACCATACACTCTTTCCTATTTTGCGATATCCATTTCTTCCTTTTATTACACTCTAACACATTATCATTTTTCTCACTTTTTTTCTAACCGTTTAAACGACTGAGACATATTTATGCATACGACTCAACACTGGGGATCAGTTGTCACTGTCTGCCGTGACATGACTTAAATGCACATAACTTGCCACACATTTTTTCCGAAAGCCCATGTAAGATTGTACTACGGGCTCGACGATATTAATGTAGCACCACTCCCGACGAGACCGAACCCGATATCCATGGTGATATCCGAGCCCGTGACCCGCGAGGGTGGCGATTAGAACATTCATTACCTTATTAACAAAAATCGTATGACATTTTCTTTTCTTTCAAAACATTAGAGTCGTAAACAATCATTGACTTGGCCCAATTATTACAAAACATTTTCAAATATAAAACCATTTCACCGATAAAACAATTTCAATCATTATTAGCACTCATTAGTGCTCAGTCACTCTATACAATTACATGTAAACAATTGGGCCTACTAAATACCAAATCAATACACTAATGCAGATACGGACGACACTGATCCCGACCCGACACTCGCGCTACGCTAGAAGATAACGTACTCCGTGTGTCCAACGGGTACTCTCCATTTCTGAAAAATAGATGCAATGTTGGGTGAGTTTGCGAACTCAGTGAGAAACCATCATCGATGGTTCACCCAACTCATGCATATCCACACAATCACACAATATTGTATATATATCATAAACAAGAAATCACAAGCATTCAATTTCACATTTTATAAGGCAATAACCTTTCACACAATTCACATTAAACATTCATTTATGCAGTGTGCATGTGACTCTTTCATTTTCTTTCGTTGTTGTGACCGTATACCGAGCTCATATCGTTGAGCCATTGGCTCAAACATTGGGCTTAAAGCCTCAAACATCGGGCATAGCCACGATCATCGAGCCGAGGCTCGGATACGTTAGGCACGAGGCCTCGTGCATTGAGCTTAAAGCTCACGAAATCGGTGGCTACACGGTCACAACCGCCATTATCGATCATTTACTATGCATGAATGCATATGTCATTTTCAATTTCCAATTATCGCATTTCTATTTCCAATTCCAATTAATTACTATTTTCGATCATTTTCCAATATCCTCGGACTTTTAGTCCCAGTATTTCATTCCATGCATTTACCTTTCGTTTCACTACCACATTTACAATCCAATTTACTAATGCATTCTCACGCACTTATTCTCATTTTCACTTCAATATCACAATCCAATATTTCGAACACCCATGGTCCGAAATCAATCAAATCAATCAATCACATATAGCCATCCTTGCTTCCTCATGGCAATCAATGCATATAATTAATAAACACATAAGGTTGAGAAACCAACTAGGTTACTCACCTATTACTTCGAAAGCTAATGTCGGAAGTTTCCGCCCCGTCGGTCAGACGACGCTCCACTTGGGCCTCTATAAGAAACAAAGAAAGAACGAGTCACTACAGATGCAATTTGTGCACATGTAGGTGAAATATGCATGTTCATGAATTTTCCAGCCCTAAATCCAAATTTTCCTATAATAAAATCCGTCTAAAAATTAGAAACCTATTGGCGCTGACGGTGCGCAATTCGGACCTCTATAGGTTCTCAATTAAACAAAATAAATGATTAAAGGCTCCGTTACAGGCCACGCCAATTCCGTCCAAAATTCCCAATTTCTCACAAAATGAAATTAAATGTTCTACGAATCCGATGCCTCAAGAATCAGGTCAATTGGACGTCGGACGGAAAAGAAATTGACAAAAGAAGCATGAAATCACAAATTACCAATTAACAAATAAATAATAATAATAATAAAAAAATACTAAAAAAAATAACCAGCCTCATTTGGGCGACGTCTCGCCCAGTGGCTGACTCATCGCCCTCGTCGCTAGGAGGCGTCGCCTAGCGACGTCGCCTTTAAGCCCCGTCACTAGGGCGAGCCGTCGCCCTAGTGACCGGGCGAAATTCCCATTCCCATTTCCTTTCCTTTTTTTTTCCTGATTTCCAATCCAATTTTCAACACCAATAACTCATTGCACACAATTCAGAAAATTACCAACTATATCTCGTTGGAAAGATCATGAAACCCTCTACAATTCTAAGAAGATCATAAAAATCAATTTCACCCCTAAGGGTGTCAAAAATCCCTTCAAAGCTACTGCCTACTCAAATCCCATTAAAACAGACAGTATATTGAAATTTCCATAACTCTCAGATTCTTCAGCCAAAAATTACCACATAAATATGCTCAATAAGTTCACAATGTCATCTACAACTTTCATGAACAACCCAAGATCAAATTCCATTGCTAAACAAGTCAATTAATTCACTCAATGTTGCTGTCCCTGAAATCATTCAATTTGAGCAGTAAACTTATAACAAGCATAACTCCCTGTACACAAGTCAGAAAAATCAGAACTTTATATCCCTGAAAAGATAAATCCTCAAACTTCAATTTTCATGAAGAACTCAATTTCCAATTTAATTTCTAACAATTTCAAAACTGTCATGCAAGTTACTACCATGATCAGCAATTCCTAACCTAATGCAGGATCAGTTTTTGCAAAATCATAACTCCCAACTCTGACCTCTAAAAATTATATTCCATATCTCATTTTCAAGATAATTTCTTCCTATTCAACTTTACAGAAGATCACTCACACCAATTCAGTCCACAAAAATGGCTAAAATTGCTTCCAAGCAGAATACTCACAAGTCAGACACTTAAGCTAGGTTTCATCAACATGCCCAAAACCAGTCCATAGTAAACAGTTCATATCTCTCAATATACACCTCTAAAAATAGCAAGATCAGTGGCAATGGAAAGCTAACTCAATATTCTACAACTTCCATGAAGACCATTCTCCCTAATTCCATCTCAATTAATTTATAAAAATCAGCAAAGCGCTCATAAGTTATGGTTTTGGTTACTGTTCACAGGCAATAAAACAGTAACTTTTCATGCCAAATTTCAACCTATTAGAGTTACAATTTGACAACACCTATTTCACACAAAAATGTAGCCAACAAACCAAAGTTTCATTGGGCACAAACCTCAACTCATTTACATAACCACACAATAAGTTATGCCCAAAACAGTACAGTAGATCAAAAACAAATTTTCCAGCTTTACTTCTCCATTCACTTCCTATCATGCCAAGTCCAATTCTACTTCACTAAGCATACCCAATGTACAAGAAATCAGTCCCTAGGTCATGCATACATTCACTAGGAAATACTACCTCAACTTGGCAGCACCAAACACAATCATTTTCATGTAAGAAAATCATCAAGAATCATCCAAAAGCAAGTTAAACCAAGTTACAACACATCTTTCATGCTAACTTCCTCAAATCATATTCAAACATAACCCAACAATTCAAACTATCATTTTCATAACATTTAACCATCATAACTCATGATTAGTAGTAAACAATAACCCCCTTTGGAGGCATCTAATAACCATGATTCATTCAATGCACAATTCAAAGCATAATTAATTTAAAGCTTCATGAATTCTTACCTATTTCAAGCTTCCAACCTTCACTTTTCCAATTTATCGCACTAACTCCTCTAATCTACCACACCATATATGTCTTTCATCATCATGGGAAGGCTATGGCTTAGTAACAAATCAAAGAACTTTTGAGTGTTTGGAGGAAGGTGAAGAAAGAAGCAAAATCCGATGGTGAGAAAACAAATGGAGAAATGCTTCGGATGAGTGAGTTAACAACTTAATAACTTGTTTCTTTTCTTGCTTCTAACCAAGGTAAACCGATGGGATCAAGTGAGAAGCATTAATGAAGGTATTTGGTGGCTAATTGTTATTGGCCAAAGCTTTAAAGAAAAGTCAAAATAATGATTCTTTAATCTAGATCCAAAAACTAACCCAATCAACTCAAATGACCCTAATTTCAATCCCAAAATAATATACCCAATAGTACAGTGCCATTGGGTAGCAATTTTCGCTACCAAAAATCGACCGGTTCGTCAATTGGCGATTTTTCCGGTCCGGAAATTTCCAGGAATTTTCCCGAATCATTTTTTTGAAAATTACCTAAATTGCCCAAAATTGTAAAACTTATGACAGTCCACTCCCAATAATTTTTTAAACACGAAAACCACACTTTCCACTACAAAAACACATTTAGGCCATTTACCGGCGATTTTGCCGGTCCGGAAATTTTCTCCGGATAATTCCAGAAAAATTCCCATAAATTCCTAAAAATGTAAAACACTCCATGGCGCACTCCAAATAATTTTTCAAATCCCATTATCACACCAATTTCACAAAAGATCACAATTAGACACTTATGCCGGGAAATGTCATGAATGCATGTATGACTATGTGCCTGTGCAAAACTCACCATTTATAGAGGCTGCATGACATATGTTCATGCCTAGTTATAATTTAATACTCCTAACCCGTCCCAATTTACTAAAATACCCTTCCCATCGGAGATGGGATATTACATATCCTCTCCTAAGTGATGTCTCCTCTTCTCGTTATTGTATCCTCTTCTCAATATTGTATCCTCGACCAATCCAATCTACCGCTTGTTCTTCTTGGACAACTTGGTTAACAAGATCCTTTGGTAGAAAAGGAGAAGAAAATTTTGGAGGAGATTTTTCTTAGAAGAAAGAATCCAAAGATGAGACACCTCTCATGCAAATTTCGTCTAAAACATGCAAGAAAGGAGAGAGAGTCCAAAAAATGCAAGAACACCTCTCTTACACCTTGTCAATTTTGGTTATGCATGAAAAGAAAGAAGAGAAGAGCATCCAATGCATCACTTCATTCTTTAATCAAACATAAAGAAGCCATTAAATGAGACTCTTCTCATTTGTTTTAAAATGGCTATATGAAAAGACCAATAACCTAAAATGACATGTCAATTTCAGTTTTAATGATGAAAGAAAGAAGATCATCCATCAAATACACCTCTTTCATCTTAATCAAATGAATGCTAAAAGGTTACATTACATGCCATCATTAAAAGACAGTCGTTAAACCATTTAATGGTAAGATCATTACTCCATTTAATGATGATAAAGCATAATAAATACCATATTTATTTAGCATTTCAATGCTAAATGTGCAGCTGCACATTCAGCCCTAATAAAATCAAAATTACACCTTCCAATTCTTTAAGATTTTTTTTAATTTAATTTTTCTAATTAATCAAATTAAACCAAAGTCTAGCCCATTTCTAAATATTCATTTGGGTTTCTAATTAACCATTAATTAGTGCAAGCTTAACATTCAATCATAGACTGTAAAATCTCCATTTATATTTGTTACTTTGTTTAATAACCTTCCTTGAAACCAAGTGGGGAATTTTATTGGACTTAGATAATTCAAGCTCTAATAAGCCCATAATTAATTTAATCTCGTTACAATTAATTCTAGTTTATTAACTAAATGTCATTCCACTAAAGACAATTAGTTGAAATTTTGAATTACTAAATATTATTAGAACACATATTTTAAATAAGATGTCAATTGCAAACCCTATTATGAATCTTATTATAGCCATCCGCACAACAAAGGATAAAATTACCATTTTGCCCTTATATTGGTTGTTCCTTCTAGATCTTCTGTTTTACATTATATGGTGATTAACATACAAGATCTCATCTTAGTGTTAAGACTTGATAGGTAGCTAGTCCATCAAACTCCTGGCGCCAATTTAATTACCAATCTCTATAAAACATCTAGAAGTGATGATATCACTATAAACTCTATATTTGAGTGAATATTTCCCAATACATGTTTCAATTAATAATTCTAATATGTAGACACTAGATTAATACTCTGTAAAAATTCATTTCGATCATTTTAAGAATTAAAATGAAACATATAGGAGTTCACTACTCATCAAGATTGTGGTCCATAATAAGCAAATGCTAAAATGTATGGTTTAAGACTAAAGTAATGTCCTACTTTATTCTTTAAAACATACTTGATTCCAGATTAATTTAGTAGTTCCATTATCAATAGTCCACTACTATCATGATATGAAACTCATCATTCCCTTGAAGTAAACTCCTTTATTTACATGGAGATAAATCGCAACACTACAGTCTAAACCATAATTAAGCGACCAACTTTATTATTCAATTGTGAATTAATTAATTTAGATTATAATAATATACATGTTTTTAATACATCTTCATGTATATGTATATTATTAACAAAAGAATCTTGGTTCTTTATGACTAGTTATATTATGTTTATACAAATAAGACCAAACTCTTTTGTTTTATTAATAATAAATATTTTCATTACAAAACCGCAACTATAAGAAGATTAAGTTACTTGTAAATACATTTGCTTTTCAGGGCATTATATTTACATAACTCTAACAAAAGGTACTATAATTTGTATAAGTTTCTACTAGGAAAGATGAAGTTGATTTATCTTGGGTTGGTTCTATCGAATAAAAATTTTAATAGAAATAATAATGGACAAAAGGCATAATTGTATTTTATTTTGGAATATATGTATCTTAATAAATTAGTAGATAATTCTAGTATTCTCCTTATAAGTTTCTACTCTCAAAGATGTATTAGTGGGAGGCGATGCAGAGATCAGAAGTAAGGAGATTATCCTAGTTTTAATTAAATAGATTAATGTTGTTAGCAAGGAGATTATCCTTTAGTTTATTTTATGTTAGTTTGTACTCCACAACCAATGAATTGGTTGTAGTTTAGTGACATAATCAAAGTTCATGGGAAAATGTACCTTTGTAAATGAAACTATGATGATATTATAATTATAAGATTCATATTGGATTTATATATTATCCCTAGATTCTTTTTAGTCATTTTTCTAATAAAATTGGATAGTAATAGAGTGTTAAAAACTAGTACATATTATGTTTCTTCCATATGAAGGAAGTGCTCAATCTTATGATTGAAGTATGTAGATACTTAAACAAATGTGTAAGTTATTGTTAAAGAACAAGTTCATCGAATTGACCCCATATGAAAATTCCATTTAGAACATTATTTGTATGTCTCCAAAGTATCTAATATAGGGTTTGATATCTTTTGATACTACTTATGACCTATTCTAATCAATGTTAGTTTAATCGGCATTCATTTGGTGTAACATCAATTATATGGTGGTAGCTGATGAAGTAAATCACACGTTAGTACAATGCTTATATAACGATAACGAATACACGAGAAGGGGGGTTGAATTGTGTATTCCCCTTTTTTGAAAACTCTTTCAAAACAGTTTTGTTTAAAATCAAGTTCTTTTCACAGAAACTTTGATAAGTTTGTTTCGGAATGTAAGTAATAATGAAACTTAAACTTTAAGAGGAATAGGATAGAGAGAAGATGACACAGCGATTTATACTAGTTCATCCCAAACTGTGGGCTACGTCCAGTCCTCAGAGCTCTTTCTGAGATTTCACTTTCTCTTCAAATGTTCACAAGTATTCTTTCCCGAGCCTCTTCATGTCTCTACACTCAGTATTCTTTCACACTTAGCCTCTGCAGGCTATCTGCACTACTTTCTTACAAAAGTGTTTGAAACTTGTTGCAGTAAGATTAGCTCTCAGCTAATATGCACAATTATCTTACAGACAATCTTTTCGTTTGCGTGCATAAATCAATTGCTAATTTTCGCTAACTTTGGCTATCTGACTAACTTGTCTATTTTTTCTAACTTTGCAATCTTCGACTTTGACTTATATTCATAGTCTTCGTCTGTAACTGCTTATTGATTCTTGAATCTTGAATATTGAAAGAAACGGTTAATCAGTTGAGTTCTGTAACTAACTCGAACTGACTCTCACATCTTCTTTTGAATTTCGCGTCTGCTTTTCTCCATCTGTATTTTTGTGTCTGTATTTCTGTGTCTGTGTTTTTGTGTCTGCGTTTGCTTTTCTACTTTTGCTTATGCGTCTGTTTTTTAAATTCTGTGTCTGCGTCTGTGTTTTTAACTTCTGCGTCTGTGTCTATTTTTAACTTCTGTGTCTGCGTCTGTGTTTTTAACTTCTGCGTCTGCGTCTGCTTTTCTACTTCTGCGTCTGCGTCTTTTTTTAACTTCTGTGTCTGCATCTGTGTTTAACTTCTGCGTCTGCGTCTATGTTTTCTCCGTCTGCGTCTGCTTTTCTCATCTTCGTCTGCTTTTTATTTTCTTCGTCTGTCTTTTCTATTTTACGTCTGCTTTTGCTTCTTCTTTGTTATTCATCAAAATCATATATATATGTAAAGTCATTTTGACTCAACAATCTCCCCCTTTTTGATGATAACAAATTATATACAAAAGAAAAGAAAAAATACAATGATTAAGAAAAATCTTATCTTCACAAAATCTTCCTCTTCCTTCTTTCTGTTCTTCTTCGACTCCTTCAGTCACACCCTTTGAGATTCTTCCATTTTCTTCTGTTCATTCTATTCTCCCCTTATTTGTTATAATAAAAAATGATCATTGACGATGACTCTTCATCAGTTCTGCCATCATCTTCTTCATCTCATTCATCATCTCCTTTATCTCGTTGACTTCTCCGCGTAGTTGGCTGATTTCATCTTGCGAGTCAAGCGGTGAGGAGGGTTGATCATTATCTTTCAAGGGTTCTGAGAATGGAATTGTTGTAGCATATGCATCTGAGGATGGAATGTATTCTTCATTAATCTCAATAGTTGGTGGACGGATAAATGTATTAGATTCAGGAAGATCTAAATCATACGGGGCAGGTAGCATGAGCAACTGTCTTCCTTGCAGGGGTATGGCTTCATCTTGTAAAGACAGTGTATCAGAAAGTGGTCTAATACGTAATACTGTCTGCACAAGTGATTCAATGAAAGTGCCTGTAAGCAGTCTTCCCCCTACTGGACAGTGTTCATTTATATCCGTAAAACTGCAAATAGCTCCGTCTTTATTCTCTTTTGAAGCGCATTCTGCATCAATTCTACGTACTTCTTCTGCAATTTGATTTGCGGACAGATCATCACTTGTTTGTTCAGGAAATAGCTTCATTTTCCCCTTATTCAAATCCAAAGGATATCTCAGTTGAATATCCGGTACAACCTTTATTACTGTCTTCTCTGTGATCGGATAAATAGTACATGGTCTTCTGGTCATTTCTGTAGGGTATGGCTTTGTAGCAGCATCCCTCAAGAAATCGTAGAAAATCTTTTCATCTTCTTTCAGTAAGTGCTATGTGTCACTATTCATCAACATAGGTTGTACAAGAGCCATTACCTTCTTCCTTGGTTGTTCACAGATGGCGATAGCAGTCCTCCTCTTGGTAACAACTTCAACCATTCTGATCTTCAACTTGTCTCTCTTAAAAAATTGAGAGTAGTTGTATATGATCAGACCAGGTTCATCTGACTTCTCCTGTGGTTCTTGAACCAAGTTTGATTCTGCTGTTGCCTCTTGTTGATCTGTGCAAGGAATAGGTTGAGCCATGCTTATCTCTGTTGGTTCCTCCTGTTGGATAACAATGGGAGTTTCCTGAACTCTAGTTTGCTTCTTCTGACTAACTTAGTAGTGGATACACTCTTCTTTCGACTAATATTCTTAGTCTTCTCTTCTGCTTCAGTCAGTCTTGAAGTTCTCTGAACTTTAGATTTTTCCTTCTCAGACTCCGTTTTTCTCTTTTCCTCAGTCTCTTTAGCCTGTTTGGCTGAGTCTTCTTTTAGAATCGAGACTAGAGACCTTTTCGCTTTAGGGACGCGAGATCCAGGAACTTCTGCCTCACTCTATTCTCTGGTTCTCCTCTCTTCTTATTGTCGCAGAGTGCGAATCCTTGGTGATCTCCTCGCCTTTTTGGAAATTTCACCCAAAAGATTCTCTCCTTTTCTCTTTTGCGCACCTTCTTCTGTCCTCCGGGATTGGCTTGGCTCTCTTCGAGGGCTCGCCTGTTTGATCAAAGGTCTTCCAGACAACTTTCTTCTTTCTTCTATGGGCATACTCGTACCCACTTGAGACTTAGAACTTATAGCGAGAGACTTCTTCAATAAACGCTCCTCCTCAGTTCTTGATTTCATCGTAGTCTCTGTTTCTTCTTTCACAACCACCTTCAAGACCATTATTCTTATCGTATCAGAGTTAATAGTACTCTTCACAGATACCATCCTTCTGACTCCTCTATGAAGAAGGACTCCGGATTCCTTAACAATCCTTGTGAGCAACATGCCGTAAGGATAGTTATTTGTATCCTTCATTCCCTTAACCATATAATGAAAAATAAAAAATGGTAGGTCTATTTGACGATGATTCAACAAAAAGAACAAACATTGTTCATCCAAGATAGTAACAAGATGCCTTGACTCAGCTCTTGGTAGGATGCAATTAAACAAAATCGCATGTAGAACCCTAGCCTTCGGGACCAGACTCGAGGTCTTCCTCTCCCATGGGTCATTAGCGCCATATAACTGTCTTCTGACATCTTCTTCCTTCATGTTGACCTGGGACATCCATCTGGCTTTGGTTGAAAGGGTTTCTCCAACCGATGAGCATTCAATCACCTTTTCAACTAGCTCCTTTGTCACAATAACAGAGATTCCATCTACTGTGGAGACGATGGTTTCATCCACCAGTTGTGCATGCTTCCACAAGTCGTACACCTCATCAGTATAGACTAGTTCTCGTACCTGGAAGAATTTTCTCCACCCAGCTTCTATGATTTCTGGTTCAATATCCATGTTGTCTGACCTCAAAGATTCAAAATCCACATGCCTTCCATACATCATAGCTGACTCCATTTGATCTTTGAATAGAAACTGATTTTGGAAAGGTTTTCTTCAAAAGTAAAGTTGATCTCAAGAGTGTTCGAGAGAGATGAAGAGTCTGTATCTGAGAGTAACCCCAATGATTTTAATTTCAGGCTACTTGTAGGGGTCTTATCCGATGTGTTCTAGACTCATTGGGATCCTCAAGACTATGAGATTTTCCCTCCACAATTTTCTTATGAGAGAAGTTACCAGCTGTAAACCACTGTTTCTTACGTCGTTAACTTTGACGATCTCTAGTTTGACTGGTCATTTAATATAATCATGTTGAGGTTCCGTCTGATTTCCTTGAACCGTTCTTCACTTAATGGCTTAGTGAAGATATCTGCTCATTGATACTCTGTTTCAACGAACTGTAGTGTCACCACCTTCCTCTGAACGTAATATCTTAAGAAGTGATGTCTGACTTCAATATGCTTCACTCTTGAATGTTGTACTGGATTCTTCGATAGATTGATTGCACTGGTGTTGTCGCAATAGATTGGGATCTCCACTTCCTGAACTGAATAATCTTCCAATTGATATTTGATCCACAATGTTTGTGAACAACAACTTGCGGCAGACATGTACTCGGCTTCAGCAGTTGAAAGAGCGATTGAACTTTGTCTCTTGCTTGACCAGGAAACTAGGTTTGCGCCAAGAAAGTGACATCCACCACTAGTGCTCTTCCTTTCAATCCTATCTCCGGCATAGTCTGCATCGCAATAACCGATTAACTTGAAATCTTTACCTTTCTCAAACATTAAGCAAAGATTAGTAGTACCTGCGAGATATCTCATAATCCTTTTAACAGCAATAAAATGAGACTCTCTAGGATCGACCTGAAACCTTGCACACAAGCATACACTGAATAGAATATCAGGTCTACTTGCTGTAAGATACAGTAAAGAACCGATCATCCCTCTATACAGGGTTTGATCCACCTTCTTACCAAGTTCATCTTTCGACAAAAGGTTCGAAGGATGCATCGAAGTCGCCATTGGCTTCACCTTATTCATGTCAAATTTACACAACAATTCTTTCACATACTTTTGTTGATGAATAAAAATTTTCTCTTCGGTTTGCTTAACTTGCAACCCAAGAAAGAACTTTAACTCACCCATCATACTCATTTCAAATTCATTATTCATCAGACTCTTAAAATTCATACATAGCTTCTCTGAAGTAGCACAAAAAATAATGTCATCAACGTATATTTGAACTAAGATAAAATCATTCTCATAATTCTTCCTGAAAAGCGTCTTATCCACTTGACCTCTAGTAAACCCATTGACGATCATACTAAGCTCTAGGAGCTTGCTTCAAGCCGTATAAAGCTTTATGAAGTCTATAGACATATTCTGGATTCTTAACATCCTCAAAGCCAGGAGGTTGCTTCACATACACCTCTTCGTCTATAAAACCATTCAAAAAGGCGCTCTTTACGTCCATCTAAAAAAGCTTTATATTATGACAAACAACATATGCTAGCAAAATCCTAATAGCTTCAAGCCGTGCTACTGGAGCATATGTCTCATTGTAGTCTATTCCTTCTTACTGATTATAGCCTTGCGCTACTAACCTAGCTTTATTCTGATTCACTCTACCTGATTCGTCTAACTTATTCTTAAAGACCCATCTGGTTCCTATAATGGATTTCTTCTGCGGTTTCAAAACTAAGGACCAAACATTATTCCTAGAAAACTGATTCAGCTCCTCTTGCATGGCTAAAATCCAAGCTTCATCCTGAAGAGCTTCCTCAATCTTCTTAGGTTCTATTTCAGAGATGAAAGCCACATTAGCTTCGCTTCTGAATTTGGACCTTGTCCTAACTCCTTCTGAGGTCTCTCCGATAATTAGCTCTTCTGGATGAGAACTCCTATATTTCCAATCTCTCTTTAATCTTATAGTTTCTGGAATATCCTCAACCTTATCTACTTGAGTTCCTGATGATGGAGTTTCTACTGTATCATCTAGGCTCTTTAAAGGATCTTCATTCTCCATGTCGTCTTTCCTATGGGGTTAAAAACTATCATCAAACCTGACATGGATGGTTTCCTCAACAGTCTTTGAGATAGGGTTATATACCCGAAAAGCCTTAGATGTAGATGAGTAGCCTAGAAAGATTCCTAAATAGGTCTTTGAATCGAACTTATCCAACAATTCCTTTGTATTTAGAATAGAGCACTTGCAACCGAATGGATGAAAGTAAGATATGTTAGGTCTCCTTCCATTCCATAACTCATAAGGAGTCTTCTTCAACAGTGGTCGCAACAGTATCCTGTTCTGAATATAACATGCTGTATTCACAGCTTCTGCCCAAAAGTACTTAGGAAGATTCATCTCACATAGCATAGTCCTTACCATCTCTTGAATCGTCCTGTTCTTCCTTTCAACAACTCCATTTTGTTGTGGAGTTCTAAGAGCAGAGAAATTGTGGGAAATTCCATTTTCCTCACAGAATAATCTAAACTTCTCATTTTCAAACTCTCCACCATGATCACTCCTGATACTAGCTATAGGTACTCCTTTTTCAATCTGTAACTTTCTGGAAAGGGTCCTAAAACTTAAAAGATTCATCCTTGTGTGACAAAAACAATATCCAACAAAATCTTGTAAAGTCATCAACAATAACAAGTCCATATTTCTTTTCACCAAGACTTATTGTCCTAGTTGGACCAAATAAATCCATATGTAACAACTCTAAAGGTCTAGAAGATGTTACAGTATTTTTAGAAGAAATAGATGTTTTGACTTGTTTTCCTTTCAAACAACTTTCACAGAAAAATTCTTTGTCAAAACTCATTTTTGGTAAACCTCTTACCAAATCAAATTTTGCCAACTTTGAAATGTGTTTAAAAGAGACATGACCTAGCTTTTTATGCCAGATTAGTCTTTCTTCTTCAGAAGATAGAAAACATGAAACATTTTGAACTTGAAAATCTTCTAAGTCAATTTTATAAAGATTATTTCTTCTCTTGGCAGAAAAGAATATAGACCCATCTTTGTTTCTAACTTCACAAAGATTACGTAACTATGAAACCAGAGTCACACAATTGACTTACACTAATCAAATTGTGCTTCAGATCATCAACAAGCAGTACATTATCTATGCATGCAAAGGAATCTTTACCTATCTTACCGATTCCAATTATCTTGTCCTGCTAGTTGTCTCCGAAAGTTACCGATCCTCCCTTCTTATACTGAAGATCTAGGAACATAGACCTTCTTCCCGTCATATGTCGCAAGCAGCCATTGTCTAAATACCAACGATATTTGTCGCATCTTCCAAGGAAGGATATCTGCAGGAGAAACTATTTTATTCTTTGGTACACATACTTTCTTGGGTCCTTTTTGGTTAGTACTATGCATATAAGGAGTTCTTTGATCCATTTTACTAAAATATTGATGAAAACGTTTTTGATAGTGGACTTTACTTTGAGAAAGAGGCTTTATATGAGAATGAGACTTACTACCCGTAAACCCTAATCCAGTTTTGTCACTCGGGTATCTACATTTTCGTAGCATCTCATTCATTCTCTTAGTACTTTCAGTGAATGTAGCTAAATCAGATGAAAGACTTTTAAGTATGAGTTTCAACTGATTTATCTCATCAGTTTTATCTACTACCTTCTTTTTCTCCTCAAGTTGTTTCTTTAAGCACACATTTTCTCTCTCTATTTCTTTTGTATGTTTGAGGTTTTCTATATACTTCTTCTTTAACAGTTTGTACTGTTTCAGAATAACATGAGAATCCTCCAATAACTCTGAATAAGCTTCATACAAGTTATCGTATTTAGAGGTTACCTCCTCGTCACTTTCTTCTTCGGCTACTAGGCAGATATTAGCATGTTCAGATGTTTCAGAGTTTGTGTCTGATTCTGATGAATTTAGATCCTCCCACGTTGCCATCATGCTTTTCTTGCCTTCTTTACTCTTCCTTGGTTTCTTCTTCAGAGTAGGACATTCTGACTTGTAGTGTCCAGGTTGATTGCACTCATAGCATATTATAGATGTCTTTTCTAGTTTACCATCATCTTTGCTATTCTTTTTGAAGAATTGACTTCCTTTGGACTTCTTCTTCCACATCCGTCTTAGATTGCGGGAAATGAACGATAGTTCGTCATCTTCATCACTTGACTCTTGTTCTGATTCGCTTGAGTCATCATTCTTCGATTCTTCTATCTTTAGTGCTTTTGATGACTTTCTCCTTCTTTGAGTCTTGTGGTTCTTCTGTCCGGCCTTTAGTGCTATTGACTTTTCTCGTTTGGGCTTGTCTTCAGCATCAAGCTCTACTTCATGAATCTTCAGTGATCCAAGCAGCTCGTCAAGCTTCAGTACGCTCAAATCCTTCGCTTCCTGCACCGCCGTCACTTTTGGTCTCCACCTCTTCGGTAGACTTCTCAAGATCTTCCGTACGTGATCTTGGTTGTTGTATGTTCTTTCAAGGGCTTTCAGTCCATTGACAATTGGTTGAAATCTTCCAAACATTTGATCAATAGATTCTTCATCCTTCATCTTGAAAAGCTCGTACTGGTGCACAAGAATGCTTATCTTGGTTTCTTTGACTTGACTTGTTCCTTCATGAGCGATGGACAGTGTATCCCACATCTCCTTCGCAGTGTCGCATCCGTGAACTTTATCATATTCACTCCTGCTTAGGGCACACGTCAAGAAGTATTTCGCCTTAGAGTTGAGTTGAATTCTCGCCTTTTGGTCAGCCGTCCATCTAGTCCGTGGAATAAGATTTCCATCTTCATCTACTGGTGTGAATGGTCCATTCTCTATGACATCCCAAAGGTCGACATGAGTAGATTCTATGAACAACCGCATTCTATCTTTCCAGCAGTGATAGTCTTCTCCGTTGAATGCTGGAGGTCTCGTGACTGAGGCACCTTCTACAATGTATATGTGTGATTCTGCCATTATCTTTAATCCACACTTTGCTATAGTGATTCTTGGATACCGAGCTCTGATACCAATTGAAGTAAATCACACGTTAGTACAATGCTTATATAACGATAACAAATACACGAGAAGGGGGGATTGAATTGTGTATTCCCCTTTTTTGAAAACTCTTTCGAAACAGTTTTGTTTAAAATCAAGTTCTTTTCACAGAAACTTTGATAAGTTTGTTTCAGAATGTAAGTAATAACGAAACTTAAACTTTAAGAGGAATAGGATAGAGAGAAGATGACACAGTGATTTATACTGGTTCACCCCAAACCGTGGACTACGTCCAGTCCTCAGAGTTCTTAATGAGATTTCACTATCTCTTCAAATGTTCACAAGTATTCTTTCCCGAGTCTCTTCAGGTCTCTATTAGAGTAGTGCCCTAAAAGCAATCGCCTTTAGCGCGTTTTGTACAAAGTTATGTACAGACTTTATGAATAAATAAAGAAAGACATAGTTCATTAATTTGGTGTTTATATTGATCTATAAGCAAATTAATGAAGTCCATGATTTATGACATAGCATGAAGGAAATTATGATGTGATCATACTACTGAGATTCTTATCATGTGCAATTATGTCAGTATCTAAATTATCCCTAGTCATAGGATTATTAAAATTGGACATCGATAATCCGGAGAGACTAGCACATCTCAAGCTCCTTGATTTGATCAAGCAGTGGATCTCAGAAGCTGTAAATATGAGATATTTATGGTTGAGATGTGAATGCTTACTAGAGGTAGTAAGTACATTGGATGACCTGCTATGAGATCATCACATGGATGTCCTATTCTAATGTCAGTGATAATCTCATCATAGCAATGGTGCAAGTATCCTTAGACTTGAGGTACTCGAGGATATCTTGAATCTTGATTACGTGCTTTGACTCCATTCCTTGTTGCCTTACATAGGTCGCTCATAGGGTGGTGATTGGGTACAGTTTGAGGTATTCAAAGATAATTGAGTAGCCAATAGAGAATTTACCACTTCTTTGATAGCAGAAGATGATACCCATGACCTCTTGTGAGGGTCATTACATGGAAATCTCTGGCCGGAGTACATATGTCATGAAGAGTGTCTTCAGTGACATATAAAGTAATGAGTCCCAGGATGAGAACTGATATCACTTGGACTAGATTTGACGTAGTCAGTCTAGTAAGAGTTGACACTTTGCCCATACTCATAACCAAGTGGGGTATAGCATGGTGAAAGGACGAATTGCACAGTAATTGTCTATGGAAAGGTTCGTGATATGGTTCATGATGAATATATGTTCATTAAATCAAACAAATTACTTTCGGTCAATTGGGGTCATGATGTGTTGCTAGATACCGCTCATGACTTGCTCAGATTAAATGTTAATCTAAGTGACCAACATAACCGGGAACCTAATGGGTCACACGCATAAGAGTGACTCGGAGAATTCGTAAAATAGTTTTGGATAGAGATCCAATAAATGGAGAGCAATAGGATTAAATGGATCCCGATGAGATCGAGATATGTCCGATGAGATCGCGACATCGATATTCTTGAAAAAGGTTTAGGTGGTTTTTCCAGGGACCCTAGTGGCCGGTAGACCAACCCCAGTGTGACTGGACCACTTCAGCATTTATTTACATATATATATTATTAATTAATTAAGTAATATATATATATATATATATATATGTGTGTGTGTGTGTGTGTGTGTGTGTGTGTGTGTTAACGTGGAAGCAAAGGAGAAGCTTCCTTTACTTTGTTAAAAGTAAGCATTAATGTCTTTAAATGTTAAAGACAAAATGCACTAAAGGACAAAAACAAATGGTGTTCTACGTGTGTGACATGTGGCCATGAGAAGAAGAGAAAAGCTATTTGAAGACTAAAGGAAAGGTGATCTTTCGTGGGTTTTTGAAAAGGGTTTTAAAAAACCTAAGCTTTGGTCTCTTCATCATCTTCTCTCATCAAGCTTCTCTCCTCTCAAGCTTCTTCTCATCGTTGATTCCAAGCTCTCCAAGAACAAAGGTAAGATCTAGCAGTCTTTAATTTATTCTAGCTATTCCCGGGTCAAAGGGTTTGCCTCGGTTAGGTTCTCCGATCTCTGTGTGGATACCGTTAGAAACGGTCTCCTTTGGCCGTTATGGTTTGAGTTTGTTATATAGACAAATGGATCCTGGCTTTCGGGAAGATCCCGGAACAAAAATTTTTATTTTCCGCACCGTGTACATGTGATGTACACACCGGGATTTTCCTACAGTCTCTACACTCAGTATTCTTTCACACTTAGCCTCTGCAGGCTATCTGCACTACTTTCTTACAAAAGTGTTTGAAACTTGTTACAGTAAGATTAGCTCTCAGCTAATATGCACAATTGTCTTACAGACAATCTTTTCGTTTGCGTACGTAAATCAATTGCTAATTTTCGCTAACTTTGGCTATCTGACTAACTTGTCTATTTTTGCTAACTTTGCAATCTTCGACTTCGACTTATATTTATAGTCTTAAATGCAGAATCGCTTGATTCTTGAATCTTGAATCTTGAAGAAGCAGTTAATCAGTTGAGTTTCAGAATTAACTCGAACTGACTCCCGCGTCTTCTTTTGAATTCCGCGTCTGCTTTTCTCTGTCTGTATTTTTGCGTCTGTATTTTTGCGTCTGTGTTTTTGCGTCTGCGTCTACTTTTCTACTTTTGCTTCTGCATCTGTTTTTCTTTGTCTGCGTCTGCGTCTGCGTTTGTCTTTAACATCGTATGCAGGTGTATTTTTAACCTGCGTCACGCTCTGCGTCGCTTTTCTACTACTGCGTCGTATGCGCTTTTAACTGCGTCTGCGTCTATTTTTAACTTCGTCATTCGCTACATGTTTTCTCCGTCTCATGCCGCTTTTCTCATCTTCGTTTGCTTTTATTTTCTTAAATACATCTTTTCTATTTTACGTCTGCTTTTGCTTCTTCTTTGTTATTCATCAAAATCATATATATATGTAAAGTCATTTTGACTCAACAACTGAGTGATCAATACAGGATTCATCATTCTAAAGTGACTAGAGAGAATTTTCCATTGTTCTCGATCAGTATTGATTCAAAAACTTCTTGACTAAGGTGGAATTACACTTTGCAAAATAATCTATAAATGTCATTAATGGAATCAATTACTAATGATAGAGAACTAATATGATTAAACTAAAATAGAGTAGAAATCAACTATATACTCTATGTCTAATCATAATATTATATGATAAAGAGATTGAATTATATAGAAAAATCATATATCGAAAGATTAGTCAAAACTATTTTGACATTCTTAAATATTTATGTAGTCACAGTTTTGGTGACCCTATCTCTCTCCATGTAATCTCTCCTCTTCTTTATTTGCTTTACCTACAATATGACTGTAATGAATTGGTAAGTCTTATACTCTTCTACCAAACAGGGGCATTAGCCCATTTCCTTTATCTATGATCCATTGCCTTGTCGATGTTATTATTATTATTATTATTTAGTTGTTTTTCTTGTTGTTTAGAAATGAAATCGTATTGATCTATGACTGATCTAGTTTTTTTATGTCAAACCTAGTCAAATTGATCTATTTTGTGTTCATTTCTGTTTCTTCAGTTATGTTTTAGATGATTATGTGATTTGCATATATAGATTCATGCCTGATTTCTCTAATGGTGATCATTTTTTTGTGTGATGCATGAAATGAAATTTTTTAATAACGAATGAACTGTAAAATTTGGGATTTTCTATTTTCTATTGTTTATATCATCAATCAGTTCATTTTAGCATTTACATTCGGTGGCTATGAGTTTCTAGATTTTTCATGTGTTATTGAAATTTCTAGGATTTATAATCCTAAATTTCTAATTTGTTGATTTGAGGTTCATTAATATTAATCCGAAACTTTTCAGATTTAAGCTGCAAACCTTTTGCTATCAAATAATTATAATAAATAGCCTTCAAACATATTTTAATTAAGTTATAGAATTTAAGTCAGCTCTGATATCATTATTGGGAAATCAAGGGTGAGATGTGATCTCGAACGTAGCAAAGTGATAACAAAACATTTTCATTTTCATTTCCCAAAAGCCAAGATCACTTTAAATTTTATAAAATGATTAACATATAAATAATAATAAAGCATGAATCATAGTTTGTTCTTTATTTTGAAGCTTGATTCTTTTCTTGTAGTATCCCTCAAACCATTTTCAAAACTGACTCATTTCAACCATCGTAGTCACACAAATTTCTAACCTCTAATGGTATCCATAGAACGTGTTAAGAGAACTCTGTAATTATTATAGAGAGGGTCAGGAAGGAGAGCTATTGCTCTTAAAACTTAGGCCTATTTATAATAAGATTTGAATATTTTAGTAATTTAATTGAAATTAAATTCTAATTTCAATTAAACTTTATTTGCAATTACAAATAATTATAATTAAATACCAATTATGCCCAAATAAGAACCAATATCTCATATTGATCCTTATTTATTAAATTCTAACATTAATTATACAATTTCTCAAACTTTACAATTAAGTCTAAATTAATTAAAATATTTTTCTCTCTCAACCTATTCTTTGTTTGTGAACTTTAGGTTCTTAAATATATTGGCAATTTATATAAATTATATCCCTAAATTATATTTACATAAATTAAACTACTTTCATTTTCTATTTAAATAATTTATATCCATTGATCAAGCATTGTGTCTAGCAACCCTTTAGGATAACCCAAATATTTAAAAATGTGAAAATGGTTTTGATTAATCTTTTCGTGTATGATTTTTCGTATAATTCAATCATTTAATGTAGCGCCCCCTTACCGTAGAGTATACGTCGGGACGCCCGTAGGACGTACCGATGCATAACCTACGATGAGGGTGCACTACGATTCGATCATTTCTATAAACCTCATGGCATCAATATAATAAAGCAGTAATATCGAAATCACTAAATTTTAAAAACCATTAAGCCTTTCTCATTTCAATAATATCCATCAAAATATAGACAAGTCTATCAGTTCCCTACAGTCTAAGTACAACAATCCAAAAAAGAAACTGATACAAAAGTCTATACTAAGCCATCCCAAAAATCCAATCCCAGCTGACCAACCTGTGAGCCATAGCCTCTCTCGCCAGAACGCTCAAAAAGTAGGAGAAGAAACTCTGGAGCTAGGAGTCTAATCTATCAGTCCTGAAAAATAATGCGCAATTTTGGATGAGTTTGCGAACTCAATGAGAAACCATCATCGATGGTTCACTCAATTCATGCATTACGCAACTTGCGTACATTACACTACAGTCACATTTAAAATATCATATAACAATTTACAGCACACAGTCAATTCACAATTCAATTATCACAATGGTATAATGCGATGCACATGTGACTCTTTTCCAGTTTATTTCAGTGTTGTGATTGGTGGCTGATTCAAGGATAAATGATCGATGAGACGCGCGTCTAGGGAGTAGGAGAGCCCTCATGCAGGATACACTAACTCCCCTCGAGCTCAAGGCTCGGTACAGTGACAATATTAGAGCTTAAAGCTCTTTTAAGTAATAGTAGCGTCTCAGGTCACAACGTCCATTATCTGTTCATGCGATTATGCATGTAATGCATATGTCCGATAGTTCACAGTCACATGGCTATAAGCCCATTTAACACAGTTTCCCATGATCACGTATCAGTAAATTTCCAATTATCAAAATCATGCATCTCAATCCTAATCATTCACATTAGCAAACAATTCACGTAGAGCATTTAGCACATTAGAAATTGAGGAACCAACTAGGTTACTCACCTGTAACTTCCGAGCTACTGCCTGAAAGTCCCAGCAATGTCCGTGAAATGACGATCCAATGGTGCCTCTATAACAGTGAAATAATTTCCAATTACTAGATGCTCAATTTAAAACAACTCGATGATGCATATGTCTAATTAAAAATATGTACAATGCATATTCATGATTTTCTGACTCTAAAACCCAATTATGCAATCTCTTGCGTCATAACCATAATTCACTATTCACCATATCAATATCATCCATTAATTCCATAAGTCTTTAATTTCAACTCCCATTGTCATAATAAAATTCTTAGGTCACAATAGGAACTATAATCGACGCTCTTTCTATGATTGAGAACTCGCTAATTAAAATTCGAACTCTTATTCTTTACCTCAATCGTAGACCTCTTTCTCTAGTTCATAACGAATCCTTAATCACCTCAATTGGAGGTCTATACCATAAATTATTCTCCAAAAACTAAAACACATAGCATCAGAAAATTGGAGCTACATGACGACGAAGGATCTCTCGTCATGGCATGCAGTGCACTCGTCGTCGGCGTGGAAGGCGCCGCCATGGTAACACCTTCCAAGAGACGCGTCGCAACGTAGGGGAAGGAACTCCTCGTGGCGAAGATCCGCACGCTCGCCGCGGCACCTCAGTCTGCTCGTCGCGGCGAGCATGTAATTGCTCGTCGCGGCGAGGCCACCTGCAGACGTCGCGACGTGCGGCGACTTCGTCTTCTCCGATCGATTTTTCCTCCATTAAAACTCTCTGAACTCAGCATTAAACACCCTAAACTACTTAATCTTTTACCATAAACGCCATAAATGCATCTAACAACAATAATAAACAACATTAAAGCCATTAAACTTACCAAATCGAAGATCAAAATCGTAAACCCTAAATCTCCCAAAAATCTCTCAAACTCTAACACCCACGGTAATCTTCCAAAGCCAAGCCAAACATCATCTTCACCAAGCTTTCTAGATGATCTTTAACCCCAATGAAAAAGAAACAAGCAAGAAACTTCAAGAGGGAAATCAAGGTCACCAACGAGAAGAGGAAGAAGATTCGAGCCCTAGGAGAAGATGTCTTCCAAATTTCAAACATAAGATATATATATGGGGTTGATTTAAACCTATAGATCATAGTCCTCTAATTCATAAATTTCCAGTCTCTAAATTTCAATGGCTCATCATAAAAATTCCTAAACTCACAAATCAAAATTTTCCATTCTATTTACTCATCAATTTTGGAACCGGAATCTAATCCATCAGTCTTTAAGTCAATTTTCCGGTCCGGACCCATAACTCTAAAAATTCCATAAAAATTCCTATAAATCCTCAAAAATATCAGACACTTGATCCTATACTCCAATTTAAATTTTCGGATCACTAAAATTCAATTCTCACTCCGATTTAACTACACAAACCCAATTATGCCATAATTCCCAACAAATCCCAATTAAACTTAATCATCTCGAAAATTTACCAATCAATTCATGAACACAATTAAACGTCGGAAAATGCCATGAATGCATGTACAGTCAATGCATGTGCAATTAATTCATTCCTCTATAATTAGAGGTCAATGAATGCTCAATCAGTAAAATGCAGTATGATTCTACCCCATCTCAAATTACCAATATGTCCCAACACATCGGTAACGGGATGTTACAATTCTCCCCTCCTAATAAAAATTTCGTCCCGAAATTTCATACCTGACTGGTCGAACAGATGAGGGTACTGCCTCCTCATGTGCTCCTCAGTCTCCCATGTCGCTTCCTCAGAAGAGTGGTTCTTCCAAAGGACTTTCACCAATGGAATCACCCGGTTCCTTAACTGCTTGACCTGAGATCCTATAATCCGCACCGGCTCCTCAATATAACTCAAATCACTGGCTAGCTCAATCTCCTGAGCTGGGATCACATGGGTCGGGTCTGATCGGTACCGTCGGAGCATACTAACATGGAACACATCATGCAACTGGGACATCTCACTCGACAACGCCAATCTATATGCCAATGGTCCTATCCTCTCGAGGATCTCAAAAGGACCTATATACCGAGGGCTCAACTTGCCCTTTCGGCCAAATCTCAGAACTCCTCTCCAAGGTGACACTCGGAGGAACACTCTATCTCCTACACTGTACTCCATCTCTCGCTGATGCTGGTCCACATAGCTTTTCTGTCTATCCTGAGTCGCCTTGATGCGACTCCGAATCAGCTTCACCTTATCTACAGTGTCCTGAATCAACTCGGGACCCTCAATCATCCTCACACCCTCTTCATCCCAATACAGTGGCGATCTACACGGCCTCCCATACAAGGCCTTATACGGTGCCATCCCGATACTGCTCTAATACTGATTATTATAAGCAAACTCGATCAGAGCCAAGTACTGATCCCATGATCCTCTGAAATCCAATACACAAGATCGAAGCATATCCTCAACAGTCTTAGTCGTCCTCTCACTTTGCCCATCCGTTCGAGGATGAAGCGGCAGATCAAGTTCTACCGAGTACCCAATGCGCATCGCAGCTTTTCCGTAACCTCAGTAAATTGGGATCCTCACGAGACTATCGACAATGGAAACCCATGCAGTCGCACAATCTCTGCCACATACTTCTGGGCCAACTGATCGAGAGTACTACTCTCCCTCACTGGCAAGAAGTGAGCCGATTTGGTCAATCGGTCCACTATGACCCAGATAGCATCAAACTGTCTCGGCGTCCTAGGCAATCCCATAATAAAATCCATGGTAATCCGTTACCATTTCCACTCTGGAATAGGCAACGAATGCAGCCTACCCACTGGAGCCTGGTGCTCAGCCTTAACCTGCTGGCACGTCAAACACCGAGAAACAAACTCTGCCACCTACCTCTTCATGCCTGGCCACCAGAAATGCAACTTGAGCGTGCGATACATCTTGGTAGTACCAGGATGCATAGCATAGGTAGCCACGTGTGCCTCCTCCAAAATCTCACGTCTCAAATCATCTACATCAGGCACACACCCTCTGTCCCATCCACAAAGTCCCATCTCTCAGCTCAAAATCGGTAATCGAATCAAATCTTACTCTATCAATCAATCTCACTAACACGGGATCCTGATCCTGTCCTACAATATCGGCCTAAGCCTCAAAGTAGCGATCAGAGCTCCATCCTGACCCAAATCCATCTGTACATTAAGAGCTCTCAACTGAACTAAACATGGTAACCTCGAAACCTGAATATGAGATGCACTACCATGAGATCTCCTACTTAATGCATCAGCCACCACATTGGCCTTCCCTGGATGATACTCAATAGTGCAGTCGTAATCCTTAAACAACTCTAACCATCTCCTCTGCCTCAGATTCATCTCTCGCTGACTCAACAAATATCTCAAACTCTTATGGTCAGTGAAGATCTGGAACGTCTTCCCATACAAATAATGCTTCCAGATCTTCAGAGCAAAAACCACTGCTGCTAACTCCAAATCGTGCACTGGATAGTTCACCTCATGAGATCTCAACTGTCTCGAGGCATAAGCTACCACTCTGCCATGCTGCATCAATACACATCCCAGTCCCTGATGCGAAGCATCACTATAAACCACATAGCCTCCAGTACCAGACGGAATGCTTAACATCGACGCAGTAGTCAGCCGATGTTTCAGCTCCTCAAAGCTCTTCTGGCACTCCTCAATCCATCTAAACGACGCTTGCTTCCTCAGCAACTTTGTCAGAGGGGCTGAAATCAGCAAAAATCCCTCGACAAACCTCCGGTAATATCCGGTCAATCCTAGGAAACTCTGAACCTCAGATACATTCCTAGGGGCCTCCCAATGCAGCACTGCCTCGACCTTGCGAGAATTTACCTGAATACCCTCACCAGATACGATGTGCCCCAGAAACACTACCTTATCAAGCCAAAATTCACATTTAGTGAATTTGACATACAACTGCCTTTCTCTCATAATCTGCAATACGGTCCTCAAATGCTCCGCATGCTCCTGTCTACTCCTCTAGAACACCAAAATATCATCAATGAATACTATCACAAACTGATCCAGGTAGGGCTGAAAAACCTTATTCATCAAGGCCATGAAGGCTACCGGGTTATTAGTCAACCCGAACGGCATCACTAAGAACTCAAAATGTTCATACCTGCTCCTAAAGGCACTCTTAGGCACATCGGCCTCTGCAATCCTCAACTGATAATAACCTGATCGCAAGTCCAACTTGGTAAACACCTGAGCTCCCTGCAACTGATGAAATAAATCGTCAATCCTAGGCAGTGGATACTTATTCTTCACTGTCACCCCATTCAACTGCCTATAATCAATACACAACCTCAACGTCCCATCCTTCTTCTTCACAAACAGTACCGGAGCTCCCCATGGAAAAACACTCGGTCTAATAAACCCCTTATCCAGAAGCTCCTGCAACTGAGCCTTAAGCTCCCTCAGTTCCACCGGTGCCATCCTATATGGAGGTATGGATATAGGAGCGGTACCAGAAATGAGGTCAATCTCAAACTCGGTCTCCCGATTCGGCGGCAAACTCGGTAACTCCTCGGGAAACACATCCAAAAATTCCCTGATCGCGGGAATATCCTGCAATCTCTGCTCAACTCTGGTATCCACAACATAGGCCAGATAGGCCTCACAACCTCCCTGCATCAACCTCAAGGCACTCAGGAAAGAAATCATCCTGGCTGGCACTGCCTGACTAACACCTCGAAAAATAGCTCTGGGCTGACCAGGAGACTCTAATACCACCTCCTTGGTATAACAGTCCATGATGACCCTATGCGCAGTCAACCAGTCCATCCCTAAAATCACATCAATCTCCCTCAGAGCCAGTACTATCAAATCTGCACTCAAAACTACTCGGTCTATCTGAATCGGGCACCCCTTGCAGACCTCACCTAAAACCGTCGTACTACCTAGAGGTGTACTCACCTCTAACCCATACTGCATTCTCTCCCTATCCCCATGCAGTCTACATGCCAAATGCGGTGCAATGAATGAATGAGTGGATTCAGGATCCAACAATGCATATGCTTCAAAACCAGAAATCAGAAGCATACCCGCAACAACATCAGGGGAATCCTGAGCCTCCTGCCGAGTCATGGCATAGACTATAGCCTGGGACTGCTGCCTGCTACTCAGTCCCTCAGTCCTAACCACGGACCCCTCGGCTCGACCTCGGCCTCTCCATCCCAATCCGCCTCCACGGCTCTGCTGCACCGTGGTGTTGCTGCCAGATCTCCCAGTCATAGCGGATTAAGCTCCCAAAGTCTCGGGGCAATTCCTAACCAAGTGGTCCATCGAGCCATATCTCAAGCATGCTCCAGACAACCACTGACACTCTCCGCTATGCCTCCTCTCGCAATGCTCACAGTGGAGGATCCGCCTGAACCTCTAAAGACCGCCATCGCCCTACCGGTCTGAACAAATCGCCTCTCGCCCTAAAACCAGATCGTTTAGCTCCTCCATGGACCAAGGCCTTCTCTCGACGCTGCTGAACCCTCTACTAGCACTGCCCTGACTATCACTCAGCCTCTCGCCTCGGGCCCTCGCCTAGCCTCACCCTCGGTCAAGAATCGCTCAATCCTCACGACGGTCGCTCTCAGCTCAATGAAAGTGCCCATGTCCGATCGGGCCAACCTGGTACGGATCTCCATATTGAGTCTGCCCTTAAACCTCTGACACCTGTCGGCCTCAGTGGCAATCAGAACTGTGGCATATCCCATCAACTCATCAAACCGCACCTCATAATCAGCCACTGTCATAGCACCCTGCCTCAACTCAAGGAACTCCTGCATCTTCATCTTTAAATACACCTTGGGCATGTAATTGTCCCGGAAGGCCCTCAGAAAATCATCCCAAGTCAGAACACAGGGCCTGGTGGTACCGCCTTTAATGCCTTCCACCATCGATAAGCGGGACCACAGAGCAAAGAGATGGCATAATCAAATCTCTCCTCAGGGTTACAATCCATCTGATCGAGGACTCGCTCGATCCTCTCTAACCATCCCTCAGCCTCCGCAGGGTCTGTGCTGCCATAGAAATCAACAGCCCCCTGCTTGCGCAGTCGATCATACCTCCTCTCCCGTCTCGCGGGAACTCTAGGAGGCAACTCCTCAGAATGAGGCATCGAAGACTCCCTACTAGCTCCTACGGATTCTAGGTCAGTTGGTTGATCCACTTGATCTCCGAGAACAGACGACCTACAACAAATAAGAATTCTAATCAATTTATGCTTTTCTCTCTGAAATTCAAGCCTAAAAAAATACTATGCCTAAAAGATGCCAAACCATGCTCTGATACCATCTAATGTAGCGCCTCCTTACCGTAGAGTATACGCCGGGACGCCCGTTGGTCGTACCAATGCATAACCTACGATGAGGGTGCACGATGATTCGATCATTTCTATAAATCTCATGGCATCAATATAATAAAGCGGTAATATCGAAATCACTAAATTTTAAAAACCATTAAGCCTTTCTCATTTCAATAATATCCATCAAAATATAGACAAGTCTATCAGTTCCCTACAGTCTAAGTACAACAATCCAAAAAGGAAACTGATACAAAAGTCTATACTAAGCCATCCTAAAAATCCAATCCCAGCTGACCAACCTGTGAGCCATAGCCTCTCTCGCTAGAACGCTCACGCAGTAGGAGAAGAAACTCTGGAGCTAGGAGTCTAATCTATCAGTCCTGAAAAATAATGCGCAATTTTGGATGAGTTTGCGAACTCAATGAGAAACCATCATCGATGGTTCACTCAATTCATGCATTACGTAACTTGCGTACAGTACACTACAGTCACATTTAAAATATCATATAACAATTTATAGCACACAGTCAATTCGCAATTCAATTATCACAATGGTATAATGCGATGCACATGTGACTCTTTTCTAGTTTATTTGATGTTGTGTTGAGCTACCGATTCATGATGATGATCGATGAGATGCGTCTAGGGAGTAGGAGAGCCCTCATGCAGGATACACTAACTCCCCTCGAGCTCAAGGCTTGGTACAGTGACAGTATAAGAGCTTAAAGCTCTTTTCAGTAATAGTAGCGTCTCAGGTCACAACGTCCATTATCTGTTCATGCGATTATGCATGTAATGCATATGTCCGATAGTTCACAGTCACATGGCTATAAGCCCATTTAACACAGTTTCCCATGATCACGTATCAGTAAATTTCCAATTATCAAAATCATGCATCTCAATCCTAATCATTCACATTAGCAAACAATTCACGTAGAGCATTTAGCACATTAGAAATTGAGGAACCAACTAGGTTACTCACCTGTAACTTCCGAGCTACTGCCTGGAAGTCCCAGCAATGTCCGTGGAATGACGATCCAACGGTGCCTCTATAACAGTGAAATAATTTCCAATTACTAGATGCTCAATTTAAAACAACTCGATGATGCATATGTCTAATTAAAAATATGTACAATGCATATTCATGATTTTCCGACTCTAAAACCCAATTCTGCAATCTCTTCCGTCATGACCAGAATTCACTATTCACCATATCAATATCATCCATTAATTCCATAAGTCTCTAATTTCAACTCCCATTGTCATAATAAAATTCTTAGGTCACAATAGGAACTATAATCGACTCTCTTTCTATGATTGAGAACTCGCTAATTAAAATTCGAACTCTTATTCTTTACCTCAATCGTAGACCTCTTTCTCTAGTTCATAACGAATATAGGATCACCTCAATTGGAGGTCTATACCATAAATTATTCCCCAAAAACCAAAACACATAGCATCAAAAAATTGGAGCTTGCCGCGACGAAGGATCTCTCGTCGCGGCGTACCAGGTGCGCTCGTTACGGCGAACACCTTCCAAGAGACGCGTCGTGACGTAGGGGAAGGAACTCCTTGCGGCAAAGATCGGCACGCTCGCCGCGGCGCCTCAGTCTGCTCGTCGCGACGATCACGTAATTGCTCATCGCGGCGAGGCCACCTGCAGACGTCGCGACGTGCGGCGACTTCGTCTTCTCCGATCGATTTTTCCTCCTTTAAAACTCTCTGAACTCAGCATTAAACACCCTAAACTACTCAATCTTTTACCATAAACACCATAAATGCATCTAACAACAATAATAAACAACATTAAAGCCATTAAACTTACCAAATCGAAGATCAAAATCGTAAACCCTAAATCTCCCAAAAATCTCTCAAACTCTAACACCCACAGTAATCTTCCAAAGCCAAGCCAAACATCATCTTCACCAAGCTTTCTAGATGATCTTTAACCCCAATGAAAAAGAAACAAGCAAGAAACTTCAAGAGGAAAATCAAGGTCAACAACGAGAAGAGGAAGAAGATTCGATCCCTAGGAGAAGATGTCTTCCAAATTTCAAACATAAGATATATATATATATATGGGGTTGATTTAAACCTATAGATCATAGTCCTCTAATTCATAAATTTCCAGTCTCTAAATTTCAATGGCTCATCATAAAAATTCCTAAACTCACAAATCAAAATTTTCCATGCTATTTACTCATCAATTTCGGAACCAGAATCTAATCCATCAGTCTTTAAGTCAATTTCCCGGTCCGGACCCATAACTCTAAAAATTCCATAAAAATTCCTATAAATCCTCAAAAATATCAGACACTTGATCCTATACTCCAATTTAAATTTTCGGATCACTAAAATTCAATTCTCACTCCGATTTAACTACACAAACCCAATTATGCCATAATTCCCAACAAATCCCAATTAAACCTAATCATCTCGAAAATTTACCAATCAATTCATGATCACAATTAAACGTCGAAAAATGCCATGAATGCATGTACAGTCAATGCATGTGCAATTAATTCATTCCTCTATAATTAGAAGTCAATGAATGCTCAATCAGTAAAATGCAGTATGATTCTACCCCATCCCAAATTACCAATATGTCCAAACACATCGGTAACGGGATGTTACATTTAATTATACAATGTTCTAATTAGGCATAGAGTATGAAATTAATGTCTATGTTATTTAGAGTTCAATCATGCTAGTTCTCTACCATTAGCTACTGATTTACTTAATGAAATTTATAAATTATTTTACAAAGTGTTAATTCATCTTGTCCAAGGATTTCGCAAATCAATACTAATAGAGAACAATGAAATATTCTGCCTAATTACTTTAGGATGATGAATCTTATATTATCACTTAACTACTACCATATAGTTTATGTTACATCCAGTGACTACTAACTAAGTTATTCTTAACTATAACATGCCATAAGTAGTATGAAAACATAGCAATTTGGAGATCTTAAGTGAGAGGATCACTTATACAATCATCACAATGAGAATTTCCATAGACCTACAAGTAATATTACAAATGGATTTCTCATATATGTCAGCTCAATGAACTTGTTCTCTAATAAGCATTTACACATTTGTTTAAGTATCTCCATACTTTAGTCTATAAGATTGGCTATTTCCTTTATAAGGAAAAAATAACTTGTGCTAGTCCTTTTAAATAATATTAATGCTTAGTTTTAATAGAATAATAACTACAAATAATTTAGGGTTAATACAAAAATGTTGATAAATAATTATTCAACTATATTTATATACCCATATTCAGTGTGTTTTGCTTGTTATTTAGTGGTTTGATAGTATTTTTGGTACTTATTTAGCCTCAATTTTATTTGTAGGTGATAACTGGTATTTTTGGTACTTATTTAGCTTTAATTTTATTTGTAGGTGATAACGGCCTTCTAAAACCACAAGGAGAAGAATTAAAATGAAAATGTGGTAAAGAACAAAGATTTGAAGCAATTGTTAACTTACATGAACATGGACAATGACTATGTAAGTCTCTGTAAACATATAGAGCTTTAACAACATAATTTCTGCTTGTGTGGAGTTACACGCCCATGTATGTTGACATATACGATCATATATGTTGCTTGTGTAAGTCACTATGCTCATATGAAATTGTAAATTTTGGTGCTTTTGGAGATACAATATCACCTACACAACTGTGTAAGAGTATATTCCAAAACCCTAGTTTTTACGATAAAAGGATATTATGAAAGGCATATCAAGAAGGGGTGAGATTAGAAGCATTTTTGAAAGTTAAGAAACACAGAGAAGAGGTAGTTTTGAATAGAGGATGAAGAAAACATAAAGATTACGATACAACATCTAGTAGAGATTACGATACAATATCTAGTAGAGAGCATTATCCAATCCAAATTGTAAGAAGATTCATTAGAGACAAAAGAGAGATTTAGAATATAAATTCTTTGATTTCTATTTGTTCTTCTGAATATTTGTTATTGATTTTTTCTTCTACATGTAGAAACTAAATTTTTTAGAGCCTAGGTGTGATGAACCCTAAGTTATGATGATAATATGATTTAATTTTTTTATTCAATGCAATTTTATTGATTGATTTTTTGTGATTCAATTATGCATTATAGTCTTGAACTAATATATCCAAAACGTTAGTCCATTATTTGATTTCATATGATTGATATCAAGATTGACAAATCCTTTTGTGTGAATAGATCTATCATAGCAAATCTAGAGATAGGTTGACAAAAATCCTTTGGAGATAGGAATTTCTACAGTTTAACAATCTATAGTTTAATTGTTGGGCCCTAAATTTTTTAGCGATTTTATTAAGTATGAATTGTTTTGATTATGTGGTTTTTCTAGATAAATTATTTTTCTATTTAAAGTTTAATTAGCATGTCAATGATTGGAGGATTTATTGCTTAGATTGATGGGGTTAGAAGTATTAATTGGAGAAAATAAGATTAAGTTAGAGTATAGTATGGTGTAAGTGAAAATGAAGAAGAATGAATAAGGGCAAATATGGAAGATCACTTAAGGGTAAGAGGTATAAGGCTTACATAGAGGGGCATAATGGTCTTTTCTCATTCATTTAAGGCCTAAGTGAAAGAAATTAGAAGAAGAGAAAGTGAAAGTGAGAAGAGAAAGAGGGAGAGTATCGTTGGAGACTAAGGAAGAAGAAGAGAAAAAGAGGAAGCCTAGGTTTAGAGATCTTTGAAGGACTTGAAGCATTAACAAGTAAGTATGAGTTTATTCCATCTTGTTTTGGTTAGATGAAACCCCAATATAGCTTAACATGTATGGTAAGTGTTAGTGAATGAAATATGCAAGTGTTATCTTTAGGGTTAATGATCAAGGATAGATTTTGATGTCTTGTTGATGATATTGGGTTGGAATGAACTTAGAAATGAAGTATAAGAGATGATTTAGGGTTTAGATGTGTTATATTTAAAATATAGGAGGAACATGGTTAAAGAGTGTGGGAAAATCAAGTTTTGGGAGGTTTTTGGGCTCGCACATTGTGACGTGCTCATGTGAATGTCGCGGCGCACGCAAGCGTGCACATCGCAGCGCGTGCAAGCGTGCACGTCACGACGCGTGCAAAAGTGCACATTGCGGTGAACGCAAGCGTGCACGTCACGGCGCACACAAGCAAGTGCCCTCGTCGCGACGAACCTTCGCTGCGGCGAGCTCAACCTTCGCTGCGGCGAGCTCAACCTTCGCTGCGGCTAGCTTAACCTTCGCCGCGACGAGCTCAAGCTTCCTCTACAGACATGTTTTGGTATTGTGGGCATAACTTTTGCTGTAGATGTCCAAATGAGGTGATTTTTATTTTTTGTAAACTAGAGACATAGGGCTACAAGTTTTTTTGAAGAAATGAAGTTCTGAATCAGTCTCTAAAGATATCAAATTTTGTATGGAAGTTAAGCATAAAATTTTTGTTTCAGCTTTAGTTATAGTTTGAATTGTTAAAGTATGACTTTTCGATTTCTACAGCAAATTGATTGGAATTTTGGTTATTGGTTAAGGAAATCAAGTGAGGCAAGAGGAGCAAGAGGAACAAGAGGAAAGACATTCCTAAGCAAGTTTATAAGCAAGGAACTCAAGGTGGGTACACGTTTATAATAGAGTAAATAAGCCACTCATTGTTTTGTTCAAATCAAGAAAGATGTAATGATTTAAATTGCATCATCAATGTTGCCTTATTTGCTTTTTGAGTGAATTGTGAAATTGTTATATGTTTGCTACATGATTTGTATTGATTTATGAAAAGGGTTTCTCTTTAAAAGAATACATGCTCATGAAATCATGTTTTCAGAAATGATTTTTACAAGGATATCAAGGTTATGAAAAGCAAGTTTACAAGAAAGTGCCATTTTGGCAACAAGTTTACAAGATTTGGAACTATGTATGTTATGTTGGTTTGTGGTAGTCCCTCAAGAACCGTCACGTGCACGTTGACCCATGTATAGGCTTCTCCCGCCTGCCTGCTAGTGGCATGGAGCTCCCTCAAGGACTCCCTCAAGAATTTTACGGCTACACAGGACCATTATATGGGAATGTGTAGTGCGTCATAAATTTGGACTTACCCAAACCATTTTGTTGTGCTTATGTGCTTATGATCTGTTAACACGTTTGATGCATACATGATTTAAAATTGCTCATGAATTGTTTAAAAATCAAGCATCTTGAGATGATGATATATATTATTTACATGCGAAATTACTTTGGTTTCGAAAATGTACTACAACAATGAGCTTTTGAAAATAGTTTTGCCTGTTTCTTTATTATGAATATGTTACCCACGAGTTTTATAGCTCACCCCTTTCTCTTCCCCCTATTCAAGTGATGAGCAAGAGATCGAGTAAGTCAAGAGTTATGGCATCACTCCGATTTGTCATATTTATGTATTTTCAAGTTATATTTTTGGAATTCAAGGCTTTAGTCACATTTCAAGTTTTATTAGTTCATATTTTGTATTTTTGGTTCTTGAACTCAAATGATGTATTATGGTTTGAAATGCCATTAAAGCTTTGTAAAACTCTTCTTTGGTTATCAATGAGATATGGTTGATGTTGATTTTAGTTTCAAACCTTTTGCATTAAATCGTTTTATCATAAGGATAAGATTTGGAAGGTTGTGTTTATGTTCAAGTTTATTTTGTGTTGGGTTGTTTTGATGAAAATGAGTGAAAATTTTAAGTTTGGGTTTCTGTGAAAAAAAGGGCTTTCGCCGCGACGAGACCATTTGCTCGCCACGGCAAAGTTATATTGGCGAGTTCACCGCGGCGAGAGTTCCTTCGCTCGCCGTGGCGATGGTTCATCCGCTCGCCACGGCGGAGCTTCCTGAAAGGTTTTGCCACGGTGAGACAACACACGCCGCAGTGACGCCCGCCTTTGCTTCCGAGGGATATCTTCTTCTAAATTTTCAACTTCAAGGTCTTCCCTCCATGCGCAAGCATCATGCTTCTGTGTTCGATGTTGGGCTCCGAAAACGGGGTCTAACATGTTGTGGTATCAGAGAGACTAGGTTTAGGTCCAGGTTTGCATTGCATTGGTTTAATGAATAATTTACATTGTTTTGAATTGTTTTACACGATTTGAATTGTTTTGTTTTATATGATTTGAACTATTTTGTATACTTTGAAAATTGTTTTTCTTGGACTAAAGATTTTCAATGGTTTTATATTGAAGGAGTGAAAATGCTGCCTCGAAAGAGAACTCGAGGAGCTATGACTCAATCTCATTCTCGCCAAGGGAGCACGGATGAATCCCATATCTCACAAGATGTTGGGACACATTCTACTCCGAATTCTGAGGCACCTAGTTTGCAACAAGAAGTGCCTCCACCGTCTTCTCCTATGCCTCGAGCAAATCCCATGGATCCGAGTTTCTTTCAAGCCTTTGCTCATGCTTTCACATAAGCCATAGGTCAAAGGTATCAGGTTCCGATGCAAGCTCCAGTAGACTGGAGTGGACAGTATGACAAGCTCTGTAAGTTTGGGGCTGTGGATTTCAATGGAACAACAAATCTGGAAGAGGATGAAGCCTGGTTGAAGAGGACCGAGAGGGTTCTATTTTAGATGAAGTGCTCAGATGATGAGAAGTTAGACTATGCAGTTAGTTTGTTACAAGGAGACGCACTGCATTGGTGGGAATCAGTGCCTCACAGTCAAGTCATGCCACCGGTACTGATATGGAGAGACTTTGTGGAAGTGTTCAGGAAGAAGTACCTCTCCAGGGTTTATGTACAAGAGAAGGCCAGGGAGTTTCTGAACCTCACACAGAGGGACATGAGTGTGAGCGAGTATGAGTTGAAGTTCACACAGCTTTCTTGATATGCAACCAACATTGTGGCGACTGAGGAAGATAAATGTTGTAAGTTTGAGGGAGGTCTTCATTTGGGGATCAAGGAGAAAGTCTTGATCCACAACTTCTGTGACTACCAACAATTGGTGGATGCTGCACTCCAGGCTGAAAAGCTGGAGAATATTAAGCAGGAGGTGAGTAAAAAAGGGAAGAACAGGGAGCAATCTTCTAAGAAGGGAATGAGTGCTCCAATTCCTGAGAGGAGCACAAGGAGTTATCACACACAGAGTGAAGTGGGTAGCAGTGGCTCTACCAGGAACAAGCAGGCTAAGGCAGTATCAGGGAAAGCCTCTAATGTTGGAGGCACTGGAAGAGCAGGAAGGAGCAGGTTCACAAACCCCCCAATGTGAGCATTATGGGAAACTTCACCAAGGAGAGTGCTTCAAGTTACTTGGAGCCTATTTTCTATACGGAGAGAAGGGACATTTGATCTGGGATTGTCTACAGGTACCGAGACAAGAGGGGTCACAGTTTCAAGCCCCAAGGTGAGCAAAAACAGTGGAAACCAGGCCAGTTACTGAGGTAGGCAGCTCTGGAACTACAAGGAAGGCTATTCCTCTAAGAAGGCCAAGGGGTCAGGCACAGGCAAGGGTGTTTTCCATGACTAAGAAGGAAGCTGCAGCTGCACCTGAGGTTGTCACGGGTATGGCTCAATTATTTGATTCAGCAGTATATGTTTTAATTAATTCTGGTTCCACGCATACTTTTGTTTCTGCAAGCATAGCATTGCATGGTGTGAATTGAGAGCCTTTGGATAATTCTTTGATTGTTAGTACTCCTTTAGGGAGGAATGTGGTGATCAGTCAAGTATATAAGTGTTGTGAACTCTTCATTGATGGTGCTAGATTGGTAGTGGACTTACTACCTCTAGACCTAAAAGGGTTAGATGTTATACTGGGAATGGATACTATGGAGAAATATCTGACGAAGTTGGATTGTTTCCTGAAAGAGGTGGAATTTGATTTGGGCAATGGTGAGAAGGTGATTTTCATAGGGGACAGAAAAACACCATCGCCAAGAATAATTTTGGCCATGCTAGCTAACAGAATGATGGGCTAGGGGTGTGAAGCCTTTTTTGCACATGTTATGGATACCGATGTGAATGAAGGGAAGTTAGAGAATTTTCCGATTATGAGGGAGTTTCCAGATGTGTTCCTATAGGAATTACCAAGTTTGCCACCGATGAGGAAAATCAAGTTTGCCATCAACTTGGTTCTCGAAACCGCACCTATCTCTATACCACCTTAGAGGATGGCTCCAGCTGAGTTGAGGGAGTTTAAGGAACAGTTGGAGTGTTGGACCCCACACCTAGGCTAGCATTTCCCACTCAGCGTGTGTTTGTGGGTTATACCGCGGCATCTAACACAAATCAGTATTGTCCTCTTTGGTGGGAATCGAACACCTAACCTCAAGGTTTTGTTGCTTTTACAAGCACGCCTCTTACCATTGAGCCAACTGATTTGTGTTAGATGTCGCGGTATAACCCGCAAACACACGCTGGGTTGGAAATGCTAGCCCAAGTGTGGGGTCCAACATTCAAAAGGCACCTTTTAATGTTGGACCCCACCCCCCACCTGTAGGTGTTTGCAGGTTATACTGCGGCGAGTGTTTGTGGGTTATACCGTGGCATCCAACTTAATCAGTATTGTCCCCTCTGGCCTCAGGTGAGTTCTAGCCCTCGAACCCAAGACCTCAGGGTTTTATTCCACTTAGCATGGACGCCTCTCACTATTGAGCCGCATTAAGCATGTTTTGTGTATTCTGAGGATTAGTTTACTAATTTCCTTTTAGTTAGAATTAATTTGGGATTAATAGAATTTAATTGAAGAGATTTAGTTAAATTTATAATTTTGATAAATTCTTAGAAATTAAAGGCAATAAGTTGGTGTGAAGGCGTTTGAGGAAGTCCCTAATTGCTTTAGGCTTAGGGTTTATGAAGATGGGCTTTTAGTTCTTTTAAATGTTATTAAATGAAGGAAAATTAAATGAAATGAAGGAATTGAGTTAAATTAGAGGTTTGATAAGTTTTAGAAGTTAAAAGAATAAGATGAATTGAGGGTAAATTGGGAAGTTTACTTATGTTTTAAGGTTAAAGGCTAAGGAGGAGGGCTTAAATTGTCTTTTAGTTTAAGTTAAATGAAGAAAAGAGGAAATAAATGAAGCAGGATGTAGGCTACGTATCTTATAAGGAAAAGAAATAAAATGATTGATGATTTAGCCTTAAAACATGAAGAAGGAAACGAAAATGGCAAGGAAAGGAGGAAAATAATGACTTGATGAAACTACGTAGTTTTGCTCTAGGTTATAAGTAAGACACAATTCCTTAAGGCTTTCAAGAGACATACGAAACTTATAACATAAAAGAGTGGGAGAGGAGACTTACGGCTAAGATAAGAAGAAGAAGAAGAAGAAGAGAAGTAAGAGCTTGGTTTATTTTGCTTTAGAAAGGAGGGTTTAAGAGTTTTATTCAAGAAGAAGGTGGAAAGGAAGGATGAATTTTCCAATAGAAGCAAGAAGAGAATTTCGTGGGTTTCATATAGGTAAGGGAAATTTCGAAGTTCTTGAAGTTTCTTGATGGGTTTTGATGCTAAAAGCTTAGTTAAGTTATGGGTAAAGTCAGATAGGTGTTAATCCTTCCTAAGGATTATGAATTTTGCTATCTCTTATGCTTTTGGGATTATTGTGTTTGATTAAGGTGAAAGGAGGCATTTGGAGGTAGAAGAAAGGCAAATTGACCATTGCATAATGTTTGTATGAACTACTCTTTGTTATGTTTTTCACTTATATGTGATGTTCTTTGATTATGAATTATATGAGAAATCATTTGCATAATGTTTCGTTATGTGAAAAAGACTCGAATGTGTGTTTTCGGAAAAAGATTTGCCAGTTTGGCCTAATTATGCGAAAGTGGTTTTGTAAAGGCCAGTTACGGCTAATAAATTCGAATTGTGTGAATTATGTGCTTTCTTTGGGTTTGTGGTGATCTCATCTGAGTCAGGTGCACCTGTCTAACCATAGGCTTATCCCGCCTGCCCGCTAGTGGCCGTGGAGTTCCTCTCAAGGTCTCCTATCCGTCACGGCTACACATGACTGCTTCGCGGAAATGTGTAGTACGTTATGTTTCGGATCCACCCGAACCACTTTCTCTGTGTTTATGTGATATTTGATGTGTAATTGGTTTGATGAAATGAGTTTTACAAGAGGTTTTGATGAATTGAAAGTGTTTTGATCAATGTAAATTGGCTTTGATAAATTTGAAAGGTTTGTATCAATGTGAATGTTGCTTTGAGAATGAATAAATATAGAATGTTTTGCTTATTACTTGATTATTAAGTTGTTACCCACTGAGCCGTCGTGCTCACACCCCATTTTTCCCTCCACAGGCATCGAGCGAGAAACCGAGTCATTGCATCGGGATTGAGGAAATACTCCGATGTATTTTGCTTTTGAAGTGATAATTGAGAAAACAATGCTTTAGGTTGTATTGTGGAGAAATGGTTCTCTTTGTATTTTGGATTTTGTTACTTTCAATGTATTCGGGCTAGAATGCCCTTGAGACTTTGTATTGACTTATTCCATGTAAATGTAAGAGTTTCGAAGTTTAAATGTATCTTATGTATGTTTTGTTAAGAATGTATTGTTGTATGGTTGAGAATAACAAAAAGGAAAGAATGAAATCATGTGACTTTATGGATGGAAATGAGTACATGCTTAGGAGTGAGATTGCCTTATGGTTTGAGAAATGTTTAGAAGCCTAGGAGTGTGTTGCTGCCATTGGATATTGAGTTTTTATGCAGGTACTTGAGTCGGGATGAATAGAATTGAAGATTATGGTTAGTTGTATAATAGGGGAGGTGCTGTCCAATTTTTCCTAAAATTGGGCAGCAACTTCACTTAGGTTTTAGAACACTTTAGAGCTTGAATTAGTTTGTGTGGTCTTCTTGAAGAATGTAGAACTTGTTTAGATCTTTCCAATGACATAAAGTTTGTCACATTTGGATTTAAGATGAAAAAGTTATGAGAGTTGAAAGGTTTCAGCCACTGTTGTTAGTCATGAAATTTTGCAGAACGTTTTGAGGGGTTTTTCACCCTCTTAGAGACAGATTTAATTTTTGCTTTCTTCATGAAAAATGTATATTGTCTTTATATCTTTAAAATGAGGTATAATTGATCAAATTTAGACATAGGATAAAGAAGTTATGAGGTTGAGAAGATGACAGTTACTATTCATTTGAATTGAGTTACTGTTTTATTGGATTTATACAGGCAGTAATTTTGAGAGGGTTTTTAACCCTTTAAATGATTGAATTGATTTTTTCTCCCTTCATGAAACTTGTAGATAATCCTTTGTTCTTTCTATTGAGGTATTCCGTGCCTTATTTCGAGTTAGGAGTAAAAAGTTATGAGAATTAGACTTAGTTCAGTTACTGTTCATTTGGCAATTTTGGACAGAACCTTTGGGAGGGTTTTTCACCCCTTTAGAGCTTGCTTTGGTTTTTCCATCCTTCATAAGACATGTAGATTATCTTTTCCCCTTTCCGATTAGGTATCATTTGCAATTATTGGAGTTAGGAATAAAAAGATATGAGTTTGGGAATGTTGACAGTTACTATTCATTAAGCTAAATTACTGTTCCATTGATTTTCACTTAGGCTGAAACTTTGAGAGAGTTTTTACCCCTTTAAATGATTGAAATGATTTTTGTTTCCTTCATGAAACTTGTAGGTAATCTTCTTATCTTTCCAATGAGGTAAAATGTGTCATTTTTAGACTTGTGTGCTAAAAGATATGAATTCTCAAATTCTTGGTATTGTGTAGGGAAATTGACATTTTTAGTGGCAGAAACTTTAAAGCAAATTTTAACCCTCTTAATGGCTAAAGTAGTTTTTAAATCCTTCTAGGAAGTAGTAGAGCTTCCTTTTATCTTTTTATTGACACTAAATTTATGAAATTTTGATTTCGGGGTGAAAAGTTATTAAAGTTTAAAGTTAGAGAAGTTTTCATTAGTTTTAAGAGTTGAATTTTCAATTTGGAGAAATTAAACCCCGTTTCCTATTTTATTCGTTTCTCCTCCGTTTGACCTCCGATTTTCATGATTTTCGAAGCGTTGGATTTGGAATTTTTTTTTACCCCTTTTTAGTAAAATGAGAGTGACGGGTTTTTGTCGGACTTTACGGAAGGTATTAAAGAGAGTCAATTACGTGACGGTTTTGAATGTAATTCTGTTTTCGGACGATTTTGTTTAGAGACCCGATTGAGGCGATTTTTGATTCTAATTGATCGAGAGATATGAAATTTCATATTAACTTAGGATTAGGATTTAGTTATGGGCCATAAGCAGAGAAATTTTATTGGGTGATAATTAGGGTGAACTTATCAAGTTTTATTCGGATGACGTTAAAGTAAGTTCGATTTGAGGTTTCTTTCGTGGTGAGAAATTCCTCCCTCGTGAGATGCACGTCCAGATGTCACGTAGGACGTCAGGCACGCGACTTATCGGGGAGGGGTTCCAACAGTTATGGTATCAGAGCGCCGGAATTGAGATCTTACATGGGCGCATGTGTAAGTTACTCAAATAAGCGGTTAAGAGTTTAGGCTGATCGAATTAGTGAGCAAAATGGTACGTTTTTATTGGATAAATGGAAATGCGAAACAGCATATGGATAATATGACAGAAAATGATTCAATGAAATTGAAGTGGGGGGAATGCAGTGTATGACGTTATGGTGATATATCCCCGAATGTGATATAGATGTAAATTTATGAACATAGCTTGTCTGAGGAAGACAAGGATATAGGTGGAAACATTGAGCTTAAAGTGAACAAGTGGAAAGTATTGAAAACAAAGGTTCTTATGGTCTTAAGAATATGAAATCGGAACCTACGTGGGTACAAGTGGGTACAATTTATAATTTGAGTAATGAGCCTTTAAGTTTTCTTTTTCCGAATTAAGAAATAAACGTTTGTTTTTTAATCAAGAGAATGAAATGTTTTCACTTACTTCATAAATGTTGCTTCGATTGCTTGTGATTGATTTGAGAAATTTGCTACATGTTTGATATGTAAATTGTGTGATGATTTTTACATCTATAAATTTGAATCAATGGTGAATATATATATATATATATATGTAAGATGTAATGTGAAGGATAATGGGAAGATTATATGAATGATGGTGATATTTGTACAAGTCCAAAAAGGTTACATTGTTGTTATTGTGAGTATCTATATAATGACCCATCATCATACGCAAGTGAGAATATGAAGCATGTAGGTTATATAAATATATGTGGAGATGATAGAGGAAGAAACGTATGACTTATTGGATATTTGTTAGTCATAGCTCCCATAGTCTAAAGTTTGAGGAGAAACTAGAGTAACATATGAGGGTGTTCATAAGGATCATGTGGGAATAGATTGAGATTTGTTAAAAATGTCACTATAAGAAATAAATTGATCTGAGAAGAATATTGTCTGGGATTAATGGAGACCAAAGTATCAAGCATGAAAAATATAAATTAGTAAGGGGACAAAATATGATGAATTTGATGACGCCACCCAAGCATATACGGCAATAAGTATGTTCATTACTCCCTTAGGTTTTGGGTGATTTGAACATTATGACCTTGTGGGGAAGATAGGAATTGTTCTTCCCGCGGTATTAAGAATAGCTGATAATAGGAGATTGATCAGGATTGCATGAATCGTATAGATGATGGTAGCAAGAAACCCTCTTTTGGAGAAAAATTTTGTTAAGTTAGAATGAGCAGATCAGGTAGTTTATATTAAAGATGATCAATGGAAGAACTGATCATGAAGGAATATGTAATGATTTGAAAGTTAGGACACTCCCTAACAGAGCATCACGCAGGGAGGTGAAATATGTTACCGAAAAAGGTATGTACTTTTGTTTGATGTAAAGGAAACATGTAAAGGGTAGTATGAGTGGATTTTGACTTTATGGAGACACGACTTTGCTAGCATGAGGAATATGTACGTTCAAGTTATATTATGTGAAAGTATGTTCGAGAGATGTAAATTCGACTTGATGAAGGTATTCAAATCAAGAATTTAAGTTTGCAAATAAATGACAATGAATGAAGAAATTAGTATGAATGAGCAAACATAAGAATAAGTCCAAGCGAGATCTCAGGAAATTCAAGGAATGGAGAAAATCGTCCGCGGAAGGAAGTCAATTAGGAAATTGAAAGGAAAGTGAGACAATGCACCTCATTAAGGAATCAGTTATTTAAGAAATCACGAGAGCTAATCAGGAGGCACATGAAATCTGTTAATAAATGCTTGAGTTAACAAATGCCCAATAGCACTATGGTATTGGAGACTAAAAAGATTCAAGATTTGATGGTGTATTAAAGATAGTCGACTAATTGAGAAAAATAGTTTGAATACATGGAGAAAATGTGTAAAGCGTATGAGTAACGTAAGTAAAGAGAATTTTGAAGGAACTATGCTGAGGTAAGTTATATCATATAGATTTGGAAATTTTATAGTATGTACTGATGTTGTACAAGATATTTGGCTGAAATCCAACATAGCGTAACAAAGTGATTTTATATGTATGAAGACAACTGAAGACTTATGAGTTGATCATTTGATACATGATTAAGAACTGCTACATTAATGATTATTTTGAAGGTTTGAAGACAGTGTATGTACAGGAATATCTTAAATATATATATGCAAGTGCGAATCGTAAAAGTTTGAGACAATCAATGAATTGGGAGAATTAATTATGAGACTCAGGAGATTGATAAAACATCGAAAGGCTATGATTGTTCTAGCGAGAAATGAAGTGTTATATTAGATACCTTAAGTAGAAATTTGATTTTGAGATTTTCAGAACTAATACAAAAGAAAGCATTGAATAGAGGGTTTGGTTTACCTCAAATTAAGGATTAAGAGATTGTGAGATTGAAAACAGATATGAGTGTCAAGTTTGAATGAGAAGAAGGATATAGGGTGAGTGAAACAAGAAGTATGAAAAAATCAATAACGATGTTTGAGTTGAAAGAATTGAATATGAGACTGAAGTAATAGATAGAATTATTCGAAGGATTATGATTGTATAAGTAAGTACTATACTGGTAAAGCAAATGTTATGATCGGAAGCATGGAATAGAGAAATTAATAGCAGTGTCTCATAAATTTGGATATTGAGGTTATCAAATCTAGTGTAGTAAAGAGTGTAGAATGTGGAATTGAATGTTGGGCAAAATGATTAGTCACTGAAAGTTTAGATCAGTTCATATAAACCAAGACCAAATTGAAGATTCATAACTTGTAAATTTTACTAAGAAATTAGAAATGAGTATGAATTTTAAGTGCGAGTAGGAAAAATGATACAGGGAGATCGAGATAAGAAGTATGCATACTAGCAAAGATGAGTAAGCAAAGAGACTGTGAGAAAAGTACAAATGGCGATTTAAGCTAACAGCCTAAAAGAAATATGTCAAGTGACTGAAAGATTGAATTGTCGACGGTTTTAACTGTCGGAGATGTGCTTAAAGTTTATAGTTCAGAGTTGTAGGAATATGAGATCAATGTATAGTTCTATTTGACCTTAAGCATCACAATCATTGGCATAGTATTTTCAATAGAATACTGTATAAGGAGTTAGGTAATAGAAAGAGCCATCGCTTTTGTATTATGTTAAGTAAGGCCTAAAAATGATTGAATGTCAGATTGATTGGAGAGGTAAGTGAAGTCAATCAGTATAAGATATGAAATACGGGAGATTGACATAATAGTTACATGAACTGAGACTAAAGTGATGTGAATCAACAAGTGAAAGCTAAATTGTCTCGGAAAGTATTACCTTGCTAAGGTGTGCTCACGATAGGAAAAAGAATTCGCTAAGCCGCTATGAATTGGGTCATATGGAATTATTTTGAGTTAGTGCTACTGATAAAAGATGAATTAGATTCAAAATGTGATATACGTGAGTATGTTAAGAAAATATGGATGTGATAAGATTTGGGTGTTACCGACACAGGAAGTGGAAATTGTGAGAGACCTGAAGCGTTAGGAGGAACTAGTTAAAAAAGTGAATGACCAACCACAAATTGAATGACCGAGTGAGTTTACTGAATACTATCATTTGAAAGAAAGTTTTCGAGTGAAGGAGTTAAATGAGAAACGGAGGAGCATCCTGCACTCCTAATAAATCCGATAAGAATTTTGAGGACGAAATTCTTTTAAGGGGGGGAGAAATATTGAGCCCCGATTCGCATTAAGCATGTTTTGTGTATTCTGAGGATTATTACTAATTTCCTTTTAGTTAGAATTAATTTGGGATTAATAGAATTTAATTGAAGAGATTTAGTTAAATTTAGAATTTTGATATATTCTTAGAAATTAAAGGCAATAAGTTGGTGTGAAGGCGTTTGAGGAAGTCCCTAATTGCTTTAGGCTTAGGGTTTATGAAGATGGGCTTTTAGTTCTTTTAAATGTTATTAAATGAAGGAAAATTAAATGAAATGAAGGAATTGAGTTAAATTAGAGGTTTGATAAGTTTCGAGAAGTTAAAAAGAATAAGATGAATTGACTCATCGCGGAGGGGTTCCAACAGTTCAATGGTAAGAGGCGTGCTTGTAAGAGCAACAAAACCTTGAGGTTGGGTGTTCGATTCCCACCAAAGAGGAAAATACTGATTTGTGTTGGATGTCGCGATATAACCCGCAAACACACGCTGGGTGGGAAATGCTAGCCCAGGTGTGGGGTCCAACATGGAGGAACTGTTAGAGAAGGGGTATGTTAGACCTAGTTCGTCACCTTGGTGAGTGCCGGTTCTGTTTGTCAAGAAAAAAGATGGAATATAGCAGATGTGTATTGACTATCGGAGACTCAACAAGGTGACAATTAAGAACAAGTATCCTCTACAACAAGGAGCATCTCAGGATTGTATTACAGACACTGAGGGAGAGAGAGCTTTATGCTAAGTTTAGCAAGTGTGAGTTTTGACTTCATGAGGTGACATTCCTTGGACATGTGATTTCGCAAGATGGTGTACATGTTGATCCGAGGAAAGTTGAAGCAGTGGTGAATTGGCATGCACCCAAGACAGTGACAGAGGTGAGGAGTTTTCTAGGTCTAGCAGCTTATTACAGGAGGTTTGTGGAAGGATTCTCCATGATAGCTGCTACGATGACTAAGTTATTGGGGAAGAATCAGAAGTTTATCTGAAGTAATGAATGCCAGAAGAGCTTTGAGGAGCTCAAGCCCAGATTAACAAGTGCTCCAGTTTTGATTCTGCCTATTGGAGATGAGGGGTATACAGTGTATAGTGATGCTTCGAGGAATGGTCTAGGTTGTGTATTGATGTAGGGAGACAGGGTGATAGCTTATGCTTCACGGCAACTGAAGCCATATGAGTTGAATTATTTGACCCATGATTTGGAATTGGCAGCAGTGATCTTTGCCTTGAAAATTTGGAGGCATTATCTATATGGGGTTCAGACGAGAATCTTTACTAATCATAAGAGTCTCAAGTACTTACTAAGCCATAAAGAACTGAATTTGAGACAGAGAAAGTGGATAGAATTGCTTAAAGATTATGATTTGTTGATTGAGTACCATCCAGGCAAGGCAAATGTCGTAGCAGATGCCTTGAGTAGGAAATCTTCAATTACCCATGTTCAGACAGTTTATCTTCCCTTATTGGAAGAGATGGCCAAGCTTAAGATAAGCTTGAAGCAAAAGGAACCAAAATTGCCTTCTAGCTAACTTCAGAGTGAGGCCAATACTCAGGGAGAAGGTTAGGGAGTTACAGGCACTGGATGCAGATTTAAGCAAGCTTCGAGAGGAATTTCAGAATGGTAAGAATTTTGAAGTAGTAATGAGGGATGATGGGCTCATGACAGTCAGAAACAGACTTTGTATTCTAGATGTCAAGGAGGTGAAGAATGAAATTTTGGATAAGGCACACAATGTGCCTTATGCCATGCACCCAGGTAGCACTAGGATGTATACGGATTTGAGAGAGCATTTTTGGTGGAAGGGCATGAAGAGGGATGTAGCAGAGTATGTAAGTAAGTGTCTAGTGTGTCAGCAAGTCAAGGCTGAACACCAGGCACCTTCAAGCAAGTTAAGGCCATCGTCCATTCCTAAGTGGAAGTGGCAAAGGGTAACCATGGATTTTCTTATGGGTTTGCCCAAGACCAGTAGGAAGCATGATGCCATATGGGTTATTGTGGATAGGTTGACGAAATCAGCCCATTTTCTGGTAATTAAAAAGACTGATTCTTTGCTTGTGCTAGCAAAGAAGTACATTGATGAGATAGTGAGATTACATAGGATTCCAGATTCTATAGTTTCCGATAGAGACCCTCGGTTTACTTCAAGATTTTGGGGAAGCATGCAAGAAGCTTTAGGAACTAAGCTGAATTTTAGCACGACTTTTCACCCTCAGAAGGATAGTCAATCTGAGAGGACCATTCGGACACTTGAGGGAATGCTCAGGACATGTGTGATGGATTTCAAAGGAGTTTGGGATGAGCATTTTCCATTGGTCGAATTTGATTATAATAATTCGTACCATTCGAGCATTCAGAGGGCTCCATGTGAAGCACTGTATGGAAGGAGGTGTAGAACTCTGATATGTTGGGATGAAGAAGGAGAGAGGAAACTGATAGGACTAGAATTGATTCAGATGACAGTTGACAAGGTTAATCTGGTTAAGCAACATCTTAAGGCAGCTCAGGATAGGACGAAGAGCTACACTGATGCACACCGAAAAGAGATGGAGTATGAAGTCAATGAGAAAGTGTTTCTTAAGACGTCTCCTTGGAAAGGGGTAATGAGGTTTGGCAAGAAGGGCAAGTTGAACCCGAGATATGTGGGTCCCTATGAAATTCTTGAGAGGATTGGACCACTAGCCTATAGGTTAGCGTTACCCCTAGAATTGTCCAAGATCCATGATGTCTTCCATGTCTCCATACTGAGGAGGTATAGATTGGATCCTTCTCATGTCATTCAGACCACTGAGGTTCAGTTGAGAGATGATTTGAGTTATGAGGAGATTCCAGTGGAGATTTTTGGCACCAAAGAAAAGGTCCTCAGGAACAAGATGGTTTAGCTAGTCAAAGTACTGTGGAGAAACCATTCAGTAGAAGAGGCCATGTGGGAGCCTTTGGAAGCCATGAAGGAGAAGTATCCACATCTCTTCGATAACTCAGGTAATAATTTTGAGGACGAAATTCTTTTAAGAAGGGGAGAAATGTTGGGCCCCAAATTTTTTAGTGATTTTATTAAGTATGAATTGTTTTGATTTCGTGGTTTTTCTAGATAAATTATTTTTCTGTTTAAAGTTTAATTAGCATGTCAATGATTGGAGGATTTATTGCTTAGATTGATGAGGTTAGAAGTATTAATTGGAGAAATTAAGATTAAGTTAGAGTATAGTATGGTGTAAGTGAAAATGAAGAAGTAAGAATGAATAAGGGAAAATATGGAAGATCACTTAAGGGTAAGAGGTATAAGGCTTACATAGAGGGGCATAATGGTCTTTGCTCATTCATTTAAGGCCTAAGTGAAAGAAATTAGAAGAAGAGAAAGTGAAAGTGAGAAGAGAAAGAGGGAGAGTATCGTTAGAGACTAAGGAAGAAGAAGAGAAAAAGAGGAAAGCTAGGTTTAGAGATCTTTGAAGGAATTGAAGCATCAACAAGTAAGTATGAGTTTATTCCATCTTGTTTTGGTTAGATGAAACCCTAATATAGCTTAACATGTGTGGTAAGTGTCAGTGAATGAAATATGCAAGTGTTATCTTTAGGGTTAATGATCAAGGATAGAATTTGATGTTTTGTTGATGATATTGGGTTGGAATGAACTTATAAATGAAGTATAAGAGATGATTTAGGGTTTAGATGTGTTATATTTGAAAGATGTGAGGAATATGGTTGAAGAGTATGGGAAAATCAAGTTTCGGGAGGTTTTTGGGCTCGCACATCACGACGTGCTTATGTACATGTCGCAGCGCGTGCAAGCGTGCACGTCACGGGGCACGCAAGCAAGTACCCTCGTCGCGGCGAACTTCTGGGTTTCGCCGTGGCGAGCTCAAGCTTCCTGTACAGACATATTTTAGTAATTTGGGCATAACTTTTGCTGTAGATGTTCAAATGAGGTAATTTTTAATTAGTTGTAAACTAGAGACATAGGGCTACAACTTTTGTGAAAAAAATGAAGTTCTGAATCAGTCTTTAAAGATATCAAATCTTGGATGGAAGTTAAGCATATAATTTTTGTTTCAGCTTTAGTTATAGTTCGAATTGTTAAAGTATGACTTTCCGATTTCTACACCAAATTGATTGGAATTTTGGTTATTGGTTAAGGAAATCAAGTGAGGCAAGAGGAGCAAGAGGAACAAGAGGAAAGACATTCCTAAGCAAGTTTATAAGCAAGGAACTCAAGGTGGGTACACGTTTATAATAGAGTAAATAAGCCACTCATTGTTTTGTTCAAATCAAGAAAGATGTAATGATTTAAATTGCATCATCAATGTTGCCTTATTTGATTTTTGAGTGAATTGTGAAATTGTTATATGTTTGCTACATGATTTGTATTGATTGATGAAAGGGTTTCTCTTTAAAAGAATACATGCTCATGAAATCATGTTTTCAGAAATGATTTTTACAAGGATATCAAGGTTATGAAAAGCAAGTTTATAAGAAAGTGCTATTTTGGCAACAAGTTTAATAGATTTTGACCTATGTATGTTATGTGGGTTTGTGGTAGTCCCTCAAGAACCGTCACATGCACGTTGACCCATGTATAGGCTTCTCCCGCCTGCCCGCTAGTAGCATGGAGCTCCCTCAAGGACTCCCTCAAGAATTTTACGACTACACAAGACCATTATATGGGAATGTGTAGTGCGTCATGAATTTGGACTTACCCAAACCATTTTGCTGTGTTTATGTGCTTATGATCTGTTAACTTGTTTGATGCATACATGATTTAAAATTGCTCATGAATTGTTTAAAAATCAAGCATCTTGAGATGATGATATCTATTATTTACATGCGAAATTACTTTGGTTTCGAAAATGTACTACGACAATGAGCTTTTGAAAATAGTTTTGCTTGTTTCTTTATTATGAATATGTTACCCACGAGCTTTATAGCTCACCCCCTTTCTCCTCCCCTTATTCAGGTGATGAGCAAGAGATAGAGTAAGTCAAGAGTTATGGCATCACTCCGATTTGTCATATTTATGTATTTTCTAGTTATATTTTTAGAATTCAAGGCTTTAGTCACATTTCAAGTTTTTTTGGTTCAAGCGTATTTTGTATTTTTGGTTCTTGAACTCAAATGATATATTATGGTTTGAAATGTCATTAAAGCTTTGTAAAACTCTTCTTTGGTTATCAATGAGATATGGTTGATGTTGATTTTAGTTTCAAACCTTTCACATTAAATCGTTTTATCATGAGGATAAGATTTGGAAGGTTGTGTTTATGTTCAAGTTTATTTTGTGCTAGGTTTTTTTGATGAAAATGAGTGAAAATTTTAAGTTTGGGCTTCTGTGGAAAAAAAAGGGCTTTCGCTGCGACGAGACCGTTTGCTCGCCACAGTGAAGTTATATTCGCGGGTTCATCGCGGCGAGAGTTCCTTCGCTCGCCACGGCGAGGGTTCATCCGCTCACCGCAGCGTAGCTTCCTGAAAGGTTTCGTCGCGGCGAGACAACACACGCCGCGGCGATGCCCGCCTTTGCTTCCGAGGGATATCTTCTTCTAAATTTTCAACTTCAAGGTCTTCCCTCCATGCGCAAGCATCACGCTTCTGTTCTGTGTTCGATGTTGGGCTCCGAAAACGAGGTTTAACATGTTGTGGTATCAGAGCGACTAGGTTTAGGTCCAGGTTTGCATTGCATTGGTTTAATGAATAATTTACATTATTTTGAATTGTTTTACACGATTTGAATTGTTTTGTTTTATATGATTTGAACTATTTTGTATACTTTGAAAATTGTTTTGCTTGAACTAAAGATTTTCAATGGTTTTATATTGAAGGAGTGAAAATGCCGCCTCGAAAGAGAACTTGAGGAGCTATGACTCAATCTCATTCTCGCTAAGGGAGAACGGATGAATCCCATATCCCACAAAATGCTGGGACACATTTTGCTCCGAATTCTAAGGCATCTAGTTTGCAACAAGAAGTGCCTCCACCGCCTCCTCCTATGCCTCAAGCAAATCCTATGGATCCAAGTTTCTTTCAAGCCTTTGCTCATGCTTTCACATAAGCCATGGGTCAAAGGTCTCAGGTTCCGATGCAAGCTCCAGTAGACAGGAGTGGACAGTATGACAAGCTCCGTAAGTTTGGGGCTGTGGATTTCAATGGAACGACAAATCCAAAAGAGGCTGAAGCCTGGTTGAAGAGGACCAAGAGGGTTCTATTTCAGATGAATTGCTCAGATGATGAGAAGTTAGACTATGCAGTTAGTTTGTTATAGGGAGACGCACTGCATTGGTAGGAATTAGTGCCTCACAGTCAGGTCATGCCACCGGTACTGATATGGAGAGACTTTGTGGAAGTGTTCAGGAAGAAGTACCTCTCCAGGATTTATGTACAAGAGAAGGCCAGGGAGTTTCTGAACCTCACACAGAGGGACATGAGTGTGAGCGAGTATGAGTTGAAGTTCACACAGCTTTCTCGATATGCAGCCAACATTATGGCGACTGAGAAAGATAAGTGTCGTAAGTTTGAGGGAGGTCTTCATTTGGGGATCAAGGAGAAAGTCTTGATCCACATCTTTTGTGACTACCAACAAGTGGTGGATGCTACACTCCAGTCTGAAAAGCTGGAGAATATTAAGCAGGAGGTGAATAAAAAGGGGAAGAACAGGGAGCAATCTTCTAAGAAAGGAATGAGTACTCCAATTCCTGAGAGGAGCCCAAGGAGTTATCACACAGAGAGTGAAGTGAGTAGCAGTGTGATCGCGGCTCTGTCGATTCGATCTTTCGATCGATCCTTGGAAATCGGTCAAAAAATAATAAATTTCAAGACTGCAGTATAGGATGTAACCTTGGGTCGTCTCACTTAATCGGAACCTAATGAAATGGACCTAAGCTACCCTATATGTCATAAAATGCAAGTGAAATCAGTAAGGAAAAGGGGGTTTTGTTTGAAAACATTAACTACACTAAAAAGCATGTAAAAAGTATTTTTGGATTTTTTTTTTGAAATAGAAAAAGAAAATACTAAAACAAGTGATAAAATCCTCTTGAAAACGAGCTTTGGCTATCACAGTTCAAAACTAAGTGTGAATGGTAAACCTTAGAGAATTCACTTTAAGTCCAGGGTCTTAATTAATAGACTCTGTCACTCGACTCCATTTCTCAAGACCCCATTGAGTGCTCTTGAGCCTCGGCACCTTAAAGGTTCTTTAAGTCCGGATCTTGATCAATGAACTCCATTGCTCAAGATCCCGTTAAGCTCATCTTAGTGTGTGCGGTGGGATTAGAAATCACTCGGTTTGAATGGTAAACCTTAAAGAACTATCTTTAAGTCCGGGTTTTAATTGATGGACTCTGTCACTCGACTCCATTTCTCAAGACCCCATTGAGTGCTCTTGAGCCTCGGAACCTTAAAGGATTCTTTAAGTCCAAGGCTTTAATCAATGAACTCCATTGCTTAAAACCTTGTTAAAAGCATCTTAGTGTAATGCGGTGGATTAGCCAATGCAATGGGTCAAATGAAATCTAGCATCAACTCAATATCAAACACAACTAGGCGAGATAAAGAGAATCAACAAGATCACAAGTTGACATATATGAGACTTCATATATTTAAGCACGAAATTCTACATAAGCAAACCCACAACACATTACATTGTTCAACGCTTAATTAAACTCTAATTAAGCTAATCTAACTACAAAGCAATAAACCCCAACTCGGCTGTTCATAACAATGTAGTTAAATGTGACAATGTAAATTACCAATCCGAACAACACATTAAATGTCAAACATTTAGCTATAATCAAGTAGCTTCATTACAAATTACAAATCCCTAAACCTAGGCATTTATAAATCATAGCTAAACTACTGATTAAGCTACTCCCTTTCGGATGAACTCCACCATCCTGCATCTTCAACAGAAAGAAATGCCGGGCCACGATAGTAACGAAGCCTTCACAACTCGTGACAAATCCAAGCTACCCATGACGGAGTCGGCGCTGAAAATGAAAAGAAAACTATACAAAGATTTCACCCAGGGAACCCCGAAGGGAACCCTGGATGGTAAGGTCGTGAATCTCTCCTCTCTCTTCTTTGTTCTCTCTTCACTCGTCTCTCTTTCTCTGCCTCGTCTCGATCCCTCTCAGGATGATGATGATAACCTAATTCGGAAGGATTTAAAGGATGGGTCACAGGCCGGGTCGATACAGTGAGACAAAACTTTCCATAAGAAGTCAGGTATCCGCTCGTTCATCGCGACGAATAAAATAAATCAATTAAATTAAATCATGACGTGTGCAATCGTCGCTTTCGTCGCGTCAAATCGCACGCGTCTGCGCATGACGTGTGGAAGTATGTTAGCGCATCGTGTGAAATGCCATGCGTCATGACGCGCGGAAAGACTTTGATTGTTGACTTCCTAGCGTTGACTCCTTTGTTCCTGAAATTAAATAACAAAAACAAAAACTTGCAGTATCAATTGTCCCAATAAAATTGTGGAAACATAAGTATCAAATCATGACAATTCAACGACAATTTGAGAATTGAAAGAACTCATATGAGGAACCAATTTAAGCACAAAAATCATCAATCGAGTCAATACATGCATAGCGACTATGAAAATGCAGCCAATTTATAATATAAACTTGGCTCAATCACGAGGGCTCTACCAGAACAAGCGAGGTAAAAGGCAATATCGAGGCAAGCCTCTAATGTGGGAGGCCTTTGGAAGAAGCGAGGAAGGAGTAGGTTCACAAACCCCCAATGTGAGCATTGTGGGAAACTTCACCAAGGAGAGCACTTCAAGTTACTTGGAGCCTATTTTCTATGCGGAGAGAAGGGACATATGATCAGGCATTGTCCACAGGTACCGAGACAAGAGGGGTCACAGTTTCAAGCCCCGAGGAGAGCAGAAACAGTGGGAACCAGGCCAGTTACTGAGGTAGGCAGCTCTGGAACTACAAGGAAGGCTACTCCTTAAGGAAGGCCAAGGGGTCAGGCACAGGCAAGGGTGTTTGCTATGACTAGGGAGGAAGCTGCAGCTGCACCTGAGGTTGTCACGGGTATGGCTCAGTTATTTGATTTAGCAATATATGTTTTAATTGATTCTTGTTCCACGCATTCTTTTGTTTCTGTAAGCATAGCATTGCATGGTGTGAATTGAGAGCCTTTGGATAATTCTTTGATTGTTAGTACTCCTTTAGGGAGGAATGTGGTGATCAGTCAAGTATATAAGGGTTGTGAACTCTTCATTGATGGTGCTAGATTTGTAGTGGACTTACTACCTCTAGACCTAAAAGGGTTAGATGTTATACTGGGAATGGATAATATGGAGAAATATCTGGCAAAGCTGGATTGTGGCCTAAAAGAGGTGGAATTTGATTTGGAAAATGGTGAGAAGGTGATTTTCATATGGGACAGAAAAACACCATCACCAAGAATTATTTCGGCCATGCTAGATAACATAATGATGGGCTAGGGGTGTGAAGTCTTTTTGGCACATGTTGTGGATACCGATGTGAATGAAGGGAAGTTAGAGGATTTTTCGATTGTGAGGGAGTTTCCAGATGTGTTCCCATAGGATTTACCAGGTTTGCCACCGGTGAGGGAAATCAAGTTTGCCATCGACTTGATTCCCAGAACCGCACCTATCTCTATACCGCCTTAGAGGATGGCTCCAGCTGAGTTGAGGGAGCTTAAGGAACAGTTGGAGGAACTATTAGAGAAGGGGTATGTTAGACCGAGTTTGTCACCTTAGGGAGCGTCGGTTCTGTTTGTCAAGAAAAAAGATGAAATATGGCAGTTGTGTATTAACTATCGGAGACTCAACAAGGTGACAATTAAGAACCAGTATCCACTACCACGGATAGATGATCTGTTTGACCAGCTGCAGGGAGCAAGGGTCTTCTCCAAGATTGATCTCAGGTCAGGCTATCATCAACTCAGAATCAAGGAGTCTGATGTAAGCAAGACAGCTTTCAGGACTCGGTATGGGCATTATGAGTTTTTAGTCATGCCATTTGGTTTGATCAATGCTCCAGCTGCTGTCATGGATCTTATGAATAGGGTCTTCAAGGAGTATCTGGATCAGTTTGTCATAGTATTTATAGATGGCATTCTGGTGTATTCCAAGAGTGAAGAAGAACATGAGGAGCATCTCAGGATTGTATTACAGACACTGAGGAAGAGAGAGCTTTATGCTAAGTTCAGCAAGTGTGAGTTTTCGTTTCACGAGGTGACATTCCTTGGATATGTGATTTCGCAAGATGGTGTATACTTTGATCCGAAGAAAGTTGAAGCAGTGGTGAATTGGCATGCACCCAAGACATTGACAGAGGTGAGGAATTTTCTGGGTCTAGCAGGTTATTACAGGAGGTTTGTGGAAGGATTCTCCATGATAGCTACTCCGATGACTAAGTTATTGAGGAAGAATCAGAAGTTTATCTAGAGTGATGAATGCCAGAAGAGCTTTGAGGAGCAGATTAACAAGTGCTCTGGTTTTGATTCTGCCTATTGGAGATGAGGGGTATACAGTGTATAGTGATGCTTCGAGGAAGGGTCTAGGTTGTGTATTGATGCAGGGAGACAGGGTGATAGCTTATGCTTCACCCAACTGAAGCCATATGAGTTGAATTATCCGACCCATGATTTGGAATTGGCAGCAGTGATCTTTGCCTTGAAAATTTGGAGGCATTATCTATATGGGGTTCAGACGAGGATCTTTACTAATCATAAGAGTCTCAAGTACTTACTAAGCCAGAAAGAACTAAATTTGAGATAGAGAAGGTGGATAGAATTGCTTAAAGATTATGATTTGTTGATTGAGTACCATCCAGGCAAGGCAAATGTCATAGCAGATGCCTTGAGTAGGAAATCTTCAATTGCCCATGTTCGGACAGTTCATCTTCCCTTATTGGAAGAGATGGCCAAGCTTAAGATAAGCTTGAAGCAGGAGGAACTAAATTGCCTTCTAGCTAACTTCAGAGTGAGGCTAATACTCAGGGAGAAGGTTAGGGAGTTACAGGCACTGGATGCAGATTTAAGCAAGCTTCGAGAGGAAATTCAGAATGGTAAGAATTTTGAAGTAGTAGTGAGGGATGATGGGCTCATGACAGTCAAAAACAGACTTTTTATTCCAGATGTCAAGGAGGTGAAGGATGAAATTTTGGATGAGGCACACAACGCGCCTTATGCCATGCACCCAGGTAGCACTAGGATGTACACGGATTTGAGAGAGCATTTGTGGTGGAAGGGCATGAAGAGGGATGTAGCAGAGTATGTAAGTAAGTGTCTAGTGTGTCAGCAAGTCAAGGCTGAACACCAGGCACCTTTAGGCAAGTTAAGGCCATTGTCCATTCCTGAGTGGAAGTGGCAAAGGGTAACCATGGATTTTCTTATGGGTTTGCCCAAGACCAGTAGGAAGCATGGTACCATATGGGTTATTGTGCATAGGCTGACGAAGTCAGCCCATTTTCTGGCAATTAAACAGACTGGTTCTTTGCTTGTGCTAGCAAAGAAGTACATTGATGAGATAGTGAGATTACATGGGATTCCAGATTCCATAGTTTTCGATAGAGATCCTCGGTTTAGTTCGAGATTTTGGGGAAGCATGCAAGAAGCTTTAGGAACTAAGCTGAATTTTAACACGACTTTTCACCCTCAGACGAATGGTCAATCTGAGAGGACCATTCGGACACTTGAGGGAATGCTCAGGGAATGTGTGATGGATTTCAAAGGACCTTGGGATGAGCATTTGCCATTGGTCGAATTTGCTTATAATAATTTGTACCATTCGAGCATTTAGACGGCTCCATATGAAGCACTGTATGAAGGAGGTGTAGAACTCCGATATGCTGGGATGAAGAAGGAGAGAGGAAACTGATAGGACCAAAATTGATTCAGATGAAAGTTGACAAGGTCAATCTGGTTAAGCAACAGCTTAAGGCAGCTCAGGATAGGATGAAGAGCTACACTGATGCACACTGAAAAGAGATGGAGTATGAAGTCGGTGAGAAAGTGTTTCTTAAGACGTCTCCTTGGAAAGGTGTAATGAGGTTTGGCAAGAAGGGCAAGTTGAGCCCGAGATATGTGGGTCCCTATGAAATTCTTGAGAGGATTGGACCACTAGCCTACAGGTTAGCGTTACCCCTGAAATTGTCTCAGATCCATGATGTCTTCCATGTCTCCATGCTGAGGAGGTATAGATCGGATCCTTCTCATGTCAATCAGACCACTGAGGTTCAGTTGAGAGATGATTTGAGTTATGAGGAGATTCCAGTGGAGATTTTTGACACCAAGGAAAAGGTCCTCAGGAACAAGACGGTTCAGCTAGTCAAAGTCTTGTGGAGAAACCATTCGGTAGAAGAGGCCACGTAGGAGCCTTTGGAAGCCATGAAGGAGAAGTATCCACATCTCTTCGATGACTCAGGTAATAATTTCGAGGATAAAATTCTTTTAAGAGGGGGAGAAATGTTGGGCCCCAAATTTTTTAGTGATTTTACTAAGTGTGAATTGTTTTGATTATGTGGTTTTTTCTAGATAAATTATTTTTCTGTTTAAATTTTAATTAGCATGTCAATGATTGGAGGATTTATTGCTTAGATTGATGGGGTTAGTAGTATTAATTGGAGAAATTAAGATTAAGTTAGAGTATAGTATGGTGTAAGTGAAAATGAAGAAGTAAGAATGAATAAGGGCAAATATGGAAGATCACTTAAGGGTAAGAGGTATAAGGCTTACATAGAGGGGCATAATGGTCTTTGCTCATTCATTTAAGGCCTAAGTGAAAGATATTAGAAGAAGAGAAAGTGAAAGTGAGAAGAGAAAGAGGGAGAGTGTCATTGGAGACTAAGGAAGAAGAAGAGAAAAAGAGGAAAGCTAGGTTTAGAGATCTTTCAAGGAATTGAAGCATCAACAAGTAAGTATGTGTTTATTCCATCTTGTTTTGGTTTGATGAAACCCCAATAAAGCTTAACATGTGTGGTAAGTGTTAGTGAATGAAATATGCAAGTGTTATCTTTAGGGTTAATAATCAAAGATAGATTTTGATGTTTTGTTGATGATATTGGGTTGGAATGAACTTAGAAATGAATTATAAGAGATGATTTAGGGTTTAGATGTGTTATATTTGAAATATGGGAGGAATATGGTTGAATAGTGTGGGAAAATCAAGTTTCGGGAGGTTTTTGGGCTCGCACGTCGCGACGTGTTCATGTGCATGTCCCGGCGCGTGCAAGCGTGCACATCACGATGCACGCAAGCGTGCACGTCATGGCGTATGCAAGCGTGAACATCGCGGCGTGCACAAGCAAGTGCCCTCATAGCGGCGAGCTCAACCTTTGCCTGGCGAGCTCAAGCTTCCTGCACAGACATATTTTTGTAATTTGGGCATAACTTTTGATGTAGATGTCCAAATGAGATTATTTTTTATTCTTTGTAAACTAGAGACATAGGGCTACAAGGTTTTTGAAGAAATGAAGTTCTGAATCAGTCTGTAAAGATATCAAATTTTGGATGGAAGTTAAGTATAGAATTTTTGTTTCAACTTTAATTATAGTTCGAATTGTTAAAGTATAACTTTTCGATTTCTACACAAAATTGATTGGAATTTTGGTTATTGGTTAAGGAAATCAAGTGAGGCAAGAGGAGCAAGAGGAATAAGAGGAAAGACATTCCTAAGCAAGTTTATAAGAAAGGAACTCAAGGTGGGTACACGTTTATAATAGAGTAAATAAGCCACTCATTGTTTTTTTTCAAATCAAGAAAGATGTAATGATTTAAATTGCATCATCAATGTTGCCTTATTTGCTTTTTGAGTGAATTGTGAAATTGTTATATGTTTGCTACATGATTTGTATTGATTTATGAAAAGGGTTTCTCTTTAAAATAATACATGCTCATGAAATCATGTTTTCAGAAATGATTTTTACAAGGATATCAAGGTTATGAAAAGCAAGTTTACAAGAAAGTGCCATTTTGGCAACAAGTTTACAAGATTTTGAACTATGTATGTTATGTGGGTTTGTGGTAGTCCCTTAAGAACTGTCACGTGCATGTTGACCCATGTATAGGCTTCTCCCGCCTTCCCGTTAGTGGCATAGAGCTCCCTCAAGGACTCCCTCAAGAATTTTACGGCTACACAGGACCATTATATGGGAATGTGTTGTGCGTCATGAATTTGGACTTACCCAAACCATTTTGCTTTGCTTATGTGCTTATGATCTGTTAACACGTTTGATGCATACATGATTTAAAATTGCTCATGAATTGTTTAAAAATCAAGCATCTTGAGATGATGATATCTATTATTTACATGCGAAATTACTTTGGTTTCGAAAATGTACTACGGCAATGAGCTTTTGAAAATAGTTTTGCTTGTTTCTTTATTATGAATATGTTACCCACGAGCTTTATAGCTCACCCCCTTTCTCCTCCCCCTATTCAGGTGATAAGCAAGAGATCGAGTAAGTCAAGCGTTATGGCATCACTCCGATTTGTCATATTTATGTATTTTCAAGTTATATTTTGGAATTCAAAGCTTTAGTCACATTTCAAGTTTTATTGGTTCAAGTGTATTTTGTATTTTCGGTTCTTGAGCTCAAATGATGTATTATGGTTTGAAATGCCATTAAAGCTTTGTAAAACTCTTCTTTGGTTATCAATGAGATATGGTTGATGTTGATTTTAGTTTCAAACCTTTCGCATTAAATCGTTTTATCATGAGGATAAGATTTGGAAGGTTGTGTTTATGTTCAAGTTTATTTTGTGTTGGGTTGTTTTGATGAAAATGAGTGAAAATTTTAAATTTGGGTTTCTTTGGAAAAAAAAGGGCTTTCGCCGCGACGAGACCGTTTGCTCGCCGCGGCGAAGTTATATTCGCGGGTTCACCGCAGCGAGAGTTCTTTCACTCGCTGCGGCGAGGGTTCATCCGCTTGCCGCGGCATAGCTTCCTAAAAGGTTTCTCCGCGGCGAGACAACACACGCCGCGGTGACACCCGCCTTTGCTTCCGAGGGATATCTTCTTCTAAATTTTCAACTTCAAGGTCTCCCCTCCATGCGCAAACATCACGCTTCTGTGTCCGATGTTGGGCTCCGAAAATGGGGTCTAACATCAATTGCATAATAAAAGGGTTAGTGTTTATGAATTCTTAGGGGGATTCATCACCTATGTACTATTTATTTGATATTGTATTTTCTTAGTGTTTTCTTTATTTGAGTTTATTCTTGTGTCAACTTTAATTTAGATTGTTTCTTTGATTTTCAAGTAAATTTACTATCTAATTTGGCATTTAGGTATAAAAAAGGGTTAACACTTGCTAGTACGTACTTACAATCCGTGTAGGATCGACCTATATTTGCTAGTACTAGCTACAGCTATACCGTGCTCTTACTATTAAAACTTATAAATATTTATAAGTAAAATAATTTTCAATCAAGCTTTTTGCAGCATTGTCGGGGATTTTAATATTAGGAAACACTAGCTTTTATTAATCTAACCATTATTTTTATTTTTATTTATTTATTCATCTATTTATCTTTTGATCTTCTCTATTTTGACTTTATGTTTGTAACTTATTTTAGGATTTAAGATTCATCATTATAGCTAGAACCTATAATGGAAGGAGGAAGAGGACTGTATCCTCATGGGAGTTATAATATGCCATCATATATGGCAACGTCATAAACTTGGAATGAAAGGTTTGGTGACATGTATTCGAAACCTCAATGATATCCATACTATGTTGTGACATTTGTAGGGATAACCATTACAATTATAAATGTCGATCACCAAACTATATGTGGGAGCTTTGATATTGTATATGAAACTAGCCTTGACATGCAGCATACGTGGTTACTTATAATTCAAAGTAGAGCAACTCTTATGTTAATGGATGGAATGATTATGCTTCAACTGAATCTTTACAAAAACAGTAACAAGAAGAATGTCTTATAAATATAATAATAGAAGGTCTTGCTAAAATTAAAGCTAATTGCCACGTAAAAGATTATTTAGGAAGAAGAAAAGGTGGAAGCCTCTATCTAAGAAGAGAAAGTAGAAGAGTGGACAAAGGTGATTGAGGAAGAACAGGAGGAGGAGCCAAATAAGGAAACTATTAATGAATCATTGGCAGTCACCTTGAGTACAAATGAATCCCACTCCCCAAAAGACTAATTTTTTTAGTCAACCAAAGATTCAAGGAGTTTTATTATTCCTTATTTTATTGACAATTTGTTATCAAAAAGGGCATTAATGAAATTAATTGGATTTTTTAATTTGAAAAATTATGTCCTTATTATTGTCTTTCAACATATAGTTTATTCATAGGCTACTAAATCGCTATGTGGAGAGAAATGTGGAAGCAAGCCACTAATTATAGACCTAGGTTGATGGTAAATATGAACGATACATCGACTTAATGACATTAAACAAGTGCTGCCTGGGAGGTTACCTATGAATTAGGATATATTTCATTCTATTTGATTGTTTTATTTCATTTTGTTTTCATTTTTTACGTTAGCATAGAACTTATTGATTTTGTATGTGTTTTACTTTAGGATATAAAGCATCCTGAGTTACTTCTGCATATTTGTCTTGTTTAAGGATGAATGTATCTAATATTAGACCTTTAATCAAATTCAGAACTTTGTAATTCTTATTATTTAGCAGTACCAATTCTAACCCCTTTCTTACTTTTTGCATTTTATTGTTACTTCATTTTGATGTGATTCAATTGTGTACATTAAGGACAATGTATAATTTTAAATGTGGGGAAGGAATTTCAAAGTTTATTTTTAGTAATTATTGGGATAGTTAATTTAAATGAAAATTGCATATTATTTTCACACAAGATTATTTTTGTGAGCTTTTGAGCCTAAGAGCAAATACATCATTATTTTAAGCTCTTTTATTCTTTCACATGAGCTATCATTTATAGTTGGATAATTCTAGAACTTGCTTTTATTATTTATATTGAGACCATATATTTTGAATTAGAAACATTGAAATGATAAAGGCATTTAGATTGAACCTTTTTTAACCAAATTTTTTTATAATTATCCCACCATATTTTATGCTTTAGGAGTAACCAATTTTGAGATTTAGCCTTTCATTGATTACAAACACATTATTAGATTTTGCCTCATCTTGCTTGAAGCCTTTTTATTATTTTTAAACCCTGAAGGTTATTTAATTTTACTTGATTGCTTGAAACTTAAAATTTGAAAAGGTCAAATATTTCTTTAATTATCGGTGCATGATGGATGCTTAAAAAAACAAAGTGTTTCAAACATAATAAGTGATTATAAAAAAAGTTTTAAAGTTATGGTACCAATGGACTTATGGTGTGAAGAAACTATGTTGCAAAGAACTAATTTCTTGTAATTTTGTTTTTGTAAATTTCCTTTAGTATCATGACCCATTTTACTATCCCTACCATACCCTAACCTAAGTCTCATTAAAACCTTGTATTAAAACTAATAGGTGTAGTTTAAACTATGTTTAGTTGTTTGAGTGTTTTTATATATGGTTTTTAGATGATTATTACGTGTATATGCTTAAAATTATCTTAATGTCTATGTTTATTTATATTCTAAGTATTTGTATGGTTTAGAGAATGTTTTCATTCATAATTATATATTTCTTGACGTGTTTGATGAATTTGTTAGTTTTGGAACTTACATAGGTGAAGAACAAGAGATTTGGAGGTGAATGGAGCTACTTAGGCAAGGTCATAATCGTGACTCCCATGTCATGATTATGACAAAAGAAAAATACCCAAAGTCACAATAGTGACTCCAAATGTATGATTTTGATAGAGAGCAATTTCACAAAGTCACGATCATGACACTAGATGCACGATCGTGACAGAGGCTCCCCAGGTGTAACTTTTTCCATTTGTTTTGAGTGTTAGGGACAATTTTGGAACCGATTGAAGGAGGAAAACCCTAGTTACACCTATAAGACCCTTAAAAATTAAGAACATAAAATACTCCAAAAAAATATAGTTGTCATCTTGCAAAAGCGGATCAAACAAGGAAGACCAAGAGAGACATCAAGATTTCCAGATTTACATATCAAGTTTTTCTTTTTTTTTCCTTTTACTATTTTCATTAAACTTTATGTGTAAACTGAATTTCCAAATGTCTTACATGTTTATAATGCTCTAAACTTCCATATTAGGATTTTTTCTTAAGTTGTTTTGTGACGTTAATTTTTGTTGATGCAATACAATTTCTTTGTTGGGTTAATGGTGCATGTTCATACTTTGGAAATAAATCAAGAGAGTGAGTCAAAAGTCAATTATTTTTAAAGAGAGATCTTATGCGAGAACTTGGTTATTTAATAGATAATTTCAAAACTAATTGAAAACATTAGGGAAAGAGTTGTGAATTGAGAGATACCAATTATGAAATTTTCAGATTCAATTAGGGTTAATCAATTAGGTCTTGAGAGAGTAATCAAACCCTTTGAAAATCTAGGATTGACACATAATCAGATCAGTAATTATTAGGGGAGCAAAATAATGAAAGAATGAATCCTAAGCTTCACCCTTGATCATCTTTACATAATTATGGTGGATCAATTGTTATTTGGTTATTTGCTTAATTTATTTGATTGCTTTAATTTTTGTTATTTATTCTCATTCTCATTAAGTTCATATTCCAATACCTTAGGCAAAGTTAGGTTTACTTGGTTTGCAAAATATTCAATAAAGCTTTCTTAATTTCAAAATTGTTCTTATTAACAGGTGGCCTGACGATCTCCTGTTGGTTCGAATTGATATGTTCTTTAGTCACCGCCTTCATCTCCTTGATTTGTCATTTCTTTTTAATTTTATCTTGATGCCTTGCTTTTCTTAATTCCCTTTCAAGTTTGGTGTTGTCAAGTTCGCTTAATCTACTTGCACTTTCGGACCTTCTCGTGTTCATTTACCTGTTACACATAAGCAAAGAGGATTAAATAAAAATAAAAAGAAAGATCAGATCAAAATAATTCAAATCACACTTGATGATAGGCACAATCCCTAGCAACAACGTCAAAAACTTGATAGCTACTTCGTGTTTAGCTCAAAATTTAAAATTAAATGAAGTTGTTATATCGTAAGTATATGACTTGTATAAAATAGTATAAAAAGGTATCATTCCCTCAAGGATTTGTTAGTCACCTTGTAATTCAAATTGACTTTTGTTTGAGTAAAACAAATAATGAAAGATTGAAATTGTAAAATTCACAATTTAAAGGTATGCAAACACAATTCAAAATGTCACAAAAATAAGAACACAATTTTGGTTTAGAGAATCAAATTATAAAGTTTAGGTTCATTCTCTCCATACCATGTAATCTCTCACTTTGGTAATTTAATCATGCTTATTCCTAGGCATTCTAATGTATTGGCCCTTTCTCTCTCAGTACTGGAACCAATTAAGCCTAAAATAATGATTAAAGTTTGGTATGTGATCTCTCAACCTACACACATTACTTAAACCATTAAGTAGATATGAATTGACCTATTGGATAACCATCAAAACATCTAAGATCTCTCTCTAAATGTCATATTTTCTTGATAAGTGAAGTGTTCTCATCAAAACATCTAAGATCTCTCTCCAAATGTCATATTTGCTTGATAAGTGAAGTGTTCTCAAAGTTGCCTACTCTTATGGTACATCCAAACTGATTTCCTAACTCCATTTCTCAATGTAAGCCAGGCATACAAAGTCCACACATCATAAGCATTAAAGCAAGCCATACATTAAACTAAAGTGAGTTTTTACATAGTTATGGTAAGAACAACCCTAAAATCTACATAAAAATCCATTACAATCATCAAAAACATCCTCACAACAAGTCTATACATCTCCTCCATATAATAAATGAATAAAAACAAATAAGAGAAGTGAGAATAGCAGGCTTATGATTGAAGAACAAAGCTAGAACTTGGTGTGGCAGTTTTGAGATCTCTTGAACTCACTTGATTCTTCTTAAAAATTTGCCTTAAAATGTGTCTATCTTCCTCCTTTTTGTGTGTTGCACTACCCTCCTATATTTTTAGGGTTTAAAATGGTATTTTTAATACCCCTCTGGGTATTTAAACCTACTTAGGATTGATATGGAGAAAGGTGGAATTGCCAATTGGAAAGGTAGAAAATTCCAGCTTCTACCTAGGAAATTCTAGCTTTCTCCTTTGATACCTACAACAAGTCCACATGCAAGTAAGTTGATAATGAACATAAATAAGGTCTGAATCCTGCCCAAACATTGGCATATAACCATGCAAAATGTATGTACATTAAAACATATGAAAAGTATGCAAAGCCTAAACTTAAAACCTTCATTTATAACCTAACACACAATTTATTATATACAATCACATACACATGCAAGTTATAAGCAAATAACACAAAGCCTAGGCTAAAAATCCTAGTATGTATACTAAACATACACATTATCAAAAAAAATGAATTAGATGATTCTATAATAAATATCACTTATCATTTATCCTCATCTCATATGGCTAAACTGCTATCAATTGATTAAGGTAAGTTCCTGATGGAGTTAATGAGGAGACTATAATTGTGTTTGACTCCATATGAAATAATTGCATCCTAATATTTCTTACAAGTTTTAATATAAAGACCTCCTTACCTTTTTTTGTTTTGCAAAATCATGTTGTTACATTTAATCTAAGTTCCATACATAAGATAACTTAGATAGGTTTTGAAAACCAAAGTTTCATATAACTTAGACAGGTTTTTAAGAGCAAATTGTCCCCTCTATAAGCATATTGATTTTGACTACTCCAATTAACGATAGCGATCTAGTCATCAGGAGGATGGATGATATTAAAGTCAAATATTTTATTAAATTTCACAAATCTCAATACATATTTAGATGTTTCAATCAAATAAATATATTGATTAATTAACTTAAGGATAAGTGACATAACCCAAGTAGGATTCATTTTTTAACAACAAAACAACATCAACTTCCTATTAGAAATCCAAATGAGATGAGGGGTTTGAAAAGGTCTAGAATTACACAACCTTATTGTAGCACCCCCTTACCATAGGGTATACACTGGGACGCCCGTAAGTCATTCCGATGCATATCTTATGATAAGGGTGAGATACAAACAATCACTACAGTACTTCACATGGCATTATAATAATAAAACATCAGTATAAAAATCACGAATTTTTGAAACCCAAAATTTTCCCCATTTCATTTCACTAAAATCATAACTTTACATATCTGTCAGTTTTTTTTCATTGTTGTACATTACACCAAAAGCCTAATACAAAATGCTAAATAAACAGGGAAAATACAACAACTCTATCTAGGTCATCCCAAAAATCTCAGTTGACTGACCTGTGAGCCATGACTTCTCTTGCCAACATGATCTACACGGTTGGAAAAGTCCTTCTAGAGCTAGTAGTCTACTCTCGCTCCTGAAAAATAAGTTGTAATTTTGGGTGTGTTTGCGAACTCAGTGAGGTAACCATCATCGATGGTTCACTCAATTCATACAACACTCAAACATAGCACAGTTATATCATAATTTTACATTTAGAAGTACCACATGATTGTTATCACATAAGTATAAGGCATTTTTCCTTTCACTCAATCAAAGAGATTCAATCAGATGCATATGAAATGCGTATGTGACACTTTTCTAATTTATTACGGTATTATGACCGAGCGCCTAAACTGTCTCAATATGGGCGCATTAATCGTTGAACCTAAGGCTCTAAATCACTGTGGGCTCGATGCCCAAATACATTGAGCTTCTAGCTCTCGGTGGCTGCTCCGGTCACAACTGTCATTAACTGATCATGCATTCATGCAGGGAATGCACATGAAACAATGAAGCAATATAGGTGTCACAATCAACACATATGTCAAAATTCATTACATTATAAGCAAGTAGTTCACCAAAATCACAAACAAGTAGCACTTCTATGTCATAGATTTCCAATACATCGGACCTTCTGTCCGGAATCCATAATCAAAACACAATTCACTAACCCACCATTATCGACCACAGTTTTCTACGCAATTAATAACTGAGAGAACCATCTAGGTCACTCACTAATAGCTTTCGAGCTAATGCCTGGAAGTCTCGGCAATGTCGGTGGGTTGACGTTCCAAATGCGCCTCTATAACAGTCAAAATATACAAATATTACCAAATGTACAATCAGAAATATTTAATAATGCACATGTAGCAATTAAAATGTGTACAATGCATGTTTGTAAAATTTTCGGCACTATTCTGAAAAATTCCAATCACAAAATTTTTCTACAAATATTAAAAATCCAAAGACACCAAAATCACTCAATTTGGACCTCTATATATCCAATTATTAATAAAACACGGACCAGAAAAATAATTACTCGGTCCTCTAACTTTGACCTAATTAATCACGTAAATTTCATCTCTAAGAATTCACAATTTCACATAGAAATGAAATTAAAGGACTCACGAATCTGATGCCTTAAGAATCAGGTCAATCAGAGGTCGGACGAAAAAGTTATGCATAAAAGAATAGGAGAGGGTTTTGGTTGGGCCGAATCGGGTCAGCCTACGTCGGGCCGACTCGACCCGCGCGACCCACACATAGCTCACCATTGCGAGCCATCGTGCTCGTGAGGACGAGCTTAATGCTTGCCCTTGCGAGGGTGGGTCTGACTCTCGCCCTCGCGAGACCTCGCGAGGGCGAGGGTTAACCCCTTGCCTGCCAAATCCGATTTCCCCTTTTTTATATAAAACACTAAATACCTCCTCTCCTTTCCCAAACCCTATATTTTCACAAAAGTAACCAAAAATGACAAATAAGGTCTCATTGGAAAGATCATAGAAAACCCTACAAGTTTCATGAAGGGCTTGAAAACCAATTTCACCTCTAAGGGTGTCAAAAATTCAATCAAAGCTGCTGCCTTCACATTACCATTCAAAACAATACAACATTTTTTCCAAACATCATATATTTCCATACCCTTTGCCAAAAATTCCAAGCTTTATATCAAAAGAAAGATCAAAACATATTCTACAACTTTCATGAATAACTTGGAAGCAAATTCTATTAGAGTAGTGCCCTAAAGGCAATCGCCTTTAGCGCGTTTTGTACAAAGCTGTATACATACTTTATGAATAAATAAAGAAAGGCATATTTCATTAATTTGGTGTTCATTATTTGATATTGATCTATAAGCAAATTAATAAAGTCCATGATATATGACATAGCATGAAGGAAATTATGATGTGATCATACTACTGAGATTCCTATCATGTGCAATTATGTTAGTATCTAAATTATCCCTAGTCATAGGATTACTGAAATTGGACATCGGTAATCCGGAGAGACTAGCACATCTCAAGCTCCTTAATTTGATCAAGCAGTGGATCTCAGAAACTGTAAATATGAGATATTTAGGGTTGAGATGTGAATGCTTACTAGAGGTAGTAAGTACATTGGATGACCTGCTATGAGATCATCACATGGATGTCTTATTCTGATGTCAGTGATAATCTCATCATAGCAATGGTGCAAATATCCTTAGACTTGAGGTACTCAAGGATATCTTAGATACTGATTCTGTGCTTTGACTCCATTCCTTGTTGCCTTACACAGGTCGCTCATAGGGTGGTGATTGGGTACAGCTTGAGGTATTCGAAGGTAATTGAGTAGCCAATAAAGGATTCATCACTTTTGTGATAGCAGAAGATGATACCCATGGCCTCTTGTCAGGGTCATTACTTGGAAATCTCTGGCCGGAGTCATATGTCATGAAGAGTGTCTTCAGTGACATTATAAAGTAATGAGTCCCAGGACAAGAACTGATATCACTTGAACTAGATTTGACGTAGTCAGTCTAGTAAGAGTTGACACTTTGCCCATACTCATAACCAAGTGGGATATAGCATGGTGAAAGGACGAATTGCACAGTAATTGTCTACGGAAAGGTTCGTTATATGGTTCGTGATGAACATCGGTTCATTCGTCAAACTAATTACTTTTCGGTCAATTGGGGGTCATGATGTGTTGCTAGATACCGCTCATGACTTGCTTGGATTAAGTATTAATCTAACTGGCCAACATAACCGGGAACCTAATGGGTCACACGCATAAGAGTGACTCGGAGAATTCGTAAAATAGTTTTGGATAGAGATCCAATATATAGAGAGCAATAGGACTAAATGGATCCCGATGAGATTGGGATATGTCTCGATGAGATCGCGACATCGATATTGCTGAAACAGGTCTTCGGTGTTTTTTCCATACCAGGACCCGGTAGGACCGACCCCAGTGTGACTGGACCACTTCAGCATTTATATACATATATATATCTTATTAATTAATTAAGTAATTAATATATATATATATATATGTGTGTGTGTGTGATCAACGTGGAAGAGGAGAAGAACTTTGATAAAGTAGCCATTAATGTCTTTAAATGATTAAAGACAAAATCCACTAAAGGACAAATAAAAGTGGATGATCATCGTGTGTGACAAGTGACCTTGACAAGAAAAAAATCAATTTGAAGACTTAAAAGAGAATGATGGTCGTTGGTATAAAAGGAGGGTTAATTGAAAATGGTTTTAAAGCTTCCTTTTATGAAAACCTACGAAGCTCTCCATCATCTTTTCTCAAGCTTCTCTCCTCTCAAGCTTCTCCTCCATTGTTATTCTCCTTAGCTCTCCAAGAATAAGGTAAGATCTAGCAGTCTTCACTTTATTCTAGCTATTTTCGGGTCAAAGGGTTTGCCCCGGTTAGGTTCTCCGATCTCTGCGTGGATACCGTTAGAGACGGTCTCTTTTGGTCATTATGGTTTGACATTGTTATATAGACACATGGATCCTGGCTTTCAGGAAGGTCCCGGAATAAAATTTTTTGTTTTCCGCACCGTGTGCATGTGATGCACACACCGGGATTTTCCTACAGTGGTATCAAAGCCACTTGTGTCTTATATAACGAAGAAATCATAACTAGGTTGGAGCTGCCTATTGGTTGTGACGATGATGCATGTTGAATGTGTTAAATTCGAAATCAGTATAGAAATCTTTTTTTCGAAATTTTCTTGCCTAGATGTGCTCATAAGATGTTGTTGAATATGTCTGTGGAAGAACAGAATTTATCAATGTGATTTGATATGGTTTTTCTAATTTATTCCCTAATGTTCTGGTTGCTGTGTTTATGCACATTCCTTGAACAGACGTGTTTATAAATTCGAGAATAAATTATAGAAAAAAAAATTTCAGATTTTCTTTCACCGACATGTCTCTAAGATGTTTATCAATGTTTATGAATATGGAAAAATATTTTCGAGCTAATTGACTATTTATTTGAGAATTTATTGTGTGCTACTGGGAATATCTATTTTGAGGAACACAGATTCAACATTGGTTTTGTTGCTGAGGTTGGTTGAGTTTTTGTTGGAAATAAATCCTGAAAAACTTCATGGAGCATGTTGTGAACATGTTGTAACCTCTGTAATTTTCTCAGAATTTATTGAAATTGTTTCAATGATTTTTTCAAGCAAAAGACAGAGCTTGGTAGTTTTGAGAAAGTTGTTGGAACTGTTTTGTTTGGAATGATTGATTGTGGATTTTTCGGTTCCAATGCCTTGGATCATTTTTAATGTGATTAAAAATATGTTACATTGATGTTGTATGCTTGCCAAACTGATTTTCTTGAAATTGGGTTTCCAAAAATTTTCGGATTTCAAATGTGTCTCATTAGCGTCTCGTTAGTATATTTCCTTGTCTTGATTGTTTTGGCCGTCACCAATTTTGTGACCAGTGCCGAAGTAGTCTTGATAAAGTGTAGACTACCTAGAGATACTTAGGAAGATTATTTGGTATTCGCAAAATTATTTGGAAATCTTAGAGATTAATAGTGTATTAATCCATTTCAAGTTTTTCATATATAGTATGATTCTATATGGTAAGCATGATACAATGAAAGTGTTTCATTGAGACATCAAAGTAAAGTATATTACACTTGGTATTGTGAATTTGAACTGCACGGATTGAGAAAATTAGCCGATTAGAGAGCAAGTCTACATATAAGTCGACTTACACATGCACAAGTCGACTTGTATTCTCATATAAGTCGACTTATACATGCACAAGTCGACTTGTATTCGCAGATAAGTCGACTTACACATGCATAAGTCGACTTACTCGTGCACAGTAGTCTAAATCGACTTGCATTCTCAGGTAAGTCGACTTACACATGCATAAGTCGACTTACACATGCAGAGGTGGGATGACGGATGATTATAGGGATAGATTCGATGTGATTCATGAAATGCCCTAAATCATTCCATATAGTCATGGTGACTATAATCCTACAGCTTGGAGAAGAAGAAGATGAGACCAGAGTTTGAAATCCCTCACACATAATATGAAAACTAACATCTTCTATTAATATGGGGAGAACCAGAGTTCTTATAGAGTTCGGGTTGTTGGGTAAACCCAAGCTCACTCTATACGGATATGTTCGAATCATAGAAATAAGATTTTCGGATTAATGGGTCGGTTTTCACTAGAAGCGTTAATTTGTTGAGTAAACTCAAGGTTAACGTAGACAGAGGCGAAATTGGGTAGTGTACATCAGATGTACACGCATCAAGAGTTGATAATCCAATTTGTGTGCATACATCACGAGTTGATAGCACTAGTCGATAATTGCACCTGTGATGTAATTGGTATGCCCGATACCTGCCGATTGATCTAAGGTGGCTTGTTGGGTAAACCCAAGGTCATTTTAGTAATGTCGGATATCTATGATGCAATTGGTGTGACCGATACCTACCGATTGACCTAAGGTGGCTTGTTGGGTAAACCCAAGGTGATTTTTAGTAATGTCGGATATCAACCCACTAGGACATTTTGTCATAATGTTTCTTGGATTCGTAGTGAGGGTTATGGATTCTTTGAAACTAGTAGGAGCCATATGTATGTCATGCAAGTCTTTATGATCATGCATATATTAATATTCTAACATTCTTTCTCTCTTTCCCTTTAGGTTATTGAAGATGTCTTCTAGTGTGAATTTGCGCTCACTTATGGACTCTAATAAATTAACTGGACCTAATTTTCTCGATTGGCTGAGAAATCTCAGAATTGTTCTCAGATCTGAGGAACTGGGCTATGTCCTAGATGTTCCACTTCCTGATCCACCTATTGTTGATGCTTCTGATGAGGATCAGAAAGTTTATCGTAAGCATCTCAAAGACAGTGACATAGCTACCTGTATTATGCTCGCCTCTATGTCACAGAGGCTGCAGAAAGATGAGTCTATGGATGCTAATACCATAGTGTTTCATCTTAGAGAGCTTTTCAATGAGCAAGCTCGGTCTGAAAGGTTCGAGACCTCGAGGCTACTCTTCACTACTAAGATGACTCCAGGTTCATCTGCAGTGCAGTATGTATTGAAGATGAATGGGTATATTGAGAGGCTGGCTGTCTTGGGTTTTGTTATGGATTATGAATTAAGTGTTGACTTAATTTTGGTTGGATTGTCTGATAGTTATTCACAGTTTGTGTTAAACTATCGGATGAACCAAATATCCACGACAATCGAGTTGATCAATCTGCCGAGCAATGAGCAAGCTATCAAGAAGGATAGCAAGTCGGTCTTAGTGGTGGACTCTTCTTCTTCTAGTTCAAAGAAAAAGAAACTCAAGAAGAAAAGGTCTAAGAAACCAAAAGGAAGTGCAGCCAAAAAGAAAACCAAAGAAACTACACCAAAGGAACTTGCTTCCATTGTGGCAAGACCAGCCTTTGGGCGGCTATAAAGTCTATCTGGAAGAATTGAAGGAAGAAGGCATCGGATGCCTCGGCTCCTTCGGTATGTTTGTCATTGAGGTTAATCTGTTTCGACCATAACATATGGGTATTAGATACGGTTGTGGCTCACATATGCAATGATATGCGAGCCTCGGGGATAGTAGGCGACTCATGAAGGAGAGATAGACTGCGTGTAGGAAATGGAGCAAGAGTTACTGTATTAGCCGTAGGCACTTATTTTTTGTCACTCCCCAGTGGGCTTGTAATTAAACTGGATGAATGTTATTTTGTACCTGTTTTAACAAAGAACATATTGTCTGTTTCTTGTTTAAATAGAACTGGTTTCCATTTGACCTTTAGTAACAATGGTTGTTCTATTAGTTTGAATTGAATACTCTATGGTACTGGTACATTATGCAATGGAATTTACATATTAGATATGTCACATCCAATTATGAATGTCAATGACACGAAAAGACGTAAACGAGATAATTTAAAATCAACTTACTTATGGCATTGTCGCCTTGGCCATATAAATGAGAGACACATAGCTAAGCTCCATAAAAGTGGTAGTTTAGGGTCATTTGATTATGAATCATATGACACATGTGAATCTTGTTTATTAGGCAAGATGACTAAGTTACCCTTTAAGGGAAAGGGTGAACGAGCGACTGGAGTATTAGACCTAATACATTCAGATGTATGTGGTCCGATGTCCATCCATGCTAGAAGTGGTTGTCTTTACTTCATTACCTTTATCGATGATTATTCTCGATATGGGTACTTGTATCTGATGAGATACAAATCTGAAGCATTTGAAAAGCTCAAACAATTCAGAAATGAAGTAGAAAACCAACTTGGGAAAAGTATCAAGACATTACGATCCGATCGTGGTGGGGAATACTTAGACCAACGGTTTTTAGATTATTTCAGAGATAATGGGATTTTATCTCAATGGACTCCACCTTACACACCACAGCATAATGGTGTGATAGAAAGGAGAAATCGAACCTTGTTAGACATGGTACGATCAATGATGGGCTTTACAAAGTTACCAAAATCCTTTTGGGGGTATGCACTCGAGACAGCTGTTTATTTGTTAAACAGGGTTCCATCAAAGACAGTTGATTTACTCCATATGAGATGTGGACAAACAAAAGACCCTATCTTACTCATTTGAAAGTTTGGGGTTGTCCTGCTTATGTGAAGCGGATACAGTCAGATAAACTTGATGCAAAGTCTGACAAGTGTTTGTTTGTAGGATATCCTAAAGAAACAATGGGATATCAATTCTACCTTGCTGAGGAACAAATGGTGTTTGTTTCAAAGCATGTTGTCTTTTTAGAGAAAGGGTTTCTTTTACAAGAAGACAGTGGGAGAAAAATTGAACTTGAAGAAGTTCAAGATGCTCGAACGACGCAGATCAAGCTGCTGAAACTCAAGCTGTGACTCATACGGATGAAGTAACAGTTCAACCTTCTACAACACATAAAGTTAAGTAGGTCACGTAGGATACGCCTGTTCCGAGAGATATGGATTCTCGTGAATGAACAGAATGACGTATTGCTCATAGAAGATAATGAGCCTACCACCTATGAAGAGGTTACGAAGAGTTGAGCGAGAAATGGCTTCATGCCATGAAGGCGAAATGGATTCCATGTATGAAAACCAAGTATGGACTTTGGTTGAGGCACCCGAAGGAATAAAACCCATAGGGTGTAAATGGGTTTTCAAAAAGAAAACCGACATGGATGGTAATGTGATTACCTATAAACCAAGGCTTGTGGCTAAAGGCTTTCGTCAAAGACAAGGAATTGACTACGACGAGACCTTCAGCCCAGTAGCAATGCTTAAATCCATTAGGATACTCCTAGCCATTGCCACTCATTATGATTATGAAATATGACAAATGGATGTGAAGACAGCTTTCCTAAATGGAAATCTAGCTGAGGATGTGTGTATGACACAACCAGAGGGCTTCACGTTCTATGATGGCGAAAATGTATGCAAGCTTCAGAAATCCATCTATGGATTGAAACAAACATCTAGGAGTTGGAATATCCGTTTTGATGAGGTAATCAAAGAGTTTGGTTTCTCACAAAATCCGGATGAACACTGTGTGTATAAAAAGGTTAGTGGGACAGCAATCGTATTCCTTATGCTATATGTAGATGACATATTATTACTAGGAAACGATGTCTCTATGCTACAATCTGTGAAGATTTGGTTGTCCAAACAATTTGCCATGAAAGACCTTGGTGAAGCAACTTATATCCTTGGGATAAAGATCTATAGAGATAGATCAAAAAGATTGCTTAGCCTTTCACAATCAATTTACATAGACAAGATGCTAAAGAGGTTTAGCATGGAACAATCCAAGAGAGGGTACCTTCTCGTGACTCATGGGATAACACTCTCGAAATCTATGTGTCCTAAGACACAAGATGAGAGGATGCGCATGAATATGATCCCGTATGCATCTGCAGTAGGATCTATCATGTACGCTATGCTATGCACGAGACCCGATGTATCATATGCTCTAAGTGTTACAAGCAGATACCAATCGGATCTGGTGAGGGTCCTTTGGGTGGTGTCGAGAATATCCTCAAGTACTTGCGAAGGACTAAGGATGTTTTCTTGATATATGGAGATGGGAATCTCAAAGTGGCGGGTATCTGAGATGCTAGTTTTCAATCGATAAGGATGATTCTAAATCTCAATCAGGTTATATATTCACACTGAACGGCAGGCGGTCGGTTGGAAGAGTTCCAAACAAGAGACAATCGTCGATTCGACAACCGAAGTAGAGTACATTCTTCGCTTGGTAGCAATGAAAGAAGCGATTTGGATCAAAAAGTTCATTATTGAACTTGGTGTGGTTCCTAGCTGTGATGGGCCCATACAATTGTATTGTGACAACAATGGGGCTATTGCGCAAGCGAAGGAACCAAGGTCTCATCAACGATCCAAACACGTACTCGCAGATATCATCGATCGGGAGATCATTGGTCAGTGATGTCGGATAGAGAATTCTCACCGAGCAAAATATTGTTGATCTGTTGACAAAGCCATTATCACATAAGAGTTTTGATTCTCATGTACTCGCCTATGGTATTAGATATCAAGGCGATTGGTTTTAGGTCAAGTGGGAGATTTTGTTAGAGTAGTGCCCTAAAGGAAATCGCCTTTAGCGCATTTTGTACAAAGCTGTGTACATACTTTATGAATAAATAAAGAAAGGCATATTTCATTAATTTGGTGTTCATTATTTGATATTGATATATAAGCAAATTAATGAAGTCCATGATATATGACATAGCATGAAGGAAATTATGATGAGATCATACTACTGAGATTCCTATCATGTGCAATTATGTCAGTATCTAAATTATCCTAAACATAGGATTCTTGGCTGGACATCATTAATCCGGAGAGACTAGCACATCTCAAGCTCCTTAATTTGATCAAGCAGTGGATCTCAAAAACTGTAAATATGAGATATTTAAGGTTGAGATGTGAATGCTTACTAGAGGTAGTAAGTACATTGGATGACCTACTATGAGATCATCACATGGATGTCTTATTCTGATGTCAGTGATAATCTCATCATAGAAATGGTACAAATATCCTTAGACTTGAGGTACTCAAGGATATCTTAGATACTGATTCTGTGCTTTGACTCCATTCCTTGTTGCCTTACACAGGTCGCTCATAGGGTGGTGATTGGGTACAGCTTGAGGTATTCGAAGGTAATTGAGTAGCCAATAAAGGATTCATCACTTCTGTGATAGCAGAAGATGATACCCATGGCCTCTTGTCAGGGTCATTACTTGGAAATCTCTGGCCGGAGTTCATATGTCATGAAGAGTGTCTTGATGACATTATAAAGTAATGAGTCGGGACAAGAAGCGATATCACTGGACTAGATTTGGCGTAGTCGATCTAGTAAGAGTTGGCACTTTGCCCATACTCATAACCAAGTGGGGTATAGCATGGTGAAAGGACGAATTGCACAGTAATTGTCTATGAAAAGTTTCGTGATATGGTTCGTGATGAACATAGGTTCATTCGTCAAACCAATTACTTTCCGGTCAATTGGGGGTTATGATGTGTTGCTAGATACCGCTCATGACTTGCTTGGATTAAGTGTTAATCTAAGTGGCCAACATAACCGGGAACCTAATGGGTCACACGCACAAGAGTGACTCGGAGAATTCGTAAAATAGTTTTGGATAGAGATCCAATATATGGAGAGCAATAGGACTAAATGGATCCCGATGAGATTGGGATATGTCCCGATGAGATCGCGACATCGATATTGCTGAAACAGGTCTTCGGTGTTTTTTCCATATCGACACCTGGTAGGTCCGACCCCAGTGTGACTAGACCACTTCAGCATTTATATACATATATATATCTTATTAATTAATTAAGTAATATATATATATATATATGTGATCAACGTGGAAGAGGAGAAGAACTTTGATAAAGTAGCCATTAATGTCTTTAAATGATTAAAGACAAAATCCACTAAAGGACAAATAAAAGTGGATGATCATCGTGTGTGACATGTGGCCTTGACAAGAAAAAATCAATTTGAAGACTTAAAAGAGGATGATGGTCATTGGTATAAAAGGAGGGTTAATTGAAAATGGTTTTCAAGCTTCCTTTTATGAAAACCTACGAAGCTCTCCATCATCTTTTCTCAAGCTTCTCTCCTCTCAAGCTTCTCCTCCATCGTTATTCTCCTTAGCTCTCCAAGAATAAGGTAAGATCTAGCAGTCTTCACTTTATTCTAGCTATTCCCGAGTCAAAGGGTTTGCCCCGGTTAGGTTCTCCGATCTCTGCGTGGATACCGTTAGAGACGACCTCTTTTGGACATTATGGTTTGACATTGTTATATAGACACATGGATCATGGCTTTCGGGAAGGTCCCGGAATAAAAATTTTTCTTTTCCGCACCGTGTGCATGTGATGCACACACCGGGATTTTCCTACAAATTCAACCTCTAAACAAATCAAGTTCTCAATCAAAGTTTCTGCGTTTATAAGTCATCCTCAACAGTAACACAATCTTTCAAAAATCATAACTTCTTATACCCTTATCCAAAAATTCCATATCTTATAGAAATGGAAAGATAAGAAAACATGATACAATTCTCATGAAGGACTTAGAAGCAAATTCTAGATCTATCTAGGTCAAATGCTTCCATTATTGTGGCTGCCCTGTTAAGGAGTATTAAATCAACATATACCCTAAACCATATCCGAAATTTAAAAATTCATAACTTACAAGCCCTCTATCCAAAAAGAGCATATCATACCTCATTACAAAGCTAAAACATTCCTCTACAACTTTCCATAAGATCACTTGAGCTAATTTCGACCATAACAGTGCAAAATTAGCATCAGAACATAGAAATCACCAAAACCCATACTTAGAGACATTACACACACCAAAACACATTAAGACATAAATTACCATCTAAAAGTTAACAAGCCATAACTTTCAACCTAAAAATCTAAAAATGTCATACTTAGTGGCGATAGAAAGCTAACAAGAAAATCTTCAACTTTTATAAAGACCAATTTCACAAAATCTGTCTACCTTAGCCTAGAAAATTTTCCCAAAGTTTCAGGTCACAAAGCTTTAAATGCTAGAATCACCACTATTCACCCTGCACATATATCTCACTTTCAAAGAAATATTCAAAACCTTTCAAGCCACTATTGAACAGAACTTCCTTCATAAGAATTCTAGCCAAAATTCTCAAGTTTAATTCAAGCCAAATCTCAACTCAATAGCATAACCATATCAAAAGTTATAACCCAAACATTGAAACATACTCAACGTAAAGTTTTCCAGATTTTACACCTAACTCTACTCCTATTATTCCAATACCATTTCTACACCAATAAGCATCCAATTTAGTCAAGAAATCAAACTCAATTTCATCAAGCCATTCACTTGAACAAGTAGCCACAAAATTTCAGCACATATACTCAATTTTCTTTCTTTAATTTACCACTCATCTAACATCATCAAACTTAATCCAAAACACTTAATTCACACACTACACATGTTAAATCATTCATCTTCACACAAACATGTACTTATACCCAAACAATCAAACCACAAGCTTCATGAAATTAATGCACAATTAATCACAATTAATGCATCTAACTACCAATTTAGGATTACAAAACAAAATTCTTACCTATCAAGCTTCAAATCTTCAATTCTTCACCAACTCACCAACTTCCCTCTCACACCCCTCACACCCACGGCAACCATCATCATAAGGGGAAAGGCTTAAGTTAAGTTGGTTATCTTTCCTTGTAAACACAAGAAGGAGCAAGCCAAGAAGAAATAAGGGAGAAAAGATGAACAAACAAAATCTTTTATCCAAAGAGAAGGCAAGCTACGAAGATGAAGAAGGAAAACACTCTCAAAATCACCTTTCACTCTTTCAACCTTAGAAATGTCGTGGAAGCTTGCACAAGTTAGGTTAATATATAACAATTAAGTCTAAGACACAATTAGGCAAGTGACATGTGCCACTTGCCACTTGTCTTGTTTTTAAGCCCTCTTTTATTTCCTTTCCAATAATAATTTAATTCTACTCCAATTTTGAATGGCTCATATCAAAATTTTCAATACCATTGGACAGTCTTTTCCAGTACCGAAAATCCAATCAATCCGTCATTTGACAATTTTTTCGGTCCGAAAATTTTCTCCGAAAATTTCCAAAAAAATTTCTAAAATTCCCTAAAAATGTAAAACACACAAAAATCCACTCCAATTCACTTTTCAAGCACAAAATCATAATTTTCACAATAAACACATTTATAGACACATATGCCGGGAAATGTCATGAATGCATGTACAGTCATGTGCATGTGCAAAAATTGCCGTTCATATATATATAGAGGTCATATTATGCATGATCATGCCGAGATAAGTATACACACTCATACCCCATCCTAAATTACTATTTTATCCTTCTCATCAGTGATGGGATGTTACAATTCTTCCCTAAAAAAAAATTCGTCCTCAAAATTCTTACCTGCTTTGTCGAACAAGTGAGGATACTGTCTCCTCACATGCTCCTCGGTCTCCCAAGTTGCTTTCTTAGTTTAGTGGTTCCTCCATAGGACTTTCACCAATGGAATAATCATGTTCCTCAACTGCTTAACTCGTGATCCTATAATCTGGACCGGCTCCTCTACATAACTGAAATTGCTAGTCACCTCAATCTCCTGAGCCGGTATCACATGTGTCAGATCCGATCATTATCTCCGGAGCATACTCACATGGAAGACATTATGCAACTAAGACATCTCACTCGATAAAGCCAACTTATAAGCCAAATGTCCAATCCTCTCAACGATCTCATAAGGACCAATGTACCTAGGGTTTAACTTGCCCTTTTTACCGAATCTCAGCACTCCTCTCCACGGTGAAACTCGTAGGAAAACTCTGTCTCCCACATTATATTCCATCTCCCTCCGATGCTGATCCACATAACTTTTCTGTCTATTTTGAGCCGCTTTAATTCGACTCCGAATCAGCTATACCTTCTCTATTATATCCTGAATCAATTCTGGACCCTCAATCATTCTCACACCCTTTTCATCCCAATACAGAGGCGATCGACACTTTCTTCCATATAAGGCCTCATATGGTGCCATCCCGATGCTACTGTGATAATGATTATTATAAGCAAACTCAATCAAGGCCAAATATTGATCTCATGCTCCTTTAAACTCCAATACACAAGCTTGAAGCATATCCTCAACAGACTTGATTTTCCTCTCACTCTGTCCATCTATCTAAGGATGAAATGCTGTGTTGAAATTTAACTTGGTACCCATAGCAGACTGCAAACTCTTCCAGAACCTCGAAGTAAATCTGGGATCCCGGTCTGATACTATAGACACTGGAACCCCATGCAGTCTCACTATCTCAGTCACATACTTCTGGGCCAACTGATCAAGGGAATTATTCTCCCTCACTTGCAAGAAATGGGCCGATTTAGTTAACCGGTCCACTATGACCCAAATAGTATCATGTTGCCTCGGAGTCTTAGGCAATCCCATGATGAAATCCATAGTGATTTGTTCTCATTTCTACTTAGGAATAGGCAACGAATGGAGTTTCCCCACTGGAGCTTGGTGCTCAGCTTTAACCTGCTGGCACGTCATACACCTGGAGGCATACTCTACCACTTGTTTCTTCATGCCAGGCCACCAAAAATGTTGCTTTAAAGTGTTATACATCTTGTTAGTACCAGGATGCATAATATAGGCAGCCATATGAGCTTCCTCCAGAATCTCTCGCCTCAAATCATCCACATCAGGCACACATAGCCTCTATCCCAACCATAATGTCTCATCTTTCACTTCAAATTCAGAATTCAGATCTGCCTTTACTTTCTCAATTAGCTTCACCATAGCAGGATCCTCGTCCTGAACTCTCCTGATCCTGTCATGTAGCATCGGTCTGAGCTTCAAAGTGGCTATCAAAGCCCCATCCTGATCTAGAGTCAACTGCACATTCAAAGCTCTCAACTGTATCAAATTAGGCAACCTCAATGCCTGAATCTGAGCTGCACTAGTGTGAGACTTCCTGCTCAAAGCATCTGCCACCACATTAGCCTTCCTTGGGTGGTACTCAATCGTACAATCATAATCCTTAAGCAGCTCAATCCATCTCCTCTGACTCAGTAAGTATCTCAAACTCTTATGATCAGTGAAGATCTGGAAGGTCTCACCATATAAATAGTGTCTCCAAATTTTCAGGGTAAAAACAACTGCAGCTAACTCTAAATCATGCACTGGATAGTTTACCTCGTGAGACCTCAACTGTCTCGAGGCATAAGCAATCACTCTGTCGTGCTGCATCAGAACACACCCCAATCCCTGATGCGATGCATCGCTATAAACCTCATAACCTCCAGTCCCTGATGGAATAGCCACCACTGGAGCTGTAGTCAACCGATGTTTCAGCTCCTCAAAGCTCTTTTGGCACTCCTCAGTCCATCTGAATGCTACATTCTTCCTCAAAAGTTTTGTCAGAGGGGCTGAGATCAGTGAAAACTCCTCGACAAACCTCCGGTAATACCCTGCCAATCCTAGGAAACTCCGAATCTTCGACACATTGGAGCTTCCCACTTCATCACTGCCTCAATCTTCTTCGGATCGACCTGTATACCCTCTTCGGTCACTACATGGCCCAGAAATACTACCTCATCCAACCAAAATTTACAATTACTGAATTTGGCATATAGCTGCTTCTCCCTCATAAGCTGCAAAACAATCCTCAAATGCTCAACATGCTTCTGTCTGCTCCTCAAATACACCAAAATGTCATCAATAAATACAATTACAAACTGATCAAGGTAAGGCTGAAAGACCTTATTCATCAAGGCCATAAAAGCTACCGGGGTATTAGTCAACCCAAACGGCATCACCAGAAGCTCAAAATGCCCATACCTACTCCGGAATGCACTCTTAGGCACATCAGCCTCTGCTATCTTCAGCTGATAATACCCTGACCTCAGATCCAACTTAGTGAACACCTGAGCTCCCTGTAACTGATCAAATAAGTCATCGATCCTAGGCAGTGGGTATTTATTCTTCACTGTCACCCGATTCAGCTGCTTGTAATCGATGCACAGCCTCAAAGTCCCATCCTTCTTCTTCACAAATAATACTGGAGCTCCCCAAGGTGAGACACTGGGCCTGATAAAAACTTTCTCCAATAACTCCTGCAGCTGAGTCTTCAACTCCCTTAGTTCCACAGGTGCCATCCTATATGGAGGAATAGATATAGGAGCAGACCTGGAACTAGATCAATGGTGAACTCTGTTTCCCAATCTGGCGGCAAACCTGGTAACTCATCAGGAAACACATCTGGAAATTCCCTAATCACAGGAATGTCCTATAGCCTTTGCTCAACTCTAGTATCAATAACATGGGTCAGATAAGCCTCACATCCTCCCTGCATCAACCTCAGGGCACTCAGGAATGAGATCATCCGGGCTGGCACTACCTGACTAACTCCTCTGAACACTACTCTAGGCAGACCAGGAGATTCTAGTACGACCTCCTTGGTGTAACAGTCCATGATGGCCCTATGGGCAGTAAGCTAGTCCATGCCCAAAATCACATCTATCTCTCTCAACTGCAACACTATCAAGTCTGCTTTCAACACTACTTGATCAATCTGGATCGAGCACCCCTTGCAGACCTCTCCCAAAGCAGTAGTACTACCTAGAGGTGTACTCACCTCTAGCCCATACTGTAATATCTCCCTATCCCCATGCAATCTACATGCCAAATGCGGTGCAATAAATGAGTGTGTGGATCCTGGATCTAGCAGTGCAAATGCTTCAAAACCATAGATAAGAAGCACACCTGCTACCACATCTGGAGAATCCTGGGCCTTCTGCCTAGTCATGGCATAGACCACGGCACAGGGGCTGCGGTCGACTTCCCGTCCCTCGGTCCCCACAAAGGAACCCTCGGCCGCCCGACCCCTGCGTGGGATCCACCACCTCTATTCTGCTGCACCGTGGTGTTGCTCTCAGATCGGCCACTGTCAGCAGACTGAGCTCCCAAAGTAGCAGGGCAATCCCTGATCTAATGGTCCATGGAGCCGCATTTAAGGCAGGCTCCAGTCAACCACCAACACTCACCACTGTGCCTCTTCTCGCAGTGCTTACAAACTGGAGGCTGAATCTGTCCTATACCTCTACCACTGCCACTGCCAGTCTAAGCAAACCTCCCTCTCTGCCCCAATTCGGACTGTCTAAATCCTCTCGGTGACCTGAAAGTTCTGCTTTAGCGCTTGCTAAAACTTCTGTCAAAACTACCCTGACTATCACTCGGCCTCTTTCCTCTGGATCCCTTCCCAGTCTCAGCCTATCTCTGCCTCATCAGCTGCTCAACTCGCACTGCAACAGCCCTCAGCTCAATAAAAGTGTCCATATATAATCGGGCCAACCTGGTGCAAATCTCCATATTGAGGCCATTCTCAAACCTCCGGCACCTATCTGCCTCAGTAGAAATCAAAGCAGTAGCATAGCCCATGAGCTCATTGAATCTCACCTCATACTCAATTACTGACATCCTACCCTGCTTCAATTCAAAAAATTCCTGCATCTTCATCTCAAGATACACCTTGGGCATATAATTGTCTTTAAAAGCCCTAAAAAAATCCTCCCATGTCAGTAGGCAAGGCCTAGTGGTACTGCCCAGGATAGTCTTCCACAACTGATAAGCTGGGCCCTATAGGAGAGAGACTGTATAATCGAACCTCTCATCAGGTTCACAATCCATCTGGTCGAAAACTCTCTCAGTCCTCTCTAGCCATCCCTCAGCCTCAGCAGGGTCTGTACTGCCATAAAAATCCACAGCCACCTGCTTGCGCAGTCTATCGTACCTCCTCTCCCGTCTCACGGGAACCTTAGGAGGTAACTCCTCAGATCGAGGCACCGAGGACTCCCTACTGTCTCCGACTGATCCCTGGTCAGCTGGTTGATCAACCTGATCACCTAAGACGGATGACCTATAACAAAACAATAATTTCGATCAATTTCTGCATTTCTCACAATAATTCATGCCTAAATATTTACTAGTCCCAACAGATGTCAAACCATGCTCTGATACCACCTAAATGTAGCACCCCCTTATCATCGGGTATACACCGGGATGCCCGTAGATCATTCCGATATATATCCTACGATAAGGGTGAGCTACGAACAATCACTACTGTACTTCACATGGCATCATAATAATAAAACATCAGTATAAAAATCATGAACTTTTGAAACCCAAAATTTTCCCCATTTCATTTCACTAAAATCAAAACTTTACATATCTGTCAGTTTTTTTTCACTGTCTGTACATTACTCCAAAAGCCTAATACACAATGCTAAATAAACAGGGAAAATACAACTCTATCTAGGTCATCCCAAAAATCCCAACTGACTGACCTGTGAGCCATGACTTCTCTTGCCAACACGATCTACACAGCAGGAAAAGTCCTTCTGGAGCTAGGAGTCTACTCTCGATATTGAAAAATAAGTTGCAATTTTGGGTGAGTTTGCGAACTCAGTGAGGTAACCATCATCGATGGTTCACTCAATTCATGCAACACTCAAACATAGCACAGTTATATCATAATTTCACATTCAGAAGTACCACATGATTGTTATCACATAAGTATAAGACATTTGGCCTTTCACTCAATAAAAGAGATTCAATTAGATGCATATGTGACACTTTTCTAATTTATTACGGTGTTGTGACCGAGCACCTAAACTGTCCCAATATGGGCGCACTAATCGTTGAGCCTAAGGCTCTGAATCACTGTGGGCTCAATGCCCAAATACATTGAGCTTCTAGCTCTCGGTGGCTGCTCCGGTCACAACTGTCATTAACTGATCATGCATTCATGCAGGGAATGCACATGAACCAATGAAGCAATATAGATGTCACAATCAACACATATGTCAAAATTCATTACACCATAAGCAAGTAGTCCACCAAAATCACAAACAAGTAGTACTTATATGTCATAGCTTCCCAATACATCGGACCTTCTGTCCAGAATCCATAATCAAAACACAATTCACTAACCCACCATTATCCACCACAGTTTTCTAAGCAATTAATAACTGAGAGAACCATCTAAGTCACTCACCAATAGCTTTCGAGCTAATGTCTGGAAGTCTCGGTAACGTCAGTGGGTTGACGTTCCAAATGCGCCTCTATAACAGTCAAAATATACAAACATTACCAAATGTACAATCAGAAATATTTAATAATGCACATGTAGCAATTAAAATGTGTACAATACATGTTCGTGACATTCCCGGCCTTATTCCAAAAAAATTCCCATCACAAAATTTTCCTCTAAATATTAGAAATTCATAGACATCAAAATCACTCAATTCGGACCTTTATAGGTCCAATTATTAATAAAACACGGACCAGAAAAAAATTACTCAATCCTCTAACTTTGACCTAATTAATCCACGTCAATTTAATCTCTAAGAATTCATAATTTCACATAGAAATGAAATTAAAGGACTCACGAATTCGATGCCTCGAGAATCAAGTCAATCGAAGGTCGGACGAAAAAGTTATGCACAAAAGAATAGGAGAGGGTTTGGGTTGGGCCGAATAAGGTCAACCCGCGTGGGCCGTCGCGTTCGCCCTCGCGAGGGCGGGTATGACTCTCGCCCTCGCGAGACCTCACGAGGGCGAGGGTCAGTCCCTTGCCTGCCAAATTCGATTTTCCCTTTTTTTTAAAAAAAAATTTAAAATTCCCTAAAAATGTAAGACATACAAAAATCTACTCCAATTCACTTTTCAAGCACAAAATCATATTTTTCACAATAAACACATTTATAAACACATATGCCTGGAAATGTCATTAATGCATGTATAGCCATGTGCATGTGCAAAAAATGTCATTCATATATATATGAGACCATGTTATGCATGATCATGCCGAGATACGTATACACACTCATACCCCGTCCCAAATTATTATTTTACCCTTCCAATCGGTGATGGGATGTTACACTTATTTTTAACTAATAGAGAGCCTATGTTCAATAGATCTATGGGAAAATGTTTTAGAAATGATTTAAAGAAAACTATAGCCAAATATATATATATATATAATATAAACACATAAATAAAAATGAAATAAAATAAAAGTGAGTAAATTAATAAACAAATAGGAAAGAAACAACCAATTGAAAGAGAAAAAATTAAATATATAAGGGCTGTTTGTTTTCGTTTTTAAGTTTTTTGTTGTGATTTTGTTAGTTAAAAACAATTCTTAAAAACGTGTTTGATTAAACATGTTTATATATTTCATTTTGAAAATAAAAGACATCTATTTTACGAAAATGTAAAAATAACATTTTTCTTGATTTTTGAAAATAGGTTATCATAATCGCTTTTTTTCACAAAAGCATATCATATTTTTCTCTTCTCTGCGTTGTCTTCATCTTATGTGTCTTCAACACCTCCAGGTTTGTTTTTATACCTATTTGTTGCTTCTGTGATTTCTCTTGTTTCTCTTGTTCATAACATAAGACCCATAACAAAATAGAAAAACTAGACGTGATGGAGGAGAGATGAAAACCGTAAAAAGAAAAAGAGACATAGCCTCACTTATCAAAACCAACATATAGAACTTCTGCTTTCATAATAAACTTCTACAATTTTTTGTAAGACGATAGATGCAACTCTTTAGTTTTTGCTTCACCTCCTCGGCTACTAAACTTAAACGAAGACCTCATCTAATTCATTATAAAGAGTCAAAATAATGTTTGTTGATTTTCGCATCTTTTAAATTCGAGACAGGAATAGGTGTAGTTGTTTTCTTCTTCTTCACGTCTTCGTCTTTGTATCTATTTTATTCACGTTATTATTTTTCCTTGTAACGTCTCAATAACTTTTTTCTTCTCATCATTTAATGCACAGAGCTAGTCCTTATAGCTAGTCTTCATGTATCTTTAGCATGGAGCATGTAGGAGCACTTGTCAAACGTTCTTGTCTTTACACTATTTAATGTAGCAACCATCCTTTAATGCAGTAGCAGAGCCTATTTTTCAAAGCTTATTCATGTGTCTTCCTAACAAAAGTGAACTTACTCTCATGTAATAGCCCTTGTTGTGGAGAACCATTGGTTTTTTCATTTGTAAGTGAGTTTGAAGTCTATTCTTATCCTCTTGTCTTCACGTATCTTCTTATTGTTACAAAAGTGAACTTACTCTACCACATTACTTTATTGTCTTCATGTTGAAGCCTTTTCTTTACCGTAGAGAACTAAACATTAAATGCAATTGTAAGTTAGTTGAATTTGATATATACATAGCCATAATTATATTAAATATATTTATTTGTAAATTTTGTTAAAGTAAATATATTTATTTGTAAATTATGTTAAAGTGGCTTAATATCTTAAGTTGAAAACAAAATGAAAGAGTGTGTAAATGATTTATTATAATGATTTTGTTATCATGTTTTCACATATAATGAATTTTTAATTTATATATAAACTTAGATACTAAATATTTTCATAAACTATTAAGATTATCACATGTTTATTTTAAACTATATTTAGCATTTGATACTTTGTAAATATTATTGTGATTGATGTCACTTATATGTTATTACATTTAGTTATGGAAGGTTAAACAATATGAATGATTACAATGATTGTATGGAATGTATTTAATCTCCTTGATGGTTAACGAAGTGAATAAGGGAAATCGAACGACTACTACCTTTTCCAAATCTAGTTGGAAAAATATTAAAGCAGGGCTTCAAATAAAATTCAATAAGGAGTTTACTAATATTCAATTGAAGAATAAGTATCATGGATTAAGGGCAAGATTGAAGAATTTCAAGAACTTACTCAAAGAAACAGGAATCAGTTACAACTCTTTTACTGGTGAAGTTAATGCTACAAATGAATGTTGGGAAAATCTATTTAAGATAAAATATGTCTTTTGTTTTATTAATATATCATATTATATAATATTCACTCATTTATCTTTTTCATCATTATTGATGCATAAAATGGCTCATGGATTCAAGAAAAAAGGATGTAAGGAATTTTTAAACTTGTGCCATATTTTTGGAGATACTACTGCAACTAGTGTTCATGTACATCTATCAACTAAATCTCCATCGAATATTATAGAAGAGGAACATGGAAATGATATTAATGAAGATTACTCATGTAATGGAAGAGAAAATGGAGATAAAAATTCACCGTCTACGAGAAAGAGGTCTCCTAAGAATAAGAAGGCAAAGAAGGCACATTCTAATATTGTAGAAGAAGCCTTACTTATATTATTGTAGAAGAAGCCTTACTTATATTTAGTGAACAATCAAAAAGGAATAATGATTTACTTGAGAAAAAAATTGAGTGAAACATCATCCACTGCAGAGAATAGATCTCAAGAGTCTAACATAATGATGGAACGTCTGAATTCTTTACATGAATTGGGTGTTGACGATGTGCAATATGGAATAACTACGAAGACTTTACATGATTCTCCACTTTATAGGGATATTTTTTTGAAGATGACACAAACAAGGAAGTTGGATTTGATTGTCGCTTTAGTTATATTTTCATATTATTGCATATCGAATTTTTATTGATTTGACACTTTTATATTAAGCACTATTCTATATTTTGAACATGTTTAGTTTGTGCTTTGTATGAATAGTTGACTTAATTTTAAGTTTATATTTTGTATGAATATTTTTCTATATTTGATTCAATATACTGGATTGAATATTTTATTAATTATTTAATGTTGATATTGTAGATACATCAATTTTTTATCAGATTTTGAATCAGATTCTGATGATGAATTGAAGAAGGTAATCATTATTTCTATAGCTGCGGGAGAGAACAAATATTTTCATTTACAAAAGAAACCATGTAGAACTTCTGCTCTACTAGGTGATGATTGGATATTAGAACTTTTGAATGGAAATCCTACAATGATTTATGAAAACTTAAGAATAAGAAAGATAATCTTCTTGAGCTTATGTGATGAGTTAAAAAGTTTAGGAGGCTTAAAGGCAACAAATCATTTGACTATGGAGGAACAAGTAGCAATTTTCTTGATGATTATAGGGTAGAGTGAGATAATTAGAGTCAATGCAGAGCGCTTTCAACATTCGACTTGGACAATTCGAAGTACTTTCAAAAAGCCTTATATGCAGTTAATCATTTTGCAAAAAAAGTCATTACTCCACCATCTTTTACTGATATACCTCCTAAAATTCAACATAATTCAAAATTCTTTCCATATTTTCAGGTACATCCATATATTTAATTACTATTTTAATTATGTCCTTATCATTAAATTTTATTTTAATATATTTTTAATTTTTAGGATTATATAGGAGTAATAGATGGTACACATATTGATGTACATGTTTCGACCGATGAACAAATACCATACAGGGACAAAAGAATTAATTCAACCTAAAATATTATGTGTTGTTGCTCATTTGACATATGTTTTACATATATAATGGCTGGATAGGAAGGTACTGCAAATGACTCTCGAGTTCTTTTGGAAATAGTGACAAATCCAGCGAATCAATTTCCTATGCCTCCACAAGGCATTATATTATTTTAAATAAACATAGTGGTTATGATTCATTTTTAATATCTTTTTGTTAATATTATGTTCTTTCTATATTATGTAAGTACTCTTTAGTTGACTTGAGCTACACTAATATGCTTGGATTTCTTTCACCATATTGAGGTGAAAGATATCGTTTACGAGATAATAGAGGCAAAGGAAGATCTCAAGGTCCACAGGAATTGTTTAACTACAGGAATTCTTCATTAAGAAATATTATTGAAAGATATTTTGACATTTTAAAAGCAAGATTCTTTATACTTAAAAACATGCCGAGTTATGATATGAAAAAACAAAAATACATCATTATTTTTTATTGTGTTATACGTATATATATTAGAATGTGTGGAAAAAGCAATAAATTATTTGAAAGTTGTGCTGCAAATGAAGAACAAATTAGCGGAAGTGAAAATGAAGATGCAAGTTCTCAAGTAGAGTATAGTATCACTCCAGCACAACTTCGAGGTATGTCTTGGAAACGAGATGAAATTGCTAGACAAATGTGGGATGATTATATTATTTCTAATTGATTTATGTTTCTTTTTGTAAATGATAGTACTATTATTTTTTCAAGAATTATAGTATGATGGACACATTTTATTGATTAAAACGACTTAATATAATTTCTAATTTATTTAATTTTGTAATTAATGAGTAATTTTAATAATATTTGATTTTCATATACTTAATGTTAGCTATAATGATAATTAAATAATTTAAAAATATAATGTATTATATTATAATTATTACACATAATAGTATAATTAAAAATAGAAACATAATAATAAAACCAAACATGTTTTTGTTTTCAATTTTTATTAGAAATCTCAACTAAATATATTTTTGTTTTCAGTTTTTATATTATAAATCTCAACCAAACAAGTTTTCTTTTTAGGAAAAAGCGAAACCAAAAGCAGAAACAAAATCAAAAACAATAATAGAAAAACAGAAGTGGAACCAAACGACCCCTAACTAAGGGTCTGCTTTTATGTTATTTTTAGTTTTTGTTTCCATTTTTTGTTTTTTTTCCTTAAAAACGAAAACTTGTTTTTTTTTTAGATTTGTAATATAAAAACTGATAATAAAAATCTGTTTGGTTGAGATTTCTAATAAAAACTGAAAAAAAAAACATGTTTAGTTTTATTATCATGTTTCGATTTTTGTAATTATACTATTATGTGTAATAATTATAATATAATAGATTATATTTTAAATTAATTAATGATCATTATAGCTAAAATTAAATATATCCAAATCAAATATTATTAAAATTACACATTAATTGTATATAATAAAATAATTATATTAAGTCGTTCTAATCAATAAAATATGTCCATCATAATTATCAAAAATATGTTCATCATACTATAATTCTTGAAAATATAATACTACTATCATTTACAAAAAGAAATATAAATCAATTAGAAATAATATAATCACTCCACATTTGTCTAGCAATTTTATCTCGCTTCCAAGACATACCTTAAAGTTGTGCTGGAGTGATATTATACTCCACTTGAGAATTTGCATCGTCATTTTCACTTCGATTAATTTGTTCTTTATTTTCAGCACGATTTTTAAATAATTCATCGCTTTGTCAACATATTCTAATATAGTTGTGTATAACACAACAAGCAATAACGGTGTAATAATATATAAGTGACATCAATCACAATAATATTTACAAAGTATTAAATGCTAAATATAGTTTAAAATAAACATGTGACAATGCATTGTACTCCATACTAGAAAAAACATCCGTTCTCTACATTAATAAGAGTTATTACGTGAAGACAATAAAGTCATGTGACAGAGTAAGCTCACTTCTGTAACAACAGGAAGACAATATATGACAGAAAGAGAACCTTTTTCTACTTTTGTTTAGTTATAACTTAACGAAAGATGATGACAATGGCTACATATATATCAAATTCAACTCTATGTTTCAATTCTCATATCTCCACGCTTATAAGCTACCGTACAACTATTTAGTCTTTCAGTTCGTGAAGACGAGGCTTATGAAGACAAGAATGCCTTCAGGATAAAGCCTCCATTAAATGCCTCCTCATGCCTCATTAAATGACATGAAGACAAGAATAGTACTCTGCGCTATGTTACATCAAAGAGATGTGAAGTTGAGAAGAAAATAAGGCTTCACAACAAATACGTGAAGATAAGAATGTCTTTATAAGGATAAAGCCTCCATTAAATGCCTCCACACCACATTAAATGATGTGAAGACAATAATAATTATAAAGTCATGTGCTCCATCCACTCTATGCAAAGAACGATGTAAATTTCAAGAATAAAAATAACTACGAAGCCGTGAGAAAGAAGAAAACAACTATAGTTGTCTGTGCTTTAAACGACGCAAGGATCAAGAAAATAGCTATAATGTTATTTCACGATTGCTCTGTGTTGGTTCTTTATAAGAACCGGTTTATCGCAAAAAAAAATGAAGTTTCGTTATGTTTAGCAGGAGGTGAAGCAAAAAGTAACACATGTAACACTTTGCACGAAAATTATTCAGAGGAAGAGCACGAAAATTATTCAGAGGAAGAGCGAGAGTGTATCTCTTCTTTATCATCACAAAAAATACAGAAGTTTATGTTTAAAGCAGAAGTTTTACATGTTGCTTTTAGTATGACTACTGTTATTTTCTTCATATCTCTCTTCCTTTTTATAATTCTATGTTGATTCATATCGCAGAAGAAAACAAACCTAGAGAAATTGGGTGAAGATAAAGAATCAGAAGACAAACTCACCGGTGTAAAGGAGAGAATGTTTTGTGAAAAAAAAAGGTTTCAAAATAGATGAAAACTTGTTTTCAAAAATTACAAAAATATTATTTTTACGATTTTGTAAAATAATTATCATTTTTATTTTTTAAAAAAGAAATATGCAAATGTATTTAACCAACACGATTTTAGGAGTTGTTTCTAAATTTACAAAAACTACAACAAAAAATTAAAAAAAAAAAACGAAAACAAACCATCATGAAAGTTTTTCTTTAAATTCAATTTCTGATTATGGTCACTTACTCGAGGTTGTCTATAAGATAATTGCTGATACGTTCTGGGCTTCAGACGCACTAGAAGTGGCTTTCCTTCATAATTGCGTGTCCCACCAAAAGTAAAACAACTATGTAAGTCCTAGCCTTGTTGAAATGTTCACTCGAAGCCACTGCCTGCAAAAGTCTTGATCTTATCATTCGTTCATGTGGAGCCCATTTGTTATTTGTGAAGTAATAATAAGCTGGTCCCCTCACGGCACTGAGAAGCATAAACCGATTCCTGTGGCTTACTCAGCAGGAAAGTACACAAGTTGAGGCCTTTAGTTGTTTTAGCCACCAGTCGCTGTTGAAGATTCGGTTGCTTAACATAGTGTGATCAATTGCTCAATTAACTACATCAAGTCTCCTATGGTAGAATCTTCTATTCTTATCATGGTACAACTTTCCAACTTTCCGATTTGACGAAAGAAATTTTCAAATTAGCTGCTTGGCCACACTTTAAGAAGAATAGCCTCGTTTGTAAGAAAATTTGTTGCTCTTCCAACTTTGTGTCCTCAGGCATTGTTCTCCGAAGCAAATTAGCTGTTCTTCCCGTACTAACGTACAATTCATACCCTGTTGATTGAGCTGCCTATTGCCCTTATAAGTTTGTCCCAAACCCAAAAAAAAAAACTATATAATAGGATCGACAATTATTTTGCATACTCGTATCCATATCGATTATTGTGAGATGTCGATTTGCTTGAATGCGTTTTATTTCCTCTCGTCTTCTTTCGTTAGAGTTTTCCTCAATGGTTCAGAATGATTTCAGAATCGTTATGATGAAATAAGTTATTTAAACTTCTATAACATCTCCAATTGACATGTCCTTTGGTAAGTAGAAGAGAGAGGAAAAGGGTCTGTAACCTAATTGAGACCCAATCGGTAATACCCAATAACCATTATCTTAGGTGCGTTTCATAGGACTCAATACAATAAATTACATTGGACATAAAATTATCTAACATTCTCCCACTTGGCTCATGTTACGACTTGGTGATCCAACAACTTTAAGTACACACAATACATGGAATCGATCAAGTCACTCTTAATTGAATTAAGCTGATGGGATCATGACAGTCACAAGTTATATAACCTGATTCCTTCCATGTATCACAGAATCAACTCAACTCATCAAACTTTAAGTGGGTAATTCGGTAATTGTTATCTTATAAATAATAATTATTGTATACAACAAATGTAGATAACCGATAAGTGTGCAAAAACATAAGACTATAATTGAATTCATAAGTGTCGTAACAATTCGAGCAAGACAATGATATGTATATATACATGTCTGAATGCTATACTAACAAGGACTTATTTATAAGGCCCATACGTTCAACATGACCAATAAATGTTTTGGGAAGTAAGCCTTTCGTTAACGAATCCGCTATCATGAAATCGGTACCAATATGCTCAATTGACACTTTATGTTTTTGCACTTCTTCTTTTACAGAAAAATATTTCAAGTCCATGTGTTTCGCACCCTTAGAATATTTGTCATTCTTAGAGAAGAATACGGCTGCGAAATTGTCACAATAAATTCTTAATGGTCTGGCAATACTGTCGACAAGACCAAGACCTAAGATAAAGTTCGCATCCTGATCCATGAATCTGTAGCCTCAAAGCATGCTACAAATTCGCCTCCATAGTGGAAGTAGCAATGACTTGATCGCTTTCCACTTTTTCATGAAAGCGCTCCTCCATTAATAGGAACATGTGAAAGAATGTAGATTTTCGTGAGTCTATACAACCGGCATAGTCTGAATCCGAGTAAGCTATCACTTCAAGATGAGTTGATTTTCTATATGTAAGCATATAGTCCTTGGTGCCTTGTAAGTACCTAAGGACTTTGTTTGCAGCTTTCCAGTGGTCTATTCCAGGATTACTTTGATATCATCCTAGCATTCCAACAGCAAAACTGATATCTGACCTAGTGCATGTTTGAGCATACATTAAGCTCCTAACAACTGACGCATAAGGAATAGACTCCGTGTTCTTACGTTCCAAATAATTTCGTGGACATTGCATTAAACTAAATTTGTCCCATTTCTGAATTGGAACTATCCCTGCGGAGCATTTGTCCATTTGAAATCTTTCTAATATTTTCTCGATATATCTTTTCTGAGACAATCTTAACAATCCTTGTGATCTATCCCGGAATATTTCTATTCCTATCATATAGGATGCCTCATCCATATCTTTCATTTCGAAATTATTAGAAAGAAAATTCTTTACATCATATAACAAAACAACATTATTCGCAGCAAGAAGTGTTGGGGGGAGGGGGGGGGGGAGGACCTAGAAGATCAGAAAATTACAGAAGTGACTAATGTAAAACTATAATAGGATCGACAATTATTTTGCGTACTCGTATCCATATCGATTATTGTGAGATGTCGATTTGCTTGAATGCGTTTTATTTCCTCTCGTCTTCTTTCGTTAGAGTTTTTCTCAATGGTTCAGAATGATTTCAAAATCGTTATGATGAAATAAGTTATTTCAACTTCTATAGCATCTCCAATGGACATGTTCTTTGGTAAGTAGAAGAGAGAGGAAAAGGGTCTGTGACCTAATTGAGACCCAGTCGGTAATACCCAATAACCATTATCTTGGGTGCGTTTCATAGGACTCAATGCAATAAATTACATGGGACATAAAATTATCTAGCATTCTCCCACTTGGCTCATGTTACGACTTGGTGATCCAACAACTTTAAGTACACACAATACATGGAATCGATCAAGTCACCCTTAATTGAATTAAGCTGATGGGATCATGGCGATCCTGAGTTATATAACTGATTCCTTCCATGTATCACAGAATCAACTCAACTCATCAAACTTTAAGTGGGTAATTCGGTAATTGTTATCTTACAAATAATAATTATTGTATACAACAAATGTAGATAACCGATAAGTGTACAAAAACATAAGACTGTAATTGAATTCATAAGTGTCATAACAATTCGAGCAAGACAATGATATGTATATATACATGTCTGAATACTATACTAACAAGGACTTATCTATAAGGCCCATACGTTCAACATGACCAATAAATGTTTTAGGCGGTAAGCCTTTCGTTAACGAATCCGCTATCATGAAATCGGTACCAATATGCTCAATTGACACTTTATGTTTTTGCACTTCTTCTTTTACAGAAAAAATATTTCAAATCCATGTGTTTCGCACCCTTGGAATATTTGTCATTCTTAGAGAAGAATACGGCTGCGGAATTGTCACAATAAATTCTTAACGGTCTGGCAATACTGTCGACAAGACCAAGACCTAAGATAAAGTTCTGCATCCACAATCCATGAACTGTAACCTTAAAGCACGCTACAAATTCTGCCTCCATAGTGGAAGTAGCAATGACGGACTGCTTTCCACTTTTCCATGAAACTGCTCCTCTAGCTAATAGGAACATGTAGCTGAATGTAGATTTTCGTGAGTCTATACAACCGGCATAGTCTGAATCCGAGTAAACTATCACTTCAAGATGAGTTGATTTTCTATATGTAAGCATATAGTCCTTGGTGCCTTGTAAGTACCTAAGGACTTTCTTTGCAGTTTTCCAGTGGTCAAGTCCAGGATTACTTTGATATCGTCCTAGCATTCCAACAGCAAAACTGATATCTGACCTAGTGCATGTTTGAGCATACATTAAGCTCCTAACAACTGACGCATAAGGAATAGACTCCGTGTTCTTACGTTCCAAATAATTTCGTGGACATTGCATTAAACTAAATTTGTCCCCTTTCTGAATTGGAACTATCCCTGCGGAGCATTTGTCCATTTGAAATCTTTCTAATATTTTCTCGATATATCCTTTCTTAGACAATCTTAACAATCCTTGTGATCTATCCCGGAATATTTCTATTCCTATCATATAGGATGCCTCATCCATATCTTTCATTTTGAAATTATTAGAAAGAAAATTCTTTACATCATATAACAAAACAACATTATTCGCAGCAAGAAGAATATCATCAACATATAGAACTAATATTATGAACTTGCTCCCACTCACCTTCATGTAGATACACCGATCAACGGTGTTTTCTACAAAACCATAAGACGTAATGATATCATTAAACTTAAGATACCATTGTCGGAAAGCTTGTTTCAGTCCATATATTGACTTCCTTAATTTACACACTAATCGTTCCTTTCATGTGATCGCAAAACCTTCCGGTTGGTCCATATATACTTCTTCTTCCAAGTCACCATTAAGAAAGGCGGTCTTTACGTCCATTTGGTGAAGCTCTAAATCATAATGAGCTACCAGTGCCATAACAAGTGAAACTGGAGAGAAGGTCTCTTTGTAGTCAATACCATCCTTCTGAGTGTAACATTTGGCAACAAGTCTGGCTTTATATCTTTCAATGTTGCCTTGTGAGTCTCGTTTGGTCTTAAAGACCCATTTACAACCCACTTGCTTTGCACCTTCTGGCAACTTAGTTAATTCCCAGACATTGTTGTCATCCATTGATTTCAACTCTTCTTTCATAGCATTGAACCATCTTTCAGAATTGTTACATTCCATGGCTTGTTTGAACGAGCCTGGATCTTTATCAATGCTCAAGTCACATTCATGTTCAAGTGAGTAAATTTCGTAGTCACTTGAGATAGCTGGTCTTCTTTGCCTTACAGACCTTCGTAATGCTATATCTTGTGACATTACTTGATCACTTGTAACTTGGTCATTATTAGCTGGTTCATCATTAATATGTTCAATTTGTAGAATTGGAACATTAATTTGTTGTTCCGGTATGTTGCGTGTTCGTGATGCAACAAGAGGAATAACAACTGGTGGAATCACGTCTGATGTAGCAGATTCTACTTGACTTTGAGTAGTTTCTACTTTATTCTCGTGAATATCCACTTTTCGTGTTTCTCCACTCCCACTGATTTGACCATTCTCAATCAACCGAGCATTACCAGACTCAACTATTCTCGTACTATGGTTAGGACAATAAAATCTATACCCCTTTGACTTTTTAGGATAGCCAATGAAATAACCACTAACGGTTCTTGCATTGAGCTTCTTTTCATGTGGATTATACAGCATTACTTCTGCCGGACAACCCCAAACGTGGAGGTGTCGTAAACTAGGTTTCCTTCCCGTCCACAGTTCATAAGGTGTCTTAGGAAGCGCCTTACTAGGAATCTATTTAGCGATCATAGCGGTCTTTAATGCATGCATCCTGATGATAAAGGTATAGTACTATTACTTAACATACTCCTAACCATTTCCATAAGAGTACGATTCCGCCTTTCAGCTACACCATTTTGTTGTGGTGTACTAGGCATTGTGTATTGTGCACATATGCCTCAACTAGCAAGAAACTTTACAAATGGACCTGGACATTGTCCACTTTCATCAAAATTTTCGTAATATTCACCACCTCTATCAGACCTCACTATCTTTACTTTTCTATCTAACTGCCTTTCTATCTCAGTAATGAACACCTCTAGGATGTCCACAGACTGAGACTTCTCATGTAGCAGATAAACATATCCATATCGTGAGAAGTCATCAATAAAGGTTGGTTCGGCAGGATTTTGGCTAAACTGTACGTTGCCGTTCGGATCTATAGGTTGACTGCTCTCTGTGATGAATCCGACATGATGATACCTGCAAAACAAGGAAAGCACGTCGGGGGTTGTGTCCCGATTAGCCCCTCCGACGCTCAAGTCAGTTTTTGGTGAAGGTGGGATTGCTGTAAAAGCCAGAGAACTAGGTTTTTGATTGTGCGTACCTTTGTTATGGGAAAATTATACCTTATATATGATTTTGTAGCTAGGTTTAGGTCTTTACGTAGACTTCTACCTCTGCATGGAAGGTTTTCTCATGCTAAAGGGCTGTGGAGAGCGTGGATCGAGCTTGGGCTTGGCATGGTAATTAGATAGGAGATTGATCTTTGAAGAATGGCCCGATCGACCCACGGGTAGTTTTGACTGAGTCCGGGTCCAACATCGTCGACCCGACCATAAGCCCCCTACTCCTCGAGTCTGAGCGAAGAGAAGGGTCGAAGGAGTATGTAGAAGTTTTGTAGCTCGTACGTAGGGCGACTCGTGATTGGGGCGATCGGTTAAGCATTGAGATGTAGCTCGTCTGTAGGTCAGCTCATGAAGTAGTCGATCGGTCGGGCATTGTTGTTGTAGCTCAGTCATGGGACAGCTCGTACTTGATCCGATCGATCGGATATTGAGATGTAGTCCGTCTGCAGTCTTATAGCTCGTCAATAAGATAGCTCGGGGTAGGCCTGATCGGTCGAATGTTGATGGGCAGTACGTGACTGCTCGCATTGGGATTGGCCGGCTAATTGTCCCTAGTCGGTCGGCATTGGCGTACCTTGCACGATAGCCCGCGCCTACGTAGGTCGGGAAGTCATCATTAGCAAGCGCGTGGTGGTACTTGGAGCATTTATTGTTTGACGGCGCGTGCCCTTTGGCAGCTTTTCAGAATCTGAAGCATATCATCCTTGTAACCGTTGTGCAGCTGTCCCATTTATCCTTTCAACCGTCGTGCCGCTCCGATTTTTGAACAGCCCTAGTTTCTTCGGCTCGGATCATGCTGCGTGTCCAAGCATAGCTCGGATTTTCTCCACGCGTCGTACTTCGATTGGATGGCTCGTCCAAGTGTTCCCTTATAAATGCTCAGGATCGACGAACTGTTTGGTTTTCTTCACGCTTGTTTCCTTCTTGTCTACTCTTCTGTTTTTGTTCGTTCGTTCTTGCTCCCAGTTCCTAGAAATTTCATTCGACCGTTGTTCGATTTCCCCATTTCCAATATCTAAATAGGTACGTCCTTTTTCTTCATTCCCTCTTCTAAAGCTTTCATTTCCAAAAATCTTTTTCTCGGTAAGCATGTCAACGGGTAGTTCTAGAAGTATGGTAGGAGGTATTGAGGAAGTGTCGACGAAAGAAAGAAAAGACGGGTTGGTTGTGGAGATGGTGCCGAGAGGTGAATCGAAGATGGGGTTGGGAGAGTTGCAGCGGCTGATCATTAGGTGTAACATTCCTACGTCCCGGGGGCCTAGGCTGGCTATCGGTAACGAACGAATCTTCAGCAATCTGAGTGGGTATTTTGCTGTTTCTGAGATCTTTTTCTCGGTTGGCGGCATGAGGCTTCCATACGCCCCGATTATCGACGAGGTGTGTGCCGCCTATCAGCTGATGTCGAGTCAAATCCTTCCGAATGGCTGGAGGTTTATTAATGGTTTGGCTTTGCTATGCCATCAGTTCGGCTGCCCTCCTTCAGTTGGCATCCTCCGCCACTTTTTAAGAATGGGTCAGAGCTCAATGATTAGGGCTGGGATTCCTCATTTTCAGTATAGGGATGCCCGATATCGCCCGGATGGGACTCCCGCAAAAGTCACTTCTTGGCGTACGAAGTACTTCTTTGTGAAGCCCCCAGGGTCCTCCTTCGAGTCTCGACCGTGGAGGTATCCTTTAACTGAGCAGTGAAATGACGTGTCGACCGTGTCTCTTAGTAGAGAGGAGTGGGAGGTGGTCGGTCGTATAAAAGAGCTCGACAGATACGACTTTACTCGACTCGTTCAGGGGTACTTCGGGGGAGTCTGGGCCAATTCTTTCCTTATTAATCCCCCACCGCGAATTAGCGGGCTAGGAGAGGAAACCGCCCCGTCCGGTTGACTCCTCGTGATTGAACTAATTGCTGTATTTTTTAGCATTGGTTTTACTTTCTAACTTAATTTATCGTTGTGCAGCCATGGTGAAGATGGGAGATGCTTCCGCCCGAGCTTCTAAGTCAAAGAAGCGGGCCGCTCATAAGGAAAAGGGAAAAGAGGCCGAGACTGGTGAGGGCGTCGCTTTGTCTGTGGGGTTGGGCTCCTCCGCAGTGCCGACGGATGTTCCACCTGTCGGGAACCGCCCTGCCGCTTTGGCGTCATTGTCGATTGTGCCGGTCCGCGCGGGCCAGGCAGTTCTGGTAGAGGAGGAGGAGGAGGATGCGGGGTCTCCTCTTAAGAGGAAGAGATTGGTTCGGTTGGATGATCTACCATCTAGCCCGGCAAGTCGAGTCTGGACAGGGAAAGAGAAGAAAGGCAAGGGGAAGGTGCGAGCCGCGAACTCTGGGCAGTGGGAGTCTGCCCTCAAGTTGGCCAAGGATGCCACGGTCGGGGATCTCGAAGTGTCCCGTTACATTGCCGAGAGAATTACTCCCCCTGTGGACGAGGAAATTATGGACAAGAGGAGTAACCTGGAGTTAGGGTCCCAGCTCGTTCGTCTCGGTGTGCGGAGTGTGATGATGTCCTTCGCAGTGCTGCAGCGTTTGGAGACTCTAGACCAGGAAGTCCAGGACCTCCATGAGCAGGTGAAGGCTTTGAAGGACGAGCTTTCAAATGTGAAGGAGGGGAGAGACCTCCTCCAGGCTCAAAACGCGTCCTTGGAAGAGGAGAAGAGATCCCAGGAGGGGGAGATGGGCATTTTGTTGACTCGACTGGCTAAGGGAGAGGAGGAGAGGGACGAACTGAAGAAAACGGTGAGGGCGGAGCGGGAGCTTAACAAGAAATACCGCCAAGATTGCCATTCCGCAGTGGAAGGTAGGAATAGAGCCGAGAATACCTTGCGGGAGGTGCGGTGCTCTGTGAGGAGGCAGCAGATTGAGGCGATTAAGCGATGGAAGAGGCAGTTTCTGTACTAGGAGAGTTTAAAGCTCGCCTGTGACGTAACCCTCTCGATTCTGAGGAGGGGCCACGAGCTCTACACTCCTGAGGGGTCGGTGTGCCCTTCATTCGAGGATTATGCCGAGCCGCTTCTTCCTGCAGCTTTTGGTTTTTTTTTGGAGGGTGTCAGGGAGAAGGCCGAGGGAGAACGGGACGTCGTTCCGGATGAAGAGCTGGATCTCAGCTCCGAAGAGGAAGAGCTTCCTTATGAAGATATTCCACCGGTTGCTCCCCCGGATCCTGCTCCTACTCCCCTTGTGTCGCTCCCTTCTGAGGCTTCTCCTGGGCATCCGCCTCTCTCCGAGGCTTCTCCTGCTCCCCCGGTTGTTCAAACCTTCCCCTCTGTTGATTTTTAGAGCTCACCTGTTCGGGCTTGTGACCAGGGCAAATTTAATGGAATGAAAATCTTTTCCTTTGCTTCATTTTTCTGAAGTCATTTTTTGTATTTTGTTCGTTACTTTGGATGTATAGTAGAGTTTGATGAAGTTGCTTATAGTCGGTCGGCTTCGAGGTCGACTTATAGTAGAGTCTGAACCAAAATCCCAATGATCGCATCTTGGCGACCGATCGACCGCAGGCGATCTATGTCGATGCCGAGCGAGGGTCCCTTGGTGACCTGGCAGAGCAATAGGCGAGGGCGATCGATGGTCCCGAGGATCTTGTCTCGGCGACCTGGTCGATCGATAGTCGATCTATGGAGATGGCGAGCGATGGCGAGCGAGGGTCCCAAGGATCTTGTCTTGACGACCCGACCAACCGTAGTTGATCTATGGAGATGGCAAACGATGGCGAGCAAGGGTCCCAAGGATCTTGTCTTGGCGACCCGACCGACCGTAGTCGATCTATGGAGATGGCAAACGATGGAGAGCGAGGGTCCCAAGGATCTTGTCTTGGCGACCCGACCGATCGTAGTCGATCTATGGAGATGGCGAACGAGGGTCCCAAGGATCTTGTCTTGGCGACCGATCGACCGTAGTCGATCTATAGAGATGGCGAACGAGGGTCCCAAGGATCTTGTCTTGACGACCGATCGACCGTAGTCGATCTATGGAGATGGCGAACGAGGTTGATGGGATTTTCTACTCTTTGCCAGATATAATGGAGCTTTTCATTGCCAAGAAATTTGAAAATCCCTTTATTTATGATAATGAAGGCGTAGGCCGTTAAAAAACCTGTCTGGCAGGGACAGGAAAAAGGTTCCCACGTGTTGTATACAAAAATGGTAATAAACAAAGACTAACTAAAATAGAACTTATCTATTGGTAGAGCGCTTTCAAGTTTCAAGAGCGGCCTCCCTTTCTGTCTTCACTGAGGAGAACGAGTTCCGCTCTGCGGGCTTCATCATTTCGTCCTTCTTCATTGCCTGACATCCTCTGATTATAAGTCATCCTATCCATCTCCTCGTCGGTCCTCACATCAAAAGAGCTCGCCAGGACCACCGCCCCGTCTAATGTTTTCGTTTCCGCTAAACAACACTCCCTTGCGATTCTCTAATGACCCCTGATAGTACCGATTCCATGAGGCGTTGAGAATTTCATCGCTTGGTAGTAGGGAGAGACGACCGCTCTAAGGGCATTCTGGGTAGCTCGTCCGATTATTGCATTGTATGCCCCTTGAAACTTCACGACTAAGAACTCGACATCCCTTTCTATTTGACTCGGCTTTTGCCCGAACTTTACTTTTAAAAAGACTCGGGCGAACGGGTAGGCTGATGCTCTAGTTACTCCTTTAATGGGTCCGTCTATAGGCAAAAGTCGATCTTCAGGTATCTTCATCTGCATGAAGGCCTCATAATACAACAAGTCGACCGAGCTGCCTGTATCAATCATCACCCATTTCACCTCATAGCAGTCCATATTCAGATTTACAACGAGGGCGTCATCATGAGGGCAGCTTACTCCATCAAGGTCAGACTCGTCGAACGATATCATTCCGTCGCTCTCCTTCGGCCTTTTGGTTGATGAATCTCTGCCGACCTGCTTGGCATATCTTTTTCTCCCTTTAGCAGTGGATCCCCCCACTGCGTTTCCACCGAATATCATGTTGATGACCCCAGTCGGTCGGTCACCTTGTTGCCCGGCATTTCTGTCATCTCTTTCCCTTGATCGCCCTCTCTCTTCGCGTTGATTATATGTATTTGCATTCTGACTTCCTCCGTCATTTCTATCATCCCGTCTTCAATTCTGTTGTCTATAATCGTGTCGACCGCTCTTATGCTCGTTATCTCGGTCGGCATTTCGAGCGTGCTTCACAAATCGGCCTAACCTTCCTCTTTGTATGATGAATTCGATTTCTTTTTTCAACTGCCAACAATCCTCCGTATCATGACCGACCTCTTTGTGGAAACGACAATATACATTGGGATTCCTATCCTTGTAGGGAGTCTTCATTTTGTCAGGTTCTCGGATAGTTTCCCCATCCGCTCTCATGGCCGCCAATACTTCCCCATATCGCCTGTTGAGCGGGGTGAAGTCTTGGTGATGCCACTGCCGACCGTTCGGCTTTCTCCAGGTCGACTGATCCCTCTGTCTCTTGTGAGACTCATCTGTTCTACCACTCGTCCCGCGGTCATCTGCCTTGCATTTTGTATTCTTTAATACTTCTTCGAGCTGAATATACTTATCTGCCCGATGTCTGATCTCTTGAATAGATCGGGGCTGATCGAGGGCTAATGACTTATTAAATTCCTCATCCCTCATGTTGCTCATAAGCGCGGCCAACATGGACGAGCAAGTGAGGTCAGGGACCTCGACCGCTTCGTTATTGAACCGAGTGATAAATTCTCGCAAGCTTTCATTCCTTCCTTGGGTAAGTTGCATTACCTCCAAAGTCTTACTTGGTGGGCTTCTTTGGTGGCGAATTGATTCGGAATAATAACTGAAATCTTAAGCGGTGATCTGACTCGGGGCAAGTTGTTGAACCATCGCCAGCTCCTTCTTGGAAGGCGCGTAAAGCTTTGACCTTTGGATGGCGTCCGTAACGCAATGTAGTCTCATCATGGACTGGAAGTGCTGCAGGTAGTCTAGGGGGTCGGTCTTTTCGATGTATTTTCAGGGTCGATATTTTGGTGCGGGGACGCCGGAGGCTATCAAGATTTTTGAGTGAAAGGAGAGTTATCTTGGTATCGAGCGATCTGGGCTGAAGCTCATAGTTGCATTAATTTGATCATCCATGATTTTCTCCAGGGCTTCAGTTGGGTGGCGACCGGTCATCATGCTAGTCCGTCGTGCGACTTGTCGCGCAGAAGGCTGCTGTTGTGCTGGCTGAGACTGCAAAATCTGGCTAATCAACAGATCAACCGCCTCCTCAATCTGCTTTCGGGTGAGGGAGGTGTGTGTAGGCAGAAGAGGATCTGCATCAATCGGAGATTAGAGCCAGATATCCGTATTATCATGCTTATCCTCCACAACCACGCTCTGTTCTTCTTGTTCCAAGGTTTGAGGCTGTAGTTGATCGTTAGGATTTGAGGATTCCGTGCGGGAAACATGTGGTGCAGGCGGCAAAGTCGCAGGTAGCTGCAAACTTATGCGTTGCATCGCTAGAGCCGCGACAGCGGCTATATCAGGGTTCGTCGCCGCCTCCTGACTGATCTGTGTGTTTCTGGACGTGGTGCCCAGAAGTTGGGCCCCACGGTGGGCGCCATTTGGTTCTGCCAGATTTTGGCTGAACTGTACGTTGCCGTTCGGATCTATAGGTTGACTGCTCTCTGTGATGAATCCGACGTGATGATACCTGCAAAACAAGGAAGGCACGTCGGGGGTTGTGTCCCGATTAGCCCCTCCGACGCTCAAGTCAGTTTTTGGTGAAGGTGGGATTGCTGTAAAAGCCAGAGAACTAGGTTTTTGATTGTGCGTACCTTTATTATGGGAGAATTATACTTTATATATGGTTTTGTAGCTAGGTTTAGGTCTTTCGTGAGACTTCTACCTGCGTGGAAGGTTTTCTCACGCTAACGGGCTGTGGGCGTGGATCGGGCTTGGGCTTGGCATGACAATTAGATAGGAGATTGATCTTTGAAGAATGGCCCGATCGACCCACGGGTCGTTTTGACTGGGTCCGGGCCCAACATCGCCGACCCGACCAAAGGTAATGAAATATTTTTCGCCGCCCCAAGAAGGAACGTCGAAAGGACCACAGATGTCAGTGTGTATTAATTCAAGTAATGCGTTACTTCCTGTGGCTGGATGTTTTGATATATGTTTGGTTTGCTTGCCTTTAAAGCAATCCACACATATATCCTAGTCAACAAAATCCAATGGAGGTAAGATTTCATTTTTCACTAACCTCTGTACCCTTTCTTTGGATATATGACCTAATCTTTTATGCCACAAAAAACAGAACATTCATTATGTGCACTACGTTTATTTCCTATAATGTGGTCAACATGAAACAGAGATTCAACAAAATCAACATCAAGATTGAAACGATATAAACAATCAATTAATGTACCAGAACCATAATAGTACTTATGTTTATACAATGAAAAGACATTGTTTCCAATCTTGAATTGAAATCCTAACATCATCCAATTTTGCAACAGAAACTAAATTCCTAGCACATTCAGGAACATAAAGACACTTTTCTAGATCTAGGTAACATCCAGTGTCCAAGATCAATCTGTACGTCCCAATGCCCTCTATCCGTGCCTTCATTCTGTTCCCCGTATACAAGTACTTTTCAGCTCCATTTATGGTCTAGATTGTAAGGAATCCTTGTTTAACATTTGACACATGAGTAGTTGCACCAGAATCTAACCACCAAGTATTTTTAGGCACATCAATAAGATTTGATTCAAAACATACTGAGACATAGTATGTACCTTTCTTTTGAACCAAGCCTTTCTTTTGAACAATCTTTACGAAGTGACCAGCTTCTACGTAGTGACACCTCTTATCTTTCTTGATTCAACCTCATTAACTTTGCTAAGAGCTTTGTCCTTATCTTTGCCTTTCTTTCGTGGCTTATTCTCACGCTACTAGCACCTTGATGAAATGTGAGATGAATGGGTGGTCCTTTATTTTCTTCAATCTCCTTCCTCCGAACTAACATGGCATTAATTTCTTGAAGGTTCCATTTTCCTTAATGGTGTTATAATTCACCCGAACCGCCAAACTCGGGAGGAAGTGAGTTGATAATAAACTGTACCAAAAAAGACTCACTCACATCCATACCCATAGATTTCAACTTCAAACTAGGTTTGACATGTGAGTTATATGATCATGAATGGGTCGTGACCATTCAAACTTCTTGGTCGTTAGCTCACTCATTAAAGTCCTATTATGGACTTGTCGACTATATCGATTAGGAGTATTCTTTCAGCTTCAACATGAACTCCTTTGCATTGTCCATTTTAGGCATTGATGACTTGACATTTTTTGCGATCGTCATTTGCATTAAATTCAAGCACAGCCTATTAGACCGTTCCCAAGACTCATTATAAGACTTGTCGACGAGGCCGGCCTCGATTATGGCTTTCAGCCTTACATACAAATTATGGCTAAATCCAAATCCATTACACCCAGTTGAAACTGGATTTATTCGGACCAATCCCCATAATTCAGACCAATGAATTTAATCAAGCCATTGCCTAAGGCGAACAAACTAGTAGATGTTGCACATACAACATATAGTTCACATTAATGCTTTAAGTAAACCTAAACGGATTCAAACTAACTAATAAACATTAATTATGCATTTAAATCCTCCTTTGGGTGAAATTTGAATACACAAAAATAACCTAATATGATGCTTATATATAATACTATAATGGACAATCAAACATATTACAGTCAATATGTATGTTATCTTTGGATATACAATCATATTAACTTAATATGTTGATAAAATCCCTTTAATGTCATTAATTATAAGCAATGGTTCACCTTTGGGTGACCTCCTAACGTTATAATTAATAATCTCAATTGTTCAATTTAACCGTTGTGTCATTTTCGCATCATGTTATATTGAACAATTGAAATAAATCACAATTAAATGATTAAATTTTTCAAGCTAGGCCACTTTGGTGACTAACAAGCTTTCCATGCAATAAGCATTTAATTGGACAATTATCATACATGACAAAGTTAATATAACTAGTTTGGTCACTTTGGTGACAAACAAACTATTATAAATATTCATAATGTCATGTATTATATTCCACATATACTAGGAAAATTTAACTCCAATTATTACATAATATAAAATATTCAAAGTACCAAAGAAATATATAATATGGCACTAATTGCAAAAGTATATTATGTATAAATCAATTATGAAAAAATTCCTTATAATTTGGGCCAAAAATCTTCATAAACTTAATATAACCCTTAACGGCCCAAAACTTTAACAAAAATAAGCCCAGAAGTCCCTTATTGGGCTTGGAAGCCCGTTTGGCGCGTGCACTGCACGCGCCAGCATCTGCGTCTGGTTCAGAGCGATTTCAGAATCGTTATGATGAAATAAGTTATTTCAACTTATATAGCATCTCCAATAGACATGTCCTTTGGTAAGTAGAAAAGAGAGGAAAAGGGTCTGTGACCCAATTGAGACCCAGTCGGTAATTCCCAATAACTATTATCTTGGGTGTGTTTCATAGAACTCAAAGAAACGATGGGACATAAAATAATCTAACAACTAAAAGAAACGATGCAACGGTATTGCTGATCTTTTAGATCTATCAACAGACAAGCAGATAAACTTGAGAAATAAGCAGTACTTATGGTACTTCAGATAGTTGTTTTGACCAAGCAGGCTAGCAAACAGGGGAAGCTATCTAAATAAGTGAAAAATAGAATGAGTTTTCTGCATCTCATATGACGAGAATCACTGGTTATTGCTGCCAGCACCCTGCCCCATTTTATATCCCTTGTATATCTGATGTCGTGTGAGTTGTCAAGGTCTATTTCACTTTAATCTGCATTCAATTTTTGTCCTGAGTCCATGAGCCGTAGAGAGAAAGACTTGGAGTAGCTGTTCTGCAAAAATGGACTTGAAAAAGAGATTAAGTAAATTGTAGAGTTCGATCGACTGTTCTTGGGAACCAGGTCAAACTTCACATGGTTGTTTGCACAGCAACACACTGGAGATCATGAAACTACTCTATTATTCCATCAGGTTCATCAATAGTTTGTGAAAGATGAATACACAAACAGTTGTCTTCCATTACGTTGATATGTGTGGCACAAGCACAAAACTTGCACATCAGGGTAAAATAAGGAAAAAAAAATCAAGAAATTTGACCTAGATACAGGCTATCATCAACTTCAGAAGCTTTCACGCAAGAATGCAACAAAACATAGGCAACTGAAAGGGCATATTGATCCATCTCCAGATAGTCATTATTATATCACGTTAATAGGGTCATTTGTAGGTTCCCATGCCCACACCAGTGTCTCCACCATATGGCTGGAAGCTGTCTCTAGCTTTGGAGTAGAAGACATAATAGAATTGGGAGACAACGGCCGTAAAGAAAGTAAAAGCTGCCCCTGCAGCAAAAACTCCCTTTCTCACAGTCTGGCAGTGAGGAGGGTTTTGGACACCAAAAAACGTTGTGTACTTTGTGTGGTAGGCATTCCGTACTGAACCCGCCAACAAGCATACCTCAGCAATGAAGAAAACCACCCTGATAAAAAGGAAAACACATTTCATAACATTCAACATTATACTAAATCATTAGACAACCCTATCTGCAATCATTGGTGTTTAATCATTCCAGGTTCGCATACCAGGAAATTATGAAGAGAATAACTGCCCAAGCTCTTGAACCTCCAGGACTTAAAGGCTTGCCACAGCAGAAGCATCGACTGGCTGTCATTACAAGAATTTGGCTAGCCATGAGGAAGAAGAATGCACCGACACCATAGCCAGTTGCAATATCCGAATCATAGACACAAAAGTTATAGTTTTTATCAGTATCCTGTTTGACTATAGCCTGCAAAAACATGAAATGGTTGATTACTTAGATTAATTTCAAGAATTTGGATTAGCAGGTTAAACTGGCAATATTGCCTACGCAAGGGAAAACCGTAAAGTTTTTTATTGATTTGCTATATTGAGCAGGCTTTCACAAATCTTTAATGCCAACTGAACCAGGTGCTTTACTAAGTGATGGCAAAATACAACCTGTCTCATATAGACTAACTTATCTAATTCATATTTAAGATATTGCCCTACAAATTGTACTTCTATTAAGGATGATTTTCATGGAAAACATATAAACATAAAGAAAGAACCATGTGGTTCACATTATCCCTTCGAAACTATCCATGATCATGATTCATGGGGTTCTTGAAATTTCAAAAAGAAACGAAATTTGAAGAAGAAAGGGACAAAAAAAAGAAAGAAAGAAAAAGCTAAATCCTTTTATGCTTTTCATGGACTTACGACCACATCATTAGCTGAATAGGGGAATTTTGTTCATTCATTTTTTTGAATAACAACAACCATCACAAGAAAAAAATTGTGATTATCGATATGCTAGCTAACTAGTAAATGCTCCTGAAAATCAGATATTATTTAGAAATAACTAATAAGATCTGTCACAAGAAACCATTACAGATTATAGTCACTTCCACCTGGTTCATGGATTAGGATTATTTCCAACTTTATAGAGCAAGTTGTCAGAATAGAAGAGATCTCGTGTTCGTATTCCTAAACCACCATTAGCATCAGCAGATCTGTTTAAATAACCAATTCCCTGGACAATGACTATCTAGATCTGAAAAAAGAGGTATTGAAGACAACTTCGTAAACAATGGTCAGCGCTGTTTGGTTCATGACTAGAAATACGGAAAAAAGAGTAGAAAATAAGTTTTAACTGAGTTCTTCAGACACGTATCGAAATTCTCTACCGAATTCTAGCTAATATAAGATCCATTTCCAATGAAATTAGAAGCTAATTATCTATGTTCCTCCTTACAAAAATATCCTTAGTTATGAGACAGAACAGAATCAAATCAAGATAGAAATATAAGCACAGCTCCCTTTGTGAAAACCAAATGAAATATAATTCTTCAGTTGAAACGATGTCTATTAAACAAAACCTAGAAAGCATGTAACCAATTCACTCGCTAAATTGAGCGACAAGACGTTGGATTAGCTAGTCGATATTGGTAAGATAGAATTGAAGAGAAAAGAGAAAGGACCACCCACGGTGCTTCTTCTCTGCTCAGCTGCAACAGCCAAACCAAAGGCTATCAGATCAAAGATGAAGACTACAGCCAAAAAAAGCTTTGAAGCCATAGTCCTGCAGCTTCACAAACCCACAAAGATCTTGTCTTTCTTTCAGTCTCTAAGCCTATTTATTTCGAATATATAAGCAAAATAGCCAAGCTAATACAATGTAAAGGACAAGCAAGAATTTACCAAAAGAAAAAGACAGCATACCCATTTAGAGACTGATAATTGGCAATTCACCTTCTGTAAAGCGACAGAAAACCAAACCCATAAATCATAATAGCTATCTATCATTTAGAACACAAGTTGGGAGTTATTAGTAAGCAACTGGTGTTGACTCCACCTCTACGTATCACCTCAGTTGACTCCACCATAACAATAATTAAATATTATATTAATTTTAAAAATAAATTAATTATTTAAATAATTTATTTCAATCTCATTCGTTAGTAAAACTTCTATTTTATCCAAAGAAATAATTTAATAGATAAATTTTATTAATAAATTAATATTTACTTGTTAATATATATTTTAACTATTAAAACTAATTTTATTTGAAATTTATGTATTTTAGGATATTTTCAATTTAAAGTATATTCATTAAATAATTAGTAAATTTAAATATTATTCCAAAAAAATTAAAATTAAAGGTAATTGTAAAATAAAAATAAATTATTGTTTAAATTATTATTTATAATTAATATTAAATAATTAAATGATGTAAATTTAGTTGATTATAAATCAAATTATGATTAAAAGCTAAAATCGAAAGCAAAACCAGTTTTATGATTTTTATAAGTTATGAAGATTGGAAAAATTCAAAATTAAAATAAATCAAATATATAGTTTTTACTAAATTTAAAAATAAAATAGAAAACTAAAATAAAGAAGAAATCATATTGAAAATAATTGTTTTATTTTAAATTGTATTAAATTTCAGTACAATATAGTTTGAAGATTCAATTCTTTTAAGACTATAAATACTATGTCTAAACTAACAGATCACATAATTTACAAAACTACACATTGTTAAAATCTAAATAATTAAGATTTTCCATCATCAATACAACTTTGTTTGTGATGCTAATTTCATCTTACTAAATATAAGTGAAAGATAATGAACAATTAAGGAGAATTAAAGAGTTAAATTTTAAGAAAAAAAGATTTTTTCTATGCAATCCATTTTATTAATTGTAGGATGGATTGAGTAATGCATCACTTCAGTTTCTTTTATTCTTCTTGTAAATGGTGAACTAACCAAGCTCATCAAAAGGGCAAGGACATTTAGGCAAGGGCATTCAAATTTTCCATAGCTGTTCATAATAAATATGGAAGTTTTGACAATGCTTTTTAAAGTGACCACTTACAAAGATTAGCACTTTAAATTGCACAATATATGCAAAAAGATCTAGCTAATTAGTTTGCCCTTTGCTAATGACTTATTCTTGTTCTTTAAAGCTGATGCAGGTTCATTGAGTGTCCTCATGTCAAGTTTAAGCATATTCAGGAAACTTTCAGGTTTTATCATCAACCAAGAGAAAAGAAGTATGTTTATATCAACTAGTGCAATACAGAATGCCATATGACTCTCCTCTATAACAAGCATGAGAATTATGAGACTCCCACTCATATACATAAGCATCCCAATCTCCTCCAATAATCCACATTGTATAGACCTATGACCTTTTATTGACAAAATTCAGAGAAGAATACAAAGCTAGTGTGTAGGAGTTTGTCAATTGCTGGAAAAATATAGCTCATTAACTCAGTTTTAAATGGTACTGACATCTATTGGTCTTTACTTATAATCTTCCCACTCAACATAATCAAAATTTCTCTGATATGGTAGCGGTGGAAAAAGCCAAATGGTAGGAGGTATGTCTATCTAAAAGCGAATGATGACTTCTGATAATCTCATTGATGATCTCCGGTATGGTTTGTATAGTTAAAAGGATTTATAGATTACCTAGTGACAAACAATCCTTATGGGTTAAATGGACACAAAAGTACTATTTAAGGAAGGAGAATCTTTGGACAATCAAACCCAGATACAATTCATTTTGGACTATTAGCTCACAGAGAAGAAGTAAGGACTGCATTCTCCTGCAGACTAGAAAACGGTGAAATTTCCTCCTTGAATGATATATGGTCTTCCATTGGACTTTGGTAGGAATAACGAATCATGTTCTACTAAAAGCCAACATCCTTACAAATGCTTCAGTAAAAGAGGTGGCTAATAACATATTAGAATACATTAATTTCCTTCCTAAATCTCCTTGAATTGATTTTCTCTTAAGAGTTAGGGTTAACACCTATAGGGAAGATGGTTATCTTTAGACCTTATCAAATTTAGGATTCTTTTCTAATGTATTTTGTGGGATTCTATTAGTGAAACGAGAAACCAAAGTTCTTTTGGCACAAGCTAATCTAGTATAAGCAATCCATTCTTTGAGCCTTTATTATTTTGTGGCTTACAATCAAAGGCAAAGTAAACACCTTAAATAAAGTCTCAAAGTTTTTGAATACTTCTAGGATTTGCCTTCTTTGTAGATGGAACCAAGAAACCATCACACATTTATTCTTTCAATGTGTATACATCTCCTTTATCAGGATAAACATCATCAACCCCAATGACTTGCTCTCTCCTCTTGTTGATATGATGAACACATAAAATGAAGTTGTATAAAGCAATCCTTGATTGAGGTAGAGAGCACCTAATATTCAGGATTTCACTAGGAAAACTAGTTTATAATATGGTCTAAGAGGAATAAAAGAGTGTTTCAAAATATCACTACTACAAAAGGAAACTATGCTATATGAAATTGCTGACAGATCTAAACGTAATTTATCCTTCACCAAGTAAATCTAAGCTGCAATAGGGAAATTTCAAATAACTAAAAATTATCATGGTACTAACGAGTTCTCTCCTTTTTGTTGGACCCCGTTTTCGGAATCCAACTCAAACCAAAACCATAACACTTACTAACCTACTTTGATACCACAAATGCCGGGCTCCGTTTTCGGAACCTAACCTCGGTATAAAAATACCATCTTACTGAAGCGTGATTTGCTGAAGTCTCTTCTTATTCTGCTACCAAACATGATGAGCCCCGATCTCGGAGTCCGACCATTGAACCAAAACATTGGCGTACATCATCGAAATCGTGAAGATTACAATCTCATGTCATTTATCCGTTCCTTTTTCCATAATACCTCTTGTTTTGGTATATAAGTACATATGTATAACCAAAATTCACCATCCAAAAATCATATCATAACCATAACTCCCTCAAGTAAACCAAATTCACACTCAAATCGGTCAGCAAACACAAATGCATACTTCCACTGGTTATCAGCCATACATAATTTATTTGCATCAAAGAATAGAATTTATAAGTTCTCATGGCATACCAAGCCACAATACAGTATCAATATCTAAATCCAAATATACAAAATATACCGATCTCAAAATTTCCAATACCAATTTAACTTAGAACAATATCATAAGTACACATATAAATCGAAACCTTCACTTCCCTTCACCCGATCTTCTTCTCATCACCTGTGGATGGGAATGAAGGGGGGTGAGCTTATAGCTCGTGGGTAACAGGTTTATAACGAAGAACAAGAAAAACCGTTAAAAAAGTTCATTTGTTGTACAAAAATCAAAATAAGTTCATAAAATGCTTTGCTCCCAAATTTTCAGTCAAATCCAAAATTCTGAGTTCATACTCGTAGTTGCAAAGTGTAATTTCATAGTGAAAAATGTAATCACATCAACACAACATGTTCATTCAATCATCAATACAATATGCTCAATTTATGCACATACTGGACAATCCATAGATGCAATGCACAAACAAATGGCTCAAGGGTTCCATGGAAACAAAAGGGAGAAACCGAAGTTTACACCCTGAACAAAATGAGTCCATTCGGAGCTCATAGGCCACAAGCGGGCAGCCGAGAGAAGGCTCTTGTCGACGTGCACGTGACGAACGAAATGGTTCCACTCTCGCCCAAACAGAAGCACATAATCATGCTCAAATCATGTTCTCAATGCTTTTCGTGCTCTTTTCTTTCTTTTCCGAATATACAATATGCCACGAATTTTCCAAGGAATAACATAAAATGTTCAATGCATTTTCATCTTTATTTTGACATTCATCAGAAAAGTTCATATGCTGAAACATGTAGAAATTTTGCAAATCATTCAATAGAAACAAAACGATATTTATGAAGTAATTGAAATCATTCTTGATTTGGGAGAAAACTTTAGTGGCTCATTACTAAATTATAAACATGAAACCCACCTGATAACCTTGCTCGGATACATGCATAAAGATACCTCTCATCTTGATCCTCTTGCCTTCCTTGATTCCCTTAATCAAATGCAAAATTCCTATTCAAATAGGAATACAAATTAGGGACCCAAAAATCACACATTCACTAAGATAAATTCTAAACAAACCCAAACTCTGCCAAAGTCCAACATTCGGGTCACTTTTTCCATAAAAGTCCTCATTGTCTTACATTTCTATTGACTCCAAAAGCATTCAATTTGGTTCAAAAACCCAAAAGTTATACCCCAAATAAGTTGAGACTATCCTTATACTGAAACAAGAATCTATACCCAACTTCTGACCCAACTTTAAGATTCTTATAATCTGGATTTCAATTTCATTGCTTAATAAAACTTGTAGAACTTTGACTCTATTTTACAACGAGTCAAAAATCATCTCATTTGGACATCTACAGCCCAAGATATAACCAAAATCACAAAATTCATCGCTGCTGAAAATAGGAAGTTCGCCGCGACGAGGCCACGCTTTCGCCGCGGTTTCGAAGCCAGCCATGCGAAGCTTCACTCGCCAAGAAGAACGATCCGCAGGCGCCACGGTCTGCTGCGCACAAGATGGACGTCGCCACGGCGTGCACCTTCATGTGCGCCGCGGTGTGCACCCTGATGCACGCGGCATACCTCTCACCTCTCAAGACGCCTTGCTGGGTTTCACGAAAGACGTCATATCGTGCGGATCGGGGAACCGACCCCGAACCCCAATTTTTCCAGCTTTTCTCTCTTCAATCCTTCCCCAAACGCAAATGCAACACACCCAAACCTTAATTCAAGACTTAGAATACATTTCTAACCCATTTACAACTAAAAACAAGCACAAAAATCATCAACCCAAAGAAATATATCCATTTTTGCCTTTAAACCCTAAAACCACCGATTCTACTACATTCCACATCCTTTAAGTTTAATCTAACCAAAACAAGATTAACACAAGCAGAACTTACCCAAAAATGGTTCGAAATTGTCAGAAATCTCTTGGAATCACAAACTTTCTTTTTCTTCTCCTCCTTCCTCACCCACGATACTCCTCTTCTCCTCTTCTTCTTCTTTTCCTTCTTTCTTCTAACTCTTTCTTTTAATTCCACTTCATTGTCAAATGTCCATTTTACCCCTTTCAATTAAGCCTTAAGCCTTATAACCTTAAGTGTCATGACCAAATGCCCTCACACATTTTACCACTTTAATACAACCAAACCATAAAATAATTTCACCACATTTACATAGCAAGTAGGTCCAAAATTTTATCCATCAAACCTCATAATTTATTTAAATCATGCATAATTCAATACGAACAATTCAGGGGCCAACAAATCTCCTCCTCTTAAAAGAATTTCGTCCTCGAAATTCTTATATGACCGATAAGGAGTGCAGGATGTTCCCGCAATTCCAATTTAACGTCGTTACTCGAATACTTTCTTTCAATTGACTGTGATCAACAGACTCGCTTGGTCTTTCAATCCCTTAATTGGCCATTCACTTTTCATATTACTCACAATTTTTCCCACTTCTTATATCGATAAAACCAATATCATATCATATCCATGTTTCCGTGACCTACTTATGTATATCACATTTCGAGCTAAGACATCCTTTATGAGTAGTGCTAACTCATAATCATTTCATATAGACCAATTCATATTGGGCTTAGCAAATCCTCTGTCCTAACTTGAGCACGCCTTGTACCTCATGTAAGCACACACCCTTTCAGGTGATATCCTCAAAGACAAATCATCTTTCACTAGACAATCCACATCCTTTAGTATGAGTACATTTGCCTCTATGTCTATCTCAATGTATTCCATGTTCTCGGCACGGATCCGCCTAATTCATCCATCTTTCTTGAATTACTTAATCTCGTCTATCCATAACGTCTCAAATTTTAGCCTCTAATGACCAATAGGCCTTACTCATCATAATACAAAAGCAATAACTCTTTTTATCGTCAAACTCCTCATACGAAGTTCTATTAGAATCACGATGACAACGATTGTGATGCTTAACATCAAATAGAACCGTACATTGGTCTCATATTCCCATGAACTTCACACGATAGATTTCAAACATATCGCCGACAATTAAGACCGTCGATAATTTAAACTCTCCGTCACTTGACATATTTCTTCTAGGACGTATAACTTAAATCATCATTTGTACTTTTCTGACAGTCTCTTTGCTCAATCATCTTGACCGGTACACACACTTTTTATCTCAATCACCCAGTATCATTTTTCCTACTTAAGCTCAAAATTTACAGTCATTTGTGCTTTCTTGGAAGGGTTTACAATTTTTGAATTCTTAATTTCAGCTTTATTCATGTGAAACTGATCTTACCCTTTTCAGTGACTGATGGTACTCCATTTGCCCGAAATTCGACTCCATTCAGTACTCTTTATTGCCCTTGATTTGATAACCTCTAAAACTGAATTCATACTTTACTGCTATTGAATTCTCTATTCAATGCGTCTGATTACAACATTAGCTTTACCATTTTTGAATACTCATTTGTACAACATGAACTTCCTGTAACTCTATCCATTGTCTCCATCTCGCATTCCATTTCTTCAACTCAATAAGTACTTTAATTGCATGATCTGCACATATAATGTCTCCAACTTTTCGGCAATCATTACTACAGCAAATTTCAATTCATGTATCAACAATTAACCTATAAGGTCTCAATTGTCTCCATGCACATGAATTCACTTGACTTTACTACGCTGATCCTTATCCTGATCTCTACTAAATTTCCAAATCCAGACGATATCATTAATATCGGTGATATAATTCCTCAAAATTTTCCTTTACCTTCGTCTCACATACGATGTACTCATTCTTCCACAAGTAATCAAACTATTCTTCTCAACTCTGCTAATACACTTAACATATCATCAAACTTCCCTTGAATCACTTTAATCTTCAATATTATAGCATTGTCGAGGAATTTGTTAACTTGAGCACATATTGTCAAAACTCCATATGTCCACAACTGGTCTCGGAAATTCCTCAATTAACTGATTTCTCAATGAGGAAATCTTATCGCTTGTTATTTTCCAATTCCCAATTGTCTTACCTTTCTTAACTGATTTTCTCCATCCTTTAGATTTCCTCATAATTCGCATTGACGTACTCTAATGTCTGCTCATTTATGTTCGTTCCTCCATACACTTCAGTTTTGAAATCTTAGCTTCCTGTGCTTGGCACACCTTCATCGGGTAAACTTGCATCTCCCGAACATTTTTACCCAGAACATAACGTGAACCGCTATGCTCCTCCTATTTGCAATTAATGCCTCCTCAACTTTAGGAATCCACTCACATAGTTGGATCCTTTATATCAAACCAAAAATACATACATTCTCAGTAGTATCTTCTACCTCTTTACTTGAGTCTCTGCTAGGGATAAGACTCCAATACTCGCTTTCGAATCATTACATACTCCCTTTTCATCAGTTCTTTATTTGATCAATCTTCATACAAACCATCTGATCCGCTTAATCTAACTTAGCGAAGTTCTTCTTCAAAAGAGAATTTCTTGCTACTATCATATATACTATTCATACAAATCTTTATCAATCACTTGCTATCATCACCACATCATCAGTTACCTCTAATCCTTCGAGAAGACCAATTTCTCGCATCCTCATACAGTGATAACGTTCAAGTCACTCAAAACTCAAAGGGGTAACGAACATACTTGCTATCGCATATGCTTGGCTGGGCATCGACAGAGTCATGCCATTCTATCCACGGATTTACTCCTTAAAAGCACCAATTTATATCCTACACCATTGATACCTTGATCGCCATTGATCTTAGACAACAATTCTCTCTTTATCAAACATACTAACACCAATTGTATTCTAGTTTTCCCATAATTCACCCTTTTTCTGATGATACCATATTGAGACTAATCCTTGCAAAACTCCTCGTGTCCCTCTACGAGGTGAAGTTCTTCATTTTTTTTTCTTAATCTCATTCATGCATAAGATGGGAGCTTATATGCGGTTGCGATTTTCCCCATACTTATTTCATTCATCTCATACAAGGTCATTTATGTCTACTTTATTTCCCTTTCTCTATTTCCCCACTTCTATTTCATTGTCCTAATATCGTTCATTTCATCTTCCACATGTCTATCCTCAATCCATTCGCCATTCTCGATGCAAAGTCATTATGAGATTCTAACCTCAATTCCACAATTTATTCTCACTGCGGATCATCACTTTTGTCGAATAATCGAACAACCACTTCGATTCCAATTTCCTCATCGTAAGATCATAGCAAGGTTATGCTTCCATTGCACTCGACTTACATCCTCTAATCTCATCGTATATCCTTATATCCCGATACTTCTCAAACAATCCATGGCAATACATTCGTATCTATATCACTTTCAAAAATATAGCATCTCAGTACATTATTGCTGTCATGTTCCATACTACATCCTCTAGTACAATTTCCTTGAATCATTATCTGCTCCATTTACCCATCCTCTATTTCTCCTTTCTAATTATCCACATCTTTCCTTTTTCTCAGATCGTGACAGATGGACCAATCATCATTTCAACTTCAACCTATTAATCTTCCATACATATAATTATATTCTTTATCTCATCTTTCCCGCTTTATCTCGCACACATGGAGATTCATCATTACTTTATCCCAATTCATCACAATATTCACAGCTCAATTTTCTTAACATATTACTAAAATCAATCAAAATTCTTGTCAATTTAAGTCAAACAATCACCTTGGCTCCTCAAATTTTAACGCCTCAAACTTCTAACAGCTACTTATGCGTGTAACCCATACACATACGCCCATGCAAGATCATAATGATGGGCTCTGATACCACAAATGTTGGACCCCGTTTCTGGAATCCAACTCAAACCAAAACCATAACACTTACTAACCTGCTTTGATACCGCAAATGCCGGGCCCCGTTTTTGGAACCTAACCTCGGTACAAAAATACCATCTTACTGAAGCGTGATTTGCTGAAGTCTCTTCTTATTCTGCTACCAAACATGATGAGCCCCGATCTCGGAGTCCGACCATTGAACCAAAACATTGGCGTACACCATTGAAATCGTGAAGATTACAATCTCATGTCATTTATCCGTTCCTTTTTCCATAATACCTCTTGTTTCGGTATATAAGTACATATGCATAACCAAAATTCACCATCAAAAAATCATATCATAACCATAACTCCCTCAAGTAAACCAAATTCGCACTCAAATCGGTCAGCAAACACAAATGCATACTTCCACTGGTTATCAGCCATACATAATTCATTTGCATCAAAGAATAGAATTTACAAGTTCTCATAGCATACCAAGCCACAATACAGTATCAATATCTAAATCCAAATATACAAAATATACCGATCCCAAAATTTCCAATACCAATTTAACTTAGAACAATATAATAAGTACACATATAAATCGAAACCTTCACTTCCCTTCACCCGATCTTCTTCTCATCACCTGTGGATGGGAATGAAGGGGGGTGAGCTTATAGCTCGTAGGTAACAGGTTTATAACGAAGAACAAGCAAAACCGTTGAAAATGTTCATTTGTTGTACAAAAATCAAAATAAGTTCATAAAACGCTTTGCTCCCAAATTTTCAGTCAAATCCGAAATTCTGAGTTCATACTCGTAGTTGCAAAGTGTAATTTCATAGTGAAAAATGTAATCACATCAACACAACATGTTCATTCAATCATCAATACAATATGCTCAATTTATGCACATACTGGACAATCCATAGATGCAATGCACAAACAAACGGCTCGAGGGTTCCATGGAAACAAAAGGGAGAAATCGAAGTTTACACCCTGAACAAAATGAGTCCATTCGGAGCTCATAGGCCACAAGCGGGCAGCCGGGAGAAGGCTCTTGTCGACGTGCAAGTGACGAACGAAATGGTTCGACCCTCTCCCAAACAGAAGCACATAATCATGCTCAAATCATGTTCTCAATGCTTTTCGTGCTCTTTTCTTTCTTTTCCGAATATACAAAATGCCACGAATTTTCCAAGGCATAACATAAAATGTTCAATGTATTTTCATCTTTATTTTGACATTCATCAGAAATGTTCATATGCTGAAACATGTAAAAATTTTGCAAATCATTCAATAGAAACAAAACGATATTTATGAAGTAATTGAAATCATTCTTGATTTGGGAGAAAACTTTAGTGGCTCATTACTAAATTATAAACATGAAACCCACCTGATATCCTTGCTCAGATACATGCATAAAGATACCTCTCATCTTGATCCTCTTGCCTTCCTTGATTCCCTTAATCAAATGCAAAATTCCTATTCAAATAGGAATACAAATTAGGGACCCAAAAATCACACATTCACTAAGATAAATTCTAAACAAACCCAAACTCTGCCAAAGTCCAACATTTAGGTCACTTTTTCCATAAAAGTCCTCATTGTCTTACATTTCTATTAACTCCAAAAGCATTCAATTTGGTTCAAAAACCCAAAAGTTATACCCCAAATAAGTTGAGACTATCCTTATATTGAAACAAGAATCTATACCCAACTTTAAGATTCTTATAATCTGGATTTCAATTTCATTGCTTAATAAAACTTGTAGAAGTTTGACTCTATTTTACAATGAGTCAAAAATCATCTCATTTGGATATCTACAGCCCAAGATATAACCAAAATCACAAAATTCATCATCGCTGAAAGCAGGGGTTCGGCGTCGAGGTCACGCCGCCATGACGAACGCGACCTGGGCCATGGCGACGCTTCGCCATGCGACAAGCGATCTGCGTCTTGCCGCGCACGCATGGACGTTCGCATGAGTGCGCATAATCTCTTGCACGCTGCGGCGTGCACCCTGATGCACGCGGCGTACCTCTCACCTCACACGCCGCGGCGTGCTCATGGCTGCGTTGCATTTGCATTTGGGAAGGATTGAAGAGTTTCGATCTGGAAAAATTGGGATTGGGGCGGTTCCCGAACCGCGCGTCATGACGTCCCAATTTTTCCAGCTTTTCTCTCTTCAATCCTTCCCCAAATGCAAATGCAACACACCCAAACCTTAATTCAAGACTTAGAATACATTTCTAACCCATTTACAACTAAAAACAAGCACAAAAATCATCAACCCAAAGAAATCTATCCATTTTTGCCTTTAAACCTTAAAACCACCGATTCTACTACATTCCAAATCCTCTAAGTTTAATCTAACCAAAACAAGATTAACACAAGTAGAACTTACCCAAAAATGGTTCGAAACTGTCGGAAATCTCTTGGAATCACAAACTTTCTTTTTTTTCTCCATCTTCCTCACCCACGATACTCCTCTTGTCCTCTTCTTCTTCTTTTCCTTCTTTCTTCTAACTCTTTCTTTTAATTCCACTTCATTGTCAAATGTCCATTTTACCCCTTTCAATTAAGCCTTAAGCCTTATAGCCTTAAGTGTCATGACCAAATGCCCTCACACATTTTACCACTTTAATACAACCAAACCATAAAATAATTTCACCACATTTACATAGCAAGTAGGTCCAAAATTTTATCCATCAAACCTCATAATTTATTTAAATCATGCATAATTCAATACGAACAATTCAGGGGCCAACACTTTTAACCTGATATTGGCATCAAGTTTTATTTTTTGCTCCAACAATTTCTACTTTTTCACATCTCTAGGAAATTGTTAGAGTAGTGCCCTAAAGGCAATCACCTTTAGCGCGTTTTGTACAAAGTTGTGTACATACTTTATGAATAAATAAAGAAAGGCATATTTCATTAATTTGATGTTCATTATTTATGAACTGATTTTGATCAATAAGCAAATTAATGAAGTCCATGGTACATGACATAGCATGAAGGAAATTGTGATGTGATCATACTATTGAGATTCCTATCATGTGCAATTATGTCAGTATCTAAATTATCCCCAAATCGTAGGATTATCAAATGGACATCGTGAATCCGGAGACGACACATCTCAAGCTCCTTGATTTGATCAGCGGTGGATCTCGAAGCTGTAAATATGAGATATTTAGGGTTGAGATGTGGATGCTTACTAGAGGTAGTAAGTACATTGGATGACCTGCTATGAGATCATCACATGGATGTCCTATTCTAATGTCAGTGATAATCTCATCATAGCAATGGTGCAAGTATCCTAAGACTTGAGGTACTCAAGGATATCTTGGATATGATTATATGCTTTGACTCCATTCTTTGTTTCCTTACAGAGGTCGCTCATAGGGTGGTGCTTGGGTACAGTTTGAGATATTCGAAGGTAATTGAGTAGCCAATAGAGGATTCACCACTTCTATGATAGCAGAAGATGATACCCATTGCCTCTTGTCAGGGTCATTACTTGAAAATCTCTGATCAGAGTACATATGTCATGAAGAGTGTCTTCATTGACATATTAAGTAATGAGTCCCAAGACAAGAACTGAAATCACTTGGACTAGATTTGACGTAGTCAGTCTAGTAAGAGTTGACACTTTGCCCATACTCATAACCAAGTGGGGTATAGTGAAAGGACGAATTGCACGGTAATTGTCTATGGAAAAGTTCGTGATATTGTTCATGATGAATATAGGTTCATTCGTCAAACCAATTACTTTTCGGTCAATTGGGGGTCATGATGTGTTGATAGATACCGCTCATGACTTGCTTGGATTAAGTGTTGATCTAAATAACCAACATAACCGGGAACCTAAAGGGTCATACGCATAAGAGTGACTCGAAGAATTTGTAAAATAGTTTTGGACAGAGTTCTAATATATGGAGAGCAATCGGACTAAATGGATCCCGATGAGATCGAGATATGTCCCGATGAGATCGCGACATCGATATTGCTGAAAAAGGTTTCCGGTGGTTTTTTCCATACCGGGTCCCGGTAGGCTAGTAGGACCGACCCCAATGTGACTGGACCACTTCAGCATTAATATACATATATATATATATCATATTAATTAATTAAGTAATTAATATATATATATATATATATATGTTATACGTGTATGGAGGAGGAGAGGAGAAGCATCACTTTACTTTATATATATATATATATATAATGCCTAACGTGGAAGCATCTCCCACTTTGCATTTAATGTCTTTTAAAAGTAAAAGACAAATGGCAAGAAGAGAAAAGATGAGTGATGATCGTTGGTTTAAAAGACCAAAAGCATGGATGGATGTGGGTGGGGGTTTTAGAAAGAGTTTCTAAAACATAAGCTCTCATCTTCAAAGCTTCATCTCATCTTTCAAGCTCCTCTCCATCGTTGATTCCAAGCTCTTCAAGGACAATGGTAAGAGCTAGCACTCTTTAATTTGTTCTAGCTATTCCCGAGTTAAAGGGTTTGTCCCGGTTAGGTTCTCCGATCTCTGCGTGGATACCGTTAGAGACGGTCTCCTTTGGTCATTTTGGTTTGACTTTGTTATATAGTCACATGGATCCTGGCTTTCGGGAAGGTCCCAGAATAAAAAATTTTGTTTTCCGCACCGTGGGCATGTGATGCTCACACCGGGATTTTCCTACAGTGGTATCAGAGCCACTTGTGTCGTATATAATGAAGAAATCATGACTAGGTCGGAGTTGCCTATTGCTTGTGACGATGATGCATGTTGTAAATGTCAAATTCGAAATTAGTATAGCGATATTGTTTTTCCAAATTTTCTTGCCCAGATATGTTCAAAAGATGTTGTTGCATATGTCTGTGGAAGCTCGGAATTTATCAATGTGATTTGATATGGTTTTGCTAATTTATTCCCTAATGTTCTGGTTGCTGTGTTTGTGCACATTCAATGAACAGGCATGCTTGTAAATTCGAGAATAAATTGTAGAAAAAACAAATTTTGGATTTTTTTTCACCGACATGTCTATAAGATGTTTATGAATGTCTATGAGGATGGAAAAATATTTTCGAGGTGATTTACTATTTATTTGAGAATTTATTGTGTGCTGCTTGGAATAACTGTGTTGAGGAACACAGATTCTACATTGGCTTTGTTGCTGAGGTTGGTTGAGTTTTTGTTGGAAATAAATCCTGAAAACATTCATGGAGAATTTTGTGAACATGTTGTAACCTCTGTAATTTTCTCAGAATTTATTTAAATTGTTTCAATGAGTTTTTCAAGCAAAAGACAGAGCTTGGCAGTTTTGAGGAAGTTGCTGGAGCTGTTTTGTTTGAAATGTATGATTGTGTATTTCTCAATTCCAATGCCTTGGATCATTTTTAATGTGATTAAAAATGTGTTACATTGATGTTGTATGCTTGCCAAAATGATTTTCTTGAAATTTGGTTTCCAAAAATTTTCGGATGTCAAATATGTCACATTAGCGTCTCGTTAGTGTATTTCGTTGTCTTGATTGTTTTGGCCGTCACAAATTTTGTGACCAGTGCCGAAGTAGTCTTGATAAAGTGTAGACTACCTAGAGATACTTAGGGTGATAGTTTGATATTCGCAAAATTATTTGGAAATCTAAGTGAATAATAGTGTATTCATCGATTTCAAGTTTTTCATGTATAGTTTGACTATATATGGTAAGCAACAATGAAAATGTTTCATTCGTACATCAAGTTAAAGTGTATTACACTTGGTATTGTGAATTTGAATTGCACGGATTGAGAAATTAGCCGATTAGAAAGCAATTCCACGTATATAAGTCGACTTACATATGCATAAGTCGACTTGTATTCTCAGATAAGTCGACTTACAAATGCATAAGTCGACTTGTCCGTGCACATAAGTCGACTTGCACAATGGTATAAGTCGACTTGTACGTGCACAGTAGCATAAGTTGACTTACACAAGTCGACTTACAACATGCTTAGGTAGGATGATGGATGATTTTAGGTATAGACTCAATGTGATTGATGAAATGCCCTAAATCGTTCCATATAGTCATGGTGACTATAATCCTACAGCTTGGAGAAGAAGATGATGAGACCAGAGCTTGATAACCCTCACATCATATGAAAACTAACGCCTTCCATTAATATGGGAAGAACCAGAGTTCTTATAGAGTTGGGATGTTAGGTAAACCCAAGCTCACTCTATACGAATATGTTCGAACCATGGAAATAAGATTTTCGGATTAATGGGTCGGTTTTCACTAGAAGCGTTAATTTGTTGAGTAAACTCAAGGTTAACGTGGACAGAAGCAAAATTGGGTAGTGTACATCATATGTACGTGAATCAAGAGTTGATAACCCAATGTGTGTGCATACATCACGAGTTGATAGCACTAGTCGATAGTTGCATCTATGATACAATTGGTATGACCGATACCTGCCGATTGATCTAAGGTGGCTTGTTGGGTAAACCCAAGGTCATTTTTAGTAATGTCGGATATCTATGATGCAATTGGTATGACTGATACCTACCGATTGACCTAAGGTGGCTTGTTGGGTAAACCCAAGGTCATTTTTAGTAATGTCGGATATCTATGATGCAATTGGTATGACTGATACCTACCCATTGACCTAAGGTGGCTTGTTGGGTAAACCCAAGGTCATTTTTAGGAATGTCGAATATCGACCCACTAGGACATTTTGTTATAATGTTTCTTAGATTTGTACTGAGGGTTATGGATTCTTTGAAACTAGTGGGAGCCATATGCATGTCATGCAAGTCCTTATGATTATGCATGTAATTCTATTCTAACATTCTTTCTCTCTTTCTTTTTAGGCTGATTGAAGATGACTTCCAGTGTGAACTTGAGCTCACTAATGGATTCGAACAAATTAACTGGACCCAACTTTCTCGATTGGCTGAGAAATTTGAGAATTGTTCTCAGATCTGAGGAACTGGGATATGTCCTAGATGTTCCACTTCCTGATCCACCTACTGCTGATGCTTCTGATGAGGATCAGAAAGTATATCGAAAGCATCTTAAAGACAGTGACATGGCTACCTGTATTATGCTCACCTCGATGTCACCAGAGCTGCACAAGCAGCATGAGTCTATGGATGCTAATACTATAGTGTTTCATCTTAGGGAGCTGTTTGATGAGCAAGCTCGGTCTGAAAGGTTCGAGACCTCGAGGCTACTCTTCACTACTAAGATGACTCCAGGTTCATCTGCAGTGCAGTATGCACTGAAGATGAATGGGTATATTGAGATGTTGGCTGTCTTAGGTTTTGTTATGGATTATGAATTAAGTGTTGACTTAATTTTGGTTGGATTGTCTGATAGTTATTCACAGTTTGTGTTAAACTATCGGAAGAACCAAATATCCACAACAATCCCTGAGTTGATCAATCTGCTCAAGACAACAGAGCAATCTATCATGAAGGATAGCAAACAAGTGCTTATGGTGGACTCTTCTTCAAGTTCCAAGAAAAAGAAATTGAAGAAGAAAAGGTCTAAGAAACTAAAAGGAAGTGCAGCCAAGAAGAAAACCAAAGAAACTGCACCAAAAGGAACTTGCTTCCATTGTGGCAAGGCCGCCCTTTGAAGCTTAAATATAAAGTCTATCTGGAAGAATTGAAGCAGAAGAAGGCATCAGATGCCTCAGCTCCTTCAGGTATGTTTGTCATTGAGGTTAACACTGTTTCTGACCATAACATATGGGTATTAGATACGGTTGTGGCTCACACATATGCAATGATATGCAGGGCCTCGTGGACGATGAGCGACTCATGAAGGAGAGATAGACCTACGTGTAGGAAATGGAGCAAGAGTTGCTGCATTAGCCGTAGGCACTTACTTTTGTCACTCCCCACTGGGCTTGTAATTAAATTAGATGAATGTTATTTTGTACCTGTTTTAACAAAGAACATATTGTCTGTTTCTTGTTTAAATAGAGCTAGTTTCCATTTGACTTTTAGTAACAATGGTTGTTCTATTAGTTTGAATGGAATGCTTTATGGTACTGGTACATTATGCAGTGGAATTTACATATTAGATATGTCACATCCAATTATGAATGTCAATGAAACGAAAAGACATAAATGAGATAATTTAAAATCAACTTACTTATGGCATTATCGCCTTGGCCATATAAATGAGAGAAGCATAGCTAAGCTCCATAAGAGTGGAAGTTTAGGGTCATTTGATTATGAATCATATGACACATGTGAATTTTGTTTATTAGGCAAGATGACTAAGTTACCCTTTAAGGGAAAGGGTGAACGAGCGACTGGAATATTAGACCTAATATATTCAGATGTATGTGGTCCGATGTCCATCCATGCTAGAAGTGGTTGTCTTTACTTCATTACCTTTATCGATGATTATTCTCGATATGGGTACCTGTATCTGATGACATACAAATCTGAAGCATTTGAAAAGTTCAAACAATTCAGAAATGAAGTAGAAAACTAACTTGGGAAAAGTATCAAGACATTACGATCCGATCGTGGTGGGAAATACTTAGACCAACAATTTTTGGATTATCTCAGAGATAATGGGATTTTATCTCAATGGACTCCTCCGTACACACCACAGCATAATGGTGTGGCTTAAAGGAGAAATCGAACCTTGTTAGACATGGTACGATCGATGATGGCCTTTGCAAAGTTACCAAAATCCTTTTGGAGGTATGCACTCGAGACAGTTGTTTACTTGCTAAACAGAATTCCATCAAAGACAGTTGATGTTACTCCATATGAGATGTAGACTAACAAAAGACCCTATCTTACTCATTTGAAAGTTTGAGGTTGTCCTGCTTATGTGAAGCGGACACAGTCAGACAAACTTGATGCAAAGTCTGACAAGTGTTTGTTCGTAGGATATCCTAAAGAAACAATGGGATATCAATTCTACCTTGCTGAGGAACAAAAGGTGTTTGTTTCAAAGCATGCTGTCTTTTTAGAGAAAGAGTTTCTTTTACAAGAAGACAGTGGGAGCAAAATTGAACTTGAAGAAGTTCAAGATACTCGAACAGATGTAGATCAACTATGCGAACACAAGCTGTGACTCATACAGATGAAGTAATGATTCAACCTTCTACAACACACGAAATTGTGAGGTCACGTAGGATACGCCTGCATTCTCGAGAGATATGGATTTCTCGTGAATGAACAGAATGACGTATTGCTCATAGAAGATGATGAGCCTACCACCTATGAAGAGGTTCTGAAGAATTCAGAGTCTGAGAAATGGCTTCAAGCCATGCAAGCTGAAATGAATTCCATGTATGAAAACCAAGTATGGACTTTGGTTGAGGCACCCGAAGGAATAAAACCCATAGGGTGTAAATGGGTTTTCAAAATGAAAACCGACATGGATGGTAATGTGATTACCTATAAAGCAAGGCTTGTGGCTAAAGGTTTTCGTCAAAGACAAGGAGTTGACTACGACGAGACCTTCAACCCAGTAGCAATGCTTAAATCCATTAGGATACTCCTAGCCATTGACACTCATTATGATTATGAGATATGGCAAATGGATGTGAAGACAGCTTTCCTAAATGGAAATCTAACTGAGGATGTGTATATGGCACAACCTAAGGGCTTCACCTCCTATGATGGCGAAAAGGTATGCAAGCTTCAGAAATCCATCTATGGATTGAAACAAGCATCCAGAAGTTGGAATATAATCAAAGAGTTTGGTTTCTCACAAAATCCGAATGAACACTGTGTGTATAAGAAGGTTAATGGGACTGCAATCGTATTCCTTGTGCTATATGTAGATGACATATTATTACTAGGAAACGATGTCTCTATGCTACAAGCTGTGAAGATTTGGTTGTCCAAACAATTTGCATGAAAGACCTTGGTGAAGTAACTTATATCCTTGGGATAAGAATCTATAGAGATAGATCAAAAAGATTGCTTGGTCTTTCACAATCAATGTACATAGACAAGATGCTAAAGAGGTTTAGCATGGAGCAATCCAAGAGAGGGTACCTTCCCGTGACTCATGAGATAACACTCTCGAAATCTATGTGTCCTAAGACACAAGATGAGAGGATGCGCATGAATATGATCCCGTATGCATCTGCGGTAGGATCTATCATGTACGCTATGCTATGTACGAGACCCGATGTATCATATGCTCTAAGTGTTACTGAGCGATACCAATCGATCTTGGTGAGGGTCCTTTGGGTGGTATCAAGAATATTCTCAAGTACTTGCGAAGGACTAAGGATGTTTTCTTGATAAATGGAGATGGAGATCTCAAAGTGGCGGTATCTGATTCCAGTTTTCAATCGATAAGGATGATTCTAAATCCCAATCAGGTTATGTATTCACACCGAGCGGCGGGCGGTCGGTTGGAAGAGTTCCAAACAAGAGACGACTGCTGATTCAACAACCGAGGCAGAGTACATTGCCGCTTCAGATGCAGCAAAGGAAGCAGTTTGGATCAAGAAGTTCATTACTGAACTTGGTATGGTTCCTAGCTGTGATGGGCCCATACAATTGTATTGTGACAACAATGGGGCTATTGCGCAGGCGAAGGAACCAAGGTCTCATCAACGATCCAAACACGTACTCCGCAGATATCACCTGATCAGGGAGATCATTGGTCGAGGTGATGTGCAGATAGAGAGAATTCCCACCGAGCAAAATATTACTGATCCGTTGACAAAGCCATTATCACAAAAGAGTTTTATTCTCATGTACTCGCCTATGGTATTAGATATCAAGGTGATTGGCTTTAGGTCAAGTGGGAGATTGTTAGAGTAGTGCCCTAAAGACAATCGCCTTTAGCGCGTTTTGTACAAAGTTTTGTACATACTTTATGAATAAATAAAGAAAGGCATATTTCATTAATTTGATGTTCATTATTTATGAACTGATTTTGATCAATAAGCAAATTAATGAAGTCCATGGTACATGACATAGCATGAAGGAAATTGTGATGTGATCATACTACTGAGATTCCTATCATGTGCAATTATGTCAGTATCTTAATTATCCCCAAATCGTAGGATTCTGGCTGGACATCGGTAATCGGAGAGACCGACACATCTCAAGCTCCTTGATTTGATCAGCGGTGGATCTCGAAGCTGTAAATATGAGATATTTAGGGTTGAGATGTGGATGCTTACTAGAGGTAGTAAGTACATTGGATGACTGCTATGAGATCATCACATGGATGACCTATTCTAATGTCGGTGATAATCTCATCATAGCAATGGTGCAAGTATCCTTAGACTTGAGGTACTCGAGGATATCTTGAATCTTGATTACGTGCTTTGACTCAATTCCTTGTTGCCTTCTGAGCTCGCTCGTAGGGTGATGCTTGGGTACAGTTTGAGGTATTGAAGGTAATTGAGTAGCCAATAGAGGATTCACCATACGTGATAATGAAGATGATACCAATGGCCTCTTGTCGGGGTCATTACTTGGAAATCTCGATCGAGTACATATGTCATGAAGAGTGTCTTCATTGACATATTAAGTAATGAGTCCCGGACAAGAACTGAAATCACTGGACTAGATTTGGCGTAGTCGATCTAGTAAGAGTTGACACTTTGCCCATACTCATAACCAAGTGGGGTATAGCATGGTGAAAGGACGAATTGCACGGTAATTGTCTATGGAAAGGTTCGTGATATGGTTCATGATGAATATAGGTTCATTTGTCAAACCAATTACTTTTCAGTCAATTGGGGGTCATGATGTATTGCTAGATACCGCTCATGACTTGCTTGGATTAAGTGTTGATCTAAGTGGCCAACATAACCGAGAACCTAATGGGTCACACGCATAAGAGTGACTCGGAGAATTTGTAAAATAGTTTTGGACAGAGTTCCAATATATGGAGAGAAATCGGACTAAATGGATCCCGATGAGATCGAGATATGTCCCGATGAGATCGCGACATCGATATTGCTGAAAAAGGTTTCTGGTGGTTTTTTCCATACCGGGACCCGGTAGGTCGGTAGGACCGACCCCAGTGTGACTGGACCACTTCAGCATTATATATATATATATATATATATATATATCATATTAATTAATTAAGTAATTAATATATATATATGTTATACGTGTATGGAGGAGGAGAGGAGAAGCATCACTTTACTTTATATATATATATATATATATTCTCCCACTTTGCATTTAATGTCTTTTAAAAGTAAAAGACAAATGGCAAGAAGAGAAAAGATGAGTGATGATCGTTGGTTTAAAAGACCAAAAGCATGGATGGATGTGGGTGGGGGTTTTAGAAAGAGTTTCTAAAACATAAGCTCTCATCTTCAAAGCTTCATCTCATCTTTCAAGCTCCTCTCCATCGTTGATTCCAAGCTCTCCAAGGACAAAGGTAAGAGCTAGCACTCTTTAATTTGTTCTAGCTATTCCCGGGTCAAAAGGTTTGTCCCGGTTAGGTTCTCCGATCTCTGCGTGGATACCGTTAGAGACGGTCTCCTTTGGTCATTTTGGTTTGACTTTGTTATATAGTCACATGGATCCTGGCTTTTGGGAAGGTCCCGGAACAAAAATTTTTGTTTTCCGCACCGTGGGCATGTGATGCTCACACCGGGATTTTCCTACAGAAATAACAATAGCTAGTTCAGTTGTCTCTTATTTAGTGCTTATTGTATGCCTTAGGCAATAAGGCTTTCCCTATGAATGAGGTAGTAGCCTTTGTAGCAACTCTTTTAAGATTAATATATTCTTTTAACTTTAAAAAATGACTTAACAATATAAATTTACTACCCCTGCATCATCTACATAACTAGATGCAACAATAGATAATAGGGTTGGTATCACAAGTTCTAGTCTGAAGCTATATATTTCTCTTTCAGAACTTTTAAAAATAATGAATTGCACCAACTATAACAATTGATGAGGCTTAACACAAAGTCCTTATAATAAAAGCAATAAATCTTAAATTAATACTTAGTAAAGTTCTTCAAAAATAACATTGATAAAAGAGGCTAAAAGTAAACAAATGTTGCAACTTGAAATATAATATGAAATGAAAAAAATCAAATGTTTAATAGTTAAAATAAGTTAATATGATGCTTCAAATAGTAATTGAAGTTTATAGTTAGAATACTTTACAACTTGCAACTCTTTAATTAATACTCCAATGTTGCTCTTCCTTACACTCATGCAAGAATAAGCTTTGCAATATATACAAACATATACATGATTCAAGTATTATCTTGAATGATGTTTTATGAAGGTTCAAAATTGCAAATGCTTTAAGCTACCAACTAATTCATGCAATACAATTAGGTGATGGAATCCATCTAAATTCCATATTTCCAAATGATATAAATGTTATAACCAATCACTTTTGTTGTAGTTTAGTGAAAATATAATTTAAAGACATTATTTATCTTATACAGATTATATGATAAATTTCATGAGATATTACAAATAAAATTATAATGAGATTATAATTATGAGATTCTTATTGCATTTATATGTTATTTCTAAATGCTCCTAATCATTGTTCTATTAAGATGGATATTAATATAATATAAAAAGATTAGCACATGTTTTGTTTTTCTTTATAAACGAAATGGTCAATCTCATAGATTAAAGTATATAGCTATTTAAATAAACGTGTAGGTGCTTATTAGAGAACAAGTTCATTGAATAGACCTGACATGAAAAATCTATTTGGAACATTACTTGTATGTCTACGAAATTCTCAGTATGATAATTATATAAGTGATCCTTTGACTGGAGGTCTTTGAAGTTATCTTGTATAGGAATTGCTATATTTTGATACTATTTATGACATATTTAATCATAGATCGATCAATCGGTAGTCATTGGATGTAATATGAACTATATGGAGGTAGTCGTATGATCAAGATATGATTCATCACCCTAAAGTATTTTGGAAGAATGTTCTATTGTTCTCGATTATTATTGATTTTAAAATCTTTAACTAAGATAAAATGACGTTTTGTAAATAGTTTACAAATTTCATTAATTGAATCAATAGCTAATGGTGAAAAATAATAAGATTAGACAAAAAAGAGTAGACATTAATTACATACTCTATCTAATTAGAACATTGTATGATGAAAGGATTAAATTATACAAAAATAATTCACAAAAACTTAGTCAAAACAACTTTGACATTTCTAAATATTTGAGTACTTATGATATGTTGCTAGACGTCAATCTTGATCTATGATTATAAATTTTAATTAGAGAATTAAAGATAAATTTAAAGAGTTTCAATATTTCTAATTCTAATTATGAATTAGAATTAGAATTTATAATCATTGTCAACTATTTAAGAACTTAAAGGATCTCACATAAAGAATAGGTTGAAGAGAGCAAAATTATTTTAATCAAGTTAGACTTAAATTGTAAAATTTAATAAGCTTGATAATTAAATATAAAATATTTAATAAATAATGATCAATATAAGATATTGGAACTTATTTAGACATAATTTGTATTTAATTTTAATTAAATTATTAAAACCTCCAAACTTATTATAAATAGGCTTAAATTCTATGAAACTAACACTTTTTGCTTAACCCTCTCAGTAAGAGTTATAAAGTTTTCTCAACATATTCTGTGGATATCGTTAGAATCTAAATATTTAGGTGGCTATGGTAGTTTAGATAGATCAATTTCGAAAATAATTTGAGGGATACGACAAGATCGTAATCAAGTTTTGAAATAAAGTACGAATTAAGTTTCTGCTTTATTATGATTTATGTGTTAATCATTTTATAGAATTAAATTTCTCTTGATTTTTGAGAAATCAATTAAAAAAACTTTCCTAATTATTCCACTGTAGTCAGGATTAAATCCCAACCCAATAAGTTGTACATAACTTTTGGGAAAATGAACATTCTTGAAAGATTTAGATGTCGCAAATAATGCAGGTTATGAACAGGGATGGACACATGTAGCCTTGGGGGGCATTGGGCCCCCCAAGGTTTTTATTATTTTTAATATATATATATATATATATATATTAAAAAAACAGAATTATTTAAGGGTCAGTGATATATTGGGCCCTCTAAAATTTAAAAAAATTAAAATTCAGACCCCCTTATTTTAATTTTCTGACTCCGTCACTGGTTATGAATGAGGCAAACTTATCAATCACGCTTGGATAAAGACAACACTTTGGGACACTTGAGTAATAGGTAATGTATTATTGATTACTTCATTGGCAACACAACTAGAAAATAAATTGAAAGGAAATTGTGCAAAAATGTTTCTTGACAGATGCCATGCAAGGTGACCATCATCACGACATAAAGGGAGGAGAGATAGAAAGGATGACTTTTTAATAAGAATAGAGTTAAATTAGAAAGAATAAATAAATAAATAAATCTTCAATTAAAATAATCGACTTATATTCTTCTTCTTCTTCAAAATTTAATCAATTTTAGGTAATCTAATTTATCTATACTTTTAATACAACACTAAGAAATTAACGATCTTAAATTCAAGTGAAAATTAAGAATTTAAATGTTTATAATTAATAAATTAAAATTAAAATTATTTAAATAAACTATATAATAATACAAAAATTCAGTTCAATTCAATTAAGAATAATTTAATCTATTTATTGGTTCGAGCATTATAAAATATCTTGTTAAATTAAAATTAACAGTGCAATTCAATCTAATTTTGATAAAAATAAGTTATCAATGTAATTCAGAAATCTTTCTACTTTATTGTACCGCCTACTAACCACCGGCGGTAATTAGATACTAGAAAAATGAACATAACCAAGAAGATGTTTTCGCTAGCACTTTTATGTTGTTAACGCCCGTGTCACCAACAGTAAAATATGGGTAATAGTCAAGGTTCAAGGAGGAAGCTACGAGTAGTCGATGTCATAGAGGATTCGAATGGATCTTGCATGCTTCTGTGCTGTGTTTAATATGAAATTATTCTCTATTCCGCCAGCTTTCTTTCACGAATAAAAATAAAGTTTGACAAATGGGTAATAGTCAAGGTTCAAGGAGGAAGCTACGAGTAGTCGATGTCATAGAGGATTCGAATGGATCTTGCATGCTTCTGTGCTGTGTTTAATATGAAATTATTCTCTATTCCGCCAGCTTTCTTTCACGAATGAAAATAAAGTTTGACAAATAGTTACTTGATAGCTGATTTGATTAGTTGATTATATTAACTATTTATTAGAGATGTTTAGTAAAATTAACTATTTAATATTAATTATTTATATGTAAAATAATTTATAAAGATATGACTTTACAAAATTATAATAGTATAAATATTATATATCTTAATATTTCATTCAACATTTTTATAGGAATTTAAAATTTAGATATTAAATTATATTATTATTATTATTAACTTTTTATATTTTATTAAAGTTATAAATTTAATTTTATAGAATTAAATATTTATTATTATTATTATTATTATTATTATTATTATTATTATTATTATTATTATTATTATGACGATGATGTTATAATTGATTCAATTAATTAAATTATTAAGTTTTTTTAATTTAATATGATTTGTTTTAATATTATTTATATTATACATAAATTATCATATCAATTTTTTTAAAATCAAAATAAGGTAACGTTAAAGAACTAGACTACTTAATATCAAGGTTGATGGTATATCGTAATCACTACAACTACATTTATTATCTATAAAATAGAAACGAATTAACTTTCTAGTGCAGTGTGGCTACTCCCCACTAGTCATGGCCCCTGTGAATAACGGGTGTTATGGTCATTGCAAACAGCTGAAAAGTCATTGCAAACGGTTGTTTCAGTTGTTTCCTTCAAAACGCTCCTGTATTGAAGTCAGTGACGAAGTCAATAATTTTGATCCTCGCGTACTTTTCATATATTGAAATCTTTTCATAACAAGATCATTATCAATATTTGCAAATACATCTCTTTTAATGTAACACACTAAACAATCATTCAACAAGTCATCTCCCATTTTATTACGAAGTGAACTCTTGATAAATTTCATTGCGGAGAAAGCACTTTCTACTGTGGCTATAGCAACTGACAGAAATAATAATAATTTGACTAACAAATAAACCAAAGGGAATACATGATGCTTTCTTGTAGCCACCATTCTCTTAGCAAGGTCTCCAATTCCACTTAATTGAGAGAGATTCTTATCCATATGTACATCAATGATAAAATTTCTAAGTTGATATTCAAGTTCAATTAAAGCAATAGGAAGAAACTCCGATGGATAGAATTTAGCAAGTTCAATCAATTTGTCCATGTCAAATGTAGAAAAGGAGTCTTTAGGATCAAGACATGTCATGCATAAAAGCAAACTTGTATTGACTTCATCAAATCAATTGTTAAGCTCTTGAAGTTGTATGTCAATCACAGAATAGAAAAGCTCAACACGATAGTGATGAAGATTCATCATGTATTCGTTTCTATGCCTTGATCTTCCTCTAACTATAAACATATCTTGCATATCTATCACACTTACATTATTTTCACCACAAAAGTCAACGACTTGTTTCAATAAAGACTCACAACCATCATCTCTAACTTGTTGCAAATGACATTTTGAGACTTTAACCAAATGCATTACATTCACTATATTTTGATCTTTTTTCTGTAAAACTTGAGATAACCCATTTGTGATTCCCAAGATCTTTATCATAAGATGCAACACAAAGAGAAATTCAAAGCGAAGCATAATATCAATTAAATCAATAGCTTCATCTCATTGAATCATCGTTCCCATTTTCTCCAACAAACTCAAGAACCTCAATGATAGAAGAAAATAAATGTTGCAAATTAATGAGCGTACCAAAATGAGAACCCCAACGAGTATCTCTGGGTCTTTTCAATGCCATTTCTTGATTCAACCCTTGCCCAGTTTCTATCACCCCTTGTGAAATTCCTGCCATCACTTTCTCCGTTTGTTTTTCTCGAAGCATAAACCTACGCTTACAAGATCCTCCAATAACATTGCACAAATGAGTAATAGTATTGAAAAAGGAACATACATTTAAATGTTTTTTAGCAACAGCAACAAGTGTAAGCTAAAGTTGATGTGCAAAACAATGGATGTAGTAAGCACAATAATTTTTCTTCAAAATTAGACTTTTAAGACCATGAAATTCACCTCGCATATTACTAGCTCCGTCATAGCCTTGACCTCTCAAGCTAGCAATACTCAAGCCATAGTTAGAGAATAATGACTTGATACCTTTTAAAAGTGAAGTTGCATTTGTGTCACGTACATGCACAAGACTAAGAAATGTTTCAATGACACGTCCAAAACTATCAACATACCGAATGACGACTCCCATTTGCTCTTTTATTGACACATCTCGACATTCATCCACTAAAATAGAGAACAAATCATCACCTATATCTAAAATAATGACCTTTTTTGTCTTAAATGCAGCTGCAGTAATGATATCACGTGAATATCAGGTGATGTAAGTTTGAGATTTTCAGGAGCATTCCCTAGAACAACATTCCTAATTTCTTCATTGTTAGAAGCTATGAATTTTAGTAATTCTAGAAAATTTCCTTAGTTTGTTGAATTCTTAGACTCATCATTCCCTCGAAAAAGCAGCCCTTGCATCAAGAGATAACGAAGACACTCTATTGATGCATTTAGCCTACACCGATATTCAATTTTTGATTTCTTTGATTGCCTTGAAAAAGCTGACTTAATAGATTGGGATTGGTTCATTAAATTTTTACAAGCAATTCGACATCGATTATGATCAGAGTCATGATTTCCTACATGTTCTCTTAATCTTGTTTTCTTTCGCCAAGCACTAAAACCCTCAGATACAAAATTAGTATGTTTCCTTTCACGATCAGCTGAAAAAAGATAACAATATAAGCAGTATGCAGCATCTTTTTCAACACTGTATTCTAACCAATCCTTGAAATCATCAAACCATGATACAATAAATCTCCGCTTACGATCTCCATCCATGGTTTGAGGAAAATTATGATTTTGAGGTTGACAAGGACCTTTTAATAAATAAGCTCTACGCACCTGATCTTATTTTTCAGGAGGATACTCCATTATATTAGGTCTCAATCCTGGATCGGAAAGAAGATTTTTTGAGTCAATCACAATTTCTTCAATAATAATCTCCTTCGATGCTAGAGGTGCTTTATTAACATTCTGGTTTAAATCACACGATGATGACTGAATGGTCGATCTTAATTTTTTAAAGTATTTTTTCATAACTGCAAAATAAAAAAAATTAGTTAGAACTAATATTTACTAATTCCATAAAAGAGGTAGCGGATGTCAAATATACTAAAAAACAATTGGATCTCCTTTTCTTTTATATATACATATATATATTCCCTACTATTCATAAGCCTAAAAAACTCATTTCCTACCGCAACAACTTAGTTAAATTATTGATCAAACGGTCATACAAGCATTCGCTGAAACATCCCTATGCATTTGATCACATAAGAAAATTACAGGAAAACATTGATGATCCAGATTTGAGTTTCGAAACTACCTTGAAAACTTTATGTTTTTCCTATTGTCAATCTCTTTCAAGATTGGAGAGCCTAGTATCTTCTATCCTCTTCACGCTCTCGTTACTGCTCTCAATTTCAATAACAATATGCGAACTCTCAGTTACTCGAAGCTAACCTTTAGCCTTCAAGATAATTTTAGTCATCCTCTCTTATTTTTATCTCCTGTACTCTCTCTTTATTGTTTTACGGAATGGTTTTTTCCCCATCTTTTAGTTGTATAACCTAATTTTAAAAATAAAAATATTTATTTATTAAAAAAGTTTGGGGGCCCAGTGGTGTATCTCCGTCCATGATTGGAGCGTTTCATAAAACAACTAGTTGGGTTGAATTAGCCAACCTAACTAGCTCTTTACCAAACAAACTTATCAACTTTTTTTAAAAAATCAATAAGTTAAAGTGGGCTGACCAGCTAAAAAGAGCTTATCAACTCTTTACCAAACAAGGCCAAAGTCTCCTCTTTCTTTAAACTTCAAATGTTCGGTAAAATAGATATAAATATTATCAATAAGATTTTTTGTAATTCGTAAAGAGGTTATTTCAATAATGAAAATTTTAAATTAAACTGAAAAACAAAATTTCTTAATCAATTGGCTTCCTATGTAACTATATTAAATATAAGTCATCGTATTCTTAACACAAAATTGTTGAATTAAATCAATAATTAGAAATAACAATTAATTATCGAATTACAATGACAGATGAAATTTATTGGTCCTTGAAAAGTAGATTAAAAATAGATTTTATATATTTCTCATGCTATTTGTAATCACGTCAAAATATTTTATTAATTTAATTTTAATAAATATGAAGATTTTATTTGATAAATCCTTTCCCTTTTTCCATATAATTTTTAATTTATGAATTGCTTTCAATGCTTAAATTTAACTTCAAACTATAATAAATAATAATTTTAATTAATTATTATTTGAAGAAATTCAACTAACAGTTTCCCCTCTCCTCTGCCACTATTCCCATAAAGTTGTGAATATTAAAGAACTTGGTACGGATTAGGTTTTGATACTGATCTTGTCAATAGTGCTAAGTTATCTTTGGGTATCGTTTCGGGTAAATTTTTAATTTATAAAATAGTCCTTAAAATTTTAAAATTTGCAAAATAGTTTATTGATATATTGTATAATTGTATTATACTTTACAAGTTTACATCAACCATATTTTCAAAATTTATAATAATAAATAATAATCACAATTAATATGAAATAACGATAATTTTGAATATTTTACATATAAATAATAACCACAATTAATATGAAAAATAATCATCATCATACAAATATAAAATTAAAATAATACAAAGTCCTTAAAAGACTACAATAATACAATTTTATCATTTTAATAAATAATAATTACATCAAAACATCTACTAAAAAAACAATAAATATCCTTAACTATTACAATTTACAAAAGACTTCATGATGCGAAACAATCAAGTATAAGTTAAACTTGAAACAAAAACATTTACAATTACATTACATATATAGAATGTAACATAAATATCAAATATAAGTAAAATTAAAAGAAGAGGAAAAACAAAAACTTGTAATGAAATTCAATTGTCAACGGGATGATACCCGCTATACCTATACCGATCTCAGTTATCATTTGGTACAAAATCCTCATCATTGAGAGGAGTTTCATCAACATTATCATTCAAATTTAATGCACCAAATGACATATCAATGCTCTCTCATTTAAGATTATCTTCCAAGTCATTGACATCTACCAAATTTGGTTCTTCAAAAACTCAATCTGTCAAAAGATCAATATTATTAATAGAAATTGGATCAGTTGAACTACTTGTGCTATTAAGACTCCTAGTAAACAATAAAATTTAATTATTAGAAAAATATATCGAAATTAATAATGATAATATCATACCTTTTTTAAAACTTTAAATTAATAATGATAACAACATACATTTTTTAAAGCTTTAAATTGTAACGAACGAAAACCAAGTCATTCGACCTTTTATGCTCCAATCTATTCCTTTTCTTGGAGTAGATAAATTCAAATATACTCTAGTTTTGTTCACAGTCTGTTGCACTCACACATTGACTTAAAATTCGAATTGCGAACCTTTTCAATTCTGAAACATCATTTTCGAATTGATCCCACTAAGAAACTGTAAGTAATAATATAACAAAAGTAGTGTTATAAACAAAATAAAGGTATAATTAATTTTCAACAAATAAGAAGAAAGAAATAATTAATACATGGAGAAAGTTTTCCTCTTTATCAAATATCAATATTCGAAAATCCCCATAACAAAACTTATAAAGCTCCATTTGTGAGCTTAAGAGATCTTGTATCATGTCAATGCTAATAATTGTTGTAATAGTTAAAAGAATTCCTCTATTAACTTTAACTTGCTTAGTGAAATCGAATCTAAAATAGATACTAGGATTCAAAAATACCCCAGCTACAAACAATGGAGAATAAGGTTGTCTTTTCCTTCTCTCATTAATGATTGAAAGATATGGTGTGTATAAAGAAGGTCTATGTTTTAGATTGGCCTTGATTGCTTCTATTGCTCTCTCCATGACATCAAAAATATAACCCATTGTTGGCTTTTATTCACTATCAGCCAAGCGAAGCACCCTCACCAAAGGCTCACAAACTCGGATAATAAATTGGCATTAAGACTAAACTTATCTATCTTTCATTATAATATTATAAACCTCTACTCCAGCATTAGACCTAGCATGTTGAGATGCAATCTACTTATCACTTGTAAATATTTGTCTTAACTCTTTTTTTATTGAAATAAAAGACTGAAGTGATAAGAAATTTGTTGCAAATCTTGTCACAGTAGGACGACACAAATTCCTACAATTGATAAATTCTTTTCCCATCAAATTCAATACTCATGCATGACTATATATGAGTTCTGTAACCTTTTTAGCTTTCTGTATAGTCTCATCAATAATAGAAAAATACCTAAGATCTTATATATTCTCCAGCACTAGGTCAATGCAATGTGCAATACAAGTAGTCCAAAAAATGAATTATACGTATTCAACAACCTTCTTCTTGTCGCTTTATAAGTGAATCATTGTCAGTAATAAACTGAAAAATATTTTCTAACTCTACTTCATTCATAACTTCATCAAATATCGCAAACAAAGTCTCAATATTCCTAATAAGGCTAGATTCACCAATAGATTTCAAAAGCATAGAGTCATTTGTAGAATAAACCAAAAATTTTATAATAGGCTCTTTTCTCCTATTTGTCCAACTATCACACATGATTGAACATCCATAAGTACCCCATTTCACTCTTCTTTCAGCCAAATAACTTCTAATTTCATAAACAAAACAACTCAAAAGTTTACCTCTTAAGTCATTAATCGAAGGACCTTTGTATCCTGGACCATAAGAGGCTATTGCGTCCATCATAGGTTGATAATAAAAAGACTAAGAAGCATTGCATGATGAACCTGTATCATAGCACTTTTTAGCTACTACCATATCGACATTGTAAGCTGCATCTCTTGATTGCATTGTACTACGAATTATAGGTTGGCTCTAAGAGTTGTTCATGGTGCAGAGAACCTAGTCACCCACCTTCTTCTCTTCTCATATCAGGTTTAGGTACTTTTTCTTGAGCTTGGGATGGAACACTACCAGTACCATTAGCACCACTACCACTACCACCTTCACCATTTCCATAATCACCACGAATACTTGAAATCAAACTTCCACTACTAATTTCAAAATTCAACCTTTCCTTTCTATCTCTCTCATGTTCATATTCATGAAGCAATGTTTTAATATGTCACTTCACATCATGAATTACTTTTTTACAGGGTTCCACATCTCCTTTAACCCTAGTTAAATATTTTTTTAATCGGGTGATTCCTCTACCTTTCAAATGCTTGTTATAAAACAAGCAAATAGTATGGTTCCTTATATTCGAAACCAATGCAGCATAAGCCCAAGCTGGATCATTGTGTCTTCCTAAAGTAGGTTAATCAAGAGTACTTGAACTTCCTTCTATTTATCTGTAAAAATAAATGAATGCATATATCAAAATAAATAACACATAATTTCATTACATAATATGCATATCCATCTTATCTAATATAACTCATTTTGTATGATTACATTACACACAATTCAATTTCATGGAACACAATTCATTATAAGTCAAAACTAAAAATTCAATTATTCAACATAAATAATTACACAAAACATACATAAACAATTTTCATCTTCAAATATCACAAAATAATTTCCGTTTCTAACAATCACAAAATATTCTTAAAACAATTTCCACTTCCAATAATCATAAAGCATTCATAAAACAATTTTCATTTCCAATAATTACAAAACATTTATAAAACAATTTCCATTCTAGTAATCTTAAAACATTCATAAAATAATTTCCATTTCTAACAATCACAAAACATACATAAATAATTTCTATTTCCAACAATTTTAACAATTTTATTTTCAATAATCACAAAACATTCATAAAATAATTTTCATTTTCAATAATCACAAAACATTCATAAAATATTTTAATGATTTTCAACAATTTTCAACAATTTTAAAAACAATTTCCATTTATAATGATCACAAAACATTCATAAAATATTCCAACAATCACAAAATATTCATAAAACAATTTTCATTTCCAACAATTTTCAATAATTTCAATTTCCAATAATCACAAAACATTCTTAAAACAATTTCTATTTCCAATAATCTTCTAATAATCACAAAACATTCATAAAATAATTTCCATTTCCAACAATGACAAAGCATTCATAAAATAATTTCCATTTCTAACGATTTTCAACAACTTTTATTTCCAATAATCACAAAATATTCATAAAATATTTTCTATTTCCAACGATCACAAAATATCCATAAAACAATTTTCATTTCTAATAATCACAAATTATTCATAAAACAATTTTCATTTCTAATAATCACAAAACATTCATAAAATAATTTCCATTTCTAACAATCACAAAGCATACATAAACAATTTTCATTGCTAACAATTTTCAACAATTTATGTTTCCAAAATCATAAAACATTCATAAAATAATTTTCATTTCCAATAATCACAAAATATTCATGAAACAATTTCATTTCCAATAATCACAAAACATTCATAAAACAATTTCCATTTCCAATAACCATAAAACATACATAAATAATTTCCATTTCTAGCAATTTCCAACAATTTCAATTCAAAGTTTTAAACATGAAGATTAAGTAGAAGGGTATGATATGATTTGCATAATTGCCAAATAATGAATGACACATCTTATACAATTGTTCATACACATCTATTCATTACATGATGATCAAGTTGAAGGATAACACTTCTTTGGAGTTTTTTCTTATTTAAAGCTATGAATCTTCTTTTCATTTCTAACAAACCATAATATTATCTACACTATTCTATATTTAGTTCTTAAATATATAAATTGCTTTTACAATTTTAATTGACATTAATAAGTCTAAGTATAAATGATTGGAACCTACAACATGTTCACAATTTGGAAAAAAAGTTCTTTTGGGATACATTTATTACATCACTACTTTCACACATAATCTATTATAAATATTTATAATACCCCACATATATATTACCAAATAATTAAAGTTCAACATATTTGATACTGAATTAATTATTTACCAAAACTAATATCCAAATAGGCAAACACTATCATTAACTACAACTGAATTATTATTAATTATAAATACCATAATTTTATACTCAACTAATTATTTACCTAAAGTCAATACCCAAATACTAAAAATGAAATATCATTTTACAAATATTAAGAATGTGTCAATTCAAGTCTTTGTAAGTTTACAACTTTAATATTCTCAATTTAAAATTTTAATTTAAGTTACTTCACCTTTCAACTTTCAAGTTTCAACTTACAAGCTTTCAATTTAATTAATTCAATTCATCAACATCATCAGATATTCACATGAGGTCGTGCATTTCATTCATCCAAAAACTTATAATAAATTTCTCTTAATTGGATAAACTTAAACCAATCTTTATAACCAATCCAGAAATCAACTAAACAATAATTCAACTCCAATATCCAATTCAATCTACGCAAATCACGAAACCAAGACAACACCGTGAGTGACTCATTCAATTCAACTCCAATATTCAAATCACAAATGACAAAACCATGATCATTCAACTCCAATATCTAACCTAGATATACGCAATCTTTATAACCAAACCAGAAATCAATCAAACAATAATTCAACTCTAATATCTAATCCAACCCACACAAATCACAATACTAAGACAGCACCGTGAGTGACTAATTTAATTCAACTCCAATATTCAAATCACAATTCACAAAACCAAGATAACACCGTGAGTGAGTCCTTCAATTTAACTCCAATATTCAAATCGCAAATCACAAAACCAAGCTTCAACTAATTCACAAATCCAAGATCCAATCGAATCACAAAATTTAATTCCAACCTTCAACATCCAAGTTCCAACTGATTCACAATAAAAATGCAATTAAGCAGAAAAAATCAAAAAAAAAAAAATCACACCCAAAAATAATTCACTATCTTCGGGTTTTGGGTTGGGTGTTCGGGTTGGGTGACAGGTCATAAGCTTCGGGTGTAGATCTGGGCGAGCAGTGGCCTTCTCTCCTCCTTCAGATGTTTAGTGACGACGACATGGTGTGGTGGTCCTTGTAGAGGAGGATTGAAGACAGTGGCATCTTCGATGGACGCGAAGGGAGAAGCCGAGGGAGGATCTCTGTCCTCTGATGCTGGTGTGGATTGAGGAGGATGAAGGAAGGAGCAGCACCACCGAAGAGTGACCAGAATCGTTAGAGATAAATAGGAGAATGAGAGAGAGAACGGCAGTGGTGGTGACTGGTGAGTGAAGAAGTGAGAGTCGGTGAGAAAGAGAGAGAAAAATAAGAAGAAAGGTAGAAGAAGGTTCGAGAGAGTGGAGACGCACAATAGAGACCAGGGGGTTGTTTATGTTTAATGTTAAGTTTCAAAAAATTCCAAAAAAGTCCTTGGCATTTTCCAAATTTATGGTACCGGCTGGTACCTAATAAAAAACACCGGTACCGACTAGTATTATTGGGTAGTACGAAAGGAAAGGCACCATACCAGCCAATACAGAGCGGTATTTGTTCCTCTTACTTAAGCCATTAAAACTTCATTCCTACTTTTTTAGGTAACATTTAAAATATAATGCAAAGATCATATTTTCAATTAAAATAAAAGGGTTAATTATTTAAAAAATCTCAAACTTTTCGAAATTTTTTAATTATAATCCGAACTTTGAAAGTGACAATTAAATATTTAACTTTTACTTTTTTGTAAATATAACCTGAGGTTAATGTTTTTGTCATTGGAGAAGACATGACAAATCACATTAGATATGTTTTTTTGACACATAGGATGCTAAGTGTAATAGATGCGTATGTCATAATTTTGTAAAATTTTAATTAATATTAAATAAAACAATTAATTATTTCTCCTTACTTTTAGTCTATCTCTTGTAATTCTCTCTCCCTTTCTCTTTTTGTTTCCAAAGTCTGCTCTCTCTTTTTTTACCATCTCTTCTCTACTATCTCTTCTTTCTCTCTTGATTATTTCCCAACTCTCTCTTCTCTAAATTCTGTCAAAAATGTGTCTGTCCATAATTGTGAGGAAAATACAACTCTCACTTTGTTTAAAACACGAAAAGGCAAACCAACATAGAATTGAGGCTATAGATACAGGGAAAAAAACTTAAAATTTCAAACTGAAGCATTGATGTAAACAATGTGAGAATCTCTCTCTCTCTCTCTCTCTGCCTTCTATGCTTTACCTTTCTCTATCTGGTTTTCCTTTCTCTCTCTTTCTCTCTTTATCTTTTCTACTTTTCCTTAATTTTCTCGACAAAGATAATATTAATAAAAAAAAAGAGCACAAAGAATAAGAGATATATTATATGGTAGAAAAATAGATGGTAATAAGTTTTAATGATGGAAGCAAACAAACTAAAATGCAAAAAAGTTAACAGATGAAAGGTGATGGAAGTAGTGTGGATAAGCTTTGGTATAAATTAATTAAATTAAAATTTATATATTTATTTTAGAATATGTTTATGTGGAAATCAAAATCCACATGCCATCAACGTGGTAAATATGTTATTTGACGTGGTAAGCCTCATTAGTGACGTTAACGAAAAGATTAACATCGAGTTATATTTTCAAAAATTAAAAATTCAGATATTTAATTATCACTTTTAAAATTTAAGTTATAATTAAAAAATTATGAAAAGTTTGGAATTTTTATAATTAACCCTTGAAATAGTATCTCATTTTTTTACCTTTCAAAGGCTTATATTCTAAATCTCTAATCCACCTATTTTTGGCTATAATTATTCTAGAATTATTTGGAGAGAGGTCTTGAAGTATCGCCATATTTATAAGGACCATCTAAATTGTTTTGAATTTATGAACTTGGTATGCTTCTCTAGGAATACATCTAGAGAGGAAAAGTTAAGAGTGGTATAGTTTTCGGCTCCTATTTCTACAAAATATGGAAGGAAAGAAATGATAGGTGCTTTAAGGGACTTTAAAAAGACACCAAATTGGTGTTAGCTAAACTGGGGCAGTGGATTAGAGAATGAATTTTGGTCAACAAGGTTGGGAGGGGATATAATTTGAGAATAGTTGAAGCTTGGAGAGTGAATTTCATCACTACAAAGCAATATGGGGAACAAGGGAGAGATTAGGTAGAGGCTAGCTATACAGGCAAATCTCCGCTCTTCTAATACCTATTATGGCTAAGCGGTGATAAATAATTAGCCCAGTTCAAGCATGCGTCAATTGTGTAAGAGGAAAATTCGACGTGATGATAGGAAAATGAGAATAGAGCTTCTCTTAAAGGAGTGAGCATCCTTAGAAGAACAAAAGCTTTGATAATGCCTTTGAAGTAGTTGTAGCCTTGGCATGACATCGGCAGTAGATAGAGATGACAAGCGAAACAAGTAATCCAACATAAGGATGTAGTTGGTATGACAAGGAGCAAGGTTTTGAGAGGAAATGAGCTTTGAGAAGTAGATGAAGACAACTAATAAAGAACCTCCAACTTGTAATTGAAGGGTGTACATCCACTACGAGAAAATTGTGTAATAGCGACGGAAATATATCGACGAAAAGTTTTCGTATGTAAATTGCAACGACAATTTCGATATCGTAGGAGTATTACACGAAACTTTCGACGGAAAATATTTTCGTTACCAATTTTGGAGGGTAATAATCGCGAAAAATTGTTGCGACGGAAATATACCGATGCATTATACGCCGTCTATAAATTGGGACGGAATTCCATTTTAGGTTGGTAAAATGGCCAGGCTTGCGAGGGCCAGTGCTCGCCCTCGTGAGCTTGGCCAAAAGGCCATGCGACATCTTGTGATCGCGAGCAAGGCCCCTTTTTTTTGCAGTATTATTAATATTATTATTTTTATCCTTTTGTATGATTATTATTATTATTATTATTAAATTCCTTTTCGATATTTTCACTTATGTTGATTATTATTTGTGTAATAATAATTATGATTATTATTACAATGATCTATATTATTATAATGACGAATATTATTACTATGACCTATATTATTATTAATATTATTATGATAATTATTATTATTAGTATCATAATAGTGTGTAGTTATTATTATTATTATTATTTTATGATTATTCTAATAGTATATAAAATAATGTTATTTCCATTGTTTTAATAACTTTTGCATACTTTTGTAAAAATTTGTTCGGATTATTATTATTATTATTATTATTATTATTATTATTACTATTGTTTCTATTATTATTATTATTAGTATTATTAGTATTATTATTATTATAATAATAATAATAATAATAATAATAATAATACTAACAATTAATGATAATAATAATAGTAATAATAATAATAATAATAATAACAACAACAACAACAACAACAACAATAATAATAATAATAATAATAGTAACAATAATAATAATAATAATAATAATAATAATAAAGAGCCTCGCGAGGGCGAGCAATAATAAACAGTCTCGCTCGCCCTCGCTAGGTTGGTTATTTGAAGATTAGTAATATAAGGTTAATAATAATAATAATAATAATAATAATAATAATAATAAGTACAAAATTTATAATAATAATTAACAATAACAGCTATAGCAATAATTATTAATAATAATAAAAATTATTATAATAATAATTAATAATAAATAATAACAATAATTGATAATAATAATAATAATAATAATAAGATAATTAATTTTCTATAATAAAATAAATAATAACAATAAAAATAATAACTAATAAATAATAATAATAGGTACAAAATTTAATCGATCATGAACTTTTATGGAAAGAGATGAAAACTTGAAAGCGATAATACTCAAGAATTAAAACTCAAAGGAAAATTAATGGAGATAAGAGTAAGAAAGAATTTCAACCTACAAATTATTCATGGATTCCATAATAATAAGTTTAATGATGATAATGATAATTATTCTAATAATAATAATAATAATATTTATTATTATTAGTATTATGATTATTATTGTTATTATAATAATAATAATTATTATCATCACCATCATCATCATCATCATTATTATTATTATTATTATTATTATTATTATTATTATTATTATTATTATAAATTTTCTATTTATTATTATTTTATTAATTTTATTATATGAAATTAATTATCTTATTATTATTATTATTAGTTAATTTTATTATACAAAATTTCAAACTTATCATCATCATCATCATCATCATCATGGTTATCATCATTAATGTACTATTATTATTATTAATTATTATAAATTTTGTACTTATTATTATTATTATTAATTATTATTATTATTATTAATTAGTTATTGTTATAAATTTTTACTTATTATTATTCTTTTTATTATTAATATTATTCTTTTATTAATTTTATTATACAAAATTAATTATCTTATTATTATTATAAATTTTGTACCTATTATTATTATTTATTATTTATTATTTTATTGCTATTATTCATTTTATTATAGAAAATTAATTATCTTATTATTATTATTATTATTATTATTATCAATTATTGTTATTATTTATTTATTTATTATTATTATTATTAATTTTGTTATTATTATTATTAGTATTATTATTATTATTAATTATTGCTATAGTTATTATTGTTAATTATTATTATAAATTTTGTACTTATTATCATCATCATCATCATCATCATCATCATCATCATCATCATCATCATCATTATTATTATTATTATTATTATTATTATTATTATTATTATTATTATTATTATTATAATACAAAATTAATTTTCTTATTATTATTTTATAATTATTATTATTCACAATTAATTTTCTTAGTATTATTGTGATTATTAAATTCCTTATTATTATTAATTTTCTTCCTCTTCTTCTTCTATTATTTATTTACTTACTTATTTATTTATTTATTATTATTATTATTATCTGAAATTAATTTCTTATTGTTATTATTATTATTATTATTATTTGTTAACTTTTACTAATACAAATGATTAGTTTTAAAATAATCAATGAATTACATCTTATCAATCATATTATCTGGTAGGAACATTTTTGTCATTGACATTGTTTTACGTAGTGTATGGTTGCTGTCTTTATTACTGGAGACAGATGTCAAAACAAAAAAATTATGCCCCTATGTGTGCTTGAATGCTGTCTCAACTGATTTTTGTTATATCCACGGATGACAAAAACATAAATTTTTGCTTCTTTTAAAACTGAAGGACAAAATTTTTTGTATCCGTCTCTGAAACAAAACACATAAGCAACTTCCAGAAATACTCATTCTCTCGCATAAGCAATTTTTATTCTTAATTATATTATTATTACTATTATTATTATTATTATTATTATTATTATTTGTTATTATTATTAATTATTATTATTATTATAAATTTTGTATATTATTATTATTATTAGTACTAATTATTGTTATTATTATTATTAGTTATTGTTATAAATTTTCTACTTATTATTATTATTATTATTATTATTATTATACTTACTAAATTATTTATCTTATTATTATTATTATTATTATTATTATTATTATTGTTGTTGTGATCATCATCATCATCATCATTATTATCATCATTATTAAAATTATTAATTTATTATTATTACTATTATTAACTATTTATTATTTATTTATTATTATTATTATTATAAATTTTGTATTTATTATTATTATTATTATTAGTGTTGTTGTTGTCGTTGTTGTTGTTGTTGTTGTTAATTATTGTTATTATTATTATCAATTATTGTTATAAATTTTCTACTTATTATTATTATTTTTATTATTAACAATATTATTTTATTAATTTTATTATCTGAAATTAATTATCTTATTATTATTATTATAAATTTTGTACTTTTTATTTTTTTATTTTTATTTTAAATTTGTTATCTGAAATTAATTATCTTATTGTTATTATTATTATTATCATTATTTTATTTTTATTTTATTAATGTTGTTATTATTATTATTATTAATTATTGCTATTATTATAATTTATTATTATTATAAAATTTGTACTTATTATTATTATTATTTTTGTTGTTGTTGTTGTTGCTATTCTTCTTTTTATTATTATTATTATTATTATTATTATTATTATTATTATTATTATTATTATTATTATTATTATTATTTTTATTTTTATTATCATTATTATACAAGATTAATTTTCTTATTATTTTTTTATTATCATTATTATACATAATTAATTTTCTTATTATTATTGTGATTATTAAATTCCTTATTATGATTAATTTTCTTCCTCTTCTTCTATTATTATTTGGTTCTGCCAGATTCTGGCAGGATGGAACGTTGTCGTTGTGCTCCATGTGATTGACTGTCTTCTGCGGTGAATTCGGTATGAGGATACCTGCAAAACAAGGAAGGCTTGACGGGGGTTGTGTCCCGATTAGCCCCTCCGACACTTAAGTCAGTTTTCTGGTGAGGGTGAGGTTGATAAACACAGAGAAAGCTAGGTTAATGATCGTGCGTACCTCTGTTATGAGAATAATACATTTTATATGGTTTTTTAGCTAGGTTTAGGTCTTTACGTATCTGCATGGAAGATGTTCTTCTACTGTTGGGCCATGGATGTATGGGTCAGGCCGGAATTAATTAATGGATGTGAGACCGACCGATCGGCCTGTGGGATTGGGCTCGGGTCCAATATAGCCGACCCAACCATAAGCCCCCTACTCCTCGAGTCTGAGCGAAGAGCAGGGTCGAAGGAGTATGTTGGACGTTGTTGTTCGTCGGTTACCTCATAGCTCGTAAGCAAGACGGCTCGTAAGGTGGTCGATCGGTCAGGTATTGGCCTTGTAGCTCGGTCATGGGATAGCTCGGGCAGTTTAAATCGGTCGGTCTTGACTAGTCGTACTCGATCGCTTTCGTATTAAGTCGGTTGGCGAGGGCCCCATCGATCGATCTCGGCACTTCTCTGCGTGATAGCTTGCGCTATAGTAGGTCGGATAGCCATCATTGGCAGACGCTTGGACTTGCTTGAAACATTGATTATTTGACGGTGCGTGCTCTCTGACAACTGTTCAGAATCTGAAACGTATCGTCCTTGTAACCGTTGCGCTGTTGTCCCGTACATCCTTTCAACTACCGCTCCTTTTCGGATTTCGAACAACCCTAATTCTCGTGGCTTAGATCGTGCCACGTGTCTGAGAATAGCTCGGATTTTCTCCACTTGTCGTAGTCCGATTGGGTCACTTTCGAGTGTTCCTTCTGCCGACCCTCTATAAATACTCATAGTCGACGAGTTGTGGCAGTTTTCACCTTTTGCTTTCATTCTCCCGCTTACACTTTGCCTTCGCTTGTTCTTTATCGTTCGCGGTTCCCAGAAATTTCCTTTCACTTCGCCGTCCGATTTCCCTGTTTCGAACCTCTGATTAGGTACGTCCTTTTTCTTCATTCCCTCTACTTTTCCAAAAATCTTTTTCTTGGTGAACATGTCGACGGGTAGTTCGGGAGCATGGTGAGATGCGGAGGAGATGTCGATGAGAGAGAGAAAAGACGGTTTGGTTGTGGAGTTGCCGCCAAAGACTGCATCGTCGGTGACCGTGGGGAGTTGAACAAATTGTCCTTAGGTATAATATCCCTTCGTCTTGGGGCCCGATCGGCCTTTAGGCATGGCGGATCCACAAGAACTTGATGGATACTTGCGTCTCTGGTAGCTTTTTCTCGATGGCGGCATGAGACTCCGTCGCCCGATTGTTGACGGTATCGCCATGTTCGGGTTATTGCGAGCCAAATTTCTCGAATAGTTGGAGGTTTATAAGCGGGTTGGCATTCTTTGTGCCATCGGTTCGACCATCCGCCTACCGTCGGCATTCTCGCGCCACTTCACGAGAATGAGCCATAGTCAGAGCTCGGGGTTGGAATCCCTTTCGCAATATAGAGATGCTCGGTATCGCCGGCAGGACACCTCAAAATTTCTTCTGGCGAACCAAGTATTTCTTTGTGAAGCCCAGGATCTTCCTCTCGAGTCTTGACCATAGAGGTATCCTCTGCCGAGCAATGGAATGATTCGTCGACCACGCCCCTTAGCGAGGAGGAGTGGGAGGTGGTCCGTCGTATCAAGGAGCTCGGCAGATACGACTTTGCTTGGCTCATTCAGGGATACCCCAGGGGGGTCTCGGTCGATTCTTTCCTCGTCGATCCCCCACCACGAATTAGCGGGCTAAAGGAGGAAACCGCCCCGTTCGGTTGACTCCTCGTGATTGTACTAATTGTTGAACTTTTGTGCATTAGTTTTGTTCTCTAACTCAATTTTTCATCGTGCAGCCATGGTGAGGATGGGAGCTCGAGCTTCTACGTCAAGGAAGCAGGCCTCTCAGAAGAAGGGGAGTGAGGCGGAGACCGGTGAGGGCGTCGCTTTGTCTGCGGGTTTGGTTTCCTCCGCAGTGTCGGCGGGTGTTCCCCCTGCCGGGGACCTTCCTATTGCGTCGGAGCCGTTGCCGATTGTGCCAGTCGCCATGGTACGGGCTGCTCCGGTAGAGGAGGAGGAGGAGGAGGACGCGGGTCCTCCTTTTAAGAGGAAGAGGTTGGTTCGGCTGGGTGACCTTCTATCTCGCCCGGCAAGTCCAACCGGAGCAGGTAAGCAGAAAAAAGACAAGGAGAAGGCATGAGCCGTAAGCCTTGGGCAGTGGGAGCCTGCCATCAAGTTGGGTAAGGACGTCTCGATCGGGGACCTCGAGGTGTCCCGCTACCTTGCCGAGAGGGTTACTCCCCCTGTGGACGAGCGGGTCATGGAGAAGAAAGGTAACACAGGTTGGGTTCTCGGCTCGTTCGTCTCGGTATCTTGGCTGCGTCGGCGTCCCTTGCCGTCTTGCGGCGTTTGGAGACTCTGGACCAGAAGTCCGGGATCTCCATGGCAGATGAAGGGTTTGAAGGCGGCCGTCGAGAGGTGAAGGAGGAGAGACCTCCTCCAGCTAAAAAGCGTCCGCGAAGAGGAGAAGAAGGCCCAGGAGGGAGATGGGAGCTTTGGCTCTGACCGGCCAAAGTAGAGGAGGAGAAGGAGAATGAGAGAGAGAGGAGGAGAAGGAGAATAAGGAATGGAGGAAGCGTGAGGGCGGGCGGGAGCTCAACAAGAAATACCGCCAAGGCGCCATTCCGTCTTGGTGGATAGGGATAAATAGAAAACCTTGCGGGAGGTGCGGCGCTCTGTCGAGAGCGTGGGTTGAAGCAATCAAGGGATGGAAGAGGCGGTTCTTATCGAGGAGAGTTTGGAGCTACTTTGTGAGGTAACCCTCTCGGTTACGAAGAGGGGCTACGAGCTCTATGCTCACGAGGGGTGGTATGCCCTTCATTGAAGATTATCTTGCCGAGCAGCTTATTCCATGACTTTTGGGTTTTCTTTAGAGGAGATCACGAAGAAAGTCGAGGAGAAGCGGGCGGCGTTAGGATGAAGAGCTAGATCTCACTCAAGAGGAAGAGCTCCCTTATGAAGATGTTCCTTGGTTGCTCCCTAAGTTACCTTTCGTGTTCCCATTGTGTGCGCTCTCCAGGAGGAAGAGCTTCCTAGTGAAGATATTCCTCCGGTTGCTCCCCGGTCCCGCTCCTACGTCTTTTCCGCCGCTTGAAGCTTCCCTGCGTATTTCCTGGTATTCTCCTTCTCCTTGATTGTTTGTAGCTCCCTTCTCTCGAGTTGTAGAGCTCACTGGTGGGCTTGTGGCGAGGATCAATTTGCAATAATAGAATTCTTTTTTTTAAGTTACTTTCCGTGTTTTCGCTCTATTTCGATCATAGTGTAGTTTGGTAAAGTCGCTCATGGCCGACCGGCTTCGAGGTCGACCTATAATTGAGGCCGAGCTACGGTCCCTGCTATTCTGCCTTGGTGACCGATCGACCTTAGTCGATCCGTGTAGAAGGCGAGCGAGGGGTCCCAAGGATCTCGTCTTGGCAACCCGACCGACCGTAGTCGATCTATGGGAGTACCGAACGATGGCGAACGAGGGTCAAAAGGATCTTATCTTGGCGACCCGACCGACCGTGTCGATCTATGGAGAATGCCGAACAATGGCGATGGTGAGGGTCCCAAGGATCTTGTCTTGGCGACCCGACCGACCGTGGTCTATCTATGGAGAATACCGAACCATGGCGAACGAGGGTCCCAAGGATCTTGTCTTGGCCACCCGACCGACCGTGGTCGATCTATGGAGAACGCCGAACGATGGCGAATGAGGGTCCCAAGGATCTTGTCTTGGCGACCCGACCGACCGTGTCGATCTATGGAGAATGTCGAACAATGGCGATGGCGAGGGTCCCAAGGATCTTATCTTGGTGACCCGACCGATCGTGGTCGATCTATGGAGAATACCGAACGATGGCGAACGAGGGTCCCAAGGATCTTGTCTTGGCGACCCGACCGACCGTGGTCGATCTATGGAGAACGCCGAGCAATGGGTTCCTGGATTTTCTATTCTTTGCCATACATGATTGAATTCTTTATTGCCAAGAAATCTGAAAATCCTTTTATTGATGATAATGAGGCGTGGTCGTTAAAAACACATGCTGGGGGGACGGGAAAAAGGTACCACATGTATACAAAATGATAATAAGGAAAGATTAACTAAAATAAAACTTATCTATTGGTAGAACGCCTTCAAGTTCTGTGAGTTCCAAAGCCTTGGTAGAAACTTCCCTTTCTCATCGCTGAGGATGTAAGAGCCATGCCCGACTTGCTTAATCACTCGATAGGGTCCTTCCCACATCTGTCTGAGCTTTCCGGGGTGCTTTCCAGCCACCTCGACTTTTCGTAGGACGTAACCACCTACCTTTACATCGCTCGGCTTGACCCTTCTGTTGTAGAACTTGGTCGCCTTTTACCTGATGGCTTCTGAGCGAGCGGCTGCCCGTTCTCTATCCTCGCTAAGGAGAACGAGCTCTGCTCTGCGGGCTTGATCATTACGCTCTTCTTCATAGCCCGATACCCTTTGATTGTGCAATGCTACCTCTACTGGAACTAGGGCTTCTGCCCCGAAGGTCATCCTGAACGGTGTTTCCCCTGTGGCTCCGTTCGGTGTGGTTCTATATGCCCACAACACTTCGTCTACTTCCTCCACCCAGGTCTTTTGGCCGTCCAGGCACTTCTTGAGGGCGTTCATTATCTTTTTGTTGGTGTTCTCTGCGAGACCGTTACTTTGGGGATGGGCTACCGAAGTCAACCGTAGCTTGATCTTTAGTCGGTCACAGAAATCTCTAAACTTGTGGTTGTCGAACTGCCGACCATTATCTGTAATCAACACCATAGGCATCCCGAAGTGGCATAGTATATTCTTCTTTATGAAACTTTCCACCTTCCCTCGGTGATTGTAGCACGGACTCTACCCACTTAGTGAAATATTCCACCGCCACTATCGGGAATTTCTTTTGTCGGGACCGAGAGGAAAGGCCCAGATATCCATTCCTATTGGCGAAAGGGACGGGATGGCTCACGATTTGCATCTGCTTTCGATCTGCTTTGGTGAGGCAGTTCTGCTTTCTCTGGCGAGCCTCACATCGGTCGACCTTTTCACGATAGTCTCTTCTCATTGTCGGCCAATGGTACCTCGTCGATCAATCGGTGAGCCAACATTCTCGCCCCTATGTGATTTCGCACATCCTTCATGGACTTGCCATTGCACCTTTCGGCTTCTTCTTGATCAAAAATCTAGCGGTGACGGTCGTAAGACCGCTTATATAAATACCGTTGACGATCGTGTATTAATTGCCTTTATCCTTAACTTTTTGGCCTCTGACGCGTCTTTCGGTTGCTTCCCTTCTAAAAGGTACTGCGCGATCGGTTCTGTCCAACTTGACCGACCGGTACTCACGTTGAGAACTTCCTCGGCTTTCTGAATGCTAGGCCGATTAAGTCGTTCGACTAGAACATTGTTTATGGCATCACGGTCGGAAGCCATTTTTGAGAGCGCATCCGCTTTAGCATTTCGAGCTCGTTCTATTCTGCTGATTGAGTACTGTTCGAAATTGCTCAATTCCTGCTTTACTAGCTCCAGATATTTAATCATGTTGTTCCCCTTGGCCTCATACTGCCCGGTGATTCGCTATATATCTTCAGGTGCTTCACCTCCATCTCCCTGGCTAGTTGGAGGCCGGTTATCAGAGCCTCATATTCTGCCTCGTTATTGGAGGCCTTGAATTCTAGCCGAAGGGTGTATTCCACCTTTTCTTCCATATGCGGGCTGACCAGCACTACTCCTGCTCCGCATCCCTCGGCATTGGATGACCCATCGACAAACAAGCTCCAGGCGGGGAACTGCTCGTCCTTCGAGCTCGATTGGCTCATCTCTGCAATGAAGTCTGCCAACACCTGCGCTTTAATGGTCGTGCGGGGCTTGTATTGCATGTCGAACTCTCCCAGTTCTACCGCCCACTTTATCGGCGTGCGAAGTTTCGGGCTTTTGAAAGCGATGCACGAGGGTTGATCGATTCATACCTCAATGGTATGACTTTGGAAATAAGGCCTCGACTTCTGGCTGCCATTATCAAAGAGAGCTAGCTTCTATGGGCGTATATCGCATTTACGGCGGTCAACACTTTGTCGACATAGTAGATGGGATGCTCTTGGCTTCCTTCCGATCGGATAAGTACTGCTGTTGATCGACCCTCCGTGTCGCCAAGTATAAAATCAGGTTCTCCCCTCTAGGGCTTTGCGAATAGGCGGGCTAGACAAATATTGTTTTAAGTGTTGGAAAGCTTTCTCGCACTCATCCGGCCATTGAAACTAGGTCACGTTCGCTTTCCTCAGGACTTTGAAAATGGGAGGCACTTGTCTCTAGTGCGAAATGAACACCTTTCGTGAAACTATCCGACCGGTCAATATCGAACATCTTTCAAGCATTGCGGCGAAGGCATCGTATGATGGCCTCAATCTTCTCTGGATTAACCCGATTCCCGCTAAGTGATCATAAATCCGAGAATTTTGGATGCCACCCCAAACACGCATTTTTTGGGTTTAGCTTCATCTGGAATTTATTGAGTGTCAGAAGACTTCTTGAGATCTTGTACATGCTCATGACGTCTTACTTTTGACCACCATATCATCCACATAAGCTTCCACCGTCAAACCAATCTGTTTTTTAAAGACTTCTGTGACGAGCCGTTGATAGGTCGCCCCGGCATTTTTCAGGCCGAAAGGCATTACTTGGTAGCAATATGTGCCTTGGTCGGTTATGAAGGCGGTCTTTTCTTCGTCTTCCATGCTCATTTGGATCTGATGATAGCCCGAGAAAGCATCCAGGAAGCTGAGCAGCTCACGCCTGAGGTGGAGTCTACTAATTGGTCGATCTTAGGCAATGGGAAGCTGTCCTTTGGACATGCTTTGTTCAGGTCGGTGAAATCTATGCACATTCTCCACTTCCCGTTCTTCTTTTTTACTAAAACGATATTGGCAAGCCATTCAGGATATTTGACCTCTCGGATGAACCCGGCCTCCAGCAACTTCGCTACTTTCTTCTCGATCACCCCCTGTCGTTCCTTGCTATGCCATCGCTTCTTTTGTCTGATCGGCTTATAGTCATGCCGAATACCGAGGGAGTGAGATGTGACTGATCGAGAAATTCCGGGCATGTCGCTCGGTACCCAAGCAAAAACTGACCTATTTTCCACCAAACAATCTGTGATTTCTTTGACCAGGTCCCTCTGCAGCTCGGACCCTAGGTTTGTGAACTTAGAAAGGTCGGCTTCGTCCAGTACGACCCTCTGCGTTTCTTCCATCGGGTTCATCTTGTCCGTCTCTTCGTCGGTTCTCACATCAAGAGAGCTCGTCAGCACTACCGCCCCATCTAATGTCTTAGTCTCTGCTAAGTAACATTCCCTGGCGATTCTTTGCTGACCTCTGACAATACCGACTCCGTGGGGTGTTGAAAACTTCATAACTTGGTAGTAGGTGGACACGATTGACCTGAGGGCATTTTGAGTTGCCCGCCCGATTATTGCATTGTACGCCCCTTGAAACTTTACAACCAGGAACTCAACGTCCCTTTCTATCTGACATGGTTTCTGCCCGAACTTCACTTTCAAGTACACCCGGGCGAACCGGTAGGCCGATGCCCCGGTTACCCCTTTGATGGGGCCGTCTGTGGGTAGTAGTCGATCTTCGGGTATCTTCATCTGTTTGAAGGCCTCATAATACAACAAGTCGACTGAGCTGCCTGTGTCAATCATCACCCTTTTCACCTCGTATCCGTCCATGTTCAGGTTTATCACGAGGGCGTCGTCAAATGATATCATCTCGTCACTCTCCCTCGGCTTTTTGATGGATGAGTCTTTGCCGACCTGTTTGGCATATCTTTTTCTCCCTTTGTTGGTGGATCCCTCGGTTGTATTTCCACCGAATATCATATTAATAACCCCAGTCGGTCGGTCGTCTTGTTGCACGGCATTTTTGCCATTTCTTTCCCTCGACCACCCTATCTCTTCTCGTCGATTATCCGAATTCGCATTCTGCCTCCCTTCGTCATTTCTGTCATTTCTACTCTAGGGCGGTCGTCTATTGTTTGGCCGACCTGTCCTGTTTCGATTATCCCGATCGGCATTCTGCCCGTGCTTCACAAATCGGCCTAACCTTCCCCTTTGTATGAGGAATTTGATTTCTTTTTCAAGCGCCAAGAATCTTCCGTGTCATGACCGACCTCTTTTTGGAAAGCGACAATACAAATTTGGGTTCCGTCCTTATAGGGGGTCTTCATTTTTGGGTTCTCGGACGGTTTCCCCATCCGCTCTCATTCTTGCCAACACCTCTTCATATCCTTTGTTTAGTGGGGTGAACTCCTATCGATATCCACAGCCGATCGATCGGTCTTCTCGATTCGGTGGCCTTTTTGCCATTTGGCGAATTTGCTCGCCTCGTCATTCGGTGACGATCATCCGTTGACGCCTCGTATTTTTCAGCACTTCTTCGTGAATATACCTATCCATACATTTCTTATTTCTGAATGGATCGGGGCTAATCGAGGCTAGTGACTTAAACTTCTCGTCCTCGTATTGGTCATGCGCCAAGATGGCGTAGACGGCGGTGGTCGGGCACCTCGACCACCGTTATTGAACCTAGTGATGAACTCCATAAACTCTCGTTTCTTCCTTGGGTAAGTTGCATCACCTCCAGAGGCTGTCTTTGCGGCGCTTACTAGTAATGAATGGTTCAGAATAACAACCGGAAATCTTGAGCATGTGATCTGACTCGGGGCAATTTGTTGAACCATCGTTGAGCTCCCTCTTGAAAGGTCGTGCGAAAGCCTTACATTAGATAGCGTCCGAACACTGATGTAGATTCATCATGGATGGAAGTGCGCAGATAATCCAGGGTGGTCTCCCGATGTATTTCTCGAAATTCGGTATTTTTGTTTAGGATACCGGGAGGCTGTCCAATTTACGGGGTGAAGGAGAGTCAGATCTTGAGCCATTGGGCTATCCGGACGAAAGCTTATAGCCGCGTTAATCCGATCATTTGCGATTTTTTCTAGGGCTTGGTGGCGATGATTGGTTGTTGTCGATTTGTCGGGTGGTGGTCATGTGGCGGCCATTGTCTTGATTGAGGCTGCAGGATCTGGTGAATCACCGATTCCACCTCCTCTATCTGCTTCCGTCGGTGGTGTGCGTGGACGGAGGAGGATCTGCGCCTAAGCGGTGCTTTGGAGATTGAGGCGTGCATTGAGTGCAACGTTATCCTCTGAGTCACGCTCTGTTCTTCTTGTTTAAGGTTTGAAATTGCAGTTGATCGTTAGGATTAGAGGATTCGTCGCGGGAGACATGTGGTGCGGTGACAGAGTCGCAGGAAGTCGTGAGCTTATCGTTGCATCGCCAGAGCCGCGATGCCAGACTATGTCAGATTCATCGCCGCCGCCTGGCTGATTTGTGTGTTTACGGGCGTGGTGCTCAAGTCGGGCCCCGGTGGGCGCCATTGGTTACGCCAGATTTTGGCGAGGATGGAGCGTTCTTGTTGTGCTCCATGTGATTGATTGTCTTCATGGTGAATTCGGTATGAGGATACGCAAAACAAGGAAGGCTTGACGGGGGTTGTGTCGATTAGCCCTCAAGCGCCAAGTCGTTTTACGGTGAGGTGAGGTTGATAAACAGAGAAAGCTAGGTTAATGATCGTATGCCTTTGTTATGAGAATAATACCTTTTATATGGTTTTCAATTAGGTTTAGATCTTTACGATTGCACGAGAGATGTTCTTCTTGTTGGTAGTGGATGTGTGGGTCGGTAGGAATTAATTGATGGATGTGAGACCAACCGATTGGCCTGTGAGATTAGGCTCGGGTCCAATATAGCCGACCCAACCATTATTATTATTATTATTATACGAAATTAATTTCTTATTGTTATTGTTATTGTTATTATTATTTGTTAACTTTTTTACTAATAAAGATCGTTTATTTTAAAATAATCAATAAATTACATATTTCCAATCATATTATATTGCAGGGGCACTTTAGTTATTGACACTATTTTTATATTCTGTTAATTGTAACCAAACAAATTTTTGTCATCGAGACGAATACAGTTCTATCTGTTTTGTCCACCATAATCAAACACTTCACTGTCTCCAATTTTTGTTTTGTCATGTCTCTAAATTTTTGTTTCGTTCTATCTCTGCATATGAGAGATAATAATCATACACAACGTTATGTTCTGCACAATACAACCAAACATATTTCAGTCCTTAAGACAAACAGTTTTTTTTGTTCTATCCATCACAACCAAACGTTTCACTGTTTCTAATTTTTGTTCTGTACCGTCTCTAAATTTTCGTCTCGTTTTATCTCTGTAACGCAGAGTAAATAATGTTCTTTGGAATTGTTTCCATCATTAAATACCTCAATATTCGTATTACTTAGTCACATTGGGCTTACCACGCTTTGGGAACAAGGCTTTTAATTCTAGAACTAATACGACAAAAAGCAACGTTTGAAGAATCTAGGGAATTTATGCCTAGTGCAAATTGCTTTGTACTTGGAGTTAGCTCTCAATATTGTGTCATCAAATTTGTCAAAGCTATTTCTATTAGGATTTGGAATCAAACTTAACCCACGCTATCTGTTGCGTAGGCAAAGAATTGACCGATTCTTTAGATTCCAGAGTGGTACTCGGTTATGATGCCACAGGTCCCGACGAAGGTACAAACGACGTCGATTTCAAATTTAATTCTCTGCCCAACTTGATGACAATTTCAGTAAGCGGAGCGAGATTACGAGTAAGAAGTAGACCTCTATTCTGCATTCTTTGTCAACATTTGGATGACCATGTTTCATCGTGATAAACATGATTCGCGCTTGTTTTGTCGCTTCTGCAGTTCTAATCCTTGCAGAAAGTTCACTTGATAAGCACGTAAAATTGCCGAATTAAAGAATGTTAGATCAATTGCCTGAAGAAGTCACAGTAGAGATTCTGTTGAAGGTTCCAGTGAAGTTCCTCGTGCGATGTACATGTGTATGCAAGTCATGGTTCAACCTCATCACAGATACCACTTTTATATCCACCCATCTCACCATCACCAAAAACCTACCTTCAAACCAATTTCTGCTCACTCACATTCATTCCTCCGAAGAAAGTGCTTGTGTCCTCCATTTCAAAGAAAATGGATTCAAGAACTATATGCGGCATGATCTATCTCCTAGATTGCAGATCAAGGGTTCTTGCAGCGGGTTAATTTGTCTTGTAGATGATGCTCACACATTCAGTTTGTGGAACCCTTCTATTAAAGCATCACTTACCCTCCCCAAATCCAAAATCACCACCAAGATCTGTGAACCATGTCAGGAATTCTTTGGTTTTGGGTTCGAATTGCACACCAACGACTATAAAGTGTTACACATTGTTAGGCTAATGCATGGAAGAGAGCCATACGTTGGGTCCGGACTGAACTCTATTGAGGCTGAGCTCTATTCACTTAATGCAGGAACTTGGAAGAGAATCAGTTGTGTACCACATCACACACGGCTCTATTCTTGTCCTTCACTCCCTTTTGTTAATGGTTTTCTACATTGCATCGCTTCTCAAACAGAGAGTGAAGACCATGATTGTCGGAATGTTGTTTGGGCTTTTGACGTCAACAGGGAGACTTCTCGTAACATCTTGTTGCCTGAGGATCTAACCCTTTCAAAACCCTGCAAATTATCGGTTAGCGTACATGGGGAATCATCTATTGCTGTTCTTGATAGGAAAGGCAGGTCATACTCACTGGCAAATATGGGTTATGAAAACATATGCAGTGAAGGAATCATGGACGAAGCTGTTGTTTATTCCTGCAGAATTCGGTATTTCAAAGGTTTTGGCAATCCAAACAAATGGGGAACTTGTGTTGAGAAAGGTTGGAGGAGATATAGTTTCGTACGACCCACAGAGCAAAAGAATCAGGTATCTTAGATTCAGAGAGAAATTATGCTATTCCAGTGATCATGATTCCTATGCGGATTCTTATGTCCAGAGCCTTGTGTTGCTAGGTATGGGAAAACATCAAAAAGGAATTAGGTGCAAGCTAATGCAGTTCCTCAGTGATGCAATAGAAAAAGAAGTTGAACGTGCAAGTTCATCTAGGAATTGAATTTCTTTTTCGCTTTCAGAAGTTGTACTTCTCTATGTTTTTGTGATTTCAACTTTCAATCTTGGGTTCAATCAGCTTATATGTTGGTTTCCTCGAATTAAGTGGCTATGGTTGACTTGTGATTTCGCTAAAACAACAAATAGTTATAGCACTGCAAATGTTTTCTATAGATAATATTACGATATAATTTAAGGACCCTATAGTTTTCTTGTAGTTATCAGAGTTCTTAGAAAATTGCTTCCAAGTTATGTCGAAGGCATCAAAAGCCGCCCATCTTGGCTTTACATGAAGATGGAGGACCTTAACCCCTATAGTTTGAGCTGTGGCCTGTGTAGAGGCTCGAGGGAGGGCTTTCTAATTTGAATTACCCCAACTCAATCTGAAAAAGGAAAATAGGGTCTTAATGCTCTTTGTCTTTACTAATAATTGTCTGTTAATATTGCCATATTTATATAATCAATTATAATTTCCTACTCTCTCTTTTTTGTTTGCGTGTGCACGTGTAGTTTCTGGTTATTTGCTTGCATTGACCAGCTGATCTTTTCTAGTTCCTTGCAGATGCGCTACTAATGTACTCCAAAACCAGCCTGTTGAGAAATTTTGGTTATAACGGTTGTGATGCTTTTTTATGTCTTATTATTGAAATTTTCATGTTGTTGTAGTTTCTTTAAATGTTTATATGAAAAAAGAAAAAGAAAAGAGAAGAAAAGGAAAGAAAAAAAAAGAAAGAAAGAAAAAGAAAAAGATGTTTAAATTAATGTATCAAGGAGGAAGTGAATATGTGTTAAAAAGTTGTTTATGATTAATATACCCTTTTAAAGTTATATTGAATGGGTTATTTGAGTATGTTGGATATAAGGTAGATGTTGTCTTGGAAGGTTCAATAATTGTGGTTTCAATCACTACAAGAAATCGGTCGTTTGCCGATAGAATATTCCATCGGCAAGCCAGATAGTTCCGTCGGGTACAAAAAATTTCGACGGAATTTTTTGTCGCCCAATACCGTCGTTAAAATGGTCGTCGGTAATACATACTGACGGACGTAACCATCGGTGTATTAACGACGCAACACAGTAAATTGTCTGACGATTTATGTTCTGTCAGTATAGTTTGTAACGAAAATTTTAAAAATTTTCGTCGGTAAATTACAATGGCTAACATAACGTTACCGACGGTATACAGTCCGTCGGTGAAAGTTATCGACGGTACAGGTTGCCGTTAACCGTCGATAAACCGGTTGTTACTACCGACGGTATAACAGTTTCCGTCGGTAAATTCATTTTGTTTTCACTGACGGTATAATAGTTTCCGTCGGTAATAGGTTTGAAGACATTTGTTAACTAGCCTAATAATATGCAAGAGTTTTCACCAATCTATAGATACAAAATTAATTTATATATATATAATTAATTTGTATATATATAATTTGTGTAATCGAAAATTAAATGATGATATATAATTAAAAGAATTTAAATTGATTTAAATTTGATAATAAACACATTAAAGTGTACATAAATTCTTATGTTTGTGATTGAAACATAATGAATTAGACTATCTATGGTCTTGGTGATCGCGGGGGTTCGTCTTTAAGCTTTCCCTTCAACTGTTCCATTTCCTCTCTCATGCGAGCTATCAGCTCCATCTTCTCTCTCATCATTAGTTGATCTTGCTCTCTCATCCTCATCCGTTGCTCCATTTGCTCTATCCGGTCCTCTTCCAAATGAGTTATCTTGTCTATCATTGTTTGCACTGTAGCTCGCTCGATGACTTCGTTGTTGTTCGCTGGCCTAGTAGATGCTGTTAGAGTAGTGCCCTAAATGCAAACGCCTTTAGTGCGTTTTGTACAAAGTTGTGTACATACTTTATGAATAAATAAAGAAAGACATATTTCATTAATTTGTTGTTCATTATTAATGAATAGATATTGATCTATAAGCAAATTAATGAAGTTCATGATATATGACATAGCATGAAGGAAATTATGATGTGATCATACTACTGAGATTCCTATCATGTGCAATTATGTCAAGATCTAAATTATCCATAGTCATAGGATTTTCGGCTGGACATCAGAATCCGGAGACTAGACATGTCAAGCTCCTTGATTTGATCAGCATGGACCTCGTAAAGCGTAAATATGAGATATTTAGGGTTGAGATGTGAATGCTTACTAGAGGTAGTAAGTACGTTGGATGACCTGCCATGAGATCATCACATGGATGTCCTATTCTAATGTCGGTGATAATCTCATCATAGAATGATGCAAATATCCTTAGACTTGAGGTACTCGAGGATATCTTGAATCTCGATTCGTGCTTTGACTCCATTCCTTGTTGCCTTACAGAGGTCTCTCATAGGGTGGTGATTGGAGTGCGGCTTGAGGTATTGAAGGTAATTGAGTAGCCAATAGAGAATTCACCACTTCGTGATAGCATAAGATGATACCCACGGCCTCTTGTCGTGGTCATTACTTGAAATCTCGGTCGAGAATGCGTATGTCATGAAGAGTGTCTTCAATGACATATAAAGTAATGAGTCCCAGGACGAGAACTAATATCACTTGGACTGGATTTGACTTAGTCAGTTTAGTAAGAGTTGACACTTTTCCCATACTCATAACCAAGTGGAGTATAGCATGGTGAAAGGACGAATTGCACAGTAATTGTCAATGGAAAGGTTCGTGATATGGTTCATGATGAATATATGTTCATTCGTTAAACCAATTACTTTCGGTCAATTGGGGTCATGATGTGTTCTAGATACCGCCATGACTTGCTCGGATTAAGTGTTAATCTAAGTGGCCAACATAACCGGAACTAACGGGTCACACGCATAAGAGTAATTCGGAGAATTCGTAAAATAGTTTTGGATAGAGATCCAATATATGGAGAGCAATAGGATTAAATAGATCCCGATGAGATCGAGATATGTCCCGATGAGATCGCGACATCGATATTGCTGGAAAAGGTTTCCGGTGGTTTTTCCATACCGGGACCCGGTAGGCCGGTAGGACCGACCCCAATGTAACTGGACCACTTCAGCATTTATTTATATATATATCTTATTAATTAATTAAAAAGGAGAGGAAGCTTCTTCTTTAGCCTTGTCACCACTTTGCATTTAATGTGTCTTTAATTGTTAAAGAGAAAAATGACAAAGGGTGAGATAGAGGCTAATGGTCGTTGGTTGAAGATAAAAAGGGTTTTTAGAAATCAAGCTTCTTCTCCAAGCTCACGATCATCTTCAAGCTCCAAGTTTCTCCAAGCTTCTTCATCGTTTCTCCATAGCTCTCCAAGAACAAAGGTAAGATCTAGCAGTCTTTACTTTGTTCTAGCTATTCCCGGGTCAAAGGGTTTGCCCCGGTTAGGTTCTCCGATCTCTGAGTAGATACCGTTAGAGACGGTCTCCTTTGGTCGTTATGGTTTGACTTTGATATATAGACACATGGATCCTGGCTTTCGGGAAGGTCCCAGAACAAAAATTTTTGTTTTCCGCACCGTGTGCATGTGATGTACACACCGGGATTTTCCTACAGTGGTATCAGAGCCACTTGTGTCGTATATAACGAAGAAATCATAACAAGATCGGAGCTGCCTATTGCTTGTGACGATGATGCATGTTGACTGTGTTAATTTCGAATTTAGTAGAGAAATATTGTTTTCGAAATTTTCTTGCTCAGACATGCTCATAAGATGTTGTTGAATATGTCTGTGGAAGACCAGAATTTATCAATGTGATTTGATATAGTTTTGCTAATTTATTCCCTAATGTTCTGGTTGCTGTGTTTGTGCACATTCCTTGAACAGGCTTGCTTATAAATTCGAGAATAAATTATTGAATTTTTTTTTTCAGATTTTCTTTCACCGACATGTCTCTAAGATGTTTATGAATGTCTATGAGGATGGAAAAATGTTTTCCAGGTGATTTACTATTTATTTGAGAATTTATTGTGTGCTGCTGGGAATAACTGTGTTGAGGAACACATATTCTGGCTTTGTTGCTGAGGTTGGATGAGTTTTTGTTGGAAATAAATCCTGAAAAAATTCATGGAGCATGTTGTGAACATGTTGTAACCTCTGTAATTTTCTCAGAATTTATTGAAATTTTTTCAATGAGTTTTTCAAGCAAAAGACAGAGCTTGACAGTTTTGAGAAAGTTGCTAGAGCTGTTTTGTTTGGAATGTTTGATTGTGTATTTCTCAATTCCAATGCCTTGGATCATTTTTAATGTGATTAAAAATATCTTAAATTTATGTTGTATGCTTACCAAAATGATTTTCTTGAAATTGGGTTTCTAAAAATTTTCGGATGTCAAATATGTCACATTAGCGTCTCGTTAGTATATTTCGTTGTCTTGATTGTTTTGACCGTCACAATTTTGTGACCAGTGTTGAAGTAGTCTTGATAAAGTGTAGACTACCTAGAGATACTTAGGGTGATAGTTTGATATTTGCAAAATTATTTAGAAATCTAAGTGAATAGTAGTGTATTCATCAATTTCAAGTTTTTCATGTATAGTATGATTATACATGGTAAGCATGATACAATGAAAGTGTTTCATTGGTGCATCAAAAGTAAAGTATATTATACTTGGTATTGTGAATTGGAGCTGCACGGATTGGGAAATTAGCCGATTAGAAAGCAATTCCACATATATAAGTCGACTTACACATGCATAAGTCGACTTGCTCGTGCACATAAGTCGACTTGCATAATGGTATAAGTCGACTCATGACGCAGCCGAGATCATAAATCGACTTGCACAATGGTATAAGTGGAACAGCATGCATTACTGATAGCATAAGTCGACTTACACAAGTCGACTTACAACATGCTTAGGTGGGATGATGGATGATTATAGGTATAGATTCAATGTGATTGATGAAATGCCCTAAATCATTCCATATAGTCATGGTGACTATAATCCTACAGCTTGGATAAGACCAGAGCTTGAAATCCCTCACACATAATATGAAAACTAACGCCTTCCATTAATATGGGGAGAACCAGAGTTCTTATAGAGTTCGGGTTGTTGGGTAAACCCAAGCTCACTCTATACGGATATGTTCGAACCATGAAAATAAGATTTTTGGATTAATGGGTCGGTTTTCACTAGAAGCGTTGATTTGTTGAGTAAACTCAAGGTTAACGTAGACAGAGGCGAAATTGGGTAGTGTACATCAGATGTACGTGCATCAAGAGTTGATAACCCAATGTGTGTGCATATATCACGAGTTGATAACACTAGTCGATAATTGCACCTGTGATGTAATTGATATGACCGATACCTACCGATTGATCTAAGGTAGCTTGTTGGGTAAACCCAAGGTCATTTTAGTCATGTCGGATATCTATGATGCAATTGGTATGACTGATACCTACCGATTGACCTAAGGTGGCTTGTTGGGTAAACCCAAGGTCATTTTAGTAATATCGGATATCGACCCACTAGGACATTTTGTCATAATGTTTCTTGGATTCGTAATGAGGGTTATGGATTCTTTGAAACTAGTGGGAGCCATATGCATGTCGTGCAAGTCCTTATGATCATGTATGTAATCCTATTCTAACATTCTTTCTCTCTTTCCCTATAGGTTATTGAAGATGACTTCCAGTGTGAATTTGCGCTCACTAATGGATTCTAATAAATTAACTGGACCTAATTTTCTCGATTAGCTGAGAAATCTGAGAATTGTTCTCAGATTTGAGGAACTAGGCTATGTCCTAGATGTTCCACTTCCTGATCCACCTGCTGTTGATGCTTCTGATGAGGATCAGAAAGCTTATCGTAAGCATCTCAAAGACAGTGACATGGCTACCTATATTATGCTCACCTCGATGTCACCAGAGCTGCAGAAGCAACATGATTCTATGGATGCTAATACCATAGTGTTTCATCTTAGGGAGCTTTTTGATGAGCAAGCTCGGTCTGAAAGGTTTGAGACCTCGAGGCTACTCTTCACTACTAAGATGACTCCAGGTTCATCTGCAGTGCAGTATGCACTGAAGATGAATGGGTATATTGAGAGGTTGGCCGTCTTAGGTTTTGTTATGGATTATGAATTAAGTGTTGACTTAATTCTAGTTGGATTGTCTGATAGTTATTCACAGTTTGTGTTAAACTATCGGATGAACCAAATATCCACGACAATCCACGAGTTGATCAATCTGCTTTCGAGGCAATGAGCAAGCTATCAAGAAGGATAGCAAGCAAGTGCTTATGGTGGCCTCTTCTTCTTCTGGTTCAAAGAAAAAGAATCTAAAGAAGAAAAGGTCTAAGAAACCAAAAGGAAGTGCAGCCAAGAAGAAAACCAAAGAAACTGCATCAAAAAGAACTTGCTTCCATTGTGGCAAGATTGGCCACTGGAAGCGAAACTGTAAAGTCTATCTAGAAGAATTGAAGCAGAAGAAGGCATCAGATGCCTCAGCTCCTTCAGGTATGTTTGTCATTGAGGTTAATCTGTTTTCGACCATAACATATGGGTATTAGATACGGTTGTGGCTCTCACATATGCAATGATATCAGGGCCTCGTGGACGATGAGATGTTTCGTGAAGGAGAACTAGACTGCGTGTAGGAAATGGAGCAAGAGTTCTTTGCATTAGCTGTAGGCACTTATTTTTGTCACTCCCGGTGGGCTTGTAATTAAATTAGATGAATGTTATTTTGTACCTGTATTAACAAAGAACATATTGTCTATTTCTTGTTTAAATAGAGCTGGTTTCCATTTGACTTTTAGTAACAATGGTTGTTCTATTAGTTTGAATGGAATACTCTATGGTACTGGTACATTATGCAATGGAATTTACATATTAGATATGTCACATCCAATTATGAATGTCAATGACACGAAAAGACATAAATGAGATAATTTAAAATCAACCTACTTATGGCATTGTCGCCTTGGCCATATAAATGAGAGACGCATAGCTAAGCTCCATGAGAGTGGTAGTTTAGGGTCATTTGATTATGAATCATATGACACATGTGAATCTTGTTTGTTAGGCAAGATTACTAAGTTACCCTTTAAGGGAAAGGGTGAACGAGCGACTGGAGTATTAGACCTAATACATTCAGATGTATGTGGTCCGATGTCCATCCATGCTAGAAGTGATTGTCTTTACTTCATTACCTTTATCGATGATTATTCTCGATATGGATACCTGTATCTGATCAGTTACAAATCTGAAGCATTTGAAAAGTTCAAACAATTCAGAAATGAAGTAGAAAACCAACTTGGGAAAAGTATCAAGACATTACGATCCGATCGTGGTGGGGAATACTTAGACCAACAGTTTTTAGATTATCTCAAAGATAATGAGATTTTATCTCAATGGACTCCACCTTACAAGCCACAGCATAATGGTGTGGCTGAGAGGAGAAATCGAACCTTGTTAGACATGGTACGATCAATGATGGGCTTTGCAAAGTTACCAAAATCCTTTTGGGGGTATGCACTCGAGATAGCTGTTTACTTGTTAAACAGAGTTCCATCAAAGACAGTTGATGTTACTCCATATGAGATGTGGACTAACAAAAGACCTTATCTTACTTATTTGAAAGTTTGGGGTTGTCCTGCTTATGTGAAGCGGATACAGTCAGATAAACTTGATGCAAAGTCTGACAAGTGTTTGTTCGTAGGATATCCTAAAGAAACAATGTGATATCAATTCTACCTTGCTGAGTAACAAAAGGTGTTTGTTTCGAAGCATGCTATCTTTTAGAGAAAGAGTTTACATTACAAGAAGGCGGTGGGAGCAAAATTGAACTTGAAGAAGTTCAACATGCTCGAATGCACTTAGATCATTGCGAACTCGAAACTATGACTCATACAGATGAAGTAACAGTTCAACCTTCTACTACACACGAAATTCGTAGGTCACGTAGGATACACTCTGTTCCTGAGAGATATGGATTTCTCGTGAATGAACAGAATGACGTATTGCTCATAGAAGATGATGAGCCTACCACCTATGAAGAGGTTCTGAAGAGTTCAGAGTCTGAAAAATGGCTTTATGCCATGAAGGCTGAAATGGATTCCATGTATGAAAACCAAGTATGGACTTTGGTTGAGGTACCCGAAGGAATAAAACCCATAGGGTGTAAATGGGTTTTCAAAAAGAAAACCGACATGGATGGTAATGTGATTACCTATAAAACAAGGCTTGTGGCTAAAGGTTTTCTTCAAAGACAAGGAGTTGACTACGACGAGACCTTCAGTCCAGTAGCAATGCTTAAATCCATTAGGATACTCCTAGCCATTGCCACTCATTATGATTATGAGATATGGCAAATGGATGTGAAGACAACTTTCCTAAATGGAAATCTAGCTGAGGATGTGTATATGACACAACCTGAGGGCTTCATCTCCTATGATGGCGAAAAGGTATGCAAACTTCAGAAAACCATCTATGGATTGAAGCAAGCATCCAGGAGTTGGAATATCCGTTTTGATGAGGTAATTAAAGAGTTTGGTTTCTCATAAAATCCGGATGAACACTGTGTGTATAAGAAGGTTAGTGGGACTGCAATCGTATTCCTTGCGCTATATGTAGATGACATATTATTACTAGAAAACGATGTCTCTATGCTACAATCTGTGAAGATTTGGTTGTCCAAACAATTTGCCATGAAAGACCTTGGTGAAGCAACTTATATACTTGGGATAAAGATTTATAGAGATATATCAAAAAGGTTGCTTGGTCTTTCACAATCAACGTACATAGACAAGATGCTGAAGAGGTTTACCATGGAGCAATCCAAGAGAGGGTATCTTCCCATCACTCATGGGATAACACTCTCGAAATCTATGTGTCCTAAGACACAAGATGAGAGGATGCGCATGAATATGATCCTGTATGCATCTGCAGTAGGATCTATCATGTATGCTATGCTATGTACGAGACCCGATGTATCATATGCTCTAAGTGTTACGAGCAGATACCAATCGGATCCTTGTGAAGGTCACTGGGTGGCTATCAAGAATATCCTCAAGTACTTGCGAAGGACTAAGGATGTTTTCTTGATATATGGAGATGGAGATCTCAAAGTGAGCGGGTATACAGATGTCAGTTTTCAATCTGATAAGGATGATTCCAAATCCCAATCAGGTTATATATTCACACTGAACGGCGGGGCGGTCAGTTGGAAGAGTTCTAAACAAGAGACAAATGCCGATTCAACAATCGAGGCAGAGTACATTGCCGCTTCAGACGCAGCAAAGGAAGCAGTTTGGATCAAAAAGTTCATTACTGAACTTGGTGTGGTTCCTAGCTATGATGGGCCCATACAGTTGTATTGTGACAACAATGGGGCTATTGCGCAGGTGAAGGAACCGAGGTCTCATCAACGATCCAAACACGTACTCCGCATATATCATTTGATCAGGGAGATCATTGGACGAGGTGATGTCCAGATAGAGAGAATTCCCACCGAGCAAAATATTGCTGATCCGTTGACAAAGCCATTATCACAGAAGAGTTTTGATTCTCATGTACTTGCCTATGGTATTAGATATCAAGGCGATTGGCTTTAGGTCAAGTGAGAGATTGTTAGAGTAGTGCCCTAAAGGCAATCGCCTTTAGCGCGTTTTGTACAAAGTTGTGTACATACTTTATGAATAAATAAAGAAAGGCATATTTCATTAATTTGTTGTTCATTATTTATGAATAGATATTGATCTATAAGCAAATTAATGAAGTCCATGATATATGACATAGCATGAAAGAAATTATGATGTGATCATACTACTGAGATTCCTATCATGTGCAATTATGCCAGTATCTAAATTATCCCTAGTCATAGGATTTACGGCTGGACATCGGTAATCCGAGAGACTAGACATGTCAAGCTCCTTGATTTGATCAAGCGGTGGACCTCGTAAGCTGTAAATATGAGATATTTAGGGTTGAGATGTGAATGCTTACTAGAGGTAGTAAGTACATTGGATGACTGCTATGAGATCATCACATGGATGTCCTATTCTAATGTCGTTGATAATCTCATCATAGCAATGGTGCAAATATCCTTAGACTTGAGGTACTCGAGGATATCTTGATATCTTGATTACGTGCTTTGACTCCATTCCTTGTTGCCTTACAGAGGTCGCTCATAGGGTGGTGATTGGGTGCACTTGAGGTATTCAAGGTAATTGAGTAGCCAATAGAGGATTCACCACTTATGTGATAGCAGAAGATGATACCCATGGCCTCTTGTCAGGGTCATTACTTGAAAAGCTCTGGCCGGAGTACGTATGTCATGAAGAGTGTCTTCAGTGACATATAAAGTAATGAGTTCCAGGACGAGAACTAATATCACTTGGACTAGATTTGACTTAGTCAGTCTAGTAAGAGTTGATACTTTGCCCATACTTATAACCAAGTGGGGTATAGCATGGTGAAAGGACGAATTGCACAGTAATTGTCTATGGAAAGGTTCGTGATATGGTTCATGATGAATATATGTTCATTCGTCAAACCAATTACTTTCCGGTCAATTGGGGGTCATGATGTGTTGCTAGATACAGCTCGTGACTTGCTCAGATTAAGTGTTAATCTAAGTGGCCAACATAACCGAGAACCTAATGGGTCACACGCATAAGAGTTATTCGGAGAATTCGTAAAATAATTTTGGATAGAGATCCAATATATAGAGAGCAATAGGATTAAATGGATCCCGATGAGATCGAGATATGTCCCGATGAGATCACGACATCGATATTGCTGAAAAAGGTTTCCGGTGGTTTTTCCATACCAGGACCGGTAAAGTTGGTAGACCGACTCGATGTGGATTGGACCACTTCAGCATTTATATATATATATATATCTTATTAATTAATTAAGTAATTAATATATATATATATATTTTCTACGTGGAAGAAGGAGAGGAGAAGGCTTGTTTTTATTATATATATATATATATATATATAAAGGGCAACGTGGAAAGGAGAGGAAACTTCTTCTTTAGCCTTGTCACCACTTTGCATTTAATGTGTCTTTAATCGTTAAAGAGAAAAATGACAAAGGGTGAGATAGAGGCTAATGGTCGTTGGTTGAAGATAAAAAGGGTTTTTAGAAATCAAGCTTGTTCTTCAAGCTCACGATCATCTTCAAGCTCCAAGTTTCTCCAAGCTTCTTCATCGTTTCTCCATAGCTCTCCAAGAACAAAGGTAAGATCTAGCAGTCTTTACTTTGTTCTAGCTATTCCCGGGTCAAAGGGTTTGCCCCGGTTAAGTTCTCCGATCTCTGCTTGGATACCGTTAGAGACGGTCTCCTTTGGTCGTTATGGTTTGACTTTGATATATAGACACATGGATCTTGGCTTTCGGGAAGGTCCCGGAATAAAAATTTTTGTTTTCCGCACCGTGTGCATGTGATGTATACACCGGGATTTTCCTACAGATGCAGCTGTACTGAACATGGAAGATTGCGAATAGCATGTGTACGCATATGAACCTATGCCGAATATCCTGCCACGACGGTCCCTACCACCTACCGCTTCAAGATACGTCTGAGTCTCATCTACAAGTTCTTCCTCCTAAGACTGTCAATGAAGAGTTTGTTGTAATTGTTCTTATAAGGAAGCAATGTTTACATTATAAGGAAGGGATCATTATTAAGACATTGAAAACTGGATTAAGTTGACATACATTTGGTTCTCTACATCGGTTGTTGATGAAAGTGACTCCGTCATGCTTCTTTGTATGAGTGTGCAAAAACAATTGAACTGGTGTAGGCTTGATGCCCAATGACTTTTCCTACATAAAAAACCTAAACTGTTACATGTGAACTACTATTCAAAAAAAATTCGGCAGAGTTTCCTCTATTTGTATGATATTTGCCCCATATTGAACAAAGAAAATAACTCACCACAGCCAGTAATAGCACCAGACATTTATACTATTATCATTATCTATAATACAACAAAACAAAATAGTTACAAAATAAGTGTAAAGTTGAGATACTTACAAGTCTATCTGCATGCTCCTGGTGCCTTATGGATCCTTCCGTATGTATGGGAAGACTCTCTCTACTCGGACCTCCACGTTTGTTGGCCGAGTTACGCCCTAAGATGGACATAGCCGCAGGTGATGCCCAATACTCCAGCCAACGACTCCAAATTGCCTCTGAAATATAACAGGGTCGTGGACCAGCCTTGTGTAATGCGTTAGTGAAGTTGCGATAACGTGTATGAGCTTGCTTCTCCCATATTTTATATATGCTCGCGTCCCAACAAGACTCACAGAAGAATTCTTTCTAAATGAAGAAGAAAAAAAAGATTATTATATATAATGTTATACTATTTATATAATTAGACTATATAAATCAATATAAAGTGAAAATAAATATTTATTGTACCTCGAACTCCTGAAAGTAAAATTGTTTTGTAGCCTCAGATATATTCTTCTACGCATAACCCTCAGGATCAATCCTTTCCTTAAATGTGGAAGTCATATTTCTGGAACTCATTCCAGACGGAACCAGCCTAAAATAAAGAGTAATTGGAGTCTAGAAAAGAATTGAAAACCTAAGGCTTATATTAAGCAAATAAAGATTTATGTGATTTGACTTACTGATCATTGATAATTGTGATATACTTCCTCCCATCATCTCCGACTGATCCAGGCTGGCAGACGTCTCCATCCACCAAAGAGGTATTGGATGATATATGAGTTGGTGAAGGGGATGGTGTAGCTTGAGGAGCAGGAGGTGATGGCTCATCTGAAGGAGTCGGGTGTGTAGGAGGAGTAAGTGAGTCAGTGCGAGTAGTAGACTGTGACGATCCACCTTCACAATAAGCTCCTCCAAACATCCGTCTAAACCGTAGTCCCATAACCTCGCGCTATCTCTTTGGTCCCATATTGTTACCTGAAATACATTTTTTATCAAATTCTCTACATATATAAAAATTTGAATGCAATATTACACAATATATATATATATTACACAATATATATATATATATATATATATATATATATATATATATATATATATATTACACAATATATGTATATATATATGTACATATATGTATATATTATGTGCCAAAGGAAACAAGGCAATGGAATTGAATGTCAACAAGTTGTTAACAACAACAAATCAACATCAACAATCAAATAATTATGCATTGTATTACAAATTCATACGTATACATCCTGAAATCAACTTTTAAGCTTAGTCTGATAATGTATTGCATGATATAATTATTATGTTTGATTCCATGTGACATAGGAATCTGTAAAAGTAAATGAGTCCCCGATGTCTGGATTCCCTAGAAGGGTCCTGAAACGTTCAAACAAAGCTTTGGAAACAGTTAGACTTCTTCCATATGGTGTAAGGTTTGGAACACCTTCATTCAATAACGTTTCAGCTATATCTATACTTCCATAGGAAACAGTGAATGAGTCACCGCTCGTCGTATGGAAGAGGAATTCTTCCGATGAACTACGAGGAGGGGGAACAAATTTACCTAATACACTTGTTTCCTTTTCTTAAAATAATATAATTTCTTGGTGTTCAAAGAAACAACCGATAGTCATACTCTCTACATGTGAATTCAAATATGTTACAATTACTTCTTATTCTTGTCATGCTTTGTAGTCAAGAATTTCATTAAAAGAGTTTCACTTATAGCAAATAGAAATAATAAATATCATGATTGACGGTAAATCAACTCAAAATTTGGCAAAGAATTGAATATTTTATAAAAAGAGCAAGTGTATAAACAAACAATTTCTTGTTATTCACGAATGCATTTGTAAGTAAAAACTTTTTTTTATACAAGGCCTCTAATTACATTATCTTTCTCCTTTGCTCCATTACCAACTTTGTTAATCCCAATTTCACCATGCCATCCTTTTATGCTAATATGAATGTAAACAAGAAAAAAAAACTTTTAAGGCAAATATTTCCCAAAGTCAATTAGATGGTTCAACATGACACCTTCTAAAATATTTGTTATTATTTAACTAATGTTAGTAGAAATCAATTTTAAATTAGGGATATCATATTAATGGAAGTGATGAAAAGCTAATCTTGCTTCCTAATTCATTATGTATTAATTACTAGACAATGCATGGAATAACTGTCCCAAAGTGTTTTAGAGAGACAACTCCTAAGATATAGTCATTAGCATTCCATCGAACACCTTGAGGGCAAAAACTTCTCAACCCTATCTACACACAAATGGTATAATTCTTCCCATTATTTGCATGCAAAACACTAACACAAGACCAATCAAACTTAAAAAAACAAACATATGCCATTAAATCGCTCCAAACAACATGCAAAATTTACATGACCCACGGCTTACCTTCGACACTGGCAGAGGAGACACGACAAAGGGTTGTTGTCGCCGGAGTAGAGGGAAAGGAAGGGAGGCTGGAGACGCAGTAATTAGTCAGAGGGTAACGGAGGAGGGAAAACGCCGGAGGAGAGGAGAGAACGACAGAGGAGAGTCGGGCGCGAGGAGAAAAGAGAGGATGGAGGAGGTCAATTTTAATTGAATTTTGCGACGGAATAATTTCGTCGCTATAGTTAAAAAAGTCGTCGTTAATAATCTTAATAATAATAATACTCATAATAATAATAATAATAATGATAATGATGATGTAGTATTCATAATAATAATAATAACCAATATATAAATTCTTAATTATAACACATCAGAATAATTTTATTTACCATGAAAATAATAATAATAATAATAATAATAATAATAATAATAATAATAATAATAAGTAATAATAATAATAATCATCATAATAATAAATATAATCCGAACAAATTTACATAATGATAATAATAAAATTATGATAATAATAATATTAATTACGATAATAATAATTATCATAATAAGAATAATTTAAATAATATTAATAATAATATAGGTCATAGTAATAATATTCGTCATTATAATAATATAAATAATATAAATTATGACATAGATCATAGTAATAATAATCATAATTATTATTACACAAATAATAATCAACAAAATTTCACATTTGATTATTAATTTTACATTTAGTTTTAAATATTAATTACTTAATTATTATTATTGTTATTGTAAGTATTATTATTATGATTATAAATATTATACATAATTAATTATCATCTTCTTCTCCTCCTCCTCCTCCTCATTATTATTATTATTATTATTATTATTATTATTATTATTATTATTATTATTATTATTATTATTATTATTATTATTATTATTATTATTATTATTATTATTATTATTATTATTATTATTATTATTATTATTATTATTATTATTATTATTATTATTATTATTATTATTATTATTATTATTATTATTATTATTATTATTATTATTATTATTATTATTATTATTATTATTATTATTATTATTATTATTATTATTATTATTATTATTATTATTATTATTATTATTATTATCATTATTATCATTATTATTATCATTATTATTATCATTATTATTATCATTATTATTATTATTATTATTATTATTATTATTATTATTATTATTATTATTATTATTATTATTATTATTATTATTATCATTATTATTATTATTATTATTATTATCATTATTATTATTATTATTATTATTATTATTATTATTATTATTATCATTATCATCATCATCATCATCATTATCATCATCATCATCAATAAATATTATATAAAATATTAAAATAAATTTAAATAAAAATAATTTATTAGTAATAAAAATAATTTATTTTTAAGTTTTATTTAATTAAAAATTATTATTAGCAATAAAATATTTATTATTATTTTATAAACTTTGAAAAACAAGGGGGAAGGAGAGGTAGGATGCTCACGATCGCGAGCATGGCCATTTGTGGTCAGGCTCGCGAGGGCGAGCGCTCGCCCTGACAAGCTTGGCTATTTTACCGACCGAAAATATATTCGGTCGCAATTTACAGACGGAATTCTATGCATCGGTATATTTCTGTCGCAACAATTTTTCGCGAATATTTCCCTCCAAATTTGGTAACGAAAATATTTTCCTTCGCAAGTTTCGTGTACCATACCGACGGTATCGAAATTTTCGTCGCAATTTACATACGAAAACATTTCGTCAATATATTTCCATCACTATTTCACAATTTTCTTGTAGTGAATGTATTTTCACCATTTGTATAAGTGATCCCTTCAGATTGGTATACACTTCATGTGGTTTGTGTGTAAGAGCTAAATTGAGTTATGAAATATAATTGTTGCATTCGTCATAGCATACATTACCCAATTTTGTATAAATGTTAACTTGTGCGCCTAATATCTCATTGAGTGTTACCTTTATCTCACTAGCTTTAATGGCTTTCAAACTACTTGACCTAAATACATCTCAACTTACAGACCCATATTACAACCTTTAAAAGTCATTTGATCCATGATTTTGCATGGGAGCATTAGTGGTGGAGAAATGAAATGAGATGCAAAGTTATGGATTATCTTGATTGTGAATGGTATTTGAGTGTACCCATAAACATATCTTGTTTAAACACATTTTTCAATTCTACCATTAGATTGCTCAGTTTCCAAAGATGATGAATGTTGATTGATCATGAGTAAAAAAGCTTGGAGTGTTAAGTTTTTACTATGATTTTTAAAAAGTCATTCATCTTTGCTTATGTTTGTGTATTTTTGGAACATATGGAAATTGAGTTAATGTTTTGGGTCTATGAGCTTAATATTGATGTTTTGCCTGAGGATAGCTAAAAACTATGTGTGGGGGAAATTTACATGTGCTTAATTGATTGTATAATTATTCCGTAATACTTAACGACTAATGACATAAAATTTCTTAAGATATCACTTTGACTCATATATGATTTAGGTACAATTCGGAAGCAAAGAAGTTAAAGTGAGTCGAAAGCACAATATTTGTCTTCATGGAGCAAGGAGAAGAAAATTAAAAGACAAGAAGAAGAAAAGAAAAATGAAAACAAAATGAAGAAGAACCAAGGTTGCTCATGGCCAAAATCTAAAAACAATGCAAAGAATGTGAGCTGCATAGATTTTGCATGCTAATTATCTTAACATGAAATTAACATCTTGCATGGTTGTAACATCCTATCTCTAATGGGAAGGATATTTTGGTAAATTGGGACGGGCTAGGAATATTGAATTATATCTCGGCATGCACATACAGCATATAGCCTCTATGATTGATGGTTTGTTGCACTTGCACATAGTATACATGCATTCATGACATTTTCTGACTTAGGTTTCAAATTGAGATCTTTTGTGAAATTTATGGGATAATTGTACTTGGAAAATTATATGGAGTGCGCCATTGATTGTTTTACATTTTTAGGGAATTATGAGAATTTTTCTGGAATTGTCCGGAGAAAATTCCCGGACCAGCAAAATCGTCGGTAAATGGCCTAAATGTGTTTTTGTTGTGAAAAATGTGGTTTTTGTGTTTGAACAATTATTGGGAGTGGACTGTCATATGTTTTACAATTTTGAGAAATTTAGGTAATTTTCAAAAAAAATGATTCGGGGAAATTCCCGGACTGGAAAAATATCGCCATATGACGAACCGGTTGATTTTTTTACTGTTATTTGGTATTAAACCATTGCATATTTTGGTGGGACCCAAATGTGGACCCTTAAAACTTTTAAGCACCGAAAATTGGGTTGATAAGTGTTGATAAGTTGGATTTTATTAAAGTAATGTAGTTGCTTCCTTGACTTTTCTTTTAAAACTTGGACTAATCCTAAATTGCCACCTATCCACACCAATTAAGGCCTTCTTATCCTCTCTCTCGGTTGTTACCTACATAAAGAAGGAGAAATCAATTTGTTTGCTTTACTTGCTCTCCATCCACGAAACTCATTCCATTTTACTCTCACTATCGATTTTCTTCTTCCTCCTCAAACCTCCCTCCAAACCTTAAGAGCTCCTTCATGAAGTCAAGTTATTTTCTTGCCATGGAGACTTGCCCTTGCTTGGTACTAGAAGAAGTTGTTAGAGAGGGTAGGAAGCAAAGATTTGAAAGGAAGTGAAGATTGGAAGCTTAAGTTAGGTAAGGTTTTAAGTTAGTTTTAATTAAGCTTTAATTATGTAGTATTGAATTTGGATTGAACTTGCATATAACTTAAGAAGTTTAATGCTGTCAAGTTGAGATAGTATTTCCTAGTGAATGTATGCATGACCTAGGGACTGATTTCTTGTCCATTTGGTATGCTTAGTGAAGTAGAATTGGACTTGGCATGATAGGAAGTGAATGGAGAAGTAAAGCTGGAAAATTTGTTTTTGACCTACTGCACTGTTTTGAGCATAACTCATTGTGTGGTTATGCAAATGAGGTGAGGTTTGTGGCCACTTAAACTTTGGGATGTTGGCTACATTTTTGTGTGAAATAGGTGTTGTCTAATTTTAACTTTAAGGTGTTGCAATATGGCTTGGAAAGTTACTGTTCTTAACTGGAATAAACAGTATCCGAAATCATACCCTAGAGTTTTGTTATATTTTTCTAAATTAATTGAGATGGAATTAGGGAAAATGGTCTTCATTAGAGTTGAAGCCTACATTATTAGCTTTCCATTTCCACTGATCTTGCTTATTTTCGAGTTGTATATTGGGAGATATGAACTGATTTCTATTGATTGGTTTTATGCTTTTTGGAGAAACCTAGTCAAAGTGTTGATTTTGTGAGCTTTCTGTTTGGGAGCAATTTTAATAATTTATGTAAACTGAATTAGTGTGAGTGATCTTCTGAAAAGTTGTAGAAGAAGAGATCACCTTGAAAATGATATATGGTGTGTAATTTTTAGAGGTCAGAGTTGGGAGTTATGATTTTGTAAAAACTGACCCTGCATTAGGTTGTGAATTGCTGATAATGGCAGTAACTTCCATAACAGTTTTGACATTGTTAGAAATCGAATTGGAAATTGAGTTCTTCATGAAAATTGAAGTTTGAGATCTTATCTTTTCAGGAATATAAGATTGTGATTTTTGTGACATTTGTGCTAAGTGAATTACTGTTTGGAAAATTACTGTCCAGATTGGTTGATTTCAGTAGACTGATTCTTTGTTGAATTGTTTGACCTAGTTAGTTATGGAATTTGATTTTGGGTTGTTCATCAAAGTTGTAGGTGACATTGTGAAATTATTGAGCATATTTATGTGGTAATTTCTGGCTGAAGGATCTGAGAGTTATGGAATTTACAATGTACTGTCTGTTTTAATGCGATTTGAGTAGGCAGTAGCTTTGAAGGGATTTTTGACACCCTTAGGGGTGAAATTGATTTTTATGGTCTTCTTGAGAATTGTAGAGGGTTTCATGATCTTTCCAATGAGATATAGTTGGTAATTTTCTGAATTGTGTGCAATGAGTTATTGGTGTTGAAAGTTGGCTTGAAATCAGGAAAATAGAGAAGGGAATAAGGGTTATATATATATAGATATTAATTGTTTAATGTGAATTTTGGTTTCTTTTGTCAATTTCCTCTCCGTCCGACGTCCGATTGACCTGATTCTTGAGGCATCGGATTTGTAAGATATTGAATTTCATTTTATCAGAAATTGAAAATTTTTAGACGGGAAATTGACGTGGGTCCGAGTAATTGGTCTGTGATCACTGTTTTATTTATTTTTGGACCAATCGAGGTCCGAATTGAGTGCTGTCAGTGGCTATAGATTTCTAATTTTGAGACGGATTTTTTTTATGATTGAAATTTGGATTTAGGGCCGGAAATCTCATGAACATGCATTATACACTTACATGTGCATTATTACTAGTTCGGATTGGATAATTAGTGATCGGATTCCTCTATGCTTGTTATAGAGGCACAGTTGGAGCGTCGACCTACCGACGTTGCAGAGACTTCCTGGCAATAGCTCGGAAGTAATAGGTGAGTAACCTAGTTGGTTCCTCAATCTATATGTGATGAAAATGATGTGGTTATGCCATGTGGAGATAATGGAGGGATTATGTATGCTTGTTTTTGATTGATTTCGGACCATGGGTGTCTGAAGTATTGGAAACTTGTTATCGAAGTGCTACTTGTGTGTAACTGTTTGTGAATGTTTGCATTGGAGATCTTGGACGAAAGGTCCGAGGAAATGGGAAATTGATATTGAAGTGTTAGTTGTCTGTTTTGATACATGGGATGTGACTATCAATGTGATATGGTAGGAAGCAATAAATTGGAAATGTATATGATTGAAATACCGGACCGAAAGTCCGAAGATATGGAAAATAACATTGACTTGTAAATGGAAATTGGAACATGTGCATTGCATGCATGAAAGTATGATCAGATAAAGGCAGTTGTGACCGGAGCAGCCACCGTATCAGGGCATATCATGCCCAACGTATATGAGAGCTTTCAGCTCAACGCACAGGACCTCAGGTCCAACGTATTCAGAGCCTCAGGCTCAATGTATTAGGGCTTTAAGCCCAACGAAATTTCAGAGCCACTGGCTCACCGTTATTGAGCTCAGGCGCACGGTCACAACAACGTAATGAAAATGAAAAGGGTCTCATGTGCATTACATATATGGTATGATTAAATGTGGACTGTATGAAAGGCGATACGCCTTACATTTGTGAATTGTGATTGTATGTGATAATTGGTAAAGTGTGTATATATGCATGAATTGAGTGAACCATCGATGATGGTTTCTCACTGAGTTCGCAAACTCACCCAACATTGCAAATATTTTTCAGGGATCGCAGATTATCCCGTTGGGCACGGGAGTATGAGTACTGATTGCAAGTCAGAGTTAAGGTCGGAATCAGTTCACATCTGCATTTGTGTCTTTTAAATTTTATGTAAATTTGTATTTCCGCAAGATTCGTACTGGTATTGCGGAGTGCCCCGATTGATTAATGTTGTATTATAATTTGATTCCTGAAATAATGTTTTGATTGAAAATGATTTCGTATTAGAACGGGCCCAAATTATTTACTGATATTTGCGCACTCGATGGGTTTTAAAAAAAAATCTATATCTATATATTACCAAGTTTTAAACTGTATTGACTGCTCTAACATACCACCCTCACGGGTCGCGGGCTCGGATATCACCGTCGATGTCGGGTTCGGGTCTCGTGGGAGTGGGATGCTACAATGGTCATAAAAGAAATTAATTTAATTAATGGAAAAGGAGCAAAACATGCAAGCATGCCAAAACAACACCAGCGGCAAGGATAAAACACCAAGATGTATGGACAAGCAGGTTGGAAGTAAGGAGGACAACACGACAATCCAAGAGGCAGTTGGAAAAGAAGCAAAATCAGCAACATTCCGAGTAGAAAACACTAAAGTAGATAGATAGCCAAGGAGAAAAACAACATAGTAGCGTTGGGAGCATGAAGCACCAAACAAAACACAGCATGTCAACACTGGGAAGCAAGAAGCAAGACATTGTCATTGCGTAGGAGCCAAACATGCATAGTGGCAAAAGAATAAAAACATAAACAACAAGGATGGTTTTGTTGTTTTCTAGATGTGTGGATTTTAAGAGGATAATAGTAGCAGACAGAATAGAGGCAGAAGGGATTCTTCAAATAGACGGATGGAAATGGGGGATGAAGCAATTTTTGCTAGATCCATGGAGTGATAGCTTCCCAACGCTAGTTTGGAGGTGACATAGACATCGATGACCTGGGTTAAGTGTATTTCTCTTTGTTTTTGTTATTTCTTTCTCTCTTTAAAAATTATTTATGTTATCCGATGTGTTTAGATTTGGGTATTGTGAAAAGATGATTTTAATGCATTCATTGGATATTTTATTTATAAACAAATTGTTAGAATTTTGATATAATCCGTAGTTGCTATGTTGAAATTCATGTGTAGCGACTAACGATTCACATTCAATAGGGATAACATAACCTAGGTTCAATGACACATCGTATGGTTGTTTCCTAGATTAATTGGTTTTTTTAATTCGTAATGCTACTACCTAATTAAATCTAAAGATCGTATTTTAGATTATTCGGTGGTTAGATTTAATTAACGATGATATCTTTATTAAACAATACCTAAGGGAAATCTCAAGTTAATTATTAACCCACCATTAATGTTTTCTAGGAGAAGTTCGAAAACAAGAAATCATTCAAAAAAATTTAATTAAAGTATAGGCTGAGATTGAACCAAAGAACTAAGTCCCAACCAAATTCTCCACTTTTATCATTTTTTGCATGTTTTCTTTAAATTATTTTTTAAGTTATTTTAGCTTTGTTTTATTTTCTTATTCTAAAATAAACATTCCCCCTCCCCCCCCCCCACGTGCTGCGCGCACGGGAAAACATAAGCACTGATTAACACTCTCTATGGGATCGACCTAGACTCACTAATGCTACAGTAGTAGGTCTAGTTTATTTTGACTAATGTTACGACGCAATATCAATTTTGGTGTCATTATTGGGGAGTGCAATGTTTTAGTTTTCCTTAATTTTAATTGGTTTTTTGTACATACTTGTTTGTAATTAGTTTTTTGTTATTTCTTGATCTTTTCACATTTTGTTTCGTGTTTGTCAATTATATAAAAAAATTAGAGATGGATGGAAGTAATTTCTTTTATAACTCATATCGCCAATCTTATAACCAATTTTAGACTGATCAACCTAACTTTAGTTGTGGATGGGATGATCATCAGAATTACTTCTTTGATAGTTTACAAGATGCATAACAATTCTCATACAGACTAGAAGTTTCTTATTACAACTCAGTAGCACCTTTGGATTACTATATCAAGACCTATAACACTTCCTATCTTCAATTTCAACAAGGTATACAGCAACTTCAGGAGAGCATATAGCAATTTCTACTTAATACCCTACAATTACAACAAAATGGATACTAATTTTGACATGATGCAAGGTCTAGCATTCAAGATGTGGAGAGCCAACAAGATTCAGGTACATCTTTAGAAGAATTGATAAATATTATGAATGCTAATACTTTACAACTTCAACAGTGTGTATAGTAGTAGCTTAAGGAGTATATGATGCAATTCTAGTAGGAAATGAGGCATATAACGTCTAGTCTCCAGAACGTGGGAAATCAAATGGGTGAGATAGGAGTGAGGATCGACTACGTAGAGCTACAAAGCAAAGTGCAGAAGCCATATCAACTTGAGGAATACCTAAGGGATGTTAGTGTGGAAAGCTTACGTAGTGATTAGGAGCTTGGGAATCTCAAATAGACTACTCAAGGAATTGATTATATGGAAGAAGTAGAGAAGGAGTCAAAATAGAAAAGGGCACATCCTTTAGCTCGAAGGTAAATACGAAGTTCCAATTTGTTGTTAAGAATGACTTTTTACTTTTACCTAGCAGGTTAAAGAAATTGAACAAAGAAGAAAAAAGAAATTTGCGGTCTTTCCTGATAACTTAGACTCAGTGGAGTTTAAGATTTTGAAAACAGGTCATATGCTAAATATGTCAGATTATTAACCAAGACCCTATCCTGAACAACCTCACGTGGAAGTGGCTCAAACTGTACTACCTGAATACCATAATTTTGTCATGTGAGGAGAAAAATGGAGTTGAGCCACCAACACTAAACAAAGACATTTCTTGGGAGGCAACCTCAGGGAAGTAAAATTATTTTCCTTTACTTTCACATTTCATGATATATTCGTGTGTGTTTTATTGTTGGTTTATTTCTTGTTTGTTTTAAATTTCAATCGAAATGAGAGAAGAATAAAAAAAACAAGCAAATGTTTGCTTGTTTTCCATGGCTTCTAGAATTATATAGTAATGAGTAGAAAATTGTAACATCCCATCACTGACGGGGAGGTTAGACTAGTAATTCGGAGTGGTTAATGAGTGCTTAGAAGCGCCTTTACATGTTCATGCCTAATATAGCATACACATACACGTGAATAGTAAATTTTGTACATGAAAATGACTGTAAATGTATTCATGACATTTCCCGGTATAATTGCTAATAAATGTGATTGTTACTGAAAAATGTGATTTGTGTGTATGAAAAATTGAGTTGGAGAGGGTCATTGTGGTTTTCGAATTTTTAGAGAATTTTAGATTTTTTTTTGCTTGATGAACAGATAGTAAAGGATAAAAGACGTGTAAACTTTTGATTATGATGGAATGAAATGAGGGAAAAGTTGATTTAAAAAATATTGTGATTTTCTATTGATGCTTTATAAGTGAATAATGATATGATGCCATGTGAAGTGAATGTAGTGATCGAACGTAGCTCGCCCTTATCGTAGGATATGTACCGAAATGACCTCCGAGAGTCCCGGTGTGTACCCTGCGTTAAGGGGGTTCTACAAGAATGACTATAGAATTTCATGGAAACTTAAGCATGTACTTTTTCTTTTGTGATTCGTCGGTGTGTATTATCTTTAGAAGAGCACTGAATAGTAGTAGACAAATCCAGTGAGATTTTAAGCCTTATTAGATTGACACATTTATATCAGTCTTATTGTCTTTTAATAATGTGTGACCTTCATGACATATACATTCTTATTTTTCTTTGATTTTCTATTCAAGACAATGTTTTTATCACATGCATTAATATGGAGATGAATAGGCATTTTCGTTTCATAAGCTATATTAGCCAAATAGCGTACCTATTATATGATTTTCCTTTTTGATAAAATATTCATTTTGCCTACAATAGTTATGTTCATTCTATTACTTCCTTTTCATATTTTGAAGTTGTATATGGCTTTAATCCTATAACTCCTTTGGATATTTTACCTTTGCCTATCGGTGAACATGCTAATCTTGATGGGAAGAAAAAGGCAAATTTTGTAAAGGATTTACACCCCAAGTTTTGGGCTAACTTTGAGAGGAAAAATGAAAAAACGCAAGACAATCTAATACGGGGCGTATAAAAGTTATTTTTGAACCTAGAGATTGGATGTATGTGCATATAAGGAAGGAACAATTTCCTACACGAAAGAAGCCCAAATTGTAGCCTAGAGGAGATGGACCTTTTCAAGTCTTAGAGAGGATCAATGACAACACCTACAAGCTCAATATATCGAGAAATTATGGTAATGTCAGTGCTACTTTTTAATATTCCTGATTTATCTTTGTTTGATATAGATGATTTGAGGAAGAATCCTTTAAAGGAGGGGTGGAATCATGGGGATTAAGATACTGAACAAATGGCTCCAGATGATGCTAGTAAATTTTCCCAAGACCCACTGCAAGGAGTTGGTGATTCAATGACTAAAGCAAGAATAAAAAAAATGAAAGAAGCTTACAAGGACTAATCAAGGAGATGCAAGAAAAGGAGGTTGTTATTGAAAGTCCTAAGGCATTACTAAGATTAATTACATATCTTCATGTACAAGATGTTATACAAAACTTAGTACATGCTAAATAAAGATTGAAATCCAAGATACAATGTTGATCATCATATATAGGTTTGAAGGAAGCCCAATTTGCATAATTAAGATGCAATCAGCGCGTGGGCTAGTTTTGTTGATTTAATTAAGCCCAAATTTACCTTTTGTGTGAATAAGGCCTTATTAAGACTTGTTCCTTAATAATTTCGTCCATATCTAGATAAATCAAATTATTTCCTTAATTTGGGAGATATCCACATTCAAGATTAATTTGTATCCTAAAATTAAGGATTCCCTTTCTTATTTAGGACTTTCCTACTTAGGTATAAACTAGGAATAGGTAAGAAAACCCTTTCCTTATAATATTAAGATATTATGATGGATACTTAAAAGGCCATCTGATGTATTACGAGATCATCATCATTATCATTAAAAATTGAGGTGTTTTCTAATAAGCTTGACTTGTTCTTTTTGTGTTCTTGGCAGAATACAAATATGACTTATCAAGGGAGTGATTAACCTTTGTGGCATCTTAAGATTGGAGTTTTAAGGACTTAGCTTCCTTAAGGTTCTAATCTAATCATTCAACGTTTGTTCTAAAATTCTGGGCATGCATAACTAATTGATCAAGAGTTCCTAGGGCAGGTCACAAAATGGGTTCGTATCACTAGCCTTCTACTTAAGAATAGAGTTATGCAAATGTATGGGGTTTTGATATTCCTCAATTCTTAGGAGTTCAGTATCACTCATCTGAGCATTATGAGGATAGTGATAACATTCATCTTACGCTACTTTAAATTTTGTTTTGCTTTCTTTAACTTACAGGATGTTGCCACTAGTAAAACTTTTGAGAGTAAATTTCACTTTTTTTCAACTTCTACATCAATTGGAATGATTTGTACCCTTCAATATTCTGGTTCTAGCAAGTACTAACCAATTCAAGGAAGCCAACCTACTTAGTGATCCATTATAGAACCTAAAAGAAGCACAAACAAATGTAGTCATATTTTGAATGAGAATCTATGAATGTTCAAATAAGAGAGTTTCCCTAAAGTGAACAAATGACTATAGATATAGAGATAACCAAATTGGATTGACCATGGCTCGATCCAATTTCCTTTTGATCAAGTATTGGGCCTGTTGATTGTTTTTACATATGATGAGTCTCCCATTGAATCTAAAGTCTGTCATATGAAATTTTTGAAGAAAATTTATAAGTTCCCTCCTTGATGCGGGGAATCTCCTATCACCAGTCATGGATTAGTGATGGTGGCTTCTAGTTGCTATAGATTGCTCCATAATAGATCTTTTTAAAACTAAACATTTGAAGCATAAATATGAGATAGTTCAAACCTGGTGTTAGTGTTAGGAAGATATTAAGATAACTAAAGGAATGGGTCACTCTCCCCCTGCACTAGTATTTAATGTGATAAAAACACAAAATTCTATTATTGTAATGTGAAGACATATTAGTTAGAATAGACCAATCAACGCCCAAAACTTTGAAACCCTAGGAATTTAGGAAGATCCCATTTTAGTTTTTAATAGCCCAACTACACAATGCTTTTTTTTTCAAAATAATATCCTTAATGTAACACCCGCTATTAACGTTACACCGAAATAAATTAATATTGAGACTAATGTCATTAAAATCAGAGCAGTGAACAATAATGTTAGTGACATCAAATTAATGATGTATGATATCTTTCGGTGTCCACAGGAGGGTATTCGGAACAGATGTAAAAAAAAAACCAGTACAAGAGTGGCGTTTTTGTAAATAAGTGGACATGGGGGAGTATATAAGGAAATTAGTGCCTTGTCTTCTTCTTCTCTCTCCTCATGCACGACCCTAACCTCCATTAGAGCTCCTCTCAAGCTTTTTCAAGTCTTATTTCATGAAAGGGAAGGTGATTCAAGCTAATTCATCAACATAAAGAGGTAAGTCTTCATCCCAATGCTTAGATCTATGGATTTCAACTTGAGTTTCTCTTCTTTTGTGAAACCCATTTGAGAGGATGTATAGGTTTGATGATTGGATGATAGATTTGTGTTCTTTGATGTCCAATGACACTTATTCTTGAAGAGATTTCGTGTATTTGGTGATTTGTGGGGTTAAACCAAAACCTAGGGTTTTGAAGGTTGAGCTGTCATGGAGACAGATTCGTAACTCCCTTTGTTCAGTTTTTTTGAGCTGTTTACCGTGCGAATCTGGAGAAACTTAAAACATAGAAGTTGTAGATCCAGATTTCTACTGTCTCTATGAGTTTTTTCACGATTTTAGGGTTAGAAGAATAAGAGTAATAGGCCCCGAATTGGTACTGGTTCAGAATACCAGCAAGATTAAAACGAGAACTGTAAGTGAATTGTTTGAAGACCTTAGGGTGAGAATTGGATGACGAGTTTTTCTTACGAAATGTTTCAAAATGTGTCCTATAAGTTCTGTAGAAAGGGATTATTAATTGGATGCGTATTATGTTATATATGGCCGAATAAGTGAAGGTTGTTACTAACCCTAGTAACACAGAAGAGAACAGAATCAAGTCAGGCTTGTAAAAATCACAATAAATCAATTTAAGTCTTTTTTTAAGTCGTCTTTGGATATGTGATAGCCACATGAGTCTATTGAAAATGAAGCTTTTAATCTCTTTAATTGGATGAGAGATGAATGAGTTATAAGGTTTTGAGTAGAAAAGGGTCCAACTCATGACTGCATGTTTAGGCTGATTGTAATTGGGAGATTTGGATCTTTTTAATGACTGAATTAGAATATGGTCATAAAAGAAGAATTGTGAGTTTATTTATAAACTAGAGTTCTGCAAAGTTTGAAAAACATTGGACTTTCGTGTTAAGAGTTATGCTTCCATGAATGAGACTTATGCAGTATTTTTATGATGTGTTAAGAAATGAGGTTTTGTGTGAGAATGACTAATGAGGGTATATGTATTTTCATGCATGTTACCCAATAGCTTGTGGAAGTGGACAAGGAATAGAACTAGACATTGTACCTAGTTCTTCACAAGTTCAAGAAAGGTAGAAAGAAATCAGAATTTCTAAGATAGTCGAGGTGAGTTTAATCATACTACTATCCTTGTGTAGTAAGCCTCTTCTGTTATCTTGCGGCTTGTTGAATTGTTCTTGAATCCTTATGACTTCTTTGACATATGACTCCATGTAGTTGAGTCTCACATGTTGTATGCCAGATTGACCATATGATTTCAGATTCTTTGCATCTTCTGGTTCCCTTATTGTGTTGAACCTATTGATTGCGATTCTTTGATGAAGCATGTTTTCCATGTTAACCAAGATTGATGAGTTTTCAAAATACCCAGCTGATAGGGTTTATTATCAGACTATGTGCACATAGATAACCCGCCAGTGATGGGTTAGATCCGGGTCTTACCTAGAGAGGGCAAGCCTCTAGGGACAAGGTTAGGCCGACTTTGTCAAGAATCAGAAAAGGGGAGATATGCCGTACTAGCATGCCTCTGTCTCTTCCTAAGAATTTCAGAAAGAATGAGAAAAAATTCAGAAATGAGAAAGAACCCAGAATGAGAAAGAAACCTAAACTCAGAAAAGAACCCAGAACCTAGAAAAGAATTCAAAAACCAAATTCATGTTTTCTTTGAACAATTCATATTGAGCTTACTTGTTGATACTCATGTTATTGCCGCATTTGAGATTTACTACCTGTATATTCATTGATGCCATATATGTTATTGTTCAGAATGCTATAGACCATTCTTGTGAAGCTAGCCTTGTGTACTTAGCCTCACAAGCATGGTAGTATGTTTATATCTCACTGAGTCACGTGGTAGACTCACACCTCACTATCATTATTTCAGGAGATTAGCAGATCGGACAAGAGAGAAATCCAAGCCTTTTTTAGACTAGCTTGGATAAGCAGACAAGTAATGTTTTGGTTTTGTATTCGACATGATGTAATTTGCAGATACTTATAGCTGCTCCATGGGTTTGTCATAATCATATATACATAAAACATTTATGGTCTTGTTGTGTTGTTGCGAACAATGTTGGTTGTTGATGATGTATGTGAGAATTTCATGATTGGATCCTTACTTCTTACAACCAATTAAACACGATAAGGATCATCAGAAAAATAAATGGGTCATGCCAAATTTTTAGTAGAAGTTGGGCTTACTACGGGTTTTGGTGGCATTAAGCCTACCCATTCCCTAGTGCCAACACGGCCCAAAAAGGTGGGTCGTGTCACTTAATCATAACTTGTTTATAAGGGCCATTGACATTCCATACAAGCAATATTAAGGGGGTTTCCCCTTTAGATTTTTTCTGTTGTTACTTCAAGTTGGCCTCCTTTTAGAATAGCTGACAACGTGTTGTAAACTTAGTCAAACTAAATAACTAGACCTATTACTATAATAGTGGTGAGTCTAAGTCGATCCCATACAGAGTTTGAGTAAATTTTTCGAAATGAAAGTAACTAGTGTTTAGGTTTAACAGGTGGGTTTTGGATTTTGAAATAAGAAAATAACATAAAACTAACCTAATGAAAACAAATTAAAGAAAACATATGAAAAATGATAAAAGTGGAGAATTTGGTAGGGACCCAATTCTTTAGTTCAATCTCAGCCTACACTTTAATTAAACATATTTCATTAATTTGTATTTTTCAAACCTCTCTTGGCAACTATTATTGTAGGTTAATAATTAACTTGAGTTCTCCCTTAGGTAGTGGTTAATCAAGATACGATCGTTAATAAAACCTAACCACCGAATAACCTAGGATATGATCTCTACATTCAATTAGGTAGTAGCATTATGAATTAGGATAACCTATTAATCAACACAACAACCTTATACGATGCATTATTTAACCTTGGTCATCTGATCCCTAATGATTACAAATTATTAGTCACTACACATGAATTTCAACATAACAATTACGGATTATATCGAAATTCTAGCAATGGGTTTACAAGTAAATGATTCAATGACTACAATCGTCTTTTCACAATACCCAATTTAATTAGCACAAGATAGCATAATAAATTACTAATGAGAGAAAGAAACAATTAAAATAACGAAAAACACTTAACCCAGTGGTCGGCGTTGATGTCACCACTGAACCGGTGATGGGACGTCTAGCCCTTTATGGACCTCTCCCAAGCAAATGCTTTAGCCCCAATAAGACACTCCAATCGAAGACCCTTCTTGGCTCTTTACTGTGCTTCCACTCTCTCTATTCACTACTGTTCTATTTGATTTGACAAATTAATATACTGGTCTATGTATACTGTTCACCTCTTTATTTAAAACCCTCCAGATAACCTATGGAAATGCATGCATTTTCGCTTAACGCAGACTTCATCTACGTTTACGCAGACTCGTATTTATGTAGGACATCTGTGTTTAAGCTCCATACTACTGTCATTTTGCTCAACCTGCTGCTATGTCATTTTTGGTCTCTTCCATCTGCCCACACGCTACCGTATTGTTGTAGCTTCCCTTGGCCTTTTGTTCTTCTTTTCTTCTCCTACTGTGCTTCCATTAATTAATATAAATTGCATGTATTCTATACACAACTTTTCTACTTCTTTTGTCACGAGCAACTTGGAATTTTCTTATTTGTGTTTTCTTTTTTCTACTTGTCTTTTAATTTTCTTCTTTTTGCTCCGTAAAGACAAGTGAAAATTAATCTTGAAAAAAGGGCCAAAATATAGAGCTTTGACTCACTCTAACTTCTTTACTTCCGAATTGTACCTAAAATCACATATGAGTCAAAGTGAGTATCTTAAGAAATTTCATGTCAATAATTGCTAAGTGTTATAGAATAATTTTATAATCAATTAAGCACCTATCAATTGTATATAGGATTTAAGGGAATTTCACTAATGCCTTCTTGATCACAATTACTGCAATTGGTCTCATCTAATTCTAGTTGTTTTAATATGTTACGTGATTATCTTCAGTGTTGCTAACCTTCTCCAAAGGGTTAATGGGTACTGTATCTGTAGGAATTTCAAGCTTGTCAGAAGAGTTCTAAGACTTAGGATTATTGCTGGTCCGTTCTTCTATGGAATTGTGGATCTCTAACTCAGCAGGTTCCTTTGGATTAGATAGGTTGGTCTAGTCCTTTTCCTATGATTCATTAGCAGTAATCCATTCAATTTGTCATGCCAATCAGTTTTGAAAAGTTTTCCAGTAGGCTTCCAACTTCTGGTTATTGAGCTTGGCTTATAAGAATAAGTGATAGGAATTTATATTCTTTTAAGCTCTTCATCTTCATCTAGCTTTAGAATAAGGAGTTTATCTCGTAATTTAATGCTTCTACTCACCTCTATGCAAATTTTTGTAAAACAGAGTCTCTCTATGTTTGCTGTTTGGAATTCCATGCAAATTGGTTTACCTAGTGAACTAGCTAATTAGATTAGGCCTTCAGTTATCCAAAATTTAAGAGGAATATTATAAAACTGAACCCAGATGGGAAAAACATCGATAATTACTCTATTATAATCCAACCTTGGCTAGATTTAATAACTTCATTCAAATTATGTTTAGAAGAAAATTTGAAATTTTTTTTCCATGCCCTTACCATCAGCATGGTCTTATCCAGACACCCGCTTACCCCACCTAACAACTGCCCATACACTCACCAGTGGAAATGCTAGATGTTTACTCTAGATGAACCCCACTAGTGCTGAGGAATAGGCCCTAGCTCCCGCCTGTAATAATCCTTTAAAAGGAGATAAGACTCCATCCTTTAGCACGTTTAAAAAATGCTTAAGAATATCTTTGTTATGCTAGATATTCAACTTGTTCTTCCAAGCCCCTCACACCTGTGATGGTTCTTTATTGACTTATTGCCTAACAATTCCTTCAGATAGATTTTTATCTCTTCCTTTACCCTTAATTGTGGCAAATAACTTTGGAAACTCATCAAAATTTTGGGGTGGGGGAGGCTCACAATTCTTGTCCATTGTCTAGGCCTTCAGAGGCCTTGTCTAGGCGAAGAACTTAGGAGAAGAAGATGATGAGTAGTACGCAAATGGAATGGCAGGGCTTAAATTTCCAAATGAAGAAAATTGAAGGAGCTTAAAGAAGTAAAAACCTAAGAGAGAAGTCAGAGAAAGTAGATTTTGAGAGAGAAGGGATTTTTTTAATATTAAGATCAATCAAAGTTAGCTCTAAAATAATATTATTATTTTAATAAAACTTGCAAATGATACACTTACACTCTGATGTTTTAGCTATTGATCAACTCTCCAATTAATATAACAATTTTGAGGTTACATCAACAATGTAATTATGTTGGGAAAGTATGTAGATGATAAACAATTATTTGTCTATATTTATATACCTATATTTTTAACATATTTTGCTTGTTATTTAAGAGTTGTATAATAGTTTTAGGACTTAATTTGCTCAAAGTACGTTTTTAGGTGATAATTTCCTTTATAGATAAAGAGGATATGCATTTAGGTGAAATTGTAGAATGAAATGGAAGAATTAGAGCAATTGTATAGCTACATATTGTGTAGAATGACCGTGTAAGTCATTGTAAACATATGGAGCTTCAAATATATAATTCCTACCTATATGGAGTTACACGCCTATGAATGTTGGCATACACGACTATATATATTGCCTATGTAAGTCTTTTTAACAGTGTGAAGTCAAAAATTGAGATCTTTTAGAGACACACAGTCACCTAGATAATCATGTAAGTGCCTGGGTGTATCTTAAAAACCCTAGTTTGTTGATATATAAGGATAATGAGAAGGCTACATCAAGAGAGGTAGATTAAAAGCTTCTGAATTCAAAGAGAGGGAAAAATAGCCATCAAAGACACTTAAAAAGGAAAAGAAAAGACGTAGAAATATTGTGCACATCAATAAGAAGAAGATTAAATAGTGGGAACATCAAGTTAATTCGAGCTTTCTAGAAATTCCAAATCAAGGCTTTCAAGCTTATTCATTATTTTCTTATTTTATTTCATTTCCTTCGATGTCAATTATGAATAGTTTTGTTTTGAACATGATTATAGGATTCTAAATCTATATAAGGGTTTATTCTTGAATTGTTTTGTTAAATTTTATCTTGTTAAGTTCAATATAGTATTATTTGTGTTTTTTTGAGTTTACACTTAATAAGAAATCAAGAGGATTAATCAAAGTTATTTGTTTTAAGTTGTGCAACAAGTGGCAGTACCTTAATAGGCTTACAAATATTAGGTTAATAAAAAATTGAAGAGAGATCTTAATTATGACTTAATTATCCTTAGATTGCTTCAAATCCAATTAACTAGTTAGGAGTAGTTTTGTAAATTGAGTGATTGCAATTCGATTTTTATCTATTTCCATTAGGATTACTAAGTTAGATCACAAGAGAGGGTACTCGAAATCTCAGGATATCTAAGATCAAACATAATTGAATTAATTTACAAGGTAAAAGGAAGACAAAAAAAAACATAAAACAACCCCCTAAATTTCTATTATTGATTAACTTGACTCTTATTACTATCTTTATTGGTTTAGTTATTCAATTTTGTTGTTTTATTTTAATTTTAATTAATTTAATCATTTATTACCTTAAACAAAGTGCATTCAAATTGTTAGGTCACTAATCCAATCCTTGTGGAATGATATTTTGTGTACAACAATATATAATCCATACACTTGTGAGATGGCATACATTAAGATAAGAAATAATGCATTTAAAGTAAAAGGGGACGGAAACTAAATAATGGAAAATTTCCATAATTACACCTATCAAACTTAGGTTTCGATTTCTTGTTTTAGACTTTGAAACCAAAAGGAAGTGTTGATTACTAAGCCTAAATGAAGGTTAAGAATGTCTAGGAATCTATAACAGCTGTTCCTTATGGCCATCAAATTTATCGATTCCAATAAATTGATTTGATAAGTCTAAATACTCGAAACACAAATAAAGGCTTTAGTATGTTACAAAAACAATCCCATCATCTGTAGATTGTACACATTTTTTGCTTAGTTTTGTTTTTAGAACAAAATTACCTTTCCATGAAAAAATTAAAAGAGTAGGTTTGTCCATACAACACCAATTATATAAACAAATATTTCTATATAAAGATGGTTCATATTGAAATTTACAAAACTAAAAAACATGAGATACCCACGTTCAATAATTCCATGGATGTCATAAGTAAGATTGTAAGGCCCCAAATTGTACCCTAGTTGGAATGTTACGTGTTCATGATAGTACATATATGATAGGTGTTAAAATTGTGATATGATTGAGAAATGCATATGACTTGAATTTTGGTTTAATGGATCATACTTAGTGATTTGGAATTAATATTATGAAATTAAGGTATTAAAATGTACATTTGGATTAGGAAAATGTCAAGTGGCAAGATAAGTAGGTACATGAAAATTGGATGACTAGGCCTATACATTGAATGACATTTGGCATAGCTAAGGCATTGAGAAATGGCATAGTTAATAAATTGACAAGTGGCAGCAATAAGTGAGAGACAACGTAATATATTAGTGACATTTGGCAGCTCCCATATGGGATAAATGAAGAACATGAATAGTGACATATTCTATTACAATTTGATGACATCTACCATTGGATGAGATAAGTTTCTGATGGAGTAATTTCTGTTTTGCTCATTCTTCACCATCTTGCACTCTCTCCATCTAAACTTTCTAACTCACATCTCCTAGAGTTTTTGTTTGATTTTGGGTCATCAACTTTTAAGAATCCTTGCATGACACTGCATCAAGGAAGCTACTTTATACTACCTTCTATGTTGTTATCATCTTAGTGTTAAGATCATCCTACATCTACCTTGATCTTGGACTTGTGTTGGTTGCATGAAGGGGTTTGATTGGCTTATTCGTTGGAGTAGGAATTTGAAGTTAAGAACGTAAGGGAATGCTAAACTTGATTTGATGCTATAATGTGAATTATATGATGCCTAAATTGGCCATAATAGGTATTGCATTGATCAAGAATCGAGGTCTGGAACATGATACTTGTTTTATAGGATTTGCTTTAGATGTTGATACTTGCAAGATCACTGATTGTGAGATCCTGAATGGATGATTTTTGAATTGGTTTTGAACATGTATTTGATGAGGAATTGAGACATGGATAAGGTGGAATTAAAGTGGAATTGATGAACTACAATGAAGGGGTGTTGAAGGTGTATGAAGGAGATAAGTTTTGGAAGTAGTTTAAAGCTTGTGGGTGAGTGAACCTTCGATTCACTCATCCATGATCATAGGATTTATAAGGCACATTCCTACGGTCATGGAAATGGTTAGGAAGTTGAAAAACTTGGTTTTATGCAATTGTTGAATTATATTAGGTTAGGGCTTTTTATTTGGTACGTTAGGACTTAATTGGACTTGTTTAAGGTGTAAAATGAACTTAAATTGAGGATAGATTAATTAAGTAAAAGTCAATTTAGTTATGGATTGTTAATTGAGGATGGATTGTTACCTAAAGAATGTGTGATTAATTAATAATGTGTCTAACGTTAAACTGAATGGTATGTTCAAAGATGAATGTGTTCTTAATAATATAATTGTATTTCAAAAGATTTATGTGATGTGAATTGAATATGATTGTTTATGAATTGGGAATTGGTGTAGTTATACGTAATGTGTAAATACACGTTCCATTAATGTCCCTATTTATATCTTGTTCAAACATAACAATTCCATACAAATAACTATTAAAATGGAACGGAGGTCTTAAGTGAAAGGAAAATTATGCATACAATCAAAAGGATTATAAGAAGGTCTCTACAATTGGGGTGTCAATGTATACCCCAAATTCCCTAACAATTAGTGTATCAAGCCTAAGTTCTCTTGCAAGCTAAAGTTATGGAAGCTTTAGTGATCAAAGAACAACTCTATCTTCTAAGCCTTACTTCTCTTTCCATTTGTCTTCTTCTCCTACCTACCCCTATCCTCCCTAAGCTTACTATCAACCTTCCCCTGGTATTCCTTCTTTCCCTCACTCGCCCAAAACTAAGGACCTTTTAATCTTTACAACCTTTCTGCACTCCATACTTACCTTACTAAGTAACTAATTTTTAAAACAACTTTTATGGTAAAATTGTCTTTTACCTCCTTTGATATAAACTCACCTCAAAAATGGATAAGCAACCCAGTGTAACAAACTTACCCTCAGCCTTTGCCTTCCGCTCGAACTTCAACAACCTCTAGTTAGACTCCGCTACGCCCTAATACTTGGAAAATAGTGGTTGGTAAGTCTAAATCCTCCTTACTCTACACCCCTTTAAGAACTTCTCTAGATAGTCATTCCATTGTAGCCATAAGAACCGACTCTACAAGAAAGAGCAAAGGCAAGGAACACCACTATGGTGGGATTCTTTTGGGAATGCAGGTCCTCTTTTCAAACCAATTATAGTTAGGCAATACGAGTATGGAAAAGTAAAGGTTTGCAAAAGTTACTTATCTCTAATGATAACAATGTGTTGAATGGGGCCATAATCATGGCCTGCATGACTACAATCATGACAGAGCCCTATGCAGTGCAATCCTTATTTGCCTGCCACGATCATGGCATGGTTAAATGCATCCAAGATCTTTTTTCTTCACATTTTTTGTTTCTATACACTCACAAACACATCAAACACCTCTTAAAACATAAAATGAAGATTAGGGTCTTGTTCTAAACCAATCAAACACGTAAAACACATACAAACACTAATAAAAACATAATTAAAAGTCGATTAGAGTATCTAATTCTTAAGTTATTATCGCACTAAATCTAGAGAGCTCATTCTAGTTCTCTGACAATTAGATCTGTATATATAATTAAATATCTAATTTTAATTAGTTATACTCTAAGAAAAATTGGGATTAATAGAGTTTGTTGTTAATCAATGGTTAATAATTTCAAGGAGAGAGATAAGAAAAAGTTATACTTGATTATGCATATTTATATAAAGGAAACATTAAACCAAGAACTAGGTTTAAATTCATTTATTACTCATTCCAACTTTAATTTGTTAAATTTAATTTGTTGTCATAGTTTGATTTTATTCAATTAAATTAATTGGATTTATCTAAAACCATCATCTTAATACATTGACTACCCAATACAAACTCTAGTCAAGCACTCTCTATATATACGATCCTTTCTTACCATTACTACAAAATTAATTATGTAGAGTTAGGTCAAATTTTTGGTGCATCCAACACGCATTAGATAACAATTGATTTTATGCATAAGCAAATTTATTAAAAAATTTGGAGATCAATATAATTGTAGAAGGTATATCCTTTTCTAAATACAAACCACTAATTGACTCCATTTTATAATATACTTAGAAGTTGGTATAATAGACTTAACATATAGAGGCAAAATGCAACTAACTAACTCTATTCAATCTAATTTTAACATCTATTGGAGCTCACACCTAGCACTTTCAAAAGATAATACAATCAATTGAGATGTTATAAAGTAACTTTTTATGATTTAATCTATAAGATAAAATATCAAGGGGAGTTAAATTCACATACTTATGCTTGTATAAGGAGAATGGGGGACTTAGGTTAAACTCAATAAGAATCATGAAGAAAGTCTTTCAATAAAGAGAATTTGGAAGCTATGTACTCAAAAGAATAAATTTTAATAAGATGGTTATGTCACTACAAAAAAAGTAGGAATTAGCGATGGAAAATTACCGACAGAAATAAAACCATAGTAAATTACTGATGGAAATCAATTTCCTTCAGTAACATTGATAAGAAAATTTTTATTTAACGATGGTAGTACTATCCATTGGTAAATATGGAGAGAAATCATCCTAGCAAAATTTTCAATAGACTTTAGCGATGTTATTAAATCCCAGTAGGTAAAGAAGGCAGGAATTGTTAGTGGAATAAATTTTTTTTGAGCTTATTGAAGAAAAATTTTTTTGGAAAAAAATTTTTCATCGGTAAATTTTTAAGATAAATGTCATTGATAAATTCATCGTTTTAAATAAAATGAAAACAACGTCGTTTGGTGTCAAACTCACCCGAAAGCCTTTTTTGTCCCTGCATCTTCCCTTTCAACCCTGCTTCTCTCCCCTACATTTTCTTAAGCAATTTTCTTCTCTCCAGTTTCTCTATCGTGGATTCCTCTTCTACTTATTGACATGTGTCTTCTCTGGCTACGATCATTGTGTCCTTCGGCGGAGGTATTTTTGTAACCTTTCAACTCTTTTTTTTCGTGTGATGTTGGATGAAAGTTTGGGTGTTTAATAAATTTTGTTTATTTGAGTATTCTGAAATTGGAAGACAATTTTAAGGTATAAATGTTAGTGGTTGAAAGGACAAGATGTTATTTTGGTTGTGATGTTGCGATGAATTTCTTATGCATGTGAGGTGTTTGATGAAATGCCTATTATGTTAATGTTTATTGTATGGGTGTGTTCTACATAATATAAGTTGATAGAAATCTAGTCCCTTAAATGATGGGAGTGTTATACCTTTGATACAAGTTTGTATAATGAAAAAATGAATCATTCCTACATTGAAAAAATCATTTTAGTTCTTTATTTTCAGTTTTTATGGTTTAGTATAGTGTAGTGTAGTGGAGTGGAGTGGAGCTTACAAGGGAGTGGTATCTCGGTCGTGAATTGGGAAACAAAAAAATATAGCTTATTAAAACTTAGGATTTTGGTTTTAGCAAGTGAATGAGGTATAAAAGAGAGGCTATTTTGGCCAAGAAAACATCAAAAAGTCACTTTGAAACTATATTCCATTATTCTTGATCAAGAGTTCACCATTCTTTGGAGATAGAGGAAGGATTCAACAATTCTTTGGAGATTTTAAGATTCAAGAACATGACTTTTTATATTGTTTTCTTTATTGTTTTTATGTTGATATTCTTTATGTGTTTATGAACTAATATTGATAAAGATTTAGGTGGGAAAAACCTAGGATGTGATATACTCTAATTGATTCTTTGGTTTAATGAAATTGTAGTTTTACTATGATTTATTCATGCTTTTACATTTATTAAATCAAGTAGCAAAGGTGAAAGATTCATTAATAGATTTAAAATTAAGATTTGAAAGTTGAGATATATGTTTAGTTCACAACATGAATAAAGAGAATAAAGTATTTAGCTATTTAAAAGAAATCCACAAGATCTTTTAGATTAAGATAAATTCTATCAAAGTGTTTATAGAATGAATTAAATTATTTTTAGGATTTCTAGATTCAAAAGGATTTTAGTTGATTACACTTTGAATAGGTATTATATGTCTCAAGCGAGAATATATTCAAAATTAGGAACTATTACTAGTACAAGAACTAGAATAATTTATTAACCAATAGTGAAACTAAATATAGTAAAGACTCAGGGGAACCTAACCTAAATCTAGCTAATTTATAGTTTGGTACATTCTTGACTATTTCTTTGCATTAGTATTTAGAATGTTACTATATTTTATTTATCCAATAATCTATAAATGTTGATAAATCTTGCTATGTTTATAGATAGTGGGTAGTTAATCAAGAATCCTTATGGGATTGATCTGTACTTCCATTGTTAGCTATAATTACATTTTGCACTTGTGGTAAAACAATTTAGAACAAACAATTAAGTTATGTAGAATGCATCATTGACTTTTTGACTTATAATGAGTGTTCCAATTTAAAAAACCTACCTAGTACTACAAATATTGAATCCTTATCATTTCTAGAACTAGATAAACCTAAAGAAAAATTCATTAACAAATCTACCTATTTATGGGATTGCACTTGATATTTAGCCTATTTATAAGTAATACATCTTTCACATATTTTCTTTATATCTCTCCTTATTTGTAGCCAAAAGAGATGCTCACACAAAATTTCAAGATTTTTTGACTTTAAGGTTTCCTATGCAATAATAAATTTTAGATTTAATTTTCACAAGTTAATTATCATATTTTATTATTCTACACTTATTATTGATATTAGAAACATTATTTACATTCCATTTAAAATTAACGTAATTATTTTAATTTTTTTTCAGTTCTTTATTATGACACTAAATTGTAGGGTCATACGAATTATATGCTCACATTCGCTCAATTAAAGGAAAGGAAATGGTATATTTTATTGGTTTTCATCATTCTATTTCCAACTTATAGAAAAAGGGTTTCTTTTGCTTAAGTAATGTCATTAATTCACTCATTTTAGACTGTTGGCTTCGTTTTATATTTCAAATAACCATTATGGAATGTGGATAGCTCTAACTATTTAATTTCTTGTTTCGGTGCAGTCAGACTTGGAGAAAAAAAAGACTTATTGGATGCCATTATTTGTTCACTCTTTAAGTTTATTCTTGTTCTAAAAGAAAAGGAACTATAAAGTCCTAATTTAAGAATGAAAGTTTAGGGATTGACTGCAAGATAGGGAAGGTGTTAGGCACCTAATCATGCTCATCTAAATAATTACCTAGGCTTATTACAAATTTTACAGATTTAAGGAAAGATTCAAAGAAGAAACCTAAGATTAGTAGGATGAAAATGTAAAACAATTTGCTATACCTTTGATAACTTAAATTGTGTAATTTAATTTGCTATTAGATAATTGATTAATTTTGATGAAAGACTAGTTTTATAAAGGTTTAAAGATTATTTAAATTATTAGGTTAATTTTTATTATTGTTATTGACAATAATTTTTGTTAATTATATATATTTAAAATTTTGATATATAAATAATAAAGAGAATTCACAAAGTCTTTTTATTTTCAATAATTTACCTTTCTTTTATATTGTTTTAAGTCAAATTCTTTCAACGATACTCGTGTCAATTATCAAAATGAAAATTATAATTAGAATATTTTATAATATCATGTATGGTTTTATAGATAGATTAAACTAATCAAGTCGGGATTGGTTTGGTTTAGCAATATTTTTAACATTACTCCCACTGAAAGTCCACATATTTCTGTTTCAAAATAAACAATATTATTTTTTGATTTTCTTGTTTTAATATATTAAAAATATAACAAAACTATTGAACAAGTGTAGTGTATTAAGTACGAAATATTCTTTTTGCAGGCCCTATATTGTGTTGAAGGGTATCACTCATCCTTCTTCTTTGTAGTCTAGAGTTGTCCATCCATCCAGGCAAGTCGTCCAACTCATGTTTACCATATGTATTGCCTTAATAATATGATTCTAATGCATTTGGGTTTTATGTTAATTCAAAGGAGTTCTTAATTTTCTGTTATTGTTTAGAATATTCTTATAATCATTGATGAGTGTTTATGTTCTTCTTTAATAGTTTAAGTACTTATTGTATGTTGGATGAGTTTGAGATCTTATAGATGATTTGAGGCATAATTAAGTTCCTAGTACGACATATAGGCTAGAAACCCATTATGCACTTCTAGTGATGCTTATTGGTGAAAAATCCATGAGCCTAGGAGTCACAACAAAATTTTGCTTTCTTGATTCACAAGTGTGAACAATGTCATGTAACATTAGTATTGAAATCAATTGTAGGTGATTAACTCAAATATAAATACTTTCAACTTCAATGTGATTAATTCAAACTTAGTATTGACATAAGAAATTCATAGGTTTAATAGATAAGATAGTTCTTTGCATAACAATTGCCTAAGACGGTATATATAGGCTAGAAACTCATGATGCATCTCCCATGATGCTTTTAAGAGTCATAGTAAGAAGTTGCTTTCTTGATTCACAGGTGTAAACAATGCCACATACCATAGTATTGAAATCAATTATAGGTGATTAATTTAAACATAAATACTTCAACTTCAATGTGATTAAGTCAGACTTAGTATTAACATAAGAAATTGATAGGTTTAATAGTCAAGATAGTTCTTTGCATAATAAAACCCTAGGATGGAATATAGGGAGGAAACATGTGATGCAGCTCTCGTGAGACTTATCGGTGAAATTTTCCACGAGCCTAGGAGTTATAGCAAGAACTTGCTTTCTTGATTCACAAGTGTAAACACTATCACGTACCATAGTATTGAAATCAATTGTAGGTGATTAATTCAAACATAAATACTTAAATTTCAATGTGATTAATTCAAACTTAGTATTAACACAAGAAATTCATAGGTTTAATAGACAAAACGGTTCTTTGCAAAATAAACCCTTAGGATGGTATACAGGCTAGAAACCCATGATGCAGCTCCCGTAAGGCTTATCGGTGAAAATTTCCACCAATCTAAGAGTCATAGCAAAAACTTACTTTCATGATTCACAGGTGTAAACAACACCATGTACCATAGTCTTGAAATCAATTTTAGGTGATTAATTCAAATATAAATACTTTAACTTGAATGTGATTAATGTAAATTTAGTATTAACATAAAAAATTTCTAGGTTTAATAGACAAGACAATTCTTTGCATAATAAGCCCCTAGGATGATATATAGGCTAGAAACCTATGACGTAACTCCCGTGAGGCTTGTCGATGAAAAATTCCACGAGCCTAAGAGTCACTATGAGAACTTGCTTTCTTGATTCACATGTGTAAACAATGCCACACACCATAGAATTGGCATCAATTGTAGGTAATTAATTCGATTGATTAATAATTAGGGGATGTCATATAAAGTTTAGATGTTCTATAAAATTAGGAGACAGGAAGGATACTAACTATGAAATCACTTTTTTAAATTAATAGTTTTGTAGAAATGAGTAATATTGATAGATCTTGGATGTATAGATGATTAACACCTGAAGGTTTCATTAATCCTGAGTTTGTTAAAGGAGTTGAAGTTTTTATTCAGTATGTATGTAGTCAACATAGATATATGGATGGCCTAAAGATCAGATGTCCAAGTAAAAGACGCAAACATATTCATTTCCTTCCTATTGATGAAGTGAATGGCCATTTGCTGACAAAAGGGTTTGTTCCAAATTATTTTAAGTGGACACGACATGAGGAGCCATTGTTTTGTAGAACCTCAAGGGGTAATAAAGTAAACTCGTTAGTACATATGGATGAGTTTGAAGAGGGGATTGGATTTAAAATAAATAATGTGAGTGTAACTGAAATCCTTACGTGCAAATGGTTTATGATATAGCCAGTTATATTTTTCAGATAAATATAGAAAATCCTAAAGAAGTTCCAAACCCACATACAAAACAATTTGTGACTTATTACACTCAGTTGACCAAGAATTATGGTCAAATTATGAGACAATAACTCAGTGGTCTTCAATTGCTTAAATATTGAACATAAAGTCTACAGGGAATATTTCTTATCATAGTTTTGATAAAATTTTTGGATGGTATAATGAATTATTGCCTACTAATCATACAATGTTTGATAGTTTGTACAATATAAAGAAACTTATTAGGGGTCTTGGTTTGCCTGTTGAAAAAATTGATTGTCACAAATTTGAATGTATGTCGTATTAGGAAGATGATGTAGAATTACAAGAGTGCAAATTTTATAGTCAATCTAGGTTCAAGCCTAGAAAGCATTCTATGAAACAGAAATTAAGACCCTGTATATGTATTAAATCCAAATCAACATGCCAATCCATACATGATACGGTATGAGGATAATAAAATATAAACAAGATCAGGAGTATTACCGATTCCTTCGCTACAGCTTTAAATCCTTGCTGCGCTATCCTCTCCTTTTTCGTGTATCCAAATCCTTTGCCTTTGACTCTTTTCCTTTAGCAATCTACTTTCTCCTTGTTGTAGTATCCTCAACCAATTAGATTTACCACCTGTTCTTCAAGGACAATTAGGTTAACAAAATCCTTTGGTGGGAAAGGAGAAGAAATGTTTGGAGGAGATTTTCTTAGAAGAAAAAGAAGAAAAATTGAAACTCTTTCAATTTGTATTTTCGATTCTCTCTTTCATGAAAGGAGAGAAGGTGTAAAGAACATGCAAGAACTCTTTCTTGCCTACCATGCAAATAGGTTACAAGCCAACATTAAAAGACAACCATTAAATCATTTAATGGTAAGTTCATAACTCTATTTAATGATGATTAACCATAATAAAGACCATCTTTATTTAGCATTTTAATGTCAAATGTGTGGTTACACATTTAACCTAGGAATAACCGAAATTGCTATCTTCTTATTAAAAAAAATTGTTTTAATATAATTAATCTAATTAATTACATTAAACCAAAAACCAAGCCGATTACTAAATGTACATTTGGGCTTTTTTAATTAGACCAAGCCCAAGATTCAATTATGGGCTTCTAATTAACCTCCATTTATATTTCTTACTTAGCTTGATAACCTTCCTTAAAGCAAAGTGGGAAATCTTATTGGACTTTGATAATTAAAGCTCCAATATGCCTAGAATTAATTCAATCTCATTGGAATTAACTCTAGCTTATTAACTAAATGTCATTCCACTAAAGACAATTAGTTGAACTCTTGAATTATTAAATATTATGAGAATATGTCCAATTACAAACCCTATTTAGAACCTTATTATAGCCATCCCCACAACAAAGGGTAAAATTACCGTTTTGCCCTTATGTTGGTTTTTCCTTCTAGATCTCTCATTTTACTTTATATGGTGATTAACACATAAGATCTCATCTCAGTGTTAAGACTTGATGGGTAGCTAGTCCATCAAACTACTGGCGCCAGTTTAATCACCAAATCTCCTTAAAACATCTAGAAGAGACGATAACACTATAAACTCTTTTTTGAGTGAATGTTCCCTGATACATGTTTCAATTAATAATTCCAACATGCAGACACTGGATTAATACTCTGTAAAAATCCATTCCGATCATATCAAGAATTATAATGAAACATATATGAGTTCACCACTCATCAAGATTATGGTTCATAATAAGCGAATGCTTAAGTTGTATGTTTTAAGATTAAAGTAACGACTCAGTTTATTCTTGAAAACATATTTAATTCTAGATTCATTTAATAGTGTCATTATCGATAGTCAACTACTATCATGATATGAAACTCATCATTCCCTTGAAGTAAACTCCTTTACTTATATGGAGATAAATCGCAACACTACAGTCTAAACCATAATCAAGCGACCAACTTGATTGTTCAACTATGAATCAATTAATTCAGATTCTAATAATATACATGTTTCCCATACATCTCTATGTATATATATATATTACTTACAAAATAATCTTGGTACCTTATGACCAGATATATAATGCTCATACAGATAAAACCAAACTCTTTTGTTTTATTAATAATAAATATTTTCATTACAAAACTGTAATTGAAGAAGATAAAGTTACATGTAAATACACTTGCTTTCCAGGGTACTATGTTTACATAACTCCAACAGAATGGTCATCTGTGAATATTATGAAATATGAAAATCCTCCTCTAGCTTGAGTAGACATAGGGCCATATACATCTGAATTTATAAGCTCTAACAACTCATTAGTACGTTGTCCCTTTCCACTAAAAGGAAGTTTAGTCATTTTATCCTTTAAACAAGATTCACAAGTTTCATATGATTCATAATCGAAAGGATCTAAATATCCTTCTTTATGTAACTTGGTAATTCTTGTTTCATGAATATGACCTATCCTACAATTCCATAAATAAGAAAGATTCTGGTCACTTAATCTTCTTTTCTTGCTATTTATTTGAAGAATTGGTCTTTTAAGATCTAATTCATACAAACCATTTGTAAGCATACCAGATCCATAATAAATTTCATCTTTATAAAAAGAACAACTATTATTCTTAATATTGAAAACATAACCATTCATGTCCAACATGGAATAGAAATAATGTTTCTTGTGATGACAGGAACATAATAACAATTATTTAATTCAAGTACAAGACCAGAAGGCAAAGCTAAACTATAAGTTCCAATAGCTAATGTTACAACTCTTGCTCCATTACCAAATCATAAGTCCACTTTGCCTTTTCTCAATGCTCTACTTTCTGTCAATACCAACACATTGTTACAAATGTTAGAACCACATCTGGTATCTAATACCTAAGATTGTGATACAGAAGTAGAAATATTGATTTCAATCATAAACAAACCTGAAGTTGAAGTTACACTTAACTTCTTTTCCTCCAGCTAGCAAGATTAGCTTTGCAGTTCCTCTTCCAATGTCCAGCTTCGCCGCAATGGAAACATATGCCCTTGACTTTCTTCTTCTTGACACCATCTTTTGGCTTTTCTGCTTCGGCAGAAGTCTTTTGGTTCTTGTTCTTCTTCTTCTTCTTCTTAAGGGTCTTACCCTTATGCTTGGAAGAAGAAGAGCCAACAACAAGAACAAAACTAGAATCCTTCTTAAGGCATTCCTCAGTAGTCTTGAGCATATTGAGTAATTCAACCAATGATACTTCCTTTGTGTTCATATGGAAATCCATAATAAATTGAGAAAAACACAGGGTAAGAGACTAGAGCACTAAATCAATGCTTGACTCGAGGTCCAAGTCATTTCCCAATTCTCCTAATTTTTCAATATAGCCTATCATCCATAGAACATGAAGTTCCACTGATGATCCAGGAGCCATCCGACATTGAAACAGAGCTCTCACAGTCTCAAACCTCTCCACCCTACTTGTGCACCAAACAACTCTTGAAGGTGCAGGAACATTTCCCTTGCATTCATATTTTCATGTTGCTTCTGAAGCTCGGGAGACATGCTGGCTAACATCACACATGTTACTTGTGCATTGTTAGCTATATGTCTTTGATAATATACCCAATCTTCATTGGCAGGATCTTGAGTAGGTTGAGGTGGAAGCTCGGTGTCAAGAACGTAAAATTTTTTCTCTTGCCTTAAAACCATTTTAAGGTTACACAACCAGGTAGAAAAATTTGATCCAGTCAGTTTGTTTGCATCCATAATGCTCCTCAGGGACAAGTTCATACTCATTTAAAAAAAAACTGATCCGTCAAAAAATATAAATTAGTTTATGCCATAAAACCAAATAAATAAGGACTTTTAAAATTTTAGTTATTCCCACTATTTTCAACAAATTAATAGCCCTCACTATTAATTCGAGAAATTATCACATAATTTCCTAGTGGGCTAGGATCCCATATTTAATTTAATTGATCTTGAGTTTGCTCAACAAACCAATTAAATTAAATTAGGTCGATAACATTTTATCAATCACAACCTATGTGATTCCTAGATCCGTTAGGAGACAACTCTTTTCCAAAATATAGCTAATGATATACTCTTAACATTGCCTTTAAATTAATATGATCATGAGTTTACTCATCCAAATCATATAAATTTAATTAAGTAAAACCTATTATTATAAGACTAAATATGTTCGGGTTAAAGCGGCCTTGAGTTTACTCAACAAGTCTACAATAAATAAAACTCTAGTTTAATCCTATAATAATGGAGGGCAATATTCATGTTCTAAACATGTACTTAATATTTTAATGAGGATTTAAATTAAAAAAACTCATTCGAAATAATATAATCTCATTATATTAATTTATTTGACATAATCTAATAATGGAAAATAAATTGATTTTTTTAAATTAATTTAATAAATCAACATTTGAAAAATTAAATTAAAAAAATTAAGGCCCACAGGCCAGGAGACTGTCTCCTGGCCTACTAGCTCACGAGCCTGTTGGCCCATAGGCCTGCTGGCTGGCCAGGAGACTATCTCCGCCACAGCCTCTGTGCCGAGAGACGATGTCTCGGCCACTGGCTCAGCTAGGAGACGTGTCTCCTGGCTTGGACCAGGAGTGTCTCCTGGTTTGGCTAGGAGCGTCTCCTGACGCCTTCGTAGATGGGGCGTGTGCACATCTTCTCCAGCTCCCTCTGTAATTTTTTTTGAAATAACCAGAATAACATTTATTCTGCTAGATCTACCTTAAGACAATCTCAAGGCACTCTACCCTATTAGTATAATTATAACACTCTTATAAATATACATAAAACTCTATAAAGATAAAACTTTTCTAGATCTCTAACCACTAGTAGCAACTTCTCTAGATCTCTAACCACTAGTAGCTTCAACAGCCTCCGGTGGTTCTGTTTTTCATCATAATGAAGCACAATAATAATAAAAATTAATGAAACATTCAATAACAAGGAATGAAACATATAAAACTCAAGCATGAGTTACGTAAATGAACCATGAATAAGAGACTTAAAAGTCACCTTTAAAAGCTAATGGTTTTAAATAAAAAGAACAATAAAGCTAGAGTAATTGAAAAGAATGATTTATCATAAATGCAACCACTAGCAGTAATGGAACCAAGACTTAAGCATACGTTATCCAAAAGAGAGAAGACCAAAACTGTCGGTTGCAACGCTCATTAATAAAAAAAATGCATGCAACTCTTCAGCTGGAAAAACGCATACAATGTTTCATTTGTTTCAGAAACTTCAACCAAGAGGAGAAACAAGCAAAACAAAGATCAAATGGAAATCATTTTTAGAACCACTGGAACTGCTTTCCAGATTTCTAGAAAACTAGAAACATTTCAGAATCACATATTTCCTAGTTTAAAGAACTAGAAACACATATAACCTTTTTACACCCTTTATTACCTGAAACACTTTCAGCATAATAAAAAATTCCCAAAATTGCCTATAAACATATTACACCTGTTATTACCCGAAATACTTTCGGCATAATAAAGACAATCCCAGAAACTTATTGAAAAGGAGAAAATGCAAGCTGTAACAGCAGTCCATTTAAGGGATTAAACAATTCCTAACATGTCCAGATACACTTTCGGATGAACATGAAGAACATAATTTTCAGAAAAAATTTAATCACTAATAACATGAACAAAATAGAACTAAAAATATCAAAAACTCTAATCTATTCAGGTATACTTGGAGAACCACAACAACTTTCCAAAAATCACATTTTCGGATCACTAACAAAAACATATTCAACCTAAAATATACAACTTTTCCATATTAAAACCAAATCAAAATCTAATCAAGTTTATGAATCAAAAATTAAAATTGTTAAAGGTGACTCTGATACCACTGTTAGAAAAATATGTAAGATCGAATCTAAGCACAGTGTGTAACACCCCACTCCCGTGTGACCCGAACCCGACATCGATGGTGATATCCGGATTCCTTGCCCCGCGAGGGTAGCGTGCTACATCACTCAGCAAACTCAGAATCAATTTTGTTTTTTTTTTCTGCAAACATTCATACACGCGAAAACAGTAGAAAATCGAGCCCGCGTTAATTTGTATGCCATTCCAGTCATTCCCAATCATTACAAACATTCAACAATAATTTAAAATAGCCATTTAATGTATACCAATCTATAACCAAATTGGGCCTGCTATAAATACAAAGTATTAATTTACAGAGCTTGCGATATAATATTTTATGAATAACAGAAGGATGACACTAATGCAGACGTGGACTGATCCCGACCTCTATTCTTCATTTGAATGCTGTAGACATACTCCCGTGAACCTAACGGGGTATTCTTCTGAGTCCTAAAAAATATTTACAAATTTTGGGTGAGTTTTGCGAACTCAGTGTGAAACCATCATTGATAGTTCGCCCAATTCATGCATCACTTAATCGCGTTACAGTAATAACATAGCACATAAGCAATCACAGTTTCGTTTGCAATAACACAGTTAGAAGTACCATATCATTACATACAAGAAAATCGCAATTGAATAAGGCACTCATGCCTTTTTCCCATTTCAAGTAGTCAGTCAAGTATATATGCAATGCATATGTGACACTTTCCCATTTTATTGCAGTGTTGTGACCGAGCGCTTAAACAGTGAACAGTATTCAGTAGACGCGTCTAGGGAGTAGGAGAGCCCTCTGGGTATGCACTAACTCCCTTCGAGCTCAAAGCTCTTTTACGGTGATCGAGCTCAAGGATCTTTTCAGTATCAGTGTTCGAGCTCAAGGCTCTTTTCAATATCAGTGGCGTCTCAGGTCACAACTATTATTATCCGTTTAAGTATTTGTATATGGAATGCAACATGCTCAATGTATCACAATTCACATTGTCACTAAAACCCATTTATCAAAGTATACACAATATCATACAGTCACAAAATCACATTGCAGTCCAATCCAATTTATCAGAATCAAACATATCATTCTCAATCATGCAGATTTTCATACAGTCACAATTTATCACATTCATAGCCAGTTTACACTTCAATGCCCAACTTCCATTCCTTCGGTTCAACATTTCAGTCATAATCAGTTTTCACATAAACATCATTATTCTCTACAGAATTATCAGTACAGAACTATAAACAATCAGAAATTGAGGAACCAACTAGGTTACTCACCTGTACTTCCGAGCTAATACCTGGAAGTCTTAGTGGCATCGGTGGATCGACGCTCCAAAGGTGCCTCTATAACAGTTATAGAATATAAATATTACCAATTGCTCAATCAGAACTATTTAATGTTGCACATGTAGCAATTAGAAGGTGTACAATGCATGTTAATGATATTCCTGGCCTTAATCCAAAATTTCCATCACAAACATTCCATCTAAAAATTAGAAATCTAACGGCACCGAAATTATTCAATTCGGGCCTCTATAGTTCCAAAAATAAATAAAACAGTGACCAAAGAACCATTACCCGGATCCACGTCAATTTCCCGTCCAAAAATTCTCAATTTATCATAAAATGAAATTCAATGTTTCACGAATCCGATGCCTCAAAAATCAGGTCAATCGGACGTCGGACAGAAAAGTTATAAGCAAAAGAAGGAAAAATACACATCCTAGTCGACTAGTGCTGAAAAATACATGTCCTAGTCGACTAGTGCAGGTTGTAGTCGACTGGAAGCTTTATTCTTTCTTTTTGCCGACATCCCAACTTTCGCAAGTCATAACTCCTTGCTTCAAACTCCAAATTGGACAAACTTGGCGTCTATTTTATAGAGAAAAGAGATATCTATAAGTTTCATGAAAGACATAAAAACTAATTTCACCTCTAAGGGTGTCAAAAATACACTCAAAGTTACTACCTTCACAAAGCCTCTTAGAACAGTGCAACATTTTTTCAAAAGAATGCAACATTTTTAAAATCCATAACTTCTCATTCCCTTTTCTAAAAATTACAAGGTGTATGCCAAATGAAAGATTAGAATGTGACCTACAACTTTTATGAACAGCATGAAATCAAATTCAGTCGCTAAGTTGGTCAAACAATTTGATGAATGATTCTACCCACTGAAAATGCCTGAACGGAATAGCAATGTTATAAAAAGCATAACTTCTTGCACAATTGTGAAAAAATTGCATACTTTATACCTATGAAAAGACCAAACAGAATAATACACTTCTCATGAAGGCATTAACAATCAATTCCACCTCTAACAAACTCAAAACTATCTTGCAAGAGGCTGCCCTGATCACTAGTCAATGACCTAACTTAGGTCCAGTCTTTGAAAATTTCTAACTCCCAATTCTGACATCCAAAAATAGTATAGTATATCTCATTTTCAATATAGTTACTTCCTCTACAACTTTTCAGAAGATCACTTGGACCAATTCAAATCACAGAAATCTCTAAATTTATTTCCAATCACAATACTCACAAAACCTACACTTCTGGTTAGGTTTTACCACAATGCACATAGTCAGTCAATAGTTGACAGTTCACAACTCCCAATGTACATATCAAAAAAATTGCAAAATTAGTGGCAATGGAAAGCTAACAAGATATGCTTCAACTTTCATTAAGACCATTTTCGCCAATTCCTCATAAATCAACCTAGAAAAATTCATCAAAGTTTCAGATCATCAAGCTCGATTACTGTTCATACTGCACGTATACATCACTTTCAAACTAAGATTCAACACTCTTCTAATCAAAATTGGACAGTGCTCCCTTCACAACAATTGTAGACAAATGTCTCAATTTTAAGTCAAAACAAGCCTCACCTCATTTGCTTAACCAAAAAAAGATTTATGATCAAAACATTGAAACATGTACAAGTCACATTTTCCAGCTTTTATAACTAAACTACATCCTATCACTTCTATACCATTTCTAAACCATTTCTCACTCATATCACTTCCCATTTCTACCATAACCAACTCATAACCTATCCTTGAACATAAATCCCTAAAATTCCAGCACACACATACAATCAATTTTTTTGGGAATCATCATCTAACATCATTAAAAATCCATCCAAAAACACACAATTCAACATAACATCTCATCCATTAGCTTCTAATTCCTCATTTACCAATCATCAATCCATCAAAGAAGTAATATACCCATCTAGTCAAAGTTCAACTTCATGCACTTGTTGCACAAGATGGTACAATCAAGCATTTAACTAACATAGAATATAAGCTTACCTAATCAAGCCTTCAATGTTCCAATTCTTCACCTAATACACCAATCCTCTACTTTTCCACACCATACACAACATCACCATCAACTTAAGCTTAGGTTTGCCCCCCTTTTTTGTGAGAAAAGGAAGAGGAAGCAAGTAGAAGAAAGGAGAAAAGATGAGCATGAAATTTCAAAGTGGCAAGTAAGGAGGAAGCTACGAGAATGAAGGGGAGAGAGCATGAAGACACAACTCAATTTGGCCTTTGGATTTGTAAGTGTCGTGGATGAATGGGGGACACAAGCATTAAATGAATGTGAGATGTGTCATAGGACACTTGGCACTACATAAGAAAAAGACAAAAAAATCATGTAATATTATTTAAGAAGAAACCCATCCAATGGCTAATTAATCCATCCCATGGCTCTAATTCCCAAATCCAAAATAATGTATCCAATATTCTAGTGCCATTGGACAGAAATTTTCGGTACCAAAAACCAGTCGGTTCGCCACTTAGCGATTTTTTCGGTCCGGAAATTTTCTCCAGAAAATTTCAGAAAAATTCCTAAAATTTCCTTAAAATATAAAACACACAAAAATTCACTCCAATAAAATTTTCAAACACAATTTCCACATTATTCACAATAAAATTCCGTTTATGCCCAAATACCGAGAAATATCATGAGTGCATGTACAGTTATTTTTTATGTGTAAAAATTCACTGTTCACAAATACCAATATGCATGAAAATGCCAAATCAGTCCTAATCACTCTCATCCCTGACCAAATTACTATTTTACCCTTCCCGTCGGGGGTGGGATGTTATAACTCCTCCCTCCTAATAAAAATTTCGTCCGTGAAATTCTCAGTCGATAGTTCCATATGGTAGACACTGATCAGTGGTCATATATCCGTACATGTCCCATACACTTCATCAATCAATGACTCATTATCCGAAAGATCACAATAAATAGACTTAATGAGTCGTTCAGTCACGTATTTGGCTATGTCAACTATCTCAGTTTATTTCAGAGTAGATCATTATTTTCGACCCTATGCACTTATCACGTTTTATCAAGCCTTTTTTCACCAGTAACATGCAGCCCAATTCATGCTCCATTGACACCCTTTTTGCCAATTCTGAGTACACCTTACCAAGGTGATACTTACAATAAAATTCTTCATCTCGTCTTTGCCACTTCCTTTTCCTTTGGTATTAACACAGTGACATTTATGTCTATTTTTCTATAACCAGTGTTAATTCACCTAACCCATTTAGCCTATATATCTCATTGACTTTTAGCTCCGATTCATTTCTCCTTTGACAATTCACTGTTCTTTAGTGTTCACACACTCTATTCGTATATGCATTTTACTATATTTCATTTGTCCGATTCGGTTCCTCCTCATCTAACCCATTCAGTTTTCCCCAGTCACTTTCCTTCGTCTCACTCATCACCAGTATCTCGAATAGATTTTGGTCTTTGACAATTATTAGGCACTTTTCAGTTTAATGCAAAAATGTACAATCCCTTATTGTGATCACCATCGTTATACCTATAGTCACTCAGAGCTATTTACCAAGCTCATATTCCTATGAATTCCAAAACCTTTAAGCACTCCACACTGTAGGAAATTTGAACATATAATGACAGAGTTCTATATCCTTCGTAACTAAAATACACTTTTAGCGTATTCCTACTATGATGTCTAGCTTCGATCATTACTTACGCTTTTCTAACAATTCCTTTGCTGAAATCACTTTTGTCAGGTACACATACTTCTTCGTTAAATTACCAAATATCATTTTTTTGATGTCACTCGAAAGATCAGATTCATTATGGAGCTCATCATTTTGACTCCTGACCTCTTAAACTCTCTTACCTCTTTCCAGTAGAGCTGAATCTAAACCTTCAATACACTAGTAACATCTCAGTTTACCCCATCTTCTACTTGACATTTTACACTCTTTATTGTCCTAGATTTGGAAACCCAATATCTACATTTGTTCTGTTTACTTCAGTATTGTCTGTTCACTGTTTTAGACTACACTCTACCTTTACCAGTGTAGTATTGATTTATGCATGCCTTTCAAACTCAATAATGTTCTCGAAATTACACACTTTATGCATTATAGGAATGCCTTAGCATATCTAAGGTCTCCAAAGCTTCGAACAATTTCTATCAAAGCACCAATACCACTTAGTGAAACTTTAGTATACACTGCCCAATCTCCAAAGGTTATGCTTATCATTAGTGTTAAATTTCTCCTTGATTCATCTCACTTATGATCATAGTCTCCAATTGATACCATTATTTACCATGCATATATCTCTATTGGGGTACTGCTAACTTCAACAGACATCACTCAATTTTGTTTTCATTGAGTCTACAATTGCTTTATTTGTGATCTCTTAATGAAGGTGACATTACCTCACGTCATTTTCAGTTTCCCCTTAGGACTTCTTGTCTCTATTTCTCTTTTCATTTAATTTTTCTTAGCTTCAATTTAGATCTCCCTTTGCATCAAATCTTATGGAGACCGATTTCTTCGCATTGCAATAAATCCATTCACGTAGTTGAATCCTCTACATTATTGTACACACAATGCATATAATCTCAGTAGTATGTTCTCCTCTCGAAACATGACTGCATTTCACTTTTGATTTAGTACATACTTATTTTCGATTTGTTCCCATCATGACCGCTATTAACTTGACTCGTCTGTTCATCTTAACTCAATTTCTTGCTACAATCATCGATACAATTCACGAAATTCTCATCAACCAACTATTTTCCATAATTTCTTTTCAATTTTTCAATCGTTCGTAGTATCTCATAAGGATCAATTTCAACTATACTTGTTGTCTCCAAGTTTATGCCATAACCTGAATGCATAACTTGAATGATCGGAACATCCTTTGCACTAAGTTTCTGTGAGGCACTAAACAATTTCTTTGACACTTCCACTTGGTATATACATCAAAATCATTTCATTTCATCCGGGGACCAATTAGTAGCTTATACTACTAAGGATTCTACAAAACTCTTTTTCGTTTGTGCCAATCCTCAAACAGAGGAATTATTTCATAATCATGTCTTTCTTCTTTCCTTGAATTCTTCACATACGTTACATCATTTGAAATTTTAATTTCCTCCCGAACAAGCACTATAAATTATGACCCTTATACTATAGGAACTATGATTAGCACTTAGTCAATAAATCACCGATTGTTTCCTCTATTATTTCCACACATAAGCTCAATTGTTTCACTATCCAAGGTAAACTCACAAAGGTGAATTACCCTCAACTCGACAACTCTTTTCATATACAACTATTATTGTTTCATTATCATTGTCCTTGTTTCACGATCACTATCATTGTTTCCTTCCCCACTTGTCATTGTACTTCTTTTCACATAGTTTTAGTCCCATCTTATTTACATGCAAGCTTGGCCTTTTTAAGGTCATATCAACTTGACTTATACACTGTCATCTCATCCTTACTACTTATCTCTTTATTTCCTCAACCAATCCATGATAGGGTATTCACCTTGATAGTACATTTGGGAACACATCACCCAAAGCACGACGAAATATTCGTTCATGAATATAGATACACTGCATCTCTATCTGTTTACCCATCCATTTACAATTTCTGTTTCCATATACATATATTCAATCAATCCAGAATTTTCTGATACACTATCAGTAGAAATTTCCAGTCTTCCTTTTTCCCCTACTATCTCCTTATACTGATTCATAAACTCTTAACACAATATTCGCATAACCATTTTGGTCCCAAACTCAGTTGCTCATGATCATAACCGTTTCACGAGTCCATTTCAGTTCATTTGTACGCTTTCGTCTCACCATTTCTACTTCTTCCTAACCTTAGAATCACTTCGCTCTTTTGTTTAAAAATAGACCGTTACGGTACAATATTGATATCGTTACAATCTCGCTATCATCATCTATGATATCCACTAACATAAATGTAGTGAATCCATATCTGCCTGATCGGACCATATACTTTTTGCTCATTTCCAATTGTTCCCATTTCGTCGCATATACAAGTCAACACTTTCATTACCTCATCATCTCGAACTTTGAATCTCACATAGGCATACTTTAACCGATATGTTTCTCATATCCACAGTGGACCTCTCCAAGCTATAGAACTTTTCATTTTCTTTCGTCGTAATATTACCACTTTAAATCCCCTTATTCATTTTGATATCATTTCTTTCCTCAATCAGCCCATGCCAACGTAATCATACTTATATCACAATCGAAGGTTCATAACCACAGTACACTATAGCTATCCTTATCCATTTTTCCATTTTCCCATTCCTAATTGCTCATACACTTTCATGGCCTCACATTCTGATACATTCTCACTTTTCTCACACTTAATCACTTAACACAAGTTCACACGTAGGATTTATACTCGTGCGACTCAGACTAGGGATCAGTTGCCATGGTCTGCAACGACACGACTCAAATGCATGCAACTTAACCTATGTTTCAGACTGTGCCTAGATAAATTCGTACTTCTGGGCTCTGATATCACCTAAATGTAACACCCCACTCCCGCGTGACTCGAACCCGACATCGATGGTGATATCCAGATTCCTTGCCCCGCGAGGATAGCGTGCTACATCACTCAGTAAACTCAGAATCAATTTTGTTTTTTTTTGTTTTTTTTTTCTGCAAACATTCATACACGCGAAAACAGTAGACAATCTAGCCCGCGTTAATTTGTATGCCATTCCAGTCATTCCCAATCATTACAAACATTCAACAATAATTTAAAATAGCCATTTAATGTATACCAATCTATAACCAAATTGGGCTGCTATAAATACAAAGTATTAATTTACGAGCTTATGATATACAATTTTATGAATAATGTAGGATGACACTAATGCGCACGTGGGTCGATCCCGACCTCTATTCTTCATTTGAATGCTGTAGACATAATCCCGTGAACCTAACGGGGTATTCTTCTGAGTCCTGAAAAATATTTGCAAATTTTGGGTGAGTTTTGCGAACTCAGTGTGGAACCATCATTGATGGTTCGCACAATTCATGCATCACTTAATCGCGTCACAGTAATAACACAGCACACAGGCAATCACAGTTTCGTTTGCAATAACACAGTTAGAAGTACCATATCATTACATACTAGTAAATCGCAATTGAATAAGGCACTCATGTCTTTTTCCCATTTCAAGTAGTCAGTCAAGTATATATGCAATGCATATGTGACACTTTCTTATTTTATTGCAGTGTTATGACCAAGCGCTTAAACAGTGAATAGTATTCAGTAGACGCGTCTAGGGAGTAGGAGAGCCCTTTGGGTATGCACTAACTCCCTTCGAGCTCAAAGCTCTTTTTCAGTGATCGAGCTCAAGGCTCTTTTCAGTATCAGTGTTCGAACTCAAGGCTCTTTTCAATATCAGTGGCGTCTCAAGTCACAACTATTATTATCCGTTTAAGTATTTGTATATGGAATGCAACATGCTTAATGTATCACAATTCACATTGTCACTAAAACCCATTTATCAAAGTATACACAATATCATACAGTCACAAAATCACATTGCAGTCCAATCCAATTTATCAGAATCAAACATATCATTCTCAATCATGCAGATTTTCATACAGTCACAATTTATCACATTCATAGCCAGTTTACACTTCAATGCCCAATTTCCATTCCTTCGGTTCAACATTTCAGTCATAATCAGTTTTCACATAAACATCATTATTCTCATGTAATTATCAAGATGTAACTATAAACAATCAGAAATTGAGGAACCAACTAGGTTACTCACCTGTACTTCCGAGCTAATACCTGGAAGTCTTAGTGGCATCGGTGGATCAGCGCTCCTAAGGTGCCTCTATAACAGTTACAGAATATAAATATTACCAATTGCTCAATCAGAACTATTTAATGTTGCACATGTAGCAATTTGAAGGTGTACAATGCATGTTCATGATATTCCCGGCCTTAATCCAAAATTTCCATCACAAACATTCCATCTAAAAATTAGAAATCTAACGGCACCGAAATTATTCAATTCGGGCCTCTATAGGTCCAAAAATAAATAAAACAGTGACCAAAGAACCATTACCCAGACCCACGTCAATTTCTTGTCCAAAAATTCCCAATTTCTCATAAAATGAAATTCAATGTTTCACGAATCCGATGCCTCGAGAATCAGGTCAATCGGACGTCGGACGGAAAAGTTATAAGCAAAATAAGGAAAAATACACATCCTAGTCGACTAGTCAGAGGTTGTAGTCGACTAGTGCTGGAAAAATACATGTCCTAGTTGACTAGTGCAGGTTGTAGTCGACTGGAAGCTTTATTCTTTCTTTTTGCCGACATCCCAACTTTCGCAAGTCCTAACTCCTTGCTCTGAACTCCAAATTGAACAAACTTGGTGTCTATTTGATATAGAAAAGAGAGATCTACAAGTTTCATGAAGGACATAAAAACTAATTTCACATCTAAGGGTGACAAAAATACACTCAAAGTTACTACCTTCACAAAGCCTCTTAGAACAGTGCAACATTTTGTCAAAACAGTGCAACATTTTGTAAAATCCATAACTTCTCATTCCCTTTTCTAACAATTACAAGATGTATTCCAAATGAAAGATCAGAATGTGACCTACAACTTTCATGAACAACATGAAATCAAATTCAATCGCTAAGTAGGTCAAACAATTTGATGAATGATTCTACCCACTAAAAATGCCTGAACTGAATAGCAATGTTATAAAAAAGCATAACTTCTTGCACAGATGTCAAAAAATTGCATAATTTATACCTATGAAAAGATCAAACAGAATAATACACTTCTTATGAAGGCATTAACAGTTAATTCCACCTCTAACAAACTCAAAACTGTCTTGCAAGAGGCTGCCCTGATCACTAGTCAATGACCTAACTTAGGTGCAATCTTTGAAAATTCCTAACTCCCAATTCTGACATCCAAAAATAGTATAGTATATCTCATTTTCAAGATAGTTACTTCCTATACAACTTTTCAGAAGATCACTTGGATCAATTCAAATAACAGAAATCTCTAAATTTATTTCCAATCACAATACTCACAAAACCTACACTTCTGGTTAGGTTTTACCACAATGCAGATAGACAGTCAATAGTTAACAGTTCATAACTCCCAACGTACATATTGAAAAATTGCAAAATCAGTGGAAATGGGAAGCTAACAAGATAGGCTTCAACTTTCATTAAGACCATTTTCACCAATTCCTCATAAATCAACCTAGAAAAATTCATCAAAGTTTCAGATCATCAAGCTCGGTTACTGTTCATACTGCACTTATACATCACTTTTAAAGTAAGATTCAACACTCTTCTAATTAAAATTGGACAGTGCTCCCTTTACAACAATTGTAGACAAATGTCTCAAATTTAAGTCAAAACAAGCCTCACCTCATTTTCTCAACCACAAAAAGAGTTATGATCAAAACATTGAAACATGTACAAGTCACATTTTCCAGCTTTTATAACTAAACTACATCCTATCACTTCTATACCATTTCTAAACCATTTCTCACTCATCTCACTTCCCATTTCTACCATAACCAACTCATAACCTATCCTTGAACATAAATCCCTAAAATTCCAGCACACACATACAATCAATTTTTTTGGGAATCATCATCTAACATCATTAAAAATCCATCCAAAAACACACAATTCAATATAACATCTCATCCATTAGCTTCTAATTCCTTATTTACCAATCATCAATCCATCAAAGAAGTAATATACCCATCTAGTCAAAGTTCAACTTCATGCACTTGTTGCACAAGATGGTACAATCATGCATTTAACTAACATAGAATATAAGCTTACCTAATCATGCCTTCAATGTTCCAATTCTTCACCTAATACACCAATCCTCTACTTTTCCACACCATACACAACATCACCATCAACTTGAGCTTAGGTTTGCCCCCCTTTTTTTTGTGAGCAAAGGAAGAGGAAGCAAGTAGAAGAAAGGAGAAAAGATGAGCATGAAATTTCAAAGTGGCAAATAAGGAGGACGCTACGAGAATGAAGGGGAGAGAGCATGAAGACACAACTCAATTTGGTCTTTGGATTTGTAAGTGTCGTGGATGGATGGGGGACACAAGCATTAAATGAATGTGAGATGTGTCATAGGACACTTGGCATTACATAAGAAAAAGACAAAAAAAATCATATAATATTATTTAAGAAGAAACCCATCCAATGGCTAATTAATCCACCCCATGGCTCTAATTCCCAAATCCAAAATAATGTATCCAATATTCTAGTGCCATTGGACAGAAATTTTCGGTACCGAAAACCAGTCGGTTCGCCACTTGGTGATTTTTTTTTGTCCGGAAATTTTCTCTAGAAATTTTCAGAAAAATTCCTAAAATTTTCTTAAAATATAAAACACACAAAAATTCACTCCAATAAAATTTTCAAACACAATTTCCACATTATTCACAGTAAAATTTCGTTTAGGCCCAAATATCGAGAAATATCATGAATGCATGTACAATTATTTTTCATGTGTAAAAATTCACTGTTCACAAATACTAGTATGCATGAAAATGCCAAATCAGTCCTAATCACTCTCATTCCTGACCAAATTACTATTTTACCCTTCCCGTCGGGGGTGGGATGTTACACAGTGGAATAAATTTAAAAAAATTCCACATAATCAACTTTAACAGCATTAAATTAGAAACATAAAAAAAGAAATAGACAAAGCTATACGAACCTATTCTGATTTCCTGATACAATTTCCTGCTCCTTCGAAACTGTCAATTCCAGGAGCCGTTCAATCGTTTTGCCTCTAGCAGTATCCACAGATCTTTTTCGGAGAAAAACTCAAATCAAATTTGAGAGGAAAAATTGTTAGAAGTGCTAGCTTCCATTTTCTATTTTTTCCTTTTTATATGAAAAATATTATTTTTAATATCCTTGGATTTTATTAAAATTACAACTAAATTCAAACTTTAATTATAATTATTAATTAATCCTTGTAAGATCAAAAATTACATATTGACCCTTAAAGTTTCTAAAACTTCTCAATTAAGTCCAACTTAATTCAAATTTCACTTTCTCCTTTACAGACCTTTTATGTGTGACTCATTAGGTTCCTAATATGTTGGCAATGATTATAAATAATAATTTTAATTTATAATTAGAATCAAATAAATTAAAACTCCTTTTAATTTATCTTTAATTCCCTAATTAAACAATTTATAATAATAGATCATAATTGACGTCTAGCAACATGTCATGACCACCCAAATATTAGGAATGTCAAAGTGGTTTGACTTAACCTGTCTATGCATGGTTATCTTGTATAAATTAATCCTTTCGTCATCTAATGTTCCAATTAGAATTAGAGTATGGAATTCGTGTCTATTCTAAATAATCCAATCATATTTGTTCTTGCTAATTAGTAAATGATTTGTAATTGATATTTGAAAATAACCTTTCCAAATTTTAATTTACTCTGACCATAGATTCCCAAAATCATTACTAATCAAGAACAGCAGAACATTATTCCTAATTACTTTAGGACAACGAATTCTTTATTGATTTACTCAACTATCTCCACATAGTTCATACTATATCTAATAACTACCGAATTGTATTACTTCAAGAATAGGACATAAGTAGCATCAAAACATAGTAATTCCTACATGAGATAACTTTGGTAATCTCAAGTCTAAGGATCAATTATACAACCATCATAATGAGATAGTCCATAGACACACAAGTAATGTTTCATTCGGGATTCTCATAATTGGGTTTGTTTAGTGAACTTATTCTCTAATAGGCACCCACAAGTTTGTTAAAGTATCTCCATATTTTAATCTATGAGATCGATTACTTTCTTCATGAGAAAGAAACAAATATGTGTTAGTTTAATCATTTCATCAATACCCCATCTTGAAGAAACTATGACTAGGAACATTTTAGGAATAATACAACATGCAATTTGAATCTCATAATTATAATCACATTATAATTTCTAATTGATAACAATTATTCCAGGGATTTTATCTTTATGATTAATAATTAAATAATTAAAATACACAAAGATAAAGAATGACTTTTATTGAATAAAACAAATTTTATACAATTAAATGTACAACCAAAATTGGCTGCAAGGGCATAAACCAACAATCTCTCACTTGCAATAAATCCAATTACCAATGTATCGAATACCATAGCCATCCATATGTCTATCATGTCTCTTTTGAGATAACAGCTTGGTGAGAGGATCTGCTAGATTCTCTTCAATGGGAACTTGTTCTATCTGGATGTCCTTTTGTTCCACTATCTCTCAGATTAAATGAAACTTCCTGAGTACATGTTTGGATCGCTGATGAGATCTCGGTTCCTTCGTTTGTGTAATAGCACCATTGTTGTCGCAGTACACTACTATCGGATCAACAATGCTAGGAACCACTCTAAGTTCAGTAATGAACTTCTTGATCCAAATTGCTTCCTTTGCTGCGTCAGAAACTGCAATATACTCAGCTTCAGTTGTTGAATCTGCAATGGTTGGCTGTTTGAAACTCTTCCAACTAACCGCTCCACCACAAAGAGTAAAAATATACCCTGACTGTGATCTACTATCACCTTGATCAGACTAGAAACTAGCATCTGAATAACCCAAAACTCTCAACTCAGTTCCTCCATAGAACAAAAAATATCTTTAGTCCTTCTCAAGTGCTTTAAGATATTTATCACAGCTGTCTAATGACCCTCACCGGGATTAGCTTGATATTTGCTTGTTATGCTTAAAGCAGACGCAACATCTGGTCTTGTACATAGCATCACATACATGACTGATCCAATAGCCGAAGCATATGGAACACCATTCATTCTATCTCTTTCCTCTTGTGTCTTAGGACACATGCTCTTAGAAAGTGAAATCCCAGGCGATGTAGGTAAAAATCCCCTCTTGGAATTTTCTATGCTAAACCGTTTTAACACTTTGTCTATGTACGAGGATTGGGACAAACCAAGCAACCTTTTTTATCTATCTTGATTGATCTTTATACCTAGTATATAAGCTGCATCTCCCATATCCTTCATGGAAAAATTCTTGGATAACCATATTTTAACAGACTGGAGCATTGAAATGTCATTTTCAATGAGCAATATGTCATCCACATAAAGCACTAAGAAAATGACTGCACTCCCACTTACCTTCTTGTAAACACAAGGTTCATACACATTTTTTATAAAATCAAACTCTTTGATTGTTTCATCAAAACAGATGTTCCAACTCCGCGACGCTTGCTTCAGTCCATATATGGACCTTTGCAACTTGCATACTTGATCAGGAAATTCTTTGGTTGTATATTTGATTGTATAAAATTTGTTTTATTCAATAAAAGGCATTATTTATCTTTGTGTATTTTTAATTATTTAATTATTAATCATAAAGATAAATTCCTTGGAATAATTATTATGCAATAAAAAATTATAATGTGATTATAATTATGAGATTCAAATTGCATTTTTGTATTATTCCTAAAATGTTCGTGTTCATAGTTTCATCAAGATGGGGTATTGATGAAATGGTTAGACTAGCACATATTTGTTTCTTTCTTATGAAGAAAGTAATTGATCTTATAGATTAAAGTATGAAGATACTTAAACAAACATGTGGGTACTTATTAGAGAATAAGCTCACTGAATTGACCCAATTATGAGAATCCCAAATGGAACATTACTTGTGTATCTGTGGATTATCTCATTATGATGGTTGTATAATTGATCCTTAGACTTGAGATTACCAAAGTTATCTTATGTAGGAATTACTATGTTTTGATACTACTTATGTTCTATTCTTGGAATAGTTCAATTCAATAGTTATTGGATATAGTATGAAATATGTGGAGATAGTTGAGTAAATCAATAAAGAATTCGTTGTCCTAAAGTAATTAGGAAGATTATTCTGCTGTTCTTGATTAGTAATGATTTTGAAAATCTCTGGCCAGAGTAAATTGAAATTTGGAAAAGTTGTGTTCAAATATCAATTATAAATCATTTACTAATTAGCAAGAAAAAATATGATTGAATTATTTAGAGTAGACGAAACAAATTATTTACTAATTAGCAAGAACAAATATGATTGGAACATTAGATGACGAAATGATTAATTTATACAAGATAACTATGCATAGACAGGTTACGTCAAACCACTTTGACATTTCTAATATTTGGGTGGTCATGACATATTGCTAGACGTCAATCATGATCTATGATTATAAATTGTTTAATTAGGAATTAAAGATAAATTAAAAGAAATTTTAATTTATCTCGATTCTAATTATAAATTAGAATTATAATTTATAATCATTGCCCACATATTTGGAACCTAATGGGTCACACATAAAAGGTCTATAAAGGAGAAAATAAAATTTAAATTAATTTGGACTTAATTGAGAAGTTTTAGAAACTTTAAGGGTCAATATGTGATATTTGATCTTATAAGGATTTATTAATAATTATAATTAAAGTTTGACTTTAGTTGTAATTTTAATAAAATCCAAGGATATAAAAAATAAAATTTTTCATATAAAAAGGAAAATTTAGAAAAAAAAGGAGCTAGCAGTTCTAACAATTTTTCCTCTCAATTTTGATTTGAGTTTTTCTCTGAAAAAGATCTGTGGATACCGTTAGAGGCCGAAAAATTGAACGGTTCGTGGAATTGACAATTTTGGAGAAGCAGAAAATTGTGTCAGAAAATTAGAAAAGGTTCGCATAGCTTTGTCTATTTCTTGTTTTATGTTTCTAATTTAATTCTATTAAAGTTGATTCTGTGGAAAAAAATTTAAATGTATTTCGCTGCGCTTAGATTCGATCTGGCATTTTTTCTCAACATTGGTATCAGAGACAGCTTTAACAGTTTTATTTTTGATTCATACGCTTAAAAATGTTTTGATTTGGTTTTAATATGCAAAAGTTGCATATAAATATGTGCATGTTTTTCACTATTTCAATAAGTTTCTAGAAATGTCTTTGTTATGCCGAAAGTGTTTCGGCATAAAAGAGATGGAATTTAGCTTGAAACCTTTCCTATTGAAAGTACCTTTCCAATAGATTTTTGAGTTATTAATCTCCACAATTTTCTCTCTAATCTAATGTAAAATAAACAAAATAAGGAAACACATGAGAAAAGGTACAAATAGAAGAGAAAGATAGTGTTTAAATACACCTACCGGTTGAAAAAATGAAGAAGAAGAACAAGAGGAAGCTATTTTCGTTGGTTTTATTTCAACTTACTTTGTTGTCCTCTCTCTCTCTATATGTTCCTCTCTTTTTATTTTTATAAGCTGGGTTGAGTTTTATGGGTTTTACAGTTTGTTTTATATGTTGAGTATTGGCTCCTTTGTTGTCTCATATTGGTTAGGGACAACAATTGAGACAAGTCTCTTACCTATATAAGGAGGTGGCTACCTCCTTATTTAGTGCACCAAACAAAGTCAAATATTTGTATGACAAATTTGACTCTAGTTAAATTCCTCTTTTGAGGTGAGAGTTGGAATGTTTGCCTTGTGTATTTATTTGTTAGTGTGTTGGTGTATTGGGGGATTGGGTAAGAGGAAAAATTGTGTGATTATAAGAATTTTTTACATAGTGGATTTTCTTCTCGGTGCCCGTGGTTTTTCTCCGGTTTGGGAGTTTCCACGTAAATTTTCTTGTGTTGTTATTTTCTGATATTCTTGTCTATTATGTTGGACCCCGATCTTTTGATGGAAATTAGAATTATTAAAATGGAATTCAATGAGTGTGTTTGTATAGGTATTGTGTTGTAGATGTTATTGTATTTAAAGGAGATTGATGAGAAATGGAGTGATTGGTTTTGATGACTCTGAAGATTAGTTTTGGTTATGAAAGTTTAAGTGGATGAGATGATTGAAATGGAAGTTGAAATCAAGAAATAGAAAGTGAAAGTGTAAAATTTTGAAGAAATTAGAAAGTTTGACTTTTTGGAGTAAAAAGTTGACTTTTGATTCAGGCAAAATTTGAAGAAATGATCTTTATGAAATTGTAGCTTATGTTGAGAGCTTTTCGTAGCCATAAAGTATGCTATTTTTCGATATCGGGATTGAAAGTTATGATCTTTGAAAGTTAAGTGTATTTTGTTTTGGTTTTGGAAAATGCTCTAAGTGTAGGATGGTATATGTTGTGTTTTGAAGCAATTTCCGTACTGATGTGGTTTGAATTGGAGTAAATAGTTACGTGAAAGTTATAGAGAATTTGAATAGCTTTAAAATGATGTATGATAATATGAAATTTGGATATTGCGTAGGTGATGGATATCAGGGCAGAAACTTCGATTGAAAAATTAACTTAGATAGAGGTTCAAGTTGTTTTGGAGTTCTTCATGAACATTGTAGAGCTTGTTTTTATCTTTCTATTGATATAAAGCACGAAAATATTGGACAAGGGAGTAGAAAGTTATGATTTCTAGAAGTTCTGATGTTGTGTTAGTGTGAAGCTGATCGACCAGTCAGCTTTGTGTGGAGTTTTTGACCCATTTAGAGGTCGATATGATTCTTAAGGCCTTCATAAAGGTTGTAGAGGGTTCTTTTACCTTTCCATAGACACCAAGTTTGTCAAATTTGGAGTTCTGGATCAAAAGTTATGATGTTTGCAAGTTTTGATACTGTTGAGAAATTATCGATCAATTATCTTTGTGTAAACTTTTGATCCCTTTAGTGTCTGAGCTTGCCTTTGAGTCCTTCTTAAAAATGGTAGAGCTGTCTCTTAGCTTTCCAACGAAACAAACCGTGTCTAATTTGGAGCTCGGAGTCAAAAGATATGAACGTTTGAAGTTTGGAGGTCGGATCGCATGGTTGATCGACCAACCGCGCGCGTCCGCGGGAGCGACCGACCTAGTACGGGCCACCGACGTGGTGCGGGCGACTGACGTGGTGATGGAGACCGACCTGATGCGGGCGACCGACCTGGTGATGGAGACCGACTTGGTGCGGGCGACCGACCTGGTGCGAGAGACCGACTGATGCGCGCGGCGACCAGGCAAGTGCGCGGGAGAAGAATGCAGTGCGGGCGATCGACTCACATGCGACCTTTGCGATCGATTTTCAGCCGACCGACCTCTCTTCCTTGTTTTGGCCATAACTTCTTCGTCCGACATCCGATTAAGCCAATTTTTGAAGCGTTGGATTCCTAAGACATTTTTCTATCTTTCCATATTAGATAGATCGGTTTTGGCATTAAATGGAGAAAGATAGCTCAGATTATAGTGAGCTGATCAGTCATAAACATTTGAACAGTGTTTGGTATTTTGGAGATATCTTGAGCTATAGACCTCGGATTGAGTTGATTCTTTTTTATAATTAAACTAGAAAGATGAGGCTACAAATGTTATGAAGGAGCCGATCGACAATTTAGCCTCCAAGACTTTCAAATACTGGTCGTAATTTAGGTATAGAGTTCAGTCTCAGCTTTGTAATGGTATGAGCAGTGTTCAATATTTTAGAGTTATATCGGTCGATAGAGCTCCGATCGATCTGATTCTTTTTGAAAATTAAACTAGAGACATATATCTATAAATTTTATTAAGGAGCCAATCGACAATTGAGCCTGTAAGACTTCCAAATATAGGTCAGAAGTTCAGTGTAGTGTTCAGTCTCGGTGTTGTAATGGCTGAACAATGTTTAGTATTTTGGATATATCTCGATCGGTAGAGCTCTGATCGATCTGATTCTTTTTGAAAATTAAAATAGAGACATGGGGCTACAAATGTTATGAAGGAGCCGAGCTATGATATGGCCTCTAAGACTTCCAAATATTGGTCGGAAGTTTGGTATAGTGTTCAGTCTAGGTGTTGTAATGGCTGAACAGTGTTTAGTATTGTGGAGATATATCGATCGCTAGAGCTCGGATTGAGATGATTCTTTTTGAGAATTAAACTAGAGAGATGAGGCTACAAATGTTATGAAGGAGCCGACCGACAATGGAGCCTCTAATCCTTTCAAATATGGGTCGGAGGTCAGGTGTAATGGTCAGCCTCGAGTCTGAAGAACAGACTTCAGTATTTTTGAGATATCTTGAGCTATAGAGCTCCGATCGATCTGATTTTTGAAGCGATGGATTCGTAAGACATAGAGGGACATTTCTCTAAAGTTTTTAAGGCAAAAAGGAAGGGGCAATTTTGGAAGTTTACTTAAAGGGGTTAAGTTTATAGGCTTAAATGGAGGGGCATATGGGTCATTCCTTATTCATTAAATGACATGGCACTATAAAAGCAAGTGGGTTGTCGTTCTTCCCTTGTGAAGCACAATACAAAAGAGCAAAACAGAAGAGAGAAGAGAGACGAAGAGTGTTTCGGATGGGAAAAGAAGAAGAAGCTAGGTCACGATTTTTGCTGGGTTTCAAGTGTGATTTTGATGTTTCTTCATGAAGGAAAAACGTGGAGGATGATGAGAGCTCCAACATGAGCTAAGAAATCTGAAAATTTGCGAAAGATGAGGTAAGACCTGAAATTTTGATTTGTGAATTTTGGAAGATTGTTGGTTTAGAATCATGGAAAATGATATGGGTTGTGTATTATGGAGTCGATTTTGGTGATTGCTTAGTATTATGGATTTAATTTGGGATTTTGAGAATTAGGGTTTATGCCCAAATTTGGAATTTGGGGCTTTTTGAAATTTGTAATTTAGAAAGCTTGAATATATGAGGGATTTATGTTTTCTAAGTTCAAATTGAGGATTAAGTTATTTATGATGTTGAATTTGGGTGAAATTGCTTTAGGTGAAGTTAAATTGGAGGAAAGAAGGAACCAATGGACAAATTGGAGCTAGGAACAACTTTCTAGCATCGAATCGAGGGGGTACCTGTTTATAATAGAATTTATAAGCCACTACTGCCTTCTTTAAATAAAGAGATTTTCTAATTTCAATTGCATCGTAAATGTTGCATCATCGTATGAATGATTTGAAAAATCATTATTGATTCAATACATGAACTTTTGACGAATTGCAAAAATACATTTTTGTTATGCCTTGAAAGATTCCCTGGCATTTCGTATACTCAAAAAAGAGCATTCGATAAATGATATTGAGCTTGAATATGATAAAGTGTTGAAAATTTATGATTTCTGAATACTTTCGAAATTAGTTAGAAAATGTTGTTTATAAAAGTGGTTGGAAGATTTCAATTTCCGAATGTCTAATGTTTATAAAAAGTATTTGAAAATTATGATTTTACATTGTTTATAAAAGTGTTTGAAAAGTTTACGATTTCCAAACTTGTTTATAAAATGTTTGACAAAGTGTGATTTCAAATGCATTTGAAATTGTTTAGAAAATAAGGTTTATTTAAATGTTGAAAAGTACGATTTTGAAAGGCGTTTGAAATGGTTTTAGAAACTGTTTTAAGAATTTATACAAGTTTTAAATGTTTGATAAATTAAGAAAATTTCAAGTTTTGAAAAATGACACAAAGGTTCAATTTCTGGTCTTCAAATGATTTGGGAGATTGATTGAAAATTGAGAAAGTATTGAATTTTATTGTTCCGAATATATTTTGGAAAAGGGTTACGAGTTTTAAAATGAATTGAGAAATGAAGAAAGATTTTGAAATTTATTTAGTGATTTGGATTTAATAAATTAAGTAAATTGTTAAATTTGTTATTTTAATTTAATTTGATAAGTTATGAAAATGTTTTCGGAATGTTTTTAAGAAAATACAAGATTTAAAAATAAAAATAAAAATAATAAAATTGAATAATGTGTTTTATGAACCTGCATACGTTGATTTATGTCTTAAAGAAATCACTTGCATTCATTGTTCTGATGTTGATCCATATGTGATTACATTGTTGAATTCAGATTGAATATGTTTATTGATGTGATAATGTTATGCCATTAGAGTGTGCCATGGCATTTTGATTTGAATGGAAAGAAGAAAAGAAAATGGAAGCATATCATTTTGATAAATGATCTTGAGCATTGCTTATATGCTTTTTGTGGGGTAGAGAGTTACGGATGGATAGTCACGTGCACGTCGACGTATGGAAAATTATAGCCTTCTCCCGGCTGCCCGCTTGAGGCCACGAGATCCTGAGAAATAGGACTCGGATAGTTTACGGTAAACTTCAGTTTCCGTCGTGTTTATGGAACTCTCGAGCCATTTGTGTGCATTGCATATGTGATATGACATTGCATCTATAAATTGTCAAATTGATGCACTCATGTTTTAAAAACTTATGGGTTTATGGCTGAAAGCCTAAAAATCATATGTTTTGCAAATGGAGATTTTGGCTACAGCAAGGAAAAGAACCTTTTGAAAATGTGCTTTACGGATTTCAAAGAAATGTTTTCTAAGACCAGAAAAGAAAAATAATTTCAAAGATTTTGCTTATATATTTGTTATAAACTGTTACCCACGAGCTATAAGCTCACCCCCCTTCATTCCCATCCTCAGGTGATGAGAAGAAGATCGGGTGAAAGAAAATAAAGATTTCTATTTGCATGTGTTTATATTGTATTGCTATTAAGTAAGATAGTGTTGAGAAATTCAAAATTTATTGTGTATTGCGTACTTGGATTTTGGCGTTGATATTGTATATGGCCTGAATTGCCATGAGTGTATGAAGAGTAGTCATTCCAGGACATATGTGATTTATGAAATTGTGTATATAGTGAGTATAAGGTGTATGGACTTCTGGAATTATGTATTGATTTAAGTTATGTTTGGGATGTGTGTATGAGTATGAATGTGATAATGTATTTTGGATTGAGTTTGGTTATGAAAAAAATGAAAAGGAAAGGAATAAGAAAGAAAGAAAGAAAAAAAAATTATACCGGATTTAGAATGTCTTAAGGTTTCCAACGCGATAGTGATTTCTAAGATTTTGTTCGCGGATGTCGGTACTTGTGTTTTAGTTCGAATGCTTCAATTCGATTTGTGATTCGTGATCGTTTGTTTGGTTTGTCTTCGAGCCAATTCGATTTGACTTTGTTTGTATGCTTCGTTTCCAAGTTGGCTTTCGATTCGTTAATGATTTATTTCGCTTTGTGATCAATCGTTTATTCGTTCTGTCTCTTTGTGATTCGTTCCGTCTTCCGTTTTTGGGTTGGGGCGCCGATCTCCGGATCGGGTCCCAACATATTAAATATTCTTGGGTGTGGGTTTGGAAGGTCTAAATTCCCAACAAGTGGTATCAAATCCAAGGTGTGTTTTTCTTGAAAATTCTAAGTATGCTCTGTGGTCGCAGTTTTGACTGATCTTCCACATCAGAAAAGATTTTCTTGAGAAAGGTTCATTCGGTGAAGTGGAGTTTTGGTGTGGTAGTGTGGTAGTACATGTCTAGGAAAGTTTTGGCTAAGGAAAGACTTGGTATTTAAGAGTGTCCGTTGTGACCCACCTCTCTTTCTTGGAAACTTTCCTGGTGTAGTATTCATTTCTACTGTAAAATTCATCAAGGAAAAAGAACACAGAAAAAATGTCAGAAAATAGGGCTTTGAATCCTCTTGGAATTAAGGTGGATAAATTCGACGGTAGAATCAATTTGGCTTGTGGTAAGTACAAGTCAGGGGCATTTTGATTTAGTCGAAGTTACACAAGGCATTGGAAGGCAGACAAATCCCTGATATCAGTACTACTACTAGTGATGCTGGTTGTCCGAAAGGTAGAGCGGGTTCAGCAAGAGGCTCTGGGTCAGTTAATAGAGAGACTAACAATGTCGCTAACATTGTCTCCATGGATGATGATCTTGCTCTCTAAAAGGAGGGGGCATGTACATCTTCATGGCATGCCGCTAATCTCAAAGTTGTCATGATAGAGGATGTGTTACTGTTAGCAGGTCCATAAGTTTGTACACAGGCATTGGTTTGGCATTAATTCAAGGTGTGCAGTGGAATTTATCTCAATGATTGATGAACTTCCAGGAAAGCCAAACATAGGAGTTGTACCATAATTTTTCAGCAAGGTTATTTTCGACATGTGCTGAAGTAAAAGACTTAGAATTGGTTTATTCTAAGTGGGTATGCTTTTATGGTGGAGTATGATGCTATAAAGCATGATAATTCTATCCCGTGAGAGTTATGTTATTTTTAAGAGATCTTTATCAAGGTGAAGTGTGGTTGTGGGATCAACCAAAGTCGCCAAGGTGGAGATTGTTGAGTATTGGCTCCTTTGTTGTCCTATATTGGTTAAGGACAACAATTGAGACAAGTCTCGTACCTATATAAGGAGGTGGCTACCTCCTTGTTTAGTGTACCTAACAAAGTCAAAGATTTGTATGACAAATTTGACTCTAGTTAAATTCCTCTTTTGAGGTGAGAGTTGGAGAGTTTGTCTTGTGTATTTCTTTGTGAGTGTGTTGGTGTATTGGGGGATTGGGTGAGAGGAAAAATTGTGATTGTAAGAATTTTTCACATAGTGGATTTTCTTCTCGATGCCCGTGGTTTTTCTCCAGTTTGGGAGTTTCCACATAAATTCTCTTGTGTTGTTATTTTCTGATATTCTTGTCTATTAAATATCCTTGGGTGTAGGTTTGGAAGGTCTAAATTTCCAACATTATATGTGACATTTAAATATAAGTTAGGATGAAATGATCCCTTGAAAGGCTCCATATAAACTTTGTTTGTTATTTTGAAAACTGGATAGTGAATTAATGGATCACTTATACTTCGAATGTCAATTCCCATTCAAATTGTGGGAGACGATTAAAGCTCTTTGTAAGTTTCATTTTAAAAGAACACAATGTTCAAGCATTGTTGAATGGGCTACAAGTTTTAAGGGATTGAGGAAGGAAGATTTAAGTCTGTCCAAGATGGCCCTTGATTGTTTAGTTCGTACAATATAGATGGAGAAGACCACAGAATTGAGATTCTCAATTAGATGTTGCCATTGAACTGTTGGATAGATTTAGGAAAAGTTTCCTTGCTACAGGATTGAGAGCAGGCTTGAGTTACAGCATCACTCATGAGTGAAACGTGAGATAATACATATTAGCTTTGAACGACCCCCAATTCTTCATGCTCTTGTTTCTTTTTAAGCGCTTGTTTAGCTTAGTTTTTTGTAACTATGTTGTCTTTTCATCCTTTATCCTAGTACTTGCTGTAGTATTAATTTTAGAAAATGCCATGATCACAAGCTGGAATGGTATTATTAATTAAAATAAATAGAAAAATTTCTGAATCTTGAAGGATTAAAAAAATGTGTACCATAAATAAATGTGTGAAATTTATGATCATACGTGGTCGTGTTGAATAGGCTGGTCCCTGGGGCCACGCATCCATAACATGTGGATGACCTTTACCTGTCTTCTTGTGGGTGTATTATAATTCTATGCAACCCAAAACCATTTATTTCACCTGCGCCTTTTTTTTAAAATGAAAAATATGATAATTTTGAAGAAAATTGCCTTGGCAGTTGGCATTGTAATTTTTTTTGAAACGTTAATATGTGCGCTCATCGCATATTATTCAAATCCAAAGATAAAACGTCATACAGAAAACTTGAAGGGCATACCCCCCACTCGAAACCAGACATAGAATGAGCCGCCCTAGCAATCATATAGGCGACCTGATTCGCTGATCTCTTAACAAAAGCAGTAGAAATAAACTGATGCTCGTGAAGAAGAGCTTGACAATCCTGGATAATCGTCGAAAAATATGAAGAAAAAGTTTGTGTGGTGTTCAAAAATTTGATAATCATCTGACAATCCGTTTCCACACAAATCGAAGAAAAAGATAGTCTTTTGATCCAACTTAAGGCTTCCCGAAAACATAACGCTTCACCCATGATGGGATCCCTCCATCCTGGCACGAGTATTGACCGTCTAGCACAGGTTAGGCCATTACAGTCCTGAATCACCATTCCTAATCCATACAAGCCAGAGGATAAAATCGCCATATCAACATTGCATTTAAAGTGGTTCGGTGGTGGGGTTCTCCATTGAGGTCGAGTTTGTTGCTTGGGTGGGGATGTGGGTTTACTTCGTTGTTGAGCAGTCTGCCAGTCGGAAAGTATGGTTGAAGCTCTACGTAGAATGAAGGATGGGTGCTACTTCTTTTTATGCCATACGACTTCATTTCGGTTGGTCCACAAACTCCATAAGATCATGAAAATTTGCTCCTATTGTGCCTGAGGAAAAGTGGACAGAATTGATGCAAACCAAGAGTGCAGTGTAGACGTATGAGGTAACGTCCAGTTCGCGAAATAAAGGCACCAAACAGAAGTAGCAAAAGTACAACGTAACAAGATATGAAGTTCGTCCTCTGCTGCGGCACCGCATATGGGGCAGTTGTCGTCGATAACAATGTGTTTTTTCTTTAAATTGGTTCTGCATGGGAGAGCATTCCTTAAGGAACGCCAGAGGAAAAACCGAACCTTACCTGGGATATGCAGTTGCCAGATGTTTCCCCATAGAAAGTCAGGTTCACGTAAGTCTAAAGTCACTCCTTCCATGCCAAGGCGATAGCCTTCTTTGACTGTATATTCCCCTTGAGTGTTTAAAGTCCACAACCAATCATCTGTACGCCGTGAGAAGCTGAGTGGAATCTGGAGAATTTGGTCGACGTCGCGTTGGTGAAATACCTGTCTGATTTTGGCTTCATTTCACCTGTGGTCTGTAAGGAGCTCAGCCACACGCGTTAGCTGGTCGTTGGATGGTGTGTGTATGAATGGATCATCAGGGTCCATCAGCCATGGGTCCCTCCAGATGTGGATGTTCAGGCCATCACCTACCCTCCTGCGACAGCCTTGACTGAGAAGTGATCTAGCCTGAAGGATGCTTCGCCAAATGTAACTGGGATTATTACCCAATGATGTGGAAAAGAAGTCGGTCGTTGGGAAATATCGCGCTTTTAGGATGGTTGCTGCAATCGAGTGTGGATATTTTAATATCCTCCAGCCTTGTTTCGCCAGAAGGGAAATATTGAATTGCCTCATATCACGATATCCTAAACCTCCGAAAATCTTGGGGATGGCTAACCTCTGCCATTTCAACCAGCGTATACCTCCATTAGCTCTTCCTCCATTTTTTCAGAAAAAACCATTCATACATTTCTCTAGCTCTTGACAGGTATCTAACAGTAAGAGAAACAAGGACATGAGATAGTTAGGCATAGCCTGTGCAACGGTCCTTAACAATATATCTTTCCTAGTTTTCGAAAGTACTGTAGTTTTCCATCCTTGTAACCTCCTTGTAAGCTTTTCTATCACATAATGAAAAATATGGCGTTTACCCCTTCCAACAACTGACGGCATACCTAAATAGTTTGTAGGACCTGCAGTTTCTGCAACCTCCAAAGTTTGACATATCACATTCTTCATATGAGGCGGAGTATTTGGAGTAAAAGAAATTCCTGATTTAAGAAAATTTACTTTTTGACCCGACGCATGCTCATAGACTTGTAGAATATTTTTCAAATGCCTTGCCTCCTCCTCTGTAGCCCTTGTAAAAAAGATAGTGTCATCAACAAAAAATAGGTGGGACACTGGAGGAGCGCCTCTTGCAACTACTGCCCCATGTATGTATCCTTGTTCCTGCAATTTATGTATACTAGCTGATAGGCCCTCCACACAAATGATGAATAAATAAGGAGACAACGGGTCTCCTTGTCTCAATCCACGACTAGGAATCAAAGGACCATATTCATCACTACCTCGAATAAAATGATAGGATACCGATGTGACTATGTTCATAACCTTCGAGACCCATATGTCATCAAAACCTAGTTTCAACATGAGCTTCCTCAGATACTCCCATTCAACTCTGTCGTAAGCTTTACTCATGTTCGTTTTTAAGGCGAGTGAACCCAGCTTTCCTTGGGTTTTTCGTTTAAGAGAATGAAAAAGCTCATAAGCCACAATAATGTTATCAGTAATTAACCGATTTGGAATAAAAGCACTTTGCGTCTCGGAAATAATGGAAGGTAGAACCTGTTTTAATCGATTGGCTAGTACTTTGCAGATTATACGATCGGTGACGTTGCTTAATGATATAGGTCTCAAATTAGCGATAGTTTCTGGTGCTTTCTTCTTTGGGATAAGAATAATATTTATTTTGTTCATCCCCGGCATAGGCGCATCTCTATTTAAACTGTCAAGGCAGGCGGTAGTAACTTCTGTCCCGACGATATCCCAATAAGTCTGGAAAAAGCCTGGGTTGAAACCATCTGGACCTGGTGACTTGTCAGGATGCATTGAGAAAAATACCCTCCGCACTTCCTCTTCAGTGTACGTGGCTAATAGTAATTGATTGTGGGAAGTGGTGACCTTACTATCAACATTGTCTATAATTGGACTGGCGTCACCATAGGAAGAAGTAAAGAGTTGTTGATAATATGTCAGTAACATAGTCAGTAAGCCTGAGTCCCAATCAATCCATTCGCCGTTGTTGTTTTTGAGTTGTGAGATGAAGTTTTTCTTGTGCTTATGAGAAGCCATAAGGTGAAAAAACTTTGAGTTGGAGTCCCCTTCTGTTAGCCAGTGCTGTTTGGATCTTTGTTTCCAATACATTTCTTGTTGTAAAAGGAGGTCACCATATTGCTTTTCTAGAATTCGTAAAAACGCCTTATTTAAACATGCTTGTCGACGCACGCTTGCCATCTGTTGTTTAACTTTCTTGATTTCGCAGTGGAATTTGTGGGTCTGCGATGTTGCCCAAGCTTGCAAATCTAAAGAGCAAGAAAGAAGTTTGTGTTGGAGAGACCCTGTGGAGCCAATTGACCATCGCCTAAGTATTCTCTGCCTACATTCCTCCTCGATGGTCCATGCATTTTCAAAGCGAAATCGACGTTGCAGGTATCTGCGCCATTGAATGCCCAGAGATAGAAATATGGGTAGGTGATCGGAAGATTCAGCTTGTAAAACATACACCTTTGCCAATCCAAACAAGGAAGACCAAGTAGTTGTCCCAACCGCCCTGCCTAATCTTTCCCTGACAATTGCCGCTTCTTGACGTCGATTTTCCCAAGTGACCATAGAACCTTTTGCCCCCAAGTCATAGAGTTGACAATCCATGAGCGTTTGACGAAAGCCCTCCATCAAAACTCTAGGATGAGTATGATGTCCTTGCTTCTCGGAAGGAAACAGGATGTCGTTAAAATCACCGATGACACACCAGGGTAGACTGGAGTTGCCATGAAGCTTACGGAGCAAGTTCCAACCCATTCTTCTATTGTGGCGTGCTGGGAATCCATAGAAGCCTGTCAATCGCCAGCGTTGAAAGCCCTCCATACAGACCATAACATCGATATGATTTCGGGAATAACTTAATAATTGAGTCATGTCCTTTTCTTTCCACAAAAGAGCCAGACCCCCACTGATGCCAATGGGGTCTACCGCAAATACATCACTGAAACCCAGCTTGTCTTTTATTATCAAGATTTTGTTTCGATTAATTTTAGTTTCCATAAGGAAAATAAAATTGGGTCGCTTTTCGGACACTAAGTCCTGTAGGACTCGGACTGTTCGGGGGTTCCCAAGCCCCCGACAGTTCCAACTTAAGGTACTCATGAGTTGCGGTGGGCTTCGGAAACAAAGCCCACCAAGGTCAAGTTTTTTGGCTCCGCCGCAAAGGTGCTAGAAGTATAGTCTTCATCCATGATAACATGTTCAGGACCCATTGCTTCATGAAGACGTCTACGTTTTGGATCCACGACTGTGATTGTATCAGTTGTTGTGTATGGCATAATGTCAACTTTTGCATGCATTGCCTCGATCACGCTGTCTGATGGAGGCGACTCTGTAAGATTACGCGAGCCACTACAGATTTGAGTGGGATCTGGTAGGTGTGTTCCGTGATTTTTTACGACCATAATGGACTGCTCCTTTGTCGTAGATAGCGTCTGATTCTGCCCAAAAATCGCCGGTTCCTCAGGGAAATTGTCGTTGGGGCCTGTCTGAAAATCATTTTCCGACCTGAGCCACCTAGCTCCGATCTGTGTTGTTCTTCTGGACTCCGCTTTTAGCCATGGTCCATAAGCAAAACGTTCTCTAAGAATAGTTGGATGATCATAGAGGAGATTGCAAAATCAATCAGTATGCCCAATGATACCACAAAAATAGCAGAAAGTATTGAGTCGTTCATATTTAAAGTCTAGGCAGACTTTTTCCCCTGATGATCTCTTCACGAATAGTTTTCTCTTCAAAGGCTTCCTGACATCAACTTGCACCCGAATGCGCAGGAATTCCTTCCAAATAGTCGAGAAGTTTCGGGGGTCTGATTCCACATGTTTACCAATATAATTTCCAGCATCCACTGCAAGTCTCTCTGACATAAAACCATGAGGAATATTATGAATTTGGACCCATAGTTCGAGGCTTATCAGTTCTACTTGTCGAGGGTTTTCATGAGGTTGTAGTCGGTGTAATAAAATAGGAGTTTGCTGATAATTCCATGGGCCATCCCGCATGACTCTATCCATATCGAGGTGGTAGAAGAACTAGAAAATGAAGACATTATTTACCAGTTCTGTAATCGATATCCCTTTGACAGGGCGCCAGACACTCGCCATAACCTGTTTGAATATTGAGAAGTTGATCATCTTCTCCGTTAATAATCTCCCGACAACACAATGTTTCCATTCAGTTCCTGGAATGTCTTGTTCTGCGGTAGTCGTGTCATCGTTGTATTCCAATAAGTGTTCATCTTCTTCTAAGTTCAGACGTTGGTATATGTCGTGCACCAGATGATCCTCTTCCGATGTCGTAGCCATAAGAGATACGAGCAGTATGTGAAAGGCAACGGATGAGGTGAGAGATTAAAAAACGAAGAACAAAACTAGATGTGAAGATATAGAATAAAACTTGTTATAAGAAACAAGAGAGAGATGGTCTCGACCGGCAAGACAGAGTAATTTACTATATTTTGGTTTAATGAAACTTTGGTTTGTTCCAATACCTTTCATGTGCAAGTTTGAGCAAAGAAGGATCCTTCCCATGAGGTAATTTGAAACAGACAAATGAAGACAATCTCTTTGCTTATTACAATGGTTGTGTACTGACATCCATGTATATTAACTCCTGTAACAATAATTATTTATTTTCTTTATAAAGCATTGAAAACTATGATCATGTTCGAGCTCACTTCAAAACTATGATAATCCATTCCGATAACTTATTTTTAAGGCAAGATATTACTATATAATTAATTTCTATATGAAAGTAAAAATATTAATTTAATAATTATGGTCAATGTTTTAACAAACGAACCACCCACCGAATCGATCAAAAGAAAAGTTTAAAATTTAAAGGTACAATCAGTAATTAAACTATTATAAAACCGATATATAATAAATAAGAAGTAAAAATTATAAAGCAAGTAAAAATGAAATATTTTATTGAAATAAAAAATACATCAATGTCTGTTATTATATAATGAACTAATATCAATTCCAATATAATAATTCAAACTAAATCTGAGTCTAATATAAAACTTAAAATAACAATAAAAATAACATTTGTATTTTTGAAGATGTTAAAAGTTTTTTTTATTCGAGGAAACCCCGTAGGCGGGCCAAGCGGGCACACTTCTCTAAGGGCCCAACTGGCTCACCACCCCACAGGCAGGCCAAGCGGGTGTACCTCATCATTGAGGGCCCAATTAGTTCTCCATCTACAGGAAAAATCCCGACTGCCCCAAGCTTTTACAAGAGGGACTAGCATGGAATTGAACCTGAGACCTAACCAAAGTCAAGCCCCGCTCTCAACCATCAAGCCACACCCCTTGAGATAAAAGTTCCAAATACTCTAATGTTATCTAAAGACCCGTAAACTATGTGTTTATCTAAAGTATTTGCATCAACTTCTTTTACTTCATTCAAATAAATTACAAATTAGTAACATATGAAATTATTCTCAATTATAAATTTGTAATACATTTTTAAAACTTAAATATGATTAAAATAAGATATGAATTGACCTTCAATAGATGTTCTTAATTTATTATTTATGACAAATGCATTTTCTTCAGAAATCACCTTTTTAAGTTCATTACAATCAAGATCGGGCGTTGGTTCTTCTTCTCCAATCAAAAAGTATGGTCATACATTCTCTTCTTACTAAATGCTTTGAATATAAAATAGAGAAATTATAAAGTCAATAATTAAAAATAAAATTAATTAAAAATAAAATTAAAACTATGAAATACTTGTTTTTCATTCTCATATTATAAATAACGTAAACAAGGTCGTTAAGTCTTTGATGTTCTAAACGATTTCGTTTCTTTGCATGAATGCGTTCAAAAACACTTTAATTACGTTCATAACCTAATATATAAGTTGTTTGATTGAATAATCTAATAGCGAGCTTTTTTAAATTTGGAGCACTTTCATCGAATATTCTTGACCACTCATCTGTATTTTAAATTAATAGTTATGAAAAATAAAAATATATATTATTAATAAGTAAAGAATGAATTAAAATATAAAAACTCACTAAGGTACATTTTTTTCATCATAAGTTCTCTTTTGATTAATGATCTAACAAAACTTTGTAAACTTTCACGATTTAATTTAATTTAATTTGTCATTTGTGATTGCTCTTTAATAAAGAAAATATATCTGCATTCATTCACATCAAACAGACCACCCATAATATTCTTTGTACATGTGTCTCCACTATATAAGCAATAAGGATTGAGAAAATAAGTTGTTAAGTGAATCTTTAAGTAAGATGTTTATACCATCGTCAGTCAGGAATATCTACATAAGGCTTATACAATTTTTCCTTCCCTTTAAAAAGATTTAAAATTGCTTTTGAGCTCTATACATACCATCATATATATACCTCAAAGAGTATATATACCACAAAGGCGGCTTCTCATCTGAGTCAACAATTCTCGACAATCTTATAAGCATAGCCATAGTCTTCACAATGATCAAGTACGCATCCCAAAATTTATTAGCTAAAATAATAACACAAACTTCTTTTCTTTCACTCTTTTATAACTTATGAATTGAAAAATATTTACTTGTCACTAAATTTTGAAATAGTTGTTTATGTTCCTAAACACTTTTAAAAATACTAAATGTAGTTGCAAACTTGACAATAGCAGGACGCACGGTCTTAACTTAATCTTCTTGCTCTCTTAACTATGACAAAAAATATGATGTGATTATATATAAAAATTATGATTGTAGATGCATGTGAAGCAATGCTAGAAATATAGCCTATACCATTAACATCTTTTAAAAGAAGATTTATACGATAAATATGCCTATACTCATATTGAATTAAGTACCAAGCCAATACATAATTAATTGCATTATCTTTAACAAAATACACAACATTCTTTATTCCAACCCACTTAACAATTTTAGAAAATAATTCAGATAAACCATTAGCAATTTTTTACCATATCAAAGGCATCACAGGGGTTAATAAAGTTGTTCCAATATTACAATAAACTAAGAAATTAATCAAAGTTTTTTGTTTTTTTTATCAAGGTACCCATCTGTCATAATAGTGTATGATGTTGATTCCCAATTAAGCTTACATGTATCCACAATTAACTAACATTCTAGTTTTAAATCCTAAAACAAAGGCACACGAATCTCACAATAAGAAAGTACCTTAAATCTTGGACCTATTATTGTTGTAGCATCTATTACTTCTTGAAAATATCGTTAATTTAAAGCATTTAAAGGAATACATGAATAATAGAACCATTTAACCCATGCACTTTTACATTGCAAAACATCATTCTTATTAACCAAAACATTTTTTAGATTGGGTTGAGAATTAGGAGTAGTTCTCAGAGGAAATTTAAGAATTTGTATCAATAATAGTTTACCTAATTCTTTTGTTTAGTACTTGTAATGTTTCATCATCTCCAAAAGATATATCATGAGTCTCTTTATTTTCTTTTTTTATTATTGCTACAAATAATTTTCAATGTTGTCACGTGCATCAAATGATATTTTTTTGCAAGAAGCAATATTACCCTTAACATCAACATGATATTTTTTTTTCATTTTATAAACTCCTCCCCTTTAAATATTCTCTTGTAAAACATATAATTCTATTGGATATTTCGTCGGATACTTGAGAGAAAGAAATATAATATTTGACTTCAATCACCACATCCAACAAAAGAAATAATAATAAAAGGAGAATTAACTTGTGATCTTGACACGAGGAATTGAAGTGTATATAGAAGGAAAAAGAGGTTGAAAAGAATTGAAAACATTAAAAAATCAATTCAAATTGGAAACAAAATTGAAATCTTTTGAAAGTATGAGTAAATCTAAAAGGTCACTTAAAAATTTAAAATACGTTTATATTTCAATGTCATTTGAGCATACTTCTATAAAACTTAAACATTACTTATTAATACATTTTTAAATTATCCTAAATAAAATTACTTATCTATACTAAATTACTAATTAATAACTTTTTAGTATCCTTCTTTAAATATACTTTGTAAAATTTTAAATATCATTTTTAACACATTCTTAAATTATCATAAATAGAATTGCTTATGTATATATTAAATTACTAATTAATAACGTTTTATTGTCTTTCTTTAAATTTTAAATATCACTCTTTAATACATTTAAAATTATCCTAAACAAAATTACTTATTTATGCTAAATTACTAATTAATAACATTTTAATGTCCTTTAAATATACTTCTTTAAGTTTTAAAAATCGCTCCTTAACACATTCTTAAATTATCCTAAAAAATTACTTCTAACTAAATTACTAATTAATAAATTTTTAGTGTCATTCTTTAAAGATACTCGTTTAAAGTTTAAATATCACTCCTTTACACACTCTTAAATTATATTAAACAAAATTGAATATCTATACTAAATTACTAGTTAATACTTTTTTAATGTGCGTTTTAAATATACTTCTTTAAACTTTAAATAGATATATGTTTTGTTTTGAATTTTGATAAACAAATACTAATATTCTTAATATCATAAAATTAAGGTTTGAAGTTTGATCGAGTTTTCCATGTAAAGAACGACTAAGCAAGTTAGCAAAGGCTACAAACTTTTCTCTGTCTTCTCTTTACATCATTTACCTCTTTACCCCTCATTGCCTTCTAATTTTGGTATTTTCTTTTCCATCCCTTGCTTCAATTAGCTTACAGACCCAACATAATACCTTCTTGGGTGGGGTGAAACCCCCGATGGAGAGCCTTCCCTAGGCCATCATAACGACAAGCGAGAAAGGGGAGTCCCCTTCAGCTACCGACTTCCCTATCTTAACTAAGGAGTCCCTTCTCTCGAACTATCCAGAAGATCATAAGCTTAATCGTATGAAAAACCTCCCTAACAGTAGCCACAACGATGAGCTTGCTCTTATGGATTCATGGAATAATAAGCTTTTTGCTCCTAAAAGAAAAAGGTATTTGAAGAACTTCCAAAAATGTGATAAATGAAGGCATAATCTGCCCCTATAGAACTACTAAATGTAGGCACCCAAATGTGGAGTTCTGCCTCAATCAACTTCTTCTAGAATAAGTAGCCATCATTTCCTGTTATCAATGTTTGGGCTAAATCCATATGGAACTCTAAAGGATTGCAAAAGGTAATGTTGCAAGAAGATGGTTCTGTTTTGTTTAAATTTCTAATGAAAATCAGTTGATGGACATTCTCAAGAATGGCCCATGGCACATTGGAAATCAACTATTATTTGTTTAGAAATGGCAACCTGGAATGGTGAAAGATCAAATTAAAATTGATGCATTTCCACTGTGGATTAATTTCCATAACCTTCCATTGGAACTCTGGACCATAGAAGGACTGGGTTTCGTTGCTAGTTCACTTGGTAAGCCAATGTGTATGGATTTGATGACTGCATCCATAGAGAGACTTAGATATGTGAACATTTGTATTGAAGTGTAGAAAACCTCTTACTTTCTAGATTATCTATTTGTTATGTGTTTCAAAGAATTTGGTGAATTGGACAAAAAAGAAATCACTCTTTCTTACCCCTTGAAACTAAGCAACTCCAACAAAGTTTGGCACCATATGGGGAAAGTCTTTTAAACTAGTATGCAGCAGGAAATCTTAGGGTTAGAACCTAATCATAATGGTATGGTAGACTGTAATTTACCTGATGACAACTTGTTGCTTGCGGATTGCGCTAATGTTCCTAAAAAATAATCGAGCAATTTGGATGTAGAGGACAATATAGGATTGGTTATTCATAAGAAAGACACAGAGTTTCCAAATGAGGAAAGATTGCGTGATTGCAGTAAGGTTGTCTATAGCTCTCCTCCTTCAACTTCGAGTGGTATATTGGAAGATGGTAGCACTAGGGCCTTTGAAGGGATGGATGATTCAATTGAGTCTATACTAGATGAACCTAACAATACTAATGAGATTAAATCCATTCAGTAGTTAGATTATAAAGGGGACTATGAGGATTTTAAACTCTAACTACAAATCCTATGAGGAAATCAGTGAGAAGAAGGGTAAAAACATCAACGAAGGGGGTCCCCCCCCTCCATGATGGTCCTTATTTAGAACACTAGAAGGCTAATGACCCTATAAAAAAGTCCATGGTGAAGGAACTTGTCAAAGAAAAGCAGCCTTGATCTACTTGAAACCAAAGTTAAAAAACCTCTTCATCCAAAGGACTTATACTTTTTAGGTAACAATTGGAAGTTTTACTCTAACCATCTCTCCCATTATAATGGGAGGATCATTTGTTATTATAACTATGATATTTTGAATGTTCAAAAAGTTAAGGAAAGTAATCAACTCTTACATTTGAAGTGTCAACTAGAGGGGAATCATATAGCTATTGATATTGTTCTTATATATGCTTATAACTTTGGCTTTCAGAGACATAAACTATGGTTAGATCTATGTAGGTTATAGACTACTATTCAGCATGCTTGGATTATCAGTGGCGACTTCATTTGGACATTAAATTCAACTGAGATAGAAGGGGGGAAAAGGTTCTCTATAGGTGACACCAAAGAGCTCACATCTCTATTTAGTAAGGTCGACTTAATGAATCTCGATTCATCAAGCAAATTCTTCACTTAGTTGAATAAATAGATGGACAATATGTTCATTAAGAGAAAACTTGATAGAACATTGGTGAATCCTTCCTGGGCAACCTATTTTCCTCTCTCCCATGTTCATTTTGGGGACTTTGTTTTCTCTGACCATTCTTATAAGCTTATTCAAGGGATAGCTTAACTCAACAAGATTGGAGCCCCCTTTTGCTACTTTAATGACATCTCTCAAATGGAGGGCTTTATTAATCTCATTTCCAATTGTTAGAATCAGGAGGTACAAGGGTTCAAAGCTTATCAACTCATGCAGAAATTGAAAAGGTCAAAGCAATGCTTAAGCTCTTCATCCTGGACAAATCTCATAACCTTTCAGTCCTCAAACAAAGACTCAAGATAGCTCAGGAAAATTATTAATTCCAACCCAAAATTCTTCCACTCAGTCATAATTTCTAGAAGAAACCGAAACAGAACCTCACAACTCAATGATGTGGAAGGTAACACTTATTCAAATCTTGAATCCCTTCTTGATTTGGCAAAAGGGTTCTTTTTTCAATCGATGGGGTATAACGACATTGTAAAACCCTCTTGCAATATAAAGAACCTCTTTAATAGCTCAATTGATCAATATAAAAAAAGTTTCCTTGATTTCCCCTTTCAATAAGCAGGAGATGAAAAAGGTGCTTTTTAGTTTGCACCCTACCAAAGCTTCGAGCCCTGATGGTTTCTCTGCTAGTTTTTTTCAACACACTTGGGAGATTACGAGGACTTTGTTCGCCAAAGCTATTAAGGAAATTTTCTCTTCTTCTAAGTTACTTCAAGAGGTTAATCACACATACATTTGTCTGGTTTCTAAGAAAACTCAACCTATGTATATGTCCGACTTTAGAGCAATCTCTTGTTGCAACACTCTTTGTAAAGTTATTACCAAGTTGCTCACTAAAAGGTTGAAAAAAGAGTTTAAGGAAGTTATAAATATCTCATAAAGATCTTTCATCTCGAGGAGACATACTGGTGACAACATACTACTTACTCATGAGCTGATATGAGAATACAAGTATGGTAAAAGAATTAATAGTTTCTTACTGAAAATTGATTTTTATAAATCTTTTGACACCCTCAGTCGGAGATTCATTAAATTATGCTTAGAAAGTATAGAATTTCTTGATATGTTTGTAAAGTAGACTGTCTTACATCATTTCTGCCTCTCTTAATGTCTTAATCAATGGCCCACCATCTACACCTTTTCGAAATGCAACGGGCATAAGGTAGGGGGGTCCCCTATCCCCTACCTCTTCACCATAGTTATGAAAGGACTATCTAGATTATTAACTAAGCTTATTGCTTCTAATGGTAACTTCAAATTCTACTATAGATATGCAGAAAACAGACTCACTCACCTTTTGTTTGTAGATGATTTGGTTCTCCTTAGTGGAGCTCAACCTACTTCTATCAACTTTCTAATGTAGATTTTAGAACTCTTCTCCATATGGTTTGGTTTATGGATAAAATTTGAGAAAAGTAACCTGCACCTGTCTAAAGATGTCAGAGATAAGGAGGTAATTAGTATAATGAGTGGTTTATGCTTACATCCTCCTTCCTTCAAATACTTAGGAGTGCCTATTACCTCCTTTAAACCCAAATTTTCTAATTACATTCCTCTATTGGAAAAGCTCAAAGGTAAGATTAATGCTTGGTAAAATCGTCGCCTCTTCTATGTGGCCAAGCTGACTTTAATCATCTTTGTTGTAAATAGCATGCATTTGCATTGATCTGCTTATATTATTTTGCCTAAGCAAGTGACAATGGAGATGGACAAAATCTTAAAAGCATTCCTTTGGTCAGGTTTATAGATAAATTTTGAGAAGAGTAACCTATACATGCCTAAAGATGTTAGAGACAAGGAGGAAATTAGTAGAATGAGTGGTTTAAGCTTACATCCTCCTTTCTTAAAATACTTACGTGTGCCTATTACCTCTTTTGAACCCAAATTTTTCGACTGCATTCATCCACTGGAAAAGCTCAAAGGTAAGATTAATGCTAGGAAAAATCGCCACCTCTCCTATATAGCCAAGTTGATTTTAATCATCTCTGTTCCAAATAAAATGCACTTGCATTGGTTTGCTCATATTATTTTGCCTAAGCAAGTAACGATGGAGGCGGACATAATCTTAAAAGCATTCTTTTGGTCAGTAAAACACCAAGAATGCAAAGAAAGTGAAGGTCAGTGATGTCAATAATACTAAGAAACAAGGAGGCTTGGGCATCATATTCATCTCTACTATACAAAAGGTGTTCTTATGCCAAAGACTCTAGAGACTTTTTACTGATAAAGGGGCATTATGGAATAAATGGATGCAAGAGTTTCACTTAAGAAATGCTACATTCCGGTGGATCTTACCTTCCACTCAATTCTCTTAGATCTTCAATTGCTTATTGCAACTCAAAAGCTTCATTTACCCCTTCATTAAACACAAGATTTGTAATGGGGAACTCATCTTACTTTGGTTTGATAATTGGACAAATGCTAGTCCACTTATTCATAGATCTAAACTCAATTTATTGTGAAACATACTACCTGCCTCATCTAAGGTCTCTGATATCATTCTTAATGAAGCATGGCATGGTAACTTTAGAGGATTTCATGCTTTAGAGCTACTTCTTCCTACTCTCGCTGACTTAAATAGTGTAGATACATTCAATTGGACCACAAATATGTGGGGTATCTTTACTAATGCTTCCTGTAATTCACTTTTCAACAGTGGCTCTTATGATGTTGCTTGGCATAATCTTCTTTAGAAAAAACTCTCTTAACCCGAAAGCTTCCATTATCACATAGCTTATAATCAAAAGTAAAATGCAGGCCAAGAACAAATGATATGGCCAATATGACTCTATTTGTGAACTATGTAATGCGCTAGTGGAAGATCGTAATCATCTATTCTTTAATTACACCTACTATAAAGTGATATGGGGACGCATTCAACAATTGCTAAGAATAGCTGTGCTACCACTGGATTGGGAACAAAATTTTGACTGGTTTATTTCTCTAACTAAATCGGAACAACTGAATGTAATTCTCATCAAAACCACTTTTGTAACCATTATTTATTCACTGCAGAAAGAGAGGAACAGTAAGCTATGCAAGGGCGCAACTAAAGATAAATATCAAGTTGTGGATTGCAGTATAAATTAGATAAGAGCTATGATCATTGCCGAAGGAATGGAACACCTCTCCCCTGATATCAAAAGCATATGGCACCTTTAAACTAATATCTCCTTTCCTCTATGGTCTCACCCTATTTTCTTCTTTCCTCTAATTTTGTAACTGGTATGTGTAGCTAAGTGAAAGCCTAATAGCTAAACTCATTACAATGTTGTATTAGTTTTCACTATTGTTAATACAAATTTCTTTAAATTTTTTAAAAAATAGTTTTCCATGCAAAGTTGTTGTCTTTTTTTCTGCATTTGAAATGGTTCCAATGATATAAAAACAATTTCTAATCTAAAAAAGATGGAATACATTTGGTAGTTGCGAATGGTGATGAGGTAGAATCAATGTGGTTGATGCAACATATCCAAGTTTCTTAAAGATGCTTATGTAGTACATAGCTAGTGAGCGAAAATAGGTAACGATACTATCAATAATAAGATTATTTAGTTTGAGAACCCACTCACAGTTCCAAATGCCTTTATACAAAAATAAGGCCATTTTAATCACTGCATGTTCTTAGAAATCAAATCGACAGGACAACTGTCCTTCCTAGCCTTTAATCAAAACCACCGTTTACTCTTAGAGTTAACTAAAGATTCAGTGATCAGGAACATATGATTCTCCAAATTAGCAATCACATGTATGGGCAAAAAAATAGCCTTCTAATTGGTGACAACTTCCCAGATTAACTCGTGATCATAAGAAAACATTCTTGCAAGTGCTTCTAATTCAATGTCCTCTAGTATAAACATTGGACAATCACTAGGCAACAAAATCATAAAGCATAACTGCAGCTTTTGCAGTGTCATATGTTCCAAACCAAACTCTCATTCTGTTCCAAGGAAGTCTAATCTCTATTACCCATTTCCCCTAATGTCTCTATCTTACTCCCCTGTCTGCTACTTCATTGGAGCTATAGAATATGTTGCTAGAATTATAAACCATTAGCTGCTTTTGACCATGAAAAGGTCGCTTTGATTTTAAAGGGATATAAGCATGTAGAATAATTAGAACATAAATAAATCGCAAGTTCCAATTTTACAGTGAATGATTAAATTGAAAAAAAAATACCAAAGCAAATGAGCAAAGAGTACTTACGACTATTGCACATGCACTAAGCCCTGATCTTTTTCTTAGATCTTTATGGTCGTAGTCACCAAAGTAGAGAAATGTAGCAAAGGATTACATAAATGGGAACTAAAATCCTAGCAAAAAATTGCAGAAAAATTGGTAAACTCAAGGATGAGATAAAAGGCAAAAAAACTCATAAAATCCACACAAAACCTAGCAAAAAAGTACAAAAAAATTGGTAAACTCAAGGCTGAGAGTAGGTGAAAGAGGCATCAAAACTCACGAAAATCACACAAATCCAAAAAAAAAAATTGCAAAAAATTTGTAAACTCAACGATGGGAGAGAGAGGGGGGGATAAACAGAGTAGGATAAAGAGGCAGGGAAACTCACGAACACCATCCTATTCAACAGTTGCAACAAGTGGTCTATCAAACAATCCCAGCCGGGGATCTTCAAGATCTCTAATGAGAATATATTAATATAAATAACACTCTTCTACTGGTTTAGGCAATGGAGAAGTCTAAGAAACATATGGTTCTTCACAGTTGAAAGATCATTTAACCAGCTGATTTTCTTCACAGTTGAAAGATCATTTAACCAGCTGATTTTTAATGGCTAAAAGTAAAAATCAAATTTAAAATCAGTTCGTTCAGAGTTTTTTTTTTTTCAAGGGAAAGTAAACAAATGACACAAAAGTCTAACTATCGCAGTATCTGCGGTACAAAAAGTTGTGGTGGTCACGGCACATGTGAGCCTAGACAGACGTCGGAGACTCCTGAAGGTAGTGGATACCCGAATGGGCTAGCACTGCAAGTGAGGCCAGGTTGTCGGCACTCTGATTGCCTTCCCGAATCACATGTTGAAGCTGCACGTCCCAATATTGATGCAATTGCACCCGGATACCTGTCACCAAATGGTACTGATCAGTTCCCGAAAAATTAGAAGATTAGAAGATATTAATCACCTCAAGGGAATCAACTTCCAAAATGAGCCGTCGATATTTGAGTTCCCAGACTAGATGAAGACCCGAGTGGACTCCTCAGAGCTCGGCCTCGATAGGCGAATCCTGCCCAATCCTGTGAAGAAAACTACCACACCAATGCCCCTGGCAGTCCCGGATCAAGCCGCCCGCCATAGCAACTTGAGGACGCGATTTAACAGTTCCATCGGTATTGAGCTTGACCCAACCTTCGAGCGGTGGGGTCCAGCGTACAGGGTGCCCCATGCCAACCTCTAGGTCACCAAACACCCTCTGTTTTAGAGTTCTAGCCCGCTGGATCCAGCGAACAGACTCTAGAGCAGCCTAGTGTCCGTTGCCAGGCCACAGGAAGCCTTCTTCAAAAATACTGCAGTTCCTCCATTTCCACAAGAGCCAGCAGGCTACGCCAAAAAGGGTAGACCATGGGGACTGGTGGACTTGGGTATGGGTTTGGAGGTTGGCGATCACCCAGTTCGCCACGTCATGCTGGAAGAAAGCGGGGATAATTTGAGCGGGGGAAAAGAACCCCCAAAACTGGGTAACCCTCAGGCAATCCCGGAAAGCATGGAGAATGGTCTCAGCTTGACTGCAATGAGAACACGTGTTGTCCAGGGTAAGGTGGCGAGCTTCACGCTGCTGATTGGTTAAAAGCTTTTGCTTGAAAAGTAACCAGAGGAAAGCCCGAACGCGTTGGGGGCTAGCCCATTTCCAAATTAAGTCCCACTGGCGGGCCTCAGCAGTCAAGGAAGTGCCGACAATATGATCATACGCAGAAGCTGTCATGAAACGTCCATGGCTAGTAGGTCCCCAAGTGGGGATGTCGTCCTCGAAAGAGAGCGGGGTAGGGCGGAAGTGGGTGATCGCCAGGCAAACCGCGGAGGGAAGGTATTGCTGGAAGAGAGACCACTTCCAGTTGCCCTCGACCTTGATATAGTCCAAAACGGTGCGAGAGTACTCAGGTTCGAGAAGAGGAGAGAGCAAGGTAGAGCCGAGCGGACCCCAGTCAGGTAACCAATTGTCAAGTTAGAAAAGGATGTTCCGCCCATAACCTAAGTGCCAGCATACCCCTTGTCGGACGACAGGCCAAGAGGCGACTATACCTCTCCAGGTAGCGGAAGCCCCTGGCCTATTGAGAGTGAGGGGAAGGTGGGTCTGGTCCAATTTGTATTTGGCTTTAACCAAACGAACCCACAATGCTGAGGGTCAGTTAATTAAAGCTGACCCGAGTTTGGCCAGGAGGGCATCATTAGTGACGCGGATGCTTTGGAGACCAAGGCCCCTTGCTTTCTTGGGCTTACACACTTCGTCCCAAGATTGCGCGTACAGGGGATGCATAAAATTTGGTTAAGGCTGCGCGCAACAGTAGGCTCACCATTGTGAGAGAAGAAGAGTTGAGATTTATCAAGGTTAACTCTGTGTCCCGAAACGTCACAGAACACCTCCAAAGTGTTGGCAAGAAGTCGCGCTTGAGCGGCTGTGACTTCTGCAAAAAGAATCAAGTCGTCGACAAAAAACAGACGAGAGATGTGAGGTCCGATGGGGCTCAGCTGAATCGGCTTCCAAGCCGCTTGGGCCACCTCATGGATGATGAGGTGCCTAAGACGTTCCATGCACAAGACAAAGAGGTAAGGCGAGAGAGGATCGCCTTAGCGGAGGCTACGAGAAGGTGTGAAAGGAGGAGCCCTAAGGTCTTGCCAAACAACTTGCATAGAAACTGTGGTCACACACTGCATAATAAGTCTGATGAAATGTTCTGGCAAGCTAATGTCCTGCAACGTGTCTAGAATGAACTCCTACCGGAGCTGATAGTAAGCTTTCTTAAGATCCACTTTAAGCGCTAGATAGCCCTTCTTCCCCTTCTTCCGGTGCATCGTGTGGATGACCTTCTAGACAATGATGATATTATCCGTGACAAGCCAACCAAGAATGAAGCTGCATTCCCTCTCGACAACGAGAAGCGGCATCAAGTGTTTTAAACGATTCACGACAACCTTCGTTTCGAAAGAATTTTATAGAACACGTTGCAAACGCTAATGGGACAGAATCCGATTGAACAGGCCGGTCCACTGGTTTTGGTTGTCTGTCTCTGTCAATAGTAATGCTGCTTACGTGGCTGGCTACCATTCATAATCTGATTAAATCGTTGTGGCCTACAATTAAGCTGCTGCATCTGTCGTCTCTAGACCAACAAATGCACAAAACGAAACGTTCGCGGTGTATCGCCAACAGTTCTATCCTCCCCACCTTGTCAGATTATTAACTCACCTATATAGCCAGCGGTTTTTGACAATAACAATTCGGAGAAACAGTCAGTTTATTGATAACTCGGCGACTCAACTCGGTTCCTCCCAGCCTTGCCTCAGTGAGGCCAAGCCCATCAAAAATGGCTTCTGTTCATACCATTTCTCCTCGTACCCTCCTTACTTCGTCCAAACCTAGAAAACCGACCCTAAAAGCCCTTCAAAATTTCCACTTTCTTGGCTCAAAGCCGCCACAAAACCCTGTGTTTTCGACAAACAAGCAGAAAACTAATAAAGACTGGGTCTTAAACTCCGTTGTCCAAGATGAGATCGATGTTTTACCAGTTCAGAGTGAGGACAGCACTGACCAGCAAGAAGGTGTTGTTGTTATAGTGGAGAGAGAAGGAGTAGAATTGGCGGGAACTCAAGTGAGTGGGTTTGGTGGGAGTGAGGGACAGTTATCTCTTGAAGGTTTCTCTTCAGCTACTTCGAGCTCTGGTGTTGGTCAAATTGGAGATGAAGAGATGGAGACGGAGAGGTTAATCGATAGAACTATCAATGCTATGATTGTTCTTGCTGCTGGCACTTATGCTCTCTCCAAGTTACTTACCATTGATCATGATTACTGGCAAGTAAGTCTTTGATATATGTTTTGTACGGGGTTTTCTTTGTCTCAAAATTCAGAATTGTTGGCCTTAGTCTTGTTATCTTCTTTAACCCCGATGGTTTTCTAGTTGCTGGAATTTTCTTAAATTTTCCTATGCAAGTTGATTGTTTTGAAGTACTTTTGTTTCCGTTTCCCCCTTTCTTCTTTGATTTCTCTCATAATTCTGAAAGTTGTTTCTTTATTACGAGGATTGACTTTAAGTAAATTTTATATTTGTTTTTTTCCCCTGCAGCATAGAATTCACAAGATTGTAGCTTCTCATTTTGTAATGTAACAGATAATCTGGTACATATGACTGTTATGGGATAATAAGATGACAATTAATCGGAAATCTGTTGCTTATAAATGCAATTCAGTTGTCGGATTTGATTTTTATAATGGTTTAAAAGTTTGTTGTGAGAAGTCCAATGATGGGAAAAAAAATTGTTATGAGATTGCCTGTTCTAAATATTGAGATTGGAAAAATCATGATTAGTTGTTGTTGCTGTTCCTTATGCAAGAGATTCAGTCTGAGCTTTGATTTTTTTCTATTAATCTTGTTAATGTACTCAAGTTTACAATGTTTTACGGTAATCTTTATCTGATAGAGTCTAAATTTACACTGATGTGTTTGATTTATTGGCGGATGTAAAAGATTCTAAAATTATCGAACAATTTAATCATTGAAATGCATTTCCCCAAATATCAGGGTTGGACGTTCTATGAGATATTAAGATATGCACCTCAACATAACTGGTCTGCTTACGAGGAAGCTCTGAAGACAAACCCAGTTCTTGCCAAAATGGTAATTAGTGGAGTGGTCTATTCTGTAGGGGATTGGATTGCACAGGTTAGTACATGTTAGGAAGCATTACTTTTGAATTATATATTTTAATTATTATTTTCTTTTTGACTATTCTTGATTTCTAAACAGTGCTATGAAGGTAAACCGCTCTTTGAATTTGATCGTGCTCGAATGTTTAGATCTGGACTTGTTGGCTTTACATTACATGGCTCCCTTTCACATTTCTACTACCAGTTTTGTGAGGTTGTTGACTTACTATGACTATATTGAGTTAGTTGACAGCAACAACTTGATCCAATCTTGATTTGCTGTTTCTGTCCTCCAGGAACTTTTTCCATTTCAAGACTGGTGGGTGGTTCCTGCTAAAGTGGCTTTTGATCAGACTGCTTGGTCTGCTGTATGGAATAGCATCTATTTTTCTGTTTTGGGATTCTTGCGTCTGGAATCTCCAGTCAGCATTTTTACCGAATTGAAGGCTACGTTTTGGCCAATGTTGACTGTAAGATACCTGTCATCTTCTCTGTACTCCTCCAACATTTTTAGTTTTTCCTTTGTTTCCTCATTTCTGTTTCACTGAGGATGGGGTGAAAAAGGTTTAGAATTGTTTGAACTGTGCACTGCACCAGAGGTTATTGTTTTTTAACAGTTTCTATTTTTTGTTTATGGTGATATTCGAAGCTAAAGTTTTTAAAGTCTAAATTATGTAGGTTTTTAGTTTCAATGTTCTGCCTTCCCCCTGTCATCTTATATGGGAATTGTAAATATAATTTGTTATGTCATATACCTCATTTAGTTGTAGAGAATTTGTCCATACTAGCTAGGAAGCATATAGAAGTATTTCTGATAGCTCAACGTTTTCATCAACTTGGTCAAAGGGGAAATCAAAGATGCTTTTGTTTATTTCAAAGATGAAGTATCATGATCTTGATTTCCATTTCATACTTTATCTGTTAACTAAATCATATGAACCTCGCTGGTTTTCCTTTTGATCAAGCATAAACTAAACTTAGTTACCAAAAATAAAGAACTAGAATTAATATTCATAATGTGGTCTCTTGTGCAGGCAGGATGGAAGCTTTGGCCATTTGCGCATCTTATTACATACGGTGCAATCCCGGTAGAGCAAAGACTACTTTGGGTGGACTGCGTGGAACTGATATGGGTCACAATATTATCAACGTAAGTTTGCATTTGTTGATTGTTTCTGATTTTTTTCTACACTCCATTGAGGATACGAGAATACTATTAAGACACCAATGTGACTCTGGCTTGCCACCTTCTCCACCAGAGTTCAAGCCTTTTTGAGGTCATTTGGGTGTTAAATTGTCTAAACGGGCTCATCCGAATAAAATAAAAATATTGCTAGGCTAAGTCCAACAATATCTGGTTAGGATAGGTCAATACTAGAAGAAACACTAACAGAGATGATTTTGTGTGCAATTCAGATATATACTGCCCAAATACATTACATGTGTACATATAATTTTATGTGGCGAGAAAGAGTATGCTCAAGTTAATACATGGACCAACATGTGGTCTGAGTTCATGCGCAAGGAAAACTGAGGGATTTAAGGTCTTACTAGTAGTTGGTTGTCCTTATTGTTTCACCAATAATTCTGGATCAGAAATATTAATTGAGGGTTCAGATTACCTGTTCCACTTTTGCAGTTCCAATGCTATTCTAACTTATTTCATCCACAGCAATGCTTCTAAAAGGATGCTTTAGAATCTTCCAACTGTTAGTGCCTAATTTGAGGTGTGTGTCATATACACGATTTGTGGATAGAATTTGGAGGGATCCAGGGTCTTCTCTTGGGAGAGTGAAGCCAAACCAATCTTTTGTCATTATTCTTTTGATACTTAAAATGTAAAGACATGCTCCAAAGATGTCTAAAACCATAAGAACGCATATTCCAATTTTCTGTTGGCCTCTATGATAACATCTGATTCTTCCGGAATCCTAACTACTACGTTTTAGTGACAAGGATATTAACGTGATTCCGGATATATACAGATCTTTTCAGTTTTATATTTCTATTTATCTTATGTAATTCCAATGTGTATATTAAGGTTTCAATGCGTTTCGTAAAACATATACAATTCATGTTTCATGCTACTGCTATCATTCTACGTGAAAATGCTAAATGATAGAGTCGTTTGAAAGAGGAAAATATTTTGTTTTTATCAATGTAGGAGCTGCTAGTATCTCCCATTGAATAAAAAGTTATTAACACCTATAATTTCTCTCTCTTTGCTAGCTATTCAAATGAAAAATCTGAGGCAAGATCAACCGAGGCACCGACTGAGGCTACTTCAGCAACTCTACCTAGTGGTTCTTCAGAGGTATGCAGTTTTGATATTTATAAACCCTAGAAAAAGATTAGTTTTATAAACCTTGGGAAAAGATGTCTTAAATGCTTTGATATTTATCAAGTCTAAATTTCCTTGAACAGGAGTAGACAGGTTGCAAAAATTGTAGGCATAGGCAGGACAAGTAATACAAGAGGGGTTGCACATTTAAAATATCAACGATGAAGGGTGGGCATGCTTTGATGATTGAGACCTCAAGCGAAATCAGAATTCGCAAAGTGTGGTAAAGCAGCAGCTGGTTGTGATACATATGTATCCTAAAATCCTAGCTGGTGGATGTATGAACATTCTTGGTACTCTTTTCGACATACTAGCTAGCACTCTACGCACCCGCGAAACCTGTTATTATTTTACGTTGGAAAATCTCACAATGTACGAGTCGTCTAGGATGTAAATCAATCTACCCCTTGATTTGTATATCAAATTAGTTCCCCTGTTAAACGTTAGCAAATTTAGAGGCTAAACTAGGATGGAAGACGCTACAAATACGACTCTCTTTTATTAAGTTCATGTTTTGGCTTTGATTTCTTTTTTAAAAAAATAAATAGATGTTAAAATTAGTGACTGACAATTACAATTGCTAATTGTGTTTAAAACATTCCGAATTTCTGAACATCTCTTTTGAAAGGATAAAATGTGGAGCCATGTTTGAAAATTTTCTTTCGTAGTCTTGAGCACTGAAAATTAGAAGTCACCAAGTATATGTTGAAATTTGGAGGATAAAATTGGTATTTCATTCTGTTCAAATGAACGGAAAGAGAGTTGACTACTAGCATTAGCACCGGTAGGGGTGTTGTTGGTAAGAATAACTTTGGCCGTTCATAAATAACCTAAACCTAAACTCGAATGTCGAGGTTAAGCGATTTCATGAACCTAAACACGAACTCGAACACAAAGAACCTCTGAGATTGGTTAATTTATTTTCGAGTTAGGTTCTCGAGATAACCGTAACCTATTCATATCAATATATATGATAAAATTATAAAAAAATTGGTGAAAAATACAAAATTTTCATAAAAGTATGCATATAAAATCCATCAAAGATTAATCCAATATGTTAAACCAAAGCAAAGTAATAATAAGCCAAACAATGTCTTATTAAAGATCCATGCTAGAAAAAAGATAAAATATTAAACAATTATTATTTGAATAGAATGGTAGGATGATTCACATTATACGTGAAATCACATCTATAGAAAATAAAAATAAAAGAGTTAAACTCTTTATTTCTTTTTAATTAAAAAGAATTTTATTTATTTATTTGTATATTAAAACAAGGTAAAGTAAATTAGATTATCGATTCAATTTGTTCGAGTTTTCAAGTCTCTCTTGGTATAAAGAGGAGCGTGATTTTCTCAACCAATCTTGTCTACAAACAAGAGTCTCCACCATGTTTGGAGTAAGAGAGCTACTGAAATGAATCTTGTCTACTAGATCTCATTGATTAAAAATATAATAAAACTATTCTTCTAACATCATTAAATCTTATTTTATCATGTTAAAATAATAATAACAATAATAATAATAAACAACTAATAAGCACAAAATGTATCCTTCTTCTTATTGCAACTTAGTGTAGAAAATGCAATTAATATCATAATTAAAATTTCAAATATTATATTATAAAAAGCGTAGCCATATAAAAAAATACAATCCCATAGTCTATTACTAAATCAACTCATTTTTATTCGTTTCTAATAAATAAAACTATGTTTGTATTTGTACAAGACAATATTATTATATTCTTATTATTTATTAGCAATTATATTATATATTTTAAGAATCAGTATTACTTGCTAGTTTGATGTTTATAATATCTTATGAATATCTAAACTAATATATGTGCCTTAAAAACTAAAATTGTAGGATTTTTAATAAATGTGTTTTACGCATTAATTTCTTTAATTAATCTCTAAACGATTATATTATTTTATTCAATGAATGTTTTATTAATAGTTTAATACTTGATCAATAACTTTAACACATATTAATTACTATTTGAAGTAGAAATATTGAGTGTTATGCATTAGTTGTTACTTATAATAGCAATGTTTAATATTAACATTTAATAACATAGAAGTAAAGTAGTTTTTTTTTCCTTTTTTTCACTCAAGAATTAATATATTAAATACTAGTGAATTTATTATTATTGATATTCTCTTAAATTGTATCTAAATATATGATAGTTTTTTAGGTATTTGGGTTCAGTTTAAACTTAAACCTATAAATCGAGTTCGGTTTGGTTCGGTTAAGCTACTATATAAGTGCGGTTTAGGTTGGTTAACTAGTAAGCCATGAAGTTAAAACACGAACTCAACCATGAACACGATTTTTAGGTTGTTCGAACCGAACCTAAACTCAGGTTCGGTTAACCTTATTTATAGGTTCGGTTCATACGGTTTAGGTTCGGTTCACAGATTCACGGATTTTTTTGAACACCCCTAAGCACCAGTGCGCGGATGCTTTCGGTTAGAAGTTCCATTCTCGAACAGATATATGAAAGAGACGGGCGTGGATGGTAGGCCTGCTATGAAGAAAATAATGCTTAATACAATTTTTTTTTTTAATGTACCTAACATTTAGAATACTTGTACCTAACATTTAGCACAACGAGCCACAATAGCGAATCGAACAGAGATGGAGGAAATCAAAAGAAAATTGAAAATCCAAATGACAATATTGTCAAGTGCACGTAACAAGCATGACCGCATTGAAACCCCCATAAAAACTGGTAAGACATTATCCTGTTTATGAACTTAAAAACCAAACATCAAGTTTTGTAGACTATCCTCTGCACCAACCAAACAAAAACAAAACGATAAATTGGATCAGATTTTGCAGTTTTTCTTTCTGCAATACCTTTACATGATATGAGCGTGCAAGGGGTTCTCAAGAATAATTTTTCTTTTTCTTTTATAAGGGCTAATAAAATCATTTATTTTGACTTTTTGACCATGTAATATCTTGAAAGTCAAACACGAGACTAAAGATTTTATCCCATCTCACATGGCTTTACATCGGTCAAACCCTAAAGACTAATCTCCGAGAGTCAGAAATTTAACTATACTAGTTCTTCTAGTGTCTGACTCTTACACTAAAAGTTGTAGTATTAGATTAATGATGTTCGTTGAATTATTTTAAAATGTGCAAATATATGTACAATTTAATTTATTTTAACGACAAACATAATAGTAGTTTGATCAAATTGCTATTCACTCAAAACTCAATTCTAGAATTTTACTATTTGACCTTTTACACAACACCTTCTTTGTCACATGTGAAATAAATTCTCCCAAGTCACATATGAAGATAATTCCTTTTCTCATATATGAAGATAATTCCTTTATAAATCATATTTAAGGAAAAGAAGAATTATATCAATGTATTTCCCATGTAATTCTTTCGAATTGCTATACTACCACAATCATTACAACTTAAAACTTCCCTTTCTTACTCGGACTAATGAACTAGGACTTGAAATAGTTTATACAACGTAAATATGCACTCCAATATACTCTCTAACTTCTCAAGAATCTTTGTAACTCTTTAGTAAGTTAAAGGTTCTTTCCTTAACTCAATTGTGTTCTACTTATAACCTAAACTACTTCAAATAGCCATTAGACACACAAACTAGTCGTTATAATATTTAATTTCTAAGCACGAGATTAGTTAGCTAGTCACTTATCTATAACTAGTCGATGTCCGCTTTACTAAGGTTTCAATTAGTCGAACACACAATTCTCATTTTGCAACTTTTGGAAAGGACCATTAGTTAACATGTCTAAACCCTTCAACTGGTTGATGATTAACCTATTAACAATTTTTTAATAATCCATTTTTTAACGAATAAAAAATTTTATTTTGATAAAATTTCATTGAAAACCATTTTAAATCTAGGAGGTAGCGAAGGAGACTTATTCCGTCAGCGAAGACGCCTCTAGAGCTTATAAGTTCCATTGTGAAATCATCGGTTTGCGCCAAAACGGAGGTTTTGTTATTGTGTATTTTGGAAAGCTGCAGCGCTTATGGCAAGAATCGAATGCCATTTAGATGTGCCAGATGCAATGTGCTGATGATATTGAGGTTTACAATAAAATGGTAAATGCTCAACGTGTTTATATGTTTCTAGCTGGTCTTGATGCAGGACTGGATGGAGTAAGGGGACGACTTCTTTCCACTACCCCTCTTCCTAGCCTACAGAGTTCATATGCAATTGTTTGCTCTGAGGCAAATAGGCAGGAGGCTATGATGGGTGGTGGATCTACAGAAGAAATGGCTTTAGCTGCGAAGAAGATGATACATAAGAAAGATAAAGGACAACGACATTGTACACACTGTGTAACATCCCATCACCGATGGGAAGCGTAAATTGGTCATTTGGGACGGGTTAGGCAAGTGTAAATATACCTCGGTATGTTCATGCATCATATAGCCTTTATATAGATATGAATGGTAATTTTTGCACATGCACATGATTTGTGCATGCATTCATGACATTTCCAGACATATGTGTCTAAATGTAAATTTTTGTGAAATATGTGATAATTGTGTTTGAAAAATTGAATTGGAGTGATTTCTGTGTATTTTACATTTTTAGCAAATTTCAGGAATTTTTCTTGAATTTTTTCGGGGTACTTTTTTAGATCGAAAAATTTGGCAAGTGGCAGACTGATTGGATTTTCGGTACTGGAAATGACTGTCCAATGGCACTGAACTATTAGACATATGATTTTAGGAATTATGAACTTTGAGCCATTGGAATTTGGAGAGAAATTGAAGTAGAAATTCAATTGTAATTGGTGATGAAATAAATGGGTACTTAAGAATAAGACACATGGCAAGTGACATATGTCACTTGCCTAAGGGTGTCTTAGAATAATAGTCATCTTATAACATCATTGTGTTAGCCTTCCACGACATCCCTAGTTTAAAAACCACTTTTACTTGTAAATTCTCTCATTCATCCGTAGCTTCCTTCCCTTCTTCCTCCTTCCATTGTTTTCTTCTCATCCCATACAAGAAGCTTTCCTTGCTACTTACTTGCTTCTCTTTTAGTCACACCCAAGACCAAACTTAAGCTTTGAAATTATGATGATAGTGGTGGCTGTAGGTGAGGAGTAAAGGTAGAAAGTTGGGATTGTTTGGAAGACTTGGAAAATTGAAAGCTTGCTTAGGTAAGATTGTGTTTTTGGCTTGCTTTGTTGTTAAATGCTTTAATTGTGATAATTGTGCAACAAATTATATGAGAATTGTGTTGGTGTATATGGGTAGGTACTTTGTTTGTTAAATTGATGGTTAATTGATGATTGATGAGGTGGAAGTGATAGGATTTAGTTTAAGTGTAAAAGCTGGAAATTTGACCTTGTACATATTTCAATGTTTTTACCATAACTCTTTATGTAGTTGAGCAAATGAGGTGACGTTTGTCTTGAATTAAAATTGAGGTGTTTGGGTACATTTCTTATAAAGGAAGTTATGCCAAATTGTGGCTTCAAGGGGTTTGAATTTGGCCTTGAAAGTGAGTTGTAGGTGTTGTATGAACAGTAATCCGAACCTTGAGACCTGAAACTTTGATGTTTTTTTAAGGTTGATTTGGATTGAATTTGCTAATTTGATCTTCGTGAAGGTTGAAGAGTTTTGTGTTAGCTTTCTAACGCCACTAAGTATGATTTTTTTTTAATGTGTAGATTGAAAGTTATGTTCTGTAAAAGTTCAGGTGGTAATTAAGCCCAAAATGTGTTTTGTGTGCAAGTGACTCTAAGTGCATAGGTTTTGTGCTTTTTGTGTTTTGATATTAATTTTGGACTATTAAGGGTGGAATTGGCTTAAGTGACCTTCTGTAAAGTTGTAGAGGATTGTTGTAGCTTTCTAATGAGGTATTATTTGTGAATTTTTATGTAAAGATTGTTAGATACAAATTTGTAAAGTTTTGTTATGGTTTAGGTTAAATGCTGATTTCATAAACCCTAATAGGACAGCCACATTAATGGGAGGATTTGACCTAATTAGAGATGGAATTTGGTTTTAAGTCCTTCTTGAGAATTTTAGTATATTGTCTGAGCTTTTTATTGCTATATGGTATGGAATTTTTGGCAAAGGGGATGAAAAGTTATGATTTTGGAAAAGTGCTGCACTGTTATGGTAAATGTGTGACTAGGCAGTATCTTTGAGTGCATTTTTGACACCCTTAGAGGTGTTATTAAAGTTCAAGCTCTTCATGAAACTTGAATATGGTCTTTTTATCTTTCTATTTCTACTAAGTATGAAATTTTTCGATATCTAGGTTGAGAGTATTGAGTTGTTGACCTTTGGGTATTAATATGCTTAGTGCTGGAAAATCTATTAAGTATAAGGTTTGTGGTGATTATGCATTGAAGCTAAATTCTGGACTATTGTGATGTTAATTATCTCAAATGGTCTTCTGGAAAGTTGTAGAATAATGTTTTAGCTTTAAAATGGTGCATAATATGCTATTTTTAGATGTATGAATTGTGAGTTATGGATTTTACAAGAATGAATCTGATTTAGGTCATCTGTTAGTTAACAAGCTTTAACAGGGCAGCCATCGTCATGGAAGAAATTGACCTAGTTAGAAATGTAATTGGCTTCCAAGTCCTTCATGAGAGTTGTAGTATGTTGCCTCATATTTTTATTGATATAAAGTATGAATTTTTTGTACGTTTGGGTAAGGAGTTATGATTTTTGAAAGATCGTGTGACTGTTCAGGGGGTCATTTATGGGTAGACCTTTGATTGAGAATTTGAGTAGCTTAAAGATTGAATTTGCTTCCAAATTGTTCATGAAAGTTTTAGATAATGTTTTTATCTTTCTTTTGGCATAAAACTTGGAATTTTTGGTAAAGGGAATGAGAAGTTATGCTCTTGGAAAAATGCTATTCTGTTTTGGGACCTTATGACTAAGTAGTAACTTTGGTTGAAATTTTGACACCCTTAGGGGTGAAATTGGTTCAAGTGTCCTTGAAGGAACTTGTAGGGTTTCTTATCACCTTTCTAATGAGATCTTGTTTGTAATATTTGGATAAGTGTGTAAAGAGTTATACATGTTAGAAATTCAGATGGTGGAAGAGAGGGAAATAAGTACAAACTCTCTTATCTTTTGTTTTGTCCTAAGGCTTCTTTTGCTTATATCTTTGTCATCCGACGTCCGATTGACCTGATTCTCGAGGCATCGGATTCGTATAATATTTTAATTTCATTTATTTGTGAAATTGGAAATTTTTAGAGCTGAAATTATCGGGGATTGGTTAGGTCGAAGTGAGGAGACCGGATCATGATTTTTCTGATCTGTCTTTTATTTATAATTGGACCTATAGAGGTTCGAATAGAGTGATTTTACTGTCAATGAGTTTCTAATGTTTAGAGGACATTTTTGTGACGGGAATTTGTGCAATAGTGCCGGGAATATCACGAATATGCATTGTACACATCTAAAGTGCTACATGTGCATTATTTAATATTTCTGATTGTGCAGTTGCTAATGTATGAATATTTTGAATGTTATAGAGGCACAGTTGGAATGTCATCCTACGGATATTGCCGAGACTTCCCGGAATTAACTCGGAAGCTATTTGATGAGTAACCTAGATGATTTCTCAATTATTATTTGTTTATTATTTTGCAATTATAACATTGTGGAGAAGAATGGTGGGTTTGTGCTTTTGTTTATGACTGGATTCCAGACAGGAGGTCTGATGTATTGGGAGAGTATGACATAGAAGTGCTATATGTGATTTTAATGTGACTAATTGTGAACTACTTGTGTGAATGTGTCAATTTGGGATTGATTATAATGTTGGCTTTGCTTTATTTCGACATATGCATTCCACGCATGAATGCATGATCAGTTAATGACAGTTGTGACTAGAGCAGCCACCGAGAGCTTAAAGCTCAATGCTTTTGGGCCTTGAGCTCACAGTGATTCAGAGCCTCAGGCTCACTGAATAATGCACCCTTATTGGAACAGTTTAGGCGCTCGGTCACAACAACGTAATAAATTGGAAAAAGAGTCACATATGCATTTGATTGAATGTCTTGATTGAGTGAAAGGCAAAACACCTTGTGTTCATGTGAATAATCATGTGGTACTTCTGAATAGGCTATTATGATATAACTGTGAATTGTTTGACTATGCATGAATTGGGTGAACCATCGATGATGGTTCCTCACTAAGTTCGCAAACTCACCCAAAATTGCAAATTATTTTTCAGGACTGAGAGAGTAGATTCCTAGCTCCAGAGGGGCTTTTCTTGCTATGTAGATCGTGTTGACAAGAGAAGTCATGGCTCACAGGTCGGTCAGCTGGCATTTTTGAGGGATGACCTAGTTAGGCTTTTTGTATTAGATTTCTTTTGGAGTAATGTACAGACAGTGAAAAATAAAAAATGTGTAAATTATTGTTTTTGATGATATGAAATGAGAAAAATTTATTGTTTCAAAAAAATTAGTGATTTTCAGTATTGATGCTTTATGATTTGATGCCATGTGAGGTACAATAGTGATTGTTCATAGTTTACCCTTATCGTAGGATATGTATCGAAATGACCTATGGGCGTCTTGGTGTATACCCTATGGTAAGGGGGTGCTACATTTAGGTGGTATCAGAGCATGGTTTGGCATCTATTGGGACTAGTCAAATATTTAGGCTTGGATTGTTGTGAGAAATGCATAAACTAATTGGGATTATTGTTTTGTTATAGGTCATCCATTCTTGGTGATCAGATTGACAACCAGCTAACCAGGGATCAGTCGGAGCTGGTAGGGAGTCCTCGGTGCCTCGTTCTGAGGAACTACCTCCTAGAGTTTCCGTGAGACGAGAGAGGAGGTATGACAGACTGCGTAAGCAGGGGGCTGTAGATTTTTATGACAACATAGACCCTGCTGAGGCTGAGGGATGGCTGGAGAGGACTGAAAGAGTCTTCGACCAGATGGATTATGATTCAGATGAGTGCTTCGATTATGCAGTATCTCTCTTGCAGGGCCCAGCTTATCAGTGGTGGAAGACTGTCCTAGGCAGTACCACCAGGCCTTGCTTATTGACATGGGAGGATTTTCTGAGGGCATTTAAAGACAATTACATGCCCAAGGTGTATCTTGAGATGAAGATGCAGGAGTTCTAGAAATTTGAAGCGAGGTAGGATGACGATGGCGAGTATGAGGTGAGGTTTAATGAGCTTATGGGATATGTTATTGCTTTGATTTCCACTGAGGCTGATAGGTGCCGGAGGTTCGAAAATGGCCTCAATTTGGAGATTCGCACTAGGTTGGCCCGATCGGATATGGGCACTTTTGTTGAGCTGAGAGCTGCTGCGGTCTGAGTTGAAGCGGTGATGAGACACATTCTGGTGAGATTGGTCGGGGTCTAGGAAAGAGACCGAGTGACAGTTAGGGCAGTTCTGGCAGAGGGTTTAGCAAGCACCAGAGCAGGACTTTCAGGTCATCAGGTGGATCCAGCGATCTGTTTTGGGCGAGAGGAGGTTTACAGTGGCGATGGCGATGGTAGAAATCTGGCGATTCCCCGGTTTGTGAGCATTGCGACAAGAGGCATAGTGGGGAGTGTTGGCGATTGACTAGAGCCTGCCTTAAATGCGACTCCATAGATCATCAGATCAGGGATTGCCCTGCTACTGTGGGAGCTCAGTCTATGGTTAGTGCGAGATCAGGCAACAATACTACGGTGCAACAGAGTAGAGGTGGTGGATCCGGGAAGAGGGGCTGAGGTAGAGGCCGTGGTAGAGTTGAGGGATCCTTTGTGAGGACTGAGGTTCGGGGCAGCCGATCACAGTCCCAGGCCAGGGTCTACGCCATGACTAAGCAGGAGGCCCAGGATTCTCCAGATGTAGTAGCTAGTATGCTTTTTATTTATGATATTGAGGCATTTGCACTGCTGGATCCAGGATCCACACATTCATTTATTGCACCGCACTTGGCATGTAGATTGCATGGGGATAGGGAGATGTTACAGTATAGGCTAGAGGTGAGTACACCTCTACGTAGTACTAATGCTCTGGGAGAGGTCTACAAGGGATGCTCGATCTAGATTGATCAAGCAGTGTTGAGAGCAGACCTTATAGTGTTACCATTGAGAGAGATTGATGTGATTCTGGGTACGGACTGGCTTACTGCCCATAGGTCCATCATGGACTGCTATATCAAGGAGGTTGTCTTAGAGTCTCCTGGTCAGCCTAGAGCAGTGTTCAGAGGAGTTAGTCAGGCAGTGACAGCCCGGATGATCTCTTTCCTGAGTGCCCTGAGGTTGATGCAGGGAGGTTGTGAGGCCTATTTGGCCCATGTTATTAACACTAGAGTCGAGTAGAGGTTGCAGGATATTCCCGTAGTTAGGGAATTTTTAGATGTATTTCTTGATGAGTTACCGGGTTTACCACCGGATCGGGAAACATAGTTCACTATTGACCTTGTTCCAGGTACTGCTCCTATATCTATACCTCCATATAGGATGGCACCTATGGAACTGAGGGAGCTGAAGGCTTAGTTATAGGAGTTACTGGAGAAGGGTTTTATCAGGCTCAGTATCTCACCTTGGGGAGCTCCGGTATTGTTTGTGAAGAAGAAAGATGGGAATCTGAGATTGTGTATTGATTATAGGCAGCTGAATCGGGTGACAGTGAAGAATAAGTATCCACTGCCTAGGATCGACTTGTTTGATCAGTTGCAGGGAGCTCAGGTGTTCACTAAGCTGGATCTGAGGTCAGGGTATTATCAGCTAAAGATAGCAGAGACTGATGTGCCTAAGAGTGCCTTCAGGAGCAGGTATGAGCATTTTGAGTTTCTGGTGATGCCATTCGAGTTGACTAATGCCCCGAAAGCTTTTATGGCCTTGATGAATAAGGTCTTTCAGCCCTACCTAGATCAGTTTGTCATTGTGTTCATTGATGACATATTGGTGTATTCGAGGAGTAGACAGGAGCATGCTAAGCATTTGAGAGTGGTTTTGCAACTTATGAGGGAGAAACAACTATATGCCAAATTCAGTAAGTGTGAATTTTGGCTAGATGAGGTAGTGTTTCTGGGTCATATAGTAACTGGAGAGGGTATTCAGGTCGATCCTAACAAGATTGAGGCAGTGATGAAGTGGGAAGCTCCAAGGAACGTGTCTGAGATTTGGAGTTTCCTAGGATTGGTCGGTTATTATCGAAGATTTATCGAGGGATTTTCATTGATCTCAGCCCCTCTGACAACACTTCTGAGGAAGAATGCACCATTCAGATGGACTGAGGAGTGCCAGAAGAGCTTTGAGGAGCTGAAACATCGGTTGACCACTACACCGGTGTTAGCTATTCCATCTGGGACTGGAGGGTATGAGGTGTATAGTGATGCTTCCCATCAGGGGTTAGGGTGTGTTTTGATGCAGCATGGTAAAGTGATTGCCTATGCCTCGAGAAAGTTGAGGTCTCACGAGGTAAACTATCCAGTGCATGATTTGGAGTTAGCTGCAGTTGTTTTTGCCCTGAAAATTTGGAGACATTACTTGTATGGGGAGACATTTCAGATTTACATTGATCATAAGAGTTTGAGGTATCTGCTGAGTCAGAGAGAGTTGAATTTGAGGCAGAGGAGATGGATAGAGCTGCTGAAGGACTATGATTGTACGATTGAGTACCACCCAGGGAAGGCTAATGTGGTGACAGATGCTTTGAGCAGGAAGTCTCATATCAGTGCAGCTCAAATTCAGGTATTGAGATTGCCTAATTTGATTCAATTGAGGGCTTTGAATGTTCAGTTGAATCTGGAGCATGATGGAGCTTTGGTAGCCACTCTGAAGCTCAGACAGATGCTACATGACAGGATTAGGAGAGTTCAGGAAAAGGATCTTGCTATGGTGAAATTGATTGAGAAAGTAAAGTCTGATTTGAATTCTGAATTTAAGTTGAGAGATGGGACATTATGGTTAGGGTAGAGGTTGTGTGAGCCTGATGTGGATGATTTGAGACGTGAGATTATGGAGGAAGTGCATATGACCGCCTATGCTATGCATCCTGGTGCTACCAAGATGTATAACACTCTTAAGCAACATTTTTGGTGGCCTGGCATGAAGAAGTAAGTGGCAGAATATGTCTCCAGATGTATGACATGCCAGCAGGTTAAGGCTGAGCACCAGACTCCAGTGGGAAAATTTCATTCGTTGCCTATTCCTGAGTGGAAATGAGAACAAATTACTATAGATTTCATTATGGGATTGCCTAGGACGCCGAGGCAGCATGATGCTATCTGGGTCATAGTGGACCGGTTAACTAAATCGACCCATTTCTTGCCAGTGAGGGAGAACAATTCTCTTGATCAGTTGGCCTAGAAGTATGTGACTGAGATAGTGAGACTGCATGGGGTTCCATTATCTATAGTGTCAGATGGGGATCTCAGATTTACTTCGAGGTTCTAGAAGAGTTTGCAATATGCTATGGGTACTAGGTTGAATTTTAGTACAACATTTCATCCTCAGAAAGATGGGCAGAGTGAGAGAACGATTAAGACTATTGAGGATATGCTTCGGGCGTGTGTATTGGAGTTTAGAGGAGCATGGGATCAGTATTTGGCCTTGATTGAGTTTGCCTATAACAATCACTATCACAGTAGCATCGGGATGGCACCATATGAGGCTTTGTATGGAAGACAATGTCGATCACCTCTGTATTGGGATGAAGAAGGTGAGAGAATGATTGGAGGTCCAGAGCTGATTTAGGATACATTGGATAAGGTAAAATTGATCAGGAGCCGAATAAAAGCGGCTTAGGATAGACAGAAGAGCTATATGGATCAACATCGAAGGGAGATGGAGTATAATATGGGAGACAAGGTCTTCCTACGAGTGTCACCGTGGAGAGGAGTACTGAGATTCGGGAAAAAGGGCAAGTTAAGCCCTAGGTACATTGGTCCATATGAAATCATTGAGTGTATAGGACCTTTGGCCTATAAGCTGGCTTTACTGAGTGAGATGTCTCAGTTGCATAATGTCTTCCATGTGAGTATGCTCCGGAGGTATCGATCGGATCCGACACATGTGATAGGCTCAAGAGATTGAGGTGGCTAGCAATTTGAGCTGTGTTGAGGAACCGATCCAGATTGTAGGATCAAGGGTTAAACAGTTGAGGAACAGGGTTATCCCATTGGTGAAAGTCCTATGGAGGAACCACTCAACTGAGGAAGCATCTTGGGAGACCGAGGAGCATATGAGGAGACAGTATCCTCACCTGTTCGACCAAGCAGGTAAGAATTTTGAGGAAAAAATTTTTTATTAGGAGGGGAGAATTGTAACATCCCATCACTGATGAGAAGGATAAATTGGTTATTTGGGACGGGTTAGGCGAGTGTAAATATACATCGGTATGTTCATGCATCATATAGCCTCTATATAGATATGAATGGTAATTTTTGCACATACATATGATTTGTACATGCATTCATGACATTTCCCGGCATATGTGTCTAAATGTAAATTTTTGTGAAATATGTGATAATTGTGTTTGAAAAATTGAATTGGAGTGATTTCTGTGTATTTTACATTTTTAGCAAATTTCAGGAATTTTTCTTGAATTTTTTCGGGGTACTTTTTTAGATCAAAAAATTTGGCAAGTGGCGATCGATTGGATTTTTAGATCGAAATAATCGTCCAATGGCACTGAACTATTAGACATATGATTTTAGGAATTATGAACTTTGAGCCATTGGAATTTGGAGAGAAATTGAAGTAGAAATTCAATTGTAATTGGTGATGAAATAAATGGGTACTTAAGAATAAGACACATGGCAAGTGACATATGTCACTTGCCTAAGGGTGTCTTAGAATAATAGTCATCTTATAACATCATTGTGTTAGCCTTCCACGACATCCCTAGTTTAAAAACCACTTTTACTTGTAAATTCTCTCATTCATCCGTAGCTTCCTTCCCTTCTTCCTCCTTCCATTGTTTTCTTCTCATCCCATACAAGAAGCTTTCCTTGCTACTTACTTGCTTCTCTTTTAGTCACACCCAAGACCAAACTTAAGCTTTGAAATTATGATGATAGTGGTGGCTGTAGGTGTTGGGCCCAGGTCCCGATTCCCCATTCCCGAGGTGGCCCCTCAGGCTGCGTCAGCGACGAGCTCCCCAAAACTTTGGACCCGATCCCAACATCCGTACATAATTTCGATTCACACAAACATATACCCATACATACACACATTCTACACATGCATTCCATCTATGAATTTAAACACCCCATAAACTAAGGGACTTCATGCCATAACAATCCGAGAATTTAAACAAGTATTCTCAATATAGCACGATACATGTCAAAGTCTAAATCCAAAATACATGAGAATGCCCAATGATGATATGCCTGGAGGGCCAACCAGAATACTAACTTAAGAAAAAAGCCCCTAATTATCTTGGAGTTTCCGATGCCTTGCAAGATCAACAATCGTCTCGTTCTGCACCTGAGGAGTGGGAGATAATAGGGTGAGCTGCGAAGCTCACTGGCATATACATTTATAGCCATTGGCAACGAGCCACACATTCAAGCATATACATATGTATATATACACAAGCATATAACAAGTCATCAATCTATCAATTTACAATCCTCACAAGAATATGTCATATGATTACATAATATAACAATTCATCATGCATCATGCCCAACAAATCAATAGTGAATGCACACAAATGGCTCGAGAGTTCCGTAAAACGATCCGGATAAACCGAAGTTTATACTATAAACTATCCGAGTCCGATTTCTCAGGATCTCGTGGCCTCAAGCGGGCAGCCGGGAAAAGGCTATACGTTGACGTGCACGTGACTAACGATCCGTTACTCTCTCACCCAAACAAAGCACATAACATTTCGTTTCATGTTCAAAGCATTTTATCAAAGCTTTCATACTTTTCGTTCTTTTCATTCTTGCAAAATGCCATAATGCCTATCAAGGCAATACATAATCATGATCACAATGCATTTTCAATATTTCTTATAATTCAACACAAGCAGTGTCACACACATGCAAGCAAGCATACACATATTGCCTATACACACAATAACTATAAATATATTACCCACCTAATATCGCTCGAGAATCCAACTCACTGTTGTCCTTCCTCTTGGAATTGGATCAGGTCGGCTTGGTTTCCTATAACAAACCAAGTTTCCATTCAAACAATATCCAAAAGAAATATTCAAAAAGCTTGAAAATCAAAAGAAAAAGCACGAAAAGTCTATATTCAACTTCCACCTAAATTCCCGAATCCTAAGAGGAAAATTCTGAACTTCCCTTCTTCATAAAACTTGTAGCTCTTTATCTCTAGTTCACAACAAATCCAGTGATCATTTGGACATCCACAGCAAAAGATATGCCAAAAATACCAAAATTCATCGCTGCTGCAAACAGGGGGCTCGCCGCGACGAGGGCCACGCTCTTCGCGGTGAACGGCCAGTGCTCGCTGTGGCGTGCACGTAAGTGTGCGCCGCGGTGTGCACTATTTCCTCGCAAGTTGCGGCGTGCTCCTTCTTGCACGTCGCGGCGTGCTCTTTCTCGCACGTCGCAGCGTGCTACCTTCGTCACACGACGTGTCGAATTCAACATCGCACGTCATGGCGAAAACGCATGAGCAGCACGTTGCGACGTGCGAGTCTGGAGAACATCTCCGAACCTGATTTTTCCAGCATTTCCCAACTTCAATCCTTCCCTTAAGTAAATGCAACACACCTAAACCTTGATTCAAGTCTTATAATACATTTCTAACCCATTAACACCTTAAAAGAGGCACAAAATCATCAACCCAAGAAATCTATCCATTTTTGCCTTTAAACCCTAAACCACCGATTCTAACACATTCAATCCATCTTGGAGTTTAATCTAACCACAATACAATGGAATGAACTCAAACTTACCAGGAAATGACTTCAAATATGTCAGAAATCACAAGGATCGAAAACTCAAATTTTCTCTTCTTTTCTTCCTCACCCTACGACACTCTCTCCCTCTTCTTCTCTTTTCACTTTTTCTTCTTTCTCTTCAAATTTTCACCCAAGCCTAAAGGAAGGGAAAAGACCAAGACACCCCTCTTGTCAAGCCTTAACCTATCTAACTCAAGAAATCTTCCCAAAATGCCCTCATATCATTTTTACCCTATAATTCTCATTCAAACCACATTAAACTCAACAAAACCTCAATAATCCACTAACACTCCCAATTTCATCAAAATAAGGCATAAACACATAATTAACACAATTCGTGCTTAATGACATTAATAAAATAAAAAAAAATTCGAGGCCGAACATTTCTCCCCCTCTTTAAAAAAATTTTATCCTCGAGATTATTACCTAAATCATCGAAGAGATACGAATACTTCTCCTTCATGCCTTCTAATGGCTCCCAAGTAGCCTCCTCTACTGAATGATTCCTCCACCGGACTTTGACTAGCTGAACCGTCTTATTCCTGAGGACCTTTTCCTTGGTATCCAAAATCTCCACCGGAATCTCCTCATAACTCAAATCATCTCTTTACTGAACCTCACTAGTCTGAATAATATGAGAAGGATCCGATCTATACCTTCTCAACATGGAAACATGGAAAACGTCATGAATCTAAGACAATTCCGGAGGTAACGCCAACCTGTAGGCGAGTGGTCCAATCCTCTCAAGGATCTCATAAGGATCCACATACCTCGGACTCAACTTGCCCTTCTTGCCAAACCTCATTACTCCTTTCCAAGGAGACGTCTTAAGGAACACTTTCTCACCGACTTCGAACTCCATCTCCTTTCGGTGTGCATCAATGTAGCTCTTCATCCTATCTTGTGCTGCCTTAAGTCGTTGCTTAACCAGATTGACTTTCTCAACTGTCGTCTGAATCAATTCTGGTCCTACCAGTTTCCTCTCTCCTTCTTCATCCCAATAGATTAGAGTTCTACATCTCCTATACAAAGCCTCATATGGAGCCATCTGCATGCTCGAATGGTACGAATTATTATAAGTAAATTTGACCAATAGCAAATGCTCATCCCAAGCTCCTTTAAAGTCCATCACAGATGCCCTGAGCATTCCCTCAAGTATCTGAATGGTCCTCTCAGATTGACCATCTGTCTGAGGGTGAAAAGCCGTACTAAAATTCAGCTTAGTCCCTAAAGCTTCCTACAAACTACCCCAAAATCTCGAAGTAAAGCGTCGGTTCACTCAGTTGGTGAGGTATGCTTCAAATCTGATGCTGAGTGAAGCTACTAGATGTCGCCGGTTTGAGTCGGGTCTACACTTGGCCATCAGAGAGAAAGTGATAGTGCAGAACTTCCGTGACTTTCAGCAGTTGGTTGAGGCAGCTTTGAGGGTTGAGAATATTGAGAACATCAAGAGTGCAGTGAACATAAAAAGAAAGGGGAGAGAGCAGTTCAAGAGGGGAGGTGGTACTTCTATGCCTGAGAGGAGTGCCAGAACCTTTCCTGTGCAGTCCAAGGAGAGAAGTAGTGGTGTCAGGAGACCTAGGCCTATGAAGACTTCTACCGTTTCTCACCAAGCCTCAGCGGTGGGCGGCAGTAGAAGGGGAGATGGGGATAGGTCATTTATTCCGAAATGTGAGCACTGCAGGAGACCTCATAAAGGAGAGTGCTACAGATTGACAGGAGCTTGCTTTAACTGTGGGGAGAAGGGGCACGTTGCTAGAGAGTGCCCTCAGCCTCCAAGATAAGAGAGAAGCCAGATGCAAGCTTCCAAAAGATCTGAGACTATAGGACATAAGACTTCTACAGAAGTGGGTAGTTCTGATGCAGTCAAGAGGGTGAGTCTTCCAGGTAGACCGAGGGGGCAGGCACCGACTAGGGTGTTTGCAATGCTGTGAGTGATGTATTGGAGGGGAACTTTTAGTGGTGGATTTGATGCCACTGAAGATGGGAGGATTGGATGTGATTTTGGGTTTGGACACGTTAGAGAAGTACAATTGTAGCACCCCCTTACCATAGGATATGAATCGGGACGCCCGTAGGTCATTCCGATACACACCCGACGATAAGGGTGCGCTATGAACAACTAACACTCCACATGGCATCCAAGTATCATAACGCATTAATATGAAATTCACTAATAATTTTTTTTTTGAACCATAAATTTTTCATTTTTCATAACCTCAGCGATAAATAATACAACCGATAGTTTCATACATGACTCCAAAAGAAAATCAAACAAAAGCTAGCTAGGTCATCCTTCCAAAAGTGCCGGTGACCGACTTTGTGTGCCATAACTTCTCTTGCCAACTCAATCTACACGGGGAAAAGTCTCTCCGAGCTATGAGTCTACTATCTCGGTCTGAAAAATAATTTGCAATTTTGGGTGAGTTTGCGAACTCGGTGAGAACCATCATCGATGGTTCACCCAATTCATGCATATACACGGTATAACATGATTCACATAGTTATATCACTAAAACACATTGAAGTATCACATGATTATCACGATATCGATCAAAAGAACCCAGTTCAAATGCACATGAAATACGATGTGACGCTTTTCCAATTTATTACGTTGTTGTGGATGGCGCTGGCTCAAATCCCCCTTTAAAGGGCGTTAATCGATGAGCCATAGGCTCTCAATCACTGTGGACTCAAGGCCCAATCACGTTGAGCTTAAAGCTCTCGTTGGCTGCTCTGATACCACCTAAATGTAACACCCCACTCCCGCAAGACCTGAACCCGACATCGACGGTGATATCCAGGTCCGTGCCCCGCGAGGGTGGCGTGCTACATCACTCAGTAGAAAACTCAGTATAACTTTTTTTCTTAACACATACTCACACATATTATCGTGAATCGGAAAACAATTTATATAAACAATTCAATGGCCTTGGGGCCCTTTTACATTTACAATTTATTTCATCAATTGACTTTACAACTTGTCCAACTTAGTAATACAAAAGTCCAAGAATAGAAATACTAAGATGCAGACGCGAACCGATGATCGACCACTTCTCCGCTTCCTCAACCAACAGATGTCATACGCTGGTTGCTAACGGGTATTCTTCTAAGTCCTGAAAAATAGATGCAAATTTTGGGTGAGTTTTGCGAACTCAATGAGAAACCATCATCGATGGTTCACTCAATTCATGCATGTTCAATCAGCTTACCAAATATCACATACGATCACGATTCACAAATGTAATCTCAAATAATACATACCATTACATTTCACAAATGTAAGGCATATCACCTTTCATACAATCCAAATTCAATCATACCATATATGCAATGCACATGAGACCCTTTCCATTTTCATTACGTTGTTGTGACCGTATGCGCTGGCTTGTCCCGATGTGGGCACATTGCGTTGAGCGGTGGTTTCGAAACATTGGGCTTGAAGCCTAATACATTGAGCCCGAGGCTCTGAATACGTTGGACACGAGGTCTGTGCGTTGGTGAAAGCTCTCATATCGTTAGGCGTGATATGCCCCGATACGGTGGCGCTCGGCCACAATCGCTTTTATCTCGATCATGTCCTTATGCAAGAATGCATATGTTCCAATTTCCATTTACTGATTATTTCTATCACTTACATTCAATGCCATTTCCTATTTCTTGGACCTTGATCCGTATTTCAATCATATATTTTCCAATTTATTGCATCATACCATATCGCATTTAAAAGTCACATCCAATGTATTGAAATAGACAATTAACACTTCAATATCAATTTCCCATTTCCTCGGACCTTTGGTCCGAGATCTCAATATAAACATTCACACACGATACACACAAGTAGCACCGTTATCTCATTCCAAATATTTGGACACCTATGGTCGAAATCAATCAAAATCAAACACACATAAACCCTCCATTATCTCCACATGGCATAATTGCAAAATCTTAAACACATAAAGGTTGAGGAACCAACTAGGTTACTCACCTGTACTTTCGAGCTAACATCTGAAAGTTTCAGTAACGTCGGTAGATCGACGCTTCAAATGTGCCTCTATAACAAACAGAGAGGAATCCGATCACTAATTATCCAATCCGAACTAATATAATGCACATGTAAGTGTATAATGTATGTTCATGAGATTTCCGGCCCTAAATCCAAATTTTTCCCGTCATAAAAATTTCATCAAAAATTAGAAAACTATAGCCACTGACAGCACTCAATTCGGATCTCGATCGGTCCAAAAATAAATAAAACAGTGACCATATAACAATTACCCGGGGCCACGTCAATTTCTCGTCCAAAAATTCCCAATTTCTCAAAAAATGAAATTCAATATTTCACTAATCCGATGCCTCAAGAATCGGGTCAATCGGACGTCGGACGGAAAAGAAATTGACAAAAGAAACACCAAATACCAAATAATAATAAATAATAATAATAAAAAAATCAGATGGCCTCGTCACTAGGGTGAGGCGTCGCCCTAGTGATGCCGTCTGATCTGGCGTCGTCGCTAGGGCGACGCGTCGCCCTAGTGACGCCGTTCAAACGAGCCTCGTCACTAGGGCGAGCCGTCGCCCTAGTGACCGGGCAATATACCATTCTCATTCCTTTTTTTTCAGATTTCTAAACCAACTTTTAATACCCATAACTCTTAGCACACAAATCAGAAAAATACAAATTATACCTTGTTGGAAAGATAAAGAAACCCTCTACAATTCTCAAGAAGACCATAAGAATCAATCTCACCCCTAAGGGTGTCAAAAATCCCTTCAAAGCTACTGCCTACTCAAATCCCATTAAAACAGAACAGTACATTGCAAATTCCATAACTCTCTGATTCTTCAACCAAAAACTACCACATAATTATGCTCAATAAGTTCACAATGTCATCTACAACTTTCATGAACAACCCAAAATCAAATTCCATTGCTAAACAAGTCAATTAATTCACTCAATGTTGCTGTTCCTGAAATCAGTCAATTTGAGCAGTAAATTTATAACACGCATAACTCCCTGTACACAAGTTGGAAAAATCAGAACTTTATATCCCTGAAAAGATAAATCCTCAAACTTCAATTCTTCCTGAAATAACCAAACTCCAATTCAGCCTCTAACAGTTTCAAATATATTATGCAAGTTTCTGGCCTAATCAGCACTTAACATCACAATGTAGGTTCAGCTTTTGAAATTCCATATCTCCCACATCTGATTCCCAAAAATTATAAGTCATATATCAATTTCAAGATCAATGTGTCATCTAGAACTCTTCAGTAGATCCCTAAAACCAGTTCAGTCCAAAAAAATTACTAAAATTCTTCCAAACCCGAATGTGTACTAAATGTGCCAACCCAACTAGGTTTCAGTCAATGCATAAAAACAGTCAACAGTAATCAGGTCATATCTCCTAATGTACAACTCGAAAAATAGCAAGATCAGTGGAAATGGAAAACTAACTCAATATGATACAACTTTCATGAAGACCAATTTCCCAAATTCCATACCAATTAATTTAGAAAAATCACCAAACTAATTAGGTCATAAATACGGGTACTGTTCACAGACCCCAAAACAGACATTTTCCATGGAAATTTTTGACCTTCCAACATTACAATTTAACAATACCTATTTCACACTAAATTGAAGACAACATCCCAAAATTTCATTGGGCACAAACCTTGCCTCATTTGCACATCTACACAATTAGTTATGATCAAAACATTACAATAGGTCAAAGGTGCATTTTCCAGCTTTCCACATTAACCTAACTCCTACCACTTCTAATACCTATAACACATCACTAAGCATCCATTTCTAGCACTAATTCAACCACAAACTAATCACAACGTTTACTTACATGTTTATACATAAGTTGGCAGCACTCACATACACAATTTCCAGATTTTATTTCCATTCATTGAAACATCATAAACATCATTAACAACATCTCTTTCACACTCTTTAACTACCATACCCAATTCCCTCACACAAGCATGCATTAAACCTATGCAAAACTACCACTTTCATGATCAAATAAGTGCTTAAAGGATCTCCATAAATGCATCAAACTACCAAAAGCATAAAAACAAACATCAATCCTCACCTTAAACAAGTTACAAGCTATCAATCTCCAAGTCTTCAAAACTCTCCTACTTCCTACCTTGATACCTCACCCACGGTTATCATAAACATAACAAAGATCATCATCAACTCAAGGTGTGAGTTAGCTTCACATGAGAAGGAGAAGGAGCAAACACAAGAACAAGAACTTCATCCATAGCGAAGGAAGAAGAGACACACCAAGGAAGGAGAAAACAAGATTTCATTATGGTGAGAAGGCAACAAACCAACTTTCACTTTGTTTTGGTTAATGGAAGAGCCAGTAAATGATAAGAGCACTCAAACATAATTGATTAAAATAAGTTGTTAACTTCAAGAATGAAGAATATCGTGGATGATGAGTATAAAAGACAAGGTTAAGCTATAAGAAAAAGGACACTTGGTTTTTAATTAGAGAAAAAGGACAAAATCAATTAATCCTAGTTAATTAAGTGCTAACTCCAATTAATGTCTAAACATGGCACTAAAATATTATCCTAACCTCATTTATCCACTAATTTTTTTCCATTAGGCAATCCTGTTCAATACAAAACAGCTCACTAAGTCAGTCAGTTGAAATTTTCCGATCCGGGCACGAATCCCGAAAAATTCCAGAAAAATTATCATAAATCCATAAAAATGTAAAACAATTTATGGCGCACTCGGAATAATTTTCCAAATACCATTATCCCATAAATTTCACAAAGAATCTCAATTTGAAACCTAAGCTGGGAAATATCATGAATGCATCTATACCATGTGCATGTGCAACCAATCATTAATCACAGAGGCTATATGCTATATGTGCATGCCGAGATATAATGCAATACACCTAACCCGTCCCAATTTACCAAAATACCCTTTCCTATAGGAGATGGGATGTTACAACAATGCCCGGCTGGATTATAAGCTGAAGATAGTGGAATTTGAATTGGATGACGACAGAAGAGTGGTATTTGCTGGGGACATAAAAACAAGTCTGCCCAGAATTGTTTCAGCCATGACAACAGAGAAGATGTTGAGGAAGGGATGTGAGGCTTTTTTGGCCTATGTGGTAGACACCAGGGCAGATAGAGGGAAGCTTGAGGATATTTCAGTAGTCAGGGAATTCTTGGATGTTTTTTTCGAAGAATTACCAGGACTACCGCCGCCAAGGGAAATTGGGTTTCCCATTGAGCTCTTTTCAGGTACGACACTGATTTCAATTCCGTCTTACCGGATGGCTCCGACAGAATTGAAAGAGCTTAAGGAACAATTGAAGGAGTTATTGAAGAAATGGTACATAAGTCCGAGCTCTTCACCTTAGGGAGCTCCGGTTCTTTTTGTGAAGAATAAAGATGGATCGTTGAGGATGTGTGTAGACTACCGGAAGCTTAATCAGGTCACGGTGAAGAATAGATATCCGTTTCCACGCATAGATGATCTGTTTGATCAATTGCAAGGAGTGAAAGTCTTCTCCAAGATAGACTTAAGGTCGGTTTACCATCAGTTGAGGATAAAAGGGTCTGATGTGCCGAAGACCACTTTTAGGACACGGTATGGGCATTTTGAGTTTATGGTTATACCTTTCGGATTGACAAATGCCCCTGCAGCCTTTATGGATTTGATGAATCGGGTCTTTAAGCCTTTCTTGGACCAATTTATCATTGTCTTTATTGATGATATATTGGTCTATTCCAAGAGTGATGAGCAGCATGAAGAGCATTTGAGGATTGCTTTGGAGACTTTGAGGAGAAACGAGTTGTATGCCAAATTCGATAAATGCGAATTTTGGTTGAGGGAAGTTGCATTTCTTGGACATGTGATCTCAGAACAAGGAGTGCATATGGATCAAAAAAAAATAGAAGCGGTGGTTAATTGGGAAGCCCCGAAGAATGTAGCAGAGGTGAGGAGTTTTCTGAGTTTGGCAGGTTACTATAGGAGATTTGTGGAGGGATTCTCCATGATAGCTGCTCCAATGAAAAAGTTATTAAGGAAGAATCATAAGTTTATCTAGAGTGATGAATGCTAGAAGATCTTTGAGGAGCTCAAGCACAGGTTGACGAGTGCTCCGATTCTGACTCTGCCTTTCGAAGATGAGGATTATACCGTGTATAGTGATACTTCGAGGAAGGGTCTTGGTTGTGTTTTGATGCAGGGAGATAGGGTGATTGCTTATGCTTCGAGGCAGTTGAAGCTATATGAGTTGAACTATCCGACACATGATTTGGAGTTGGCAGCAGTGATCTTTGCCTTGAAGATTTGGAGGCATTATCTGTATGGAGTTTAGACGAGGATCTTTACCGATCATAAGAGTCTTAAGTACTTGTTGAGCCAGTTGAGGCAGCGACGGTGGATAGAGTTGCTTAAGGATTATGACTTGCTGATTGAGTATCACCCAGGCAAGGCCAATGTAGTGGCAGATGCCTTGAGTAGGAAGTCTTCGATTGCTCATGTTCGGACGATTTATCTTCCTTTATTGGAAGAGATGGCCAAGCTTAAGATAAGCTTGAAGCAGGAGGAGCCAGATTGCCTTCTAGCTAACTTCCGAGTGAGACCGATACTCAGGGAGAAAGTTAGGGAATTGCATGCATAAGATGTGGATTTGAGCAAGCTTCGAGATGAAATTCAGAATGGTAAGATTTCTGAAGTGGTAGTGAGTGATGATGGGCTTATGACAGTGGGGAACATGTTGTGTATCCCAGATGTGCAGGAGGTTAAGGCTGAGATTATGGATGAGGCACATAATGCGCCTTATGCCATGCATCCCGGTAGCACCAGGATGTACAGGGATTTGAAAGAGCATTTTTGGTGGAAAGGCATGAAGAGGGATGTAGTAGACTTTGTGAGTAAGTGTCTAGTGTGTCAGCAAGTCAAAGCTGAACACCAGGCATCTTCGGGTAAGTTGAGGCTATTGTCCATCCCGGAATGGAAGTGGCAAAGGGTGGCTATGGGTTTGTCTAAGACCAGTAGGAAGCACGATGCAATTTGGGTTATTGTCTAAGACGAGTAGGAAGCACGATGCAATTTGGGTTATTGTGGATAGGATGACGAAGTCAGCTCACTTTTTGGCAATTAGACAGACTGATTCTTTGCATGTGCTAGCAAAGAAGTACATCGATGAGATCGTGAGATTGCATGGGATTCTGAATTCCATAGTTTCAGATAAACACATAATTAACACAATTCGTGCTTAATGACATCAATAAAATAAAAAAAGAATTTGGGGCCCAACAGTAGGTGAGGAGTAAAGGTAGAAAGTTGGGATTGTTTGGAAGACTTGGAAAATTGAAAGCTTGCTTAGGTAAGATTGTGTTTTTGGCTTGCTTTGTTGTTAAATGCTTTAATTGTGATAATTGTACAACAAATTGTATGAGAATTTTGTTGGTGTATATGGGTAGTTACTTTTTTTGTTAAATTGATGGTTAATTGATGATTGATGAGGTGTAAGTGATAGGATTTAGTTTAAGTGTAAAAGTTAGAAATTTGACCTTGTACATATTTCAATGTTTTTACCATAACTCTTTATTTAGTTGAGAAAATGAGGTGAGGTTTGTCTTGAATTAAAATTGAGGTGTTTGGGTACATTTCTTATAAAGGAAGTTCTGCCAAATTGTGGCTTGAAGGGGTTTGAATTGGGCCTTGAAAGTGAGTTGCAGGTGTTGTATGAACAGTAATCCGAACCTTGTGACCTGAAACTTTGATGATTTTTTTAGGTTGATTTGGATTAAATTTGCTAATTTGGTCTTCATGAAGGTTGAAGAGTTTTGTGTTAGCTTTCTAATGCCTCTAAGTATGATTTTATTGAAAGTTATGGTCTGTAAAAGTTCAGGTGGTAATTAAGCCCAAAATGTGTTTTGTGTGCAAGTGATTCTAAGTGCATAGGTTTTGTGCTTTCTGTGTTCTGATATTAATTTTGGACTGTTAAGGGTGGAATTGGCTCAACTGACCTTCTGGAAAGTTGTAGAGGATTGTTGTAGCTTTCTAATGAGGTATTATTTGTGAATTTTGTATGTAAAGATTGTTAGATACAAATTTGTAAAGTTTTGTTATGGTTTAGGTTAAATGCTGATTTCATAAACCCTAGCAGGACAACCACATTAATGGGAGGATTTGACCCAATTAGAGATGGAATTTGGTTTTAATTCCTTCTTGAGAATTGTAGTATATTGTCTGAGATTTTTATTGCTATATGGTATGGAATTTTTGGCAAAGGGGATGAAAAGTTATAATTTTGGAAAAGTGTTGCACTATTATGGTAAATGTGTGACTAGGCAGTATCTTTGAGTGCATTTTTGACACCCTTAAAGGTGTTATTAAAGTTCAAGCTCTTCATGAAACTTGAATATGGTCTTGTTATCTTTTCATTTCCACTACATATGAAATTTTACAATATCTAGGTTGAGAGTACTGATCTGTTGACTTTTGTGTGTTAATATGCTTAGTGCTGGAAAATGTGTTAAGTATAAAGTTTGTGGTGATTAGACATTGTTGTGATGTTAATTAGCTCAAATGGTCTTCTGGAAAGTTGTATAAGAATGTCTTAGCTTTACAATGGTGCATAATATGTTATTTTTTGATGTACTAATTGTGAGTTATGGATTTTACAAGAATGAATCTGATTTAGGTCATCTGTTAGTTAACAAGCTTTAACAGGGCAGCCACCGTCATTGAAGAAATTGGCCTAGTTAGAAATGTAATTGGCTTCCAAGTCCTTCATCAGAGTTGTAGTATGTTGTATTATATTTTTATTGATATAAAGTATGCATTTTTTGGACATTTGGGTAAGGAGTTATGATTTTTGAAAAATTGTGTGATTGTTCAGGGGGTCATTTATGAGCAGAACCTTTGATTGAGAATTTGAGTGGTTTAAAGATTGAATTTGCCTCCAAATTGTTCATGAAAGTTGTAGAGCATGTTTTTGGAATTTTCGGTAAAGGAAATGAGAAGTTATGCTCTAGGAAAAATGTTGTTCTGTTTTGGGACCTTATGACTAGATAGTAAATTTGGTTGAAATTTTGACACCCTTAGGGGTGAAATTGGTTCAAGTGTCCTTGAAGGAACTTGTAGGGTTTCTTATTACCTTTCCAATGAGATCTTGTTTGTAATTTTTGGATAAGTTTGTAAAGAGTTATGCATGTTAGAAATTCAGATGGTGGAAGAGAGGGAAATAAGTGCAAACTCTCTTATATTTTGTTTTGTCCTAAAGCCTCTTTTGCTTATATCTTCGTCATCCGACGTCCGATTGACCTGATTATCCGACGTCCGATTGACCTGATTCTCGAGACATCGGATTTGTATAATATTTTAATTTCATTTATTTTTGAAATTGGAAATTTTTATAGCTGAAATTGTCAGGGATTGATTAGGTCGAAGTGAGGGGACCAGATCATGATTTTTCTGATCCGTCTTTTATTTATAATTGGACCTATAGAGGTCCGAATTGAGTGATTTTAGTATCAATGAGTTTCTAATGTTTAGAGGACATTTCTGTGATGGGAATTTGTGTAATAGTGCCGGGAATGTCACGAACATGCGTTGTACACATCTAATGTGCTACATGTGCATTATTTAATATTTATGATTGTGCATTTGGTAATGTGTGAATATTTTGAATGTTATAGAGGCACAATTGGAACGTCATCCCACGGAAATTGTCGAGACTTTCCGGCATTAACTCGGAAGCTATTTGGTGAGTAATCTAGATGGTTTCTCAATTATTATTTGTTTATTATTTTGCAATTATAACACTGTGGAAAAGAATGGTGGGCTTGTGCATTTGTTTATGACTGGATTCCGGACAGGAGGTCCGATGTATTGGGAGAGTATGACATAGAAGTGCTATATGTGATTTTAATGTGACTAATTGTGAACTACTTGTGTGAATGTGTCAATTTGGGATTAATTATGATGTTGGCTTTGTTTTATTTCGACATATGCATTCCGCGCATGAATGCATGATCAGTTAATGACAGTTGTGACCGGAGCAGCTACCGAGAGCTTAAAGCTCAATGCATTTGGGCCTTGAGCTTACAGTGATTCAGAGCCTCAGGCGCACTGATTAATGCGACCGTATTGGGACAGTTTAGGCGCTCGGTCACAACAACGTAATAAATTAGAAAAAGGGTCACATACGCATTACATATGCATTTGATTGAATGTCTTGATTGAGTGAAAGGCAAAACACCTTATGTTCATGTGAATAATCATGTGGTACTTCTTAATAGGCTATTATGATATAACTGTGATTTGTTTGACTATGCATGAATTAGGTGAACCATCGATGATGGTTCCTCATTGAGTTCGCAAACTCACCCAAAATTGCAAATTATTTTTCAGGACCGAGAGAGTAAATTCCTAACTCCAGAGGGGCTTTTCCTGTCGTGTAGATCATGTTGACAAGAGAAGTCATGGCTCACAGGTCGGTCAGCTGGCATTTTTTAGGGATGACCTAGTTAGGCTTTTTGTATTAGATTTTTTTTGGAGTAATGTACAGACAGTGAAAAATAGACAAATGTGTAAATTACTGTTTTTGATGATATGAAATGAGAAAAGTTTATGGTTTCAAAAAAATTAGTGATTTTCAGTATTGATGCTTTATGATTTGATGCCATGTGAGGTATAGTAGTGATTGTTCATAGTTCACCCTTATCTTAGGATATGTATCGAAATGACCTACGGGCGTCCTGATGTATACCCTATGGTAAGAGGGTGCTACACACTGTCATGCTGATAATCATGTTGTTGAGAAGTGTTTCAGGTTACATGGATTCCTTGATTGGCATCCCAAAGCCAGAATGAAGAACGAGGGAAATAATGACTCTGTGAAAAACGATGATAAAAGGGATATTGAGAAAGTTGCTACTAGGTTTGCAGCTAGATCAAGTATATCTAAATCCTAATTTTCCTATGTTGTTCTTAGTAATACAGACTGGATTGTAGACATTGGTGCATCTGACCATGTTTCTTGTGATAGAGATAAGTTTGTTAATTTCTGTGCCTCTGTTGAAAAAATAGTTATCATTATTGCTGATGGTGAAACTTCTAAGGTAGAAGGCATTGGTAATATCCCAATTTCTAGTTCCTTTATCCTTGAAAATGTACTTTATGTTCCCACCTTGAATTGTAGCCAAATTACAAAAGCCTGAAACTATACGACCTCATTCTCTTCTTCAAAATGTCTATTTCAGAACAACAAAAATTTGGAAACGATTGGCAGTGGTAGGCAAAAGGATGGATTATACTATCTTGAAGACACTCCTGGTTCATCTCCTTCGGTTGTTCTCTTTGCTAGCAAAAATAAAATTGATCAAAATAAGCTTAGTATTTGGCTTTGGCATAATAGATCAGGTCATCCTTCTTTTGGATATCTCAAGCATTTGTTTCCCTCTTTATTTGATGGATTGTCATTATCTGTATTTGTCTGTGAGTCTTGTACTCTTTCGAAGAATAAAAGGAATATTTTTCCTCAATCCAATTCTGTGTCTGTGTTGCCTTTTGATCTAGTACACACTGGTGTTTGGGGTCCTGCTCCTACAAAAACTCATAATGGAATGCGGTGGTTCATTAGTTTCATTGATGATTATAGTCGTGTTACATGAATTTTTTTAATGAAACATAAAAGTTAGGTTTCATATGTGATTCGAAATTTTCTTGCTATGATTCAAATTCAGTTTCATAAGACTGTTAAAGTACTGCGTTCTGATTATGGTGGGGAGTATGTATCAAATGATTTAAAACAATTCTTCAATGAAAAAGGAATCATACATCAAACTACTTGTGTTTATTCACCTCAACAAAATGGAACCACCAAGAGAAAGAATCAGCATATTCTCGATATTACTCGTTCTTTGTTAATTAGTAGCAATGTGTCTAATTGTTTTTGGGGCGAAGCTATGCTGAGTGTTGTGTATGTGTTAAACAAAACTCCTTCAAAAGTTCTGGATTTTGAAATTCCTTTAAGAAAACTTTCTGAGAAACATAAACTTCCTTCTGTTGTACATTTACCTCCAAAAGTTTTCGGATGTGTCTATTATGTCCATGTTCATTCACATCTAAGGAATAAATGTAATGCAAGAGTTTTAAGGTGCGTGTTTTTAGGTTATGGTGTGCAGACTAAAGGTTATAAGGCATACCATCCTGAGACTAAGAAAATGTTTATTTCAATGGATTGTGTCTTTAACGAACAACTTATGTTTTATGTGCCTACTGCGCCTCCACTTTAGGAGGGGACTGAGTCTGGTGAAGTTGATGCATCAAAAGAAAAGATTGATGTTATGTTGTTTGATTCTATTTCTAATTCTAATTGCTGTGATGGTATGCCTGAACCTATGATTCATGTTTCTGTTTGACTTGAATCTAGTGATGAACCTGAAATTAATATTACTGAGGGACGAGGTTTAATTAATTCAATAGGAGGAAATGCAGGGATGGTTGAAGATATTAATACTGAATTCATAAATCAATCAGTGTTGCAAAATGAATTAACTGATCAGGATTAGATGCTGAGTCTCTTGATAGTATACTCTCTCCTGATGCTCAACCACAACCATTGTCGCTAGATCAGGTATTTGATTTTGTTCCTAATATTTCTGAACCTATTGCTTCTCAAATTGAAACTGTTGAAATAATTGAACCTGAACCCGAGCCTAATATTGATTATTCTTTACCCCCTTGTGTTAATAGAGGCAAGCCACCCATACAATATGAACCTGAAATTTCTTCCAAATCTAAATACCCGATTGCGAACTACATCTCTACTCACAGGTTGTCAACGTCTTATGCATTGTTTATGTCAACACCTTCCTCTGTCTCTATTCCTAAGAATGTTCAGGAGGCGTTGGAAGACTCTAAATGGAACGAAGCTATGGAGGAGGAGATGGAGGCATTAGAAAAGAATGACACCTGGAGCTTATGTATTTACCAGAAGAAAAAAAAACTCGTAGGTTGCAAATGGGTATATGTTGTGAAATACAATGCAGAAGACTTTGTGGAGTGGTTTAAGGCAAGATTAGTCACCAAAGGCTATACTCTATCCCAGTTGAAAAAGTGAATACTGTAAGAGTCCTTTTGTCCTTAGCTGCTACCATGAATTAGCCCTTGTTACAATTTGATGTAAAAAATGCTTTCCTACATGGTGAGTTGGAAGAAGATGTTTATATGGAATTGCCTCCAGGTGTGAAGAAGTATGAAGGAAGTAATAAAGTTTGCAAGCTAAATAAAGCTCTTTATGGCCTTAAGCAGTCTCCTCGAGCATGGTTTGGGAGATTCACGAAGGCAATGCTGAATTTTGGCTATTGTCAAAGTAATGCTGATCATACATTGTTTCTGAAAAGGAATGGTAATTCTGTTACTGCTCTTATAATAAATGTGGATGACATGATCTTGACAGGAAATGATGAAGTAGAAATTGATCTAGTACAAAAGTACTTGGCAAATGAATTTGAGATAAAGCATTTAGGAGATTTGAAGTACTTTCTGGGAATTGAAGTGGCAAGGTCCAAGGATGGGATGTTTTTGTCACAAAGGAAGTACGTGTTGGACCTACTAGCTGAGAGTGAAATGATTGATTGCTATCCAGATGATACACCAGTCGAGCAAAATATGAAATTATGTTTAGGTACTGATGGTGATACAAAAGTTGACAAAGAGCAGTATCAAAGACTTGTTGGTAAGTTAATTTATTTGGCGCATACAAGACCTGATATAGCATTTGCTGTAAATATTGTATGCCAATATATGCATGATCTGCGTGAATCTCATTTGGTTACTGTGAGGAGAATTCTTCGCTATTTGAAAGGGTGTCCAGGAAGAGGAGTCTAATATAGAAATCATGGTCACCTCCGAGTCGAGGGCCACACTGATGCAGACTGGGCAGGATGTGTAGATGACAGGAGGTCCACATTAGGTTACTTTATTTTCGTTGACGGGAATTTGGTAACTTGTCATAGTAAGAAACAATCAGTAGTCTCAAGGTCCAGTGCTGAAGTTAAGTTTAGAGGTATGGCTTTTGGTATATGTGAATTACTTTGGATCAAGAAGTTATTGAAAGACATCAGATTTGAGTTGCAAACTCCTATGAAGATTTTCTGTGATAACAAATCAGCAATTAAGATTGCATTTAACCCGGTTCAACATGATCGGACCAAACACATAGAGATTGATTGATTCTTTATAAAAGAATAGTTGGAAGGTAAGGTTATTGAATTGCCATTCGTAAGGTCTGATCAACAGCTAGCAGATTTCTTAAGAAAAGAAGTGTCTAGATGAGTATTTGAAGAATCTGTGAGCAAGTTGGGCATGACAGATATACATGCACCAACTTGAGGAGGGATGTTAGGAAATAAAATTAGATTAGATTGATTTGTATATTTAAATACTGTTGACTCTAGCTGTTTTTTATTTTTTCGATCTACATACGTAATCTTAGGCTAGAATAGTGTGAGTATCCTTGTATAAACACATGTATATGCGTTAGGGAAAAAGTAAGAAATACTATACACTTTCTCTATTTATGGTAAATCTATCTCCAACAATTTACTCTGTAAGTATTCGAGGAAAGCTTATGTAATTATTTCAAAAAAATTGTTTAAGGACAATGTACGAATATGACTCAAGAACACTCATTAGTAGGCCTTATCTAATAATTTGGCATTATTTGTGGGAACATGATTTATATAATCTTTTTTTTGATGATTTACAATTACAAATACAACATTTATAGTTTTTAGTATGGAACTATCATAAATAATGTATCTTTAAACACCTAAGCTACACAACTTCAACTGGGATTCAATTGTATTAGTCTAACTACCACCTTTGAATATTAGTTAGTTCCTTGTCATAATATTAAAAAATATTTAATTTGTAAATTTTTCCATTTTGTCCCAAATATTGCCTTAAAAGATTTATGTTTCTAAAGTTAGGTCAACCTAACTCAATTGGTCAAATGATACTTAGATCAAGTATATAATCTTAATTTGTTCAAGTGATATGTTTGAATTTGCCTTTAGTGAAATCTTATAAATTGTATATTTCTCTTAATTTTATGTCCTAATTAATAATTAATAATTTTTTATTTTATCAAAAGTTATGATTAAAATACAAAACATTGTTTGATTATGATAATAAATTGAACTATTATGCTTATTTGACAAAATTTCCTTCTTTTAATTGTCATCACCAAATCTAAAGGTCTCGTCTTCTTTGGCTTAAAAAGGGTGATAAAAACTCTTATTTTTTCCATAGAATTGTCATCTCAAGGAAAGCCACTAATAAAATTGGTTCCCTTTTGAAAAATTATGTTAATTTAAGCATTTAAGAAGATCATCTAAAGGAAGTTGTAAGTTCTTATTCAAGTCTCAAGGAGCTCCAACTTTGCTAACCCTTTAGTCCTTATTACGGAAATTATCCAAAATCATTTTTCCACTCAAGAAATTGACATTCTCTCTAAAACTTTCACAGTGGTAGATGGAAAAAGTGCTATGAAATCCCTTAACCTTCACAAAGCTCCAGGTTCTAAGGGATTCAATGCCAATTTCTTTCATAAATCTTGGTCACTTACTAAGAAGTTTTATATGATGTTCTTGAATTTTTTAGGGAAAGAAAAATGGTAAAAGATCTGAATAGAGCCTTCATAAGACTCATTCCTAAGGGAAAGAAGTAATAATCCATGAAAGAGTTTTGTTTTATAGCATGGTACAACTCCATTTTGTAGCTCAAGAGTTAATCAAATAGTACAACAAAAGAAGAAGTGGCAAGAATTATGCCATCAAAATTGACTTTCAAAAGACTTTTGACTCTATGAATTGTTACTTCATCCTGAACATGTGATGCTTATTAATTAGAATGGATAGTGCCTTAAATAATCTCTTATGATGTTTTAGCGAATAGAGAGCCATCAAAGATCATTAGAGGTGCTAGAGGACTTAGGCAAGAGGATCTACTTTTCCCCTAACTTTTTTCTATTTGAATGAAGGTGTTAAGTAGGCTTTTAAAAAGAGTGCTGGAAAGGGATCAACAATTAAAGTTCCATTCTCTACGAGAAAGGGAGAGGATCAATAGTTTTACCTTTGCTAATGATTTATTCTTATTCTCTAAGGTTGATGCAAGTTCTATCTCTTCTCTTATAAGTACTTTATTCCTTTTTAATAAGTTATTTGGTTAATCGATTAACAAGAAGAAAAGTGGATTATATTTATCCTCAAGTGCAAAGCAATAAGTAACTTAATTTTCTTCCCTCACTAGCTTCCAACATATGCAGCTTCCTTTAACATACCTAGGCATTCCTATTTCCTCTAGCAAGCCCTCTCTCTCTAACTTCAAGCCACTATTAGAGATAATCCAAAACAAAATATGTAGTTGGAGTTCAAAAGCTTATCCATTATAGGGAAACCTCAGTTGTAAAACCCCGAACCTTTCCTTTCATTTATTATGAATTTTTTTAGTGAATAGTATTTTTAGATGAATAGTGAATCTAGGTGAATAGTAATTTTTAGGAGAGTTCGGAAAGTTTAGGATTAAAATACGCTTTTTGGAAAATAATGAGTATGATGATTTTAAACCCATTAAAATTTTTTTAAAGCATCCAATCAATAAGCAACCCTAATTAGAGTATTTCATGGTCATTTTGATAATAAAACAGTTGGGGAATATTTTTGAAACTTAATTCGGTTAGATGTAAAATTAAACTCATAAAGGGCAATTTGGTCTTTTTTGTATATTATATGTAAGTATTATTGACTAAGTTACCCTAAATAAAATAGGTCATAAATAACATCAAGACATTGTCATTCTTAGGTGAGATACCTTGGTAATCTCAAATCTAAGAATCAATTGTATAATCATTATAATAAGGAAATACATAAGTGCATCAATAATATTTCATTTGGGATCCTCATAATCAAACTAGTAGTGAATTTATTCTCTAATAAGTGTCCATATAATTGTTTAAGTATTTCTATATTTTAATTTATGAGATAAATGAATTTCTTTATAAGAAAGATATATTGTTGGCCCTGAATTTTTTTTTACTTAATTAAGCATGATTTGATGAATTGTAAGGTCTTGATAGATTAATTTGTATGGGACCTTAATTGAAATGTTAAGGTTAATAAGGTTAAATGGCTTAGGTGATTTAAATTGAAGTGTTAGAAGGGATAAGTTGCATTAAAGGCCTTTTGGGCATGTCACTTAAGCATTTAAGTTCCTAGGCTAATAAGTAAGGGCATTTTGGACTTTTTAGCATTAGTGATGGTATAAAAGGGAAGAAATAAGGCTTGTCTTGCAAAGGAAAAGAGGGAAAACGAAAATTGAGAGAAGAAAAGAGAGAGAGGGTCGTAGGTGGAGAGAAGGGAGGAGAAAAAGAAGAGCATGTTAGGGTTTTCCTTTTTCTTAGAATTCAAGGGGGTTTTTGGGGTAAAACCAAGGAGGAAAAGCTAGAGGAAGGTTCAAGCTTCTATTTGAGCCAAGAAACCCCTTGGTTGGGTGAAGATTCAAGGTAAGGGTTTTCCAATGTTTTTAATTTTGAGGTGGTTTTGGGTTTAGATAGCTTAGAAATGTATGGGTTTAAGTTTTCTAAAGTCAATTTTAGTGATTAAGTGTTATGGGTTGTTCAATTTGGGATTCCTTTTGAAGGAAATTTTGTGGCTATTATTAAAGGAAATCAAAGAAGGGAAGTGGAGTAAGGGGAGAAAAATTTTGAGCAAGGTCTACAAGCAAGGAATCAAGGTGGGTGACATTTTTATATTTGAGTTAATAGGCTATTAAATATTCTTCCATAAATGAAATAAATGACCTTTTCAACTACTTTTAAAGTAAGCAGTTATGGTTCTTTAAATGATTGAAAATTTGCCCTATGGGGTAGTTGTGCGCGAAATTTTGGAAATAAGTTCTAATTGCTTTGCAAGTATGGTAATTGTTGCTTTGATTGGGCTGAAAGGTGGTTGTTATGTTTGGTATGAGATTTTGATTGTGTGAATTGTGTGAATTGTGAAATGATGCTAGAAATGCACATGATATATGTCATGCTCATGAAATGAAGTTTTCAAGAATGTGCCATTTGGGCAAAATATTTTTTCAGTGCATAAATTACATGTTATTTGGGTTCGGTATAATCTATCCAAGAAATTGTCACGTGCACATTGATTAAGTCAAGGCTTCTCCCGCCTGCCCGCTAGTGGCATGGAGCTCCTTTTAGGACTCCCTCAAGTTTACGATTACACAAGGCCATTTTATGGAATTGTATAGTTCGTCATGTTTATGGACTTACCAAGCCATTTGTGATGTGTTTGTGTATTTACATGTATTGACAAGTTTGAAAATTGTTTGACTTATGAGAATTGTGATTTTGGTTTAACAAAGTTGAGAAATTTATGTTTTGTGGATAACTGTAAGAAATTGCTATGATTATGAATGTTTTAAATATTTTTGCTTATTATCGGATATAAACGTGTTACCCACGAGCGTAAGCTCACCCCCTCCCATCCCGTCCCATCTCCAGGTGAGGTGCACGAGATCGACGATTGAGCTTAGAGGCATTGCTCTAGAATTGGATTATTTTGTATTTCAAGTTAACTTTTGTAAACCAATGCTTTAGATGCATTTTCGGAAAATGTTGTTTTTGCTAAGTTTGTAATTTGGATTTTGATGTAAGTGGCTTAAAATGCCCACTAAAGCATTGTAAAACACTTATTTTGATGAAAATGAAATGCATATGCATTATGGTTGTTTATAGTTTTTCAAATCTTTGCATTGTTACTTTTCACATGTTCAAAAGGGAAGGATTGTGTTCTGGATGAAAAAGGGAAATTTTGGGCTTTTCTGGGTAGAATTGGTAAAAAATTTCTTCTTGAAAGTTGGAGAAGAACTTTCTAGCTTTCCAACGATATGAGGTTTGCGATTTTTGGGTGTTGGAATAGAAAGATATGAATGTTACAAGTTAGAGTGCTGTATATAGGTTGTGTTTGTGATAGCTTGATGAATGTTAGAAATTTGTGGTTTTGATGAACTAATTAAGTTGAGATTTGGGAATTTGATGAATTGAATTTGGTGTTTGAGTTGTTATGAAGTGTTTAGGCTTTATAATGAGTGAATTTGGGAAGTGTGCAAGTGTTTATGATGTTAGGTTGAAGATTGGAGGCTTTGGAGAGGCATTGAAGGCTTTGGGGAGCCCTAATGTCCATTAAACGGACATGGATGTCCATTTAACGGACCTTCTCGGGTGGAAAAACACCCTTTGGCCAGTCTATGTCCGTTAAACGGATATGGATGTCCATTTAACGAACATTCTCGGGTCATTTTGGCCTCCTAAGCTCGATGCATGTCTGTTAAACGGATATGCATGTTCGTTTAACGGACATTCACGAAAAAGATTGTTATTTTTGACATGGTTGGAGCCCGAATATCATTTTGTGGTCTTCATACGAGTTGTAGTCTAGGTTTCTTATTTATAATGGTCGAAAAAAGAACTCAATCCGACTTCTAGATTGAAAGTTAGGGTGATCGCGCCAAGAGAGGTCCAAAATGATTTAGGGTGTGAACATAGTCTATTCCTTTGGGCATAACTCCCTCATCCAACCTCCAATTGAGGTGACTCTTAGATCAATAGATTTCTAAGACATATATCTTCCTCTACATAAAAATTGGTACCATTTGAAGTTGAATTGAGAAAGTTTGCATTAAAGTAAAAATTGGTACCATTTGAAGTTGAATTGAGAAAGTTTGCATTAAAGTAAGTGAGGGGTCGATTAGGAGAGCATGTTTGAGGCATGAGCACACTTAGGCTTTTTAAACATATCTTGGGCTATAGAGCTCCAATTGAGATGATTTTTGCTTCAAAGAAAATTAGAGACCTAAAGCTACAATTTGAATGAATAAGTCAACTTTTGATTTTGGTGGTTAACTAGTGTGCGCTCACCACGATTGTGGAGTGACAGCTAATGACCCTGCAAGGTAAGAAGCTCAAGGTTTGTGTCCCCGAATGTTGGGCTCCGGGAACGGGGTCCAACATATATAATGTGTGCTAGTACCATTCCTTCAATATCCCATCTTTTCTTAAGAAATTAAAAGAATTTCGTTAACCAATAGAGATTCATGCACTATCAAGTTCAAGCTTAGTAGGAATAAGCTATGACTAATTCACACAATAGACCTATTAACAAACAACTAGAGGAAAACAATTATGACATGTGTCCCTCAAGCTAGATTTCCTTTATTCAACTTCATTCCACTCTCTTGAAGACTTCACTTCCTTTCTTTAAAGAAAAGGTGCGAAGCTTTTGCTTCTAAATTCCATCCCTCAAGATACTCTTAGAGAGATAGAGTAGCTACCAGAGAATCTAGTTCTAGTGCATGTTCCGCTCCCTTTCTCTACTAATAAGCACTCCATTGCTTCCTTATTTCTTCAATATCACATCTTGATAAAACTACAATTAAGAACAATTTAAGAATAATAGATATACAACTAACTGATTGGTTATAGGCTAATAATCTCCCACTTCTGTTAGGCTAATCGCTTAAGTATCTTATACCATATCTTCATATGATGATCACATTACTGCTGAGACAATACTTTAGTGAAAGAATTTTTAAATATTCTTTCTAGTGAGTACTTGCTTAAATCGTTCTCTTGTTGTCTTAATTATCATCATAATTAAAAGAAACAACTTCTATCTCAATTATTGTTATAACCTTTCTTCAATTAGGAAACTAAATTTTAATATAAAAGAAAAATACTTTAAAATGAATGAATACTTTTAATTTAATTAAGAAAGTCCTTTATTTTATTTTAGAGATTAATTTCTCAATTAATTAGAAAATAATTATTTAATAAATTATAAAATTATTTTCTATAATATCAAATAAGACTCAATTTTTAATTAATAAATGAAAATATTTTTAAATTTAATAAAATATCTTTTATAATTAATTAAGAAACTTATTATTCAAATAACAAAGAACAATTTCAAAATAAAATAGAACAATAATCCTCTAAAGTTAATGCATTTATCTTATTTAAATTAAATTGAAATAAATAATTTTAATTATGAAGCACCTTTCTTTATTACTTAAGAAAATAAATTTCTTAATTTTAATGGAGTCTAATCAATCAATAATTTCAATCTAATTGGAACTTAATTTTAAATAAAATTTTAAAGTATTAATTAAGAACTAGTTTAATTATTAATCTTAATATAATTTAGAAGAATTGATTTAATATTTAAATTAAGATTTCATCTTAATTAATGTAATCTCATTAGATTAATAATATCTAACTCAATTTAATTATTAAAGATAATTTTAAAAATTTGCTCAATTCTAATTATTAATTTAATAACTAATTTAATATAATGATTCAACCGTTGAAAAATTAAACTATATTTTACAAATACTCCCAATAACAACGAACCCTGGATTTTTAATTAATTAAAAATATTTTTATTGATTTATTAAGAATTTAAATTAATTTAATGTTAAGTAAACTAAAATTTAAGGGCTCAAAACACACAATGTCCATGCGGTTGATGCATCATATGTGGCCCAACGCTTTCTAGAAATTAAGATTCCTTCTCTTTGTCTCTGATGCCCCTCTATTTCTTCTCTTGTTGCCACCATTTGCTTCATCCATCTCATCGCTGCTAGTAATTGCTCCAGTATTGCGCTGGAAGATTCTCTCGCCTACAGGTTCGTAATGGATCTATTTTTATACTTTTTTCCCTCCATAGTTAGTGCTTAATAATTTTTTTTGGAGCTCAATTGATCACATCTAGGCATATTTAGGGAGTTAAGATTAAATGGGAACAGTTTGAGTACTTTTGGATTTAATAGGTAATTTCAGCTTTTTGCATAATTCTTGACCAGTTTCTTTATCTAAGTTTTTCACCTTAATAAAGGCTTTGGATCAGTTTGAGGTATACTAAAGAATTAAAGTAGACTCTTAGAGTCTTTTAGATTGAGGAGGATCATCAAAATCTAAGTTTGTTTGGTTAGTCAAACAAAGTTTGCAATTTAGGCCGAGGAATTCTGCATATTATATTCATTTGACTTGGCAAACTTTTAAAAGGAAATTCATATCTAGAGCTACGAATATAGGAACCGGGTGATTATAACATCTCATGAAGTTTGACTTAGACATATATAATTCATCTTCCGTGTAAAGTCCACAAAACTAATTAAAGCAACTTAGCAGCCTAGCCCATAAAAACTTTCGACAAAGGGGTTTAAATAGAAGCTATCTACTAGAAAAATGAAGACATGAAAATCATCCTTCTTCTTCTTGGCTTTCTCTTAACTTTTCCAGCTGCAATTTTGGAGGAAGTTGTAGAGGTTAAAAACCCCCAAAGTCCTAAACACTTAGGTAAATTTCTAGCTGCAATTTTGTAACTATTTTGTGAATTTTGATCATCCTACTCTAGTTTATAGTTAGATTGTATGTTGTGTTTGTTTGCAACAATAATTGAAGTTGCATGAAAGAATAAAAATAGAGAAAATGTGGCAGGAAATGATAAAAGAAGAGGAGAGGGTGAAAAAGATGACATTTTTTGAAATTTTAAGTTGCATGTAGGGGTAGAATAGGAAATGCAAAAGGTGAAGGGGTAAATTTGGAATTTACTTCCAAGAAGTGTATTTTTTGGTAGTACTTGAAATGGATGAGGGTAAAATAGGATTTTTAGTAAGAGTATTCTAGTAATTATGGTGGCTAGGTTAGTGAGGATATTATTTTTATAATTAAGAATAAATTAGAAAAGAGAATAATGTTGAATTATTAAGTATATTTGGGTTGAAATTTTTCATAAATTAATCTAATAAAATTTTGTAAAATCTAGGTAGGTCTGATTAAGGAGTAATTTGGACGATCAATTAGCTAAGTCCGAAATAGAGGTAAGGATAATCTTGGACTTTACTCTTAAAATAGAGTACCTTTTGTTATTAATAAATTATATTTTGAATTAGTCATTAATTAAATTAATGATGATTAATGATTTCATACATGAATTACAAGGTGTTTCATGTTTATATTTTGATATGTATATTGAGGTGTATTGATTGTCAATTTGACGAAAATGTCATTAAATAGAGACGGGTAGATAATAAGTTATGAATAATTGGTAAAAATTGAGAATCAATAGCTTGCCTAGGATAAGCTATAGTCGATGGTCTTAGATTGATAGGTTGTGTCGATATGAGTGAGTGGTGGCTAGGTATTTGTTCGTGGAGTAGATACTGGGACATTATTAGTCCTGGGGATATCTTGTAATGCTAGGTACTGAAATGGTATTGTGATATCCTAAGTCATGGGGATATCTTGTGTCAATGGCTAGGTAATAGAGTAGTATTGGGGTACTAAGAGAGATTGAGGTATCCTGTTTCAATATTTATATATTTAATTACATTTCTACTTAGTGAGAGATGATGATGAGATGGGATGAGTTGACATACTATTGAATGTAAGCCTACTAGGTTAAACAGGGTCTCGACAATTCAGTTAATTATGGGATAACTCATAAATAGGATTTTTTATATTAATATTTGTGTTAATCATTGTGTGGTGAAATTTTGAGATGTTGTTAATTGTTTGGTTATACTGAGTTATTGGAGTTATGTAAATATAGTGTCCTAGAAAGCAAGTGTATTTACATATAACTTAATCTTCTTCAGTTAAAGTTTTGTAATGAAAATATTTATTATTAATAAAACAAAAGAATTTGGTTTTAATGAGCATTATATATCTAGTTATAAGGTACCGAGATTCTTTTGTAAGTAATATATGTATAGATAGATATGTTTGCGAAACATGTATATTATAAGAATCTAAAATAATGGATTCACAGTTGAATAATCAAGTTGGTCGCTTGATTATAGTTTAGACTGTAGTGTTGTGATTTATCTCCATGTAAGTAAAGAAGTTTACTTCAAGGGAATGATGAGTTTTATATCATGATAGTAGTCGACTATCGATAATGACACTATTAAATGAATCTGGAATCAAGTATGTTTTTAAGAATAAAGCAGGTCATTATTTTAGTCTTAAAACATACATTTTAGCATTTGCCTATTATGGACCACAATCTTAATGAGTGGTAAACTCATACGTGTTTTATTATAATTCTTGATATGATCGGAATAGATTTTTATAGAGTATCAATCCAGTGTCTGAATGTTGGAATTATTAATTGAAACATGTATCAGGGAATATTCTCTCTAATAAAAAGTTTATAGTGATATCATCACTTTTAGATGTTTTATGGAGGTTGGTGATTAAACTGGCGCCAGGAGTTTGATGGATTAGCTACCCATCAAGTCTTAACACCAAGATGAGATCTTGTGTGTTAATCACCATATAAAGTAAAATGGGAGATTTAGAAGGAAAAACCAACATAAGGGCAAAACGGTAATTTTACCCTTTGTTGTGTGGATGGATATAATAAGGTTTATAATAGGCTTTGCAATTGGACATATTATTTAAAATATGTGTTCTCATAATATTTAGTAATTCAAGAGTTCAATTAATTGTCTTTAGTGGAATGATATTTAGTTAATAAGTTGGAATTAATTTTAATAAGATTAAATTAATTCTTAACTTATTGGAGCTTGAATTATCTAAGTCCAATAAGATTTCCTACTTAGTTTCAAGGAAGGTTATCAAGCAAAGTAAGAACTATAAATGAAGGTTTTAAAGCCCATGATTGAATGTTAGGCTTGAACTACTTAATGGTTAATTAGAAGCCAAATGAACATTTAAAAATGGGTTAGACTTTATTTTAATTTAATTGATTAGATTGATTATATTAAAACAAAATTCTTAAAGAAATGAAAGAAAATTTCAGTTTTTAATAGCTAAATATGCAGCTGCACCTTTATCATTGAATTGCTAAATAAAGATGGTATGCTTTAATGGTTGTCTTTTAATGATGACATGTAATGTAATCTTTTTTAGCATTCATTTGATTAAAGATGAAAGAGCTATATTTGATGGATGATCTTCTTTCTTTCATCACTAAAACAAAAATTGATATGTCATTTTAGGTTATTGGTCTTTTCATATAGTCATCTTAAAAAAAAAAAGAAGAGTCTCATTTAGTGACTTCTTTACTTGTGATTAAAGAAAGGTGTGATGCATTGGATGCTCTTCTCTTCTTTCTTTTCATGCATAACCGAAATTGAGAAGGTGAAAGAGATGTGTTCTTGCATTTTTGGACTCTCTCTCCTTTCTTGCATGTGTGAGACGAAATTTGCATGAGAAGTGTCTCATCTTTGGCTTCTTTCTTCTAAGAAAAATCTCTTCCAAAGTTTTCTTCTCCTTTCTCACCAAAGGATCTTGTTAACCAAATTGTCTAAGAAGAACACATGTTAGACCGGATTGGTTGAGAATACAATATCGAGAAGAGGAAACAATAACAAGAAGAAGAGGATACATCACCTAGGAGAGGATATATTATTGAGGATAGGATAGCATAGCGAGGAGTTAAAGATGTAGCGAAGGAGTCGATAATATAATCTCCATCTTGTTCTTATGATAATTATTTTCCATATACCGTATCATGTATGGTGGCATGTTGATATGGTTATCTTGCTTCCACCGTGTTATGATTTCTAAAAAAGTTTTGAAATCAACCATTTAACCAAATCTTGTATGTTTTTTTTCCAATCCAACATGAGTAATGTTATGAACATTCATATTATATTTATGTTTTAATTGGTTGACTAAGTGTTATAATTATTTATTGAGTTATTTGGTTTTAAGGGTATGGTCTGTTATCCTTATTGAGCAGACAACTCACCCCTTTTCATTATTTTTTTAGGAAATCGAGTGATTGTTGATAACCCCAGTGTACAGGACGATTCGAGTGGAGTTTAGGTAGGGCCACTAGATTAATTGAGTAAAGTTTTTCGATTGTATATATTTTTGAATGTGAAAGTTTGGGTAATTGTGTTTTATAGAATATTTTTGTGTTTATCCTTTACTTTGGAACTAATGAGGAATTTGATGATTAATGGTATGTTTTTTAGAACTATTTAGATAGTTATGGTTTAAAAAGTTTGGGGGCGTCTCATTCATTGATTGAAGACTATTTTGATCATTTCCAAGGTTAAATTTTAGTTACAAGAAAGCCTAGCTATTTTGTTACACCTAAACGGGCAGTTTTGAAAGAAAAACATCTTAATTATAACTTTAAAAGAGGTTATAGTTTTTAAAAGTCAAGTTGTGGTTTTTAATAAGAAATTGTAACATATAGGAAGAGATAAGAATGGCTTTAATTTCTAGGGGTCTAAAAAATGCTAATATATATTCGAGAATGGAGCATCGTTTGCAGATTAGATTGGGTACTCTCTGTTTCTACTTTCCATCTGCTTAAATCATGGAAGGGAGATTTTTCTTATTTCAATTAAGAGGAAATTCCATCTCCATATTTGTTTTTGGGAAAATGCTTTACTTATTTATAATTTTTTTTCATTTCAAGTACTTAGTTCTCCTTGGTTACTATTTTGTAATTGATTTTCCTATTCTCACTTGTTAGATTGGATCTACAATTTTGCATATGTTCTTATGTTAATTCAAATGGCTTAGGTTGTTAGAATTTCAATTTGGAAGCAAGTGAATTGAATAGAAATTCTTTTAATGTCTTGTTAGTTTATGAAAGAAGGAGTAAGACAAGTTAAATTGTTCAAGCTCTTGAATGGCTGCTTGTAATAAATATATTATTTTTTCCTTCATGCTAGCATTAAGTTGATTTAGACTGAATATTCAAGAACTAGTTAGCTAATGCCATGGAATTAATTAGAAGCTTGTTTCTGGTTAATTTTACCATTGAATGTTTTGAATCATTTTAGATTTCAAGAGACTGCGCTTATTTTCTTGAATAAAAGAAAGATTTTTCAAATTATCAACCCAATTAATAAAATGGATTTCAACCCTTGAATGAATTTCTAACCATTTCATAAATCTTTGTTTAATTTATTGTGTAATCATTTATTTATTTGTTTATCAAATCAATTACACCCCAACCTTAAATTTTTGTTTACTGTTTGGAAGCTTATTAGGATTCAACCTGGACTCTTTTGCCACTGTGTTATAAATTTTTATGCATGTGGTTGTGAAATCATAATTATTTTTAGTGGTTTTAACACTAACCAAAGTTTTGGAGTCGTTAGAGAAAAGTTTCTTTATTTAAGTTTCTTTAAATGGTGAATTAATTTATGATAACATCTTCTTGTACAGGTGATCTCATTTATGATCCAAAAATTGAAAAGACAACAAATGTGAATAGGAAACCAAAAAGATACAGAAAATATTGCAGACTCAACAATATGGAAGTGATGTAGTAGAAATTGTTAAATAAGAGGAAATGGTGGAATATAGAATGTTAAGGGATTTAGCAACTCCTGACGTGGTCTAACAGCTACTTTGTATTGAATATCCTAAAATTGAGGTAGATTTTGAGCTTAAATAAGGTTTGATTCATTTATAGCTTACTTTTAATGGGCTTGTAGGTAAGGACCACCACAAACACTTGAAGGGATTTTTTATAGTTTGTTTTGACCATGAAGCCAAAGGGAGTGACAGAGGAAAAATTAAGCTCAAGGCCTTTCCATTCTCTTTAGCAGACAAGAAATAGGAAGGATTGACTCTGTTACCTTCCTTTGGGGTTGACAAGAACTTGTAATGATTTCAAAAGGTGAGTTCTTGGAAAAAGTATTTCCAACTTTAAGGGCCATAACTATTTAAAAGGAAATCAGTAGGGATTATTTAATATAATGGGAAAACGCTTTATGAGTACTAGGAAAGGTTTGACCATTTGTTTGTTATTGTCCATATCACCAAAATTATGATCAATTACTCTTACAGTACTTTTATGAGGGTCTATCTTTTATGGACTGGAGCATATTAGACAATGCAAGTGGAGAAGTGTTTGTCGAAAAGACACCTAAGACAATAAAGGATTTAATCTAAAAAATAGCAGTAAACTCCTATAAATATGGAATAATGAATGAATAAATGCCTAAGAAGGTCAATGAGTTAAGTTCTTATAAAATTATGACTTAAGATTTTGAACTAACCTCTCTTATTAAGAAAGTTGCTTCTTAACAGGTTCAAAATTCTAGAGTATGTAGCATCTACTCAACCTAAATACATCCCATTGAAGCATGCCCATATCTTAAAGAAGATGTAGAGCCTAAAGTGAATGTAGTAAACAAGTTTGTTAACCAACCAAAAAGGCATGATCCTTATATAAATCAATCTTGTCTAGAGAGACCACCTAAATCTAAAATTAGTCTTTTAGATTTAATAAACTAGCTCCTCCATCGTAAAATTAACCATTATGTTCACGTATGTCTCTTAAAGATGCAGTCAAAGCTTTAGCCACTAACACAAAAATGTTTAAATAGGAAAAAAAGGCCAATAGTAAGAACATAGAAACCAAATTTCATAATTTATAGTCTCATTCAACAAAATTGAAGCAAAAAAAGGGAGGTTATCATCTCAGTATAAAATTAACCTAAGGGGAAATGCTAGTGTAATGAGCTATAGAAGTGGCAAGGAAGTGTAGACTAAAACATTAAAAAAGACCGTGCCTAGATGGATAAAAAGACCAATAGCCAACATTGTCTGATGTACCAACTGATGAGGTAAGAAGAAAACCTAAATTTCCAAACCCAAAATTGGTAGTTACACCTCCTTTTCTTAGCAGGTTAGTAATATCAAAGAAGGAAGAAACAGACCATAAGATCTTGGAAACTTTTTGTACGGTTGAAATAAACATACCCCTATTTGATGCAATCAAGAAAATGCTATAATATAAAAAGTTTCTTAAAGAACTATGCATTAATAAGAATAAACTGCTATCAAATGAGAGAATAAGAGTTGGTGAGAATGTCTCTAATAATGTAGAAGAAATTATCTCATAAATGTTCAAACCCAAGTATGTTTACTATACACTATGTGATTAGTGATGTGAAGGTAGAAAAAAGCTAAACTTGATTTAAGAGCATCTATCAATGTTATACTACTTTCATTCTATAATGCATTAAATTCAAGACCATTAAAGAATCAAAAGGTAGTGATTGAACTTGCATTTAAGTCAAAAATTTTGAATATAAAATTTTTTATTCTATGAAATGGAAAATTTTGAATACATTTTTCATGTTGATATTATTAACCCAATTATGCAAGATGGTTTTGAGTAGAAGTTTGTAAGAGATGAGTTAACATTTTAATTATAAAAATAGAAAAATGAAGAAGGATGTAAGGCTGGCAGTTGATGACAACTTAAAAAGACTATTATGTCATTGTATTCTTTGCTTGAAATGCTCAACATGTTAGTATAGTCATTTTTACAATTATTGAGAAATCATGAATTTTTTTAAACATCTTTTGAGAAGGCCCTAAAGTTGGAATTAAAGACTTTAATAGTGAATTTAAAGTATGCATACTTAGGAGAGGGTGGAACCTTATCCATGATAATTGTAAATGATCTGACATAAATTTGAAAAAACAAGCTATTACAAGTTTTAAAGGAACATAAGACAACCATTGGTTGGACATTAGTTGATGTGCGTTGAACACATCAAAAAATAAAACTTAGCTCTGCATAACTAAATTTATAGTAGTTATGAGAAAGGATTGTATTCATAAAGAGTGTGTATTTTGATTTTCTAATGAATAAAATAGTATTATAGGATGTAGGGGATTAGTTGAATTCAATTAACAAAATAAAGTAAAACTAAACAATTAAAGACAAATCAAATCAAATCAAATAGTACGAAATTGCTAAGATTAATTAATTGGTTTTGAATCCAGTTCATGGTTCAATCTTAACCTTTACATGAATTTGCACAATCAATCATCATGTTGTTCTTATATCTCTTTTTGAAACTATTAACTATAGATTAACAACAAGCCTTGTTGATCCCAATTTTTCCTTAGGTAGTATCTAGTTAAAACAAGCTCTTTAATTAGGTCTAGCTCTTAGACAACCTAGAATAAGCTCTCTAAATTTAGGATGACAATTGCATTATAGAATAGGAAAACAGGTTAATATAGGCAACAACCACGTAAGTTAGAGTCATTTAACCTATGCTATGTTATCGTTAATGAAGTGCAACCATTGGTTTACCACAATTGAATAAGAGTTTCAACGATTATGTATTGCAATCTAGATTTTGGGAATGAGTTTATACATGAATAATCTATTAGGAATATCTAGATAATTCATACATAAATCCTAAGAAAGTTAAACATAGAATAATATAATCAATTCCAAAAGAGAGTTAATAATAATATCATTAAATTAATCAATGTCCAAACATGTTTGTCAACCTCAATATGCCTTTGAACTGGAAAGACGAAGTTTAGCTCCTCATAACTTTTCAAAGGGAAAAGAATCTATCTCCTTTTTACTCTCTAATGTCTTCGTACCCCTTTTAGCCTCTAAAATGCCCTTTTATAGTTAAAATAAGGGTTGTGTAACAATGTAAAGTCAGATATATAAGATTGTATATTAATTTTGCCAAAAATTATAAATGTAGACATTCATTGTAAGCTATACAGTCAAAATACATGGCCATATAGCTTACTTACATAGAGCATAAAGATGAAGTTTCAAGTAGCCCTTGTAACCTACATAGCCATATGGGGACTTACACGGAGATGGCATAATAGATGGCATGTGCAACTTTTCCCACTCTTTATCCTAGAACTTCCCCCATTACATAATCACTTTCCTCACGCATAATCTTGAAGGGAAAGCTCCAGTTCGATGGTTGAATCACTAGTGGGAATGTCAAGAGCTCTTTAAGTTTGTCAAATGCCTTGTTGCATTTATCTTTAAACTCAAAAGGGACATCTTATTGTAACAACTTGTAGAAAGGAGAGACTATCTTCCAGAAATCCTTGATGGACCTGTGGTAAAAATCTATATGGCCAAGAAAAGAATGAACTTCCTGTACATTTGAGGGGTAAAGCAAAGAAAAAATGAGATCAATCTTAGAATTTTAAACCTCTATACCCCTAGAAGATACAATATGCCCTAGAACTATACCTTTATCAACCATAAATGACAATTTTCCTAATTAAGCATGAAGTTAATTTTAATACATCTTGCAAAAATGAGTGTAATATTTTCTAAGAAATTATCAAAAGAAGAACCATAGACACTAAAATCAGCCGTAAATACCTCTATAATCTTCAAAACATAGTCAGAAAATATGCTTACTAGGTACCTTTGAAAAGTGACAAGTGTATTGCACAATGCATTCTTCACTAAACAAATGTACTAAATAGACAAATGAAGGTTTTCTTTTCTCGGTCTTCTATCATAATAGGGATTTAAAGTTAACTTAAAAATCCATCTAAAAATAGTAATACCCATAACCAAAAAGTCTTCTAATGGTTCTCTGCAAGTTCACGGGTCTCAAGTAGTATAGTAATAATATCGTCCCACAAGGAGTAATTGCTCAAGTACTATTGGATTATTCAATTATTTGGACTAAATTACGGAATTTAACTATAAAAAATAAATAAAACCAATGCTGAAATAGAAAAGATGCACAGGGAGAAGCAATTGCACAGGCTATGCAAAGATGCAAATATCTCTAGGGATTAATCCGAATGGAATGTGGTAAGCTTCAAGGAGGGTTCCACTTTTAGTGTTTTCTATAGACTTTACCTGGATCAATTTGTGAGGCAAATTCTAGTTGATAGGAGGTTGAGCCTAGGGTTTCTTAGATCCTTTTTCAAGGTATCAAAGGAGTATTGTGCAATAATCCTCATATATTATCGTAGCCTAGCAATCAAGTATAACCCATTAAGTTCTTTGCTAACTTGGGTTTCCTCTCTTAAATTTAGTCTATGTCTAAATCTAAAAATTATAAGTTTATTATTTTGGAGTTCTGTTATCAATTTTCACTTATCAGTTCTTCAATTAACAACTAATGTCGAGTAATGGTTGGCTAAACACAATACAATCAAAGTTAATCTCAAAATAGAGAAAACAAAACCAAGAAACCTATACTCATAAATCAAACCGAGATTCAATCAACAGAAACTATATAAAAACTTCAATCCTAACCTTGAAGCTTCGGGGAAGCCACTCATTCATGGTGGGATAAAGACTATAGAAATCAAAGTCAGAAAACAACATAGAAGGAGAGAAACCAGATGTAAAATAAAGGACGAATGGGTTTTGGAATTTGTTCTGTGTTATTCCTTAATACTCAATCTCTCTTCCTTGCTATTTCTATTGTTTAGAGAAAACCCAAAATTTTGCTTTCCTTTTGTCTTTGCGCTGACTTGGGCTAAGGAATTTCGCAAATTTGGAAACTGAAATTCCAAAACTCTGAAGTCTAGCTAGCAGCTAACCGTGACGCATGGCCTGTCCATCGAGCAACATAATCTGAGGTATGTCCTTTTCAACCAAAGTTAGGTTTTATTTTTGAAAGAAAATTAAACAGAAACCTCTATAAATGTAGATTCAGAGGCACTAAACAAATTAGTGGGTAAAATATGTATAAAACCTAATAAATGTATGCAGAAACTAAGGGAAAATGCCACTTATTCCAATGAGAAAATGCACTCATCATCTCTCAAGCATTTAATCAATAAATAGAAGGGTGAAATGGTCTTTACAAGTTGTAATGTTTAATTTCTTATAATCAATGCACACATGTGATTTGGTCTATAGATAGGTAGGAATCAACTCACCATCTTGATTTGTCACCACTATGATTCCTTATTTCTTTAGAGCCACCTATACTAGACTTACCCACTTACTATCAGAGATAGGATAAATAACTCTAGTATCGAGAAGCTTTAGTACTTCTTTCTTCATAACTTCCATTAATGAAGTATTTAACGTATACTGTGCTTCTTCATTGGACTTGGCATCCTCCTCAAGCAAATAGGATGTATACATATAAAAGAGCTTATTACTTAAATATCTATAATTATCCATCCAATAGACTTTTTGTGCTCTAGAGGTTTGATTAAAACTTCTTCTAGTTAATCTCTACAATTTATCTTAAATATGTCTAATATTAAGGGATCAATTACATCAATATAAAAAACATAATGATCTTCTTAAGGATGTTTCACTGCATAAAAAAAATTCAAATAAATTACTTCCTATCAAATTCCATTGTGCCCCCATAAACATATATCTTAGTTTAGGTGGGTTGTGTTAAGAAATAATATCCCTACTAAGATAGGCATAAGATTATAGGAGGTTTCATCATTCATATCTACTACATAAAAATCTACAAGAAACACTAACTTATTTACCTGAATTAAAACATCCTTAACCACTCCATTTGAGTAAGCATTAGTATAGTTAGTTAGTTTTATGATAACACCTTTCAATGTGCCCAATTTTAAGAAGCATATATAGAGTGAGGTATAACATTGATTGATGCTCTTAGCTAGGACTAGCATTGATTCAATAGACTAGGACTAGGATATAGAATCTAGAGAACCAGATGAGTTAGATGGCAGTAGCTATCAACCATTTAATAGCCTAAAAAGAAGGAAAATGATCATTATAACCTAAGATAAATATGAAAACGTTAGTGTAATCATCTTGAGGAGTGGTAGGAAGCTTAAGGATACTGAGAGGATGATATAAAGGATGGCTAGTGAAGAAGAAATTAAGAAGGGACTTGAAGGAGAAAGGGATATATAATCCCTCCACCTTTCCCTAGTAGGTTAGTAAAGTCAAACAAGAAGGATACTGTTGGATCCCATACTTTTCTTGGAAGTTAGAACAATTAAGTAAGAAATTGTTGATAATTAGTTACGTGTTAAGAAAAGAAGAATTCTTGAATTTGAAGTGAAGTAGAAAAGGTAGTTATGTACAAGATGGGTTATATGTTTAATGTTGGAAGTTAAAAGTTGAAAAATGTAGTTGAAACATGTTCACTGAGTATGCTTTAGTGTTTTAGCCATAACTTTTTCTCTAATTATCCAAATGAGATGATTTTTGATTTAGAGTAAACTAGAGACAAAAGAATAGAAATTATTTGATGAAATCAAGTTTAGATTCAGCCTCTAAGAAAGTAAAATTTTGGATGGAATTTAAGCATAGAATATTGTATTAGCATAAGAACAGTTTAAAAATGTTTGGAGTATAACTTTCAGATTTACAAACCAAATTGAATGATTTTAGTGTCATGATAAAATTAAGAGAATGAAGAACTTTTTTCTAGAAGGAATTGTTATCAAATTCCTTCAATTACTTGATCAAAAAAGGCTTGGATTTTGGAAGGAGTTAGGCATGATTTAAATAATTTAGAGATCTTGCTAGATTAATTATTTTATTTGGAGTTAATTATTATGATAATGTTGGTAGGTTTTTAAAATATGGTTTAGTTGAATTAAGTGGTAAGAGTATATATGTATGAGGGCATTTTGGGAAGATCACTTGAGCATTAAAGTCTTAAGGCTTTGAAGGAAGGTCAACTGGGACATTTCTCAATCATTAATGGCAAAATTGAAATAAGAAGTGATGGCTTGCTTTTAAGGAAGAAGGAAGAACGAAATTGAGAGAGAAGAAACAAAGAGAAGAGAGAAAGAAGAGAGTTTAGCAGAGAAGAGAGGAAAGAAAGAAGAAAAAGCTAGGTTTCAACTTTGCTTGGCTTTCAATAAGGAATTTGTGGTTGTTCAAGAAGAGAAAAAGGTAGAGGAAGAGAAGAGCTTTCATTAAAGACAAGAAACTCTTCATTTTGTGAAGATTCAAGGTGAGTTTGATCTTAATATTTTGGATTTTTGAGAGGATTTTGTTTCATATAGCTTAAGAAATGTATGGGCTTAAGGATTCTAGGATCAATTTTATGAATATGTTCCTTTGGGTTCTCAACTGATATTCCTATTAAATGGGAATTTTGCCTTTGATAAAGGAAATCAAGAGAGGCAAGAAGAGCAAGGGGAGAGGTCATTTTGAGCAAGTCTTTAAGCAAGGAATTCAAGGTGGGTTTCAAGTTTATATTTAGATAATGAGCCATTATGTTTTCTTTTTAGTCAAAAGAATAAAAAGATTTCTCATTTCTTTATAATTTTGGAATTTGTTGCTTTTGAATGATTTATGAAATTGTTATATGTTTTAGTGCATATATTTTGATGATGAATTGTATATGGAAATGAATTTGAAAAGACTTTATGTTTATGAAATTAAGTTTTTGAAATGCATATGATATACTTCATGCTCATGAAAGACAAGTTTTCAAAATGTGCCATTTGGGCAATTGGTTTTCAGTTCATGAATTACATGTTATGTGGGTTTGGTGTAGTCCACTCAAGTATGTCAAGTGCACGTTGACCAAGTAAGGCTTTTCTCGCTTGCCCGTTAGTAACACGAAGCTCCTTCATAGACTCCGTCAAGTCTATGACTATACAAGACCATTATGTTTATGGATCTACCCAAACCATTATGATGTGCTTATGTGTTTGTGATTTATGAACAAGTTGAAGAATGCATAAATTGTGTTGGTTGTGAATTTGATTACATGACGAGAATTTTGAGAACCATGTGTTTTATGATTTAACAAGAATTTTCTATGAAAATGAACTTTTTCAATGGTTTTGCTTGTTTCTCATTATAAACCTATTACTCACGAGCTTTAAGCTTACCCCCACTTTCCTTCCCTTATTAAGGTGATGAGCAAGAGACCGACTGAAAGAAAGTTAAGACATCACTCCGACTTTGCATGTTTTGTTTTGTTTTGGAGTAGTTTATGTAAATCAAGGCTTCAGATGTATTTTAAGAATTATTGAGTTTTACATCTTTTGTATTTTGGATTTTGATATTGATGATGTAATGTGGCTTGGAAATGCCATTAAAGTTATGTAAAACTCTTATTTTAGGATGTTAATGAAATATGAATTTGTATATGGATGATTGTCAAATTGAAATGTGAATTTGGGTATGGATGAGGAGGAGTTGAAATATGAATTAATTAAGGATGAGGTGGAGTTGGAATTAGTTATACTTGGAGAATTTATCAAATTCAGATGATAAATTTTGAATACGAATTGTTGTTTCACATAAGTGAGATGTATTATGGAAAAGAAAGAAAGGAATTGTGTTTTGACTTTAGAGGAAAAAATGGATTAGAGGAAAAAATGGATTAATCTAGGCTGATTTAGACAAAATGTTCTTTCCAAACATTATAGCTTTTCCTCTTAGCTTTCCAACGATATAAAGTACGTAAAATTTGGATATCGGAGTTGAGAGATATGAGCATTATAAGTGATGTTGCTGCATAAGAGGTATGAACATGACAGCTATGGTGAATGATGAGAGTTTGTGTATGTTACGAATCATTTAAGTTGAGATTTTACAGATTTATGAAATTTTGGTAATTGAATGTTTGAGGAGTGTTATTGCATTAGAAGAAGTGAATTTGGGAAGATTATGAGTGAATATGATGTTAGAATGGATGTAGGAAGCATTGGAGAGGCTTTGGAGGGGTTTGAGTAACCCCTATATTTGTTAGACAGAATTTAGGTCCATTAAACGGACCTTCTCAGGTCTGTGAGGACTGCAGCATTGCAAACGTCCATTTAACGAACCTTCTCGGGTGAAAAATGGCTCCTAAACCCTTCTATGACCGTTAGACGGACGTGTATAGTTGTAGGCAATTTGCATTTTTGACCCTTTAAATGGAAAAATCTTGCTTTTTGGTCTTCATGAAAGTTGTAAATATAGCATTCTTCTTTCAAATAGTCTAAGAATGGCCTCAATTAGAGGTTTTTTATTGAAAGTTATGGCAATTGTTCAAGGACAGGTACAATATGATTTAGGACATAAACATGTTTGAATCTTTTGGCCATAACTTCACCATTCCACCTCCAAATGAGCTGATTCTTGAAGCAACAGATTCTTAAGGCATTTTTATACCTCCCTATAGAAACTGGTATTCATTGGTGTTTATTTTCAAATGAACAATGGAGAGAAAGTGAGGAAATTGATTGGAAGAGCATGGTTTGGTTGTTTACCAAACATACTTTGGTATTTTTACTTATATCTTGAACTGTAGAGCTCCGATTGATAAGATTCTTAGTTCAAAATAAACTACATACATGGAGCTACAATTGTGTTGAAGAAGTCAAATTGTGATTTTGGTGTTTGACTAGCGTAGGCACACTACTCTTGTGGGATGATTGCTAATGAGGGTTCTTTGAAATAATCCTTTAAGGTAATACGCACGCTCACGTTTTATGATATTCGGAAGGATAGTTGGGCTCTGAAAATGGGGTCCATCATGTTTGGTATCAGAGCTTAGAATTGAGATCTTACATGGGCATTTTGGAAAGATGTATCATGTTAGATGCATTTTTGGCATGTCTTAGCATGCCGTAGCGACTGATCCCCAGTCTAAATTGCATATGTATAAGTCACACGCTAGGCATTTATTAAGAGTTTGAGCTAATAGAATTAATGAGAAGAATGATGCCTTTTTAGAATTTGAGAAAATTGAATGTTTTGGAGAATTAGAAATTGGAAATAGTATATAACAATATGACAGATAATGAGTCAACGCATTTGTATTGGTGGAATTGAATATGATACTAATAATGTATTATAGTGTACATCCCCGAATGTGATAAAGATGTGAATGCATTATCATGGATTGTTTAAGGAAAGTAGGGAGACAAGTAGGAATGATGAGATTAAAGTGTACAAGTAGAATGAAAGGAAAACATAAATTGTTATGATTTTAAGAAGATGAAATTGGAATCGAAGTGGTTGTTTGATTAATGTGACAAGAGTTACGTTCCACTATAAGAAGATATAAGTGAAATTGATCCGTATTAGGAATTAAGTGACTCAAGAAAAATGAATGAATTTGGTGGATCAACACCAAAGGTTTAGAATACAGTGAGATAGACATAAGAGTTAAGTGCACTGACATTATAGAGATAGGAACTATGAAACAAAGGATGAATTGTATCTAAGAATATCACATTCCTAAGGTGTACTTAGATGGAGTGTAAGATGTGCTCAGGTTAGGATAAAGAAGCAACTAAGTTTAAATTATATTGGTCCATATAAAGTTGTTAAGAGCCGGATCATTGATTTATGAGTTAGTATTACAACAAAGATGTCTTAGATTCATAATGTGTTATATGTGAATATACTAAGAAATATTAATATGATTTGATATTGGTCTTATTGATGCAAGAAGTGGAAAATTGTGATTAATCTGAAATACACATATATATATTGAGGAAATAGTTAAGAAGTGAATGACTAAATGAGTGATTGAAAGACTGAATGAGTCTTTTGACTATGGTTATTTGGAAGAAAGTATTCAAGTGAAGAAGTTACTTGGGAGACTAAGGAAAACATAAGACAACATTACCTCCATTTGTTTGATCACTCAGGTAAGAATTTTGAGGACAAAATTCTTTAAGAGGGGAGAATTGTTGGAACTCGAAATTTTCTTAGAAGTTAGAACTACTAGGTAAGAAATTGTTGAAAATTACTTATGTGTTAAGAAAAGAAGAATTCTTGAATTTGAAGTGAAGTAGAAAAGATAGTTATGTACAAGATGGGTTATATGAGAAATGTTGGAAGTTAAAAGTTGGAAAATGTTGTTGAAACATGTTCACTGAGTATGCTTCAGTGTTTTAACCATACCTTTTTTTTTAATTATCAAAATGAGATGATTTTTAATTTGGAGTAAACTAGAGACATAAGAATACAAATCATTTGATGAAATTGAGTTTAAATTCATTCTCTAAGAAAGTAAATTTTTGGATGGAATTTGAGTATAGAATATTGTTTCAGCAGAAGAATAGTCCAAAAAGTTTGGGGTATAACTTTCAGATTTCCAAACCAAATTGAATGATTTTGTTGTCATTAGAAAAATAAGAAAATGAGGAACTTTTTTCTAGAAGGAATTGTTATCAAATTCCTTCAATTACTTGATCAGAAAAGGCCTGGATTTTTGGAAGGAGTTAGGCATGATTTAAATAATTTAGAGGTCTTGCTAGATTAATTATTTTATTTGAAGTTAACTATTATGTTAATGTTGGTAGGATTTTAAAATATGGTTTAGTTGAATTAAGTGGTAGGAGTATATATGTATGAGGGCATTTTGGGAGTATCACTTGAATTAAGTGGTAGGAGTACAAAGTCTTAAGGCTTTGAAGGAAGGTCAAATAGGAAATTTCTCAATCATTAATGGCAAAATTGAAATAAGAAGTGATGGCTTGTTTTTAAGGAAGAAGCAAGAACGAAATTGAGAGAGAAGAAACAAAGAGAAGAGAGAAAGAAGAGAGTTCGGTGGAGAAGAGAGGAAAGAAAGAAGAAAAAGCTAGGTTTCAACATTGCTTGGCTTTCAAGAAGGAATTTGTGGTTGTTCAAGAAGAGAAAAAGGTAGAGGAAGAGAAGAGCTTTCATTAAAGCCAAGAAACTCTTCATTTGGTGAAGATTCAAGGTAAGTTTGATCTTACTATTTTGGATTTTTGAGATGGTTCGTATAGCTTAAGAAATGTATAGGTTTAAGGATTCTAGGATCAATTTTACAAATATGTCCCTTTGGGTTCTCAATTGATGTTCCTATTGAATGGGAAATTTTCCTTTGATAAAGGAAATCAAGAGAGGTAAGAAGAGCAAGGGGACAGTTCATTTTGAGCAAGTCTTTAAGCAAGGAATTCAAGGTGGGTTTCATGTTTATAATTGGATAATGAGCCATTATGTTTTCTTTTTAGTCAAGAGAATAAAATGATTTCTCATTTCTTTATAATTGTGGCATTTGTTGCTTTTGAATGATTTACAAAATTGTTATATGTTTTGGTTTATGAATTTTTATGATGAATTGTGATATGGAAATGATTTTGAAACGACATTATGTTTAGGAAATTAAGTTTCAGAAATGCATATGAAATACTTCATGCTCATGAAAGACAAGTTTTCAAAATTTGCCATTTGGGCAATTGGTTTTCAGTTCATGAATAACATGTTAAGTGGGTTTGATGTAGTCCACTAAAGTATGTAATGTGCAAGTTGACCAAGTAAAGGTTTTTCCTACCTTCCTGTTAATGGCATGGAGCTCCTTTATGGACTCCCTCAAGTCTACGACTACACAGGACCATTATATGAAATTGTGTACTTCATCATATTTATAGATCTACCTAAACCATTATGATATGCTTATGTGTTTATGATTTGTGAACAAGTTGAAGAATGCATAAATTGTGTTGGTTGTGAATTTGATTACATGACGAGAATTTTGAGAAACATGTGTTTTATGATTCAACAAGAATTTTCTATGAAAATGAACTTTTTCTATAGTTTTCTCTTGTTTCTCGTTATAAACCTGTTACCCACAAGCTTTAAGCTCACCCCCATGTTTTGTTTTGTTTTGTTTTGAAGTAGTTTATGTAAAACAAGGCTTCAGATGTTATTCAATAATTATTAAGTTTTGCATCTTTTTTATTTTTTATTTTGATATTGATGATGTAATGTGGCTTGGAAATGCCATTATAGTTTTGTAAAACTCTTATTTTATGATGTTAATGAAATGTGAATTTGTATATGAATGATTGTCAAATTGAAATGTGAATTTGGGTATGGATGAGGTGGAGTTAAAATATGAATTAATTAAGGATGAGGTTAAGTTGGAATTAGGTACACTTAGAGAATTTATCAAATTGAGATGATAAATTTTGAATACGAATTGTTGTTTCACATAAGTGAGATGAATTATGGAAAAGAAAGAAAGGAATTGTGTTTTGATTTTAGAGGAAAAACTAGATTAATCTAGGCCAATTTAGACAAAATCTTATTCACAAAAGTTTTAGCTTGTCCTCTTAGCTTTCCAATGATATAAATTATGTAAATTTTGGATATCGAAGTTGAGAGATATGAACATTATAAGTGATGTTGCTGCATAGGAGGTATGAACATGACAACTATAGTGAATGATGAGAGTTTGTGTATGTTATGAATCATTTGAGTTGAGATTTTGGAGATTTATCACATCAAATTGGTAATTGAATGTTTGAGGAGTGTTATTGCATTAGAAGAAGTGAATTTGGGAAGATTATGAGTGAATATGATGTTAGAATGGATGTAGGAAGCATTGGAGAGGCGGAGGGGTTTAGGTAACCCCTATGTCCGTTAGATGAACTTTAGGTCCGTTTAACGGACCTTTTTGGGTTTGTGTGGACCCCTAGCATCTCCAATGTCCGTTAAACGGACCTTCTCAGGTGAAAAATGGCTCCCAAGTCCGTCTATGTTCATTAGGCGGACGTATATGTCCGTTAAATGGACGTACACAGGACAACTACAGGCAATTTGCATTTTTGACCCATTAAATGGAAAAATCTAGCTTGTGGTATTCATGAAAGTTGTATATCTAAAAGTCTTCTTTCAAATAGTCTAAGAATGACCTCAATCAGAGGTTTCTGTTGAAAGTTATGGCAATTGCGCCAACACAGGTACAATATGATTTAGGACATAAACATATTTGAATCTTTTGGCCATAACTTCACCATTCCACCTCCAAATGAGCTGATTCTTGAAGCAAAAGATTCCTAAGACAATTTTCTATCTCCCTATAGAAATTGACATTCATTGATGTTGATTTGCAAAAGAATGATGGAGAGAAATTGAGGAAATTGATTGGAAGAGCATGGTTTGGTTGTTTACCAAACATACTTTGGTATTTTTACTTATATCTTGAATTATAGAGCTTCGATTGAGAAAAATCCTTAGTTTAAAATAAACTAGATACATGGAGCTACAATTGTGTTGAAGAATTCAAATTGTGATTTTGGTGTTTAACTAGTGTAAGCACACTACTCTTGTGGGATGATGGCTAATGAGGGTACTTTGAAATAACCCTTCAAGGTAATATGAACGCTCACTTTTTATGATATTCGGAACGATAGTTAGGCTCCGAAAATAGGGTCCATTAGATACAGAGATCTAGGAGACTTTTTGAAAGGTTGAGTTAAATATACCACTATTGGATGTGATCAAGCAAGTTTTGAGGTATGTAAAATTTCTTGCTAAATTATGTCCCTATAAGTCAAAGGTAAGAAGTAATCAAATTATTTAAATAGGTGAAAATATTTTTATAGTATTTTAAAAGAAAATACCTCCTAAGTGTAAGGACCAAACATATTTACGATTCCTTATAAAATTTGTAACACTAATATTAAACAACCATGTTAGATTTCAAGAGCATCAATTAATGTTATGCCTTGTTCTATGTATGCTTCTTTAAATTTAGGTTGTTGAAAGAAACTAGTGTTATTATACAATTGAATGATTGTATTAACACTTATCTAGATATAGTGCTTGATATTGTTTTGGTACAAGTAAGTGAATCAATGTTTCTTGTAGATTTTTATGTATTAGATACGAATGATGAAACTTCTTATAATCTCATATCTATCTTACTGGGGAGACTATTCATTAATACGACCCAAACTAAGATATATGTTTGTGAGGTTATCTTCATAGTGAAATTTGATAGGGAAGTTATTCATTTTAATATTTTTTAATTTCATAAAGCACCCTCAAGATGACCATTCTAGTTTTTGGAATAATGTGAATGACCCTTTAACATAAGAATATTTGAGAGTATAAATAAACTAGAAATAGTTTTAACTAAGGGGAAGATCAAAACTTTCTATGTCTTAAGGGAAAGCTTTACCATTGGTTAAAAAGTGATTCTTGATTACTCTAGATATAAAATATTTATCTATTAATTATCTCCTTATTGGGTCGATCCTTTTGTTGTTACTAATGTCTCTTATAGTGTGATGGATTTAATGTGAGTGGTCATCGACTTATGCTTTACCCTCAATAATTTAAAGTGGAGAATGCAAAAGATGTGATCCCTAGAAATCAAAACTTTGAAATGTCTTGGGAGGTAACCCAAAGAGAGTTTATTACTTTTCCTTTATATTTTTAGAATAGGTGTTTTTATTGAATGCTCCATTTATTATATTTAATGTTACATTTGGGACAATCTAAGTTTTTTTTTTTTGGGGGGTAGGGATCTTGTTTATTATGTGTTTTTAAGTATGTTTTTATGATTTTGAAGTTATTTTTTCATGTCAAAACAAAAAAAATTCTTTCTTTTTCTATTACTTCAAGGAGTATATAGTCACAATTAGAGAGTAGAATTAACAAAAAAAAATCTAGGCAACTTAGGCATGTTTTTTACTCTTGTGATTAGTTAATGTACGTTTTCTTTAAATGGTTGTAACTAGTGGATAGACATAAGCCAGTAAGATTTAGAGCCTTTTATATTGACACATTTATATCAGTCTCATTGTCTTCTATTCTTGTGTTGCCTTCATGACATGTACGTGCTAACCTTGCCTTGATTTTCTATTTAGGATCACATTATTATAACATGCATTAACATGGAAATGATATCGTAATTTTTTTACAAGCTACATTATCTAAATAGCCTACCTATTGATAAGCTTTTTCTTTTTGTTAAGTCCCATTAAGCTTTATTAGCCTTTTCTTTTTGTGTTAACCATATTATAAACCCTTAACCCAAAAAAATGTCTTACCTATGTCTTAAAGCTAGTGGAACATTTTTTAATGTTGATGTTTATGGATGCACAAGGGAATAAGTGTGGGGATGCGCATATATGTGGGCTAGTTATAATTTATGGAATGTGATTTTAAGTATATTTTATTTTATTTTTATTTAGCATTTGTATTTATTTCTTATTGTATTTTATTGTAATTGTGGTTTATTCATTTAATTATCTTTTGAAATTATTTTCTTGATCTTGAGTTTGTGGTTTATTGTAGGATTTAAAATTCATTATTATAGCCATAACTCATAACAGAAGAATGGAACAAATGGTACTTTATGGGAGCTAAAAAGTGTTCATAATACATATCATCTCCTTATGGGAGAGAGAGGTGCTCTCATATGTTTTTGAAAGCTTAATTGAAATATAGACCATATTACGACATCGATTGAAGTTATCACTACAATGATGAATTTCAAACAACCCTATATATATAAGACCATCCTAGCATGTATAACTAACCTCAAGGTGCACCATACGAGAACAAATATAATTTAGAATGGACTAACTCTTATGCCTATGGATTGAACAATTACACTCCAGCTGGATACTTACAACACCAAGCTTCTTCAATTAATAAGCCAACTCTAGAAGGTACGATGGTTGTATTTATTAGAATCAATCATGAGGTATCGAGAAGCAGATGCTCATAGAACAAATTTGATGAATCAGATGGACCAGCTAGCAGGGATACTATCTGAAGAGATCCAAGGGAGTTTTCCTAGTGCTACTGAAATATACCCTACAAAATGTGGAATAACAATCACCGTTAGTAACAAAAAAGAGTTCCCAGTGGAAGAAGAAGAGAAAGAGGAAGAGGAAGTAAATGTGAAAGATAAATTAATGGAATACCTTACCAAGCTTAAAGCTAGTTGATGAGAATTCGAAGAAAGGGTTTCTTCACTTAAATATCTTGAGCATAATGCGGAATATTATTTAATCTTATTAATGCAACAGAGTGAAGAAAAGATGATGATTGGCTTCATGGATGAAGGGACATTCCAAGAAGGACTTCCGAAGAAGCTTCCATTCAATAAGGGAAAGTAGAGGAGTGGCATAAGGTACTTGAAGAAGATGAGATAGAAACTTATGTCCAAGACGAAGAAGAAAAAAAGAGGACAGAGGTGGTTGAGGAAGAACTACCGAAGGAACCAAGTAAGGAAACTATTGATGAGGTGTTGGTAATGACCTTAAGTATGAAGGGTTCCCACTTCCTCAATGTTGGACCCCGATCTTTAAATGTAATTGAGAAATAGTAAATGAATTTAAATTAGTGTTTTTGGGTATATGGATATGTTATGGGTGGTTTGTGCTTTAAGGAAATTGATGAGAAAAGAATTGATTGGTTTTGATGACTTTGATATTTGAGTAGATTTGTATGGGTTATAAAAGTTCAAGTGAATGAGTTGATTGAAATGGAATTTGAAAATAAAGAAATATAGAGTGAAAGTGTGAGAATTTGTTGAATTATGAAAGTTTGACTTTTTGGAGATGAAGAATTGACTTTTTGGGCTAAAACTTTGTGAATTTTTCTGGGATGATTTAGGAAAAATTTGATAAAATGGTCTTCATAAAACTTGTAGCTTCAGTTGAGATCTTTCTATTTCCATAAAGTATGATATTTTTCGATATTGGGATTGAAAGTTATAATCATTCAAATTTAAGTATTACTTTTGCTTTGTTTTTGGGAAATGACCATTAGAGTAAGTTTGTGTGTATTATTTTGAGGCCAATTCTGTACTGATGTAGTTTGCTTTGAGTTAAGTGGTCTATATGAAAGTTGTAGAGGAAGTTTGTAGGTTTACAATGATGTATAATATGTTATTTGTGGATGTGGGAATTGGAAGATATGAAATTTGGAAGTTGGATGTTGTTTTAGGATGACACTTTTCTGGTAGAAAGTTGGATTGAAAAATTGACCTAGTTAGAGATTGAAATTGCTTTAAACTTCTTCATGAAAGTTTTAGATTATGTTCTGATATTTCCATTGATGTAAAGTATGGAATTTTTGGATCATTGAATAGGAAGTTATGATTTTTACAAGTTATTGTTACTGTTTGGGAAGAGTATTAGTGGAAGAAAAATTTGAGTAGTTTTTGACTCCCTTAGAGGCCAAATTGATTTTTTTGTCCTTCATGAAAGTTGTAGGTTGCTTTTTGATCTTTGCATTGATATAAAATATGACATGTTTGGACCTTGGAGTTGAAAGATAGAAATTTTAGAAGTTATGTGACTATTTTAGGTTGACATGATATTGGACTGTAACTTTGATTGGGTTTTGACCCCCTTTAGAGATGGAATTAATTTTCGAGTTCTTCATGGAAGTTGTAGAGCTTCCTTGGAGCTTTCTATTGATACTAAATTTGTCAAATTTAGAGTTTGGGAGAAAGAGTTATGAATTTTGGAAATTTTAGTTTTATTTGTGAAAAAAAATTGAAACGGGAGCAGGCAAGGGACTGACCTCACCCTCACGAGACCCTCGCGAGGGCGACGCCTCGCGAGGGAGAGCGTCATGACTAGCCATCGTGAGTGCAACGCCTCGCGAGGGCGAGCCTGCACACGCGACCGTTTTCTCCCGTGTGACGTCGTTTCGTCTGCTCACTTTTCCTCATGAGACGTCGTTTTACTTTCTGTTTCTCTCCCTTGCGTGCGACGACGCCGTTTTGATCTCTTTTGATTTTACTATTTTCTTCCCCTAATCCAACCCCTCTTCAATCTTTTGCTTATAACCTTTCAGTCTGACATCCGATTGACTTAATTTTTGAAGAGTTGAATTCCTAAGACAATTATCTACATTAGCATGAGAAATTTATGATTTTTGAGATTACATTGAGGATGATGGATTTAATCAAAGTGAGTTGGATAATTTTCTGAACATGGTTCAATATTTTGGTGAATTCTTGATCTGTGGAGATCCAATTGAACTGATTTTAGTTGAAAAATAAAATAGAGACATGGGGATACAAGTCATAAGAAGAAATCTAATTTCAATTTAGACCCTAAGAATTTCAATTTCTGAATTGAAGTTGGATTTAGTGTTCAGTCTTGGATTAGCAAGAGCTGAAAGTATTTTGGCTATAAATTTTGCTCTAGTCATCCAAATGAGGCGATTCTTGACTTGGATTAAACTATAGAAATAGGGCTACAAATGTTATGAAGGATTCGAGTTTCAATTTAGTTTTTAAGAATGTCTAATTTTGGATAGAAGTAAATCGTTGGAAAATGTGTTCGCATAATGATAGTCCGAAATGTTTGGAGTATAACTTTTGGAGTAGTGCACCAAATTAAATGATTTTGGTTGCGTTATGAAATTGAGACTATAAGGAACATTTCTCTAGAAGGACGTTTTAGCAAATTCCTTCAATTTGATTATTTGAAAAATATCCTAAGCAAAACATGATTTAATGAAATTTGAGACTTTGTTTTATTTTATGAATTTTAGGACTTAATTAGCATGTTAATGTGAGTTATTAACATGTTAAATTGAGTAAGAGCATATGGGATAAGTTGATTGGATTGGATTAAATTAAAGTGTTAGAAATTAAAATGTAAAGAAGGCATGAAGGGCAAAATTGGAAGGTTACTTAAGCTTTTAAGTTTCTAGGCTTTTAAGGAAGGGCATTATGGTCATTTCTCATTCATTAAAGGGAAAAGGAGTTGGCTGCCGTTTGAAGAGAAGAGGAAGCACGAAAATTTTAGAAGAAAAGAACAAATGAAAGAAGAAAAGAGAGAGGGAAGTTTCGGTGGAAAGAAAAGGGGAAGAAGAGAAGAAATTAGGTTTCGATTTTTATAGGCTTTCAAGAAGGATTTTCATGTTGATTGAAGAGAGAAAAAGGTAGAGGATGATGAGAGCTCCAATATGAGCCAAAAAATTCTGAAAATGGTGAAGATTAAGGTAAGAGAAAAATTTTAGTTGTTAGATTTTGAAAGAATTTTGGTTTAGATAGCTTAAGAATGTTATGGGTTTGTGATTTCTAAAGTCAATTTTGGTGATTGCATGGTTTAGATTGCTCAATTTTGGATGGTTATTAATTAGGTTTTTTGGCATGGATTAGGGAATTGAAGTGAGGCTATGGAGAAATTGAAGCTATGGATAAGTTTTAAGCATGGAATTGAGCTGGGTACCGTGTTTATATTTTGAATTATAAGCTAATTACGTGTTTATGAAAAATCAAGAAAGCAAATGTTTCTAAATTATCGTTTTCGAATAATTGGATAAATTGTTACAATTGTTTCGGATGATTTAATAAAATGATGCAATTGTTTCATGCATTGTGTTTGAATGATTTGACGATATTGCAAAAAGTGTTGCAATCTTGTGTTTGATTGATTAAAGAATAGTTATGTGTTTTTGATCATCATGTGAGATTTGAAATTGTGGAAATTTGTTTGATACTTGAATGATTGTCATGTGGGTTTTGAATATGTGAATTTGTAAATGTCAATGTGTCTGATATGATATGATATGAAAATTAAGTTTTTGAAACATGCCTTCGAGCAATTCGATTTTAAAGTGTGAAATGTGTTATGTGGGTTTGGTTAGTTCCCATAAGTTGAGTCAAGTGCACTTTTTTTTTTATAAGCTTCGCCCGCCCGCCTGCTAGTGGCATTGGAGCTTCGTTACGGACTCCCATAAGTTCACGGCTACACTGGACCGCTATGCGAAAAAGTGTAGTACGTTATGTTCACGGCTGCACAGGACCACTATACAGAAATGTGCAATACGTTTTGTTTTGGATCGACCCAAACCATTCTGATGTGTTTATGTGTTTTTGATTTTGTTTATAATGTGATGCATTCATGTTTTTGATTTGTTCGTGAATTCATTGATAAATTGAGAAATTTTTTGAAAAAGAATTATTTGATAAATTTTCTATTGTTAAATGTTTATAAATGGCAAATGTTTTGAAAAATAATTTTTGCTTATTTTTTGATTTAGAAACATGTTATCCACGAGCTATAAAGCTCAACCCCTTTCACCCCCATCACTAGGTATCAAACAAGAGATCGAATGAAAAAAAATCAAGGCTTTTTATCGATTTTTGCATATTTTGTATTATGAGTAATTTTGAATCTTGGTATTGGTTTGTATATGGCTTGGAATGCCATTAAAGTTTGTAGTACATTTATTTTGGAATGTAAGTGACTTATGGATTTGCGTATGGAATTAAGATATAAATTTGTGTATGGTTATGATATATGAATGTGATTGACTGAATTATGGATTTGTATATGGAATAGAATAGTGAATTATGGTTATGTATATAAACTGTATATTGATTGTGTTTTGGATTCCGGACGGGAGGTCTGATGATGTTGATGATTGAGAATTATTTGAAGTGCTATGTAGATGATGATGATTGAATGTGTCTGTTTATGATGGGATTTTAGATAGGAGGTCCGATGAATTATGATGTTTGAGCTGAAATATTGAAGTGCCTTTTGTGTATGAATTGTGGATTTAGAGATATGTGTATTAAGTGTCTTTTGGTAAAAGAAAAATAAGAATTGGTTAAAAAGAAGAATTATGAGATATGTATGAATTTGATGAATAAAATATTTGAGTTTATGGAATTAATAAATTCCAAATGGGAAATTGGAATGGTTTTTGAATAAAGAATGAAAAAGAATGAAAGAAAAGGAAGAAAAAAAATTATACCGGTTTCGGATTGGTTTAGTTTTAAGGTTTCCAATGCAATGTTTTTCTAAAGTATGAGTTCACGGATGTCGGAAATTTGTTTCAGTTCGATTGAACCGTTTGTGTGCTTTGATTCGATTTGCTTTTGATTCTTACGCCTTTTGATTTGATTTGCTTTCTTTGACTTTCGCCATATGTTTCCGCTTCGGATTCGTTCGCTTTCGATTCTTTCGCTCTTGATTTTGAATCCGCTCTTTAGTTTCGGATCCATTCTTTGGTTTCACTTTCCGTTTCGTTTTTCATTTTTCTGGTTGGGGTCCGGTTTTGAAATCAGGTCCCAACACTCAAAGAGAAATTGTTTGAGTTAGTCGATGATTCACTGAGTTTCATTATCCCTCATTTTATTAACAATTTTCATTGAAAAGGGCATTATTGCAATTAATTGGTTGTACTAATTTAATTCATTATATCCTTTGATCATCCAACAACATGTGGCTTATTTATAGGATATGAAACTGTTTAATGGAGAAAAGGGTATAAGTAAGCCACTAACTATGGATCCATGATGACGATAAACATGCAGATTATGTCGAGCTACCAATGCTAAAAAAGCACTGCAGGAATGAGTTAGTTGTAAGTTTATTTCAATTTTGATATTATCTTGTGTTTTCTTTCATGTTAGTATAGGATTTTATTTTTTGTTATGCTATTTTTTTTATCTTTTCTTTTATATTTTTCAAGGATCTTAGTCTCATATTGGATAGATCTAAATAAAAAATCGTCACATTCAGGAAAGTACCAACTCAACCCTCACACTCATTATACATGTTTATATTATTTACATTAAGGAAAATGTACAACTGTAATGTGTGGAAGGGGTTAATAATTTTAACAATTTTCTTGAAGCTTATTATATTCTTGATTGTAAATTTTCTGAACTAATATCTTGAATTTGTTAAAATTTGTCCATTAATACTTTACTTCTTTATTGAATATCGATTTAATTGGTGTGCAAAAGGATGATAGTATCTACATCATATTTTATTAATAATTGAAATATTCAAGTTGAATGAAATTTACATATTATTTTCATACATATTTACCTAATTTTTTGTGAGCTTTTGAGCCAAAAGAGAAAAAATTTCAAAGATTTTTAAAGCTTTTGTTATTCTTTCATTTGTATGTTATCATTATATAGTATAATGATTCTAGAACTTGCTTTTATTATACATATTGAGATCATATTTGTTGAATTAGAAGCATTGGCATAATAAAGGCATGTAGATTTACCAACTTGCTTAGCCTATTGCTTTGAAAATTACCATACCCTATAATTTACCTCTAGTAATAACTAAGTTAAGTTATAGCTTTTTTATTGATTAAACCCAAATTATAAACCTTTATCCTATTTTTCTCTCAAGATCTTTTATTATTTTGAACCATGAAGATTATTTACATTATTTACTTATTGAGACATCAAATTTGTGAAAGGTCTAATATTTTTTAAATTGTGGTACTGATAAGTGTAAATTGCATCGTGTTTTATGGCATAGTTTGATATGTGTTTAGCTGTTAATTCAATCATTTGGTATATGTTTAGGTTAGAGTTGTGTTAGTTTGTTAATTATTTATGTTTTTAGTGTTTTATGGGTTAGGACAAGTCTTTGAGTTTAAATATTATATTTTTGAGGTACATTGAGAAATGTTAGAGAGAGATCATTGAGAGATGGAGGAAGAGAAGAAAGAAGAGAGAAGAGGAGAAAAAGCTGACTTGAAGTACTTTTCAAATCAGAAGGTTTCCTGATATCGCTGCCTCCTATCATCGATTTTAGATTGTATTTCCTATTAGTTTCAGTTTTATTATTGTATATAATTGGATTGAACAGTTGATGATAGAATCGAGAATGTTGAGGATGTCCTAAATTGTTGAATCGGAAAAAGAAAGCATGTCATATTTGGAGACACGGTAGATTTCAAAACTTTTTAGAAATCTAAATTGTAATAGAAGCAATATATCCAAATCATCATGCCAATCTATACATGATATAGTATAAGGATAATAATAAACATAAACAAGATAGATATTATTACCGACTCCTTCGCTACAGCTTTAATTCCTCACTAGGCTACCCTCTCCTTCTTCTTGTATACAATCCTTTGTCAATCTATCCTCTCGTTCTTATTAGACAACTTGGTTAACAAGATCCTTTGATGGGAAAGGAGAAGAAATGTTTGTAGGAGAATTTTTTTAGAAGAAAGAAGGAAACAATGAGGCACTTCTCGTTTTAAGTTTCGACTATGCATAGGTGAGAGGAAAGAGTTGGTCAAAACAATGCAAGAACCGCAAAGGAAAGAAGAGCTTTGCATCAATGCATCACTTCTTTCCTTAATCAATCATAAAGAAGTCAATAAATGAGACTTTCCTCATTTATCTTTAAGATGGCTATATGAAAAGATTATTAACCTAGATAAGACCTATCAATTTCGGTTTTTGATGATAAAAGAAGGATGGTCCATCCAATGTACCTATTTCTTCTTTAATCCAATGAATACTAATAGGTTACATGCTATCTTTAAAAGAAAACCATTAAACCATTTAACAGTAAGATTATAACTCCATTTAATGATGATAAAGCATGATAAATACCATCTTTATTTAGCAATTCAATGCTAAATGTGCAGCTGCATATTCAGCCATTAAAAACTAAAAATATACTTTATTTCTTTAAGAATTTTGTTTTAATATAATTAATATAATTAATTAAATTAAACCAAAGTCTAGCCCATTTCTAAATGTTCATTTGGGCTTCTAATTAACCATTAATTAGTGCAAGCCCAACATTCAATCATGAGCTTTAAAACCTCCATTTTATTTCTTACTTAGCTTGATAACCTTCCTTGAAGCCATGTGGGGAATCTTATTGGACTTAGATAATTCAAGTTCCAATAAGTCCAGAAATAATTTAAGCTCATTATAATTAATTCTTGCTTATTAACTAAATGTTATTCCACCAAAGACAATTAATTGAACTCTTGAATTATTAAATATTATAAGAAAACATATTTAAAATAAGATGTCCAATTGCAAATCCTATTATGAACCTTATTATAGCCATCCGCACAATAAAAGGTAAAATTACCGTTTTACCCCTATGTTGGTTTTTCCTTCTAGATCTCCCGTTTTATTCTATATGGTGATTAACACACAAGATCTCATCTTAGTGTTAAGACTTGATGGGTAGCTAGTCCATCAAACTACTGGGGTCATTTTAATTAACAATCTCCTTAAAACATGTAGAAGTGATGACATTACTATAAACTCTTTATTTGAGTGAACCTGATACATGTTTCAATTAATAATTCCAACATGCAGACACTGGATTGATACTTTGTAAAAATACATTCTGATCATATCAAGAATTATAATGAAACATATGTGAGTTCACCACTCATCAAAATTATGATCCATAATAAGCAAATGCTCAAATGTATGTTTTTAAGATTAAAGTAATGACCTACTTTATTCTGTAAAACACACGTGACTCCAGATTCATTTAATAGTGCCATTATCGATAGTCAACTACTATCATGATATGAAACTCATCATTTCCTTGAAGTAAACTCCTTTACTTACATGGAGAGCAATCTTAACATTATAGTGTAAACCATAATCAAGCAACCAACTTGATTATTCAACTGTGAATCAATTAATTTAAATTATAATAATATACATGTTTCCTATACATCTATATATATATCTATATTATTTATAAAAGAATCTTGGTACCTTTATGACTAGTTTTATAATGCTCATACATATAAAACCAAACTCTTTTGTTTCATTAATAATAAATATTTTCATTACAAAATTGTAACTGGAAGAAAATTAAGTTACATGTAAATACACTTGCTTTCTAGGGCACTATATTTACATAACTCCAACAGTCTCCCACTTGCCTTAAAGCAAGTATAACATATCCCCCATTCCCATCTCTTCTAGGTGACCCTCAAAACTCTTTTGAGACAATCTCTTTGTGAACGAATCAGCAAGGTTTTGCTTTGTAGGAATCTTTATCACATTAACCTCTCCACGTTGCATTATCTCCCTTATGAGATGATAATTTCTCTCAATGTGTTTGACAGCTTTGTGATTTTGAGGTTGTTTAGAATTAGCCACTGCCCCACTATTATCACGATAAAGTATAATGGCCTTTCCTAACTTAAGAACCACCTCTAAATCATTTAGAACTTGCGGAGCCAGGATGCTTCTTTTGCTACATCATAAGTAGTAATATATTCAGCCTCCATAGTCAAATCAGCAACACAAGATTGCTTGATACTCCTCCAGACTATGACTCTACCTCCTAAAACAAATATAGAACCAAAAGTTGATTTCCTTGAATTAACATCTGATTGGAAATCAGAATCTGTATATCCTATCAAAACAAGATTACTTCCAGAGTAAACAAGTATTAAGTTCTTCGACCTACGAAAATATGTCAATATACACTTAACTTAGTCCAATGCTCCATTCCTGGATTAGATTGAAATCTACTTACCAGTCCCACTGCATAATAGATATCCGATCTTGTGTAAAGCATTGCATACATCAAACTTCCAACTGCCGAAGCATATGGAATGTTATGCATTCGTTCAACCTCGTCTTGGGTTTTAGGTGCTTGTTCCTTTGAAAGTTTAATTCCATGTCTAGTAGGCGGGAAACCTCTCTTGGAATCTTACATGGCAAACTTATTGAGCATGTTCTCAATGTAGGTTAATTGAGACAAGGCTATCTGTTTTTTCTTACAATCCCTTATAAGTTTGATCCCTAGAACATAGTTAGCCTCATCCAAATCCTTCATTGAAAACTGTTTATTCATCCATTCCTTAACTGTAGATAACATTCCCACATCATTCCCAATGAGCATAATATCATCAACATATAGGATTAGGAAAATAACCTTACCTTTTTGTATCCTTTTATAGACACAAGGTTCATCTAGGTTTTGTATGAACCCATAGGTTTTGATAAACTTATCAAACCTAATGTTCCAAGACCTAGATGCTTGCTTATGTCCATGAATGGAACTTTGCAATTTGGATACCTTATCCTCATTTCCTGGCTCAATGAATCCTTCTGATTGAGCCATATAAATGGTTTCTTCAAGATCTCCATTAAGAAATGAGGTCTTGACATCCATTTTCCATATTTCATAATTGAAATAGGCTATTATGGCCAAAAGAATCCTGATGGACTTAAGCATGGCAACTGGAAAAAAATCTCCTTATAGTCTATACCCTCTTTTTAAGTATAGTCCTTAGCTACCAATTAAGCTTAAAAGGTCTCTACGTTTCCATCTTATCCTCTTTTCCTTTTGTAGATCCATTTACACCCTATGGCTTTTACATCTAGTGGAAGATCTACAAAGATCCAGACTTTATTGGCGTACATGGAATCTATTTCTGATTCCATCACCTTGAGCCATTTTTCTGCATCAACATCATTAATAGCCTATTTATACGTGATGGGATCCATTTCTTCTTGGTTTGAGATGGCAATAAAACCTTCTCTTAGACCTAGATACCTATCTGGCTGTCTCACAACCCTCTCACTCTGTCTAAGCACTACTTGATGTTCAGGTTGCACTTCTGATTCAACTCTTGAATCCATTTAGACATCTTGTTCTATTATATCTATATCAACTCTTGAATTGGATGAAATAGCTAACTCTTTGGTACTACTTCACTTCTTCCTTTTTGATTTCTCACAAACTCTTCCTCTAGGAAGGTCACATTTGTCGACACAAATACCTTCCTATCTTAAGGACTGTAAAAATAATACCCTCGAGTTACTGTAGGATATCCTACAAATAAACATACTTTAGATCCTGGTCCCATATTTGTAGATTCAAGCATTAAAACATGGGTTGGGCAGTCCCAAGTCCTCAAGTGCCACAATGAAGGCACTCAACTAGTCTACAACTCCATAGGTGTTTTAGGCACTGATTTGGATGGAACAAAGTTAGGAAGATATATTGTCGTTTGTATGGCATATCCCCAGAACGATTCTGGAAGGCTAGCGTAGGATATCATTGATTTTATCATTTCAAATAGAGTCCTATTTCTCCTCTTAGCTATCATTCAATTGAGGTGTTCGAGGAGCTGACAAATTGGAAACAATTCCATTTTCAATTGAATATTGCTGGAATTCTCCAGATAAGTACTCACCACATCGATTTGATCAAAGTTGTTTTAATGGCTTGCCTAGCTGCTTCTCAGTTACAGTTTTGAATTCTTTGAACTTTTCAAAAGATTCTCTCTTTTTATGCATCAAATACAAATAGCCAAGTCTTGAATCATCGTCTATAAAGTTTATGAAGTATTCATAATGTAGTGCCCCTTACCTAGGGATATGCACAGGGGTGCCCGGAGGTCATTCCGGGACATACCCTAGGATAAGGGCACGTTACATTCGATCACTACACTTACTCCACATGGCATGGTATATAATCACTTGTAAAGCATCATAAGAAATCCCCAATATTTAAAAACCATCTTTTTTTTCCTCATTTCATTTCATAAACACCGAATGTCTACTTGTGTCTTTCAGTAAGTTCTATATGTACATTCACAAGATCCAATACAGGAGTACTACATGAAAGAGGAAAATACATCAAATCTATCTAAGCCACCCAAAAATCCCAGCTGACCGACCTTTGAGCTATGACTTTTCTTGCCAAAACACAACACTACACAGCAGTAGAGCCCCTCAGTAGCTATAGTCTTCTCTCAGTCCTGAAAAGACAACATTGCAATTTTGATGAGTTTTACGAACTCAATGAGTGAACCATCATTGATGAATTCACCGGATCTTATACACATTTCACATATTGCTTAATTACTCATTTTAAGCATATATTTATTGTTTAGATACTCACATAATATGTTATGTCGCATTGTCATTCAATATCTTCAGTCTTATAATGTTATATGCATGAGACTCGTGTTCATTCTTATTGCTATGACTGAGTGCCAATCACTTACATAAATACTGGCCCATAGGGCTCAGTCAGAATCAGAGTTCACGGAGCATAGCTCTACGTGCATAATCAGAGTTCATGGAGCAAAGCTCTACGTGGAAGTGTTTCAAATTGGTCACTCAAATCACAACGCCTTTATCTGAGCATGAACTTTTATGAAATGCTTCATATAATGATCATGTCATATCATATATGATGATAAATCAGAAACTTACATTCATCGGACCTAAGTCTGACATTCAATTTTCGTTGAGAAATCACATAACGTATAGAATTTCACAATAGATCAAAGCACTTCCAATACATGCCCAACTATTATACTCCTCGGACTTTAAGTCCGGAACTCAGAATCAAATCACAAATATTTCAATAATATGGAAGCTTAAATAAATCAAATCCATTTAGAACAAATCAATCCTAGGAAAACATTTAGGTTGACTCACAAGTTGCTCCCGAAGCTAATGCCTAGAAGTTTTGACACCGCCTGTGGGTTGATGTTCCAATTGCTCCTCTACAATAAATAACGTACACATATATCACAATTTGCACAATCATAGGTATTTAATAATGCACATGAATGCAATAAAATATGTACAATGCATGTTCATGACAACCCCGAATATTTATCCATCAATGTTATCACAAGATCATTGTCATATCAAAACCCATCTTTGTTTTTCCCAATCACCACTTTCGGGTCTATTGCATTAAATCATAAAGAAAAGCTGAAGTAATTGGGTCATACTATCTTATAGAAAAGTATTCCTTTATGTCTTATGAATCAATTTGCACTAAAATCACTCAACTTGATTCAGTAAATAGGAAGATATACCTCAAACAGTTTTGGAATGCTCTTGTCCAAAACAATGTACTATGTACAATGTCCATCTAAAATTTAAACATCTTAGAGACTGAATTAGATTCTAAGTTCTTCATACCATTTGTATATCCATGTATATAGTTTACCAAAAATCAGAAATAATCTCAATTGGATCTCTACAGATCAATATATCATCAAATTACTGAAGTATGTTCAATAAAATAACAACAGTTCATACTATTTAAGAATACACACACTGTACCCGTTCAACCTTTTTCACTCAATCTTTCTTAGTTTAATTTATAGGGATATGATTTTTGGTATAGATTTAGAGAAAGGTCTTACGAGTCCAATGGTTCAATAATCAAGTCATTTGGGTGTCTAGAGAAGGAGTTATGGCCAAAAGAATCTAACATGTTCATGTCTTTACTCAAGTTGTACATATCTTGGCGCAATTGCCATAACTTTTGATACAGATGTCAGATTGACTTTTTTTAGGTCAATTTGAAAGCAGACTTCTAGATCTACAACTTTCTTAGAGATTATAAAGTGATATTCTACCTCTAGAAGGATCAGAAATAGGACAGAAGATGACAATATAAACTAAGACGATGCAGAAAAGGGCAAACTAAGACGGTCAAACTAAGATGTAACAAGTCAAACTAAGACGAAGCTGATTTCATACTAAGACGATGTTGACATCATTCTAAACTGAGACGAAGCTGACATCAAACTAAGATGATGCTGATTTCATACTAAGACGAAGAAAACTGAGATGAAGTTGACGTCATACTGAGACGATGCTGACATCATACTAAGATGAAGCAAACTGAGACGAAGTTGACGTCATATTAAGACGATGCTGACATCATATTAAGACGAAACAAACTAAGACGAAGCTGACGCCATACTAACATGAGGCTGAAGTCATGCTAAGACGAAGCAAACTAAGATGAAGCTGATGTCATACTAAGACGATGTTGACGTCATACTAAGACGAAGCAACATCATAACTTGAAATGCTCATATCTCTCAACTCTGATATCCAAAATTTATAACTTTATATCGTTGGAAAGATAGAAAGATCATCTACAACTTCCAAGAAGAAAAATTTGTCAGAATTTATCTTGAATTATCCAGAATCTATCTAGATTAATTCAAATTTTCTCCTGAATTTGTAACATGAATTTTACATTCAACTCCATTGTACAGCACTCAATTCTCAACTTCATGACAAAGTTTGAGGTTCTTAAAGACATAATTTAAATTCAATGTCTTCATAAGAAATGTATCCATATATCTATAGTTTAATCCAAATTAATAATTATCTCATTTAGACAACTAGAGAAAACGTTGTGGCTAAAAGACTTAAGCATATTCAGTAAACATTTTCTAGATTTTCAAACTTTCAATATTTTACATCACCAAAACACCAAAATTTTTTCAAAAACTAATTTAACACTATAACTGAATTTATTTCCTCCCAACCACCCAGTATTTATGAATATACTTATAAATATCATTTTCCATACAGATAACAGTAACTCCTCAACTTTCTTTCACAAATCACCAACTCTAAAGTATTTATTTACTACTTACTTGTCTAAAACTCCAAAATCTACAAGCCCTAAACTCCATGCGATTTATGTATTTCACTGTGTACAATGTCCAACTTTTGGTTTTTTTCTTATGGTAGAAGATAAAAAAATAGCAATGTGGCTTAGAGAGAGAAGGAAAACAGAGAAATTTCTTAGAAGGGGTTAGAAGGAAAACTCTGTATATGGGAAGGAAATGTAAAGAAGATGACCATCAAGAATGAATCTAGACATATAACTTAACTTTTCAACTATAAAAAAAAAACAACCTACATTTTAGCAAAGTACCAAGCCTAAGTGACACTTGTCACTTACCTCATATCTAAGCTCTAACTTAGTTTCTTTTGAAACTAATTCCTTTAACTCTCATCTTTACAATTCAACTATCTCCAAAACTCAATTTGATGTCTTTTTCCTATTCTCCAAAATTATCCAAAAATTTATGCCTAAATTCACCAAAATTCACAATTACAATGTTCTTACTAACTAATAGACTTTTCCATTGTTGGGCCCCAAATTGATTTTCTTGATGTTATTAAGTATGAATTAAGTTGATTGTATTAATTGTTGCATAGTTTGATTTTAATGGAAGTGTTAGTGGAAAATTAGGATGAAATTGAGATTAGTGTGGAATAAGTGGTAATGAATAATAAAAGTGTATAAGGGTAAAATGTATGAGGGCGTTATAGGAAGTTCACTTAAGTTGGGAAGATTAAGACTAAGCAAGGAAGGGCATTTTAGTCCATGTGCTATCTTTTAGGCTTAAGGAAAGAGTTAGAAAGAAGAAAAGAAAGAAAGGAAAAATAGAAAGAAGAGAGGAAGAGAAGAGAGTTACGGTGGAAGAGAAGAAAAAGAGGAGAGATTGGTTCAGACGATTTCGAGCATTCTCTGGTAAGTATAAGATTGTTTCTTCTTGTTTGAGATGGATTAAAACCTAGATTTTCTTGGAATTATGTTGGAAACAATGGTTTTAGGGCTTTCGGAAAAATTGGTAGGAATTCTTTGGGTTGTTAATTTTGTTGGTGATTTTGTGTTGAATGAGTTTAGAAATGAAGTATCAAGCATGATCTAAAGTTTAAGTGTGTTGCATGAGCAAAAGAGTAGGATTTTAGCTGGGAAAATGCATGAATGTCGAGTTCGGAGACGTTCTCCAGACTCGCACGTCGCGACATGAACCAGGCTGTTCGTCGCAACGTGCATAAGGTTGTTCGCCGCAACGTGAACAAAGTTGTTCGTCGCGACGTGCACAAGGTTGTTAGCCGCGACGTGAACAAGGCTATTCGTCGCGATGTGCACAGAGGCTGTTCACCGCGACATACATTAGTCTTTCGTCGCGGCGTGAGAGGCAGATGTTTTTCGTCGCGACGAGCGGAGGCTGTTCGCCACGACGAGTCCTCGTTTTCCAGCAAAGATGAATTTTGAAGTTTTTAGCATATCTTTTGTTACAGAAGTCCTATTGAGGTGATTTTTAATGCGTTGTGAACTAGAGACATAGATCTACTAGTGTTGTGAAGTAGTGAAGTTTTGAATCAGTTTCTAAGGATATGAATTTTAGGATGGAAGTTAAGAATGGAAGTATTGTTTCAGCATGAGTTATTGAATGGGATTTTGGTTCTTATTTTAGGAAATCAAGAGAGGCAAGAGGATCAAGAGGCTCAAGAGGAAACTCATCCTTAGGCAAGAACAAGCAAGGAATTCAAGGTGGGTTCATGATTATAATAGAGTAAATAAGTTACTCATGGTTTTGTTCAACTCAAGAAAGATTTAATGCTTTAAATGGCATCATCAATGATTGCATTACATGCTATTGTGGAATGATTATATTTTGCTATATGATTTGTATTCATGATTAATGAAAAGGTTTTGAAAGAGTTTTCTCTTTTCAAGAATACATGTTCATGAAATCATGTTTTCCAAGATGTATGAAAAGTAAGTTTACAAGCTAGTGCCAGTTGGGCAATCAAGTTTACAAGAATTTGAAGCATGCATGTTATGTGGGTTTGCGGTATGTCCCTCACGAACAGTCAAATGTACATTGACTCACGAAAAGGTTTCTCCCGCCTGCGCGCAAGTGGCATAGGGTTCCTCACAAGGATTCCCTCATGAAACTACGTCTACACACAACCATTTCGGTGGGAATGTGTAGTACGTCATGCATCAGGGACTAACCCAAACCAATATGTTACGCTATGTGTTTATGATCTGTTGTTATGGTTCATGCATCATGAATTGTTCATAAATCAAGCATTTTCAGGATATGACCCATGCATGCTCAATTACTATGATTTCAACTAGTATCATGACAATGAGTTATTTTTTATTACTTTTGCTTATTTCTATATTATAAATATGTTCCCACGAGCTTTATAGCTCACCCCCTCTATTCTCCCCCATTCAGGTGACGAGCAAGAGACCGAGTGAGTCACGAGTTATGACATCACTCCATTTTGTTCTATTTACTTATTTTTCCATGTTATATTTTGGAAGTCAAGGCATTAATTACATTTCAAGTATTATTGGTTCAAGGGTATTTTGTATTTTTGGCTCTTGAACTCAAAGTTGTAATTTGGTTTGAAATGTTCTTAAAACTTTGTAAAACTCATCTTTTGGAGCATGAATTATGGATTTGTTTGTTTAACTTAATTGAAAGCAGGTTTCAAGCTTGTTTCCTGTTGGCCCATTGAGCTTCCAAGAGGCTTCTCCTTAATCGATTAATTAACATGTTTCACCCCACGCATACAGTACCACGCTCTCATGTCCGATGTTGGGCTCCGACAACGGGGTCCAACATGTTGTGGTATCAGAGCGCCTAGCTTTTAGTCTAGGGATGCATAGCATTGCCTTCAAGGACTTGCACTGTTTTACATGATTTGAACTATTTTTGCATACTTTGGGAATTGTTTTACTTGAAATAAAGTTTTTCAATGGTTTTATATTGAAGGAGTGAACATGTCACCTCGAAAGAGAACTCGGGGAGCAATGACTCGATCTCATTCTCGTCAAGGGAGCACGGATGAATCCCATGTCCCGTAAGATGCTGGGATACATTCCGCTCCAATTTCTGAGGCACCTAGCTTGCAACAAGAAGTGCCTCCTCCGCCTCCTTCTATGCCTTAAGGAAATCCCATAGATTCGAGCTTCTTTCAAGCCTTTGCTCAGGCTTTCACGTATGCCATAGGTCAAAGATCTCAGATTCCGATGCAAGCTCCAGTAGACAGGAGTGGGTAGTATGAAAAGCTCCGTAAGTTTGAGGCTGTGGACTTCTGTGGGACGACAAATCCAGAGGAGGCTGAACCTTGGTTGAAGAGGACCGAGAGGGTTCTAGTTTAGATGAGATGCACAGATGAAGAGAAGCTAGACTATGTAGTCAGTTTGTTGCAGGGTGACGCACTGCATTGGTGGGAATCAGTGCCTCACAGTCAGGTTGTTCCATCGGTGCTGACATAGAGGGACTTTGTAGAAGTGTTCAGAAAGAAGTATCTCTCTAGAGTCTATGTGCAAGAGAAGGCCAGGGAATTTCTGAACCTCACTCAGAGGGACATAAATGTGAGCGAGTATGAGCTGAAGTTCACACAGCTTTCTCGTTATGGAGCTAACATTGTGGCAACAGAAGAAGACAAGTGTCGTAAGTTTGAAGGAGGTCTTCACTTGAGGATTAGGGAGAAAGTCCTGATCCACAATTTCGTGGATCACAAGAATTGATGGATGCCTTTGCTCAGCCGAGAAACGGAGAATATCATAAATGAAGTAAGTAGGAAGAGGAGGAATAGGGAACAGTCTTTCAAGAAGGGTGCTAGTGCTCCAATGCCTGAGAGGAGCACGAAGAGCTCTTACAGTCAGAGTGAAGTGGGTAACAGTGGAGTTACCAGGAACAAGCAGGTGAGGGCAGTATCAGGGCAAGTCTCTAATGTGGGAGGCACCGGAAGAGCAGGAAAGAGTTAGTTCACCAACCCCTTATGTGACCAGTGTGGGAAACATCACCAGGGAGAGTGCCTCAGGTTACTTGGAGTATGTTTCAGATGTAGAGAGAAAGGGAATAAGTTCAGGGACTGTCCTCAGGCACCGAAACAGGAAGGGTCGCAGTTTCAAGCTCCAAGACGTTCAGAAACAGTGGGAACCAGGCCAGTTACTGAGGTAGGCAGCTCTGGGACTGCAAGGAAGGCTATTCCTCTAGGAAGGCCAAGGGGTCAGGCGCCGGCAAGAATGTTTGCCATGACTAGGGAGGAAGCTGCAGCTGCACCTGAGGTTGTCACAGGTATGACTCAGTTACTTGATTCAGTAGTATTTGTTTTAATTGATTCTATTTCCACGCATTATTTTGTTTCTGCAAGCATAGCATTGCATGATGTGAATTCTGTGCTGTTGGATAGGCCCTTGCTTATTAGTACACCTATAGGGAGGAATGTGGTGATCAGTCAGGTGTATGAGCAGTGTGAGCTTTTCATTGATGGTGCTAGATTGGTAGTGGACTTACTACCGCTAGACCTTCGAGGGTTAGACGTTATTCTGGGAATAGATACTATGGAGAAATATCGGGCAAAGCTGGATTGTGGTCGAAAAGAGGTAGAGTTTGATCTGGGCAATGGTGAGAAGGTGATCTTCAGAGGGGACAGGAAGACACCATCGCCAAGATTGATTTCAGCTATGTTAGCTGAAAGAATGATGGGCTAGGGGTGTGAAGCTTTCTTGGCACATGTTGTGGATGTCGGCGTGAATGAAGGGAAGTTAGAGAATTTTTCGATTGTGAGGGAGTTTCCAGATGTGTTCCCAGATGAATTACCAAGTTTACCGTCGGTGAGGGAAATCGAGTTTGCCATTGACTTGATTCTCGGAACCGCGCCAATTTCAATACCGCCGTATAGGATGGCTCTAGCTGAGTTGAGGGAGCTGAAGGGACAGTTGGAGGAACTGTTAGAGAAGGGGTATGTTAGACTGAGTTCATCTCCTTAGGGAGCATCGGTTTTGTTCGTCAATAAGAAGGATGGATCATGGCGGATGTGTATTGACTATCGGAGACTCAACAAGGTAAAAATTAAGAACAAGTATCCTTTGCCACGGATAGATGATTTGTTTGACCAGCTGCAGGGAGAAAGAGTTTTCTCCAAGATTGATCTTAGGTCAGGCTATCATCAGCTCAGAATCAAGGAGTCTGATGTAAGCAAGACAGCATTCACGACTCGTTATCGACACTATGAGTTTTTGGTCATGCCATTTGGCTTGACCAATACTCCAGCTGCTTTCATGGATCTTATGAATAGGGTCTTCAAGGAGTTTCTGGATCGGTTTGTCATAGTGTTTATTAATGACATTCTGGTGTATTCTAAGAGTGAAGAAGAGCATGAGGAGCACCTTAGGATTGTATTGCGGACGCTGAGGGAGAGAGAGCTTTATGCCAAGTTCAGCAAGTGTGAGTTCTGGCTTCATGAGGTAACATTCCTTGGACATGTGATTTCGCAGGATGGTATTGATCTGAGGAAAGTTAAAGCAGTGGTGAATTGGTATGCACCCAAGACAGTGACAGAGGTGAGGAGTTTTCTGGGTCTGGCAGGTTACTACAGGAGGTTTGTAGAAGGATTCTCCATAATAGCTTCTCCAATGGCTAAGCTATTGAGGAAGAATTAGAAGTTCATCTAGACTGAGGAATGCCAGAAGAGCTTTGAGGAGCTCAAGCTCAGGTTGACAAGTGCTCCAGTGCTGATTTTGCCTTCTGGTGATGAGGGCTATACAGTGTATAGTGACGCTTCGAGAAAGGGTCTCGGTTGTGTGTTGATGCAGGGCGACAGGAATATAGCTTATGCTTCAAGGCAACTGAAGCCGTATGAGTTGAATTATCCGACTCATGATTTGGAATTAGCAGCAGTGATCTTTGCCTTGAAAATTTGGAGGCATTATCTATATGGGGCTCAGACGAGGATCTTTACTGATCATAAGAGTCTCAAGTACTTACTGAGCCAGAAGGAATTGAACCTGAGACAGAGAAGGTGGATTGAGTTGCTCAAGGATTATGATTTGTTGATTGAGTACCATCCAGGCAAGGCGAATGTAATGGCTGATGCTTTGAGCAGGAAATCTTCTATTGCCCATGTTTAGACGGTTTATCGTCCTTTATTGGAAGAGATGGCCAAGCTTAAAATAAGCTTGAAACGGGAGGATCCAGATTGCCTCCTAGCTAATTTCAGAGTGAGGCCGATACTCAGGGAAAAGGTTAGGGAGTTGCAGGCACAGGATGCAGATTTGAGCAAGCTTCGAGAGGAAATTCGGAATGGTAAGATTTCTGAAGTAGTAGTGGGGGAAGATGGACTCATGACAGTGGGGAACAGACTTTGTATACCAGATAGCAGGGAGGTTAAGGATGAGATTTTGGATGAGGCATACAATGCACCTTATGTCATGCACCCAGGTAGCACCAGGATGTACAGAGATTTGAGAGAGCATTTCTGGTGGAAGGGCATAAAGAGGGATGTCGCAGAGTATGTCAGTAAGTGTCTCGTGTGTCAGCAAGTCAAGGCTGAACACTAGGCGCCTTCAGGCAAGTTAAGGCCATTGTCCATTCCTGAGTGGAAGTGGCAAAGAGTAACCATAGATTTTCTGATGGGTTTGCCCAAGACCAATAGGAAGCATGATGCCATATGGGTTATTGTGGATAGGTTGACGAAGTCAGCCTATTTTTTTGCAATCAAGCAGACTGATTCTTTGCATGTTATAGCAAAGAAGTACATCGATGAGATAGTGAGATTGCATGGGATTCCAGATTCTATAGTTTCTGACAGGGATCCTCGGTTCACTTCGAGATTTTGGGGAAGCTTGCAGGAAGTTTTAGGTACTAAGCTGCATTTTAGTACGAAATTTCACCCTTAGACGGATGGTCAATCTGAGAGGACCATTCGAACACTTGAGGGAATGCTCAGGGCATGTGTGTTGGATTTCAAGGGAGCTTAGGATGAGCATTTTTCATTGGTCGAATTTTCTTATAATAATTCGTACCATTCGAGCATTCAGATGACTCCATATGAGACATTGTATGGAAGGAGGTGTAGGACTCCGATATGTTGGGACGAAGAAGGAGAGAGGAAACTGGTCAGACCAGAATTGATCCAGATGACTATTGATCAAGTCAATCTGGTTAAGCAACGGTTTAAGGCAGCCCAGGATAGGATGAAAAGTTACACTGATGCTCATCGGAAGGAGATGGAGTATGAGGTCGGTGAGAAGGTGTTCCTCAAGACGTCTCCTTGGAAAGGAGTAATGAGGTTTGACAAGAAAGGCAAGTTGAGTCCGAGGTATGTAGGTCCTTATGAAATTCTTGAGAGGATTAGAAAACTAGCATACAGGTTGGCGTTGCTGCCAAAATTGTCTCAGATTCACGATCTCTTCCATGTTTCCATGCTGAGGAGGTATAGATCGGATCCTTCTCATATCATTCAGGTTTCGGAGGTTCAGTTGAGAGATGATTTGAGCTATGAGGAAATTCCAGTAGAGATTTTGGATACTAAGGAAAAGATCCTCAGGAACAAGACGGTTCAGTTAGTTAAAGTTCTATGGAGGAACCATTAAGTGGAAGAAGCCACGTGGGAGCCGATGGACGCCATGAAGGAGAAGTATCCGCATCTCTTCGATGATTCAGGTAAATTTTGAGGCCGAAATTTCTTTTAAAAGGGGGAGAAATGTTGGACCCCAAATTGTTTTTCTTCATGTTATTAAGTATGAATTAAGTTGATTGTATTAATTGTTACATAGTTTGATTTTAATGGAAGTGTTAGTGGAAAATTAGGATGAAATTGAGATTAGTGTGGAATAAGTGGTAATGAAGAATAAAAATGTATAAGGGTAAAATGTATGAGGGCGTTATAGGAAGTTCACTTAAGTTGGGATGATTAAGACTAAGCAAGGAAGGGAATTTTAGTCCATGTGCTATCTTTTAGGCTTAAGGAAAGAGTTAGAAAGAAGAAAAGAAAGAAAGGAAAAATAGAAAGAAGAGAGGAAGAGAAGAGAGTTACGGTGGAAGAGAAGAAAAAGAGGAGAGATTGGTTCAGACGATTTCGAAGGATTTGGAGCATTCTCTGGTAAGTATAAGTTTGTTTCTTCTTGTTTGAGATGGATTAAACCCTAGATTTGCTTGGAATGATGTTGGAAACAATGGTTTTAGGGCTTTCGGAAAAATTGGTAGGAATTCTTTGGGTTGTTGATTTTGTTGGTGATTTTGTGTTGAATGAGTTTAGAAATGAAGTATCAAGCATGATCTAAAGTTTAAGTGTGTTGCATGAGCAAAAGAGTAAGATTTTAGCTGGGAAAATGCATGAATGTCAGGTTCGGAGACGTTCACCAGACCCGCACGTTGCGATGTGAACCAGGCTGTTCGTCGTGACGTGCACAAGGCTGTTCGCAGCAACGTGAAGAAGGCTGTTCGTCGCGACGTGCACAAGGCTATTCGCCGCGACGTGAACAAGACTGTTTGTCGCGACGTGCACAGAGGTTGTTTGCCACGACATACATTAGTCGTTCGTCGCGACATGCGAGGCAGATGTTTTTCGTCGCGACGAGCGGAGGCTGTTCGCCGCGACGAGTCCTCGTTTTCCAGCAAAGATGAATTTTGATGTTTTGAGCATATATTTTGTTACAGAAGTCCTATTGAGGTGATTTTTGATGCGTTGTGAACTAGAGACATAGATCTACTAGTTTTGTGAAGTAGTGAAGTTCTGAATCTGTTTCTAAGGCTATAAATTTTGGGATGGAAGTTAAGAATGGAAGTATTGTTTCAGCATGAGTTATTGAATGGGATTTTGGTTCTTATTTTAGGAAATCAAGTAAGGCAAGAGGATTAAGAGGCTCAAGAGGAAACTCATCCTTAGGCAAGAACAAGCAAGGAATTCAAGGTGGGTTCATGTTTATAATAGAGTAAATAAGTTACTCGTTGTTTTGTTCAACTCAAGAAAGATTTAATGCTTTAAATGGCATCATCAATGATTGCATTACATGCTATTGTGGAATGATTATATTTTGCTATATGATTTGTATTCATGATTAATGAAAAGGTTTTGAAAGAGTTTTCTCTTTTCAAGAATACATGTTCATGAAATCATGTTTTCCAAGATGTATGAAAAGCAAGTTTACAAGCAAGTGCCAGTTGGGCAATCAAGTTTACAAGACTTTGAAGCATGCATGTTATGTGGGTTTGTGGTATGTCCCTCATGAACAGTCAAGTGTACATTGACTCACGAAAAGACTTCTCCCACCTGCCTGCAAGTGGCACAGGGTTCCTCACAAGGATTCCCTCACAAAACTACGTCTACACACAACCATTTCGGTGGGAATGTATAGTATGTCATGAATCAGGGACTAACCCAAACCAATATGTTACGCTATGTGTTTATGATCTGTTGTTATGGTTCATGCATCATGAATTGTTCATAAATCAAGCATTTTCAGGATATGACCCATACATGCTCAATTACTATGATTTCAACTAGTATCACGACAATGAGTTATTTTTGATTACTTTTGCTTATTTCTATATTATAAATATGTTCCCGCGAGCTTTATAGCTCACCCCCTCTATTCTCCCCCATTCAGGTGACGAGCAAGAGACCGAGTGAGTCACGAGTTATGGTAGCACTCCATTTTGTTCTGTTTACTTATTTTTCCATGTTATATTTTGGAAGTCAAGGCATTAATTACATTTCAAGTATTATTGGTTCAAGGGTATTTTGTATTTTTGACTCTTGAACTCAAAGTTGTAATTTGGTTTGAAATGTTCTTAAAGCTTTGTAAAACTCATCTTTTGGAGCATGAATTATGGATTTGTTTGTTTAACTTAATTGAAAGCAGGTTTCAAGCTTGTTTCCTGTAGACCCATTGAGCTTCCAAGAGGCTTCTCCTTATTCGATTAATTAACATGTTTCACCCCACACATACAGTACCACGCTCTTATGTCTGATGTTGGGCTCCGACAACGGAGTCCAACATCCATATAAATAAAATTTAAAATTTTCAAAACACCAAAAAATCATAACTCAAACAATCATACCCGGAATTATTCATAAATGCATGTACAATTATTTTCATGTGTCGTGACTTCACTATTCATATGTAGGTGTGTGACATATTATGCATGAACATGTGGATGCATTTCTAATTCTCATAATCACTCACATTTTCCATTCTAACCTTCCCATAGATAATGGGATGTTACAACTCTCCCCTCCTTAAAGAAATTTTGTCCTCGAAATTCTCATCTGTTTGTTCGAACAGGTGGGGATGTTGTCTCCTCATGTGCTTCTCTATCTCCCATGTTGCTTCTTAAGTTCAGTGGTTTCCCCAAAGGACTTTAACCATTGGAATAACTCTATTCCTCAACTGCTTGATCTGTGATCCTACAATCTTGATCAGCTCCTCAACATATCTTAGATTACTAGCAACCTCAATCTCCTGAATCGGTATCACATGTGTCTGATCCGATCGATATCTTCGGAGTATACTCATATGAACCACATTGTGTAACTGAGACATCTCATTCGATAAGGCCAACTTATAGGCCAAATGTCCTATCCTCTCAAGGGTTTCATAAGGACCAATGTACCTAGGGCTCAACTTGCCCTTCTTACTGAATCTCAACACTCCTCTCCATGGTGACACTCTTAGGAAAATGTTGTCTCCCACACTATACTCCATCTCACGTTGGTGTTGATCCACCTAACTCTTCTGTCTATCTTGTACCACTCTAATCAGGCTTCAGATCAACTTCACCTTGTCCACTGTATCTTGTATTAACTTTGGGCCTTCAACCTTTCTCAAGCCCACTTCATCCCAATATAATGGCGTCCGACACTTTCTTCCATATAATGCCTCATAGGGTGCCATTCCGATACTACTGTGGTAATGATTATTATAGACAAACTCAATTAATGCCATATATTGATCCCGAGTTCCTCTAAATTCCAATACACAAGCCCTGAGCATATCCTCAACAGTCTTGATTTTCCTTTCACTCTGTCCATCTGTCTGAGGATGAAATGTTTATTGAAATTCAACTTAGTACCCATAGCTGACTACAAGCTCCTCCAAAAGCTCGAAGTAAATCTAGAATCCCTGTCTGATACTATAGACACTGGAACCCAATGCAGTCTCACCACCTCATTCACATACTTCTGGGCCAAGTGATCAAGTGAGTTATTCTCTTTCACTGGTAAGAAGTGGGCCGATTTAGTCAACCGGTCCACTATGACCCATATAGCATCATTCTGCCTCGAAGTCTTGGCCAGTCCTATGATGAAGTCCATAGTAATTCGTTCCCATTTTCACTCCAGAATAGGCAACAAATGGAGCTTCCCTACCGGAGCCTAATGCTCAGCTTTCACCTACTGGCATGTCATACATCTAGATACATACTCCGCCACTTGCTTCTTTATTCCGGGCCACCAAAAATGCTGCTTCAGTGTGTTATAAATCTTGGTAGTACCAGGATGCATAGCATAGGCAGCCATATGAGCTTTCTCAAGAATCTCCTTCCTTAGATCATCTACATTAGGCACACACAACTTATGTCTCAACCATAAAGTCTCATCCCTCAACTCAAACTTAGAATCCGGATTTGCCTTCACTTTTTCTATAAGTTTTACCATATCAGAATCTTTGTTATGTACTCTTCTGATTCTATCATGTAGCATCGTCCTCAACTTCAAAGTAGCAATTAGTGCCTCATCTTGCTCCAGATTTAACTCTACATTCAGTGCTCTCAAATAAATCAGATTAGGTAGTCTCGATAACTGAATCTGAGCGGCACTGATATTAGACTTCCTGCTCAAAGCATCAGTGACCACATTCGCTCTCCCCAGGTGGTACTAGATAGTGCAATCATAATCCTTCAGTAATTCGATCCATCTCCTTTTCCTCAAGTTCAACTCTCTCTAACTCAGCAAATATCTCAAACTCTTATGATTTTTGTATATATGAAAAGTCTCTCCATACAAATAATGTCTCCAAATCTTTAGAGCAAATACAATTGCAGCTAGCTCTAAATGTACCAGATAATTGATTTCGTGAGACCTTAATTGTCTCGATGTATAGGCGATCACCTTGCCATGCTGCATCAATACACATCCCAATCCTTGATGCCAAGCATCACTATACACCACATATCCTCTAGTACCTGATGGAATAGTCAACACTAGTGCAGTAGTCAACCGATGTTTTAGCTCCTCAAAGCTCTTCTGACACTCCTCATTCCATAAAAATATTACATTCTTCCTCGGAAGTTTTGTCAAAGGGGCCGAGATCAAAGAAAATTCTTCAACAAACCTTCGGTAATATCCAGCTAATCCTTGGAAGCTTCGAATCTTTGACACATTTTTCAGAGCTTCCCAATTTATTACTGCCTCTATTTTCTTCGGATCTACCTGTATGTCATCCTAGTCACTATATGCCCCAGAAATACAACTTGATCCAGCCAAAATTCATACTTACTGAATTTGGCATACAACTACTTTTCTCTCATAATCTGTAAAATAACTCTCAGATGCTCAGTATGCTCCTCCCTGCTCTTTGAATACACCAAAATATCATCAATAAATACAATCATAAATCGATCCAGGTAGGGCCGAAACATCCTATTCATCAGGGCCATAAAAGCTATCGGGGCATTTGACATCACAAATGGCATCACTAAGAACTTGAAGTGCCCATACCTGCTCCTGAATACACTTTTAGGTACATCAGCTTCAGCTATCCTCAACTGATAGTACCCTGACCTCAAATCCAACTTAGTAAACACCTGATCTCCCTGCAATTGATCAAGTAAATCATCGATTCTAGGTAGTGGGTACTTATTCTTTATTGTCACCCAATTTAGTTGCCTGTAATCGATGCGTTGGAGCTCGCCAAGGTAAAACATTGGACCTTATGAAGCTCTTTTCCAACAACTCCTGCAACTGAGTCTTTAGCTCTTTTAGTTCCACAAGTGTTATCCTATATAGAGGAATAGATATAGGAGCAGCATCTGGAATCAGATCAATTGTGAACTCTGTTTCTTGATCTGGTGGTAAGCCAGGTAACTCCTCGGGGAACACATCCGGAAACTCCCTAACCACTGGAATATCCAGCATACTCTGCTTGCCTCTAGTATCAATGATATGGGCTAGATAAGCCTCACATCCTCCCTGCATCAATCTCAAAGCACTCATGAATGATATCATCGTGGCTAACACTACCTTACTAATTCCTCTGAATACTGCCCTCGGCTGACCAGGAGATTCCACGACTACCTCCTTGGTGTAGTAGTTCATGATGGCCCTATGGGAAGTGAGACAATCCTTGCCTAGAATCACATCTATCTCTCTTCACTGTAATACAATCAGGTATGTCTTCAGCTCTACTTGATCAATCTTAATCAGGAACCCCTTACAGACCTCTCTTAAGACAGTAGTACTACTTAGAGGTGTACTCACCTCTAATCCATACTGCAGTAACTCCCTATCACAATGCAATCTACATGCCAAATGTGGTGCGATAAATTAGTATGTGGATCCTGGATCTAGTAGTGCAAATGCCTCAAAATCATAAACAAGAAGCGCACCTGCTACTATATCTGGTGAGTCTTGGGCCTCCTCCCTGGTCATAGCATAGACCCTGGCCTGGGATTGCAATCGGTTGCCCTATCCATCAAGCCTCATGGAACAACTCCTAGCTCTCCCTCTGTCTCTCCCTCAGCCTCTCTGTCTAGATCCACCACCTATGCTCTACTGAACTATTGTATTACTCCCAGATCGCCCACTGACAGCAGACTGAGTCCCCAAAGTAGCTAGACAATCTCTAATGGTGTGGTCCATGGATCCACATTTAAAACAAGCCCCACACATTCTCTGACATTCACCACTATGCCTTCTCTCACAATACTCACAAGTTGGAAGCTGGTTCTGAGATGAGCCTCTCTCACTGCCAATTTGTGACATCCTGCCCTTCGGCCTAGATCCTAACTGCTTGGATCCACCTAAGGATTTGAATGGTCTATTTTGGCGTTTACTGAAGCTCCTGCCAGAAATAGCCTGTGTATACGTAATGGGATCTGTTTCTTCTTAGTCTGAAATGGGAATTAAGCCTTCTCCTAGACCTAGATACCTATCTGGCTATCTCACAACCCTCCCACTATATGTAGGCACAACTTGATGTTCAGGTTGCACTTTTGATTCAACTTTTGAATCCATTTCGACATCTTATTCTATCATATCCAAAACAACTCTTGGTTCAACGTGGATTTAGATCTGTTTCCTTTAGAAGGAAATGAGGCTTTGGTCATTTTTTCTTCAATACAAGATTCACAGGCGGGTAATGGATCACTATCCAAGCCCATAAGGATCCCATCCTTTACTAACCTGTTAAGTCTTTTTTGATTGATATGATCCATTCTTAAGTGCCACAGATACTTTAAATTAATGTTAGAAACATTGGATTGTCTTGGTTTAATCAATTCTGTGGTGCTTAGTGAGCTTGTCATAGGTTCTATAAAGAACAATCCCTGTTTAATTATCGCATCACAAATAAAATCCTCATTCTCATATATTGAAACAATTTTTTCAAAATATAAGGAATAGCCATATTTTATTAGAAAAAAAAAACAAAAACAATGTTCCTTACAATCATAGGCATGTAATAAACATCCTCCAAATATAACTTATGACCACTAGGAAAATCCAAGATAACTACTCCCACTAATTTTGCTGAAACATAGAAACCATCTGCTATCTTGACTTGAAACTAGCATTTAGGCAGTCTTCTCCTTTGTTGAAACCCCTATAACTAATTACAAACATGGTTAGTGACTCCTGAATATAATATCGAAGAAATAGATAAATCTGCCACATTTTTAGTTCCTAAGAAACTTAGGAAACCCATACCTTGTTTGATTTTGAGGCACTCTAGGTAGACTGGACAGTTTCTTTTCTAGTGGCCCATCTCATCACAGTGGAAACATTTTCCTTTGATGTTTCTTTGGCCTTCTTTTTCATGGGTTTGGCCTTGACCCTTGTTTGGGCCTTCTTTTTCATTAGACCCTTCTTCTTTTTCTTGTCCTTACCCTTGGGCTTAGAAGAAGAAGCTACATTAGCTTCTGGCCCATGAGCCTTAATATTCAATATCTCCTCTGTGGTCTGGAGGGTATTCATCAACTCACTCAAGGTGTAATCCTTGTTGTTGAGCTCATAGTCCAACTTAAACCTCTGAAAAGAAAAGTTTAAGCTATTGATGATCATAATCATCTGCATGTCTGCATCTATATATGCCCCAAGCATCTCAGCCTCGGTGATTGCAGAGATTACCTTCATCATATAATCTCGCACCGGTTCACCAGGTTTCTGTTTGAGATTATAAAAGTTTTGGATAGCTTTCACTCTTACATACCTAGTCCTCACACTAAACATCTCATGTAGGTGATGGACCATTGCACTAGTAATTTTCATACAAGAAATTTGCTTTTGCAACATGCCGCTGATAGAAGCCAAAATATAACACTTAGTAGTCTTGTCAGCATTCTGCAAACGCTCATGTTGTTGGACTTGCTCAAGAGTTGAAGCTTCACCCGGAGGTGTAGGCTCACTTTCAGTTAACACCCATGAAATACGTTCATATTGAAGAACAATGTCAAGGTTACGTCTCTATTCATTAAAATTGTCTCTGCTTTCCAATTTGTTGTTAGTCAAGAGCAGGGTGAGAGGATTCATTTTGTGGTTGATTATGTCTGAAAATATATATTATTAAAACTTGAACATACTAGTCAACAATTAATGGAACTTTGTATAAAATCATCATGCATGTATGCATGATGATAGATTTAACAAGACTTTAAAAAAATTAAAATATTATACGATGATTATTTTTCTTATCTATAACAGACTAAGTGACGGTGGGTCATCTTATCCATTAAAAGAAAAAACTGGGACTCTCCCACTCAAAAAACTACCAAGCATCTCATACCTAACTTTTTTATAAGCTTCTTAATTTGGTTCATACTGTTACCGACAGAGCTACGGTAGGTAGTTTATTGATAAAAAATGTTAAGTGTTTAACCATTTGATTCATACACTAAAGATACCTGCAAACCATGCCTCGATGGGAGGTCACATTTTCTATCAATAAGTGGACTTGTCCCTAAGGAAACCTAAACAATGCAAGATCTAGGATCCATGCCCTCCGATGGGGGGTAACACTACACCACATGTAAATGAGCCATCATTTGGAGACCGTGGACTCTCACATGAGCATCCTCTCCCACTCAATCTTTTTGGTCTTTAAGTTTTAATTATCATCTTGTCTAGATGCAATTTATTATCCATCCTATATTGTTTCATTATATATCTCATACATAATGAATGCATGGAAAGGCCTAGGGTTGGCAATTTTCTAAATGACATAATATCACATATTATAAGCATTCGTTTCTCCATTCATCACATGAACTAATAAAGCCAGTTTTGATTGTCCATCCTAGAAATATTAAATAATTACAAGCCTTTTAGGCCCAAAGTTTTTTCTTGAGCTTGGATCTTCCGTTTCGAACTCTTCGCTCACATGATCTGGCTTATTCGGTAAACAAAATGTAATGGCATAATCGAATTTTATCACTTTGAAAAACAAAATTCCAGCACTAGATTTTTAGAAAACCAAGTCTTTGTTATGACAAAAAATTCCAGCACTTGTTTTCATTAAAACCGAAACACATTTCATGAAAATAAAAACCAGCACTTAATATTTTATCAAAACTGAAATTTGATTCTTTGGAACAAAAATCCAGTACTTGTTTTTACAATAAAAACCTAAGTGTGATCTACTGAAGCAAAATTTCAGCATCTTTGTTTTCACAAAACTTTTGCCAATACACAAAAGGATACACCGAAATGTTTTACCTCTCCATTTATTCAATCCATGGCTGCTCCATCTTCATCATTACATCAATTTGTACATTACAAAATCAAAGAAAACAGAAAATGAAGCCAAGGAGGAAACATGGTGACGATAGACCACCCTCCTTGTTATAACCAAAAGAAGAAATCTTACAAGGTAATTATAATTTCTATGGAAAACCAAAAGAGCAACACATACAACATATATATGTCTATCACATAAAAATATGTAGCATACACATAAAAAAATGCCAACCCATACATCAAATATATAGGAACCAAAATCATGCATTAGAAACTGACTCTGATACCAATTGTTAGATCGGAAAAAGAAAGCATGCTATATTTGGAAAAATGGCAGATTTCAAAACTTTTATGAAATCATTTTTCCTGCGGAAGCAACAAATCCAAATCATTATGCTAATCCATACATGATATGGTATAAGGATAATAAAAAATAAACAAGATGAGGAGTATTACCAACTCCTTTGCTACAGCTTTAAATCCTCGTTGCACTATCCTCTCCTTCTTCTTATATCCAAATCCTTTGCCTTTGAATCTTTTCCTTCAGCAATCTATCTTCTCCTTGTTGTTGTATCCTCAACTAATTTGATTTATCGCTTGTTTTTCAAGGAAAACAAGGTTAACAAAATCCTTTGGTGGGAAAGGATAAGAAATGTTTGGAGGAGATTTTCTTAGAAGAAAATGAACCAAAATGAAACTCCTTCACTTGGTAATTTCGGTTCACCCTTGCATGAAAGGAGAGAGTGTCTAAAAACATGCAAGAAGACTTTCTTACACTATCAAATTCAGTTATGCATGGAATGGAACAAGAGAGAGGCATCCAATGTATCACTTCTTTCATTAATCAATCATAAAGCAACCAATAAATGAGACTCTCTTCATTTATCTTTAAAATGGCCATATGAAAAGATCATAACCTAAAATTGAATTATTAATTTCGGTTTTTGTAAGAATAAAGAAGGAAGATGGTCCATCCAATGTACATCTTTCTTCTTTAATCTAATGAATGCAAATAGGTTACATGCTAATATCAAAAGATAACCATTAAACCATTTAACGGTAAGTTCATAACTCCATTTAATGATGATAAACCATAATAAACACCATCTTTATTTTAGCATTTTAATGTCAAATGTGCAGCTGCACATTTAACCTAAGAAAACCGAAATTGCTACTTCTCTATTTAAAAATTTTGTTTTAATATAATTAATCTAATTAATTACATTAAACCAAAATCTAGCCCATTTCTAAATGTACATTTGGGCTTCTAATTAACCATTAATTAGAGCAAGCCTAATATTCAATTATGGGCTTTTAAAACCTCCATTTAATATTTCTTACTTAGCTTGATAACTTTCCTTAAAGCCAAGTAGAATCTTATTGGACTTTGATAATTCAAGCTCCAATAATGCCAGAATTAATTTAATCTTATTAGAATTAATTCTATCTTATTAACTAAATTTCATTCCACTAAAGACAATTACTTTAACTCTTGAATTATTAAATATTATGAGAACACATATTTCATGTCCAATTGTAAACCCTATTTAGAACCTTATTATAGTCATCCGCACAACAAAGATTAAATTACCGTTTTACCGTTATGTTGGTTTTTCCTTCTAGATCTCCCGTTTTACATTATATGGTTATTAACACACATGATCTCATATTAGTGTCAAGACTTGATGGGTAGCTAGTCCATTAAAATACTGGTGACAGTTTAATAACCAAATCTCCTTAAAACATCTAGAAGTGATGATAGCACTATAAACTCTTTATTTGAGTGGATGTTCCCTGATACATGTTTTAATTAATAATTTCAACATGCAGGCAATGGATTAATACTGTGTAAAAATCCATTCTGATCATATCAAGAATTATAATGAAACACATATGATTCCACCACTCATCAAGATTATGGTTCATAATAAGCGAACGCTTAAGTTGTATGTTTTAAGATTAAAGTAACGACCCACTTTATTCTTAAAAACATACTTGATTCCAAATTCATTTAATAGTTCCATTATCGATAGTTTACTACTATCATAACATCAAACTCATCATTCCCTTTAAGTAAACTCCTTTACTTATATGGAGATAAATCGCAACACAATAGTCTAAACCGTAATCAAGCGACCAACTTGATTATTCAACTGTGAATCAATTAATTTAGATTCTTATAATATACTTGTTTCCTATACATCTCTATGTATATGTATATTACTTACAAAAGAATTTTGATACCTTTTGACTAGATATATAACGCTCATATAGATAAAACCAAACTCTTTTGTTTTATTAATAATAAATAATTTCATTACAAAACTGTAACTGAAGAAGATAAAGTTATGTGTAAATACACTTGCTTTCTAGGGCACTATATTTACATAACTCCAACAGATGTTTGGGTAGGTCCATGAGGGAATTCTTGCGAATTTCCTATAATAACATAATGGTCTATAGCAAAGCCACGTAATAGTTTTGTGTAGTTTGTAAACATGAGGGAGTCTGTGAAGGAGCTCCATCCCACTAGCGGGAAGGCGTCAGAAGCCTTTAACATGGTCAACATGCTTGTGTCATAGCAAAATGGACCACCACTAACCCACGCAAACATGAATTTCATGACTTGCAAAATATTACCACAAAAAACACATTTCGAAAACAAAATTCCCATAAGCATGATATATTTTCAAATACCATTTCCATCTTCATTTCATAATTCATCAACAAAATTCAATTACCAAACATGTATCAATTCTTAAATCATATAAGAAGCAATAAATGCAACATTTATGAAGAAATTGAAAATCCTTTAACTCCAAAATTTCGAAAAAACTTCTATTGCTCAATAACTCAATTATAAACATGAAACAAACCTTGATTTCCTTACTTATAAACTTGCTTGAGGGGGCCTCTCCTCTTGCTCCTCTTGTCTTTATTGATTCCCTTTAACATTGGCAAAAATTCCCATTCAATAGGAATGCAAATTGAAAACCCACAAAACACATTCACTAAAATTGATTCTAGAATACTCAAACCCATACATTTCCTAAGCTTCATGAACTAAAACCCTTCTAAAATCCAAAGGATTCATAATGCACTTACCTTGAATCTCCACCAAATAATGAGATCATTAGCTTAAATGAAAGCTCTTCTTTTCCTCTTTCTTTTTCCTTTCTTACACAACCCTAAAATCTCTCTTAAAAACTAAGAAAAGATGGAACCCTATCTCAAACTTCCTTCTTTTCTCTCCTCTCCACGATTTCTCTTCTTTCTCTCTTCAACTCACTTTTTTCATCTTCTTCTAAGAGCAAAACCACTCTTCTTCTTCCAATTCTACCCTTAATGAGTGTGCAATGTCCAATTTGCCCTTCCTTCAATGCCTTTTGGTTTTTAAACTTAAGTGACATGCCAAAAATACGCTTAAACACTCTTACTACTTTAATTCTAACATTTCTATTCTAAATTTAATTTCTGTTTATGCTAACTAAATTAATGATTAAATTTTAAGAAAAGAAATTAAATAAAGAAATAAAAAAAATAAACTGAAAGAAAAAATTTGGGGTCCAACAACTTTAGTAATTTAAATTGATCTGGGATCACTAATTCTCTCACTCTCTTTAAGCAATTCTAAGATAAGACAACAATCTCAGGGGTCTAGCGGATTTGTTCTCACCTCTGACACCATCCCTGCCTCCATCACCTTGAGGTTTTGTTTCCAACCCTTTTTTTAAAAAAATTAGTCTTCATTTTTTTTGTTTTATTCTATTTTATGTTACTTCTCACCATGTGTGTTTGTTTGTCTCCTTCTCGTATTAAGGACAACGTGTTGTTCAAGTATGGGGAGAGTTGTATGTTTTGCTTTGAATGTGAATTTTGTATATTGTATGATAGTTTGTTAGGTTGCATATTGTGAATTGTGTCAATGTGTCAATGGCTTAGATGGAATGAAATTGATTTAATTTTGAACATAATCTATAAGGTTGTGAAGAGTCATTAGCTCACGAAATTAGTGATTTGGGTTCTTTGACTAAATATACAAGTTAATTAGGATCTAGCGTTAGTTTGTCACCCTCTAAATTGCCACATTCATTGATAATTTTAGGTCTTTTGACTAAGTACCTTTGCTAGTATTTTTTTTCATGAAAGCAAGTAGCTAAAGCAACAAGGTAGACATTAAAAAATGTGTTTGTAAATTTTAAATAAATAACTATTCACTATCCTTCGAGTTATGAATAGAGCTAGTAGCCAGTTGAGAATGTAATGTAGCCGAGTAATCGGATCAACACGTATCACAAATGTGTGCCTTCGTGTCAAAAGGCTATAATGATGTTCCAACCAAATAGCTTAATAAAAACATTACTTAGTTGAGTAACCCGATCGACATTCATCACCAATGCTTGCCTCTATGTAAAAAGACTGGGTCCATATCCACAAAAGGTAAATAAAAAATGGTTTCTAATAAAACCTATGAAAATTGTAAGTAGTTTGACTTTTCTTGAAAACGTACTTAGGAGTAGTTACAAAGTTTGAAGGGAAAAGTAATTATTAATGTGTGTGTACATTAAAAAGGGTGAATAACTTGACATTTGGGCCCTTATTAAATATGTATATTTAGTCCAGAGTTCCTAGATGCGAATTTTGCATGTTAATGATTTGGAACAACTTGAATGATTATGTTCAAAGTTAAATTTATTTCATAAAGTTAAAGCCATTATCTCATTACTGCATTATATGCTTTGTGATTTTGTGTGTTTGTTGTTTTGTTTGCTTGAAGACAAGCAAATCTTTAAATGTGGGGATATTAATAAGTGTAAATTGCATCGTGTTTTAGGGCATAGTTTGATATGTGTTTAGCTGTTAATTCAATCATTTGGTACGTGTTTAAGGTAGAATTGTGTTAGTTTGTAATTATTTATGTTTTAAGTGTTTTTGAGATACCTTGATGTGTTTGCTAGTGTTTCAGAGTCAACATCAAAGAACAGAGGAGTTTTGGAGACATTTGGGTCAAAACAACGGCCCGCAATCGTGGCATGTCAAGCAATAATCATGGCGGAAGCACTAGATTTGACCCATGATCATGGCCTACATGCCATAATCATGACAGAAGCTCAAAGAATGGCCCACAATAGTGGCTTGCATCGGATAGACACGCAGACACTCAAGAGCGTCAAGTTTTGATGAATTTTTTGGACCTTTCAAACCAAGGTTACCTAAAAAAACAAGAGGATATTTAAAGAACAAGAATAGAGGAAGAGAAAGGAGCTTTGGCATCAACCACCTTGAGAACCTTAGAGAGAGATCATCGAGAGATAGAGGAAGAGAAGAAGGAAGAGAGAAGAGGAGAAGAAGCTGACTCGACGTACTTCTCATATTAGGAGGTTTCTCTACGTCTTTACCTCCTATCATTCATTTAGATTGTAATTCTTATTAGTTTCAATTTTTATTATATAGAATTGGATTGAAAAGTTGATGATAGGATCTAGAATGTTGAGGATGTTTTAAACTCACCTTCAAAATTTTATTCTTAAATTAATAAAAATTTGATTGTTATATATTTATTGGATATTGTTATAGTTTGATTATGCGATTGTGTAATTCGATAATAAATTGAGAGGGTGAATCAAATGAAAAATGATTAAATTGGACTAAGGAGAGTTAGGTGATTTAATAGAAACAAGAATTGAATTAGATCGAGAATTTGTGCGAAGAAAGATCTTTCATCGGGTACCGATAGTTTATTAGAGAACTTCAGAACAAATTAGGGTTTTAGATAGGTTGTGAACTGATAGATTGCAACCTCCATAATCTGATTATGGTTTATGATTTAGAGTTAATGGTTATAACTCAATGGAGAGTAATCATCCCTAGGATAGTTTATAACCAACAATCCAATAATTCATAATCAGTTAGGTTAGCATTAAAGATAGGTAAAATTCCCTTTCTCTCAATTGGTAATTTCTTTCAGTTGATTCTTGGGTGTGTTACAATTGCTTTGTAATTAGTATTTGGTTGTTTATGCCCTACAGCCAATCGCTTTGGTTGTAGTTTAGTGACAAATTATTTAAAAGGCATTCTTTATCTTGTACATGTTTAGATGTATATGATAAAGTCCATGGGATAATTTTACATTGCAAATGAAATTATAATGAGATTATAATTATAACATTCATATTGCATTTATAAATTATTCCTAAAATGTTCCTAGTCATTGTTTTATTAAAATTGGACATTAATAAAACGTAAAAAGACTAGCACATGTTTCATTTTTCCTTATGAAGGAAGTAGTCGATCTCATAGCTAAAGTATAGAGATACTTAAATAAACGTGTGGGTTCTTGTTAGAGAACAAGTTCACTGAACAGACCCGATATGAGAAATCCATTTGAAACATTACTTGTATGTCTATGGAATTCTCATTGTGATGATTGTATAAGTGATCATTTGACTTGAGATCATCAAAGTTATCTTGTATGGGGATTGTTATATTTTGATACTACTCGTGATCTATAAAGGTCGTTTAAACGGTAGTCATTGGATATAACATGAACTGTATGGAGATAGTTGAATGATTAAGATAGGATTCATCACCCTAAAGTATTTAGGGAGAATGTCCTGTTGTTCTCGATTAATATTGATTCGGGAAATCCTTGGCTAAGGTGGAATGATATTTTGTAAACAGTTTACAAATATCATTAATTGAATCAATAACTAATGGCGGAGAACTAATATAATTAGACTCAAAATAGAGTAGACATTAATTCCATGCTTTATATCTAATTGGAACATTAGTTGATGAAAGGATTGAATTTTACGAAAAAATCATGCAGAAAAAGGTTAGTCAAAAGCACTTTGACATTCTTGAAGATTTGGGTGGTCATGATACGTTGCCAGACGTCAATCTTGATCTATGATTATAAATTGTTTAATTGGAGAATTAAAGATAAATTAAAAGGAGTTTTAATTTATCTAATTCTACTTATGAATTAGAATTATAATTTATAATCATTGCCTACATATTTGGGAACCTAATGGGTCACACATATAGAATGAGTTGGAGAGAGCAAAGTTAATTTAATCAAGTTGGACTTGATTATAAAGTTTGAGAAACTTTATGATTAATTATGAAATATTTAATAAATAAGGATCAATATAAGATATTGAATTTTATTTGGGCATAATTGGTATTTAATTAAAATTATTTTTAATTCTAATTAAAGGTTAACTGATATTAATATTTAATTTCAATTAAATTACTAAATCATCCTAAGATTATTATAAATAGGCTTGAGCTCTATGGAGCTAGCACTTCATGCTTAACCCTCTCTGTAAAAGTTACAGAGTTCTCTCAACTTGTTCTGTGGATACCGTTAGAGGTTGGATACTTGTGTGCCTACGGTGGTTGAGACGGATCGATTTCGAAAACGGTTCGAGGGATGCATCAAGACAAAGATCGAGTTTTAGAATAAGGTACGAATTAAATTTCCGCTTTATTTTGATTCTTGTTAACCATTTTATAGAATTAAATAGATCTTGGTTTTTGGGAAATCAAAAGTCACGAAAAAATTTCGTGATTGTTCCGCTGCAGTCGGATCAGATCCGAACTCGATTTTCCAACAGTGGTATCAGAGCTAGGTTTTTTGTTTCTATGATTTGATTAAAAGTTGAGTGTTATTGATCGAAAAATGTGGAATTGAACATTAGATATGATCTGATTCTTGATAAAAATCTGGAATTACGTTTCAGCTTTTGTTCTAATTTCTGGCGTTTTGGAAACGCATTACATGTGTTGCTTATCTGCGAATAAATGTTTGTTCTGTCTTCTACGTTTATTGCTTTTATACGATCTGGAAATTGTTCTGGATATTCCTGAAGAAAAATCGAATGAGATTCGATTGGGTATTAAGAAAGGAGTAGGATTACTCCTCCGTCAAAAACCCAGAATTGTTCTGGTGCAAACCTAGATTTGAGTTTCTGAGTCTTCCATGCTTCACCTTCACAAATCTCCAAGAACAAGATAAGTACTCTCAGTTCTTGGATGAGAATGGTGAGTTTGAGTTGTTCTTGTTCCCTGGAAATTAGTTCGTCGACAATTTTGGTTATTTTGCTCACTCCCTGATGGTGGCAAGGCTTGCGAGATAGCTGACGTGCGACATTTTTGTTGGAGAAACGTGGGAGTTAAGCATAGTGGCTTTGGTCATGGAATAAGAAAACCAAGAGGAGCAGTACCAAGTGCTTGTCGCATGCGTGTGTGGCTGAGGGAAGAACATGGCAGTTGACGGCAGCATCATGGAAGGCTAGGTTTTCTTTAGTTTGATGAAGATGTGAAACGTGGGAAGCAGTTAGTAAAGAGGCAGAGATGTGAATAATAAAGATGGTGGTCCATCTTTATTTGTCTTGTCAATGAATAGTTTATAGGGAAGAAAAAGGAATAATTAAATTAAGAATAGTGTATTCTTAATTTAATTAAATTATAAACACAATTTTAAAATTGTTTTAAAATTCAAAAATCAATTCTAAAGGTAATTATTTTTCCTAATTTGATTAAGATTAATAATTATATTGATTCTTAATTAATTTTAAAAAGTAGTTTTAAAATTAGAATTAATTCGCTTCAATTAGATTGAAATTAATTAATTAGAAAAATTATTTCTAAAATTAGAATTAATTATTTTCAATTAGATTGAAACTAATTAATTAGATTTCTTGAAATTAAGAAAATGTTTTTGTTAGGCCCCAAATTGTTTTTCTTGATGTTATTAAGTATGAATTATGTTGATTGTATAAATTGTTGCATAGTTTGATTTTAGTGAAAGTGTTAGTGGAAAATTAAAGTTTAATTTGAGATTAGTGTGGAATAAGTGGTAATGAAAGAATAAAAGTGTATGAGGGTAAAATGGGCAAGTCACTTAAGTAGGTTGGTTTAAGGCTTTGCAAGGAGGGGCATGGTAGTCATTTTGCTCTCTTTTAGCTTAAGTGTTAGAGTTAGAAGAAGAAAAGAAAGGAAAATAAAAAGAAAGGAAAGGAGAAGAGGGAGTCGTAGGAAGAGAGGAAGAAGAAGAAAAGAGGAAAGCTAGGTTTGACAATTTTCGAAGGATTTGAAGCATTCTCTGGTAAGTATAAGTTTATTTCTTCTTGTTTGAGATGGATTAAACCCTAGATTTGTTTAGAATGATGTTGGAAATGATGGTTTAGGGTTTTCGAAAAACTTTGTAGAAATTCCCTTGAGTTGATGATCATGTTGTGTTTATGCTTGATTTTGGGTTAGAATGAGTCTAGAACTGAAGTTTAAGACATGAATTAAGGTTTAAATGTGTTGCATGTGTAAAAGGGGAAGGATTTAAGTGGGAAAAAGCAAGAAAGTTGGGTTCGGAGACGTTTTCCAGACCCACACATCGAGACGTGAACAAGGCTGTTCGTTGCAACGTGCACAAGACTGTTCGTCGCGATGTGAACAAGTTGTTCGTCGTGACGTGCACGAGGTTGTTCGTCGTGACGTGCATAAGTCGTTCGTCGCGACGTGCACGAGGTTGTTCGTCGCGACGTACACAAATCGTTCATCGCAACCTGCGAGGCAGATGTATCTGTCGTGACGAGCGGAGGCTGTTCGCCGTGACGAGTCCTCGGTTTCCAACAAAGATGGATTTTAGTGTTTTGGGTATATCTTTTTTTATAGGAGTCCAATTGAAGTGATTTTTGATGCGTTGTAAACTAGAGACATAGATCTACAAGTTTTGTGAAGTAGTGAAGTTCTGAATCAGTCTCTAAGGATATGAAATTTTGGATGGAATTTAAGAATGGAAATATTATTTCAGCATGAGTTATTGAATGGGATTTTGGTTCTTATTTTAGGAAATCAAGTGAGTAAAGAGGATCAAGAGGAACAAGAGGTCAGGCATTCCTAAACCAGTAAAAGCAAGGAATCCAAGGTGGGTACATGTGATTGGACCAAATTTATACTATAAATTAGGCCCGTTTTCTCTAGTAATTATGCTTCTGTTGACTCCTGATCTATGATTTTTATGCTTATTTTGGTCCCGCACATTGAGTTTTGATAAATTGCACATTGTCAGTATTTTGTTGTCATTTGTCATTAATTCTGCATAATTTTTATTGGGACAATTGATACTGCAAATAGGTTGTATTTGTAGGACCAAAGGAGTCAACATTTAAGAAGTAAACATGCCGCGAGATTCGCCGCAATAATCAAGACCCTCCATTCGTCGCAAACAAATTAATGGTATTTAATGTATTCGCCGCGACGAGTGACCATCCGGACTTCGCCGCAGCGAACTACAGCTACTCGCCGCAGCGAATGTCGGGTAACCCGGCCTATAAATGGAAATTAATCCACCGATCGACCCGACCAAAGACAACTCCCTATAAAATCTTGCCATTTAGGGCAAAAACAAGCGGCCGCTCTCCCGAGGTTAACTTCTTCTTCTCTGTTTTCTCAGTTCGTCTAATAGGTTTTGTTTTCTTTGGTTTTTGCAGTTTTGATTCGGAGGCAATGTACATCGCCCACATTCACCACCTTCTCTTACGCCTTCATTTCGCGCGACCATTCCTTCATCCTTCACCGTCTCGAGTCATGAGCAGCGTCGGGTGTCCAGCGATGATGGACTCTTCTCGCCGTGATGCGTGGCTAAGTCTCCGATCTCTTGAAGATGGAGTGAGGGTCTGAGTTTCGTGAGCTTAAGCGGGGTAATCGATCTTAGTTTTAGATTTACATTATATTTTCGTATTAACTCCGAGTTGGAGAATACATTGTATGATGGATTGAATCCGTTATAGTTTAATCGGATGTTAAACTTTGATATATGTTATGGATTGATTATTGTTGAATGTTGTGCTTAAATACATGGAGTTCATGTATATCGGTTGGATGATTGCATTAATCGATTTAATCGCCTAGTTGTGTTTGATTGAGTTGGTTGTGTTATTGTTTGATCGATTTATTGCATTAATCATTATATACATACACTAAGGTTTTTAACAAACTTTAATTAATCGAGTTGATTAATTAATTTTTGGACTTAACGAGTTGTTAAGGTTTAGCTTTCGAAACTTAGTGGATTTCAAACTCTGATATTATTTTGAACGATGATGACTAGAGCTACATTTTCAAGAGAGTTTTAGTAATTTGATTTCACACTTGTTTAATTTCAATCGCTTAACTTTCTAAAATCCCAAAACATTTATTCTTACTTCAGTTTAGTTTAATTTTAGACTAATCAATCAAAACCCCCTTTTATTGCTTTCATTGCATGCATAATTCAAACATTAGGCTAGTCTTAGAATCAATTGGTGCATTGGTTCCTTGAGAGTCGACCCGAGGTTGCATCCTGTATTGCAATCCTTGGTATAAATTTTATTTGACCGGTTTCCAAGGATCAATTCTTAAATTGAACGATAAGCCGCCGATCAAATTTGGTGCCGTTATCGGGGAGTCAAATTAATTGATTCTCTAGGTTAGCCAGTGTTTGTTTTGATTTTAATTTTTGTCGTTGCATTTTGTTTGCATTGCATAATTTTATTTAATTTCTTTTCTGCTTAAGTGTTTTTAGTGTTAATCCTGTTTGTGATTTCATTCTGATTTGTTTTAAGTGTTTATTCTGATTCGTTTGCTTTGCTGATCCGTGCTTCTTGGCTGTGACGAGTTCATCATTCGTCACAGCGAGTTCATCATTCGCCGCAGCGAGTTCATATATTCGCCGCAGCGAAAGTTACAATTTATTCAGTTCGTTGCAGCGAGTTCTATACGCCGCAATAACCCGAGTGAATTGAAGCCTTCATATCCATTGTCGCTTTAGTGAGCTATCTTAGGTGAACTTCTCTTGTGCATGCCCCGTAGACTTAGGCTAGTTCATTTTCAACCTGAAATTGAGCGACACCTTAGACAACTTAGGAAAAACAAGAGAGAGCAAGAAAGACTTAGCACACTAGATCGACTAGAATCTGAGATGGCTGAACACCAAGAATATCCCGGTCAACTACCCCGAAATGGAGATCACGGTCTTAACGGTGACCAGGAACGCGTAGATGACAACAATGCGAACATCAGACGTAGAACCATTCGAGAAGCTACAACCTCGGACGTAAACTACGATCCTTTCACTGCTGCCTGCCCTAACTTCGACGTAAATTTCGAAGTTAAAGGTTTATTGATTAACTCCCTACCCAAATTTCACGGTTTGGCGGGAGAGGACCCCTACATGCATCTTCAGGCCCTCACAATGATCTGTCAAAGTATGAAGCTCGTAGGAGCACATCCGACCTGTGTTGTGGAAGGTATTCCACTTGTCGTTAGAAGGAAGGCCCGGAGTGGTATATGAGCCTCCCAAGGCATGTCGCGAATGCCTATCACAGTTGGGCCAACTTATGAAAGCTTTTCCGAAAAGTATTTTCCAGCTTCTAGACGTCGTCGATGAGAAAGGAGATATATTTCGCCAAAAAGATTATGACGAGTCCTCAGATGATTTTTGGAACAGATTCCAAGATCTGTTATCTCTGCGTGCCCCATCATCAAATCTCGATGAACAATTGGTTCAATATTTTTATGATGGGGTAAAGAATCAAGAAAAGGAATGTTGGATGTTGATCGGAGGTTCGCTGATTGACCTCACCGCACTGTAAGCTTGGGCCCCGATAAAGAGGATGGCCCCAATCATCAACGATATAGGTCCGCGATTCCGTGAATGTGAATGAAGTAGAGCCATGACGGCTCAAACTAAGAGAATGGAGAGCCCGGAATCGAAAGTAGATTCTTGGAACATCGGATAACTTCCCGTTATCCTCAATCACGGCGGAGCTTAAGAATTTGAATGTGCATCGCCTGTCACCTTCCACTGAACTGGTCGCACCTAGTTGCGAATCTTGTGGATCGGTGATGCACATTTCCAGCGTCTGTCCTGGAAGGTATGAAGAAGTGTCTGCGGTCTACCCAAGCAGACAAAATTCTAAGTGGGACCCGTACTCCAACACATATAACGAAGGATGGAGATCTCATCCTAACTTCAGTTGGAGGAATAATGAAGGAAGAGCACCCAACCGTTTTCAACAAGGGAGTGGAGCTGGACCATCTACAAACCAATTTCCCGATCAGCAAGCGTTGACGGTGCAACCACAGCCACCAAAAGAGGACACTAATCAGCTTCTGCATGGTATGATGACGTTGATGAAAGAGGAACGAACTTCCACAGCAAATCAATTCAACGCCATCACGAACCTCATCCAACAGGACTCCGCTAAGAATGCTGCCCGCTTTAGTGCCTTGGAGAAACGCATGGAGCAATGGGAGACCAAGGCCGAGAACATGAACGCCTATGTGACCCAATTGTCTAATAATTTGAGTGACAACCAAGCTCGGAGCAGTGGAACCATTCCCTCCAACACGGTAATAAACCCGAAGAGTTTAAATGCAATTGAGTTGAGGAGTGGAAAGAAAGTGCATTTCGACATTCCTGAAGAAGAAGAATGCACCGAGGAAATTGAGGTTGAAGAAGCGCCTCAAGTGAGAGAGAAGCAAGCTGTGCGATCAGAGAGTGATCGCGAAGAAGAATTGTTGAGAAACAAGAAGCAATCAACAATTGAGGATAAAGAGCAATCATCGAGCATTTCAGGAAGAAGAGCTGATAAGGATAAATCGAGCAGAAATGAACCAGCAAGTAAGGAAGTCAACTTAAAAGACCTCCCTTTTCCGAACTCGTATCTGATGAGCAAGAGAGTCAATGAGCTCAAACACGAAAAAGAAATCATTGACCTGTTTGGGAAGGTTGAAGTCAACGTGCCCTCGCTGGATTTGATTAAGAAAGTGCGGCCACGCCAAGTACCAAGGACTTGTGCACAAACAAGAGGAAATTTCGCCGAACGAACGTGTCCAAGTAAGCTCAAATGTGTCGGCTTTATTTAAGCCCCAAATCCGGTGAAGTGTCGGATTCAGGATCGCTCACCATTCCTTGTGTTATAGGAAAGGTGACCATTGGAAGAGCTCTATTGGATTTGGGAGCGGCGATTAACGAATGGCTAAATCATTTATGAAGCCCCAGGCGTTAAGAGCATAAAGCCTACTTCGTAGTCTTACAGTTATCGATAGATCCTTCCGTCATCCAAATGGGAATCATCGAGGACATCTTGGTCCGGTGAAAGGATTAGTGTTTCTGCAGATTTCTACGCTCTAGATATGTCTTCTGAAGTTGTGCAGGACACTTCCTTGATCCTTGGACGACGGACTGCGAGCACGATGATTAGCATGAAGGAAGGGGAGATCACCATGGAAGTTGGTGATCAACAAGTTAGCTTCAACATGTATGAAGCTATGAAGCATCCTCATGAAGATTATTCTCTTGGGAGTTCACATGCTTGATGTTTCTATTGATGAAGAAGCTACGCTCAATTTGTAGAAACTTTATATCCCGCCATCGATTTATATTTTTGGAGAAAGTTTTCTTTTGACGATTTTACAGAGCACAACAAGTGTAGTATGGACGTGAGTCGACTAGCAACCAAGTCGCCGAGCTGGAGCTTGGATATCAAACAAGAGTCCATACCGAGCTACAAGACCCACCTCGAGTGTCGGGTTTTCTTTCCTTCATTTACTATATAATTGTGCTATGTTTTATACCAGCGTGCGTATTGTTGAGCATGATTATATTGTTTAAGTGTGGGGAGGATTTAACCAAGAGAATTAGAGTAGTAGGTAGGATTTCCTTCCGCTTGAATAATTTGATTCCCCTTTGTTAGCTCTGTGTTCTTCCTAATAAAGCATGATTAGATTGAAGAGAATTGTTGATATGTGGATGATAAATTGAATGTTTGTGCAATTTGTGTAGGATCCATAGAATTTGTGTTTTGTTTTGGGTGATTCGCCGCAGCGAACTTCGCTGTTCGCCGCGGCTCATGTAGTTTTTTTTTGTTTTGTTCGCCGCGACTAACGCTTACCTCGTCGCAGTGAATAATTCCATTTTTGCCCATCTGGACCGTTGGATTTCTCTTTTGTCCGAGACCCTTTTGGTTTTTCCTCTCTCGCGCCCCTTCGCCTCCCGCCTTCCTTTTTTTCTTCTTCTTTCTCCTTCCTCCTCATTTCGCCTTCTTCTTGTTTGCCGCGTCGCTCCTCTCTGTGCCCTCGCTTTGTTTGAAGCTCCAAATCTCCTCCAATCTTCTTCCAACTGCGTTTTCACCCTTCTGTAAGTGTTCCTATTCCTTCCTCTTGTCCATTTTCGTCGTTATTCGTTAGATTTAAGCAAACAGCGAACGCTGTTCGCTGCGATTGTTCGCAGAATCGCCATTCGCCGCGGTGAAAATCATAGCTCGCCGCGGCGAACTTAGGGGTTTCAGTTTGATGCGGCGACTGTTCGTGTTAGCCGCAGCGAACAAAGATACCTAGTTCGCTGCAGCGAAAATCCTGTTGGCTGCAGCGAATGGCGAGACTCCTCGCCGCAATAACACTCTCGCTTGTTGCGACGAATGACTGAGGACTTGATTCTGTGTGGTTTTCTTATTCAATTGCCTGTTTCTAACTTTTGCGTGTGCAGGATCATGACTAGAATGAAGAATGTGTCCAGACCAGAGCCGCAGCATTCCACCTCTGATTCCTCCGATCGCACCATTTTCCCTTTCTCGCAACCTTCTCGTTTTTCCTCTCGTCCGGTAGATCCTGAGTACGATCAGCTGGCAACTCGTGTTGCCAGTCAAGATATACTTAAGGAAAAACCATTTCCTCTCACCCCTGTAACAAACCCTTTTGTCCGTCAGCTCTTCGAATTAGACTTAGCTGGCCTTGCTCAACCTAATTCTATTGGCAACCTCACATTTGTCCGCCAATACTATTCATATGCTCGCTACTCCCACACCTACGGAATTAATTTCTGGGGTGTTTCCATTCCCGATGTTTTCACTTCCATAATTATCCGTGAGCATTACCATCTTCCCGTCGTCCCTCATTGCCAATATTCTGACCTTCTCCGTAATTACCCATGGGAGGAAGTCATTGGTACTCTCTGCACTGCAGGGTCTCAGTGGCTTCAACCCCGTGGTTCTCAACGATACATCCGTCGGACCACCTCCTTCCTGAAGCTCGCCCTGGTTACATTTTATATGTAACAATATTATGCCGACCCTCTATCTTTCCAACATCCCCAAAGAGCAGGCCTATATATATACTTTGTCGATGACCGCCGTCCAGACCTAGCCCCGCCATTTCCGCCGCCTTCGCCAGTGTGTCCTCTCTACCAACCCTAAACACAAACTCCTTTTCCCCCATCTCATTTCTGACCTGTTCCGGGCCTATCGAGTCCCGGAACATCCGACCGATCTCACCTTTTCGCCTGCCTCTCAATTTGTCTATGTCCGTTTAGGTCAGCCACGTGCCATCCCACCCCTACCTCCTGCCCAACCTGCTTCAGCATCTTCTTCCTCTCCCTCACCTTCCCCTGTCCATCCCTCACCTAGAGCCCCTTCTCCCACCCTTCCCGTCCTTCCTGCTTCCCGAGGCTCGCCTCGCCTTCCATCCCCGCCTCTGCTCCTCCGCTCCTTCCGAGGTGGCTCTGCTGAGGAAATCCTTCACTTCAGGCCGGTTCACTTTTTCGAGACTCGGTGGCGCCACGCATTCCCCGCTCACTATGATTGCGACCCACCTCGGGCTGCCTATTCCGCCTCAGGCACCGGCTTCTTCAGATGCTCCTAGCTCTTCATCACGCTTGCCAAATTTGATTGACGATCCTGCCACATAGTCTAGGCTTTTTTATTTATTTATTTATTTATTTTCTTTTGTTGTTGTTTTTTTTCTTCTTCGTTGTACTTTTTAGTTCGTTCTTCGGATCCTCTTTTTGTACATTACATTTTTGCGCTTAATGATATATCCACATTTCTGTTTTGTCTATTTTTGTTTCGTTTCCTCTGTGCCTTGCTACTTTTGTCATTGTGGACAATGGCATGTTTAAGTGTGGGGGAGCCGTTCCCTTTTATATTTTGCATTATACACCTATTAAAACTTGTGCATAATTTTGTGGGCCCGTTGCTTTTACTGATAAATTTGGACTCAATCAAACATTTTCTGCACTCGTTCTTTTGTGCCCTTGCATGCAAAGCCCTTATAAGTTTCAAACCGATACTTGAGTTTTGTGAAAATGCTCCATTCTTCGAACGATAATTGGTTTTGGCAAAATTTTAACTTTGAAGTTTTCAAAACAAAGTAAATGGGAGCATGCTAACAAGGTAGCATTTTAAGTTTTAAGTTTTGAGATTGATCATTGAGACAAAACCTTGTTGGAAGGATATTCAAGCCAAAGATTTTCTTCTATATTTTGTGTGTGCATCCGCTTAGTTCATGCTTCTCTAGAACTTGTGTCGGTTTTACTCAAAGCTTGTTGGACTAGATTTTTGTGGATATGATAGAGGCGTTCTTTCTTTCAGCCCTTTCCCCAAACACCAACCCCTAAACATCGCTCCTCATAGCCCTTTCGAGCCTTCTTGCATGAGCATTTGCATGCATTATTTTCAGATGATGTCAATAGTCAGTTTGTTCTATTTTTAATGAAAAAAAATATCAATCAAAAGTTGTTGAAAAATGAAAATGAAAAAAAATGTTAGTCTTGTTTATTCCAAAAAGGGATAATAATGTGTTGTATCCCAAAAAGGAGATTAGCATCTCAAAATGAGATAGCCAAAATGTGAAAAAAAAAGTGTGTATTCAATTTATTTCAGTGTTTAGTTTTAGTTTGGTTGTTGACATCAATTCCTCATTTAGTGCGCATGTTCGAAACTTAGTGGATTTCAAACTCTGATATTATTTTGAACGATGATGACCAGAGCTACATTTTCAAGAGAGTTTTAGTAATTTGATTTCACACTTGTTTAATTTCAATCGTTTAACTTTCTAAAAATCCCAAAAACATTTATTCTTACTTCAGTTTAGTTTAATTTTAGATTAATCAATCAAAACCCCCTTTTATTGCTTTCATTGCATGCATAATTCAAACATTAGGCTAGTCTTAGAATCAATTGGTGCATTGGTTCCTTGAGAGTCGACCCGAGGTTCCATCCTGTATTGCAATCCTTGGTATAAATTTTATTTGACCGGTTTCCAAGGATCAATTCTTAAATTGAACGATAAGCCGCCGATCAACATGTTTATAATAGAGTAAATAAGTCACTCATTGTTTTGTTCAAATCAAGAAAGATATAATGATTTCAAATTGCATCATCAATGTTGTCTGCTTTTCTATTGTGAAATGATTATAGGTTGCTACATGATTTGCATTCATGATTTATAAAAAGGTTTCAAAAGGGTTTTCTCTTTTCAAGATTGCATGCACATGAAATCATGTTTTACGAAATGTATGAAAAGCAAGTTTTCAAGCAAGTGTCAGTTTGGCAATCAAGTTTACAAGACTTTGGATCATGCATTGTTATGTGGGTTTGGGTAGTCCCAAGAACCGTCACGTACACGTTGACCATGAAAAGGCTTCTCCCGCCTACCTGCTAGTGGCACAAAGCTCCCCACAAGGACTCCAACTACGACTACACAGGACCATGTAGATGGAAATGAGTAGTATGTCATGAACCCGGACTAACCTAAACCATTATGCTATATTATGTGTTTATAATCTATTTTTATGTCTCATGCATCATGAATTGTTCAAGATGATGATTTATACATGCTCAATTACTATGATTTCAACAAGTACCACGACAATGAGTTATTTTTTATTACTTTTGCTTATTCCTTTATTATAAATATGTTCCCACGAGCTTTATAGCTCACCCCCTTTATTCTCCCCCATTCAGGTGACGAGCAAGAGACCGAGTGAGTCACGAGTTATGGCAGCACTCCATTTTGTTATGTTTACTTATTTTCAATGTTATATTTTTGGAAGTCAAGGCATTAGTTACATTTCAAGTATTATTGGTTCAAGGGTATTTTGTATTTTTGGCTCTTGAACTCAAAGTTGTAATTTGGTTTGAAATGTTCTTAAAGCTTTGTAAAACTCATCTTTTGGATCATGGATTATGGATTTGTTTGTTTCAATCAATTGAAAACAGGTTTCAAGTTTGTTTCCTGTGGGCCCATTGAGCTTTTGAAAGTCTTTTCCTTAATCGTTTAATTAACATGTTTTACCCCACGCATACAGTACCACGCTCTCATGTTCGATGTTGGGATCCGGCAACGGGGTCCAACAGTTTTCTTAAATAATTAAGAAAGTTGTTTCTTAATTAAATTTATTTATTTCAATTTGATTGAGATAAATTAAATTTATAAATTTTATTTGTTTAGAGAATTGCTATTTTATTTAGAAATTGTTTCTTTATTTATAAATAATAAGTTTCATGATTTATTAGAAATGATATTATCTTGATTAAAATTTAAAATGATTTCATTTATTTATCAAGAAAAGAAGTTTTCTTTAATATTTTTGAAAAATAGTTTTCTAATTTATTAAAGAAAGATTTTCTAATTTATTAAGAAATCAATCTCTAAATAAATAATATAAAGACTTTCTTAATTAAATTTAAAATGTTTTATTTAATTTTGAAAGTAGTTTCCTTTTAATATTAGAAAATAGTTTTCTAATTAAGGGATAGTAATTTTAATGAGATTAGAAATGGTGATTTCTAATTAGATTATAAATAGTCTTCTATTTAGATTAGAATGTCTTACTTATATAATTTTGAAAAGAAGTTTTCTAAATTATAATAAGTAAGAAGAATAATTAATTGAAAATTGTTTTGAATTAAATTATTATTAAAGGAGTCCAAAACAAAATAGAAATAGTTTCCAACTGGATTTGAAAATTAGTTTCAAATTAAATCAAATTTCTATTTGGAATAGGAATTTAATTTATTTAGGAATCAATTGTTTTAATCTAATTTAATTTTTCCATGGAGTTGGAAATGTTATTTTAGATTATGAAGATCAACAACTAGAATCAAACGAAGCTTGATGTTTTATGCATATAATTTGATTATGAGTGCATAAGTTGCATACTTTATTTATATGGTTAATAGATATATTGGATGCATATTTTATGCATATAATTTGATTATGAGTGCATAAGTTGCATACTTTATTTATATGGTTGATATATATATTGGATGCATGATAAATTGTATGTTTTATATGTGTGATATTTTACATGCAATTTATGTTTGATGAGACACAAGAAATTAAAACCCCTCGTTAAAATATTTAGTACACGTTAAGAACGTGATTGATGCCTTCCATTGTTATAAGAATAAACCAGAGTTCTGTTTATTGTAAGGCTTATTGAGCAAACTCAAGGCCTCTTTAACCCGAATATGTTTAGTCTTATAATATTGGGTTTTACTTAACTAAATTTGTGTGATTTGGATGAGCAAACTCATGATCACATGAATTTAGAGGCAAGGTTAGGAATGACATATAAAATATGTTGTGGCAAGAGTTGTCACCGAACGGATCTAGGAGTCAAATGAGATATGATTGATAAAGTTGTTATCTACCTAATTTAAGTATAATTGGTTTGTTGAGCAAACTCAAGGTCAACTATACTTGAATGGAATCCTAGCCCACTAGAAAGATTAGAGTAATCTTTCTGAATAGTAGTGAGGGCTATTATTTCGAATAAAATAGTGAGAGTAACCAAATGCATGATTAAAGTCCTAATCTTATTTGGTAGTCATGGCATATAACTGATTACTTGTTTTTTTTACATTTATTTTTTGTTCTTAGTAGAATTTACCTTGTTTAGTATAGTTGATAAGTTAGTGAACCCAAGTTCTTGGACATAGGATATGTTTGAGAAAAGTTCTCAAAAGTTAGATAGAAAATTGTATGTTCATTATGCAATGTTGCTACAATCCCTATTGAGGATATGGTGACAAAGTTGTCGAGATATGTCAAAATCATAAAGATGACAAAATGTATTGACATTTTGAGTTGACTAATGTCTCGTAAACTTTGACGATGACATGTAAGATGTATGTCAACACTATGATAGCAAAATGCAAGGGGTTGCATGGAGGAAGGTTGAAAGGTATAGTACCTTGTTAGAATTGTTCCCCTTAATTTAACGTACTAAAAGCATAAATATGGGCTACAATTAAAGGCTTTGCTATAGTATGTCAACAGTTGTCATAAGAAGAAAATTATTGCATTATTTTTCTTGCCTATATGTGATATGAATGAGATCATATGTATTTCTAATTCATGCTTATGAGTATTTGATACTGAATTTAGATTCATCATTATTGTAATGTTCATTGCATGGTTAGAAATACATTATTAAGTAAAAGTAGCTGATCTAATTTATACAAAGAGTTTGTATGTGTTGGATTAAAGGAGACTTATGCTTAACATAAATGACAAGAATAAAAGGATTGATAATCGAGACAATCCTTTTATGCCATGTTGGTTATATCAATAGAATGAAAATCATAAAGTTACATACAAGGATATGTGTATCCTTTTGATTATGAATCGTATGGAACTTGTGAAACTTGTAAAGTTGAAGAATAACCAAATCAACCTTTAGTGAAAGGATGATGATGATATTGAATTGTTAAATTTTATACATGTGATGTATTAGATGGAATAACAATTCATAAAGGATAATATTTTATTTTATTTTATTACTAATGAATTTATGTGATATAGTCATATGTATTAAATAAAATGATGATTTAAAATTTTGAAAAGTTTAAATTATTTAAATCTAAGTAGAAATTAAGAATTGAGAATGCTGAAGCACATCGATGAGATCATTGTGGTAAGTTTTAAATTTTCGGTTATTTATAGGGAATGAGACTCTTTAGTGAATTCCTTCACAATTAAATTCATAAGTATATGAATTTATGTAAGGAGTAAAATACAATATGAGATATTGTATGATGCAATAGTATTTCTTTTATAGCAATGTCCGGTACAATGACTTACCTTCTATAGTTCTAGTTGAATCAATTAGCTAGATTTCATATTAGATATGAAATGTTAAGTCTTTGAAATAGTTAAAGCTAATGATTTTAAGATGTGATGCTTAGTTGAAGCATATATTATCCATTTATTTTAGAACTAAATTGAGTAATAAAGTGTTATGAGATATCCAAAAGGTTGGATATATTCTTAAAAACCCATTGAACGAATTGTTTGATTCAATGTATGCTTATGGCAGAACCGTTCTCAAGATAAGTAGTGGGAGTAAGAAGGAATTTGAAAGGTTCAAATCTTATGACTATACATCTAATTGAAACTAATGTCTTTAATGATACATTTGATGTGGGAGTAAGAAGGAATTTGAAAGGTTCAAATCTCATGACTATTCATCTAATTGAAACTAACGTCTTTAATGATATATTTGATGTATAGTTGAAAGGCTACAAGAAATTGAAAAATTCACTTTCATGATAAATTCAAAGAGTTTGTTTTGGAAATGATTGTGAATTTATCATTTCTACACGAAGGTTAGTGTTAGACCCTGAATTTTTATGATGTCATTAAGCCTTAATTGTGTTAAGTATGTGATTATGCTTTCGTTTGATTAATTTGGAAGCATTAGTGGATAATTGCGGGTTATTTGCGTTTAATGTGGTTTTGATGAGAATTAAAGGAAATGATAGGATAAAGATATATGAGTGCATTTTAGGAAGTTTGCTTAGGTTGGAATGGGTTAAGGTTGGTTGGAAGGGTAAAATGGTCTTTACCTATTTCATTAGACTTGAGAGTAAAAGCTTAGAAGGGAAGGAAAGAAAATAGAAAGAAGGAAAAGAGAAAAGAAGAAGAGGAAGCTGTCGGTGGACGAAGGAGGAGAAGAAGAAGAGAGTTGCGATCTTTGAGATTTTCGACACTTTCGAACCATTTTCGGGTAAGTTCTGCTTGTGTTAAACTTGTTTTAGTTGGATTTAACCTAAGGATAGGTAGAATGTGTGAGAATCGAAGGTTTTAGTGTTTGTAAGGCAAAAATGGCTAGATCTCTTGGATTGATGCATTTGTGACTGATTTTGTGTTATTGCTGGGTTAGAAAGGTAGTATATGTCTTGATCTAAAGTTTAGATGTGTTGCAATTGCTAAAGGGATGGATTGAAGTTGGAAAATGCAAGAAAACTGGGTTTCGGAGTCGAGCTCCAGACCCGCACGTCGTGACGTGCATATGAACACGCCGCGATGTGGAGCTCGTCGCGACATATAATAAATAAATTCGTCGCGACGAGCGGAGAAGTGTTCGTCGTGACGTGCGAAGGAGGCACGCCGCGACGTGCGAGAGAAGCGTTCGTCGCAACGTGCGAGGATGGCTCGTCACGATGTACGAAGGAATTTGGCGCAGCCCGAGGGGCCGCCTCGGTAATGGGGATCCGGGCCTCGGGCCCAACATGTTTGGTATCAGAGCGCCTAGGTTCAGTGTCCTTGGCTTAGACTGCATAATAGGATGAACTGTGTGATATATGATTAATTGTTGCATTGATTAAGTGACATGCATATCAAGCATACATGTAGATTGACCAGTAGCTAATCCTTATTGTTTACCTGTGAAGGAGTACGATGCCACCTTGTAGAAGGACACGAGGAGTTTTGCAAGGATCTACTTGTTAGAGTAGTGCCCTGAAGGCAATCGCCTTTAGCGCATTTTATACAAATTTGTGTACAATCTTTATGAATAAATAAAGAAAGGCATATTTCATTAACTTGCTGTTCATTATTTATGAACGGATATTGATCTATAAGCAAATTAATGAAGTCCATGATATATGACATAGCATGAAGGAAATTATGATGTGATCATATTATTGAGATTCCTATCATGTGCAATTATGTCAGTATCTAAATTATCCCTAGTTATAGGATTACTGAGACTAGACATCGGTAATCCAGAGAGACTAGCACATCTCATGCTCCTTGATTTGATCAAGCAGTGGATCTTAGAAACTGTAAATATGAGATATTTAGGGTTGAGATGTGGATGCTTACTAGAGGTAGTAAGTACATCGATGACTCGCCATGAGATCATCACATGGATGTCCTATTCTAATGTCGGTGATAATCTCATCATAGCAATGGTGCAAGTATCCTTAGACTCGAGGTGCTCAAGGATATCTTGGATACCGATTACGTGCTTTGACTCCATTCCTTGTTGCCTTACAAAGGTCGCCATAGGGTGGTGCTTGGGTACAGTTTGAGGTATTCAAGGTAATTGAGTAGCCAATAGAGGATTCACCACTTACGTGATAGCGTAAGATGATACCCATGGCCTCTTGTCGGTCATTACTTAGAAATCTCGACGGAGTATGTATGTCGTGAAGAGTGTCTTGATGACATATTAAGTAATGAGTCCCGTGACAAGAACTGAAATCACTTGACTAGATTTGACGTAGTCGACCTAGTGAAAGTTGACACATTGCCCATACTCATAACCAAGTGGGGTATAGGATGGTGAAAGGATGAATTGCACGGTAATTGTCTATGGAAAGGTTCGTGATATGGTCCATGATGAATTGATATTCATTCGTCAAACCAATTACTTTCCGGTCAATTGGAGGTCATGATGTGTTGCTAGATACCGCTCATGACTTGCTTAGATTAAGTGTTAATCTAAGTGGCCAACATAACCGGGAACCTAATGGGTCACACGCATAAGAGTGTCTCGGAGAACTCGTAAAATAGTTTTGGACAGAGTTCCAATATATGGAGAGCAATCAGATTAAATGGATCCCGATGAGATCGAGATATGTCCCGATGAGATCGCGACATCGATATTGCTGAAAAAGGTTTCCGGGGGTTTTTCCCATACCGGGACCCGGTAGGACCGATTCAAAGGTGTGGTGGACCACTTCAGTAATATATATACATATATATATATGATCAATTAATTAAATAATTAATATATATATATATATGTTGAATACGTGGATTGATGAGAAGGAGAAAGGAAGGTTCTTTTACTTTGCTTAGTCATCAAGTTAATAAATGACAAAAAGACAAAATAGCAAAGTGAAGAAGAATGATCGTTGGTGGCTTATTGAATAAGAAGAAAAGAAAAGAGTTTCTTCTCTTTGAATGAGGATGATCATCGTGGATTGAAGAAAGAGTTTCAAAATCCTAAGGCTTGAACAAGCTATCATCTTCGTTGGTTTTTGGTGGAAGATAAAAGGAGTTTTATCTTTCAAGCTACCACCATCGATCTTTAAGCTTCTCATCTTCCATCATCGTTGGTTTCAAGCTCTTCATAGAACAAAGGTAAGATCTAGCAGTCTTTAATTTGTTCTAGCTATTCCCGGGTCAAAGGGTTTGTCCCGGTTAGGTTCTCCGATCTCTGCGTGAATACCGTTAGAGACGGTCTCCTTTGGTCGTTCGGTTTGAGTTTGTTATATATACACATGGATCCTGGCTTTCGGGAAGGTCCCGGAATAAAAATTTTTGTTTTCCGTACCGTGGGCATGTGATGCTCACACCGGGATTTTCCTACAGTGGTATCAGAGCCACTTGTGTCGTATATAACAACGAAACCATGACTAGGTCGGAGTTGCTATAGCTTGTGATGATGATGCATGTTGTATGTGTTGAATTTCGAATTCAGTATGAGATATAGTTTTCGAAATTTTCTTGCCCAGATATGTTCACAAGATGTTGTTGCATATGTCTGTGGAAGCCTGGAATTTATCAATGTGATTTGATATGGTTTTGCTAATTTATTCCCTAATGTGTTGGGTGCTGTCTTTGTGCACATTCACTGAACAGGAATGCCTATAAATTCGAGAATAAATTGTATAAAAATGGTTTTTCCGATTTTCTTTCACCTACATGTCCCTAAGATGTTTATGAATGTCTATGTGGATGGAGAAATGTTTTCAAGGTGATTTACTATTTATTTGAGAATTTATTGTGTGCTTCTGGGAATAGCTGTGTTAAGGAACACAAATTTTCCATTGGCTTTGTTGCTAAGGTTGAATGAGTTTTTGATGGAAATAAATCCTGAAAACATTCATGGAGCATTTTGGGAACATTTAGTGACCTATTTAATTTTCTCAGAATTTATTGAAATTGTTTCAATGGGTTTTTCAAGCAAAACATCGAGCTTGGCAGTTTTGAGAAAGTTGCTAGAGCTGTTTTGTTTGGAATGAGAAATTGTGTAATTTTCAGTTCCAATGCCTTGGATCATTTTTAATGTGATTAAAAATGTGTTACATTGATGTTGTATTCTTTCCTAAATGAATTTTTTGAAATTAGGTTTCCAAATAATTTTCGGATGTCAAATGTGTCTCATTAGCGTCTCGTTAGTATATTCCTTATCTTGATTGTTTTGGCGTCACAAATTTTGTGACCAGTGTCAAGTAGTCTTGATAAAGTGTAGACTACCTAGAGATACTTAGGTTGATAATTTGATATTCTCGAATTATTTGGAAATCCAAGTGAATAACAGTGTATTCACCGATTTCAAATTCTTCATGTATAGTTTTGACTATATATGGTAAGCAACAATGAAAGTGTTTCATTGGTACTTCATAATAATGTGTATTAGACTTGGTGTTGTGATTTAAACTACACGGATTGAGAAATTAGCCGATTAGATAGCAATTTCTCTTGGATAAGTCGACTTACATAATGTACAAGTCGACTTGTCCGTGCACTGTAGACGCATAAGTCGACTTGCACAATGGTACAAGTCGACTTGTGCAGGTATGCTGTTGCATAAGTCGACTTACACATGCATAAGTCGACTTATTACAGAGGCATAAGCCCACTTATACATACACAAGTCGACTTATAACATGCATAGAGGGATGATGGATGATTTTAGGTATAAACTCAATGTGATTGATCATATGCCCTAAATCATTCCATATAGTCATAGTGACTATAATCCTACCACTTGGAGAAGAAGAAGATGAGACCTGAAAACCCTCAAATCATATGAAAACTAACACCTTCCATTAATATGGGGAGAACCAGAGTTCTTATAGAGTTGGGTTGTTGGGCAAACCCAAGCTCACTCTATACGAATATGTTCGAACCATGGAAAATGAGATTTTCGGATTAATGGGTCGGTTTTCACTAGAAGCGTTGATTTATTGAGCAAACTCAAGGTCAACGTGGACAGAGGCGAAATTGGGTAGTGAACATCAGATGTACACGCATCAAGAGTTGATAACCCAATGTGTGTGCATACATCAAAAGTTGATAGCACTAGTCGATAGTTGCACCTAAGATGGAAATAGTATGATTGATACCTGCCGATTGAACTAAGGTGGCTTGTTGGGCAAACCCAAGGTCATTTTGTTAGAGTAGTGCCCTAAAGGCAATCCCCTTTAGCGCATTTTGTTCATAGTCATGTATAGACGTTATGAATAAATAAAGCAAAGGCATTTTTCATTTATTTGATATTCATTTTATTATGAATTGATAGTGATCTTTAATCAAATTTATGAAGTCCATGATATATGACATAGCATGAAGGAAATTATGATGTGATCATACTATCGAGATTCCTATCATGTGCAATTATGTCAAGATTCAAATTATCCCTAGTCATAGGATTAACGAGACCGACATCGTTAATCCGGATAGACTAGCACATGTCAAATGTCTTGATTGGATCAGCAAAGGATCTCGCATAACCGTAAATATTGAGATATTTAGATTTGACATGTGGATGCTTACTAGTGGTAGTAAGTACATTGGATGACCTGCCATGAGATCATCACATGGATGTACTATTCAAATGTCGTTGATAATCTCATCATAGCAATGGTGCAAGTATCCTTAGACTTGAGGTACTCAAGGATATCTTGGATCTTGATTCGCATTTTGACTCCATTCCTTGTTGCCTTTCGAGGTCGCCATAGGGTGGTGATTGGGTATAGCTTGAGGTATTCAAGGTAATTGAGTAGCCAATAGAGGATTCACCACTTCGTGATAGCGAAGAGATACCCATGGCCTCTTATCGGGATCATTACTTTGAAGTCTCTCGCGCCGAGCATACATATGTCATGAAGAGGGTCTTCATGGACATATAAAGTAATGAGTCCTAGGACGAGATCTTATTACACTTGGACTAGATTTGATTTAATCACCTAGTAAGAGTTGACACATTGCCCATACTCAAACCAAGTGGGGTATAGCATGGTGAAAGGACTAATTGCACGGTAATTGTCTATGGAAGGGTTCGTGATATGGTTTCATTAGTCAAACCAATTACTTTCCGGTCAATTGGGGTCATGATGTGTTGCTAGATACCGCCATGACTTGCTCAGATTAAGTGTTAATCTAAGTGGCCAACATAACCGGAACCTAATGGGTCACACGCATTAGAGTGACTTGAGAATCAGAAATAGTTTGGACGGAGATCCGATATCTGGAGAGCAATAGGATTAAATGGATCCCGATGAGATTGGGATATGTCCCGATGTGATCGCGACATCGACATTGCTGAAAACCGTTTCCGGTGAGTTTTCGCCGGCGGGGCCCGGTAGGCCGGTAGGACCGACCCCAGTTTGACTGGACCACTTCAGTAATTATATATATTAATTAATTAAGTAAATAATTAATTAATTATATATATATATGTTGATTTCGTGGAACCAAAATGGAGAGGAAGCTTTATTAACTTTGAAAAGTCAAAGTTAATGATTATTACACAAATTAAGGCATTTTTATGCCTTATACGTGGAACACTCTACACCAAGCTTTTTCATTGTGTTTTAAGTGTTAAAACATATATAAGAAGGCTAGAGGAAGAGGCTTGCACGGTTGATGGAAGGAGAAAATCGATGGCTTAATGGTTAAGCCTTAAAACTTGGTTTTTCCATCTTCTTCATCATCTTCCATTCAAGATTGCTTCTTCTTCTCCAAGGTTCCACCAAGATCATCTCTCTTGCTCTCCAAGGCTAAGGTTAGTGCTAGCACACTTTTCTTTGGTCTAGCTATTCCCGGGTCAAAAGAGTTTGTCCCGGTTAGGTTTTCCGACCTCTGCGTGGATACCGTTAGAGACGGTCTACTTTGGTCGTTATGGTTTGATTGTGTATACATACACATGGATCCTGGCTTTCGGGAATGTCCCGGGACTTAAAAATTTTAATTCCGCACCCTGGGCATGTGATGTCCATCCCGGGATTTTCCTACAGTGGTATCAGAGCCACTTGTGTTGTATAAACAGTTAAAAGGATAACTAGGTCGGAATTCCTTTGAGAATTGAGCTGTGTTGCATGCTACTTCTGTGCAATTTCGATTCTGTATAGAATTGGGGTTTTCGAAATTTTCTTGTATAGACTTGCTCATTAGATGTTGCTGAATGTGTCTATGAAAGGAAAAATTTTATCGATGCCGATTGATAAGGTTTTGCTAATTTAATTCCCTAAGTTTCGGATGCTGTCTTGTTGAACGTTTCTGAAACAGCTATGCTTGTAAATTCAAGAATAAATTCTAGAAAAATCGTTTTTCAGATTGGTTTTCACCCACACGTCCCTAAGATGTTTGTGAATGTCTCTGTGGATGGAAAATTGTTTTCAAGGTGATTTACTATTTATTTCCGAATTTCTTGTGTGCTGATGGGAATGTCTGTGCTGGAGAACACAGATTCTGGTTTGGCTAGATTGCTGAGGTTCAATGAGTTTTTGTTGGAAATAAATCCTAAAAAAATTCATGGAGCATGTTGGGAACATGTTTTAACCTCTGTAATTTTCTCAGCATTTATTGAAAATGTTTCAATGATCATTTTGAGCAAAATGCATAGCTTGGCAGTTTTGAGAAACATGCTGGGGCTGTTTTGTTTGAAATGATTGGTTGTGTAATTCTCATTTCAATGCCTTAAATCATTTTTATAATAAGTAAAATGTGTTATGTTGATGTGGTATGCATGCCAAGTTGAGATTCTTGAATTTATGGTTTCCAATAATTTTGGATGTCGAATAGGTCACTTTAGAGTCTCGTTAGCTTATTCCGTTATCTTAGTTATTTTGGCCGTTTAATTTGTGTGACAAGTGTCAAGTAATTTTGATAACGTGTAACCTACCTAGAGATACTTAGCATGATTATTTGGTGTCCTTGAATTATGTGGAAATCTAATGATTAATAGTTGATTAATCGGTTTCAAGTTTTCAAATATAGTTTGACTATATGGCATGCATGATTTGATGAAAAGTTTCATTAGCACATCAATATAATGTTTTATATACTTGGTATATTGGTATTGTGAATTGGGACTGCATTTAATTGAGAATTAGCCAACTAAAAAGCAAGTTTAGCTCATTCCAATGATCGACTTGCTCCAATGACCGAGAGAGCATTCCAATGACTAGGAATTGTTCCATGATTGGAAAGGAGCATTCCAATGACCAGATTTGTTCCAATGATCGAAGATGGGTTCCATCGACTAGAACATGTCCGGTCGATCGAACGTACAAGAACCCCTTCCAATGACTAGAACATGTTCCAATGATCGAACGCGTCTAAGAGTCGTAGTCGATTAGAACAAAGGTTCCAATGATCAAGCACATGTACCAATCGACTAGAACTTGCTCCAATCGACTATAAACACATTCTTTCGAGGGATGATGGATGATTTTAGGTATAAATTCAATATGATTGATGCAATGCCCTAAATCAGTCCATATAGTCAAGATGACTATGATCCTGGATGAGATTAATTTGATGAGACCTAAAATCCCTCAATTTAAATATGAAAACTAACGCCTTCCATTAATATGGTAAGAACCGAGTTCTTATAGGTTGGGTTGTTGAGCTAACCTCAAGCTCACTCTATACGGATATGTTCGAACCATGAAAATATGATTTTCGGATTAATGGGTCGGTTTTCCTGAAGCGTTGATTTGTTGAGCTAACCTCGCGTCAACGTGACAGAGGCGAAATTGGGTAGTGTACATCGATGTACACGCATCAAGTGTTGATAACCCAATGTATGTGCATACATCAACTGTTGATAGCATCGAGCGATAGTTGCATTCGAGATGCAATTGGTATGACCGATACCTACCGATTGACCTAAGGTGATTTGTCGAGCTAACCTCAAGGTCATTCTTAGCAATGTTGATATCGACCCACCAGACATTGTGCCATTTTGTTTCTTGGATTCATGATGAGGGTTATGGATTCTATTGAAACTAGTGGGAGCCATATGTATGTCATTTAAGTCCTTATGATCATACATTTAATTCTATTCTAACTTCCTTTCTCTATGTTTAGGTTGATTCAAGATGTCGACTAGTGTGAATCTACGCCACTTATGGATACAAACAAATTAATCGGACCGAATTTTCGATCGGTGCGAAATCGAGAATTGTTCTCGATCGAGGATCTTGGATACATCCTTGATTTTCCGCCTCGATCCACTTCTCAAGGAGCTTCGATGATGATCGAAGGCATATCGTAAGCATCTCAAAGCGGTGACATAGCCACATGCATTATGCTTGCATCGATGTCACCGAGCTGCAAAAGCAAAGACGAGTCTATGGATGCTCATACGATAGTGTTTCATCTACTAGAGTTGTTTGATGAGCAAGCTCGGTCCGAACAGTTCGAGACCTCAAGATTGCTCTTTACAACGAAGATGACTCTGGTTCATCTGCGAGGCAATATGCATTAAAGATGAATGGCTATATTGAGAGGTTGGCGCCTTAGGTTTTGTGATGGATTGAGTTAAGTATAGACTTGATTCTTGTTGGCTTATCGATAGTTATTCACAGCCAGGTTGAACTATCGGATGAACCAAATATCCTCCACAATTCCCCGAGCCGATCAACATGCTCAAGACAATGCAGAACAAGTCGTCAAGCAAGATAGCAAGCGTTGCTATTGGTGGATTCGTCTTCCTCCGCTTCCAAGAAAAGGAAACAGAAGAAGAAAAAGGCTCGTCGTCAAAGGAAGTGCAATAAAGGCAAGAAGAAGACCAAAGAGATCGCACTAAAAGGTACTGCTTCCATCATGTAAGATCGGTCATCGAGGCGAATCGCAAAGTCTATCCGAACAATCAAGCGTAAGAAGGCATCAGCTGCCTCGACTTCTTCAGGTATGTTTGTCATTGAGGTTAATACTGTTTCTGATCATAACATATGGGTATTAGATACCGGTTGTGGCTCACACATATGCAATGATATGCAGGGCCTCAGGGACAATAAGCAGTTCATAAAGGGAGAAATGGACCTGCGTGTTGGCAATGGAGCAAGAGTTGCTGCATTAGCCGTAGGGACTTATATTTTGACACTCCCCAGTGGGCTTGTACTTAACTTGGATGATTGTTATTTTGTACCCGTGATAACAAAGAACATATTATGCATTTCTTGTTTAAATAGATTTGGTTTCCATTTGTCTTTTGGTAACAATGGTTGTTCTATTAGCTCAAATGGAATGCTTTATGGTACTGGTACATTATGCAATGGAATATACATATTAGATATGTCACATCCGGTTATGAATGTCAATGACGCTAAAAGACATAAAAGAGATAATTTAAAATCAACTTATTTATGGCATTGTCGCCTGGCCATATAAATGAGAGACGATCGCTAAACTCCACAAGAGTGGAAGTTTAGGTCATTTGATTATGAATCATATGACACATGTGAATCTTGTTTATTAGGCAAGATGACTAAGTTACCTTTAAGGAAAGGGTGAACGAGCGATTGGATTATTAGACCTAATACATTCGGATGTATGTGGTCCGATGTCCATCCATGCGTAAATGGTTGTTGTTACTTCATTACCTTCATCGATGATTATTCTCGATATGGGTATCTCAGTATCTAATGAGATACAATCAAGCGCTTGAAAAGTTCAAACAATTCAGAAATGAAGTAGAAAACAACTTGGTAAAAGTATGAAAACATTACGATCCGATCGTGGTGGTGAATACTTAGACCAAGAGTTTTTGGATTATCTCAGAGATAATGGGATTTTATCTCAGTGGACTCCTCCCTACACACCACAGCATAATGGTGTGGCAGAAAGGAGAAATCGAACCTTGTTGGACATGGTTCGATCTATGATGGGCTTTGCACAGTTACCAAAATCCTTTTGGGGATATGCACTTGAGACAGCTGTTTACTTGTTAAACAGAGTTCCATCAAAGACAGTTGATGTTACTCCATATGAGATGTGGACTAACAAGAAACCTTATCTTTCTTATTTGAAAGTATGGGGTAGTCCTGCTTATGTGAAGCGGACAAAGTCAGATAAGCTTGAAGCAAAATCTGACAAGTGTTTGTTCGTAGGATATCCTAAAGAAACAAGAGGATATCAATTCTACAATGCTGAGGAACAAAAGGTGTTTGTTTCGATGCATGCTGTCTTTTTAGAGAAAGAGTTTCTTTTACAAGAAGACAGTGGGAGCAAAATTGAGCTTGAAGAAGTTCAAGATGCTCGGACGACGCAGATCAATCGCTCGAACTCAAACCGTGACTCATATGAGATGAGGTAACAGCTCAACCTTCTACTTTACACTAAACTCGTAGGTCAAGTAGGATACGCCTGTTCCCTAGAGATATGGATTTCGTGAGTGAACAGAATGACGATTGCTCATAGAGGATGATGAGCCTACCACCTATGAAGAGGTTCGAAGAGTTCGTAATCGAAAAATGGCTTCGTGCCATGAAATCAAATGGATTCCATGTATGAAAACCAAGTATGGACTTTGGTTGATGCACCTGAAGGATAAAACCTATAGGTGCAAATGGGTTTTCAAGAAGAAAATCGATATGGATGGTAATGTGATTACCTATAAAGCGAGGCTAGTGGTTAAAGGCTTTCGTCAAAGACAAGGAGTTGACTATGACGAGACCTTCATCAAAGGGCAATGCTTAAATCCATTAGATACTCCCAGCCATTGCCGCCATTATGATTATGAGATATGGCAATGGATGTGAAGACGCTTTCCGAATGGAAATCGCCGAGGATGTGTACATGACACAACTCGAGGGCTTCATTTCGATGATGGCGAAAAAGTATGCAAGCTTCGTAAATCCATTTATGGATTGAAGCAAGCATCCAGAGTTGGAATATCCGTTTTGATGAGACGATCAAAGAGTTTGGTTTCTCACAAAATCCGGATGAACACCGTGTGTACAAGAAGGTTAATGGAACTGCAATCGTATTCCTTGTGTTATATGTAGATGACATATTGTTGCTAGGAAACGATGTCTCAATGCTGCAATCAAGAAAAGTTTGGTTGTCCAAACACTTTGCCATGAAAGACCTTGGAGAAGCAACTTATATCCTGGGATAAAGATTTATAGAGATAGATCTAAGAGGTTGCTTGGTCTTTCACGGTCAACGACATAGACAAGGTGCTAAAGAGGTTTAGCATGGAGCAATCCAAGAGAGGGTTTCTTCCCATTACTCATGGGATAACACTCTCGAAGTCTATGTGTCCTCGGACACAGGACGAGAGGATGCGTATGAATATGATCCCATATGCGTCTGCAGTAGGATCTATATATACGCATAATGCTATATGACGAGACCCGATGTATCATATGCTCTAAGTGTTACGAGCAGATACCAATCGGATCCCGTGAGGGTCATGGGTGGTATCAAGAATATCCTTAAGTACTTGCGAAGAACTAAGGATGTTTTCGATATATGGAGATGGAAATCTCAAGTGAGCGGCATACAGATGCCATTTTCAACTGATAAGGACGACTCGAGTCCCAATCAAAGTTACGTTTTCACACTAAATGGCGGAGCGGTCGGTTGGAAGAGTTCCAAGAAAGAGACGATCGCGATTCAACGGCCGAGGCAGAGTACATTGCAGATCGGATGCAAAAAGGAAGCCGTTGGATCAAGAAGTTCATTATCGAACTTGGTGTGGTTCCTATTTGTGATGGACCCATTCGGTTGTATTGTGACAACAATGGAGCTATTCACAGCAGCGAAAGAACCAAGGTCTCATCAACGATCCAAACACGTACTCGCCGATACCATTTGATTCGGGAGATCATTGCTCGAGGTGATGTCCCGATAGAGAGAATTCTACAGAAAGCGTATTATTGCCGATCCGCTGACAAAGCCATTGTCACGTAAGAATTTTGATTCTCATGTACTCGCTATGGTATTAGATACCAAGGCGATTGGCTTTAGGTCAAGTGGGAGGTTGTTAGAAATAAGGCCCTAAAGGCAATCCCTTTAGCGCATTTTGTTCATAGTCATGTATAGACGTTATGAATAAATAAAGCAAAGGCATTTTCATTTATTTGATATTCATTTTATTATGAATTGATAGTGATCTTTAATCAAATTTATGAAGTCCATGATATATGACATAGCATGAAGGAAATTATGATGTGATCATACTACCGAGATTCCTATCATGTGCAATTATGTCAAGATTCAAATTATCCTAGTCATAGGATTAACGAGACCGACATCGTTAATCCGGATAGACTAGCACATGTCAAATGTCTTGATTGGATCAAGCGGTGGATCTCGCATAACCGTAAATATTGAGATATTTAGATTTGACATGTGGATGCTTACTAGTGGTAGTAAGTACATTGATGACCTGCCATGAGATCATCACATGGATGTACTATTCAAATGTCGGTGATAATCTCATCATAGCAATGGTGCAAGTATCCTTAGACTTGAGGTACTCGAGGATATCTTGATCTTGATTCGCATTTTGACTCCATTCCTTGTTGCCTTTCGAGGTCGCTCATAGGGTGGTGATTGGGTATAGCTTGAGGTATTCAAGGTAATTGAGTAGCCAATAGAGGATTCACCACTACGTGATAGCGTAAGAGATACCCATAGCCTCTTATCGTGATCATTACTTTGAAGTCTCGGCGCCGAAAGATACATATGTCATGAAGAGGGTCTTCATGGACATATAAAGTAATGAGTCCTAGGACGAGATCTTATTACACTTGGACTAGATTTGATTTAATCGGCCTAGTAAGAGTTGACACATTGCCCATACTCAAACCAAGTGGGGTATAGCATGGTGAAAGGGACGAATTGCAGAATTGTCTATGGAAGGGTTCGTGATATGGTTTCATTAGTCAAACCAATTACTTTCCGGTCAATTGGGGTCATGATGTGTTGCTAGATACCGCTCATGACTTGCTCAGATTAAGTGTTAATCTAAGTGGCCAACATAACCGGAACCTAATGGGTCACACGCATTAGAGTGACTTGAGAATCTGTAAAATAGTTTCGGACAGAGATCCGATATCTGGAGAGTAATAGGATTAAATGGATCCCGATGAGATTGGGATATGTCCCGATGTGATCGCGACATCGACATTGCTGAAAACCGTTTCAGGTGAGTTTTCGCCACGGGCCCCGATAAGTGGTAGGACCGACCCAGCTTGATCGACCACTTCAAGAATTATATATATTAATTAATTAAGTAAATAATTAATTAATTATATATATATATGTTGATTTCGTGGAACCAAAATGGAGAGGAAGCTTTATTAACTTTGAAAAGTCAAAGTTAATGATTATTACACAAATTAAGGCATTTTATGCCTTATACGTGGAACACTCTACACCAAGCTTTTTCATTGTGTTTTAAGTGTTAAAACATATATAAGAAGGCTAGAGGAAGAGGCTTGCACGGTTGATGGAAGGAGAAAATCGATGGCTTAATGGTTAAGCCTTAAAACTTGGTTTTTCCATCTTCTTCATCATCTTCCATTCAAGATTGCTTCTTCTTCTCCAAGGTTCCACCAAGATCATCTCTCTTGCTCTCCAAGGCTAAGGTTAGTGCTAGCACACTTTTCTTTGGTCTAGCTATTCCCGGGTCAAAAGAGTTTGTCCCGGTTAGGTTTTCCGACCTCTGCGTGGATACCGTTAGAGACGGTCTACTTTGGTCGTTATGGTTTGATTGTGTATACATACACATGGATCCTGGCTTTCGGGAATGTCCCGGGACTTAAAAAATTTTAATTCCGCACCCTGGGCATGTGATGTCCATCCCGGGATTTTCCTACAGATTTTAGGAATGTCGAATATCTATCTATGATGCAATTGGTATGACCGATACCTACCGCTTGAACTAAGGTGGCTTGTTGGGCAAACCCAAGGTCATTTTTAGGAATGTCGGATATCGACCTACTAGGACATTTTGTCATAATGTTTCTTGGATTCGTACTGAGGGTTATGGATTCTATGAAACTAGTGGGAGCCATATGCATATCATGCAAGTCCTTATGATTATGCATCTATTCCTATTCTAACATTCTTTCTCTCTTTCCCTTTAGGTTATTGAAGATGACTTCAAGTGTGAACTTGCGCTCGCTTATAGAATCCAACAAGTTAACTGGACCAAATTTTCTCGATTGGCTGAGAAATCTGAGAATTGTTCTCAGGTCTGAGGAACTGGGATATATCCTAGATGTTCCACTTCCTGATCCACCCTATGCTGATGCTTCTGATGAGGATCAGAAAGCATATCGAAAGCATCTTAAAGAGCGGTGACATGGCTACCGCATCATGCTTGCCTCGATGTCACCGAGCTGCGTATAAAGCATGAGTCTATGGATGCTCATACCATAGTGTTTCATCTTAGGGAGCTATTTGATGAGCAAGCTCGGTCTGAAAGGTTCGAGACCTCGAGGCTACTCTTCACTACTAAGATGACTCCAGGTTCATCTGCGATGCAAGATGCACCAAGATGAATGGGTATATTGAGAGATTGGCCGTCTTAGGTTTTGTCATGGATTATGAATTAAGTATTGACTTAATTTTGGTTGGATTGTCTGATAGTTATTCACAGTTTGTGTTAAACTATCGGATGAACCAAGTATCCACAACAATCCTCGAGTTGATCAATCGCCTTTCGAGCAATGAAACAAGCTATCAAGAAGGATAGCAAGCAAGTGCTGATGGTGGACTCTTCTTCTGGTTCAAAGAAAAGAAAAGAAGAAGAAAAGGTCTAAGAAACCAAAAGGAAGTATAGCCAAGAAGAAAACCAAAGAGACTGCACCAAAAGGAACTTGCTTCCATTATGGCAAGATCGGTCACCCAAGCGGGCTATAAAGTCTATCTGGAGGAACTGAAGCGAAGAAGGCATCGATGCCTCGACTTCTTCAGTATGTTTGTCATTAAGGTTACATTGTTTCGATCATAACATATGGGTATTAGATACGGTTGTGGCTCACACATATGAAATGATATATGAGGGCCTCGTGGACGAGACAACCTCATGAAGGAGAGATAGACTGCGTGTGGGAAATGGAGCAAAGTTCTTTGCATTAGCCGTAGCACTTATTTTTGTCACTCCCCATTTGGGCTTGTAATTAAATTGGATGTTTGTTATTTTGTACCTGTATTAACAAAGAACATATTATCTTTCTTGTTTAAATAGAAATGGTTTCCATTTGACTTTTAGTAACAATGGTTGTTCTATTAGTTTGAATGGAATGCTTTATGGTGCTGGTACTTTATGCAATGGAATTTACATATTAGATATGTCACATCCAATTATGAATGTTAATGACACGAAAAGACATAAACGAGATAATTTAAAATCAACTTACTTATGGCATTGTGCATGGCCATATAAATGAGAGACGACAGCTAAGCTCCATAAGAGTGGTAGTTTAGGGTCATTTGATTATGAATCATATGACATATGCGAATCTTGTTTATTAGGCAAGATGACTAAGTTACCCTTTAAGGGAAAGGGTGAACGAGCGATGGAGTATTAGACCTAATACATTGGATGTATGTGGTCCGATGTCCATCCATGCCGAAGTGGTTCTCTTTACTTCATTACCTTAATCGATGATTATTCTCGATATGGGTACTGGTATCTGATGAGATACAAATCTGAAGCATTTGAAAAGTTCAAACAATTCAAAAATGAAGTAGAAAACCAACTTGGGAAAAGTATCAAGACATTACGATCTGATCGTGGTGAGGAATACTTAGACCAAGAGTTTTGGATTATCTCGAGAGATAATGGATTTTATCTCAATGGACTCCTCCTTACACACCACAAAGATAATGGTGTGGCAGAAAGGAGAAATCGAACCTTGTTAGACATGGTACGATCAATGATGGCTTTGCAAAGTTACCAAAATCCTTTTGGGGGTATGCAATCGAGACAGCTGTTTACTTGCTAAACAGAGTTCCATCAAAGACAGTTGATGTTACTCCATATGAGATGTGGACTAACAAAAGACCCTATCTTACTCATTTGAAAGTTTGGGGCTGTCCTGCTTATGTGAAGCGGACTCAGTCAGATAAACTTGATGCAAAATCTGACAAGTGTTTGTTCGTAGGATATCCTAAAGAAACAATGGGATATCAGTTCTACCTTACTGAAGAGCAAAAGGTGTTTATTTCGAAGCATGCTGTCTTTTTAGAGAAAGAGTTTCTTTTACAGGAAGACAGTGGGAGCAAAATTGAGCTTGAAGAAGTTCAGGATGTTCGAACAGACGCAGATCAACTGCCTGAACCTGAAACTGTAACTTATACAGATGAAGTAACAGTTCAACCTTCTACAACACACGAAGTTTGTAGGTCACGTAGGATACGCTCTGTTCCCGAGAGATATGGAATTCTCGTGAATGAACAGGATGACGTATCGCTCATAGAAGATGATGAGCCTACCACCTATGAAGAGGTTCTGAAGAGTTCAGAGTCTCAGAAATGGCTTCAAGCCATGCAAGCTAAAATGGATTCCATGTATGAAAACCAAGTATGGACTTTGGTTGAGGCACCCGAAGGAATCAAACCAATAGGGTGTAAATGGGTTTTCAAAAAGAAAACCGACATGGATGGTAATGTAATTACCTATAAAGCAAGGCTTGTGGCTAAAGGTTTTTGTCAAAGACAAGGGGTTGACTACGACGAGACTTTCAGCCCAGTAGCAATGCTTAAATCCATTAGAATACTCCTAGCCATTGCCACTCATTATGATTATGAGATATGACAAATGGATGTGAAGACAGCTTTCCTAAATAGAAATCTAGCTGAGGATGTGTATATGACACAACCTGAGGGCTTCACCTCCTATGATGGCGAAAAGGTATGCAAGCTTCATAAATCTATCTATGGATTGAAGCAAGCATCCAGGAGTTGGAATATCCGTTTTGATGAAGTAATCAAAGAGTTTGGTTTCTCACAAAATCCGGATGAATACTGTGTGTATAAGAAGGTTAATGGGACTGCAATCGTATTCCTTGTGCTATATGTGGATGACATATTATTACTAGGAAACGATGTCTCTATGCTGCAATCAGCCAAGATTTGGTTGTCCAAATAATTTGCCATGAAAGATCTTGGTGAAGCAACTTATATCCCTTGGGATAAGGATCTATAGAGATAGATCAAAAGCGTTGCTTGGTCTTTCACAATCAACGACATAGACAAGATGCTAAAGAGGTTTAGCATGGAGCAATCCAAGAGAGGGTACCTTCCGTGACTCATGGGATAACACTCGAAATCTATGTGTCCTAAAACACAAGATGAGAGGATGCGCATGGATATGATCCCGTATGCATCAGCGGTAGGATCTATCATGTATGCTATGCTATGTACGAGACCCGATGTATCATATGCTCTAAGTGTTACGAGCAGATACTAATCGAATCCTGGTGAGGGTCACTGGGTGGCTGTCAAGAATATCCTTAAGTACTTATGAAGGACTAAGGATATTTTCTTGATATATGGGGATGGAGATCTCCAAGTGAGCAGGTATACAGATGCCGCCTAACTGATAAGGATGATTCCAAATCCCAATCAAAGTTACGATTCACACCGAGCAATGAGGCGCTTAGTTGAAAGAGTTCCAAATAAGAGACGATCGCCGATTCAACGATCGAGGTAGAGTACATTGCGCGCTCGAAAAGACAAAAGCGATTTGGATCAAGAAATTCATTACTAAACTTGGTGTGGTTCCTAGCAGTGATGGGCCCATACAGTTGTATTGTGACAACAATGGGGCTATTGCGCAGGCAAAAGAACCAAGGTCTCATCAACGATCCAAACACGTACTCCGCAGATATCATCTGATCAGGGAGATCATTGGACGAGGTGATGTCCAGATCGAGATAATTCCCACCGAGCAGAATATTGCAGATCCGTTGACAAAGCCATTGTCACAGGAGAACTTTGATTCTCATGTACTCGCCTATGGTATTAGATATCAAGGCGATTGGCTTTAGGTCAAGTGGGAGATTGTTAGAGTAGTGCCCTGAAGGCAATCGCCTTTAGCGCATTTTGTACAAATTTGTGTACAATCTTTATGAATAAATAAAGAAAGGCATATTTCATTAACTTGCTGTTCATTATTTATGAACGGATATTGATCTATAAGCAAATTAATGAAGTCCATGATATATGACATAACATGAAGGAAATTATGATGTGATCATACTATTGAGATTCCTATCATGTGCAATTATGTCAGTATCTAAATTATCCCTAGTTATAGGATTACTGAGACTGGACATCGGTAATCCGAAGAGACTAGTACATCTCATGCTCCTTGATTTGATCAAGCAGTGGATCTTAGAAACTGTAAATATGAGATATTTATGGTTGAGATGTGGATGCTTACTAGAGGTAGTAAGTACATTGGATGACCTGCCATGAGATCATTACATGGATGTCCTATTCTAATGTCAGTGATAATCTCATCATAGCAATGGTGCAAGTATCCTTAGACTTGAGGTGCTCAAGGATATCTTGATACCGATTACGTTTTGACTCCATTCCTTGTTGCATTTTGCTGAGGTCGCTCATAGGGTGGTGCTTGGGTACAGTTTGAGGTATTCGAAGGTAATTGAGTAGCCAATAGAGGATTCACCACTTCTGTGATAGCAGAAGATGATACCCATGGCCTCTTGTCAGGGTCATTACTTAGAAATCTCTGGCCGGAGTATGTATGTTGTGAAGAGTGTCTTGGTGAAATATTAAGTAATGAGTCCCGTGACAAGAACTGAAATCACTGGACTAGATTTGACGTAGTCGACCTAGTGAGAGTTGACACATTGCCCATACTCATAACCAAGTGGGGTATAGGATGGTGAAAGGACGAATTGCACGGTAATTGTCTATGGAAAGGTTCGTGATATGGTCCATGATGAATTGATATTCATTCGTCAAACCAATTACTTTTCAGTCAATTGGGGGTCATGATGTGTTGCTAGATACCGCTCATGACTTGCTTAGATTAAGTGTTAATCTAAGTGGCCAACATAACCGGGAACCTAATGGGTCACACGCATAAGAGTGTCTCGGAGAACTCGTAAAATAGTTTTGGACAGAGTTCCAATATATGGAGAGCAATCGGATTAAATGGATCCCGATGAGATCGAGATATGTCCCGATGAGATCGCGACATCGATATTGCTGAAAAAAGTTTCCGGAGGTTTTTCCCATGCCGGGACCCGGTAGGACCGACCCCAGTGTGACTGGACCACTTCAGTAATATATATACACATATATATATGATTAATTAATTAAATAATTAATATATATATATATATGTTGAATACGTGGATTGATGAGAAGGAGAAAGGAAGGTTCTTTTACTTTGCTTAGTCATCAAGTTAATAAATGACAAAAAGACAAAATAGCAAAGTGAAGAAGAATGATCGTTGGTGGCTTATTGAATAAGAAGAAAAGAAAAGAGTTTCTTCTCTTTGAATGAGGATGATCATCGTGGATTGAAGAAAGAGTTTCAAAATCCTAAGGCTTGAACAAGCTATCATCTTCGTTGGTTTTTGGTGGAAGATAAAAGGAGTTTTATCTTTCAAGCTACCACCATCGATCATTAAGCTTCTCATCTTCCATCATCATTGGTTTCAAGCTCTTCATAGAACAAAGGTAAGATCTAGCAATCTTTAATTTGTTCTAGCTATTCCCGGGTCAAAGGGTTTGTCCCGGTTAGGTTCTCCGATCTCTGCATGGATACCGTTAGAGACGGTCTCCTTTGGTCGTTCGGTTTGAGTTTGTTATATATACACATGGATCCTGGCTTTCGGGAAGGTCCCGGAACAAAAACTACTGCACCTGACTCTCCTACTAAAGAGGAGAGGACTGATGAGTCAGTAGCTCCAGGGAATGCTGAGGCTTCTGTAGGGCTAGGTAGTGAGCCCCTTCCGTCGCCGACTCAGGAGTCGCCTGTTCCGCAGGAGCTTCTGTAGGGCTAGGTAGTGAGCCCCTTCCGTCGTCGACTCAGGAGTCGTCTGTTCCGCAGGAGCAAGTGCCTTCTCTTGATCCGAGGCTATTCCAGGCGTTCACTCAGGCATTTGTTCAAAGCTATGGGCGGATGCCACACCTTACCTTTCAAAATTTCAAATGAAGGGAGACGGTTTGAAAGATTGAGAAAGTATGGGGCAGTTGATTTCTTTGGGACATCAGATCCAAAAGAGGCCGAGATTTGGCTGAGGAAGACCGAGAGGGTGCTGGATCAGATGGAGTGTGAGGATGACGAGAGAGTCATCTATGCTGCCAGTTTGCTTCAGGGAGATGCTCTTCATTGGTGGGAGAATGTGCTAGGGAGTCAGATGAGGTCAGTCGGGTTGTCATGGCAGAATTTCTTGACTGCTTTTAAGAAGAAGTATTTTTCAGAGGTTTACATTCAGCAGAAGCAGAGGGAGTTCCTCAGTTTGACTCAGAGGGAGATGTCAGTGAGTGAGTATGAGTGTCGGTTCACGTAGTTGGCGAGATATGCTTCAAATCTGCTGCTGAGTGAGGCTGCTAGGTGTCGCCGGTTTGAGTCGGGTCTGCACTTGGCCATCAGAGAGAAAGTTATAGTGCAAAACTTCTGTGATTTCCAGCAGCTGGTTGAGGCAGCTTTGAGTGTAGAAAATATTGAGAATATCAAGAGTGTTGTGAACAAGAAGAGAAAGGGAAGAGAGTAGTCCAGGAGGGGAGGTAGCACTAGTACTCCTATGCCAGACAGGAGTGCTAGGAGCTTCACTGTTCAGCCAGAGGAGAGGAGCAGTGGTGCGAGCCGACCTAGGCCGATGAGGACTTCTACTGTTTCTCACCAAGCCTCAACGGTGGGCAGCGGTAGAAGGAGAGATGGAGATAGATCATTCATCCCGAAGTGTGAGCACTACGGGAGATCCCATAGAGGAGAGTGCTTTAGATTGACAGGAACTTGCTTCAACTGTGGGGAGAAGGGACACATTGCCAGAGAGTGTCCTCAGCCTCCACGACAAGAGAGAGGCCAGATGCAAGCTCCGAGGAGGACAGAGACCATGGGACAGAGGACTGCAACAGAAGTGGGCAGTTCAGATGCAGCCAAGAGGGTGAATCTTTCGGGGAGACTGAGAGGGCAGGCACCAGCTAGGGTGTTTGCGATGACTCAGGAGGATGCAGAGACATCTCCTGATGTTGTGACTGGTATGATTCGACTCTTTGCTGATGATGTGCTAGTTTTGATTGATCCGAGTTCTACTCATTCATTTGTTTCCTCGAGTAGACCCGTGTGTGATAGGATTGTGAGCCCTTTGGATACTCCGCTGATGGTGAATACTCCAATCGGCCAGTACATTGTGATTAGTCAAGTGTATAGAGGTTGTGAGATTCGCATTGATGGAGAACTTCTAGTGGTGGATTTGATGCCACTGAAGATGGGAGGATTGGATGTGATATTGGGTATGGATACCTTAGAGAGGTACAACGCTCGTTTGGATTGTAAACAGAAGACAGTGGAGTTTGATTTGGGTGATGGCAGAAAAGTGATGTTTAAGCGGGGGACAGAAAGCGAGTCCGCTTGTAATTGTTTCAAAGATTGATGCAGAAAAGATGATGAGTAAAGGATGTGAGGCATTCTTGGCCTATGTGGTGGACACAAGGGTACATAGAGGAAAGCTGGAGGAGATTCCAGTAGTCAAGGAATTCTCGGACGTCTTTCCCGAGGAATTGCCAGGACTACCGCCAGCTAGAAAAATTGAGTTTCCCATCGAGCTTCTTTCAGGTACCGCACCGATTTCAATTCTGCCTTACCGGATGGCTCTGGCGGAAATGAAAGAACATAAGGAGTAGTTGGAGGAGTTGTTGGAGAAGGGGTATATTAGACCGAGCTCTTCACCTTGGGGAGCTCCGGTTCTTTTTGTGAAGAAAAAAGATGGATCGTTGAGGATGTGTGTAAATTACCAGAAGTTGAATCAAGTTACTGTGAAGAACTGATATCCGCTTCCTCGCATTGATGATCTGTTTGATCAATTGCAAGGGGCGAAGGTCTTCTCCAAGATAAACTTGAGATCGGGTTATCACCAGTTGAGGATTAAGGAGTCGGATGTGCCGAAGTCTGCTTTCAGGACTCGGTATGGGCATTTTGAGTTTCTTTATGCCCTTTGGATTGACGAATGCGCCTGCAGCTTTTATGGATTTGATGAATCGGGTTGTAAAGGTATTCTTAGACCAATTTATCATTGTCTTTATCGATGATATCTTGGTTTATTCCAGAAGTGATGAACAGCATGAGGAGCATTTGAGGATTGCTTTGGAGACTCTGAGGAGAAATGAGTTGTATGGCAAATTCGATAAATGCGAATTTTGGCTGAGAGAAGTTTCATTTCTTAGACATGTAATTTCAGAACAGGGAGTGCATGTAGATCCAAAGAAAATAGAAGCTGTGGTGAATTGGGAAGCCCCAAAGAATGTAGCAGAGGTGAGGAGTTTTCAGAGTTTGGCAGGCTATTATAGGAGGTTTATGGAGGGATTCTCCATGATAGCCGCTCCGATAACTAAGTTGTTGAGGAAGAATCAGAAGTTTCTCTGGAGTGATGAGTTTCAGAAGAGTTTTGAGGAGCTTAAGCGCAGATTGACGAGTGCTTCGATTTTGATGTTGCCTTCTGGAGATAAGGGATATACTGTGTATAATGATACTTCGAGGAAGGGTCTTGGCTGTATTTTGATGCAGGGAGATAGGGTGATTGCTTATGCTTCGAGGCAGTTGAAGCCTTATGAGATGAACTATCTGACGCATGATTTGGAGTTGGCAGCTGTGATCTTTGCTTTGAAGATTTGGAGGCATTATCTGTATGGAGTTCAGACGAGGATTTTTACCGATCATAAGAGTCTGAAGTATTTGCTGAGCCAAAAGGAACTGAATTTGAGGTAGAGAAGGTGGATCGAGTTACTCAAGGATTATAATTTGTTGATTGAGTATCATCCGGGCAAGGCCAATGTAGTGGCGGATGCTCTGAGTAGGAAGTCTTCGATTGCTCATGTTCGATCAGTTTATCTTCCTTTGTTGGAAGAGATGGCCAAGCTTAAGATAAGCTTGAAGCAGGAGGAATCAGATTGTCTTCTAGCTAACTTTCGAGTGAGACCGATTCTTAAGGAGAAGGTTAGGGAATTGCAGGCTCAAGATGCAGATTTGAGCAAGCTCAGAGAGGAAATGCAGAATGGTAAGATTTCTGAAGTGATAGTGAGAGATGATGGGCTTATGACAGTAGGGGACAGGCTGTGTATCCCAGATGTGCAGGAGGTTAAGGATGAGATTATAGATGAGGCACACAATTCGCCTTATGCTATGCATCCAGGTAGCACCAAGATGTATAGAGATTTGAGAGAGCATTTTTGGTGGAAAGGGATGAAGAGGGATGTAGCAGAGTATGTCAGTAAGTGTCTAGTGTGTCAGCAAGTTAAAGCTGAACACCAGGCACCTTCAGGCAAGTTGAGGCCTTTGCCTATTCCGAAATGGAAGTGGTAGAGGGTGACAATGGATTTTCTGATGGGTTTGCCTAAGACCAGTAGGAGGCACGATGCTATTTGGGTGATTGTGGATAGATTGACGAAATCAGCTCACTTTTTGGCGATTAAGCAGACTGATTCTTTGCACGTGCTGGCAAAGAAGTATATTGATGAGATAGTGAGATTGCATGGGATTCCGGATTGGATTGTGTCGAACAGGGATCCTCGGTTTACTTCGAGATTTTGGGGTAGTTTGCAGGAAGCTTTGGGTATGAAGCTGAATTTTAGTACGGCTTTCCACCCTCAGACGGATGGTCAATCTGAGAGGATCATTCGGACACTTGAGGGGATGCTTCGGGCTTGTGTGATGGATTTTCGAGGAGCTTGGGATGAGCATTTGCCATTGGTCAAATTTGCTTATAACAATTCGTACCATTCGAGCATTCAGATGGCTCCATATGAGGCATTATAAAGCAGGAGATGCAGGACTCCAGTTTGTTGGGATGAAGAAGGAGAGAGGCAATTGGAAGGACCAGAGTTGATTCAGACGACAGTAGAGAAAGTCAACTTGGTTAAGCAGCGACTTAAGGCAACGCAGGATAGGATGAAGAGTTATGTTGATGCTCACCGAAAGGAGATGGAGTATGAGGTTGGTGACAAAGTGTTCCTTAAGACGTCTCCTTGGAAAGGAGTGATGAGATTTGGCAAGCAGGATAAGTTGAGTCCGAGGTATGTGGGTCCTTATGAAATCCTTGAGAGGATTGGGCCACTCGCCTACAGATTGGCATTACCTCCGGAATTGGCTCAGATTCATGATGTTTTTCATGTGTCGATGTTGAGGAGTTATAGATCGGATCCTTCTCATATCATTCAGACAAGTGAGGTTTAACTGAGGGATGATCTGGGTTACGAGGAGCAACCAGTAGAGATTTTCGATACCAAGGACAAGGTTCTCAGGAACAAGACGATTCAGCTAGTCAAAGTCCTGTGGAGGAATCATTCGATAGAGGAGGCTACATGGGAGCCCTTGGAAGTCATGAACGAGAAGTATCCGCATCACTTCTATGTTTCAGGTAAATTTCGAGGACGAAATTTCTTTTAAGATGGGGAGAAATATTAGACCCCGAATTTTTATGATGTCATTAGGCCTGAATTGTGTTAAGTATGTGATTATGCTTTCGTTTGATTAATTTGGAAGCATTAGTGGATAATTGCGGGTTATTTGCGTTTAATGTGGTTTTGATGAGAATTAAAGGAAATGATAGGATAAAGATATATGAGGGCATTTTAAGAAGTTTGCTTAGATTGGAATGGGTTAAGGTTGGTTGGAAGGGTAAAATGGTCTTTACCTATTTCATTAGACTTGAGAGTAAAAGTTTAGAAGGGAAGGAAAGAAAATAGAAAGAAGGAAAAGAGAAAAGAAGAAGAGGAAGCCGTCGGTGGAGGAAGGAGGAGAAGAAGAGAGTTGCGATCTTTGAGATTTTCGACACTTTCGAACCATTTTCGGGTAAGTTCTGCTTGTGTTAAACTTGTTTTAGTTGGATTTAACCTAAGGATTGGTAGAATGTGTGAGAATCGAAGGTTGTTGGGTTTGTAAGGCAAAAATGGCTAGATCTCTTGGGTTGATGCATTTGTGACTGATTTTGTGTTATTGCTGGGTTAGAAAGGTAGTATAAGTCTTGATCTAAAGTTTAGATGTGTTGCAATTGCTAAAGGGATGGATTGAAGTTGGAAAATGCAAGAAAACTGGGTTTCGGTCGAGCTCCAGACCCGTACGTCGTGACGTGCGTATGAACACGCCGCGACGTGGAGCTCGTCGTGACGTATAATAAATAAATTTGTCGCGATGAGTGGAGGCGTTAAATGCATAGCGTGGAGCTCGTCATCGCGTATAATAAATAAATTAAATCATGACAGTGAAGAGGCGTTAAATCGTGACGTGCGAAGGTGTAGAAAAATCCCGGGAGGTACATCACATGTACCAGGTGCGGAAAACAAAAATTTTTATTACCGAGACCTTCCCGAAGGCCAGGATCTATGTGTCGATATGAAGACTCAAACCTGAATAGACAATAGAGACTATCTCTAAAGGTATCCACGCAGAGATCAGAAAACCTAACCGGGATAAACCCCTTTGACCCGGGAATAGCTATAACAAAGTAAAGGCTGCTAGACCCTACCTTATTCTGGAGAGCTTGGAAAATCGATGGAGGAGAGATGAAGGATAAAGCTTGGAAGATGAAGATGATCGTATGCCTTTTGGAAGGAAACTTTTTCTCTTCTTTCAAAAGCCAAACCCACGAAGAACATAGGCTTAAGACCTTCTTAGAAACTCTTTCTATATATTCTTTCATATCCAACGATCATCATCTTCCATTCACCTTTTTCATTTTGTCATTTAGCCATTTAATGCTTTAATGACTAGGCTTAGTAATGGAAGTTTCTCCATTCTTCCTCCATCCCACATAGCATATATATATATATATATATATTAATTAATTATTTTATTAATTAATCATATATATATATGTATATATATTACTAAAGTGGTTCGATCCACTTGGGTTGGTCTACCGGCCTAAAGGTCCCTTATGGGATAAACCCCGAAAACCTTTTTGACAATATCGATGTCGCGATCTCATGGGACATATCTCGATCTCATCGGGATCCATTTAATCCTAATGCTCTCCATAATTGGAACTCGATCTAATACTATTTTACGGATTCTCGAAACACTCTTATCGTGTGACCCTTTAGGTTCCGGTTATGTTGGCCACTTAGATGAACACTTAATCTGAGCAAGTCATGGCGGCGTCTAGCAACACATCATGACCCCAATTGACCGGAAAGTAATTGGTTTGATGAATTCATCACGAACCAGATCACGAACCCTTCCATAGACAATTACTATGCAATTCGTCCTTTCAACATCCTATACCCCACTTGGTTATGAGTATGGTCAAAGTGTCAACTCTTACTAGACTAAGTCTAGCCCAGTGATATCGGTTCTGTCTTAGGACTCATTACTTTATATGTCCATGAAGACACTCTTCATGACATATTTATGCTCTGGCCAGAGACTTAAAGTAATGATACTGACAAGAGGCTAGGGTATCTCTTCTGCTATCACAGAAGTGGTGAATCCTCTATTGGCTACTCAATTACCTTGAATACCTCAAGTTGTACTCCAAGCACCACCCTATGAGTAACCTCGAAAGGCAACAAGGAATGGAGTCAAAGCACGTAATCGGTATCCAAGATATCCTTGAGTACCTCATGTCTAAGGATACTTGCACCATTGCTATGATGAGATTACCACTGACATTAGAATAGGACATCCATGTGATGATCTCATGGCGAGGTCATCCAATGTACTTACTACCGCTAGTAAGCATCCACATGTCAACTCTAAATATCCCATATTTACGGTTTCGAGATCCTTTGCTGATCCAATCAAGAGTATAACATATGCTAGTGCCGTGGGATTAATGATGTCCGATCTCATTAATCCTATGACTAGGAGAATTTAGATATCTTGACATAATTGCATGATAGGAATCTCGGTAGTATGATCACATCATAATTTCCTTCATGCTATGTCATATATCATGGACTTCATTAATTTTATTAAAGATCAATATCAATTCATAAAGAACATCAAATAAATGAAACATGCCTTTCTTTATTTATTCATAAAGTCTGTACATGACTATGAACAAAAAGCGCTAAAGGGGATTGCCTTTAGGGCACTACTCTAACAATCTCACGGTACTGTACACGCATAAGTCGACTTACACGAGTATACAAGTCGACTTATTAGTACCGAACTGGTATAAGTCAACTTACATCTCCATACAAGTCGACTTACACCTACAAATCTCACACTTGACCTAAAGCCAATCGCCTTGGTATCTAATACCATAAGCGAGTACATGAGAATCAAAATTCTTCTGTGACAATGGCTTCGTCAATGGATCAGCAATGTTCTGCTCTGTGGGAATTCTCTCGATCGCGACATCACCTCTGGCAATGATCTCTCGAATCAGATGATATCTGCGGAGTACGTGTTTAGATCATTGGTGAGACCTTGGTTCCTTTGCTCGAGCAATAGCCCCATTGTTGTCACAATACAACCAGATGGGCCCATCACGACTAGGAACCACACCAAGTTCGAGAATGAACTTCTTGATCCAAACAACTTCCTTTTCACGCCTCGATGCAAAGAATGTACTCGCCTCGATCGTTGAATCGCCATCGTCTCTTGTTTGGAACTCTTCCAATCGACCGCTTCGCCGTTTAGTGTGAAAACATAACCTTGGTGGGATTTTGAATCATCCTTATCGATTGAAAACGGCATCCGATGTTTCGCTCACTTGGAGATTTCCATCTCCATATATCAAGAAAACATCCTTAGTCCTTCGCAAGTACTTGAGGATATTCTTGACACCACCCAAGGATCCTCACCAGATCCGATTGGTATCTGCCGTGACACTCGTGAGCATACGATACATCGGGCCTCGTACATAACATAGCATACATGATCGATCCTACTGCAGACGCATACAAGATCTGATCCATGCGCATCCTCTCATCTTGTGTCTTAGGACACATAGATTTCGAGAGTGTTATCCCATGAGACATGGGAAGAAACCCTCTCTTGGATTGCTCCATGCTAAACCTCTTTAGCATCTTGTCTATGTACGATGATTGTGAAAGACCAAGCAACCTTTTTGATCTATCTATATAGATTCTTATCTCGAGGATAAAAGTTGCTTCACCAAGGTCTTTCATCGCAAATTGTTTGGACAACCAAATTTTAACTGATTGCAACATATAAACATCGTTTCCAAGTAATAATATGTCATCTACATATAACACAAGGAATACGATTGCAGTCCCATTAACCTTCTTGTACACACAGTGTTCATTCGGATTTTGTGAGAAACCAAACTCTTTGATTGACTCATCAAAACGGATGTTCCAACTCTGGATGCTTGCTTCAATCCATAAATGGATTTCAAGCTTGCATACCTTTTCGCCATCGATGGAAGTGAAGCCCTCGGTCAGGTCATGTACACATCCTCGCCGATTTCCATTAAGGAAAGTTGTCTTCACATCCATTTGCCATATCTCATAATCATAATGAGCGACAATGGCTAGGAGTATCCGAATGGATTTAAGCATTGCTACGGGGCTGAAGGTCTCGTCATAGTCAACTCCTTGTCTCTCGGCGAAATCCTTTCGCCACAAGCCTTGCTTTATAAGTAATCACATTACCATCCATGTCGGTTTTCTTCTTGAAACCCATTTTCACCCTATGGGCTTGATTCCTTGGTGCATTCACCAAAGTCCATACTTGGTTTTCGTACATGGAATCCATTTCGCTTTCATGGCGCAAAGCCATTTTTTAGACTCGAACTTTCGTAACCTCTTCATAGGTAGCAGCTCATCATCTTCTATATGCACACGTCATTCTGCTCGAGCCACGAAATCCATATCTCTAGGGAACAAGGCGTATCCTACTTGACCCTCGAACTTCGTGTAGAAGAAGGTTGGCTATTACTTCATCCGAATGAGTGACAGCCTCGAGTTCAGCGGTTGATCGTCGGTGCTGTTGAGCATCTTGAACTTCTTCAAGTTCGACTTTGTTCTGTCGCCTTCAGAAGAAACTCTTTCTCTAAGAAGACAACATGCTTTCAAACAAACACCTTTTGTTCCTCAAATAAGGTAGAATTGATATCCCATGGTCTCTTTAGGATATCCTACAAACAAACACTTGTCAGACTTTGCTTCAAACTTATCTGACTGAATCCGCTTCACGTAAGTAGGACAACCCCAAACTTTCAAATTAGAAAGATAAGGTTTTCTGTTAGTCCACATCTCATATGGAGTAACATCAATTGTCTTAGAGGGAACTCTGTTTAGCAAGTAAACAGCTGTCTCTAGCACATACCCCCAAAACGATTTTGGTAACTTTGCGAAACCCATCATTGATCGTACCATGTCCAACAAGGTTCGATTTCTCCTTTCAGCCAAACCATTGTGCTATGGTGTGTAAGGAGGAGTCCACTGAGATAAAATGTCATTATCTCTGAGATAATCCAGAAACTGTTGGTCTAAGTATTCTCCACCACGATCGGATCGTAATGCCTTGATACTTTTACCAAGCTGGTTTTCTACTTCATTTCTGAATTGTTTGAACTTTTCAAACGCTTCAGATTTGTATCTCATCAGATACAAGTACTCATATCGAGAATAATCATCGATAAAGGTAATGAAGTAACGACAACCACTTCTAGCATGGATGGACATCGGACCGCATACATCTGAATGTATTAGGTCTAATATTCCAGTCGCTCGTTCACCCTTTCCCTTGAAGGGTAACTTAGTTATCTTGCCTAATAAACAAGATTCGTATGTGTCATATAATTCATAATCAAATGACCCTAAACTGCCACTCTTATGGAGTTTAGCGATGCGTGTCTCATTTATATGGCCAATCCGACAATGCCATAAGTAAGTTGACTTTAAATTATCTCTTTTATGTCTTTTGGTGTCATTGACATTCATAATTGGATGAGACATATCTAATATGTAAATACCGTTGCATAATGTACCAGTACCATAAAGCATTCCATTAGAATTAATAGAACAACCATTGCTATTAAAATTCAAATGGAAACCAAATTTATTTAAACAAGAAATGCATAATATGTTCTTTCTCAAAACGGGTACAAAATAACAATCATCCAATTCAAGTACAAGCCTAGTAGGGAGAGACAAAACATAGGTTCCTACGGCTAATGCAGCAACTCTTGCTCCATTTCCAACACGCGGGTCTACTTCTTCCTTCATGAGCTGTCTACTGTCCCTTAGGCCCTACATATCATTACATATGTGTGAGCCACAACCAGTATCAAATAGCCAAATGTTGTGATCGAAGCAGATAACCTTAATGACAAACATACCGAAGTAGTTGAGGCATCTGATGCCTTCTTCTGCTTCAGTGACTCCAGATAGACTTTGCAATTGCGCCTCCAATGGCCATCTTTACCACAATGGAAGCAAGTTCCTTTCGGGGCAGCTTCTTTGGTCTTCTTCTTGATGGCACTTCCCTTTGGTTTCTTGGCCTTCTTCTTCTTTAGGTTCTTTTTCTTCTTTGAACCAGAAGAAGAAGCAGCCACCATTAGCACTTGCTTGCTATCATTCTTGATAGCTGGTCACTGCTCTTGAGCAGATTGATCAGCTCAGGAATTGTTGTGGATATTTGGTTCATCCGATAGTTTAACACGAACTGTGAATAACTGTCGGACAATCCAACCAGAATTAAGTCTATACTTAACTCATAATCCATTACAAAACCTAAGACGACCAATCTCTCAATATAGCTATTCATCTTCAGGGCATACTGGACAGCAGATGTCCCTGGAGCCATCTTTGTGGTGAAGAGAAGCCTTGAGGTCTCGAACCTTTCAGACCGAGCTTGCTCATCAAATAGCTCCCTAAGATGAAAGACTATAGTGTGAGCATCCATGGACTCGTGCTGCTTCTGCAGCTCTGGTGACATCGAGGCAAGCATAATGCAAGTAGCCATGTCACTGTCCTTTAGATGCTTACGATATGCCTTCTGATCCTCATCAGAAGCATCGACAGCAGGTGCATCTGGAAGTGGAACATCTAGGATGTATCCCAGTTCCTCAGATCTGAGAACAATTCTCAGATTCCGTAGCCAGTCAAGAAAATTCGGTCAAGTTAACTTGTTGGAATCCATTAGCGAGCGTAAGTTCACACTGGAAGACATCTTCAACCAACCTAAATGGAAAGAGAGAAAGAATGTTAGAATAAGAAAAGATGCATAATCATAAGGACTTGAATGATATGCAAAAAGCTCCCACTAGTTTCATAGAATCCATAACCCTCATTACGAAGCCAAAGAAACAAGATGACATAATGTCCTAGTGGGTTGATATCCGATATTGCTAAGAATGACCTTGGGTTTACCCAACAAGCCACAACTTAGGTCAATCGGTAGGTATCGAACATACCAATTGCATCATCGATAACCGATATTAAGCATGACCTTGGGTTTACCCAACAAGCCACCTTATGTCTCGGGAGGTATCAAATATACCACTTACATCTTAGACACAACTATCGATCCGTGCTATCAACTTGTTGATGTGTGCACTTACATTGGGTTATCAACTCTTTGATGCGCATACATCTGATGTATGCTACCCAATTTCGCCTCTGTCCACGTTGACCTTGAGTTTACTCAACAAACCAACGCTTCTAGTGAAAACCAACTCATTAATCCGAAAATCACATTTTCATGGTTCGAACATATCCGTATAGAGCGAGCTTGGGTTTACCCAACAACCCAACCCTATAAGAACTCTGGTTCTTACCATATTAATGGAAGGCGTTAGTTTTCATATACCGAGGAGGGATTTCGAACTCTAGACTCCAAGCTGAAGGATTATAGTCGCCAGGACTATATGGAATGATTTAGGTTTCATCAATCACATTGAATCTTTCCTTATAATCATCCATCATCCCTCTTGAGCATGTCACAAGTCGACTTACAAATAATGCAAGTCACCTTATGCCCCTGCCCACGCACAAGTCGCCTTATATCATGATACAAGTCGACTTATGACAAGACCTTGAACAAGTCGACTTGTGTCCTGTATAAGTCGACTTATCCAACGAAAATTGCTATTATCTCTAATCGGCTAATTCCTCAATCCATGTAATCCCAATTCGCAATGCCATCATACCTAGGGTAATATCTATTAATTTGATGTACCAATGAACACTTCATTGTTACATGATTGCCATATACAGTCAAACCATACAAGAAAAGCTTGAAAATGAGTCATTACTCATAAATATCCAAACAATTTAGGAAACACCAAATTATCACCCTAAGCATCTCTAGCTAGTCCATACGTTATCAAATTACTTCGACACAAGTCACAAAATATTATGACGGCCAAAACAAGCAAGATAATGAAATACACTAACGAGACGCTAATGTGACCTATTCGGCATCCGAAAATTCTTGGAAAACCAAATTCAGGCAATTCAGTTTGGCAAGCATACTACATCAAGATAACTCATTTTCAATCACATTAAAAATGATCCAAGGCATTGGAACTGAAAAATACACATTCAATTATGCCAAGCAAAACAGTCCCAGCAATGTTCACAAAACTGCCAAGTACTACACATTGCTCGACATAATCATTGAAACAATTTAAATAAATTCTGAGAAACTTACACAGGTTAATACATGTTCAGAACATGCCTCATGAATGTTTTTAGGATTTATAGCTATCAAAAACTCAGTCAACCTAAGCAACAAAACCGATTCAAAATCTGTGTTCATCAACACAGCTATTCCCAACAGCATAGAATAAATTCGTGAATAAATAGAAAATCACCTTGAAAACACTTTTCCATCCACATAGATATTCAAAAACATCTTAGGGAAATGTTGGTGAAGGCCAATCCGAAAATCAATTTTTCTAGAATTTATTATCGAATTTATACACATGCCTGTTCACAGAATGTGTCACAAAACAGCATCTAGAACCTTAGGGAATAAATTAGCAAAACTATATCAAATCAAATTGATAAATTCTCATCTTTCACAGACATATTCTATAAAATGTTATGAACAATTCTGGGCAGAAAAATTTCAAAAAACATATCCCTATATTAATTCGAAATTTGGACAGCATGCATGCATCAACGTCAAATTCAAATAGGAAGTCCGACCTAGCTAGGGTTTTAGCTTCATACACGACACAAGTGGCTCTGATACCACTGTAGGAAAATCCCGGGAGGTACATCACATGTACCAGGTGCGGAAAAAAAAAATTGTTACCGGGACCTTCCCGAAGGCCAGGATCTATGTGTCGGTATGAAGACTCAAACCTGAATAGCCAATAGAGACTATCTCTAAAGGTATCCACGCAGAGATCAGAAAACCTAACCGGGACAAACCCCTTTGACCCGGGAATAGATAGAACAAAGTAAAGGCTGCTAGACCCTACCTTATTCTGGAGAGCTTGGAAAATCGATGGAGGAGAGATGAAGGATGAAGCTTGGAAGATGAAGATGATCGTATGCCTTTTGGAAGGAAACTTTTTCTCTTCTTTCAAAAGCCAAACCCACGAAGAACATAGGCTTAAGACCTTCTTAGAAACTCTTTCTATATATTCTTTCATATCCAACGATCATCATCTTCCATTCACCTTTTTGATTTTGTCATTTAGCCATTTAATGCTTTAATGACTAGGCTTAGTAATGGAAGTTTCTCCATTCTTCCTCCATCCCACGTGCATAGCATATATATATATATATATTAATTAATTATTTAATTAATTAATCATATATATATATGTATATATATTGCTGAAGTGGTCCAGTCACACTGGGGTCGGTCCTACCGGTCTACCGGGTCCCGATATGGGATAAACCCTCGAAAACCTTTTTCAGCAATATCGATGTCGCGATCTCATCAGGACATATCTCGATCTCATCGGGATCCATTTAATCCTAATGCTCTCCATAATTGGAACTCAGTCCAATACTATTTTACGGATTCTCTGAAACACTCTTATGCGTATGACCCTCTAGGTTCCCGGTTATGTTGGCCACTTAGATTAACACTTAATCTGAGCAAGTCATGAGCGGCGTCTAGCAACACATCATGACCCCCAATTGACCGGAAAGTAATTGGTTTGATGAATTCATCACGAACCAGATCACGAACCCTTCCATAGACAATTACTGTGCAATTCGTCCTTTCAACATCCTATACCCCACTTGGTTATGAGTATGGTCAAAGTGTCAACTCTTACTAGACTAAGTCTAGCCCAGTGATATCGGTTCTGTCTTGGGACTCATTACTTTATATGTCCATGAAGACACTCTTCATGACATATTTATGCTCTGGCCAGAGACTTAAAGTAATGATCCTGACAAGAGGCCAGGGTATCTCTTCTACTATCACAGAAGTGATGAATCCTCTATTGGCTACTCAATTACCTTCGAATACCTCAAGCTGTACCCAAGTATCACCCTATGAGTAACCTCTGAAAGGCAACAAGGAATGGAGTCAAAGCACAGAATCAATATCCAAGATATCCTTGAGTACCTCAAGTCTAAGGATACTTGCACCATTGCTATGATGAGATTATCACTGACATTAGAATAGGACATCCATGTGATGATCTCATGACAGGTCATCCAATGTACTTACTACCGCTAGTAAGCATCCACATGTCAACTCTAAATATCCCATATTTACAGTTTCTGAGATCCACTGCTTGATCCAATCAAGGAGTATAACATATGCTAGTCTGTCTAGATTAATGATGTCCAGTCTCATTAATCCTATGACTAGGGAGAATTTAGATACTGACATAATTGCACATGATAGGAATCTCAGTAGTATGATCACATCATAATTTCCTTCATGCTATGTCATATATCATGGACTTCATTAATTTGATTAAAGATCAATATCAATTCATAACGAACATCAAATAAATGAAACATGCCTTTCTTTATTTATTCATAAAGTCTGTACATGACTATGAATAAAAAGTGCTAAAGGGGATTGCCTTTAGGGCACTACTCTAACAATCTCACGAGATCTTGTATACGATAAGTCGACTTACACAGTATACAAGTCGACTTATTAGTATCGAATCGGTATAAGTCGACTTACATCTCCATACAAGTCGACTTACACCTCTGAAGGAGGCACGCACGCCATGACGGCGAGAGAAGCGTTAAATCGTGACGTGCGAGGATGGCTCGTCACGACGTCTGAAGAATTTGGCTCGCTTGTGTAGCGATACCTCTCGCGCTTGACGTCCACTTTTTCTGAAAGAGATTTTTTGGCATATCTTGGGTTGTAGATGTCCGATTGAGGTGATTTAGGATTCGTTGTGATCTAGAAATAAAGGACTACAAGTTGTATGAAGAAGGGAAGTTCGGAATGAGCCGTTTAAGGTTCGGGAATTTAGATGGAAGTCGGATGGAGACTTTTAGTGCTTTACTTTTGTTTGTTAAGCTTTATGGAATATTTTTTTTGGATATTGATGGAATGAGAACTTGGTTTATTATAGGAAACCAAGCCGACCTGACCCAATCGCAACAGGAAGGACACTAGTGAGTCAGCTACTCGAGCGATATTAGGTGGGTAATATGTTTATGGTTATTGTGTGTATGGGCAAATTGCCTTATGTATTCTTGTTTGCACTATGTAACCTTGCTTGTATTGAATTACATGAGAAATATTGAATTTTTATTGTGACTATGATTATGCATGGCCTGATAGGCCTTATGGCATTTTGCAAATATGAAAAGAATGAGAATTTCAAAAGCTTTGCTAAGATGCTTTGAGCATGAAATGAATGAATTATGTGTTTTGTTTGGGTAAGATAGTTACGGATGGAGTCACGTGCACGTTGACATAAAGCCTTCTCCTGGCTGCCCACTTGAGGCAACGGGATCCTTGAGAAATCGGACTCGGATAGTTTACGGATGTAACTTCAGTTTATCTGGATCGTTTACGAAACTCTCGAACCATTTGTGTGCATCCATGATTGATTTAATAGGAATGATACATAATGATTGTTATGTTGAGAAACAGAAATTGCATGACATATGTTTCTATGAATGCGAATCATTGGATAAATCTTGAATTGTGATATGCTGGTATATATACATATTGCTTGATTGTGTGGCTCGTTGTCAATGGCTATAAACGTATATGCCACTGAGCTTCGCAGCTCATCCCATTACTCTCCCCTCCTCAGGTGCAGATCGAGACGATCGTCGACCTTGCAAGGCATCGGAAACTTCGAGCTAGTTAGGAGCCTTGTATTAAGTTAGTACTTTGGATAGCCCGCCAGCATTTCATCATCGAGCATACTTATGTATATTGGATTTAAATTTCATTTTGTGTTATGCCACTTTTGAAAATATTTGCTAAATTTCCTTTCATTTGTAATGGCATGAAGCCCCTTAGTTTATGGGGTGTTTAAATTTCAAAAATGGAATGCATGTGTAGAATGTATGTATGAATATATATGTGTAAATCGAGTTATGTATTTGTATGGATGTTAGGATCGGGTCTGAAGTTATTTGGGCGCCATCGTCGGCGCAGCCCGAGGGGCCGCCTCGGTAATGAGGATCAGGGGCCCGGGCCCAACAGTTAGTGGGAGTATAGTTTTCCTCTTTAGATGGTGTATGTGGAGACATATTGCTCACAGGGAACAACAGTTCTAAATTTCAATTGTTGAACATATAATTGTCCAAAAACGACTCTTGTTGGATATGAAAAGGTAACAACTTAATTCTGAGAATTAGATCTATAGAGATAGATTAGACGTTGTTAGCTTATTCTAAGTCCAAATGCATAAGTAATGGAAAGGTTCCAACGTAGCAATGGTTGCTAATTAAGCCATAACACATTTTTCATTTAGTAGAAATGATTAATTGGATCAACAAGTTCTTTAGTGAACTTGATGTAGTTTCTTTGCATTGTTCAAGACAGTAACGAGCTGCAGAACATTAGAGATATTAGGCATGGATAAGGAGCTAATGTATCATCAAAGATCCAAGAATGTGTTTAGGAAAATGTTCTTAATTATGATGATAATTAAGATAGGAGTTATAAGGTTTAATCAAGTACTCACTATAGAGAATCTTATAGAATTCTCTCATTAAGCCACTACACTAGTAGTAGAATAATCGTCATATGGTGATATGGTATAAGATACTTAAACGATTAGCTTAGTGCAAGTGGGAGATTGTCGGTTTATTCCCTACAGCCAATCGCTTTAGTGGTAGTTTAGTGACAAATTATTTAAAAGGCATTCTTTATTTTGTACATGTTTAGATGTATATGATAAAGTCCATGGGATAATTTTACATTGTAAATGAAATTATAATGAGATTATAATTATGAGATTCATATTGCATTTATGAATTATTCCTAAAATGTTCCTAGTCATCGTTCTATTAAGATTAGACATTAATAGAACATAAAAAGACTAGCACACGTTTCTTTTTCCTTATGAAGGAAGTAGTCGATCTCATAGGCTAAAGTATTGAGATACTTAAACAAACGTGTGGGTGTTTATTAGAGAACAAGTTCACTGAACAGACCCGATATGAGAAATCCATTTGGAACATTACTTGTATGTCTATGGAATTCTCATTGTGATGATTGTATAAGTGGTCCTTTGACTTGAGATGATCAAAGTTATCGTGTATGGGGATTGTTATGTTTTGATACTACTCATGATCTATAAAGATCATTTAAACGGTAGTCATTCGATATAGCATCAACTGTATGGAGATAGTTGAATGATTAAGATAGGATTCATCACCCTAAAGTAATTAGGGAGAATGTTCCGTTGTTCTCGATTAATATTGATTTAGAAAATCCTTGACCAAGGTGGAATGATATTTTGTAAATAGTTTACAAATATCATTAATTGAATCAATAGCTAATGGCAGAGAACTAATATAATTAGACTTAAAAAAGAGTAGACATTAATTCCATGCTCTATGTCTAATTGAAACATTAGTTGATGAAATGATTGAATTATACGGAAAAATCATGCACGAAAAGGTTAGTCAAAACCACTTTGACATTCCTGAATATTTGGGTGGTCATGATACGTTGCTAGATGTCAATCTTGATCTATGATTATAAATTGTTTAATTGGATAATTAAAGATAAATTAAAAGGAGTTTTAATTTATCTAGTTATAATTATGAATTATAATTATAATTTATAATCATTGCCAACATATTTGAGAACCTAATGGGTCACACATATAGAATGGGTTGGAGAGAGCAAAGTTAATTTAATCAACTTGGATTTGATTATAAAGTTTGAGAAACTTTATGATTAAATATGAGATATTTAATAAATAAGGATCAATATAAGATATTGAATCTTATTTGGGCATAATTGGTATTTAATTAGAATTATTTGTAATTCTAATTAAGGGTTAATTGATATTAATATTTAATTTCAATTAAATTACTAAATCGTCCTAAGCTTATTATAATTAGGCTTAAGTTCTATGGAGCTATCACTTCATGTTTAACCCTCTCTGTAAAAGTTACAGAGTTCTCTCAACCTATTTTTTGGATACCATTAGAGGCCGGATACTTGTGTGGCTACGATGGTTGAGACGGATCGATTTTAGAAACGGTTCGAGGGATGCATCAAGACAAAGATCGAGTTTCAGAATAAGGTACGAATTAAATTTCCGCTTTATTTTGATTCGAGTTAATCATTTTATAGAATTAAATAGATCTTGGTTTTTGGGAAATCAAAAGTCATGAAAAAATTTCATGATTGTTCCGCTGCGGTCGGATCAGATCTGAACTCGATTTTCCTACAGTATTTTCATGTTTAATTGTTAATTTGACTGATTGAATTAAATTCTCGTATTAGTCTTATTGCATCTTGAATTTCTGTTATTTATTTATGGCCTTAAATTTTAGGATTAGGTTAGTTCCGCCCTCATGGGATCGACATCTTTGGTACTACACTAACGAATTGTGTGCTTGCAGATTATTGAGGGGGTAATAATTAAAACTTACACACAACCACACCTCAATCAGGTACTGATTGGAATATTATGGAAAAAAACATTAAAAAAGGTAGATTTATATTGAAAGGACCTATGTATAGTTATAAACAAGTTTTGAAATATATTGTGTAGTAAATTTCCTTCAAGTTAACTATTTGTATTAACCCAGTCATACCTTACCTAAGTCCCATTACAACCTTATAAAGACCTTTTGATTTTTTTTTCTAGTTTATACATAAGTGGTGGAGATGTGATTTTATTGCAAGCATATGGTAAGAATTTTACTATGCATCGATTGAGGGTTTTGATATTTTTCATCCTAAACACTTGAGTTCATTAAGTGAAATCTTGGTGAGGGTTTAAAGATATATGCTTTTGATCTCACTACGATTTTTTGTATTATTATTATTAATATTGCTTAGGAAGTTTATTTTAGGACTACATGACTCTAATTATATGTTAATTTGATTCAGTAGGATATGATGATGTATAGTATGAATGGACAAATTGAGATTGATGATGGATTGATATTGTAAAATTTATAGTTTTGATTATGGTTTGTTTGAGGACAAGCAAAAGCTTAAGTGTGGGGATCAAAGGATGGTAATGGGCTAGCCCATTGTCATCCTTGCCAATTTTTTAAAAATAATTTTTTAAAATTAAAAAAGTAAAGCAATGCTTTTTATAATTAGGTTCGGGCTTGAGTTGCCCAGGCCCAGGCCTACCTGAGGCCCAACACTTTTAAGTAAAATGATATTATTTTGTTTATAATAATTGGACCTCGAGGCCCATTAAAAATATTTGAATCTAGGCCCATGAGCTGCCCATTTCCATCCTTAGGATGTTTAATAGATCGATATTGGACTATATTTTACCACCTATATTTGATATATTTTGCTTGATATTTTATATTTTTATTATATATTTGGTACTTAATTCACTCCAAGTGCTTTCATAGGTGATAATTGCCTTCACGAACTTAAAGGAAAAGAATTAAGACAAAATCATGACATAAAACAATGAAATAGAGCATAGAAGTGATGCACAGTTGTGCACCAGGCCACGCATGCATTGGCCCTTATATCTCCCAGAATCCTAAATTTCACTCTAAAAAGACATTTTTGTGGGTAGATGAAGGGGGTAGGCCTTTTAAAGACGATTCTAGATGTTAGTAGACTCAAGATTAGCTATTAGCATACCATAGGAATCTCCACGATTTAATAAATCAATAAAAAATTGCATAATAAGAGACTAATCTATTAAAGGTTTAGGGGAATTAGAAACCTAGATACTAATTCTCGATATCAATAATTTCCTAAGTGCTTCCTTAATTCTTTGCTCAGTTTCATTACCTATTTTATTTTACTTGCTTAATTTTGTAATCTTTTAATTGAAAATATAAAATCAATCCTTAAGCTAGGTAATAAGAGAAGGGTAATTACTAGTATTCATTGTCTTCCTGGGATCATCCCATACTTGTCGGTACTAGCTATAGCTATGTCGTGCACTGACAATTATTACAATATGACTAACTCAAAAAATAATTCAATCACTCTTGATGATAAAGACCCATAATTATGGAGACCTCTAACTTAATTTTGATCATCTTCCCAACATCTAAAATTGGATTATGCTTTGTCGATCCCAATCATATTAGCCTTTCTCGTTGAATAACGTGGAGAGCACCTCGAGTGTAATCTCCCAAAATAAGGGCTCCATGATCATAAAAAAATGAGACCATGATCTAACGATGATGAGGTCCTGAACCTACTAAGCCAAGAAGATCTACTCCAACGCCACCCAGTCGATGTATCAACAAGTCCCAAACTTCTTCGCCTTAAGCATTTGGTATTGCTCATCATGGGCATTGACATTAAATAACAACCTATTGTGTCTCTCTGGTGGCTACATAACGCCATTCAAGTTTATAAAAGACCTTTCTCCTTGTTGCTTCTTTTGTGGTACCTCTTTGGCTCATTTTGTCCCTTCATTATGCCTAAAACTGAATGAAGGATGAGAAATAACAGAGACAATTATGAAGAATAGATGGTCCCCACACTTATTTAATATGCATGCTAAATCAATAATTGTGAAAATGTATGCTTAAAAGTAAGCTTACACATAGTAAAACCAAAATAAATAATATAATATAAGAAAATAAGGTAGAAAATTAAAAAATAACAAAATTAAAATTAAAATAATAATAACTAATAAATAAAACTAATCTAACAATGTAATTACAAATTTAAACCCAAAATTAGAAATAAAGCACCTAATCTAACAATTACCCAAAATTGAAAAAATAAACATCTAATTCATGCAAAATTGAAATTGAAATGAAAGTAAACTAGAAAACAACATCAATTAACTATAAAACAATGAATTAATCTTAATTACACACAAAGTCATCACAATTCAACATTTAGTAAACAAAATCACATACCAATTCAAATTTCATCCAAATCTTATGCAGTTCATCAAATTAAACTAATAAATCACATGGGAAAGGATAAAATTCAACTTTTAAACCAAAATAAAATCAATGGAAATCACACTAAATCTCATGAAATCCTAACCCTAGAATTTTTTGGGTGAAAGTATCTAAAAATTGTAAAACATCTAAAAATTCAAACATAAATCAAGCGAAATCAATGAAAGAACTTACTTGGATGTCGCAATTTGAGTGGAAAAATATTAAATTGGGCTAGAAATTAAAAGAGTGTAACATTGGAGAGAAAATAAAGAGAATAGGGTTTTTAACAATTGTGTAACTGACCGTATAAGTCACAGACTTATTAAAATTCAAAAGACATGGGTGTGTAAGTTCTTGCAAACCTACACAGTCAACTATATGGTCATATAGCTGACCGAGTAAGTATACAAGGACGTTTACATAGAGCAGGTAGCTCTCTACGAATGTGTGGGATAAGTTTTAATAACCATCAACATGTACTCGACTGGTTAGATCAAAAAAATAAGTATGCAAGATTTGGCTAAAATAGTAGATTTCAAAACTTTTTTAGAAATCAAACTTGCAACGGAAGCAAGATAAGCAAATCAACATACCAAGCCATACATGATACAGTATAAGGAAAAAATTTTACATAAGAAACAAGGTGGTATAAATTTATCGACTCCTTCACTACAACTTTAACTCCTCGCTGTACTATCCTTTCCTCGACAATGTATCCTCTCCTAGGTAATGTTTCCTCTTCTCTTTATTGTATCCTTGACCAATCTGATCTACCACTTGTTCTCCTTGGACAACTTGGTTAACATGATCCTTTGGTGGGAAAGGAGAAGAAAACTTGAAAAGATTTTGTCTTAGGAGAAAGAAGCCAAAGATGAGACACCTCTCATGCAATTTTCACCTATCTCATGCAAGATAGGAGAGACAGAGTAAGAAAATGCAAGAACACTTCTTATTTTTCCTCTCAATTTTGGTTAGGCCATGCAAGAAATAAATGAAGTGCATCCAATGCGTCACCTCCTTCCTTAATCAATCATAAAGAAGCCAATTAAATGAGACTCTTCTCATTTGTTTTAAGATGGCTATATGAAAAGAGCATTAACCTAAAAATACATATCAATTTTGGTTTTGTGATGAAAGAAGGAAGATAGTCCATCAAATGCACCTCTTATTTTTTAATCCAATGAATGCTAATATGTTACATGTTATCATTAAAAGACCACCATTAAACCATTTAATGATAAGGTTATTACTCCATTTAATGATAATAAAACATGTTAAAAAACCATTGTAAATGTAGCAAACCAATGCTAAATGTGAAGCTACACATTTAGCCCATTAAAAATGAAATATACATCCATTTATCTCTAATAACTTTTTCTTAATATAACTAATCTAATTAATCAAATTAAACCAAAGCCTAGTCTATTTCTAAATGTTCATATGGGCTTATAGTTAACAATTAATTAAAGTAAGCCCAACATTCAATCATAGGTTATAAAACCTCTATATGTATTTCTTACTTTGCTTGATAACCTTCCTATAAGTCAAATGGGGAATCTAATTGGACTTATATAATTCAAGCTCCAATAAGCCCGGAATTAATTTAGTCTCATTATAATTAATTCTAGCTTATTAACTAAATGTCATTCCACTAAAGACAATTAGTTGAACTCTTGAATTACTAAATATTATGAGAACATATGTTTCAAATAAGATGTCTAATTGTAAACTCTAATATGAATCGTATTATATTCATCCGCACAATAAAGGGTAAAATTATCGTTTTGCCCTTATATTAGTTTTTCCTTCTAGATCTCTCGTTTTACTCTATATGGTAATTAACACACAAGATCTCATCTTGGTGTTAAGACTTGATGGGTGGCTAGTCCATTAAAGTACTATCGCCAATTTAATCACCAATCTCCATAAAACATCTAAAAGTGATGATATCACTATAAACTCTTTATTTGAGTGAATGTTCCCTGATACATGTTTTAATTAATAATTCCAACATAGAGACACTAGATTGATACTCTATAAAAATCTATTTCGATCATATCAAGAATTATAATAAAACACATACGAGTTCACTACTCATCAAGATTGTGGTCTATAATAAACGGATGCTTAAGTTGTATATTTTAAGATTAAACTAACGACACACTTTATTCTTTAAAACATACTTGATTTTAGAATCATTTAATAGTGACATTATCGATAATCAACTACTATCATGATATCAAACTCATCATTCCCTTGAAGTAAACTCCTTTACTTACTCGGAGGTAAATCGCAACACTATAGTCTAAACCATAATGAAGCAACCAACTTGATTATTCAACTACGAATCAATTCTTTTAGATTCTAATAATATACATGTTTCCCATACATCTCTAGGCATGTGTATATTACTTATACAAAAATCTCGGTACCTTATGATAGGATATATGTAATAAATATTTTCATTACAACTGTGGATGATGATAGTTCTTGTTTGAAGGAGACTTCTAGGGACGATAATGTAACATCCAGAACCCAGGGTTCAACAAATGGAGATAATGAACCTTCAGAGAAACAAGAAATCAGAAGCAATCTTTTCAAAAGTGACAAAGGTTTTAAGCCAAGAGTCATTAAAGATGAACCTGTGGTCAATCCTCAGGTCAACAAAGGCACATCAGGAGACTGGACGAAACAGAGACCTTACGCAGACGCATGATTCATGAAAGAAACAGACCTGTTCCAAACTTGGGTTTTTAATGTTTCTGCTTGAGATTCACCAGAGTTCTTCACTCCTTACTCCTTTAATATCTATTCTCCTTGATTTGATATTTATTTTGTTGAACATGAACATGAGGTATTGGTTTGTTCGAAGCTTAACTCAGTGGCTATTCTTATCAGCTTCTGGGAATGGCAAATATAAATTGTTTGCCTAAGTTTTGGTGTCAGTTCAAGTTGGTTCGTGATAAGGAAACTCAATCTTAGGAAAGGAAAAGGAAAAAGACCCCTAACAAGGCCTCCGTTCATGACCCATCACCAGAGTCCAAGGCCTCATTGTCAGGATCTTAGGTAAATAGTATCATATATCTTTACAGATTTCAGAGTGCAGGTTTCGGTGTCTAACTCTAAGGACTTTCCCAGAGGAGTGCTAGTGGTCATGGTTGTTGCTGGAGTTAGGTTCAAAGCCATGGCTCCCACTTTTATGATAAGTACAACAGAAATGCTTTTGCTCCAAAGTAACTTCCTTGCTACTTCTCTTTTGTCGTGCATATGCAGGTACAATATTTTTGCTTGTTATTACATTTTGTTTTAGCTTTATCTTAACAGAAATGGCTATGATTTTGGATTCGTTTACTAAAAATGAGGCTTCTATCAAGCTGCTTCTTTTTTGTGCTCGATCTAGTAACTGTTTAGTGCCCTTGATCAATATAGTTCTCTTAAACGACTGGGTGGGAGAGATTACAAGTCCTTGCCACCACCTGACCTATTTCTATTACCTAGTGACTGGAGTAGCCAAAATGTGTATTTAGATATTGGAAACAGAAGCTCTGCATGTAGCTCAGGGGAGGGGATAGGGATACAGAGTTGCATGCACGACCAACGAGGAATGTTATTTCACATCTAGGTTCTTTTAGCACGTCAAGGTCGTATCCACCTTCTCGAGCATCCTGACAACTTACTACTGTGCACAAGAAACTGTCAGTTACCGTTTGTTCTACATTTTGTAGCTTCCATTTTATGCTTCACAAGTCTTTTTGTTTTTCACTCTACGATAGCTTGGTGCTTGACTATTACACAAACCAGCTTCTCTTTTAAAATCACATCCCCCCCCCCACTTATGCTTTGAACGTCTTCCTAGTATTGCTTCCTTACTCCGCTCTCTCAGGTTGTTTACATGTTGGCATATGTTGGTAAACTTCTTGGACCACGTCTTTGTGAGTAATTACATTTTTTTGTGTTCAAATCAGTCAGGTCATACTCTTCATGCAGTATTTTTTAAGTGCTTTTACAATCTCTTTAGTAGCTTTTATTATTTAACCCTTTCTTCTTTTTGTTTTTATTAATAATTTAGTTGTTGTTTTGTATTTTTGGGACTAGTATTACTAGTATTGTTATTGCTTTCTAGTTTTAAGGATTACCTAGAATCGAACCTACGAGAATAGTTAATGACACAAGGTAGGAACGATGCCTTTAAATCATACGGAGAGAATCAGTGCAATCAGTTTGGTGCGCATAATAGGCAGGAATAAAGTAGGCGATGACTTAATAAGGATAGGCTTTTAGAATGTAGTAATACTCATTGGGAAGTCTTTGGAATTAGTAGAGATTTTAGACAAGTATAGAATACAAGTAGCCGATAATCAGGAGACCACAGGAGGTAAAGCAAAGGAGATATGGGATTTCAAACTATGGTTCTTAGGAAGCTCGCAGAAATAGAATGGCATAGGTATCTTGGTGGTAAAGGAACTTATAACTCAGGTAGTGGGGATCACAAGGGTTAACAATAGGATAATGATGAAAAAAATGTTTTTAGCAGTGCAGTTCTCAATGTAGTATGTGCATACGCTCCGTATGTGGGTTAAGATAAACAACAAAAAAGTATATTATGAGAGGCGCTGGATAGGGTGATTCAACAAATTCCTATTACTGAGCAAATTCTCCTAGGAGGTGATTTTAATGGGCATATAGGAGCAGATTCAATCAGATATATGGGAACCCGTAGGGACGGACACAACACTAGAAATGAGAGTGGGACTGCTCTTTTGGACATGGCCCTAGCATATGAATTAGTAATAGTAAATTCCCTTTTTAAGAAAAATGAAGCGCACTTGGCGACATTTCAGAGTAGCATGAAAAAGGTACAAATTGACTATTTCCTTGTTAGGAAAAGTGTCAGATCATGGTACAAAGATTGCAAAGTGCTTCCGGCCGTATGCATTTCAACTCAACATAAATTACTAGTTTTGGACCTAGGAATTAAGGGATGGAGATTGCAGTGTTTTACCACGCATTATTGTAAAATTCAGTGTTAGAGGCTGAAAGGGGACAAGGTGGAACAATTTAGGACTCAAGTTTGGGCTAATAAAGCATGGGTGGTGAGTGGGGAAGCCAACCTGATGTGGGAGGGTGTCGTCTCCGTTGTTCGGGGTATTGCCACAAAACACCTAGGGGTATCCAAAAAGATATCCAAAGAGCAACGGGGAGGGCGGATGGAATCTTGGCAATGGTCAGGCGAGGTTCAGGGGACGATTAAGGTAAAAAAGGAGAGCTTTTGAAGATCTTCTAGCAAGTACAGTAGAGGCAGAGCGGTAAGTCAATAGAGTACGGTATAGACTGGCAAAATGGAAGGTAAAGAAAACTATCTCAGTGGCTAGAGTAGAAGCATATGAGACTATGTACAGGAACTTGGATACAGTAAAGGGACCACAGAATATTTTTAAGCTAGCATGAGATATGGCACGTAATGTCTAATTTCAACCAAGTTTGTTGTATACGTGATGAAGCAGGGCAAGTAGTCACCGAGGCCCAAGCCATCAAGAGGCGATGGGAGAGATACTTCTATGGCCTGTTTAACATAGAGATAGTGGGCAACATAGAGTTAGGTGAACCCTTCGTGTCATGGTCTATCTATACCAGGTACAATAGGGAAAGGGTCACGAGGGGTGAAATTACAAAGGTTATGAGAGGGACGGCGAGAAGAAGGGTCGTAAGGCCGGAAGAGATCTCTATAGAGGTATGAAAGCAATTAGGAGTTGATGGTATTGAGTGGTTAGTCCAACTCTTTAACGTGATACTAGCAACAACCAAAATGTCGAATGAATGGAGATTGAGTAGGTTGATCCCTTTATACAAGGGCAAAGGAGACATCCAACAGTGTCACAACTATAGAGGCATCAAACTAATGAGTCACACCATGAAGTTATGGGAGAAAGTAATTGAAAAATGATTCTAGAGAGCTATTTCTATGTCGGCCAACCAATTTGGGTTTATGCCTGGTAGGTCCACGACAAAAGCAATGTATATACTTCGTAGCCTCATGGAATGCTATAGGGAACAACAACTGGATTTGCATATAGTTTTTATTGATTTAGAGAAGGCGTATGATAGGGTTCCTAGGGAACTCCTATGGAGGTGTTTGGAGGCAAAGGGCATTCCTATGACCTATATTAAAGTAATTAGGGATATGTATAAAGGACCATTGAGAAGAAAAAGATGATAGAAGGCGACACGAAAGCTTTTTCTATCAGTGTTGGACTACATCAAAGTTCTGTTTTAAGCCCTTTTCCATTCGCACTAGTGTTAGATGAACTTACCAATCATATACAAGGGGAGGTTCCTTGGTGTATATTATTTGCTGATGATATGGTCCTTGTGGATGAGACCAAGGAGGGGGTCAATTCTCACTAGATCGGTGGAGAGAGACATTAAAATCGAAAGGATTTAGAATGAGTAGGTCTAAGACAAAATATTTAGAATGCAACTTTTCAAGAAGCTAGTGGGTGCATGACGTGGCGGTAGCAATTGGTGCTGACGTCATACCACAAAAATTGTGTTTTAAATATCTCGGGTCCATCATTCAAAGTGATTGTAATATCGATGCCGATATAGTTCATTGCATTAGATCTAGTTAGATCAAATGGCGGGGTGCGTCAGGGGTTTTATATGACAAAAAAATTCCTGTAAAACTCAAGGGGAAGTTTTATAAAATGGTGATCTGTCCAACTATGTTATATGGGGCAGAGTGTTGGCTTGTCAAACATTGACATACAAGATAGTTGTTGGTAGCCGAAATGCATATGCTTCAGTGGATGTGTGACATCACCAAGAGAGATAGGGTTCGGAATAGTGTGGTGAGAGATAGGCTACAAGTGGTAAGTGTGGCCAACAAGTTAAGAGAGACTAGACAGGTGACCCTCTGATGCCCTGGTGCGTAGTTATGAGAGGATAACCCTTAACAAATACAAGAGGAGAAGAGGGAGGCTTTACAAGACCTGGAGGGAAGTGATCAAGAAAGATTTGTTTGAGTTAGATCTTAATGAGGTATTGGCTGGAAATAGAAGAGTATGGCGTGAGCGAATAAAGGTAAGGGATTAACCTTTGTAGTTCACCAATACAATAGAGTAGTTATCTGGAGATGGGTCACGTAGCACACAAATTATGGGGACAATAGGATTGGTATACCTATAGGGTATATGAGCAAGAACCCCTAGAGGAACTAGTAATAAGGTGAGTTGGTCTTTGTAGCTTATCGGGTATGTGCGGATTTGGATTTCGTCAGGTATACCTTGTATTTTTACTTGTTTATGTAATTAGTGTAATTTTTATCTAGTTAATAATTTATCATGCCAGTTCTACCTTTGCCCTCTGTAACCTGCATCATTCATATCTTGTCTTATTTGTATGTGGGTCTATCGAAAGCAACCTCTCTACTATTTATGGGTAAGGCTATGTACTATCAGACCTCCCCAGACTCTGCTTCATTACGGGACTTCAGACTGGGTGATGATGATGATGACAAAAGTAACTGGAAGAAATTAAGTTATAAGTAAATACACTTGCTTTCCAAGGTACTATATTTACATAACTCCAACAATCTCCCACTTGGCCTAAAGCATGTTTCACATATCCCTCATTTCCATCCCTACTACTTGACCCTCAAAAATCATTTGAGATAGCGTCTTTGTAAATGGGTCAGCAAGGTTTTGCTCTGTAGGAATCTTTACCACCTTCACTTCACTATGTTGTATTATCTCCCTTATGAGATGATACTTTCTCTTAATCTGTTTAGTAGCTTTATGGTTCTTTAGAATTAGCCACTGTTGGACCCTGTTTTTGGAGCCCAACATTCGAAGTCATAAACCTTGAGCTTATAAACCTGTAGGGTTAATTCCAAATAACCCTCTTTGGTCGTCATCTCACAAGAGTGGTGTGCCCACACCAAACAATCACCAAAATCACAAATTGACTTCTTCACAACAATTGAATCTCTAGTTCTCTAGTTTAATTTGAAGTAAGAACTATCTCAATTGGAACTCCATAGAAGAAGTTATGCTTGAAAAGCCAAGGTATGTTCATACCTCAATCATGATCTCCCAACTGACCCCTCAATTTTTCTTAATTAAACTTTCTCAAATTAACTTTAAAAGATCCCAATTTTTTTAAGAGATAGATACATGAGTTAGAAAGCTATTTCCTTAAGAATCGCTACATTTGGAGGTCGTATGAGGAAGTTATGGCCAAAACAATCCAACATATGTATGTCCTTAATAATTATGTACCTGTCTTGGCGCAATTACCATAACTCTTTCTACATATGTCCGGTTTAGTTCATTCTTCAACTATTGGAAAGAATACCTCTAGATATAAAACTTTCATGAAGACTACAAAGTGAGATATTTCCATTTAAGAGGTCAAAATCGTAAATAACTGAAGCTATCCCGTGAATGTCCATTTAACAGACATCCATGTCTGTTTAACGGACATTGTTGGGGTTGGGAACCAAATTTGGCCCAAGAAGGTCCGTTTAACAGATATGGGCGACAGACATGGGGGTTTCCCAAACTCCTCCAAAGCCCCTCCAATGCTTCCTACATCCATTCTAACATCATATTCACTTATAAACTTCCTAAATCTAACTCTTCTAGTGCAAACTCACTTTATATCAATTCAAACACCAAATTTATCTAATAAAACTCTCAATTCTCAACCCATTTGATTCATCAAAACGACAATTAAACATCATTCTCCATAACTGTCCTATACACACGTACTATACGGCATCACAACTTGTATGATTATAACTTTCCACTCCGATATCCAAAAATTACAGACTTTATATCGTTGGAAAGCTGGAAAAATAATCTTCAACTTCCATAAAGTCAACTTGGTCAAATTCAAACTAAATTATTCCAAAATTTCACCTGAAGTCAGAACACAAATCCTACCCACATGAAAAGCTTAAAATGCATTATAAAGACTTTGGAAAGCCATAAACAAACATAATGCATATGTATTTCATTTGCATTAAAATATGAGTGTCACAACACTTTAGTGGGAATTTCAAGCCACCATACAACATAATTCAAAAATACAAACTTTACAAAACAACAATTTCTCAAAATGTAACTAAAGCATTGTTTTACAAAATCTAACTTCAAAAGAGCAAAATGTGCAAATTGGAGTGGTGCCTTGACACTCTACTCGATCACTCAATATCTTGCTCATCGCCTACAGATGGGAAGGAGTGGGGGTGAGCTTAACGACCGTGGGTAACAGTTTTATAATCGGTAATAAGCAAAAATCATTGAAAACCTTCATGATCATAGTAGTTTTTTCACAAAATCCATAAAACATATATTTCTTAACTTGTCAAACCAATTAACAATTCACACAAGTCAAACATTCATCAAACTTGTCAACACATATAAACACATAAGCACATTATAATGGCTTGGGTGGATCCATGCAGAATGTACTACACATTTCCTATACGGGTACTATGTAATCGTGAACAGAATGTACTATAGTAATCCCAAAAAATGGTCTTGTGTAGCCGTGAACTTATGGGAGTCCACGAGGGAGCTCCATGCCACTAACGGGCAGGCAGGAGAGGCCTTTTAATCAAGTGCACTTGACTTAACTTAGGGGACCACCACAAACCCACATAACATGTAATTCATGACTTGAAAACTAATTACCCATATGGCACATTTCTAAAACTTGTTTGTCATGCACATGGCATATTTCATATACATTCCCATCAATATTCCTGTACCAAGCATAAAGCCATTTCGCAAATCATTCAAAAGTGACAAATACAACTATTATAAAGCCATTTGAAAACATTTTCATATCAGCTCATAAGTCATTCACAAAAATTCACATACAAAATCACATGACACATTGTCAAGGAATTTTTAAAGGACAATAAATGCACGTTGTCAAGGTAGTTGGAAAATCATTAACTTCCATTTATTTGGAGAAACTTTAAAAGCTTATTAACTCAACTATAAAAATGTCACCCACCTTGGTTTCCTTACTTGAAACTTGCTCAAAGATGTCTCTCCTCTTGCTCCTCTTGCCTCTCTTGATTTTCTTCAACATTGACGACAAAATTCCAAATCAAATAGAATTCAAATTGGACACCCTAAAGAATCATATGCATGAAATTGACCTTAGAAAACTTATAACCATGCATTTCCTAAGTTCTTTGAACCAAAACCTTTCAAAAAATCCAAATATTAAAACATAAACTTACCTTGAATCTTCACCAAACAATGAATTTCTTGACTCTAATGGAAGGTCTATCCTTCCTCTTCCTTTTTCTCTTCTTGAACAACCACAAATTCCTTCTTGAAGGCCAAGAAAAGTTGAAACCTAACTTTTCTTTTTTCTCCCCTTTCTTCTCCACCGAACTCTCTCCTTTCTCTCTTATTTTTGTGCTTTCTCTCTTCTTTTCTTCCTCACTAAAGTTTTTGGCTTATAAAATGCAAGCCAATAAATTACTCTTCCCAGTTTGCCCCTCCTTCAAACCTTAAAACCTTCCTACTTAAGTGATCTCCCTAAAATACCCCGTATGCAACTTATCACTTTAACTTTAATTCAATTCACCTATGTAACATAATCTCATTAACATTAAAATGCTAATTAACTCCAACATACATTAATCTAGCTAGACCCCAAAATAAATCTAATCATGCTTGATCAAATAAAAAAAAAATCAGGGGCCAATAACTACTGTCCCACTATTATCACACTAAAGTGTAATGGCTTTTTCTGCCTCAAGAACCACCTCCAAATCATTTAGGAACTTGTGAAGCCAGACTGCTTCTTTTGCTACTTCGCAAGTAGCAACAAACTCAGCCTCCATAGTTGAAGTAGCAATACAAGATTGCTTAACACTTCTCCAGACTATGGTTTCACCTCCTAAAACAAATATAAAACCAGAAGTTGATTTCCTTGAATCAACATCTAATTGGAAATCCAAATCTGTACATCCCGTCGAAATAAGGTTACTTCTAAAGTAAACAAATATTAAGTTCTTCGTCCTATCAAGATACTTCATTATGCACTTCACCATAGTCCAATGCTCCATTCCTGGGTTAGACTAAAATCTACTTACCATTTCCACTGTGTAACAGATATTCGGTCTAGTGCAAAGCATAACATACATTAAACTTCCAACTGCCAAAGCATATGGAATGTTATGCATACGTTCGACTTCCTCTTAGGTCTTAGGTGCTTGCTCCTTTGAAAGTTTGATTCCTCAATGAGCATAATGTCATCAATATATAAGATTAGAAAAATAAACTTGCTTTCTTGTATCCTTTTATAGACACGTAGCTCATCTAGGTTTTGTATAAACCTATAAGTTTTCATAGACTTATCAAACCTAATGTTCCAAGACATAGATGCTTGCTTAAGCCCATAAATGGACCTCTACAATTTATATACCTTATGCTCATTTCCTTGCTTAATGAATCTTTTTGGTTGGGCCATATAAATGGTCTCCTCAAGATCCCCATTAAAAAAGCGATCATGATATCCGTTTTCCATATTTCATAATCGAAATAGGCTGCTATGGCTAAAAAAATTTTGGTGGACTTAAGCATGGCAATTGGAGAAAATGTCTTCTCATAGTCTATACCCTCCTTTTGAGTATAGCCTTTAGCTACCAATGTAGCTTTAAGGGTCTCTACCTTTCCATCTAATCCTCTTTTTCTTTTGTAGACCCATTTACACCCTATAGCTTTTACATATAGTGGTAGATCTATAAGGATCCATACTTCATTAGCGTATATGGAATCTATTTTCAATTCCATCGCCTTGAGCCATTTTCCTGCATCAACATCATTAATCGCCTGTGTATAAGTAATGGGATCTATTTCTTCTTGGTCTGAAATGGCTATAATACCTTCTCCTAGATCTAGATACCACGTTGTCTCACAAACCTCCCACTACGTCTAAGCATTACTTGATGTTTAGGTTGTTCTTATGATTTAACTCTTGAATCTATTTCGAAATCTTGTTCTGCTATATCTAAATGAACTCTTGGTTTAGATTAAATAACTAACTCTTTGAATACTACTTGACTTCTTCCTTTGTGATTTCTCATAAACTCTTCCTCTAGGAAGGATGGATTTGTCGACACAAATAACTGCCTATCCTAAGGACTGTAAAAATAGTACCTTCGAGTACCTATAAGATATCCTACAAATAAACATATTTCTAACCTTAGTTCCATCTTTGTGGATTTAGGAGTTAGAACATGGGTTGAGCATCCCCAAGTCCTTAAGTGCCTCAATGAAGGCACTCGACCACTCCACAACTCCTTAGGTTTTTTAGGCACCGATTTGGATGGAGCAAAGTTAAGAAGATAGGTTGTCGTATGTATAGCATATCCCCAGAACGATTCTGTAAGGTTAGCATAGGACATCATTGATCTTGCCATTTCCAATAGATTCGTATTTCTCCTCTTAGCTACACCATTCTATTGAGGTGTTTGAGGAGCTGAGAATTGGAAACAATTCCATTGTCAATTAAATGTTGCTGGATTTTTTTAGATAAGTAATCACCACCTCGATCTGATCGAAGTTATTTTAATGGCTTGCCTAGCTAGTCCTCAGCTTCAGCTTTAAATTCTTTGAACTTTTCAAAGGATTCACTCTTTTTACGCATCAAATACAAATAGCCATGTCTAGAGTAATCATCTGTAAAGGTTATAAAATATAACCTCCTCTAGCTTGTACATTCATGAAACCACACATCAGTATGTACTAGGTCCAATGTGGATTCAAATATGTTTACTTTAGAAGGAAATGAGGCCTTGGTCATTTTTCCTTCAATACAAGATTCACTAGTGGGTAATGGATCATTATCCAAGCCCATAAGGATCCCATCCTTTACTAACCTATCAAGTCTTTTCTTATTGATATGACCCATTCTGAAGTGCCACAAATATTTTGAATTAATGCTAGAGATATAGGATTATCATGGTTTTATCAATTATGTGGTGTTTAGTGAGCCTATCATAAGTTCTATAAAGAACAATCCTTGTTCAATTATCACATTATAAACAAAATCCTTATTCCCATATGTTGAAACAATTTTCAAAATATAAGGAATAACTAGATTTTATTATATAAAAAACAGAAATCATGTTCCTTACAATCATTAGCATGTAATAAATATCCTCCAAATATAACCTATGACCACTAAAAAAGTCCAAGATAACTGCTGCCATTGATTCTGTTAAAACATAGGAATCATCTACTATTTTGACTTGAAATTGGCCTTTAGGTAATCTTTTCCTTTATTGGAACCCCTGCAAAGAATTGAAAACATGGTTAGTGGCCATTAATCTAATATCTTAGAATCAAATAAATCTTCCACATTTCTAGTTCCTAACAAACTTAGGAAACCCATACCTTTTTTAGTTTTTGAGGGACTCAAGGTAGACTGGACAATTTCTTTTCTAGTGGCCCATCTCATCACAGTGGAAACACTTTCCCTTAATGTTCTCTTTGGCCTTCTTTTTCATGAGTTGAGCCTTGACCCCTGTTTGGGCCTTCCTTTTCATTGGACCCTTCTTCTTTTGTTTGCCCTTACCTTTGGGTTTAGAAGAAGATGCTACAGTAGCTTCTGGCCCATAAGCCTTGATATTTAATATCTCATTTGTACTCTAGAGGGTATTCATCATCTCACTCAAAGTGTAATCCTTGTTGATGAGATCATAGTCCAATTTATACTACTGTAAAGTTGAGTTTAAGCTATTGATGATCATAATCATCTGCGTGTCCGCATCTATATCTGCCCCAAGTATCTCAGCCTTAGTAACCGTAGAGATTACCTTCAGCATGTAATCCTGCACAGGTTCACCAGGTTTTTTTTTTAGATTATAAAAGGTTAGATAGATTTCACTCTTTCAGACCTGGTCCTCACACCAAACATCTCATGTAGGAGATTGATCATTGTATCTAGTATTTTTCACACAAGTAATTTGTTTTTGCAACATGCCGCTGACAGAAGTTAGAAGATATCACTTAGTAGTCTTATCAACATTCTACCATCACACATATTGTTGGACTTACTTAGGAGTTGAATCTCCACCCGAAGGTGCAAGTTCATTATCAATTAATACTCATGAAATTCATTTATATTGAAGAACAATGTTAAGGTTACGTCTCCATTCATTAAAATTCTCTCCATTTTCTAATTTGTTATTTGTCAAGAGCAAAGTGAGTGGATTCATTTTGTGGTGATTATGTTGGAAAATATAAATTATTAAAACATGAGCATACTAGTCAACAATATTGGAACTTTGTACAAAATCATGATCCATGTATACATGATGTTAGATTTAACAAAACTTAAAAAAATAAATCTTTATACGACAGTTATTTTTCTTGTCTATAATGGACTAAGTGACGGTGGGCCATCTTATCCATTAAAAGAAAAACTGGGACCCTCCCACTAACAAAACTACCAAGCATCTTCATGCCTAACTTTTAAAGAAGCCTTATAATTTGGTTCATAATTTTACCAATAGAGCAATAGTGTGCAGGTTATTAATAAAATATGTTGAGTGTGTAACTATTTGATTCATCCACTAAAGGTACTTACAAACCATGCCTTAGTGAGAGGCCACATTTAATACCAATAAATGGACTTATCCTTAAGTAGACCTAAACCATGCAAGATTTAGGATTCATGCCCTCCGGTGGGGAGTAACACTTCACCACATGCAAATAGGCCATTATATGAAGACTGTGGACTCTCATATGAGCATTCTCTCCCACTCAATCTTTTTGAGCTTTAAGTTTTAATAAATACCATCTTGTCTAAATGCAATTTATTATCCATGCTATATTGTTTCATTATATATCTCATACATAATGAATGCATGGAAAAGACTAGGGTTGGCAATTTTCTAAATGATATACAATCACATAATATCGCATATTATTTGCATACATTTATCCATTTATCACATAAACTAATAAGCCGCTTTTGATTGTCCATCCTAGAAACATAAATACAATTACAAGGCTTTTAGGCCCAACAATTTCTTCTTAGACCTTGGACTTGGATCTTCTATTTTGAACTTTTCGCTCACATGACCCCACCCATTTGGTAAAAAGTGTGAAATGACTATTTTTTCTAACAAAATTTTGATTTTCACAAAACCAAAATTTATCCAAAAGAAAACAAAAATCTACACCTGTTTTTCATAAAATCCGAAATCTATGTATATGAAATAAAAAATTCTAGCATTTGTAAAAACCAAAACTTTGGTAAAAAGTTTTCATACAGCTGAAAATTTGTTAAAACAAAATTCCAGCACTTTTGTTCCCTAAAAACTAAAATTTAGCCAATACACTATAAGCAAAACCCAAAACCTTTACCTCTTCATTTCTTCATCCATGGTTTCTTTATCTTCATCATTACATAAATTTGTACATTACAAACTCAAAGAAAATAGAAAAATGATGCCAAGGATGAAACATGACGATAAAAATATGCAGCATATAATTTGCCAACCAAAAAAGCAAAACATACACCATATATATTTCAATCACATAAAAATATGCAGCATATAATTTGCCAAGCTATGCGTAACATATAGGAACTAAAATCATGCATAAGAAAATTGGCTCTGATACTAATTGTTGGATCGAAAAAATAAGCATACAATATTTGGCTAAAATGGTAGATTTCAAAACTTTTTTAGAAATCAAAATTGCAGCATAAGCAAAATAATCAAATCAATATACCAAGCCATACATGATACAGTATAAGGAAAATAATTTACATAAGAAACAAGGTGGTAGAAATTTATCAACTCCTTTGCTACAACTTTATCTTCTCCCTGTGCTATCCTATCCTCGACAATGTATCTTCTTTGAAGTATTGTATCCTTTTCTCTTTATTGTATCCTCAACCAATCCAATCTGCCACTTGTTCTCCTTGGACAACTTGGTTAACAAGATACTTTGGTGGGAAAGGAGAAGAAAACTTGAATAGATTTTGCCTTATAAGAAAGAAGCCAAAGGTGAGACACCTCTCATGCAATCTTCGACTATCTCACGAAAGATAGGGGAGAGACAGTAAAAAAAAAGTAAGAACACTTCTTATTTTTTCTTTCAATTTTGGTTAGGCCATGTAAGAACGAAGTGAAGTGAATCTAATGAATCATCTCCTTCCTTAGTCAATCATAAAGAAGCCAATAAATGAGACTCTTCTCATTTGTTTTAAGATGGCTATATGAAAAGACTATTAACCTAAAAATACATATCAATTTTGATTTTGTGATGTAAGAAGGAAGATGGTCCATCAAATGCACCTATTTCTTCTTTAATCCAATGAATGCTAATGGGTTACATGCAATCAGTAAAAGAACACCATTAAACCATTTAATGATAAGGTTATTACTCCATTTAATGATGATAAAGCATGTTAAAAACCATCTTAAATGTAGCAAATCAATGCTAAATGTGCAGCTGCACATTTAGCATTGGTTTGTTACACATTTAGCCCATTAAAACTGAAATTCTACCTCCATTTATCTTTTATAACTTTGTTTTAATTTAATTATTCGAATTAATCAAATTAAACCAAAGCCTACTCCATTTCTAAATGTTTATATGGGTTAAAATTAATAATTAATTAAAGTAAGCCCAACATTCAATCATAGGCTTTAAAACCTCTATTTTATTTTTTACTTTGCTTGATAACCTTCATAGAAGCCAAATGGGGAATCTAATTGGACTTATATAATTCAAGCTTTAATAAGCCCGGAATTAATTTAATCTCATTAGAATTAATTCTAGCTTATTAAGTAAATGTTATCCCACTAAAGACAATTAGTTGAACTCGTGAATTACTAAATATTATGAGAACACATGTTTCAAATAAGATGTCTAATTACAAACTCTAATATGAACCATATTATAACCATCTGTACAATAAAGGGTAAAATTACCGTTTTGCCCTTATGTTGGTTTTTTCCTCTAAATCTCTCGTTTTACTTTATATGGTGATTAACACCTAAGATCTCGTCTTAGTGTTAAGACTTGATGGGTAGCTAGTCCATCAATGTACTGGCACCATTTTAATCACCAATCTCTAATAAACATCTAAAAGTGATAATATCATTACAAACTCTTTATTTGAGTGAATGTTCCCTTATACATGTTTCAATTAATAATTCCAACGTGCAGACACTAGATTGATACTCTGTAAAAATCCACTTCGATCATATCAAGAATTATAATGAAATATATATGAGTTCGCCACTCATCAAGATTGTGGTCCATAATAAATGAATGCTTAAGTTGTATGTTTTAAGATTAAAGTAATGACACACTTTATTCTTTAAAACATACTTGATTCTAGATTCATTTAATAGTGCCATTATCAAAAGTCAACTGCTATCATGATATGAAACTCATCATTCCCTTGAAATAAACTCTTTTACATACTTGGAGATAAATTGCAACACTACAGTCTAAACCGTAATCAAGCGACCAATTTTATTATTTAACTATTAATCAATTCTTTAGATTCTAATAATATACATATTTCCCATACATCTCTATGCATATGTATATTACTTAAAAAGAATCTTGGTACCTTATGACTAGATATATAATGCTCATACAAGTAAAACCAAACTCTTTTATTTTATTAATAATAAATATTTTCATTACAAAACAATTAGAAGAAAATTAAGTTATAAGTAAATACACTTGCTTTCTAGGGTACTATATTTACATAACTCCAACAGTGTTTAGAGACTGTGTGTAACAAAAAATAGTTTGAAAAATTAAAAATTGGTCACTCAAAGTTATAAAACTTTAATACGTATACCATAAACACGATAAATTTGCAAAATCAACTTAGGATGCTTTTTATCTTAACTTTGAACTACAAAATTCACTTAAATCCTATACTAACCTATTAACAAACATTTCAAAATGATATTCATCAATCAAAATCACTCAATAAACAAGAAAATAATGAACCCACGTGCAAAGAATTGTGAAACGGTAAGTAACAACATATGCCACTTTCAAGTCATTAGCTTGACCATTCTTTATGCAAACATGCTCAATAAAGATAAAGGAAGGAGACACTTCATTTGAAAAGGCTCTCTTGAGATAAGGTTTACATCATTGTCCATTAATTTTAAATGTTTCCTTTTTTTATCATTCTTCAACTCCAAAGCTCCATATTTAAATACGTGGGTCACCTTAAGAGGACCACTCCAACATGACTTAAGCTTTCCAAAAATTATCTTCAATCGAGAATTAATAATAAAACCATATCTCCCACTTTAAACTCCTTTTTCTTGATATGAGAATCATATCATTTTTAAAAAAAAATCCTTATATAACTTGTCATTCTTATAAACATTCAACCGTAAATCTTCTAAATCATTTAATTGTAGGAGACTCTTTTCACTAGTTGTGTTCCAATAGAAATATAAAGTTGTTATTGCCTAATATGCCCTATGCTCTAACTCTATGGGCAAGTGACAAGCCTTCTCATAAACAAGTTACAAGGGTCTTATACTAATTAGAGTCTTAAAGGCAGTTCAAAATACCCATAGAGCATCATCAAGCTTCAATGTCTAATCCTTCCTTGAACTGTTGGCTGTCTTCTCCAGTGTTCTTTCAAGCTCACGGTTAACAACCTCCACTTTTTTACTTGCTTGTGAACGATATGACATGGCCACATGATGTTAGACTCAATATATCTTAGAAAGAGCTTTGAAGGACTTATTATATAAATGTGCTCCTCCATCACTAATTATGGCTTTTAGCACTCCAAATCTATTGAATAACCTTCTTATTAGCTTTTACACCTCCTTACCATCATTAGTTGAAGTTGCCATTGCTTCAACCCATCATGATACATAATCCAATCCTATTAAAATACAGATATTCCCTATAAAGGATGGGAATGAGCCTATGAAATATAATCCCACACATCGAAAAATTCTACTTGGAAAATGTTAGAAAGTGCATCTCATCTCTTTTTGAAATGCTTCCACCCTTTGGCGTCTATCATATTGTGCTACAAATTTACAATCATATTTAAACAAGTTAGGATAATAGAAACTGCATTCCAATACTTGAGCTACCATCTTGTTGGCTCCATAATGCTCTACATAAGTAGATTCTCCCCTTTCGGAACTCATCTCCTAATCAAACCATCAACAAAAGTTTTATAAAGGATTGGCTCATCCCATAAGTAGTGAGTCCACCCATACAAGAACCTTTAACAATGTGTCATAATGCTAGTCAAAATAAACTAGACCTACTACTGTAGTAGTGGTGAGTTTAAGTTGATCCTACAGAGAGTGTGTGTAAAGTTATTGAAATGAAAATAATAGGTGTTTAGGTTTATGAAGGTTTTGTTAGATCAGAAAAAGAAAGCATGCCATATTTGGAGAACCAGTAGATTTCAAAACTTTTTAGAAATTTTATTTATAGCAGAAGCAATATATCCAAATCATCATGCCAATCTATAAATGATATGGTATAAGGATAATAATAGACATAAACAAGATGAAGCGTATTACCGACTCCTTTGCTACAACTTTAATTCCTTACTGTGATAACCCTCCTTCTTCTTGTATCCAAAGCCTTTGCTTTGTCAATCTATCTTCTCCTTGTTGTTGTATCCTCAACTAATTTGATTTACCTCTTGTTCTCCTAGGACAACTTGTTTAACAACATCCTTTGGTAGGAAAGGAGAAGAAACATTTTGGAGGAGTATTTTCGTAGAAGAAAAAAAGGAAACAATGAGACACTTCTCATACTAAGTTTCGGCCATGCATAGGTGAGAGGGGAGAGTTAGTCAAAACAATGCAAGAACACTTTTCTTACACTCCTAATTTCAGTTATGCATGATAAGAGAGAAGAGGGGGAAGCATCCAATGTATCACACCTTTCTTTATTCAAACATAAAGAAGTCATTGAATGAAACTCTTCTCATCTGTTTTAAGATGGCTATATGAAAAGTTCAATCACCTAATATTATCATGTTAATTTCACTTTTTGATGATGTAAGAAGGAAGATGGTCCATCCAATGTACATCTTTCTTCTTTAATCTAATCACGCTAATAGGTTATATGCTAACATTAAAAGATAACCATTAAACCATTTAATGGTAAGTTCATAACTCCATTTAATGATGATAAACTATAATAAAGACCATCTTTATTTAGCACTTTAATGTAAAATGTGCAGCTGCACATTCAACCCTAATAACTGAAATTGCTCGTTCATTTTTTAAAAAAAAATTGTTTTAATATAATTAATCTAATCAATTACATTAAACCAAAGTTAGTCTATTTCTAAATGAACATTTGGGCTTTTAATTAACCATTGATTAGAGTAAGCCCAACATTCAATTATGGGATTCTAAAACCTCCATTTATATTTCTTACTTAGCTTGATAACCTTCCTTGAAGCCAAGTGGGGAATCTTATTGGACTTTGATAATTCAAGCTTTAATAAGCCTAGAATTAATTTAATCTCATTAGAATTAATTCTAGCTTATTAACTAAATGTCATTCCACTAAAGACAATTAGTTGAACTCTTGAATTATTAAATATTATGAGAACACATATTTTATTTCCAATTGCAAACCCTATTTAGAATCTTATTATAGCCTTTTGCACAATAAAGGCTAAAATTACCGTTTTGCCCCTATGTTGGTTTTTCCTTCTAGATCTCCCATTTTACTTTATATGGTGATTAACACACAAGATCTCATCTTGGTGTTAAGACTTAATGGGCAGCTAGTCCATCAAACTATTGGCACCATTTTAATCACCAAATTTCCTTAAAACATCTAGAAGTGATGATAGTACTATAAACTCTTTATTTGAGTGAATGTTCCTTAATACATGTTTCAATTGATAATTCCAACATGCAGACATTGGATTAATGCTCTATAAAAATCCATTCCGATCATATCAAGAATTATAATGAAACATATGCGAGTTCACCACTCCTTAAGATTGTGATCCATAATAAGCGAATGCTTAAGTTGTATATTTTAAAATTAAAGTAACAACCCACTTTATTCTTAAAAACATACTTGATTTCAGATTCATTTAATAGTGCCATTATCAATAGTCAACTACTATCATGATATGAAACTCATCATTCCCTTTAAGTAAACTCCTTTACTTATATGGAGATAAATCGCAACACTACAATCTAAACCATAATTAAGCGACCAACTTAATTATTCAACTGAGAATCCATTAATTTAGATTCTTATAATATACATGTTTCCCATACATCTCTATGTATATGTATATTACTTACAAAAGAATCTTGGTACCTTTTGACTAGATATATAATGCTCACATAAATAAAACCAAACTCTTTTGTTTTATTAATAATAAATAATTTGATTACAAAATTGTAACTGAAGAAGATAAAGTTACACGTAAACACACTTTCTTTCCAAGGCACTATATTTACATAACTCCAACAATTTGGTTTTAGAAATAAGAAAATAAAATAAAGCTAAACTAACTAACAAAAGCAATTTAAAGAAAGCATGCAAAAATGGTAAAAGTGGGGAATTCGGTAGGGACCTGGTTCTTTGGTTCAATCTTGGCCTACAACCCTAACTAAACATATTTCAATGATTTTCCATTCTCAAACCTCTCATAGCAACTATTAATCGTAGGTTAATAATTAATTTGAGTTTTTTCCTTAGGTAATGTTTAATTAAGATACGATCCTTAATTAAACCTAACCACTAAATAAACTAGGATATGATCATTAGATTCAATTGGGCAATACCATTACAAATTAGGAAAACTGAATAACTAAAGCAACAACCACGTACAATGCGTCATTTAACCTAGGTTATGTTATCTCTAATGATTACGTATCATTAGTCGCTACATATGAATTTCAAATATAACAATTACGAATTATATCAAAATTCTATCAATGGATTTGTAAATAAACAATCCAATAAATGCATGCAAATAATCTTTTCATCATACCTATTGGGTTTATACACCCCAAATCAATTAACATAGGATAATACAATCAATTTCTAAAGAGAGAAAGAAACAGCAAAAACTGTGAAATACAGTTAACCCAAGTTGTTGACATTAATGTCACCATCGAATTGGTATTGGGAAGTTATCCCTCCATGTGTCTCCAAAAGATCATAGCTTTGCCTCTTAAAAATGTCCCAATATAAACACTTAAAATGAAGACACCCAAAAAAATGAAGACTCCTCCTATAACTCCTCCCTTCTCTTATCCTATGCTACTCTCTATTTTCTAATTAGTTTTTCAGTCCATCCTTACTATTCTCTTTTTATTAAAAACCTATGCACCTATTGAACATCTGCGTGAAAAATAGACATTGTCTATGTGAAATGTAAACAGCTATGTCATTTGTTGATATTCTGGTCTTCTCCTACTACGCTACATTTTAGGTTGTTGGCTGCTGCTAGCGTGTAATGCTTCTCCTGCTATTGTTTTATTTTTTCATCAGCTACTGAAACACCTATATTGCTTACTTTCTTGTTGCATTCTCCATCTTCCAAATTCACGTTCAGTATGGCCCTCACATTCTTGCATGGAACATGCACAACTTTTATAATCCTTTGCTATAAGTAACTTTGATTTTTCTTATTTGTGTTTTCATTTTTCTTGTCTTCTTCTTGTCTTTTAATTTTTCTTCTTCTTGGTCCATGAATACAAGTAAAAATTAGTCTCCAAAAAATGGTGCAAATATTGTGCTTTTGACTCACTTTAACTTCTTTACTTCCGAATTGTACCTAAAATCACATATGAGTCAAAGTGAGTATCTTAAGCAATTTAACGTCATTAATCACTAAATGTTATGAAATAATTGCTTCCAAATTATGCCTAAAATCACATATGATTCAAAGTGAGTAACTTAAGCAATGTAATGTCATTAATCACTAAGTGTTATGAAATAATTAAACAATCAATGAAGCACATATCAATTTCCCCCACACTTGGCTTTTAGTCGTCCTCGGGAAAAACATCAAAATTAAACTCATACCTAAAAAAAACATTGACTCATTTCCCATATGTTCCAAGATTACATAATCATAAACAAAGAAGAATGACTTTCAAAAACATAACAAGAACTTAACATTCCAAGCTTGTACTCATTATCCATCAACATTCAATACTTTTAAAAATTGAGCAATCTAATGGTAGAATTGGAAAACGTGTTTAAACAAGATATATTTATGGGTGCACTCAAAACCATTCATGATTATGACAATCCACAATTTTGCATATCATTTCATTTCTCCACCATTAAGGTTCACATGCAAAATCGTGAATCAAAGTAAGGTGAGATGTATTTGGTAAAGTAGCATGAAAGTCATCAAAGCTAGTGAAACAAAAGTAACACTCAATTATATCACCAAGTGCACAAGTTAACATTTATACAAAACTAGGTACCATCAGCTTTGATGAATGCAATAATTACATTTCACAAATCAATTTACTCTCACACATAAACCACATAAAGCATAAATCACCAACTTAACATGCCACTTAACACCAAGGCATGAAGCCCATTTGCCCACCATTTAAGCTACCATTTGCAACACTTTAATAAACAACTTGTCCTTTTATTGTGCTGCCCAATGTCACACATTAAATGATGTCAAATGTCAATGTATTAGCTATGCCAAATGTCACTAATTCTTAGGCTTAGTCATTCTAATTTCCATGTACCAACTTAACTTGTCACTTGATAATTTTCCTAGCCCAAATATATATTTAAATACCTCAATTATCTAATGGTATCAAATAATTCCAATTTACTAACTATAGTATATCAATACTAAAATTCAATTCATATGCCTTTCACATTCAAATCATAGTACAATTTTAACTCCTACCTATCTCACATGTACTTTCATAAACATGTATCATTTCAACTAGGGTATATTTTGGTGCCTTACATTTTGATTGAGTTTTGGGATTTTTAAATTATAATCATTGTTCTGTCCAAATGTTTTTAAAAGATATTCAGTTAGTCTTGCATAGTCAGACTAAGGGTATTGTGAGAGTCCTCAGCTAGGGCATGTGGTGGTTATCATGTGTATGATATGATACTGGGTCGTGACAATTAAATCGGTATCAGAGCATGGTTTTCACATTTTCAACAGTGTTATTTTCATTTTCAAAAAGTTCATAAGCCTTAGGAGTCGAGTTTGTGTGTCAAAAATCTTTGGTCGAGAAGTTGAGTCTCAGATTGTTAAGTTGACGTCCTTAGCAGTCGAATGATTTCTACCTCGGTGAGAGTACTCGTCAACATTCCTTAAGATGTTTGGGATATCAGAAAAGTTAGGCTTAGTTTGATCTATTTTAATAAAAAATGTCTTTTTCTTTTATTTTATAGTGATAGCATGGATAGACGAGGAGGGGGAACTCATCACAAGGTTGGACCGTTTAGACCACAGCTAGAGGAACATAGCGCTGAAGCAATCACATAACCAGTAGTTGCTAGCTCTTCGTCTTGTAGGTAGTCTTACACTGTAACACCATCGGTGGTAGCACAACCATATTTACCACCGATATCGAGGAGGCTCTACAGCAAGTGATGACATGGTGGGCACAAAACACTACACAGTAGCAACCTAAGGCTAGAGTGCCAAATATGCCACAATAGGTACAACCACCATAACAGCCAGTAGTGGTGATTAGTCCTGCTCCAGGGCAACATCAAATGCTTGAATTATTAGGGTATATTAAGGAGGTAAGGAATCTCAGGAATGTTACCTTTGATGGACGTGGTGATGTTACTAAGGCCAAACTTGGATGAGACGAACTGTAGAGACAATGCACGATATAGGGCTGTCTAATAAGATGAAGCTGAAGGTAGTTGTCTGATTGCTGGAGGGTGATGCTAGAGTCTAGTGGGAAAATGTCTAGGGACGTTACCGTAATCAGATTACCTGGATGGATTTTATCAACGAGTTCAACGAACAATATTATACCATATTTGATAGAGATCAAAAGAAGGTTGCCTTCTTTACACTAACATAGGGGAATAAGTCGGTGCATGATTTTGATAAAGTTGAGAGAGCTTCCTACGTATGTCCCTGAATAAGTGGCGAGATGAAGAGATTCTGGTTTGACACCAAATTGAATTTAGCAATCTAGGAGACGATGATGGTTACCGCCACTACCATGTTTAAGGAGATGGTATAGTTGGCCAAGAGAGCTAAGAAGTTAGTGAAAGAGCACAGAAAATAATGGAAGGAAAAGAATAGAAAAAGGAATGGAGCAAGTTTCTCCAACCAGCAGCTCAAGAGGAGCTATGTAATTCAACTCTAGGTAGTATTGAAGGTACATCATCATCAGCTGTCAATTTACGATCACCATGAATAGGAGGTCAAAGCATTGCCCTTACTATTAGTTTTGCTTCTCGAGCTTGACCATATCGATCCAAACAGTATAGAAAGTACAAAAAGTACATTTAGCCAAGCATACGAAGCCAAGAAAGTGTTTTTAGTGTGGAGAGACAGGGCACATAAGGAGAGATTGGCCTTAGCTGGCTTAGGTTTCAACTCGAGAAGGAGATAGCTCAATGCATCTAGTGAGACACAGAGGGGAGACTTCTAGGATAGGTGCTCAGTCTTTTAGATCCACACAGAGGACTGGTGTTGGTAGTAGTACACTTCCAATAGGTCAATAATGTCCTACTTAGCGAGCTCAAGCACGATTTTATTCAATGAAGGAGGAGGACATTCGAGCCAATCTTGTTGGCCCCTAATTTTTTTTTAAAATTTGATTAAGATTGATTAGATAATTTTTGGGGTCTTGCAAGATTTATGTATGTTAGGATTAATGAGCATGTTAGCATTAATGAGAGTTTGTGACTTGAGTTAATTGAATTATAGATGAAGTGTTAAGTTGCCTAAGGGTTAGTATGGGCATGTCACCTAAGGAGGAAAGAACTTAGGTTTTCAAGTAAGGTCATTTTGGACTTTTTAGCATTAATAAGGATATAAAAGAGAGGAGAAATGAATGGCTTACATGAGAAGAGAGGAGAAAAACAAAATTAGAGAGAAGGAGGGAGAGAGAGTGTCGTAGGGAGGAAAGAAAAGAAAGAAAAGAGAGCTTGTCTAGGTTTTGATTTTTCTAAGTCTTCAAGAGGAGTTTTGGAGTAATTTCAAGAAAAAAAAAGCTAGAGGAAGGTTCAAGCTTTCATTTGAGCCAAGAAACCCCTTGGTTGGGTGAAGATTTAAGGTAAGTGAGTTTTAATGTTTGGGATTTTTGGAGTGTTTGTGGTTCAAAAAGCTTAGGAAATGGATGGGTTTAGAGATTCTAAGATTAATTTCATGCATTGGGTTCTTTAGGTTTTCCAATTTTGAATCCTTTTAATTTGGGGTTTTGTGTTATTGTTGAAGAAGAGCAAAGGAGGCAAGAAGAGCAAAGAAAGGGACACACTTGAACAAGCTTTTAAGCAAGGCAAATCAGGTGGGTTACACTTTTATATTTGTGTTAATAAGTTATAAATGTTTTTCAACTAAGTGTAATAAATGATCTTTTCAACTACCTTTTTAGTGAGCATTTATAGTTCTTTAAATGATTGAGAAATTGTCTTATGTGTTTGTTGTGTGTGAACTTTGGAAATAAATTTAAATTACGTTGCAAGTATGGTATTTGGTTGCTTTTGATTGAGTTGAAAAATGGTTATTATGATTTTGTATGAGATTTTTGGTTGTTGAATTGTGTAAATTGGGAAATATGTCATGTGCATGAAAATTAAGTTTTCAAGAATGTGTCATTTGGGCAAAAATGTTTTCAGTGCATGAATTACATGTTATGCGGGTTCGAAAGTCCATCCAAGAAATTGTCACGTGCACGTTGACCAAGTCAAGACTTCTCCCGTCTGCCCGCTAGTGGCACAGAGCTCCTTTTAGGACTCCCTCAAGTTTACGACTACACAAGGCCATTTTACATAATTGTGTAGTTCGTCATGTTTATGGACTTGCCAAGCCATTTATGATGTGTTTGTGTTTTTGCATGTGTTAACAAGTTTGAAAAATGCTTAACTTGTGAGAATTGTGATTTTGGTTTAACAAAGTAAAGAAATATATGTTTTATGAATATTGTGAGAAATTGCTATGGTCATGAATGTTTTGCGGTTTTTGCTTATTACCAGATACAAACGTGTTACCCACGAGCGTAAGCTCACCCCTCCCATTCCGTCCCATCTCCAGGTGAAGAGCACGAGATTGACGATTGAACCTAAAGGCATTACTCCAGAATTGAATTATTTTATATTTCAAGTTAACTTTTGTAAATCAATGCTTTAGATGGATTTTGGGAAAATGTTGCTTTTGTTAAATTTGTATTTTGGATTTGATGTAAGTGGCTTAAAATTCTTGCTAAAGCATTGTAAAACACTTATTTTGATGTAAATGAAATGCATATGCATTATGGTTGTTTATGGCTTTTCAAATCTTTGCATTGTTACTTTTCAAAGTTTCATAGAGTTAAGATTGTGTTCTGGATTCTAGTGAAATTCTGGAAAAATCTAAGTAAAATTTGTAAAAATGGTCTTCTTGTAAGTTGTAGAAGATCTCTTGATCTTTCCAACAATATGAAGTTTGTGATTTTTGGACGTCGGAATGAAGAGATGTGAGTGTTGCTAGTTAGAGTGTTGTATATGGTTTGTGTTTGTGATAGCTTTGATGAATGTTTGAAATTTGTGATTTTGATGAACCAATTAAGTTGAGATTTGAGAATTTGGTGAGTTGAACTAGGTGTTTGAGTTATTATTAGGTGTTTAGGCTTTAGAGTAAGTGAATTTGGGAAGTTTGCAAGTGTTTATGATGTTAGGTTGAAGATTGGAGGCTTTGGAGAGGCATTGGAGGCTTTAGGGAGCCCCAATGTCCGTTAAACGGACATGGATGTCCATTTAATGGACATTCTCAAGTGTAAAAACACCCCTTGGCCAGTCAATGTCTGTTAAACGGACATGCATGTCCGTTTAACGGACTTTCTCGGGTTATTTTGGCCTCCTTCACTCGATACATGTCCGTTAAACAGACATGGATGTCCGTTTAACGGACATCCACTGGAAAGATGATGATATTTTTTCTGTTAGAGGCCAAATCGCGTTTTGTGGTCTTCATGAGAGGTGTCGGTCTAGATGTCTTATTTCTAATGCTCTAAAAACGAACTCAATCAGATTTCTAGATTGAAAGTTATGGTGATCGCGCCAAGCGAGGTTCAAATTGATTTAGGGTGTGAACACAGTATATTCTTTTGGGCATAACTCTCCCATCCGACCTCCAAATGAAGTGATTATTAAAGCAATGATTTCCTAACATCTTTGGTTATCACTAGATGAAAAATGGTATCTTTTTTAGTTATTTTGAGGAAGTTTACATTAATGTAAGTGAGGGGTCGGTTAGGAGAGCATACTTGGAGAATGTGCATGCTTTAGCTTTTTAAGAACATCTTGAGCTATAGAACTCTGATTGAGATGATTTTTGCTTCAAAGCAAACTAGAGGCTTAAAGCTACAATTTCTATGAAGAATTCAAGTTGTGATTTTGATATTTGATTAGTGTGCGCTCACCACTATTGTGGAATGACAACAAACGACCTACAGGGTTTTAAGCACAAGGTTTAAGACTCTGAATGTTAGGTTCCGAAAATGGGGTCAATAGTTGTGATATCAGAGCAAGCTTGAGTTTCATGATTTCACAAGAGAGTTGGGCTTCGGAAGCAAGCAGGGTCCAACAAATCTGGACACGATTACAGATATTTTCTGGATGAACATTTCTTTGTTATTGTATTGCTATATTGTGATGCATATTCTATGTAGTACCGATAAACTCTTAAATAGTATAAGCGCTAACCTATAGTGTTATAAAGTATTATGTGTGTTTTCAGTAGAGACGTTTTGATCGACACTGGCACGAAAAGGTCTTTTGTCAATGTGACCTTCGCCGAGGATGTTAGTCATCCCCTGGAGCCATTAGATCCCCCTCTCATTGTAGTCACTCCTCTTGGAGAGCAGTGGCTTGCGATGCAGTATATATGGCTTATGAGATAAAGATCGATGATTCTGTGTTAGAGGCAAATCTTATTCCCCTCAATCTCCAGGATTTCAAGGTCATATTAGGGATTGACTAGTTATAGAGGTATCATGCCAGAGTTGATTGTTTTAAGAAAGAGGTGGAGTATGACCCTTAGGATGGAGTCCTGATTAAATTTACTGGGGACTAACAGATATTCCCAAGTTGTTTGATATTGGTGATCAATGCTAAGAGGTTGATTCGTTAGGGAATCCAAACACACCTCGCATATGTGATTGACACTTCGGCATAAAGGGTCGAACTAGGAGGTGTCCCTATATGTGCGAGTTCCCCGAGGTCTTTCTGAAGAAATTACCTAGATTACCACCTGATCGAGAGTTTGATTTTACTATTGACCTAGTCCTGGGGACGACACCAATATCTATACCAATGTATCGCATGGCACTAGCATAATTGAAAGAGTTTCAATTACAAGAGTTATTAGACAAGGGCTTCATCAGACCAAGTCATTCACCGTGGGGAGCACCAATATTGTTTATCAAAAAGAAGGATGGGACCCTCCACTTATGTGTTGATTATCAAAAATCGAATAGGGTTACCATCAAGAACTAATATCCACTCCTTAGGGTCGATGACTTGTTTGATCAATTTAGAGGAGCTATAGTATTCTCAAAGATAGAACTGAGGTCAGGGTACCATCAGCTGAAGATCGATGAAAATGATCTGCATAAGACTACTTTCTGGACGAGGTATGGTACGAATTTTTGGTGATGATGTTTGGATTAACAAATGCACCTACAACATTTATGGATTCCATGAAAAGGGTGTTCCATCCTTATTTAAATTAGTTTATCATAGTCTTCATTGATAACCTTTTGATTTATTCTAAGGATGGAGAGGAGCATCCTAGACATCTCTAGATTATGCTGCAAATACTTCACAAAAGACAGTTGTATGCAAAGTTCTCAAAGTGTGAATTTTAGTTGAGGGAGATAGGATTCCTTAGGTATGTGGTATCAGGGGAAGGTATTTTTGTGGACTCGAAGAAAGTGTAAACCATACTTGAGTGGGAATAGACCAAGGATATGATAGAAGTTCGCAGTTTTCTGGAGTTAGTTAGTTATTATTGAAGATTTGTTGAGGGTTTCTTAGTACTTGCAACCCCTTTATTGAGGCTTACCTAAAAGGGGATAAAATTTTAGTGGGTTGAAAAATGTGAGGCAACCTTTCAGGAGATAAAGAGGTGATTAACTTCTGCAGCAGTGCTCGTTCTACCTACCTAGGGGTTAGGTATGAGGTGTACAATGATGCCAGTCACCAAGGACTTGGCTATGTACTTATGCAAGTAGGTTGAGTGATCACATATGCTTCTATACAACTGAAGAAGCATGAGCTAAATTATCCTACATATGACTTAGAGCTTATAGTGTTAGTTTTTACACTCAAGATTTGGAGACACTATCTTTATGAGGAGACTTGTTGTATATGCACTGACAACAAGAGTTTGAAGTACCTAACGACATAAAAGGAGCTAAACCTCAGATAAAGGAGATGCATGGAATTAATTAAGGATTATGACTTAATAATTGACAATCACCCGGGAAAAGCAAATATGGTAGTCAATGCATTGAGTTGTAAATCCTGTTTGGTAGTAACTATTAGGCAAAATCATTATATGATGTATTTGATGAGTGTGCGGAGCCTTGGGATTAGACTCTCACTAGTAGAGGATGACGAAACATTGCTAGCACAGTTTGAAGTTCGGCCGACATTATTTGATAAGATTAGGAAATTTGTTAGTCTTTAGAGATAGAGTCTGTGTTTCGAATGACCAGGGTCTTAGGCTAGCTATCTTAGAAGAAGCTCACAGTTCGGCTTATTCTATGAATCCTAGTAGCACTAAGATGTATTGAACTCTTAGAGAGAGTTATTGGTGGCTAGGGATGAAGAGAGAGATAGCAGAATTTGTGGCTAGATGCCTTCCCTATCAATAGATTAAGGCAGAGCATCAGAAACTAATAGATATGTCACAATCTTTGCCTATTCTGGAATGAAATTAGGAGCATATGATAATGGATTTTGTAGTTGGGCTACCTCGTACATCGAAGGGTCATGATGTTATTTAGGTTATAGTGGATAGATTGATGAAGTCTACTCATTTTCTACATATCCACACAACCTACACATTAGAGAGGTTGGCAAAGCTGTATATCGATGAGATTGTGAAGTTGCACAGGGTGCCGGTTTCTATAATATCACATAGGGGACTAAACTGAAGTTTAGTACTACTTTCCACCCCCAGACCAATGGTCAGTCAGAGAGGACCATTCAAACACTGGAGTATATGTTAAGAGCATATGTGATGGAATTCCAAGAGAGTTGGGACTAGCACTTGCCTTTGATAAAGTTACCTTTGATAAAGTTTGCTTATAACAATAGTTATTAGACAAGTATCGATATGCCACCATATGAAGCACTTTATGGGAGAGAGTGTAGGACACCTCTTTTTTGGGATGAGTTTGGTACAACAAAGCTGAAGGGGTCGAATTGGTAGAAGTTACCACTCAGAAAAGTAAAAGTCATTTGAGAGAAGATGAAAATCACCCAAGATTGTTAAAAGTGTTACATGAATAAGAGGCAATGACCATTAGAGTTTGTAGTTGTTAATATGATTTTCCTTTAGATATCACCATGGAAAGGTATTATCTAATTTTAAAGCCGAGGGAAGCTAAGCCTTCGATATATCATACCTTCCCGCATCCTAGAGCATGTAGGGTCTATGGCGCATCGATTGGAATTGTCGATAGACTTGAATTGGATCTATAATTTGTTCCATGTCTCAATGCTTAAAAAGTATATACCGGATCTATATCATGTTTTGGAGATAACTCTAGTAAAGCTGAGAGAAGACTTGAGTTTTAAGGTGAAACTAGTCCAAATTTTGGATCAACAGATAAAGAGGTACACTCAAAGTTCTTTGGAAGAGTGATAAGGTCAAGAAGATGACATGGAAACCTAAAGATACTTTGAGATGTCAGTATCCCCATTTATTTGTATCCTCATTTTAGGAGTTTTGAGGGTGAAACTCTTTTGAAAGGGGAGGACTTGTAATGTTGGACTCTCTAAGTCCTTTTATATTGGTCTGTACTTAGAGATGTTATAGTATATTGATATATACATGGTTGCATATGAGATCAAAGATGTATTTAAATCCTTTTTTCTATATATGTTAGTGATTTATAATTTTATATGCCCTTATATGAACTTGGAGTTCATTAGTATGCAAAATCTTGGAGATTTCTGACATATAGCTTTTAAGTGTGTAAAATCGAGTCCATTGGATGGATATGACCAAGGTGGCTGAGTTAGATGTGTTCTAATGCCTTATAGGTAATTAGACATGACTTATAGACTTATTAGACACTTAGAAAGCTTAATTGGAAAAATTGATGTTCATAAGGGCTTACTTGCTAATTGTTAAAAGTTAAATGACTTAAATGTAATTTTTCAATTTTTGGAGGATCTATATGTAATTTTATTAAGTTAAGGGGCTTAATTATTATTTTCAAAATTTCGGGGATCAAAATAAAAATAAAACTTTTGGTCATTCCCAAATTTTGGGCTTAATTGCAAATTTAGGAAAAGTTTAAAGGGTATAATTGTACTTTCAAGTAAGCTAAAGGCAAAAAGGTAACTTCACCATATTTAATAAATGAAGAGACAATATTCTAGAACCTTCTTTCTTGTATGGCCGCACACCCCACCATTAAAGAATAGAAACATTTTGTTTTGATTAAAAGAAAGGAGAAGAGACAAGGAGAAGAACCCATTCGACCATCATTCTTTTTGATTCTCTAACCCAAATCAAGGTGTTCTAAGTTAATTTGGGATCAAGGAACTCAAATCTATCATTAGATTTGGGAAATTCTCAAAGGAATTTGAGATATCACTAAAGGAGAGTTTGCGTAAATTTGGTCTCATCTGTCTCTACATTATGATTTTGAGTTTGGTGTTAAGATATGTTGTTCTAAATGCTTGAATATGCATGAAACATGGTTTATATGATTGAAATGAGTCATGGAGAAGTCCCTTTAAGCCAAAACTGAAATGTTTTCTTTTTGGTAAAAGTTTGAAAAGTTTTGAATATCTTTTGAAATTGATGGTTTAAATGAATTCTGTGGTGTTAATTGTATATGTATAATATGAATTGATGATAAAAAATGAAGATGTATATTGGATAAGGTTTGGTCGAAATGATGGGAGAAGAAATGAACTAATGTATTGAGTTGTATAATTATGATGAATATGGCTTAAATGAAGGGAATTAGATTGAATGGTGTGGTGAAATGTATTGTTGTTTGGAAGTGTTTGTTATATAATAAGATAGGAGCATGAATTACACTGATAAAGTCTTGAAAATATGACTTGAAAGTCATGCACATTAGGTGTTTGATAAAATGCCTAAGTAAACTTGGCTTAGGATTTAAGGATCCGTAATGATATGCATTGGAAAGCGACTTTCATGTTTACTTTTGGTAAACTTGAATTTTTTCTTAGAATTATGAGTAACGACCTAATATGTTTGGATAAAAAAGCGCGTAATTATGTTTTAAAATGAGTAAGTACTGGATTAAAGGCATTAAATGCATGAAAAATGCAAAAGAAAAGCTAATGTGAATATTAAGGGAAGTAACCAAGTGAAAAGCTTAATGGCATAATCTAATAGTTTAAATATAGTGATATTGTGTTTTATACACTTATGGGATGGTGTATAAATATGAGATACATGTTTGAGTAGTAAATACATTGTAATTTTTTATGTATCAAGGCTCGGGAGCTATGAATCAAGGAGCTCATACTAAGGATTGTTGAAGTCAAAGGAGAGTACACCTTCTTTTGGGGTGAGTTAGGGAAACCATATCTCTCAAATGGGATTAGAACATCCTAGTACATACATGATGACTTTTATATGAATTTTGAACCTAAGTAATGCATAGTAGAATTGAATCTCAAATGGATACTAATGTGCTTATGTATTTAAGAAATGGCATTGTTTTGAATAACACTTTGCACTTGGAGTGCAAAAGATGACTTTTATTGTATGAAATAATGTTTTGGAATCTATATATGCATAATCGAGTCATGTATGCTACTTGTTTGTGTTCTTTTTTGGTTTAGAGCCATAGTAATATTCCATTTTGTCGGTTGGACTGATAAATAAAGGCATAGTGGCTTACTTGATTTTTGTACTTAATATTTTTATATGATTTTTTTGTGATTGGTGAGTTAATGATTGGCCAATCGTGTGCTATGCACACCATATTAAGTGACCCCCTTACCCTTGACGCTAGTACATAAAAGTCAAGTCCCCATATTGACACTTTTCTACGAGACTTATAGGTGATTCCACACCTAGAGGTCTGGTCACTGACGAGGTCATCACCTAGGGTATCTTCTTGACTATATTGTGGACTCACCATGGATGAAAGTGCAACCAACACCAGGAATCGGTGCCTGCACACACTAGTTTAACCTACTAGTGGCGACACATATGATTGTTTGGGCCTATTATGAGCTTTGTTTTCCTAACGAGATTGGAATTATACATGTAATGTTTTTTTACTTTTTATACTAGAACTGGAACCTATGTTCACTAGATGAGTGATTAATAGACTAGGCTTGAGTGGTTCCTAACCATTATATATTGAGTCATAGGCTAGGCCTATGTCTTTCTACGTCATGTATGTTCACTTCATAGGTGATTATGTGCAAGCGAGATATATGAAAAACCTATCTAGACCGTCTTGATATTTATTGAGTTCTGTTTATGATATATGTTTTTCCTACTCATTGAGTACATAGTGTACTAACCCCATTCGCTTTACAAGCTTGCAGTAACATTTGGTGAGCTTGAAGCTCTGAGTGGATCATGCAGTCTTTTGACATTTTAGAGGTATTACCGCACATGGGTGGTCTCTGTTTTGTATTTTTGTTATATAGTAGCTCATGAACTATTTTTTAAAGTTAGTTATGTTGATATGCTTTATAATTTTATAAATTAACTATTGACTATCTTGTCTTTTTCTTAGCTCAATTATACGCTGATTGTTATCTCCCCAATGTGGTACCAGGTCGTGACATAAATAATGTCACGTACCATATTATTGAAATCAATTATAGGTGATTAATTTAAACATAAATACTTTAAGTTCAATTTGATTAATTCAAACTTAGTATTAACACAACAAATTCATAGGTTTAATTGACAAGACACTTCTTTTCATAATAAACCCTGAGGATGGTATATAACCTGGAAACCTACGACGCAGCTCTCGTGAGGGTTATTGATGAAAAATTCCATGATCTTAGGAGTCACAATGAGGACTTACTTTCTTGATTCACAAGTGTAAACAATGCCACGTGTAACATCCCGTTACCCTAGTAAAGGTAAAATTAATAGATGAGAGAAAGTGTTTAGGAAGTAGGAAACACGTTCCATGCTCATGCATAATATGACATACACATACATAATGAATTGTAGATGATCCTACACATAAAAATAATTGTGCATGCATTCATTGACAACTTTCGGGTATGATTTTTTTTAATGTGATTTTATTGAAAATGAGAAGTAGAGGGAGTTGAAAGAGTGATCTGGAAATGTTCACTGAGTGTGCTTCGGTTTGTTAGCCATAACTTGTTCTCTAGTTATCCAGACATGATGATTCTAGATTGGGATTAAACTAGGAACCTATAGCTACATTCCTTATGAAGACATCGAATTTAAATTCAGTCTTTAAGAATCTCAAAGTTTGTTATAAAGTTGAGAATTGGGTGCACTACATTGAATGAATGTAAAAAATTCATGTTCGATATTCAAGGGAAAATCTAGATTAATCTAAGCTTGATTAGAGAAATTTGTCTTCTCAGAAGTTGTAGGAATTTCTTTTATCTTTCCAATGACATATAGTGTAAAAATTTTGGACGTCTGAGATGAAAGTTAGGGTCCTTGTAAGTGAAGATGTTTCTTTTGTATTTTGCTTCTTCTATGATAACATCATTGATGACATCATCACAGAAGAAGTAAAATATAGAAGAAACATCTTCGCTTACAAGGATACGTCATCTTCTTTTATGTTTTGTATCATCTACGTTTTGCTATCTTCTTCCTTTTTGCTTTTTCTGTATTTTGCTTCTTCTGTGATGGCATCATTGATGACATCATCTTCTTTTGTGTTTTGTATCGTCTGAGTTTTGCTATCTTCTGCCTTTTCGCTTCTTCTGTATTTTTCTTCTTTTATGATGACATCATTAATGATGTCATCTTCTTCTGTGTTTTGTATTGTCTAAGTTTTTCTATCTCCTGCCTTTTCGTTTCTGTTGTATTTTGCTTCTTCTGTGATGACTTTATTGATGACATCATCTTCTTTTGTGTTTTGTATTGTCTGAGTTTTGCTATTTTCTACCTTTTCGCTTCTTCTGTATTTTTCTTCTTCTGTGATGATTTCATTAATGACGTCATCTTCTTCTATATTTTGTATTGTTTGAGTTTTGCTATCTTTTACCTTTTCGCTTCTTCTGTATTTTTCTTCTTCTATGATGACATCATTGATGATGTCATCTTCTTCTGTGTTTTGTATTGTCTAAGTTTTTCTATCTCCTGCCTTTTCGTTTCTTCTGTATTTTGCTTCTTCTGTGATGACTTTATTGATGACATCATCTTCTTTTGTGTTTTGTATTGTCTGAGTTTTGCTATTTTCTACCTTTTTGCTTCTTCTGTATTTTTCTTCTTCTATGATGATGTCATTGATGACGTCATCTTCTTCTATGTTTTGTATTGTCTGAGTTTTGCTATCTTCTTCCTTTTCCTTTCTTCTGTATTTTGCTTCTTCTATGATGACATCATTGATAACGCTATCTTCTTTTGTGTTTTATATCGTCTGTGTTCATGAACTCCTTTTGTGTTACTGTTTTTGAACTCCTTCATTGTTTCATTTCTTCTTAGTTTTGTTCCTTTTATGTTTTGTTCCTTTTGTGTTTTACTGATGTGTCTTCTTCTGTGTTTTGTTGTCGTGTCTTCTTCTGTGTTTTGTTGACGTGTCTTCTTCTGTTTTTTACTTTTTCTGTGTTTTACTTCTTTTGTGTTTTGTTTCTTTTGAGTTTCGCTTCTTCTGTCTTTTTTTTGTCTGGCCATAACTTCTTCTCTAGATACCCAAATGAATTTATTCTTGAACCATGGGACTCGTAAGACATTATCCTACATCTCCACCCAAAAATCATAGCCATCTGAAATGAATTGAGAAAAATTGAGTGAGAAATGTGGAACGAGTATAGTGAGTGTGCTCTCGAATTTTATGAACTGGGGTTGTTCCACTAAGCAACACTTTAATATTTTGAGTATATCTAGACCTGTAGGATTCCAAATGAGACGATTGTTGTTTTGGAGTGAACTAGATATATAGGCCTACACATTGTATTAGAAGTATAATTGTGATTCAGTTTATAAGATATTTAAGTTCTAAATGGAACTTGGGCATAGTACATTGTTTTGGAATATGACAATTCGAAAATATCTGAGGCACATATTCCAAAGTACTGAATCAAATTAAGTGATTTTGGTGTCAATGGAAAGATCTAGAAATGGATAAGTGGCTAAGAATTGGACAAGTTTCCTAGTTAAAGTGGAGCTTTAAATAACCTTGAAGGAGAAGTCACGGTACTGGCCTTCATTTCTTTCTTTCAAAACTTCTTTCTCTAGAGCTCCTCCATCCCAGAGCTTTTCATCAAATATTCCCCAAAGTTAAACCTGGCCTTTCTTTATTGTCATCACTTCCACTATGATATTTCTTTCTTCTATTCCAAGAAAAGACCGAACCCCCTATCAACCTTCAAGATGAGGTACATGGGCTAAATGAGAAACTAGGGTTCACGTGATTTGAAAATGTTAGGGCTTTGTGATGGTTGCAGGTTTTGGAGTTTCAAAAAAGTAAGCTTATTATGTTTATGTAGTTTTGCATGAAATGAAGCATGCATCGTTAGTTCACTGCTAAATGGTTAAGAACAGTGATATTCGTAATTGTTGGAAAATGAGTGAGGAGGTTTTGAGTATGCCATATATATGATTTTCTTTGGATTTAATTATCAAATGTTGTAAGAAATTGTAGAAATGATTTTGGAGTCGGAAGATCAACGAACAAGTGTATGATGATGTTTAGAGCTGAGAAAGAAAGATTTAAGTGATAGCTAAAAAAAATGAAGTGAATGAAAGTGCAGTAATGTAGAAAATGAGATGAATGTACGTAATGAATGTTTCTGCTTTTGATGATTATAAAAAATGATAGATTTTGATTTAAGTTGGGAAGTTGGTAAGGTACCCGAGATTGTCACTAAGCATGCATTTTACATATTCCGTATAGCTATTTGTGCATAAATGAGTTTTGTAACTTATGTGAATTGTGTATTGCATAAATGGGTTGTGCAGGTCAAGTGTCCGCATTCAAGAGTTCCCAGAATTTGAAAGCAAATGCTAATCTGGAGCATACTGTGAGTAGACCTAGATTGATCTCATTCTATTATTTGTTTTGTTTGACTTTTGGTATTAATTGAATTCTGAATGATTGTGTGAATGTGATTGTTTATGTTGGTTTCCAGGCAGGAGGCCCGATGATTGTGACATTTGACTTGGATATCAAAATGCTACTTGTATGTGAGAAAGCTGCACTAACTGCACTGAAGTGATTGCTAAGTGAATTCTGAATGTGAAATTGCATGCAAATAAAAGTGTGAATTCTCAATGGTGGTCACTTTTTGAGTTAGCAAAACTCACCTAAAATTTGTAACTATTTTTCAGATCAGATGAATACCCTGTTAGGCCAACGGGAGTATACCTGCAACATAAGTGAAGGATAGAGGTCAGGATCAGTTCACGTCTGAATTTTTATTTTTTGTATTTATATTAGATTTTTTTCTCAGTAATGATTGTATCAACTTTCCAAATTGAAATGTTAGTAAATGATTTTGAAGTGTAATGAAATTATGACTTCAAATCTTCTATGGATTAAAACTGTTTATGGATGAAATGGGCCCAATTTGAGTATCGATTTTCGCATAAAATGTTTGTGGTTCAAAAAAAAAATTTATACCAATTTATGAATGTGTTAAGTGTTTCAGCACGTCACCCTCGCAGGGCACAGACTCAGATATCACCATCGATGTCAAGTTCGGGTCATGCGGGAGTGGAGTGCTACATTGGTTGGTATCAGAGCCCAGAATTACTATCTCATAAGGACAATTTTCTGAAATGTGTCAGGACACATGCATTTTAGTCATGTCATAGTAGTTGATAGTGACTGATCCTTAGTCTGAGTCACATAAGCATGAGTCTCACACATGAGCACGTGTTAAGTGCTTAATTTGATTGAATTAGTGAGAAAGATGATGATATGTCAGAATGTGAGAAAATGAAAGTTTGTGGATATTTACAAATGAGAAATAGTATATGATTGGATATGATAGACAAAGATTTAACACAATCATATTGGTGGATGTATTACTGAATATGACACCAAGATTGTACTGTGAGGATATATCCTAGATTATAATATAAATGTGAATATATTGTCATAGATTGTTGTTGGACCAATGGTGGTTGAAAAATTAAATCCCACTTATGTTTTGCTAATAATAAAATGTATCGAATTTGTTAAAAAATTATTACAGGTGTTTTGGATTGAAATAAATCTAGAAAGAATTATAAATCATGGTGAAATTAAGAAGGAAGTAATCTTCAACATGATAGAGACTTAAACATGAAGATTATGGGAAGATCCGAATAAATATATCCGTTGGAGTCAGCACAAGTCGACCAAAATATCACAAGTCGATTAATAAATTAAGGATCATCAGATGGGGCTTGAAACAAGTCGACTAAGATGTTACAAGTTGACTACAAATCAAGTGGATAGGAGCACTAGTCGACTGATCGAAGAGAGGAGATGAAACCTGCAGCAAAAAACATTGATACTAGTCGACTATAATAGCTCGACTAGTCGACTATCAGGTAGATCTGAATAAAATGTGTTCGAATCATTCCTAAATGGAAAGGAAGAAATTAAGCAACATCCATAAGAAATCATGCAACGGCTAGAAGAGGATTTACAACAGCTATTTTCATCTCTAGTCTCCAGATAAATAGTGGAAAATCAAGGGATCAACGTACTGAATTCCAAAAAGCTAAAGAATTCCACTATTGTTCAAAACTTGCTCTATATTGCTCTTAGCTTGTTTCAAATCTGTATTGAGCATTGTTCTTTCATCTTTATCTCATTATTATTGTGAGTTGAGTGATTAGTGAAAAGTCACTTGTGTAGTAGGATTTGTGCTAGAAAACAAATCTATTGTAAGGGTAGCTTGAGCCGGAAATCAAGTAGTGTTGTAAGAGTTTACACAAAACTAAAAAGTGTGTAGTAAAGTGGTTTGCCAAATCTTAAGTGGGAGTTTAGGTAGAGGACGTAGGTCTTAACACCGAATCTCTATAAAAACAGTGTTTGCTCTTCTTCCCTACTCCTTGCATTTAAATTTGTCTAAATTGTTTTTGTGTGAATTAACTTCTGATTTTTGGTAGAACTTTAAGAAGATCTTTATAGATCTATTCAACCCCCCTTCTAGATCGTTTACAATTTGTATTAGAGCAGAAGTATCCAGGGATGACACACAATAACCTAGCGGAAGAAGGTAACACTAATAATCTCCCTCCTTTGTTTAATAGTACTAACTACTCTTTTTGGAAAAATCCTATGAAGTATCATATTATAAGCGATGGAGTAGAATATTAGAAGATCATCATTTTCGGTCTACAAGCTCCATTGAAAGAAAATGGTGAGGTAAAAACGGAGCTGGAGTATGACGACAATGATTGGAAGCAAGCATACATCAATGCAAAAGCTATGAAATTGATATATTGTGCTCTCACGGTTGAGGAAAGAAATAGAGTGAACTCATGTACAAGTGCTAAAGAAATGTGGGAAAGACTTCGTATCACTCATGAAGGAACCAACCAAGTTTGAGAGACAAAGATCAACATGCTTCTCCATGACTATGAAATGTTTGTCATGAAGGAAGGTGAGTCTATTTCCACTATGCTTGATCGTTTTACAAAAATCATAAACGAATTAGGCAACCTTGGAAAGCATATGACGGATAGCGAGAAGGTGAAAAAGATTCTTTGTTCACTACTGAAAGAATGGGACTCACAAATCACCGCTATCATTGAGTCTAAGGATCTCAATCATTTGGAATTCAACGCCTTGGTGGGATCTCTCATAAACTATGAGATCATTCTCAAATCAAGAGGAAGAAGAGGTAAGTTACAAAAATCAATTGCTTTAAAAGCTAATACTTCTTCTCTTGATGAAAGTGACGAAGAAATAGATGAAGAAGACGAAGATAAAGAAATAGCAATGTATGCTAGAAACTTGAGAAAATTCAAAGGACTACTCAAAAATAGGAGGAAAGAATTACGTAGTGGAAGAAATGAAGAAAGAAAGAAGTATACCATGGAAAGAAGGTCTAAGGGTTATGAAGAAAATAAGAGCAATGAAGAATGTTGGAAATGTGAAAAAAGAGGACATTATGCGAGAGAATGCAAAAGCTCATCCTTTACTTCAAATTTTCAGAAAAATGACAAGTATGACAAAGGAAAAAAGAAAGGTAGCCTAATAGCCACTTGGAGTGATGATGAGGAAGCATTCCAAAGCAATTATGAAAAAAACTTAGCTCTTATGGCAAGTAGCTCCTTAACAAGTGTTGATGAAGATGAGGTAACATTCATTGATCAAGATCTTAGATATTCTTTTAATGCTTTACAAATTGACTTTGAAGAAGCTATTGAAATCAACAAGAGGTTGAGAAAGAAAATAAGAGACCTAGTTGCTGAAAATAATGTTTTGCATGAGACTATTGATGATTTAGATTGCTCTAAGGAAGACCACTCTACATGCCTTGCTGAAAAAGAAAATCTTACTTGTGAGCTTGATAAACTTAGAAAGGAGTTTTCTTGTGTGGGTGGAAAATTTGCTGGTGGAAATGAAAAGTTTGAAAAGATGTTGTCCTTACAAAGATATTCTATTTCTAAACATGGTTTAGGATATAATCCTTTTGATAGAGATTGTTCCCTAATTTCTAAATTCGCTAAGGATGGAAAAGTTGCAAAATGTGCTAAATGCTTGAAAGATGGTCATATAGAAATTGCATGTAAGAGTACTAGGAGTTGTATTAATGTTAAGAAAATTTGGGCAATAAAAGGTACAACACCTCCTAATGTGGTTTATGTAACTAACCAAAATGGACCCAAATTGGCTTGGGTACCTATAAGAAGAAAAGATGTTTCTAATGTAGGTACAAGAAAGGGATGAAAAATGTAACACCCCACTCTTGAGTGACCCGAACCCGATATCGTTGGTGATATCCGAGTCCGTGCCCCGTGAGGGCGGCGTATTACATCAGTCGATTAAAACTCAGTATAACATTTTCTCCTCTCTTTATTTATTATTTTTTTTCCTTGAACCATTCATTAACGCAGCATAAACAGTAAGAAACCTGAGCCCATGTTCACACTTAATCATTTTCAGTTATTACAGTCATCCAATAACAGTTTACAATCAGTCAATGTGTAAAATAGTACAACCATAATGGGCTCGTTATAAATACAAAGCATTGTTGCACAATGATTGCGAACTACAATTCGATAAGATACTAATGCAGACACGGACTGATCCCGACCTCTATCCTTTACTTACCTACAGTAGACATACTCCCGTGTCAACCGGGGTATTCTTCAAGACCTAAAAAATATATGCAAATTTTGGGTCAGTTTTGCGAACTCAGTGAGAAACCATCATCGATGGTTCACTCAAATCATGCATATACATAGTATAACACAGATACACACAGTTATTTCACCAAAACACATTCAGAAGTACCACACGATTACTATACCAGTCAAAGGAACCAATTCAAATGCACATGAAACGCGTATGTGAACCAATTCCAATTACACACAGTTGGCTGCTCTGGTCACAACTGCCAATTACTGATCATGCAATTATGCATGAAATGCATATGTCCAAATAAAACAAAACCAACATCATAACTGATCCCAATTCAACATATTCACACAAGTCACTCACAAGTAACCACATGAAAATCACATATAGCACTTCTATGTCGAATCTCCTAATCCATCGGACCTCGGTCCATGATCCAAGCATAAACAAACACAATCGTCCCACCATTATTCTCCACAGAGTTATAAGTGCAGAATTATAAACACTTACTAATCGAGGAATCATCTAGGTTACTCACTTAATAACTTCCGAGCTAATGTCAGGAAGTCTCTACAACGTCCGTGGGATGACGTTCCAACTGTGCCTCTATAACAATTAAAATAAAGACACGTTACCAACTGGATAGTTAGAAATATCAACCAATGCACATGAGATAATTAAAACGTGTATAATGCATGTTCATGGCATTCCTGGCCCTAATCCAAAATTTTCCCATAATAAAAATTCAATTTAAAATTAGAAAGCTATAGCCACTGACAGCACCCAATTTGGACCTCAATCGGTCCATAAATAAATAAAACAGTGATCACAGAACAATTACCCGGGCCCACGTCAATTTCCCGTCTAAAAATTCCCAAGTTCCTACAAAATGAAATTCAATATGTTACAAATCCGATGCCTCAAGAATCAGGTCAATCGGACGTCGGACGGAAAAGAAATTGACAAAAGAAACAATTAGGTCACTTAATGCCAAATAATAATAAAAATATATATATATGCGCCTGCCTCGCGGGGGTGAGACGTCGCCCTCGCGAGGCCGACTCACCTCGCTTCGTCGCGAGGGCGAGGCGTTGCCCTCGCGACCGGGCCATCTTACCTCGCCTCGCGAGGGCAAGGCGTCGCCCTCGCAATCCGGCGAGGTTCTACCTCACTTCCTTCTTTTTTTCCTGTTTTCCAACCAAACTTCCAACACCCATAACTCTTTGCACACAATTAAGTAAATTACAAACCATACCTCGTTAGAAAGATCATGAAACCCTCTACAAGTTTCATGACGACCAAAAAATTCAAGTTCACCCCTAAGGGTGTCAAAAATCCCATTGAAACTACTGCCCACACATTCACTTCTTAAAATAGAACAGTCATTGGAAATTCACTATCTTTCATTCTATGCAGTAAAAAAATTATACAATAAATATGCTCATCAAGATCACAATGTTATATACAACTTTCATGAACAACCCAAAATCAGATTCACTTGCTAACTATGTCAAACAATTCACCAAAGCATCAGCCCTCAGAATTTTCCCAATTTGAACAGCACATTTCACAACAATATATCTCTTAGCACAAATGTCACCAAATTCACTACCTTATATAAATGAAAAGATAAGATCTCAAACTTCAATTTTCATGAAGAACTCAACATCCAATTCGATCTCTAACAATTTCAAAAATGTTATGTAAGTTTCTGCCATGATCAGCAATCCATGACCTAACTTAGGTTCAGTTCTTTTCAAAATCATAACTTCCAAATCTGATCTCCAAGAATTATATGCCATAAATCATTCTCAAGATAATTCCTTCCTCTAAAACTTTACAGAAGATCACTCACACCAATTCAGTTCACATAAATTACTAAAATTGCTCCAAATCATAATGTGCACCAAATTTGACATTCCAGCTAGGTTTCATTCAATGCATGAAAATAGTCAATAGTCATCAGTCCATAACTCCTACTATACATATCGAAAATTGCAAAATCAGTGGAATTGGAAAGATAACTTAATATGATTCAACTTTCATTTAGTCCATTTGTTCTAATTCCTTCTCAATTAATTTATAAAAATCAGCAAAACTCTTTGGTCATAGTTGCGATTACTGTTCACAGACAATAAAACAGTAACTTTCCATGCAAAAATTCGCCTTTCTAGCATTACAATTTAACAATACCTATTTCACACAAAGTTGTATCCAACATCCCAAAGTTTAATTGGGCACAAACCTCACCTCATTTACTCACCTACACAATTAGTTATGATCAAAACATTACAATAGGCTTAACACCAAATTTTCCAGATTTCATCTATACCTCGTCCTCTTCCATTCTATCACTTTACCTACATTAATATACATTCATTTACACCTCCAATTCAGCCACAAACTCAACACAACAATTATTTGTATACTTACACAAAAGTTGGCAGCACACATATACACAATTTCCATAATTTATTTCCATTCATTAAACATCATAAACATCATTAAAACATCTCTTTCACATTCTTTAACTACCATAACCAATTCCCTCACACAAGCATGCATTAAACCCATTCAAAACTACCCTTATCATAATGAAATAAATGCACAAGTACTTCTCATGAATTCTTCTAACTACCAAAAGCAAAAAAAACAACCATCAATACTCACCTTAAACAAGTTCAAGCTATCAATTCTCCAAGTCTTTTCATTTCTCCACAACTTCCTAACTTAACACCTCACCTACGGCCTTCACAAGCATTCCAAAGGTTCTCATCAACTCAAAGCTTCAACTTGGTTTGTGTGTGAAGAAGAGCAAGCAAGGAACCAAGGAGACAAATCTTATATGGGATAGGTAAAAGGAAAATTCGAAAGAGGAGAACAAGGCACCTTCGGATGATGAAGTTTTGCACTTTTAAAATAGCCCTTTTTCAACTTTCAAGAAGATAAACTTGTACACTTAAGAGGAATAGCCGTAAATGACAAGGGAGACTCAAGCAATTGATCTTTAAAAGTCGTAGGTGATGAATATAAGGAGACAAATTTCTTTAATGAAGAGGACACTTGGCATTAGAAAGGGAAAAAGACAAAATCAAGCTAATCCTAGCTAATTTAGTACTAATCCCAATTAATCTCTAATCATGGCACTAGAATATTATCCTAACATCATTTATCTACTAATCTAATGCCATTAGGCAATCCTTTTCAGTATAAAACAGCTCACTCAGTCAGTCAATTGGAATTTTCCGGTCCGGGCAAGAACCCCGAAAAATTCCAGAAAATTTTTCATAAATCTCTAAAAATGTAAAACACTCGATGGCGCACTCCGAATAATTTTTCAAATATCATTTTCACATAAATTTCACAAAAGATCTCAATTTGACACTTAAGCCGGGAAATGTCATGAATGCATGTATACCAAGTGCATGTGCAAAACAATCATTATTATAGAGGCTATATGATGTATGTTCATGCCAAGATATAATTCAATATTTCTAACCCGTCCCAATTTACTAAAATACCCTTCCCATCAGTGATGGGATGTTACAAAAAAGCACTAAGCACATGGTACATTGATAGTAGATGTTCGAGGCATATGAGTGGAGACAAGAACTTATTTGCAGAAATTAAACCAAATAATCAAGAATATGTCACATTTGGAGACAACAACAAAGGTAAAGTCATTGGTATTGGTAAAGTGGGTAAGGAACCTTTACCTACCATTGGCAATGTTTTGCTTGTTGATGGCTTGAAACATAATTTGTTATGTGTTTCTCAATTATGTGATATGAATTTTAATGTGACATTTGAATCATCTCATTGCATGGTTAAGAAGGATGATCATGTTGCTTTCATTGGTTTGAGACATAGAAATACATATATTGTTGATTTACATGATGATAGTTTTTTTTAATGAAAAGTGTTTGGTGACATTAGAAGAAAATGCATTTTTATGGCATAGAAAATTAGGACATGCACCATTGCCTTTGATTTCTAAGCTTTCTAAAAATGACATTGTGAGAGGTTTGCCTAAGATAAAATTTGTTAAAGATCACTTGTGTGAATCTTTTTTGAAAGGCAAACACGTTAGAGAATCTTTCAAACCAAAGAAAGAAATTTGTACATCTAGAATTCTTGAACTTGTTCATATGGATTTGATTGGACCATTTAGACATGTTAGTCTTAGTGGTAAATTATATGTTCTTGTTATTGTGGATGATTTTTCTAGATTTACTTGGGTGAGATTTCTTGCAAATAAAAGTGATGCTTTTAACGAGTTTACTAAGTGGTGTAGGTTGGTTCAAAATGAAAAGAATTTGACAATTGTTGCAATTAGAACCGATCATGGAGGTGAATTTGAGTGTGAACCATTTGAAAGGCTTTGCGCAAAATATGGAATTGAGCACAATTTTTCAACACCATGAACACCACAACAAAATAGTGTAGTAGAAAGGAAGAATCGCTCACTTGAAGAAATGAGTAGAACAATGTTGAATGAGTACAATCTTCCTAAATCCTTTTGGGCAGAAGCAATCAATACTGCGTGCTACGTCATCAATAGAGTGCATCTTAGACAAGACAAAAACAAGACACCATATGAGTTATAGAAAGGTAAGAAACCCAACATTTCATATTTTCATCCATTTGGGTGCAAAGTTTTTATTCATAGTAATGGAAAGAACAACCTAGGGAAATTTGATTCAAAATCTGATGTTGGTGTGTTTCTTGGTTATTATCTAACTAGTAAGGCATTTAGAGTCTATAATAATAGAACTAAGTGTGTTGAAGAAAGTATTCATGTTGGACCCCACCCTCCACTCTTAGGTGTTTGCGGGCTATACCACGGCGGGTGTTTGCGGGTTATACCACAGCATCCAACTCAATCAGTATTGTCCCCTCTGGCCTTAGGTGAGTTCTAGCCCTCGAACCCAAGACCTCAGGTTTTTGTTCCACTTTGGTTCGAGGGCTAGAACTCACCTAAGGCTAGAGAGGACAATACTGATTGAGTTGGATGCCGTGGTATAACCCGCAAATACCCGCCGTGGTATAACCCGCAAACACCTAAGAGTGGAGGTGGGGTCAAACATTAAAAGGCACCTTTTTAATGTAGAGCCCGACCTCTACCGCCATTACTCCAGGTATTATCTTCTATGGCACTTGCGAGAGTCACGACTCGAACACAAGACCTCAAGGTTTTGTTGCACTTTAAGTGCACGCCTCTTACCATTGAGTCAATTTCCGATTCTGAAATCGGGTTCCAACAGATATGGTATCAGAGCCAGGTTTCGATCCTGGGACCTGTGGGTTATGGGCCCACCACGCTTCCACTGCACCACTCTAATACCATATCTGTTGGAACCCGATTTCAAAACCGGATAATTCTTCAAACCTTTGCATAAACAATATTTTTGTAAATTGATCGTCGGCTTATCGTTCAATATTAAAATTGATCCTCGGAAATCGGTCAAATAAAATTTATACCAAGGATTGCAATATAGGATGCAACCTCGGGTCGACTCTCAAGGAACCAGTGTACTAACTGATTCTAGACTAGCCTAATGTTTGAATGATGCATGCAATTAAAGCAATAAAAAAGGGGGTTTTGATTTGATTAACTAAAAATTAAACTAAGCCAAAGTAAGAATAAATGTTTTTGGGATTTTTAGAAAACTAAACAATTGAAATTAAACAAGTTTGAAATCAACTTACTAAAACTCTCCTGAAAATGTAGCTCGGGTCATCATCGTTCAAAATAATATCGAGGTTTGAAATCTACTAAATTTCGAAAGCTAAACCTTAACAACTCGTTAAGTCCAAAAATTAATTAATCAACTCGATTAATTAAAATTCGTTAAAAACCTTAGTGTATGCTATGGAATGATTAATGCAATAGGTTAATCAAATAAACACAAAATTAATTTAACCAAACACAACTAGGTAGATTAAATCAACTCATGCAAATCTGCTTAACATACATGAGACTTCATGTATTTGGCACAAACTTCAAGTAAATCGATCCATACCATAGATCATAGTTAACATCCTACTAAACTATAGCAAGATTCAATCAGAAATACATTGCAAAAATACCAACTCGGATCATTGCAAATACAAATCTGAAATCCTAACTATAATCGATTACCCCATGTTTAGCTCACGAAACTCCAACTATTGCTACATTTCAGAAGATAGTACACTTAGCCGACCATGGTACCGGATGAAATCTTCGTTGTTGAAGGATCACCTCGGTTCATGTTTCCAACGACGAACAGAACGCAGATGAGAAAGCAGTGGAAGAGATGAATGAGATCTGGCGTCGTCCGGTGAGCGACGAATCGCAAAACAAAGCGAAAACGAAAACTATTAGAAGCGAAGGAAAGAAGAGAAGAAAACTCATGCGGTTGCCTCTATTTTTGCCCTAAATGGCAAAGTTTTATAGGGATGCGTCGGGCCGGGTCGAATAGTGGAACTTTTGCCAAATATAGGCGGATTATCCGACTTTCGGCTGCGGCTAATGGCTTCGTCATTGCAATAACGTTGAATGGTCATCACATGTGACGAAAGAATTAAATACCATTAATTCGCCTCGGCGAATGGAGAGTTTAGTTCGCCCAATAATCTCATGGCGTGTTGACTTGTTGAATGTAGACTCCTTTGGTCCTACAAAATACAACCCATTCGCAGATCAATTGTCCCAATAAAATTATGCAAAATTAATGACAAATGACAACAAAATACTAACAATGTGCAATTTATCAAAATCAAATGCGGGACCAAAATAAGCATAAAAATCATAAATCAGAGTCAACAAATGCATAATTACTAAAGAAAACGGGCCTAATTTATAATATAAATTTGGTCCAATCAAATCCCCACACTTAAACCTTTGTACTCTGAACAAAGCTTATAAGAGTCAAAAGGTACAAGAGTAAAAGAAAATTCTGCCCATGCTCAAACAACAACCAAAATTGACTCAATCCACTTTATCGTAATTCTAACGCAAAGAAATTGAAATAGTGCTAATAAAACAAACATTGAAAGAATTTAAGCACAAGAGATTGAGCAACAGAGAATCACTCAGATATGGTGTTTACGCTTTCGTCTCACTCGTATAGTAGGGATATTTTCTCTCAATCTGCTTAATACATCTCCTACCATAGCTTGTATCAATTTTATTTCTCCACTACAAGGACTATCAATTTGAAGATCAAGAGGTCTTTAAGGGTTGTAATAAGCGGAAGGCTAAATGAATGGATGATGTGAAAGAAAGAAAAATATGAGCATGCGATAAAGTGAGGAATCGATGTCAACAGCAAAACTAAAACACTACACTAAAATAAATTGAATACACACACTTTTTTTTTTTTGGCTATCTCATTTTGAGATGCTAATCCCTTTTTGGGATGCAACACATTATGATCCCTTTTAGGGATACACAAGACTAACATTTTCATTTTTCAACACTTTTTTTTCAACACTAATAACTAAACACGTATCACCGATCATCTAAGAATGTATGCAAATGCTCATAGAAAAGGCTCAAGGGCTAGCAAGAGGAAAAAGTGTTTAAGGGTTGGTGTTTGGGGAAAGAGCTGAAAGAAAGAACGCCTCTATCATATCCACAAAAATCTAGTCCATCAAGCTTTGAGTAAAAACTAACACAAGTTCTATAGAAGAATGGACTAAGCAGATGCACACACAAAAATATAGAAGAAAAATTTGGCTCGAATATCCTTCCAACAAGGTTTTGTCTCAATGATCAATCTCAAAACTTAAAAACTTAAAATGCTACCTTGTTAGCATGCTCCCATTTACTTTGTTTTGAAAACTTCAAAAGTTAAAATTTTGCCAAAACCAATTATCGTTCAAGAATGGAGAGCATTTTCACAAAAGCTCAAGTATCGGTTTGAAACTTATAAGGGCTTTGCATGCAAGGCACAAAAGAACGAAAGTGAAAATGTTTGATTGAGTCCAAATTTATCAAGAAAAGCAACGGGCCCACAAAATTATGCACAAGTTTTAATAGGTGTACAATGCAAAATATAAAAGGAACGGCTCCCCACACTTAAACATGGCATTGTCCACAATGGCGTAGTAGCAAAGCACACAATAGAAGCATGAAACATGCGAGCTAACAAGAGGGAATCAATTTATTGAAATGAAATGAAAATCCTACTTAACTACAGACTATTCCTCATCGGATGGGTTGCTCCCCACACTTAATCAACACATTCATGCAACACAACATTTCAAGTCAAATCAAATAATGTGCACAAATATATTGAAAATGCGGGAAAAGAAACACCGGTGCTCACGGTGGATCTTGTAGCTCGGGATGGACGTGCGGTTGATATCCAAGGTCTATGTCAACACTTGGGTCCCGGCAGCTCCATGTCCATTCCTCAGATCCGAATAAGCACCTGCACTATCATCAAAATAGAAACCGTCTCCAAAGAGATCATTAGTGGTCGGGGTTAGAGTTTCGCAAATTCGAACAAGCATCATCAATCACAACATCAGCATATTCACCCCAAGCAAGGAGTAATCCTCGTTAGGGTGCTTCATAGCTTCATACATGTTGAAGCTAACGTGTTGATCACCAACCTCCATGGTGATCTTCCTTCCTTCATCGATCGTTGTACTTGTCGTCCAAGGAAGGGTCGTCCATGATTAGAGAAGTGTCTTGCACCACTTCAAGAGACATATCCAAAGACGTAAAAATCGGCAGGAACACTAATCCTTTCACTTGGACCGTAATGTCTTCAATGATGCCCACGTGGTGCTCAAGGATTTGTCACCAACCGTAACACTACCAAGTAGGTTTTACGCTCTTAACCCCCAGGGCTTCATAGACTGATTTTGGCATCACATTGATTGCCGCTCCCAAATCCAGCAACGCTCTACCAATTGTCACCTTTCCTATGACACAAGGAATGGTGAACGATCCTCGGTCTTGACACTTTACCGAATTTGGGGCTTGAATAATGCGGAAACATTCGGTGACACGGACTCTTTCGTTCGCCTAAATTTCTTCTTGTTGGTGCACAAGTCTTTCAGATACTTGGCATAGGTCGCACTCTCTTAACCAGTCCAAAAGGGCACATTTACTTCCACCTTCCCAAATAGGTCAATAATTTCCTTTTCATGTTTTGATTCGTTGACCTTCTTGCTCATCAAGTAGGAATTGGAAAGGAAGGTCCTTGATTGACTTCCCTTTGTGTTGCTTCATTTCCGTTTCTTTGTTCCTTTTCACTCTTACTTCAGATTGCTTGATTGTTGTCCTTTTTGCAACTTCTCTTCTTGTTCACTCTCGGATCTCACATCCGGCTTTTCCTTAATTTGAGGCGCCTCTTCAACCTCGATTTCTTTGGTGCATTCTTTTTTATCAGGAATGCTGAACTGCACTTTCCTTCCTCTCCGTAGCTCAATAACTTTCAGACTCTTTGGATTTATGACCGTGTTGGAAGGAATTGATCCGCTATTCCTCGCTTGGCTCTCACTCAAATTGTTAGACAACTGAGTGACATATGAGTTCAGGTTCTCAGCCTTGGTCTCCCATTGTTCCATCCATTTTTCCAAGGCACTGAAGCGAGCGGCATTCTTCGAGGAGTCCTGCCGAATCAGATTAGCTATGGCGTTGAATTGATTCGCAGTCGAATTCCTCTCTTCCTTCATGAGAGTCATCATGTTGTGCAGCAGCTGGTTGGTGTCCTCCTTCTGTGGTTGTGGTTGCACCGTCAATGCTTGCTGATCTGGGAGCTGGTTTGTAGATGTTCCAGCTCCACTCCCTTGTTGAAAGCGGTTGGGTGCTCTTCCCTCATTACTCCTCCAACTAAAGTTAGGATGAGATCTCCATCCTTCATTATACGTGTTGGAGTACGGATCCCACTTAGGATTTTGTCTCCCCGGGTACACTGTAGAGACTTCTTCATACCTTCCGGGACAGACGCTGGAAATGTGCATCACCGATCCACAAGATTCGCAACTAGGTGCGACCAGTTCAGTGGAAGGTGACGGGCGATGAACATTCAAATTCTTAAGCTCGCTGTGATTGAGGATAAGCGGGAAGTTATCCGATGTTCCAAGGAATCTACTTTCGATTCCAGGCTCTCCATTCTCTTAGTTTGAGCCGTCATGGCTCCTACTTCATTCACATTCCTGGAATCGCGGACACTATACCTGTTGATGATTCAGGCCATCCTCTTTATCGTGGCCCAAGCTTCGTCAGCGGTCGGTCAATCAACGAACCTCCGACGCAAAGATCCAACATTCCTTTTCTTGATTCTTTACCCCATCATAAAAATATTGAACCAATTGTTCATCGTGGATTTGATGATGGGGCACCGAGATAACAGATCTTGGAATCTGCTCCAAAATCATCTGAGGACTCGTCATAATCTTGTTTCGCGTAATATATCTCCTTTCTCATCGACGACGCCCTAGAAGTCGGAAAATACTTTTCCAGAAAAGCTTTCCGCAAGTTGGCCCAACTGTGATAGGCATTCGCGACATGCCTTGGGAGGCTCATGTACCACTCCCGGGCCTTTCCTTCTAATGACAAGTGGAATACCTTCCACAAAGACTGTCCAGATGTGCTCCTACAGGCTTCATACTTTGACAGATCATTGTGAGGGCCTGAAGATGCATATAGGGGTCCTCTCCCGCCAAACCGTGAAATTTGGGAAGGGAGTTAATCAATAAACCTTTAACTTTGAAATTTACGTCGAAGTTAGGGCAGGCAGCAGTGAAAGGATCGTAGTTTACGTCCGAGGTTGTAGCTTCTCGGATGGTTCTACGTCTGATGTTCGCATTGTTGTCATCTACGTGTTCCTGGTCACCGTTAAGACCATGATCTCCATTTCGGGGTGGTTGACCGGGATATTCTTGGTGTTCAGCCATCTCAGATTCTAGTCGATCTAGTGTGCTAAGTCTTTCTTGTTCTCTCTTGTTTTTCCTAAGTTGTCTAAGGTGTCGCTCAATTTCAGGTTGAAAATGAACTAGCCTAAGTCTACGGGGCATGCACAAGAGAAGTTCACCTAAGATAGCTCACTAAAACGACAGCGGATAGCAAAGCTTAAATTCACTCAAGTTCGCTGCGACGTGTAAGAACTTGCTGCGGCGAACTAAGTAAAATTGTAACTTTCGCTGCGGCGAATATATGAACTCGCTGCAGCGACTGATGAACTCGCTGTGACGAACAATGAACTCGTCAAAGCCAATAAGCATAGACCAGCAAAGCAAACGAAATTAACTAAAAATTAAGCACAATAAACAAAAACAATCAGACTAAACACTTAGAACAAAGCAGAATGAAATCACAAACAGAATTAACACTAAAAAAATTAAGGTAATGTAAATTAAGAATGAAATTATGCAATGCAAATAAAATGCAAACAACAAAATTAAAATCAAAACAAACACCTGCTAACCTAAAGAACCAATTAATTTGATTCCCCAGCAACGGCGCCAATTTGATCGTCGGCTTATCGTTCAATATTAAAATTGATCCTTGGAAACCGGTCAAATAAAATTTATACCAAGGATTGCAATACAGGATGCAACCTCGGGTTGACTCTCAAGGAACCAGTGTACTAACTGATTCTAGACTAGCCTAATGTTTGAATGATGCATGCAATTAAAGCAATAAAAAAGGGGGTTTTGATTTGATTAACTAAAAATTAAACTAAGCCAAAGTAAGAATAAATGTTTTTGGGATTTTTAGAAAACTAAACAATTGAAATTAAACAAGTTTGAAATCAACTTACTAAAACTCTCCTAAAAATGTAGCTTGGATCATCATCGTTCAAAATAATATCGAGGTTTGAAATCCACTAAATTTTGAAAGCTAAACCTTAACAACTCGTTAAGTCCAAAAATTAATTAATCAACTCGATTAATTAAAATTCGTTAAAAACCTTAGTGTATGCTATGGAATGATTAATGCAACAGGTTAATCAAATAAACACAAAATTAGTTTAACCAAACACAACTAGGTAGATTAAATCAACTCATGCAAATCTATTTAACATACATGAGACTTCATGTATTTGGCACAAACTTCAATGTAAATCGATCCATACCATAGATCATAGTTAACATCCTACTAAACTATAGCAAGATTCAATCGAAATACGTTGCAAAAATACCAACTCGGATCATTGCAAATACAAATCAAATCCTAACTATAATCGATTACCCTTGTTTAGCTCACGGAACTCCAACCATTGCTACATTTCGAAGATAGTACACTTAGCCGACCATGGTACCGGATGAAATCTTCATTGTTGAAGGATCACCTCGGTTCATGTTTCCAACGACGAACAAAACGCAGATGAGAAAGCGATGGAAGAGATGAATGAGATGGCGTCGTCCGGTGAAGTTTATTTAATCTGCAAAACAAAGTAAAACGAAAACTATTAGAAGCGAAGGAAAGAAAAGAAGAAAACTCATGCGGTCGTCTCTGTTTTTGCCCTAAATGGCAAAGTTTTATAGGATGCGTGCGGCCGGTCGAAATAAGTGGAACTTTTGCCAAATATAGGCGGATTATCCGACTTTCATTGCGGCTAATGGCCGTTCGTTGCAATAACGTTGAATGGTCACCGTCATGGCGAAAGAATTAAATACCATTAATTCGCCTCGGCGAATGGAGAGTTTAGTTAAGCCCAAATGAATCTCATGGCGTGTTGACTTGTTGAATGTTGACTCCTTTGGTCCTACAAAATACAACCCATTCGCAGATCAATTGTCCCAATAAAATTATGCAAAATTAATGACAAATGACAACAAAATACTAACAATGTGCAATTTATCAAAAATCAATGTGCGGGACCAAAATAAGCATAAAATCATAAATCGAGTCAACAAATGCATAATTACTAAAGAAAACGGGCTTAATTTATAATATAAATTTGGTCCAATCATAAATACTTCCAAAAATATTTGGAAATCATATCTTCATAAACCCTTCTTTTTATAAACAATTTTAAAATGTTCGAACATTTTTTTATTTTTGTAAACCATATTTTCTAGCTAATTCAAAGTATTCTAAATCATAAATTTTCAAACATTTTCACAAACGATATTTTATAACTAATTTGAAAGTATTCAGAAATCATAATTTGTTCAAACATTTATAAACCATATTTTATAAATAATTTCAAGAGCAATAAACTTAATCATTCCAAACTTGTAACAATTTTCCAAACCCTTTGGAAATAGATAAAAGTCGATACTTTCTTTCTTAGTTTTTTTTGAAATGGAAGCATGGCTTATAATCAAATCAATCAAATACAATGTAATCAAACCATTTTGGAAATTTCCTAGGTCACTCCAAAACAATGAATTTAATCATCTTTTAATTTACTTAAAAAATCAAAGAATGCGTAAATCAAAACATTTTATTCACTTATCCAAACAATTTTAGCAATATGTGCAATCGGTCGAAAACATTTTCATTAAACACATTTAGTAATTTCTTTAAATACCTCAAACCTAAAGTAATAAAATTTCTTAACGAACTCATTCAAAAACCATAATTTATAAACTCTTATACTTTCTTGAGTTTTCAAAAGCATACACAAAGCTTATAATTTCAAAAATAAATATGATACCCACCTCGAATCGATGCTTGAATCTTGTCCTAATCATCAATTTCTCCAATCTTTTTTTCTTTCTTTCAAATAAAAATTTCCTAAGCCAATATCATCAAAATTCAACATCATATTAGACATAATCCTCAAATTAACTATAGGAAACCCAATTCCAACATATTTTCAAGCTATCTATAGCAAAAATTTCCAAAAACCCCAAATCCCAAAAATTGGGCATAAACCCTAACTCATAAAAATCCTAAAATTAACCATCATCATAGCATAATCACTTCAATTAATCATAGATAACTCAATCACATAACCTTTCCAAGCCACCCAAACCAATATCTCACTAAAAATCCAAAGATCAAAGTTTTTCGAATCTTACCTTTCTCCCTCATTTTTGGAACTTTCTTGCTCAAGATGAAGCTCTTGAGTTTTTCTTCACTTTCCTCTTAGAAAGCATCGAAAATTCTTACTTAAAACCCTAAGAATCCGAAACCTAGCTTCTCCCTTCATCTTCTTGCCTCTTCTTCATCACCGTCGACTCACTCTTTCATTTCTCTCTTCTTTTTCTTTCTTTTTTCTCTTCTATCGTGTTTCTCCTCTCTTCACTGCCGACAACTACTTGCTTAAGGGTGCCATGTCATTAAATGAAAACTAAAAGACCATAATGCCCCTCCATTTAAGTTAACTTCCAAAATTACCCCTGCACAGAATTTTGAAAAACTGATAACTTACATCCTGATTTTGAGTGGCTAAACGAAATAATTTGGCAAAACTTTCTCTCGAGAATTGTTCCTCTATGTCTCCTATTTAAAAATGACACCAAAATCACTCAATTCGGTTCAGAATTGAGGAAGTTATGGCCAAAATACGTACAGACCATACAAAACTGCGACTGAACAATAACACTAACTTCGACTCAAAAATTCACAACCTTAGAGACTAAATTGAAACTCAATCCCTTCACATGATTTATAGCCCCATGTCTTAATTTTATGTTTCCTCAAGAATCAACTCAATCGGAGGTGTAAAGATCAAGATATGTCCAAATTACTGAACCATGTTCAGAAAATTATCTAACTCATAACCTTTAACCAACCCTCTCACTATGGTTCAATCAATCTCTTTCCATTTAATCTCCTAAAAAATCATAATTACTCATGAAAGAGTATCTAAATGTCTTAGGAATCCAATGGTTCAAAAATCGAATCAATCGGATGTCAGACGAAGGAATTATAAACAAAAGATTGAAAAAGGGTCGGATCAAAAGCAAAAGAACAGAATCTCAATTATACATATATAATCGAATTTTTCAAAAATAGTAACTCTTGATCCTGAATTCCAAATTTGACAAATTTGATGTCGATGGAAAGATAAAACGAAGCTCTACAACTTCGATGAAGAACTCAAAAATCAATTTCATCTCTAAAGGGGTCAAAAACCTAGTCAAAGTTACTGTCGTGTTAAACATCACCTAAACAAACTCCAAACTTTCAACATTCATATCTTCCAATTCCCACATCCAAATATTGCATGCTTTATAGCGTCGGAAAGATTGATAGACAAGCTACAACTTTCATGTAAACCACTTACTCCAATTCAGACTAAATCCTCACGACGAGTGGCCTCAAAGCATAGAACACACAAACATATACTTAATAGCATTTTCAAAAACAAAGCAAAAGAACCTTATCTTCAGAAAATCATATCTTCCACTCTCGATATCGAAAAATTGCATAATTTATGGCGTCGAAAAGATTGACATACAAGCTACAACTTTCATTAAGGTCACTTTCTCCAATTCAGACCACAACCTTACGGCGATTTGCCTCAAAACATAGCACACTCAAACTTACCCTATGAACATTTTCAAAACACAAAACAAAATACACTAACTTCAAAAAAGATCATAACTTTCACTCCCAATATCGAAAAATATCAAACTTTATGGCTACGGAAAGCTCTCGACAGAAGCTACAAGTCTCAAGAAGATCATTTCCTCAAATTTGGCCTAAATCAAAAAGTCAACTTTTACTCCAAAAAGTCAAACTTCCATAATTTTATTTCTAAATTTTCACTTCCATTTTAAATCAACTCATTCTCTAACACTTTCATAATCCAAATAAATTTACTCAAATATCAAAGTCATCAAAACTAATCGATTATTTTTCTCATTAAATTTTCTTAAATTCATCAAATTTTCTTAAATTCATAAATTTTCTCACCAATTTCTTTCTCATTTAAATTCATTTTAATATTTCTAATTTTTACCAAAAGTTCAGGGTCCAACATTTCTCCCTCTCTTAAAAGAATTTCTTCCTCAAAATTCACACTTAAGAACATAATATTTCTTATCTATTCATACAATCAACTTTCTCAATCAATTTAAGATATCATCAATTTGTCGGATCGAATCATAAATAATCACTTTTCTTATCTAATTTCCTTATCATAGACATTTCTCAATCTCTTCACAATTTTTCAATTGTTATATCAAATACTCGATCTAAAATCATATCAAACTCACTATTTCTACAACTCAATATTCCTTAACGTTTTTCCTTTAACATTTTATGCAAGTCAATGGTCCACTTCTTAATGACTCTTAATATGGACCAAATCATCATTTAAAATCAACCGTTTGAACTTCTACACATATATCTCTATCACCAATTTCATCTTTCAAGCCTTCCTCATTTCATCTCACAAATGTATATTCAAACATCAAGTTATCTCATCTTTCAAAATTTGCAGCTCTCAAAAGCATAATCAAATCAATTTATCCTTATTTATCAAGAATTTCTAATCTCAATTTCCGTAACACATTCCTAAAATTAATCATAATTCTCGTCACTTTGTTCAACAATCAATTTAATTATTCAAATAATTCATGACATACCTTCTTATCATTTAATCATATCCTTCAAGTATTTCTTATTTCATCTCACAAATGTACATCCGAAATCCATTCATCCATTTTCATTATGAGATTATCCTCTCAATTTCCATTTATAATCAATCATCACTCATCACCTACATCAAATAATCAATTAGCACATTCTCACAAATTCAACTTCGGCCTATCAAACTCTTATCAATTACTCATGCAAATCATTCATACACATACGCCCAAGTAAGATCCTATTACTGGGCTCTGATACCATATCTGTTGGAACCCGATCTCAGACTCCCCTCCGTTCACGGCTGCACATGACCGCTATGCGGGAATGTGTCATGTGCAGTACATTTCGTTAGGACCGAACCAAACCACTTTGATATATTATGTGTTTTTGATTTGTTACTTTGTAATGCGTTGTTATGTGCTGCATGCATGTTTTGAAATTATTTATGAAGTGTGAAACAAAGAATTCGAAAAGTTTGAGCAATAAGAAATTAAGGGTTCAACCGAGAAAAACCTTTGAAATTATTTATAAACGTTTGAAAAGTTAAGAAGTTTGAAAAATAAGCCTTTGGGTAAAACTTTGTGAAAAATGATTTCTGCTTATGTTTTATTTTACAAATGTGGTACCCATTGAGCTGTCAAGCTCACCCCACCTTTCATCCCCATCTCCAGGTTTCGAGCAGGAGATCGGATGAAGATGGTCAAGACATCAGTTTTGCATGTTTCTGTAATAGGGTTAGTTGAGATTTTGGCATTTAGTTTTGTATCGTGTCTTAAAAGTGCCATTTTGGTTTGATGATGTACATGAATTATGAATTAATGTATATAGTTGGGTTGTGTATGATTTTGGGATATGAGTTATGATTGCTGATGAATATGAGTAGATTAGATTGAATTTTGCATTTGTATTTTGACGTGAGATGTATATGAATGAGATTGAGTTCTGATGATAGATTTTGGTTTGAGAATTATTGAAGTGGTGTAGTTATTGGTTTGCGTTGTTTCTGCTGGAAATTCCGAACGGGAGGTATGATGATGGTTGTTATGGTTGGATGTGATTTTAGAAGTGTGTATTTTTTATCTGCAGATTTTTGGGCTGTTCAAAATATGGTCGTTATGTTGCCCGATTTTTTATAAAATCGGGTTATGGCAAGCTAGAATAAGTTTAAGATTAAGAGTTTTAAAGATGCGATTAAAATATGCATGATTAAGAGTGTTTTGAGCTAATGGCAAAGGATGGTGAGATTAGAATGGGAGAATTTCCAAATCGGAAATTGTATTGTTTTGAGTTATATGCAATTGATTAAAGAGAACATGAATGACACAAAAAAATAAAAAAATTATACCATTTTCGGATTAGTTTGGACCAACTTAGTCTTAGGGTATCCAATGCGACGTTGTTTCGAAAAGTTTTTCTTCGCGGATGTCGGAATCTTGCCACTCAGTTTGTTTCAGTTTGTTTGGATTTTGATTCGAATTACTGTGTTTCGTTCTTTTGAATCCGTTTTCGTTCGCTTCGCTTCTGCGTTTCGGTTTTCATTTTCAATGTCGCTTATGCTTTTACTTCCGCTTTCGCTTCGGCCCATTTCCAGGTTCGACCTTCGCTTTTTGTTTCTGGAAGTTTCCGTCTGTTTTCATTTTTGTCTTTTTCGTTTTTCGGTTGGGGTCCAGTTCTGAAATCGGGTTCCAACAATTCATGTTAAATTCGGTGATATGATTTCACCCCCGAGAAAGTTTTGTTTTGATGATGATGCAGGAAATTTAGGAAATGGAGTTGAAGAAATTGGATCCAAGATTGAAGAAATGAAATTGGATGAAGAAGACCATGTACCTAACATTAAAGCATTGGCAAAAGCAAAGAATCATCCTATGGAGCAAGTCATTGGTAGCTTGAATGATGGTTTAAGAACTAGGAGGAATGTCTATGAGCACATGAGCAACTCAGCTTTCTTCTTATTAGTAGAACCCAAGAATATAAAAGAAGCTCTTGAAGATGAAAATTAGCTATTAGCTATGCAAGAAGAGCTTAATCAATTCAAAAGAAATAATGCATGGGATTTGGCAGCTCCACCGAAGGACAAGACTATTATTGGAGTCAAATGGGTAAATAGGATAAAGTATGATGAGAATGGTGAAGCCATCAAGAATAAGTCAAGCTTAGTAGCTCAAGGATTTTATCAAGAAGAAGGCCTTGATTATAATGAAACATATGCTCCTGTGGCTCGATTGGAGGCAATCACACTATTATGTACTTTTACGTCACATAAAAAGATCAAATTAAATCAAATGGACGTCAAGAGTGCATTTCTCAACGGATACATTCAAGAGGAATTTTATGTCAAACAACCACCGGGTTTTGAAGATCATGAACATCCGGATTATGTCTACAAATTCAAGAAGGCACTCTATGGGTTAAAGCAAGCGTTAAGAGCATGATATGAAAGGTTAAGTACTTTTCTAACTCAACATGGTTATATTCGTGATAAGATTGATAATATTTTGTTTATTAAACATATTGATCAAGACATGCTAATTTGTCAAATATATGTTGATGATATTGTTTTTGGTGCTACTAATGAATTTTTGTGTAAAGAATTTAGTAATTTAATGCAAAGTGAATTTGAAATGAGCATGATGGGAGAACTCAAATTCTTCCTTGGGTTGCAAATCAAGCAATACAAAAATGGCATCTTCATTCACCAATCAAAATATACCAAGGAGCTTCCAAAGAAGTTCAAAATGGAAGGATGCAAAGTAGCAGCAACACCAATGGCAGCAAATCTGGTCTTGGAAAAATCTGAACATCAGGAAGATGTTGATTAAAAACTTTATAGAGGTATGATCGGCTCCCTTTTATATTTAACTGCTTCTAGACCTGATATTATGTTTGCTACATGTTTATGTGCTAGATTTCAATCTTGTCCTAAAACTTCTCATTTGAGTGCATGCAAAAGAATATTTAGATATCTGAGTAGAACTGTTAATCATTGTTTATGGTATCGCGGTTGTGAATCGTTTGATTTATATGCTTATAGTGATGCTGATCATGGTGGCTGTAGAGTAGATAGAAAAAGCACTAGTGGCTTATGTCATTTCTTAGGATCATTTTTGATCTCTTGGGCTACTAAAAAGCAAGTTAGTGTAGCTATTTTCACTGTTGAATCCTCCTTCTTCTCTTAAAATCCCATTTCGACACTCATAATGTAACACCCCACTCTCGCGCGACCCGAACCCGACATCGACGGTAATATCCGAGTTCGTATCCCGCGAGGGTGACGTGCTAAAACACTCGTTCAGTAGTCGGAACTTCTTTTTTTTGAAAATAATTTCCAATTTTAGGTGAGTTTTGCGAACTCAGTGAGTGACCATCATCGATGGCTCACCCATCACATGTTACATAAGACACATATACTTCATAAATCACATTGCATTACACATTTTTCCAATATCGTTCATGTTCATATCATTTCACATTCAATCACTGAACCAATCTCACTTTATTTCCTATATCACAATATTTCCCATGCACATAACATTTCATGAACAACCATATTGAATCACATAAACTTTTTTAGTTATTTCACATTTAATATCTTTTAATCATTTATGTCATGCATACTCAGTGTCTATGAGACTCGCTTTCCAATTATTACTCTGTTGTGACCGAGTGCCTGAATTGTCTCATATAGGGCTCATTGATAACTATCCCATGTAGGGTTCATTGATAACTGTCCCATGTAGGGCTCATTGATAACTATCCCATGTAGGGCTCATTGGTCATTGTCCCATGTAGGGCTCATTGATAGCTATCCCATATAGGGCTCATTAATCGTTGAGCTTATAGCTCTAATCGGTGGCTACTCTAGTCACAACGGCTATTATCTAATCATGCATTCATATATGTAATGCATATGTCACAATGTATCACCCATAATTATCTGTCCCTTTCAATCACTTCTCATATCATCAGACTTTAGTCCGACATTTCACCCTTGAAGTGGAACATTTCACAGTTTCGTTCATATCTAAATACATATTTGTCGATCAAATAAGTATAAGGTTTTCCTTTCCCTAAATGAAATTATTCACTCAAATGCATATGGAATGCGTATGTGAAACTTTTCCCATTTATTACAGTGTTGTGACCGAGTGCTCAAACTGTCCCAATATGGGCGCATTAATAGTTGAGCATGAAGCTCTGAAATCACTGTGGGCTTAAGGCCCAAATACAGTAAGCTATTAGCTCTCGATGGCTACTCCGGTCACAACTACCATTATCTAATTTTGCACTCATGTCTGGAATGCATATGTCAGAAAAAAAAAGTGCAATATTTCAATTACAATCAATCCCAAATAGTTCACAATCACATAAATAGTTCACAATCATATTTTAATCACAATCCTGTTTATGCACATTTCAAACACGGAGGATCCAAATTCACAGACAATTTACACTTCGATGTCATAATCTCCCATTTCATCGAACCTTCTGTCCGGAATCCATAATCAAACGCAATTCACTAACCCACCATTATTCACCACAGTTTTATAAAGGCAAAATTTTAAGCACATAATAACTGAGGAACCGTCTAGGTCACTCACCTCATATCCATGCTTGAATCTTATCCAAAGCATCAATTTCTTCATTATTTCTTTCCTTCATCCAAGTTAAAATTCCCTTATTCTTTCACCCATCAATGAATTTCTTGGTTTGGATGGAAGCTCTCATCATCCTCCACATTTTTCTCTTCTTGAGCACCATGAAAATCCCTCTTGAAGGGCTTAGAAAAATCAATACCTAGTTTACTCTTTCTTCTTTCTTCTTCTCCCATCCGAAGGCTCTCTACTCTTCTCTTTTCTTCTATTCTTCCTTTTCTGTTTTGTACAACCCACTTGCTTTTATAGTGCCATGTTATTTAATGAATGACGAATGACCTAATTATCCCTCCATGTAAGCCTTCTAACTTAACTTCTTAAGTAAACTTAAAAAATTACCCTTCCTTTTTTCCTTAAAAATTGATATCTTGTCTCCTTATTTCGATCAGGTAAATGAAGTACTTTAACAAAAATTTCTCGTAGAAAATGTCCCTCTATGTCTTACGAATCCATCGCTTCAAGAATCAGATCGATCGGAGCTCTATAGCTCAAGATATCTCCAAAATACTGAAATCTGTTCTTCAGACCCGAGGCTGAACACTCACCTAACTTCAATCCAGAAATTGAAAGTCTTTGAGGCTAAATTTTTGACTGGCTCCTTCATAAAATTTGTAGATCCATGTCTCTAGTTTAATTTGCAAGAAGAATCCGATCGATTGGAGCTCTATAACTCCAGATATCTCTAAATTACCGAAGTCTATTCAGACAATTGCAAAACTGAAACTGAACACCACCTAATTTCGATCCAAAAATTGAAAGTATTAGAGGCTAAATTGTCAATCAGCTCCTTCAAATAAATTGTATATCCATGTCTCTAGTTTAATTTGAAAAAAGAATCAGATCGATCGGAGCTCTATCGATCGAGATATCTCCAAAATACTAAACACTGTTCAAACCATTACATCCGATCAGCTCACTTTAATCCGATCGATCTTCCTCCACTTAATGTTAAAACCGATTGATTTGAGTATGGAAAGATAGATGAAAGTCTTAGGAATCCAACGCTTTAAGAATCGGGTCGATCGGAGGTCAGACGAAGAAGTTATGGCCAAAAGAGCGGAGAGAGATCGGTTGGCAAAAAATCAACCCCTCGGGCCGATCGACCAGCCCGCGAGAGCCTCGCTTACCCGATCGAACGAGCAGCCGAGTGCTGCGCTCACCCGAACGGACACGCGGGCACTCGATCGCTCGCGCCCGTGGTCGATCGCTTGCGCTCCGACCTCCTAACTTCTGACCTTTATGTTTTTTGACTCCGAACTCTAAATTTCACAAACTTGGTACCGTTGGAAACATAAAAGAAAGATATACAATTTTCATGAAGGTTTCAAAAGCATGTTCGGTCTCTAAGGAGGTCAAAAAGTCCCTCAAAGGTGACTAGTCGATCAACTTCACACTAAACAGCATCAGAACTTCTAAAAATCATAACTTTTCATCCCCTTAGCCAAAAATTTCAAATTTTATATCAATAGAAAGAGAAAAAAAAAATTCTACATCTTTCAGGAATAACTTAGAAGCCAATTCCATCTCTAACCAAATCAAATTCGCAAACAAAGATTCATCCTACCCAATTTATTCTCAACAACAACCCAATCTTTCAACATTCATAACTCCACATCCCCTTGGAGAAAATTTCCATACCATATAGAAATAAAAAGCTTAGACAATCTACTACAATTCTCAGGAAGGACTTCAAGGCAAATTCCAACTCTAATTAGGTCGAATCCACCCATTAATTTGGCTGCCCTGCTAAATAGTATTAAAATAGAATATAACCTAACCATATCCAAAACTTTACAAATTCATATCTAACAATCCTTACATCCAAAATTCGCATAAAATACCTCATTAGAAAGCTATAACAATCCTATACAACTTTCCATAATGTCACTCAAGCCAATTTCACCCTTTATAGTCCCAAATAAATGTCAGAACACAAAGAGCACAAAATCTATGCCCTTAGAGCATTTGCACACCAAAACACATTTTGGACTAAATTACCACCTGAGCATTATCAAACCTTAACCTGCAAGCTACACAACGAAAAATATCATACTTAGTGGCGTTAGAAATATAACACATAAATCTTCCTTTCAGTAATACCAATTTCACAAAATCTGTCTCTTTTATCATAGAAAAATTCTCAAAATTTTAGGTCGTCAATAATGGAACCAAGATCCGGATACTGTTCATCCAACATACCCATGTCAACTTACGAGCTAAATTCAAAGCTCTTCAAGCCACAATTGACCAGAACTTCCTTCATAAGAATTCTAGCTATACTTCGCAAGTTTAATTTAAAGTAAACCTCAATTCAATAGCATAACTACATCAAATGTAATAAACAAATACTTGAAGCATGCACTTATACCCATACAATTATCTATTTAGCAACACAAACATACTACTTTCACTCTTTCAACACCTTCTACCCATACATTTAGAAATTCACATTTCCTATCTTTTATACTTGGCAATTGTCAATGAATTCATGTACCACTTTAAAGAGCTAGTAATCATTATGTAAATGCATGTATGCTAATAAGATGCATGAACAAAACCAATGCATTTCCTTTGTCTCTCCTTGAGCACACTTGTACAATATTTCCGGTCCTCACCCTTCATTTGGGGACGGGATGTTACAATTCTCCCCCCTTAATAAATTTCATCCTCGAAATTTTTATTTGATTGATCACTACTGTTACTCTATTTGCCATATGTCTCTCCATTTCCCATACACTTCATCCCTTAATTTCTTATTTTTTGAAAGATCACAGTAGACAGACTCAATAAATCTTTCAGTCCCTTATTTGACTATCTCATGATTTTAACTATCTCACTTGAATATTTTAGATTACACTCCAACTTTTATTTCGTATGTTGAGGATCAGATCATTATTTCGATCTATTCACTTATCACATTTTATAAATCCAATACCTCTTTCACGAATATTACTAACTCATAATAAAATTTTTGATAACATCAATTCATACAGTTTCATTTATACCTTTTTTCAATTTTGAGTACGCCTTGCCAAGGTGTTACTCATAAAAACACTTCATCTCTTTTTCGACACTTCACTATACTTTGGTGCTAACACATTGACACTTATGTCCATTTCACTATAACAGGTGTTAATTTCCTAACTCATTTATCTTTCAAATATCATTGGCTCTTATTTCAGATTCATCTCCCCTTTGACAATTCACTATTCTTTAGTGTTCATGCACTCAATTCGTATATTCACTTAACTATATTTCATTTGTCCGATTTTGATCCACCTCATCTAACCCATTCATCTTTCACAAGTCATTTTCCTTTGTCTCACTAATCGCACCATTGTTATACCTATAGTCAATCAGAACTATACAACAAACTCATATTGCTACGAACTCCAAAATATAAGCTTTAAACACTTCTCACTGTAGGAAATTCAAACATGTAACCACGTACTTCTCTAACAATTTCTTTGCTCGTTCACTTTTGTTGGGTACACATACTTCTTATTTCCATCACCAAATATCGTTCTTCCGATTTCACTCAAAAGTTCAAATTCATTATGGGACTAACCATTTTGAATCCTTAACTCATAAACTTTCTTACCTCTTTCTAGTAAAACTGAATCTAAAACTTCAATACATTAGTAACACTTCATTTTACCCCATATTCAACTTGACATTTTGCACTCTTCATTGCCCTAAATTTAAAAACCCCAATATCTAAATATGCTCTATTCATTTTAGAATTGTCTGTTCAATGTTTTAGACTACACTCTATCTTTACCAGTATAGAAATCATTTGTGCATGCCTTTCAAGCTCAATAATTTTCTCGAAACTATACAATTTGTACATTACAGAAATGCCTTAGTATATCTAATGTCTCCAAGACTTCAAACAATAGTACCGATACCACTTATCAAAATCAACTCATATTATACTGTTACAACATATTGTATCATACTTTCTGATGTGAAACTTCATCATACACTGCACAATCTCCAAATTATATGCTTATCATCAGTGTCAGATTCCTTAATTTTTCATATATCTCTTTTTACTTTTCAACACTTTCAAAATACCGTCTATGAGCATAGTCACCAATTGATACCATTTGCTACATCATTTGAAATCTTAATATCCTCTCAAACAGGCACTATAAGTACTCTCGTGTCTTACTTTAACCCATTATAAACCTTGAACTATAGGAACTATGATTGGCACTTATTCAATAAGTTACCGATCGCTTCTTCAGTTATTTCCACGTATATTTTCACATAAACTCAATTGTTTCAGTAATGATGATGAACGCAATATCCAATGTATACTCATAAAGGTGAATCAACCTAAACTCGCCAATTCTTTTCATATAGTACTATCATTGTTTCATTTTTCCACTTGTCATTGAATTTCATTTCACACAGTTTTATTCCCATCTCAAAACATAATTCTTATATCGATAATTCACACATCCCTTCTAAGTCCAAGCTGGACCCTTCAAGGTCATATCAACTTGGCTTATACACTTTAATCTCATCATTTCTACTTATCTTATTTTTTTCCCAAAACAATCCATGATAGGGTATTCACATTTATATCACATTCGAGGATATAGCATCAAAACACAACAAAATATTACATTCATTGATACAGTGTGTTCAATCAATCCAAAATTTCTGATGTGCAATCATTAGAAATTTTCAGTCTTAATTTTCCTCTAATATCCCCTTATACTGATTTTCAAACTCTTAGCACAATATTCGCATAACCATTTTGGTTCCAAGCTTATGCTTTCATGATCATAACCACTTCACGATTTCATTTCATTCCATCTATACACTTTAGTTTCCCTTTTTACTCATATGCTCATCTTCCTCAATCAATCCTCAATAACATACCTATTCACACCGATATCACCTCAAAGGATACATATCCCAATTGAGGTGAACCTTTTTCCATCATACGAGACCAGATACATTTCTTATTTCCCAATTATCCATAAACCTCTATTTTCTCATAATCACCAATTTCCCGCTCCAACTCTTAAGGAAATGCTCATGCATGTCACTCATATGGGGATCGATAGCGGTTATCGCTATGACACAATTACTATGCATATGCATATCACTTGACCCCTATTTCAAAATGCCCATGTAAGATTGTACTACTGGGCTCTGATATCACCTACGGTAGCACCCCACTCTCGCGGGACCCGAACCCGATATCGACGGTGATATCTGAGTTTGTGCCCCACGAGGGTGGCGTGCTAAAACACTCGTTCAGTAGTCGGAACATTTTTTTTAATAATTGTAAATTTCGGGTAAGTTTTGCGAACTCAGTGAGTGACCATCATCGATGGCTCACCCATCACATATTACATAAGACACATAAATTTCATAAATCACATTGCATTACACATTTTTCCAATATCACTCATATTCATATAATTTCACATTCAATCACTGAACCAATCTCACTTTATTTCCAATATCACAATATTTCCCATGTTCATACCATTTCATGAACAACCATATTGAAGCACATAAACTTTTTTAGTAATTTAACATTTAATATCTTTTAATCATTTATGTCATGCATACTCAGTGTATATGAGACTCCCTTTCCAATTGTTACTCTGTTGTGACCGAGTGCCTGAATTGTCCCATATAGGGCTCATTGATAACTGTCCCATGTAGGGCTCATTGATAACTGTAGGAAAATCCTGGGGTGTCCATCACATGGACACAGTGCGGAAAACAAAACTTTTTTGTTCCGGGAAGTTCCCGAAAGCCAGGATCCATGTGTAAGTATAAATAGTCAAACCATAACGACCAAGGGAGACCGTCTCTAACGGTATCCACGCAGAGGTCGAAAACCTAACCGGGACAAACCCCTTTGACCCGGGAATAGCTAGAATAATTAAAGACTGCTAGATCTTACCTTATTCTAGGAGAGCTTAGGATTACACCTTGTTGAAGCACCTTGGAAATGAGAAGAGATGAAGAAAAGCTTTAGAAAAATCAAAATTTTCTAAATCTCAACCATGAGAGTTTCGGCCATCACCATGATTCACGACTCCTCCATGCTTTTTCTTAACTCTTAAGACATGTCTCTAGTGTCTCTTAACAACTTAAAAAGCCAACTAAAGCTTGGCTAAAGAGGAGTCCACGTGGGGTAGTCAAAAACCATTAAATAATCTCATTATTTATGATATTTGACTTTTCAACTCTCATCCTTTCCTTATCTCTTGCCAAAACCGACGAGCCTCACCTACTTAAGCTTTCTAATTGATTTTTTTAACTAATTAAAACATGATAGAAAGCTAGGCTAGGAGAGGGGCATGTTGGTGCCTTAGTAATTCCTTAAAAAGTGTGATAATCATTAAGTTTGACAAAGTCAAACTTATTAACTTCTTTAGGCTAATGACACATGTCCACATATATTAATTAATTAATCTTATTAATTAATTGATATATAGGGTTGCTGAAGTGGTCCAGTCATACTGGGGTCGGTCCTACCGGCCTGGCGGGCCCCGGTACCAAAAAATCGGCGGAGACCCTTTTCAACAATGTCGATGTCGCGATCACATCGGGACATATCCCAATCTCATCGGGATTCATTTAATCCTATTGCTCTCCAAATATTGGATCACTATCCAAAACTATTTTATAGATGTCCGAGCCACTCTTATGCGTGTGACCCATTAGGTTCCCAATTATGTTGGCCACTTAGATTAACACTTAATCTAAGCAAGTCATGAGCGGCGTCTAGCAACACATCAGGACCCCCAATTGATCGGAAAGTAATTGGTTTGACTAATGAATCCGAGTTCATCAAGAACCAGATCACGAACCTTTCCATAGACAATTACCGTACAATTCGTCCTTTCACCATCCTATACCCCACTTGGTTATGAGTATGGTCCATGTGTCAACTCTCACTAGACTTTATCTAGCCCAAGTGATATCGGGTCTCGTCCGGACTCATTACTGTGAATGTCCATGAAGACGATCTTCATGACATAATCACTCCGGCCAGAGATTTCAAGTAATGATCCGCACAAGAGGCCATGGGTATCTCTTTGCTATTCCGTAGTGGTGAATCCTTTATTGGCTACTCAATTACCTTGAATACCTCAAACTGCACTCCAAGCACCACCCTATGAGCGACCTCTCGAAGGCAACAAGGAATGGAGTCAGCACGTAATCAAGATTCAAGATATCCTTGAGTACCTCAAGTCTAAGGATACTTGCATCATTGCTATGATGAGATTATCAACGACATTATAATAGAATACCCACGTGATGATCTCATGGCAGGTCATCCAATGTACTTACTACCACTAGTAAGCATCCACATGTCAAATCTAAATATCTCAATATTTACAGTTTTTGAGATCCACTGCTTGATCCAATCAAGGAATATGACATGTGCTAGTCTATCCGGATTAACAATGTCCAGTCTCGTTAATCCTATGACTAGGGATAATTTAGATACTGACATAATTGCACATGATAGGAATCTCAGTAGTATGATCTCATCATAATTTCCTTCATGCTATGTCATATATCATGGACTTCATTAATTTGATTAAAGATCAACATCAATTCATAACAAAATGAATATCAAATAAATGAAATATGCCTTGCTTTATTTATTCATAAAGTCTGTACAAGACTATGAACAAAACGCGCTAAAGGGGATTGCCTTTAGGGCACTACTCTAACAATCTAACGGTACTAGACATCCATAAGTCGACTTACACTGATGAACAAGGCGACTTATTAGTACCGATCAAGTATAAGTCAACTTACACATGGTACAAGTCGACTTACCACTTACAAATCTCCCACTTGACCTAAAGCCAATCGCCTTGGTATCTAATACCATAAGCGAGTACATGAGAATCAAAATTCTTTTGCGACAATGGCTTTGTCAACGGATCAGCAATGTTCTGCTCTGTGGGAATTCTCTCTATCAGGACATCACCCCGCGCAATGATCTCCCGAATCAGATGGTATCGGTGGAGTACGTGTTTGGATCGTTGATGTGACCTTGGTTCTTTCGCCTGCGCAATAGCTCCATTGTTGTCACAATACAACTGTATGGGCCCATCACAGCTGGGAACTACACCAAGTTTAGTAATGAACTTCTTGATCCAAATTGCTTCCTTTGCTACATCCGATGCTGCAATGTACTCTGCCTCGGTCGTTGAATCAACAGTCGTCTCTTGCTTGGAACTCTTCCAACTGACTGCTCCTCCATTCAGCGTGAAAACATAACCTGATTGGGACCTAGAGTCGTCCTTATCAGATTGAAAAGCCGCATCAGATGTTCGCCACTTGAGATTACCATCTCCATATATCAAGAAAACATCCTTAGTTCTTCGCAAGTACTTTAGGATATTCTCGACAGCCACCCAAAGGACCTTCACCAGATCCGATTGGTATCCGTCAGTAACACTTAGAGCAAATGACACATCGGGACTCGTACATAGCATTGCGTACATGATAGATCCTACTGCAGATGCATACGGGATCATATTCATGCGCATCCTTTCATCCTGTGTCTTAGGAAACATAGACTTCGAGAGCGATATCCTATGAGACATGGGAAGATACCCTCTCTTGGATTGCACCATGCTAAACCTCTTTAGCACCTTGTCTATGTACATTGACTGTGAAAGACCAAGCAACCTGTTCGATCTATCTCTATAAATCTTTATCCCAAGGATGTAAGTTGCTTCTCCAAGGTCTTTCATGGCAAATTGTTTGGACAACCAAATTTTTACTGATTGCAACATCGAGACATCGTTTCCTAGTAATAATATGTCATCTACATATAACACAAGGAATACGATTGCAGTTCCATTAACCTTCTTATACACACAATGTTCATCCGGATTTTGTGAGAAACCAAACTCTTTGATTGTCTCATCAAAACGGATATTCCAACTCCTGGATGCTTGCTTTAATCCATAAATGGATTTCTGAAGCTTGCATACTTTTTCGCCATCATAGGAGATGAAGCCCTCAGGTTGTGTCATATACACATCCTCGCCGATTTCCATTCAGAAAGTCGTCTTCACATCCATTTTCCATATCTCATAATCATAATGAGCGCAATGGCTAGGAGTATCCTAATGGATTTAAGCATTGCTATCGATCAAGGTCTCGTCATAGTCAACTCCTTGTCTTTGACGAAAGCCTTTAGTCACAAGCCTTGCTTTATAGGTAATCACATTACCATCCATGTCGGTTTTCTTCTTGAAAACTCATTTGCACCCTATAGGTTTTATCCCTTCAGGTGCATCAACCAAAGTCCACACTTAGTTTTCGTACATGGAATCCATTTCAGATTTCATGGCACGAAGCCATTTCTCAGACTCTGAACTCTTCAGAACCTCTTCATAGGTAGTAGGCTCATCATCTTCTATGAGCAATACGTCATTCTGTTCACTCAAGAGAAATCCATATCTCTCGGGAACAGAGCGTATCCTACTTGACCTACGAATTTTGTGTGTAGTAGAAGGTTGAACTGTTACCTCATCTGTATGAGTTACAGTTTCAGGTTCAGGCAGTTGATCTGCGTGTGTCCGAGCATCTTGAACTTCTTCAAGCTCAATTTTGCTCCCACTGTTTTCTTGTAAAAGAAACTCTTTCTCTAAAAAGACAGCATGCATTGAAACAAACACCTTTTGTTCCTCAGCAAGGTAGAATTGATATCCTCTTGTTTTTTTAGGATATCCTACGAATGTACACTGCCGACTTTGCTTCAAGCTTATCTGACTTTGTCCACTTCACATAAGCAGGACAACCTCAAACTTTCAAATAAGAAAGATAAGGTTTCTTGTTAGTCCACATCTCATATGGAGTAACATCAACTGTCTTTGATGGAACTCTGTTTAACAAGTAAACAGCTGTCTCGAGCGCATACCCCCAAAAGGATTTTGGTAACTGTGCAAAGCCCATCATCGATCGTACCATGTCCAACAAGGTTCGATTTCTCCTTTCTGCCACACCATTGTTCTGTGGTGTGTAAGGTGGAGTCCACTGAGATAAAATCCCATTATCTCTGAGATAATCCAAAAACTCTTGGTCTAAGTATTCGCCACCACGATCAGATCGTAATGTCTTAATACTTTTCCCAAGTTGTTTTTCTACTTCATTTCTGAATTGTTTGAACTTTTCAAACGCTTCAGATTTGTATCTCATCAGATACAAGTACCCATATCGAGAATAATCATCGATAAAGGTAATGAAGTAACGACAACCACTTGTGGCATGGATGGACATCGGACCACATACATCTGAATGTATTAGGTCTAATAATCCAGTCGCTCGTTCACCCTTTCCTTTAAAGGGTAACTTAGTCATCTTGCCTAACAAACAAGATTCACATGTGTCATATGATTCATAATCAAATGACCCTAAACATCCACTCTTATGGAGCTTAGCGATCGCCTCTCATTTATGTGGCCGGCACAATGCCATAAGTAAGTTGATTTTAAATTATCTCTTTATGTCTTTTCTTGTCATTGACATTCAAAATTGGATGTGACATATCTAATATGTAAATTCCATTGCATAATGTACCAAGACCATAGAGCATTCTATTTAAACTAATAGAACAACCATTGCTTCCAAAAGTTACATGGAAACCAAATCTATTTAAACAAGAAATGATAATATGTTCTTTGTTAAAACAGTACAAAATAACAATCATCCAAATTGAATACAAGCCCACTGGGAGTGTCAAAACATAAGTCCTACAACTAATGCAGCAACTTTTGCTCCATTACCAACACGTAGGTCCATATCTCCTTAATGAGTCGCCATCGTCCACGAGGCCTGCGATATCATTACATATGTGTGAGCCACAACCGGTATCTAATACCCATATGTTGTGATAAGAAACAGTATTAACCTCAATGACAAACATATATGAAGAAGTCGAGGCATCTGATGCCTTCTTTTGCTTCAGGGACTCCAGATAGACTTTACAGTTTCGCCTCCAGTGGCCAGTCTTACCACAATGGAAGCAAGTTCCTTTTTGGGGCAGTACCTTTGGTTTTCTTTTAGCTGTTCTTCCTACTTTCTGATCTCTATCAGAAACATCAACAACAAGTGGATCAGGAAGTGGAACACTGCCTAGTTCCTCAGATCTGAGAACAATTCTCAGATCATTCAACCAATCAAGAAAATTAAGTCCAGATAATTTGTTCGAGTCCATTAGTGAGCGCAAGTTCACACTGGAAGACATCTTCAAACAACCTAACCATAGAGAGAGAGAAAGACTGTTAGAATAGACTTAAATGTATGATCATAAGGACTTGAATGACATACATATAGCTCCCACTAGTTTCATAGAATCCATAACCCTCATTACGAATCCAAGAAACAAGGTGATAAAATGTCCTAGTGGGTCGATATCCGACATTGCTAAGAATGACCTTGGGTTTGCCCAACAAGCCATTTCTTAGGTCAATCGGTAGGTATCAGTCATACCAATTGCATCATCGATAACCGACATTAAGAATTACCTTGAGGTTAGCTCAACAAGCCACCTTATGTCTCGGGAGGTATCAGACATACCAATTACATCTTAGACACAACTATCGATCAGTGCTATCAACAGTTGATGTGTGCACAAACATTGGGTTATCAACACTTGATGCGCGTACATCTGATGTACACTACCCAACTTCGCCTCTGTCCACGTTGACCTTGAGGTTAGCTCAACAAATCAACGCTTCTAGGAAAACCGACCCATTAATCCGAAAATCTTATTTTCATGGTTCGAACATATTCGTATAGAGTGAGCTTGAGGTTAGCTCAACAACCCAACCCTAGAAGAACTCTGGTTCTTACCATATTAATGGAAGGCGTTAGTTTTCATATTACGAGGAGGGATTTCAAATTCAGGTCTCATCCAAGCTATGGGATTATAGTCACCATGACTATATGGAGTAATTTAGGGCATGGCATCAATCACATTGAATTTATACCGAAAATAATCCATCATCCCGCCAAGGCATGATATAAGTCGACTTATCCAATGCAAGTCGACTTATGTTGCTGCACACGTACAAGTCGCCTTGTATAAATATACAAGTCGACTTATGCTACTCTTGCATATGTAAGTCGACTTATCCAACTGAACAAGTCGCCTTACACAAGGAAAATTGCTATCTAGTCGGCTAATTCTTAATCCAAGCATTCCCAATTCACAACACCAATATAACAAGTATATAAACCTTTATATTAATGTGCTAATGAAACATTTTCATTAAATTATGCATGCCATATAGTCAAACTATATAAGAAAAACTTGAAACCGATTAATCACTATTAATCACTAGATTTCCACATAATTTTAAGAATATCAAATTATCATGCTAAGTATCTCTAGGTAGGCTACACGTTATCAAGATTACTCCGGCACTTGTCACAAAAATTGCGACGGCCAAAATAACCAAGATAACGGAATAATCTAACGAGACGCTAAAGTGACCTATTCGACATCCAAAAATTATTGGAAACCAAATTTCAAGAATCTCATTTTGGAATGCATAAAAGATCAATATAAAACATTTTTAATCACATTAAAAATGATTCAAGGCATTGGAATTCAGAAATACACAACCAATCAGTTCAAACAAAACAGCCCCAGCAACTTTCTCAAAACTGCCAAGCTCTGCCTTTTGCTCGAAATAATCATGGAAAAAATTTCAATAAATGCTGAGAAAATTAAAGAGGTTAGTACATGTTCACAACATGTTCCATGAATGTTTTTAGGATTTATTTCAAACAAAAACTCATCAAACCTCAGCAATCTAGCCCAAACAGAATCTGTGTTTTTCAACACAGACATTCCCAGCAGCATACAATAAATTCGGAAATAAATAGTAAATCACCTTAAAAACATTTTTCCATCCACAGAGACATTCACAAACATCTTAGGGACGTGTCGGTGAAAACCCATCCGAAAAAAAAATTTTCTAGAATTTATTCTCGAATTTACAAGTATACCTGTTTCAGAAATGTTCAACAGGACAGCATCCGAAACTTAGGGAATTAAATTAGCAAAATCATATCAAACGACATTGATAAATTTTTTCCTTTTATAGACACATTCAGCAACATCTCATGAGAAAGTCTATGCAAGAAAATTTCGAAAACCCTAATTCTGGACAGAATTCGAAATATACATAGGCAGCATGCTACACAGCTCAATTCACAAAGGAACTCCGACCTAGTTATCATTTTAACTGTTTATACAACACAAGCGGCTCTGATACCACTGTAGGAAAATCCTGGGGTGTCCATCACATGGACACAGTGCGGAAAACAAAACTTTTTTATTCCGGGAAGTTCCCGAAAGCCAGGATCCATGTGTAAGTATAAATAGTCAAACCATAACGACCAAAGGAGACCGTCTCTAACGGTATCCACGCAGAGGTCGGAAACCTAACCGGGACAAACCCCTTTGACCCAGGAATAGCTAGAATAATTAAAGACTGCTAGATCTTACCTTATTCTAGAAGAGCTTAGGATTATACCTTGTTGAAGCACCATGGAAATGAGAAGAGATGAAGAAAAGCTTTAGAAAAATCAAAATTTTCTAAATCTCAACCATGAGAGTTTCGGCCATTACCATGATTCACGACTCCTCCATGCTTTTTCTTAACTCTTAAGACATGTCTCTAGTGTCTCTTAACAACTTAAAAAGCCAACTAAAGCTTGGCTAAAGAGGAGTCCACGTGGGGTAGTCAAAAACCATTAAATAATCTCATTATTTATGATATTTGACTTTTCAACTCTCATCCTTTCCTTATCTCTTGCCAAAACCGACGAGCCTCACCTACTTAAGCTTTCTAATTGATTTTTTTAACTAATTAAAACATGATAGAAAGCTAGGCTAGGAGAGGGGCACGTTGGTGCCTTAGTAATTCCTTAAAAAGTGTGATAATCATTAAGTTTGACAAAGTCAAACTTATTAACTTCTTTAGGCTAATGACACATGTCCACATATATTAATTAATTAATCTTATTAATTAATTGACATATAGGGTTGCTGAAGTGGTCCAACACACTGGGTCAGCCCCACTGCCTGGCGGGCCCCTTGCATCAAAAAATCGCGAAGACCCTTTTCAAGAATGTCGATGTCGCGATCACATCGGGACATATCCCAATCTCATCGGGATCTATTTAATCCTATTGCTCTCCAAATATCGATCACTATCCAAAACTATTTTCTGATGTCCGAGCCACTCTTATCGTGTGACCCATTAGGTTCCGGTTATGTTAGCCACTTAGATTAACACTTAATCTAAGCAAGTCATGAGCGGCGTCTAGCAACACATCATGACCCCCAATTGACTGGAAAGTAATTGGTTTGACTAATGAATTCGAGCTCATCAGGAACCAGATCACGAACCTTTCCATAGACAATTACCGTACAATTCGTCCTTTCACCATCCTATACCCCACTTGGTTATGAGTATGGTCCATGTGTCAACTCTCACTAGACTTTATCTAGCCCAAGTGATATCGGGTCTCATCCGGACTCATTACTGTGAATGTCCATGAAGACAGTCTTCATGACATAATCACTCCGACGTCAGAGATTTCCAAGTAATGATCCAGACAAGAGGCCATGGGTATCTCTTCTGCTATTCCAGAAGTGGTGAATCCTTTATTGGCTACTCAATTACCTTCGAATACCTCAAACTATACCCAAGCACCACCCTATGAGCGACCTCTGGAAGGCAACAAGGAATGGAGTCAAAGCACGTAATCAAGATTCAAGATATCCTTGAGTACCTCAAGTCTAAGGATACTTGCACCATTGCTATGATGAGATTATCAACGACATTATAATAGAATACCCATGTGATGATCTCATGGCGGGTCATCCAATGTACTTACTACCACTAGTAAGCATCCACATGTCAAATCTAAATATCTCAATATTTACGGTTTCGAGATCCACCGCTGATCCAATCAGGAATATGACATGTGCTAGTCTATCCGGATTAACAATGTCCAGTCTCGTTAATCCTATGACTAGGATAATTTAGATCTTGACATAATTGCACATGATAGGAATCTCGGTAGTATGATCTCATCATAATTTCCTTCATGCTATGTCATATATCATGGACTTCATTAATTTGATTAAAGATCAACATCAATTTATAACAAAATGAATATCAAATAAATGAAATATGCCTTGCTTTATTTATTCATAAAGTGCTGACAAGACTATGAACAAAAGCGCTAAAGGGATTGCCTTTAGGCACTACTCTAACAATCTAACGGTACTGGACATCCATAAGTCGACTTACACTGATGAACAAGGCGACTTATTAGTACCGATCAAGCATAAGTCGACTTACACATGGTACAAGTCGACTTACCACTTACAATAACTGTCCCATGTAGAGCTCATTGATAATTGTCCCATGTAGGGCTCATTGGTCACTGTCCCATGTAAGGCTCATTGATAGTTGTTCCATATAGGGCTCATTAATCGTTGAGCTTATAGCTCTAATCGGTAGCTACTCTAGTCACAACGGCTATTATCTGATCATGCATTCATATATGTAATGCATATGTCACAATGTATCACCCACAATTATCTATTCCTTTCAATCACTTCCCATATCATCAGACTTTAGTCCGACATTCCACCCTTGAAGTGGAACATTTCACAGTTTCGTTCATATCTAAATACACATTTGTCGATCAAATAAGTATAAGGTTTTCCTTTCCCCATATCAAATTATTCACTCAAATGCATATGGAATGCGTATATGATACTTTTCTCATTTATTACGGTGTTGTGATCGAGCGCTCAAACTGTCCCAATATGGGCGCGTTAATCGTTGAGCATGAAACTCTGAAATCACTGTGGGCTCAGGGCCCAAGTACGGTGAGCTATTAGCTCTCGATGGCTACTCCGGTCACAACTACCATTACCTAATTTTGCACTCATGCATGGAATGCATATGTCCAAAAAAAAAGTGCAGTATTTCAATTACAATCAATCCCAAATAGTTCACAATCACATAAATAGTTCAAAATCACATTTTAATCATAATCCTATTTATGCACATTTCAAACACGGAGGATCCAAATTCACAAACAATTTACACTTCGATGTCATAATCTCCCATTTCATCGGACCTTCTGTCCGGAATCCACAATCAAACGCAATTCACTAACCCACCATTATTCACCACAGTTTTATAAAGGCAAAATTTTAAGCACATAATAACTGAGGAACCGTCTAGGTCACTCACCTCATATCCATGCTTGAATCTTATCCAAAGCATCAATTTCTTCATTATTTCTTTCCTTCATCCAAGTTAAAATTCCCTTGATCTTTCACCCATCAATGAATTTCTTGGCTTGGATGGAAGCTCTCATCATCCTCCACGTTTTTCTCTTCTTGAGCACCATGAAAATCCCTCTTGAAGGGCTTAGAAAAATCAATACCTAGTTTACTCTTTCTTCTTTCTTCTTCTCCCATCCGAAGGCTCTCGACTCTTCTCTGTTCTTCTATTATTCTTTTCTGTTTTGCACAGCCCACTTGCTTTTATAGTACCATATCATTTAATGAATAAGGAATGACCTAATTGTCCCTCCATGTAAGCCTTCTAACTTAACTTCTTAAGTAAACTTCCAAAATTGCCCTTCCTTTTTTCCTTAAAAACTGATATCTTGTCTCCTTATTTAGATCAGGTAAATGAAGTACTTTAACAAAACTTTGTTGTATAAAATTTCCCTCTATGTCTTACGAATGCATCACTTCAAGAATCAGATTGATCGGAGCTCTATAGCTCAAGATATCTCCAAAATACTGAAGTCTATTCTTCAGACCCGAGGCTGAACACTCACCTAACTTCAATCTAGAAATTGAAAGTATTAGAGGCTAAATTGTCGCTTAGCTACTTCATAATATTTGTAGATCCATGTCTCTAGTTTAATTTGCAAGAAGAATCTGATCGATTGGAGCTCTATAACTCCAGATATCTCCAAATTACTGAAGTTTAATCAGATCATTGCAAAACTGAAACTGAACACCACCTAAATTCGATCAAAATATTGAAAGTCTTAGAGGCTAAATTGTTAGTCAGATACTTCAGATAAATTGTATATCCATGTCTCTATTTTAATTTGAAAAAAGAATCAGATCGATCGGAGCTCTATCGATCGAGATATCTCCAAAATACTAAACAATGTTCAAACCACTACAACCCATCAGCTCACTTTAATCCGATCGATCTTCCTCCATTTAATGTCAAAACTGATCTATTTGAGTATGGAAAGATAGAAAAATGTCTTAGAAATCTAATGCTTCAAAAATTGGGTCGATCGGAGGTCGGACAAAAAAGTTATGGCCAAAAGAGCGGAGAGAGGTCGGCCGGCAGAAGATCAACCCCGCGGGTCAATCAACCAGCGCGCGGACACCTCGCTCATGTGTTTGACAAATTAAATAATTTGGACCAATGGTGGTTGACAAATTAAATCCCACTTATGTTTTGATAATAATAAAATGTATAGAATTTGTTAAGAAATTATTTCAGGTGTTTTGGATTGAAATAAATATAGAAAGCATTATAAATCATAGTGAAATCAGGAAGGAAGTAATCTTCAACATGATAGAGACTTAAACATGAAGATTATGGGAAGATCTAAATAAATATATCCATTGAAGTCAGCATAAGTCGACCAGCATATCACAAGTCGACTAATAAATTAAGGATCATCAGATGGGGCTTGAAACAAGTCGACTAAGATGTTACAAGTTGACTACAAATCAAGTGGATAGGAGCACTAGTTGACTATCATGGCACTAGTCGATTGATCGAAGAGCGGAGATGAAACTTGCAGTGAAAAACGTTGATACTAGTCGACTATAATAGCTCGACTAGTCGACTATCCGTTATAGCTGAGCAAGATGTGTCCGAATCATTCCTAAATGGAAAGGAAGAAATCAATAAACATCTATAAGAAATCATGCAACGGCTAGAAGAGGATTTACAATGGCTATTTTCATCTCTAGTCTCCAGATAAATAGTAGAAAATCAAGGGATCAACGTATTGAAGTCCAAAAAGCTAAAGAATTCCACTAAATTATAAGTGGTGTTGTAAGAGTTCACACTAAACTATAAAGTTTGTAGTAATGTGGTTTGACAAATCCTAAGTGGGAGCTTAGGTAGAGGACGTAGGTCTTAACACCGAACCTCTATAAAAACAGTGTTTGCTCTTCTTCCCTACTCCTTGCATTTAAATTTTTTTAAATTGTTTTTGTGTGAATTAACTTCTGATTTTTTGTAGAACTTTAAGAAAAGCTTTATAGATCTATTCAACCCCCCCTTCTAGATCGTTTACAATTTTTTAAGGAAAATAAGGATATAAGTAGAAATAATGAGATTAAGTGTTCAAGCTAAGTCGAAAGAAAATAAATTTTCCTATGACCTTGAAAGGTTGAACTTAGATATAGAATGGTTGTGTGAGTATCCAAATAAGAGTATATGATTCGGTGTAAGAATATGTTTGTGAAATTTGAGACTAGAATTTCATAATGATTATGCATCAGTAATTCTGAAGTGATCGAGGATATACATATGAAAGATAAAATGAGTGATGATAGAAAGATGAGATAGAAATGAGAAAAAGAATAAAAAGGAAATTAAATAGACATAATTGGCTTTACAAGAGATGAATGACGTGTAGTAAGAAGAAGGTTAGAAATGCATATAAGATAGGGTTTATCCAAGAATGAGAAAGAGGTAAGCGAAAGCCCCTAAGGTTAAGTTAGTTTGTTATCATGAGTACTTTTTGATAATGGGGATTATTGTGACAAGTGAGAATATTGGCCACATATGTATTATATGTGTGGGATAATACAGGAAGAAATCTAAGACTTATTGGGTATTGTCTTGAGGAATGATCTATAGAAAAAGATGGAATGATCTTAAGGATATATATATCAAGGTATTAGAGTAAATTAATTGCTTGACGCCTTACTGAGCCTTATTATAAATGATGTTCTCCTCACCTAAGTTATGGCATAAATTGATCCTATTGAGATATTATGAAAGGTTGAAATTGATCTTCTTGAGGTACAAAGAATGATTGATAAGTAATTGTGAAAAAAAATAGTTGATTGATAAGGATTTCATGAGCAGTACCGAGGATAGTATCAAGAAATCTTCTTCTAAAGAAGAATTTCATTAGGATGGTTTCAGCAAACCAAAGGATTCAAATTAAGAATGATTAATGAGGGAACAATCAGAAATGAGTAGTTAATAAGTCAAAGGTGAATAATGGGTCATATCCCAAACAGAGACTCAGGCATAAGAAATGGAATATGCAACTGAAAGTGTATGCACTTTGGTTTGATGTAAAGTATCCAACTACGTGAGTGAATTTTAAATTTGAGGTGACACTATTGCAAATGTGAGAAGGATATATAACATTATATTCGATGTAAATATGTTTAGGAGATACAAATTGAATACGAGGAATGTGTTACTAACACATAAAGTGGAGTATTCAAATGAGTTAAAATATGTGGAGTGTTTAGTTAAATTCATATAGGTATTTAGTTCATATTTGCATTTATTTTGCATATTCATTCATTCATTCTAGTATCATTTTTAGGATTAATTTATTTATTTTTATTGAATTTGTTATTTATTTTATTTTTCTTGTTTCTTCATAGAAAATATGAGTTTCGTTTCAAATTAGACCTAAGAATTTGCTCACGGTACGTCCATAATTTTTGCATGACCTAGGTGAAATTAAAAGTAGAAACAATACATAGGAGCTGCCAAAACAACATATTAAACACGCAGGAGACAAAGACATTTTCAGCGTTTTAGGTCTGAAAATTAAAAGAGAAGGCAGAGAGCAGTGGATGTTTTCAATTAACAAAGGCATATAACTAGAGAGTTTGTGGACTAGCGAGGGAGATATTTATTGGAGAGCAGCGACATAGCATAAAGGACCAAGCCAAAACGACACAGCAAAAGGTTCAACACTTGAAGAGTCCAAAACGCAGCTAAAGGTGACGTTTCAAGGAGGACAGAAAATGTTGGAAGGCAGGCTTTTAATTTGGAAAATAAAGCATATGCGGCAAAAGGCTGGAGCTAAGGAGAGATGTTGGCAGCTGGTGGGTTTTAAAGACAAGGAGAACTGACGCAAGTGGGTTTCGAGGAACATTGAGCCATTAAAGTTACATGCTAGAGATACATTAAAGGTGGGACCAGCTCAAGAAAACATTATTGGCTAGAAACAAAATACAAGTGGGGAGCTATCAAAGTGACATGAAGAGGGGAGGCTCCACCTTGCACTCATCCATATTCAGCTATTCACGCACATGAGGAGAGGGGGCTTCATTTTAAGGATTATTTTTTTCATTACTCTCCACTAATGGGACAACCAAGCTACACGTTACATAAAAAGAAGCAAGGAGTAAGTGAAGTGGGTGTACGTTAGATGGGAGTTGAGTGAGAGTGAAGTATATGTTAGTAAAGCAGCAGAAAAATCAAAGGGGAGATATAGAGGAACTAGAAAGGTGCGTTAGTTGAGTGTGGAAGGAGCAGGAAAATAGAAGCAATAAAACATGGGGCTGTGCGTGAACAGCATGTAAGGAGAAGAAAGCTCCAAGAGGACAAACGTTACACCAGAAGAGAGACCCATGCACACCAGCTGGAGACACACATCAGTGGAGAATGGGAGGATAATGTGGAGTAGCTGGTGAAAATAGCCAAGGAGAACACAACAGGCCATCAAGACAGCTAGATGGGAGACCCACGCTCCATGCAGACACCACTACACAGAAAGCTTTTAATTGAGGACAGCAAAGAAATAAAAGAAAGGCTGACACATGGGAGTGAAGGGCGTTACATTAGAGTGGGTGTGTGCATGGGTTGTGCATGAACTAAGATGGGTGTGCATGAACTAAGATGGGTATGCGTTACCAGGGTGGAAGGAGCCTGAAGTAAAGTGTTAGAGGAATGGAGAGTGAAGGGCGTTATATATAAGAGATGAGTAGAGGGAGTGTTAGACCCCGAAATTTTTTTTTATGATGTCATTAAGTATGAATTGTGGTAATTATGTGTTTATGCCTTAGTTTGGTTAAATTGAGAGGATTATTGGATAATGAAGGTTTAATTGTGGTTAAGTGAGAATTAAAAGGGTAATATGTGTGAGGGCATTTTAGGAAGATTGCTTAAGTTGGATAGGTTAAAGCCTTGTTAGGAAGGGCATAATGGTCTTTGACTTAGGCTTAAAAGAAAGAAAATAGACTTAGAAAAGAAAATAGAAGAGAAGAAGAGAAGAAGAAGAGGAGTGTCGTAGGTGAAGGGGAAGAGAAGAAAAGAGAGTTTGCGATCTTTGAGGATTTTCGACAGTTTGAAGCAATTTCTAGGTAAGTTATGCTTCGTTTAACCTTGTTTCGGTTGGATTAAACCAAAAGATAGGATGAAAGCAGGAGAATCGGTGGTTTTAGGGTTTTCGGAAAAAAATGGTTAGATTTCGTGGGTTGATGTATTTAGGACTGATTTTGAGTTGCTGCTCGGTTAGAAATGTAGTATAAGACATGATCTAAGGTTTAGATGTGTTGTATTTATATTTGGGAAAGGATTGAATTTAGAAAATGTTGGAAATCGGGTTTTGGAGTCGAGCTCCAGACCCACACGTCGCGACGTTGAGTTCGTCGCGACGCATAATAATTAAATTCGTCGCGACGAGCGGGGAAGTGTTCGTCGCAACGTGTGAAGGAGGCACGCCACGACGTGCGAGAGGAGGCACACCGCGACGTGTGAGAGGGGCGACATCGCGACGTGTGAGAGGGGCGACGCCGCGACGTGCGAGGAAAGCTCGTCGCGACGTGCGAAGAGTTTTGGTTCGCCGCGACGAGCATCCAATTTTTCTAAAGGAGATTTTTGGGCATATCTTGGGTTGTAGATATCCAATTAAGGTGATTTTAGATTCGTTGTGAACTAGAAATAAAGGACTACAAGTTTTATGAAGAAGGTAAGTTCGGAATCAGCCTTTAAGGGTTTGGGATTTTAGATGGAAGTCGGATGTAGACTTTTTGTGCTTTACTTTTGATTGTCAAGCTTTTTAGAATATTTATTTTGCGTGTTAATTGAATGAGAACTTGGTTTATTATAGAAAACCAAGCCAACCTGACCCAATCATAAGAGGAAGGACAATAGTGAGTCGGATACTCAAGCGATGTTAGGTGGGTAATACATTTATGGTTATTGTGTGTATGGGCAAATTGCCTTATGTATGCTTGCTTGCATTGTGTAACATTACTTGTATTGACTTATAAGAAATGTTAGAAATGCATGATGATTTTGTATGGCCTTGATAGGCCTTATGGCATTTTGCAAGAATGAAACGAATGAACATTTCGAAAGCTTTGATAAATACTTTGAGCATGAAACGAATCGTTATGTGCTTTGTGTGGGTGAGAGAGTAACGGATGGAGTCACGTGCACGTCGACATAAAGCCTTCTCCTGGCTGCCCGCTTAAGGCAACGAGATCCTTGAGAAATCGAACTCGGATAGTATACGGTATAAACTTCGGTTTATCCGGAAAGTTTTACGGAACTCTCGAGCCAATGGTTTGTGCATACATGATTGATTTGTTGAGCATGACACATATTAAAGTGTTATATTGTACACTCATATGACATATTTTGTGATGATTGCAAAGTGATAGATTGATGACTTGCTATATATATATGCATATTGCTTGATTGTGTGGCTCGTTGTCAATGGCTATAATATAAGTGATAAGTCGACTTGTACCATGTGTAAGTCGACTTACACATGTTCGGTACCGATAAGTCGACTTGTTCATTGGATAAGTCGACTTGTTCAAAATCGATCTTGTTTATTTGTGCCCTAAAGGCAATCCCCTTTAGCGCGTTTTATTCAAAGTCGTGTGCAGACTTTATGAATAAATAAAGAAAAGGCATTATTCATTAATTTGATATTCATAAACATTGTTTATGAATTGATTGGATCTTTAATCGAATTAATGAAGTCCATGATATATGACATAGCATGAAGGAAATTATGATGTGATCATACTACTGAGGTTCCTATCATGTGCAATTATGTCAGTATCTAAATTCTCCTAGTCATAGGATTAATGAGACTGGACATCATTAATCCGAATAGACTAGCACATGTCATATTCCTTGATTGGATCGGCGGTGGATCTCGTAAACCGTAAATATGAGATATTTAGAATTGACATGTGGATGCTTACTAGCGGTAGTAAGTTCATTGGATGACCCGCCATGAGATCATCACATGGATATCTTATCTAAGTGTCGTTGATAATCTCATCATAGCAATGGTGCAAGTATCCTTAGACTTGAGGTCTTGAAGGATATCTTGATATCTTGATCTGTGCTTTGACTCCATTCCTTGTTGCCTTCGGAGGTAACTCATGGGTGGTGCTTGGAGTACAACTTGAGGTATTCAAGATAATTGAGTAGCCAATAAAGGATTCACCACTTCGGATTAGCGTAAGAGATACCCATGGCCTCTTGTCGGGATCATTACTAAGGTTGGCCGGCATGTATGTCATGAAGAGTGTCTTCATTGACATATAAAGTAATGAGTCCCGAGGATGAGAAGCGATATCACTTGGGCTAGACTCAGTCTAGTGAGAGTTGACACTTTGACCATATTCATAACCAAGTGGGGTATAGGATGGTGAAAGGACGAATTGCACGGTAATTGTCTATGGAAGGGTTCGTGATCCGGTTCGTGATGAATACATCAAACCGATTACTTTCCGGTCAATTAGGGGTCGTGATGTGTTGCTAGATACCGCTCATGACTTGCTCAGATTAATTGTTAATCTAAGTGGCCAACATAACCGGGAGCCTAAAGGGTCACACGCATAAGAGTGTTTCAGAGAATCTGTAAAATAGTAATTGGACAGAGTTCTAATTATGGAGAGCATTAGGATTAAATGGATCCCAATGGGATTGGGATATGTCCCGATGAGATCGCGACATCGATATTGCTAAGAAAGGTTTTGAGTCGTTTCAAAGACGGAGTCTGAGAGCCGATAAGCAGTAGGACCGACCCCAGTTGGATTGGACCTTAGCATTTATATTCTAATTAATTAATTAAGTAAATTAATTAATTAATTATTATATATATATATGTCCATGTGCGTTGGATGTGGATGAACATTGATTTTTTCAATGTTTATTAATTTATTCATTAAAGTAATGAATGGCTTAAAGCCATCCACTTGTCCTTACCTTATGGAGCCTTTTTTAATTAGTTAAAAAAGACATATAAAAGGTGAGATGAAGAGAGGAGTTCGTAGGTTTTTGGTGGAAGAAAGAAAAGTTGAAAGCTTAATAGTTAAGCTTTGTTTTAAAAGTTCATTTTCTTCTTCTTCCAAAGCCATCATCGATTTCTCCTTCTCCAAGCATATGGTCCAACGTTTCCTTCAGCTCTCCAAGACAGAGGTAGGCTCTAGTAGGCTTTAATCTGTTCTAGCTATTCCCCGGTCAAAGGGGTTTGACTCGGTTAGTTTTTTTCTGATCTCTGTGTGGATCACCTTTAGAGATAGTCTCTTTTGGCTATTTAGGTTGATGTCTTCATACCGATACCTGGATCCTAGGATTCGGGAAAGTCACGGGAACAAAAATTTTTGTTTTCCGCTGCCGGTATATGTGATGTACCTCCCGGGATTTTCCTATAGTGGTATCAGAGCGTCTGGTATCCCGTATGAAGCTATAACCTAAGCGAGATCAGAAATGCTAATGGAATTTTCTGTTGATGCATGCTATCTGTTCAGATTTCGAATTTATATTGTGATATGCTTTTCAAAATTTTTCTACCCAGAATTGTTCATAACATGTTAGAGAATATGTCTATGAAATTTGAGAATTTATCGATTTGATTTGATATAGTTTTGCTAATTAATTCCCTAAGGTTACAGATGTTGTTTTGTGAAACGATTCTGGAACAGGCATGAGTATAAAATCGAGAATAAATTCTAGAAAAATGTTTTTTCGGATTTTCCTTCTCCTACATGTCTCTAAGATGTTTTTGAATGTCTGTGAGCATGGAAATTGGATTTCAAGGTGATTGGATATTTATTTACGAATTTATTCTATGCTGTTGGGAATTGCTGTGCTGTTGAACACAGATTTTGAATCGGTTTTGTTATTTAGGTTGACTGAGTTTTTGATGGCCTAAAATCCTGAAACAATTCATGTAGCATGTTCTGAACATGTAGTAATCTATATAATTTTCTCATGATTTATTGAAATTGTTTCATTGATCATTTAAAGCAATGTACAGAACTGGACAGTTTTGTGAAAATTGTTGGGACTGTTTTGCTTGCCTTGATTGAGTGTGCTTTTTCAGTTCCAATGCCTTGAACCATTTTTAATGTGATTAAAAATGTGTTATCTTGATGTATCATGATTTCCAAACTGAATTTCTTGAATTTGCTTTTCCAAGAATTTTTGAATGCCGAATTGATCACATTAGCATCTCGGTAGTATCTTGCATTATCTCGTTTGTTTTGACCGTCATATTTTTATGGCATGTGCTGAAGTAAATTTGATAATGTATGTGCTAGCTAGAGATGCTTAGGTTGATAATTAGGGTGTTCCTAAATTATTTGGAAATTAATGAGTTTTGACTCATTTCAAGTTTTTCATATAGTTTGACTATTTAAGGCATTCATGAATCAATGAAGTGTTCATTGAGGCATCAATTCACAGATATTACCCTAGGTATGATGGTGTTGAGAATTGGAATTGTACTGATTGAGGAATTAGCCGATTAGAGATTTTAGCAAAATTCCTGAATAAGTCGACTTGTATATGGTATAAGTTTCCACTTGTTCAAGATTTTGGATAAGTCGACTTGTGGATAGAATAAGTCGACTTGTTCAAGATCTCGATATAAGTCGACTTGTAGTACCTTATAAGTCGACTTGTTCATGGGCAGATGACATAAGTCGACTTGTGTCATACAAGTCGACTTGTGTGTGGCAGAAGCATAAGTCGACTTGCATTTGATGAAAGCCCACTTGTGGCATGCATAGTGGGATGATGGATGATTTTAGGTATAGACTCAATGTGATTGATGAAATGCCCTAAATCATATCATATAGTCATGGTGACTATAATCCTACGGCTTGGAGAAGAAGTAGATGAGACCAAATCCTCCTCGGTATATGAAAACTAACGCCTTCCATTAATATGGTAAGAACCGAGTTTTATAGGGTTGGGTTGTTGAGCTAACCTCAAGCTCGCTCTATACGAATATGTTCGAATCATGAAAATAAGATTTTCGGATTAATGGGTTGGTTTTCACTAGAAGCGTTGATTTGTTGAGCTAACCTCAAGGTCAACGTGGAGAGGCGAAATTGGGTAGCATACATCGGATGTATGCGCATCAAAAGTTGATACCAATGTAAGTGCATACATCAACAAGTTGATAAAGCACTGATTGATAGTTGTATCTAAGATGTAATTGGTATATCTGATACCTCCCGAGACATAAGGTGGCTTGTTGGGTAAACCCAAGGTCATTCTTAATGTCGGTTATCGATGATATAATTGGTATGACCGATACCTACCGATTGACCTAAGTTGTGGCTTGTTGGGTAAACCCAAGGTCACTCTTAGCAATGTCGGATATCGACCCACTAGGACATTATGTCACTTTGTTTCTCCGGATTAGTAAAGAGGGTTATGAATTCTAGGAAACTAGTAGAACCATATGCATGTCATGCAAGTCCTTATGATCATACAGCATTTCTATTCTATCATTCCTTCTCTCTATCGCTAGGTTGATTGAAGAAGTCTTTCAAAGTGTGAATTTCGCTCTCTATTCGGACCGAATTTTCTTGATTGGCTAAGGAATCGAGAATTGTTCTTAGATCGAGGGCTGGGATACGTCTAGATGTTCCACTTCCGGTTACTTTCTTGTCGATGCTTGATAAGGATCGAGAAAGCATATTGTAAGCATCTAAAGGCGATGATATGGATACTTGCTTTATGCTTGCCTCGATGTCACTAGAGCTGCAGGAGCAAAGACGAGTCCATGGATGCTCACTCTATAGTATTTCATCTTGGGAGCCGTTTGATGAGTAAGCTTCGATGCGAAAGGTTCGAGACCTCAAGGCTTCTCTTCACCACAAAGATGGCTCCATGGATATCTCACATGCGGTATGCCACAAGATGAATGGCTATATTGAGAGATTGGCCGTCTTAGGATTTGTAATGGATTATGAGTTAAGTAGAGACTTAATTCTGGTTGGATTGTCGATGGTTATTCACGGTTTGTGATAAACTATCGGATAAAGCAAATATCCACAACAATTCTGGTGATCAATCTGCTTTCAACCACCGAAAGCTATCAAGAAGGATAGCAAGCAAGTGTTAATGGTGGATGCTTCTTCTTCTAGTTTAAAGAAGAAAAGGCCAAGAAACCAAAGGAAGTGCCATCGAGGAAAAACCAAAGATTACGCCCCAAAAGGATTTTGCTTTCATTGTGGCAAGTCTAGCCACCAGAAATGGCTGTAAAATCTATCGGAGTTCTGAAGCGAAGAAGGCATCGATGCCTCTACTTCTTCAAATATGTTTGTCATTGAGGTTAATACTATTCTGATCAAAACATATCGGTATTTGATACGGATGTGGCTCATACATATGAAATGATATGCGGGGCCTCGGGGACGATGAAAGCTCATTCAAGGAGAACTAGACCTTCGTGTAGGTAATGCAGCAAGAGTTGCTACATTAGCCGTGAACACTTATGTCTTGTTCCTCCTAGTGGGCTTATATTCAAATTGGATGATTGACATTTTGTACCTGTTTTAAACAAAGAACATATTGTATGTTTTATGTTTAAATAGAGCTGATTTCCATTGGACTTTTTGTAGCAATGGTTGTTATATTAGTTGCAATGGAATGCTCTATGGTACTCATACATTATGCAATGGAATTGACATATGAGATATGTCATATCCAATTATGAATGTCAATGACGCGGAAAGACATAATCGAGATAATTTAAAATCAACTTACTTATGGCATTGTCGGCTTGGCCATATAAATGAGACACGCATCGCTAAGCTCCATAAGAGTGGATGTTTAGGGTCATTTGATTATGAATTATATGACACATGCGAATCTTGTTTATTAGGCAAGATGACTAAGTAATCCTTTAAAGGAAAGGGTAAACGAGTGAATGGAATATTAGACCTAATACATTCGGATGTATGTGGTCCGATGTCCATCCATGCCATAAGTGGTTGTTTTTACTTCATTACTTTTATCGGTGATTATTCACGATATAGGTATCTGTATCTGATGAGATACAAATCTGAAGCATTTGAATAGTTCAAATAATTCAGAAATGAAGTAGAAAACTAACTTGGTAAAAGTATGAATACATTACGACCTGATCGTGGTGGAAAATGCTTAGACCAGCAGTTTTGGATTATCTCGAGAGATAATGGGATTTTATCTCAAAGTATACTCCACCTTACACGCCATGAGACAATGGTGTGGCTGAAAGGAGAAATCGAACCTTGTTAGACATGGTGCGATTGATGATAGGTTTTGCACAGTTTTGGAAATATGCGCTTGAGATAGCTGTTTACTTGCTAAACAGAGTTCCATTAAAGACAGTTGTGGTTACTCCATATGGAGATATGGACTAACTGAAAGCCCTATCTTTCTCATCTGAAAGTTTGGGATTGTCCTACTTACGTGAAGCGGACACAGTCAGATTAGCTTGATGCAAAGTCTGACAAGTGTTTGTTCGTAGGATATCGTGGAATATCAATTCTACCTTGCTTAGGAACAAAAGTTGTTTGTTTCCAAGCATGTTGTTTTCTTAAAGAAAGAGTTTCTTTTACAAGAGGACAGTGGGAGCAAAGTTGAACTTGGAGAAGTTCAAGATGCTCGAACAAACATAGATCAAGCGCTGAACTCAAGCTGTCACTCATATAGATGAGGTAGCAGTTCAACCTTCTACTACATACAATTTCAGTAGGTTAAGTAGGATACGACCTTGTTCGAGAGAGATACGAATTTCTTGTAAGTGAACAGAATGGCGTATTGCTCATATGAGATGATGCGCCTATTACCTATGAACAGGTTCTGAAAAGTTCAGAGTCTGGAACATGGCTTTGTGCCATGAAATCTGAAATGGATTCCATGTATGAAAACCAAGTTTGGACTTTGGTTGTTACACCCGAAGGAATAAAGCCCAAAGGGTGCAAAGGAGTTTTCAGAAGAAAACCAACATGGATGGTAATTTGATTACCTATAAAGCAATGCTTCTGGTTAAAGGATTTAAATCACGCATAAAGAGTTGACTATGACAAAACCTTGACCCGTAGCAATGCTTAAATCCATTAGGATACTCCTAGCCATTGCCACTCATTATGATTATGAGATATGGCAAATGGATGTGAAGACAGCTTTCCTGAGAGGAAATCTACCCGAGGATGTGTATGACACAACCTGAGGGCTTCACTTCCATCGATGGCGAAAAGGTATGCAAGCTTCAGAAATCCATGTTTGGATTGAAGCAAGCATCCAGGAGTTCGAATATCCGTTTTCATGAGGTACTCAAGGAGTTTGATTTCTCACAAAATCCGGATGATCATTGTGTGTATAAGAAGGTTAATGGGACTGCAATCGTATTCCTTGTGTTGTATGTAGATGACATACTGTTACTAGGAAATGATGTCTCTATGCTGCAATCAGTTAAAATTTGGTTGTCCAATCAATTTGCGATGAAAGACCTTGGTGAAGCAACTTATATCCTAGGGATATAGATTTATAGAGATAAATCAAAAGGTTGCTTGGTCTTTCACAATCATCGTACATAGATGAGATGCTAATAAGGTTCAGCATGGAACAATGCTATGTACGAGGCACGATGTATCGTATGCTCTAAGTGTTCTGACGGATACCAATCGGATCTGGTGAGGGTCCTTTGGGTGGTGTCGAGAATATCCTCAAGTACTTGCGAGGCACTAAGGATGTTTTCTTGATCTATGGAGATGGAAATCTCAGTGGCGTGCATTCGGATGCTAGTATTTAATCGATAAGGATGATTACGAATCACAATCGGGTTATATACATTCACACCGAATAGCGTGGCGGTCGGTTTGAAAAGTTCCAAACAAGAGAGGATGGCTGATTCATCAACCGAGGAAGAGTACATTGCCGCGTGAGATGCAAAAAGGCGGTTTGGATCGAAGTTCATTCTTGAACATGATCGGTCCCTAGGCGTGATGGGCCCATAGGATTGTATTGTGATACAATGGGGCTGGATTCGCGAGCAAAGGAACCGAGGTCTTATCGACGATCCGAACTTCGTGCTTACCGATTCGGGAGATCATTAGTCGAGATGATATCGATAGAGAGAATTCCACGAGCAAAGTGTTCTTTGTTAAGTTGACAAAGCCATTGTCACGGAGAATTGTGATTCTCATGGACTCGCTTATGGTATTAGATACTAAGGCGATTGACTTTAGGTCAGTGGGAGATTTGTAAGTGATAAGTCGACTTGTACCATGTGTAAGTCGACTTACACATATTGAAATCGATAAGTCGACTTGTTCATTGGATAAGTCGACTTGTTCAAGGTCGATCTTGTTTATTTGTGCCCTAAAGGCAATCCCCTTTAGCGTTTTATTCAAAGTCGGTGTGCGGACTTTATGAATAAATAAAGAAAGGCATTATTCATTAATTTGATATTCATAAACATTGTTTATGAATTGATTGAATCTTTAATCGAATTAATGAAGTCCATGATATATGACATAGCATGAAGGAAATTATGATGTGATCATACTACTCGAGGTTCCTATCATGTGCAATTATGTCAAGATATCTAAATTCTCCTAGTCATAGGATTAATGAGGCTGGACATCATTAATCCGGATAGACTAACACATGTCATATTCCTTGATTGGATCAGCGGTGGATCTCGAAGCGTAAATATGAGATATTTAGAATTGACATGTGGATGCTTACTAGCGGTAGTAAGTTCATTGGATGACCCGCCATGAGATCATCACATGGATATCTTATCTAAGTGTCGGTGATAATCTCATCATAAAGAATGGTGCAAGTATCCTTAGACTTGAGGTACTCGAGGATATCTTGAATCTTGATCATGTGCTGACTCCATTCCTTGTTGCCTTCGGAGGTAACTCATGTGGTGGTGCTTGGAGTGCGACTTGAGGTATTGAAGATAATTGAGTAGCCAATAAAGGATTCACCACTTACGGATTAGCGGAAGAGATACCCGTAGCCTCTTGTGGGGATCATTACTAAAGGTTGGCAGCATGTATGTCATGAAGAGTGTCTTCATTGACATATAAAGTAATGAGTCAGGATGAGAGCTGATATCACTTGGGCTAGACTCGGTCTAGTGAGAGTTGACACTTTGACCATACTCATAACCAAGTGGGGTATAGGATGGTGAAAGGACGAATTGCACCAGTAATTATACATGGAAGGGTTCGTGATCCGGTTTGTGATGAATACATCAAACCAATTACTTTCCGGTCAATTGGGGTCATGATGTGTTGCTAGATACCGCTCATGACTTGCTCAGATTAATTGTTAATCTAAGTGGCCAACATAACCGGAGCCTAAAGGTCACACGATAAGAGTGTTTCGAGAATCAGTAAAATAGTAATTGGACGAGTTCCAATTATGGAAACATTAGGATTAAATGGATCCCAATGGGATTGGGATATGTCGATGAGATCGCGACATCGATATTGCTAAGAAAGGTTTAGGTCTGCTTTGAGATCGGGGCCGATAGGCAGTGGGACCGAGCCCAGTTGGGATGGACCTTAGCATTTATATTCTAATTAATTAATTAAGTAAATTAATTAATTAATTATTATATATATATATATGTCCATGCGTTGGATGTGGATGAACATTGATTTTTCAATGTTTATTAATTTATTCATTAAAGTAATGAATGGCTTAAAGCCATCCACTTGTCCTTACCTTATGGAGCCTTTTTAATTAGTTAAAAAGACATATAAAAGGTGAGATGAAGAGAGGAGTTCGTAGGTTTTGGTGGAAGAAAGAAAAGTTGAAAGCTTAATAGTTAAGCTTTGTTTTAAAAGTTCATTTTCTTCTTCTTCCAAAGCCATCATCGATTCTCCTTCTCCAAGCATATGGTCAACGTTTCCTTGACTCTCCGGAGACAGAGGTAGGCTCTAGCAGGCTTTAATCTGTTCTAGCTATTCCCGGGTCAAAGGGGTTTGAATCGGTTAGTTTTTTTCTGATCTCTGCGTGGATCACCTTTAGAGATAGTCTCTTTTGGCTATTTAGGTTGATGTCTTCATACCGATACCTGGATCCTGGGATTCGGGAAAGTCCCGGGAACAAAAATTTTTGTTTTCCGCTGCCGGTACATGTGATGTACCTCCCGGGATTTTCCTACATATAAATGTATATGCCACTGATCTTCGCAGCTCACCTCATTACTCTCCCCTCCTCAGGTGCAGATCGAGACGATCGTTGACCTTGCAAGGCATCAGAAACTTCAAGCTAGTTAGGAGCCTTGTATTAAGTTAGTATTTTGGTTAGCCCGCCAGCATATCATCATGGAGCATACTTATGTATTTTGGATTTTAAATTTTCTTTTGTATTATGCTACATTTGAGAATACTTCCTGAATTTCCTTTGATTTGTAATGGCATAAAGCCCCTTAATTTATGGGGTGTTTATTTCACAGATGGAATGCATGGGTAGAATGTATGTATGAGTATATGTTTGTGTGAATTGAACTTATATATGGATGTTGGGATCGGGTCCGACGTTATGAGGCGCCCGTCGCTGGCGCAGTCCGGGAGGTCACCTCAGGAATCGGGGATCCAGACCCGGGCCCAACATGTTTGGTATCAGAGCGCCTAAGTTTAGTGTCCTTGGCTTAGACTGCATAATAGGATGAACTGTTTGATATATGATTAATTGTTGCATTGATTAACTGACATGCATATCATGCATACATGTAGATTGACCTGTAGCTAATCCTTAGTGTTTACCTTTGAAGGAGTACGATGCCACCTCGTAGAAGAACACGAGGAGTTATGCAAGGATCTGTTGCACGACTCTCCGACTAGGGAGGAGAGGATCGATCATCAGTAGCCCGAGGGAATCTTGAGGCTTACAGCAAGGGCTAGGTAGTGAGCACATTACATCATGAGACTCAGAGTCGGCGATTCCACAGAGCAAGTGCCTCCATTGGATCCGAGGTTGTTTCAAGCGTTCACCCAAGCGTTTGTTCAGGCTATGGGTCAGATGCCCCAACCTTCTACTTTAGCCCCAGCCAAAAAGGGCAAATGATTCGACAAGTTGAGAAAGTATGGAGCAGTGGAATTTTATGGGACCACTGATCCCGAGGAAGCTGAGACTTGGCTGAGAAAGACTAAGAGGGTTCTAGATCAGATGGAGTGTGAGGATGACGAGAGAGTTGTGTATGCTGCCAGCTTGATTCAGGGAGATGCTCTGCATTGGTGGGAGACTGTGTCAGGGAGTCAGATGAGACCAGTAGGGCTGGCATGGCAGGACTTCCTTGTTGTTTTCAGGAAGAAATATCTGTCTAAGGTGTACATTCAGCAGAAGCAGAGGGAGTTCCTCAGTTTGACTCAGAGGGAGATGACAGTCAGTGAGTATGAGCGGCGGTTCACTCAGTTGGCGAGGTATGCTTCGGATTTGATGCTGAGTGAGGCTGCTAGATGTCGCCGGTTTGAATCAGGTCTGCACTTAGCCATCAGAGAAAAAGTGATAGTCTGTAACTTCGTGATTTCAGTGACTAGTTGAGGCGACTCGAGGGTTAAAATATTGAGAACATCAAGAGTGCAGTGAACAAGAAGAGAAAGGGGAGAGAGCAGTTTAAGAGGGGAGGTAGCACTAGTATTCCTATGCTAGACAGGAGTGCCAGGAGTTTCCCAGTTCAGTCAGAGGAGAGGAGCAGTGGTGCGAGCCGACCAAGGCCGATGAGGACTTCTACTGTTTCTCATCAAGCCTCAATGGTGGGCGGCAGTAGAAGGGTAGATGGGGATAGGTCATTCATTCTGAAGTGTGAGCATTGTGGGAGACCCCATAGAGGAGAGTGCTACAGATTGACAGGAGCTTGTTTCAACTGTGGAGAGAAGGGACACATTGCCAGAGAGTGTCCTCAGCCTCTACGACAAGAGAGGAGTCAGATGCAAGTTCCGAGGAGGACAGAGACTGTGGGTCAGAGGACTGCGACAGAAGTGGGCAGTTTAGATGTAGCCAAGAGAGTGAGCATTCCAGGGAGACCCAAGGGGCAGGCACCGGCTAGGGTGTTTGCGATAACTCGGGAGGATGCAGAGAATGCTCCTGATGTAGTTACTGGTATCGTTCGACTCTTTTCTGATGATGTGATTGTTTTGATTGATCCAGGTTCTACTAATTCATTTGTTTCCTCGAGTAGACCTGTGTGTGATAGAATTGTGAGCCCTTTGGATACTCCGCTGATGGTGAGTACTCCAATCGGCCAGTATATTATTGTTAGTCAAGTATTTAGAGATTGTGAGATATGTGTTGGTGGAGAACTTCTAGTGGTGGATTTAATGCCATTGAAGATGGGAGGATTGGATGTGATTTTGGGTATGGATACGTTACAGAGGTACAATGCTCGTCTGGATTGTAAGCAAAAGACAGTAGAATTTGAATTGGATAGCAGCAGGAGAGTGGTGTTTGTGGGGGACAGAAAAGCAAGTCCGCCCAGAATTGTTTCAGTTTTGACAGCAGAGAAGATGATGAGTAAGGGGTGTGAGGCATTTTTGGCTTATGTGATAGATTCCAGAGCAGATAGAGGGAAGTTGGAGGATATTCCAATAGTCAGGAAATTCTCGGATGTCTTTCCCGAGGAATTACCAGGACTACCGCCAGCTAGGGAAATTGAGTTTCCCATTGAGCTTATGTCAGGTACAGCCCCGATTTCAATTCTGCCTTATCGGATGGCTCCGGTGGAATTGAAAGAGCTTAAGGAACAGTTGGAGGAGTTGTTGGAGAAGGGGTATATTCAACTGAGTTCTTCGTCTTGGAGAGCTCCGGTTCTTTTTGTTAAGAAGAGAGATGGATCGTTAAGGATTTGTGTAGACTATCGGAAGCTGAATCAGATTACTGTGAAGAATCGATATCCACTTCCTCGCATTGATGATCTGTTTGATCAATTGCAAGGGGTGAAAGTCTTCTCCAAGATAGATTTGAGGTCGGGTTACCATCAGTTGAGGATTAAGGAGTCGGATGTGCCCAAGTCTGCTTTCAGGACTCGGTATGGGCATTTTTAGTTTTTGATTATGCCCTTTGGATTGACGAATGCACCTGCAGCATTTATGGATTTGATGAATTGGGTTTTTAAGCCATTCTTGGACCGATTTATCATTGTCTTTATTGATGATATATTGGTTTATTCCAAGAGTGATGAGCAACATGAGGAGCATTTGAGGATTGTTTTGGAGACTTTGAGGAGGAATAAGTTGTATGTCAAATTCGATAAATGCAAATTTTGGCTGAGAGAAGTTTCATTTCTTAGACACGTGATCTCAGAGCAAGGAGTACATGTTGATCCAAAGAAAATAGAAGCTGTGGTGAATTAGGAAGCACCGAAGAATGTAGCAGAGGTGAGGAGTTTTCTGAGTTTGGCAGGCTATTACAAGAGGTTTGTGGAGGGATTCTCCATGATAGCTGCTCCGATGACTAAGTTGTTGAGGAAGAATCAGAAGTTTATCTGGAATGATGAATGTCAGAAGAGTTTTGAGGAGCTCAAGCACAGATTGACGAGTGCTCCAATTCTGATTTTGCCATCGGGTGATGAGGGATATACCGTGTATAGTGATGATTCGAGGAAGGGTCTTGGTTGTGTTTTGATACAGGGAGATAGGGTAATTGCATATGCTTCGAGACAGTTGAAGCCATATGAGTTGAACTATCCGACACATGATTTGGAGTTAGCAGCTGTGATCTTTGCTTTGAAGATTTGGAGGCTTTATCTGTATGGAGTTCAGACGAGGATCTTTACTGATCATAAGAGCCTTAAGTATTTGTTGAGCTAGAAGGAACTGAATTTGAGACAGCGATGGTGGATCAAGTTATATAAGGATTATGATTTGCTGATTGAGTATCATCTGGGCAAGGCCAATGTAGTGGCGGATGCCTTGAGTAGGAAGTCTTCGATTGCTCATGTTCGGTCGGTTTATCTTCCTTTATTGGAAGAGATGCCCAAGCTTAAGATAAGCTTGAAGCAGGAGGAGCCAGAGTATTTTCTAGCTAACTTCCGAGTGAGACCGGTACTCAGGGAGAAAGTTAGAGAGTTGCAGATTCAAGACACAGAGTTGAGCAGACTTAAAGATGAAATTCAGAATGGTAAGATTTCAGAAGTAGAGGTGAGAGATGATGGACTTATGACAGTGGGGAACAGGTTGTGTATTCCAGATGTGCAGGAGGTTAAGAATGAGATTATGGATGAGGCACACAATGCGCCTTATTCTATGCATCCAGGTAGTACCAGGATGTACAGGGATTTGAGAGAGTATTTTTGGTGGAAAGGCATGAAGAGGGATGTAGCAGAGTTTGTGAGTAAGTGTCTAGTGTGTCAGCAAGTTAAGGCTGAACACCAGGCACCTTCAGTCAAGTTGAGGCTGTTGCCTATTCCGGAGTGGAAGTGGCAAACGGTGACCATGGATTTTCTGATGGGTTTGCCTAAGACCAGTAGGAAGCACGATGCAATTTGGGTTATTGTGGAGGAACCATTCAGTAGAGGAGGCTACATGGGAGCCCTTGGACGCTATGAAGGAGAAATATCCGTATCTCTTCGATGACTCAGGTAATAATTTCGAGGACGAAATTTTTTTAAGAGGGGGAGAAATGTTAGACCCCGAAATTTTTTTTTATGATGTCATTAAGTATGAATTGTGGTAATTATGTGTTTATGCCTTAGTTTGGTTAAATTGAGAGGATTATTGGATAATGAAGGTTTAATTGTGGTTAAGTGAGAATTAAAAGGGTAATATGTGTGAGGGCATTTTAGGAAGATTGCTTAAGTTGGATAGGTTAAAGCCTTATTAGGAAGGGCATAATGGTCTTTGACTTAGGCTTAAAAGAAAGAAAACAGACTTAAAAAAGAAAATAAAAGAAAGAAGAGGAGAAGAAGAGGAGCGTCGTAGGTGAAGGGGAAGAGAAGAAAAGAGAGTTTGCGATCTTTGAGGATTTCCGACAGTTTGAAACAATTTTCGGGTAAGTTATGCTTTGTTTAACCTTGTTTCGGTTGGATTAAACCAAAAGATAGGATGAAAGTAGGAGAATCAGTGGATTTAGGGTTTTAGGGCAAAAATGGTTAGATTTCGTGAGTTGATGTGTTTAGGACTGATTTTGAGTTGCTACTGGGTTAGAAATGTAGTATAAGACATGATCTAAGGTTTAGATGTGTTGTAGTTGTGTTTGGGAAAGGATTGGAGTTAGAAAATGTTGAAAATCAGGTTTCGGAGTCGAGCTCCAGACCCGCACGTCGCGACATGCGTATGAACACGCCGCGACGCATAATAATTAAATTCGTCGCGATGAGCGGGGAAGCGTTCTTTGCGACGTGCGAAGGAGGCACGCCGTGACGTGTGAGAGGAGGCACGCCGCGACGTGCGAGAAGGGAGACGTCGCGATGTGTGAGAGGGGCGACGCCGCGACGTGCGAGGAAGGCTCGTTACGACGTGCGAAAAGTTTTGGCTCGCCGCGGCGAGCATCCAATTTTTCTAAAGGAGATTTTTAGGCATATCTTGGGTTGTAGATATCCAATTGAGGTGATTTCAGATTCGTTGTGAACTAGAAATAAAGGACTACAAGTTTTATGAAGAAGGGAAGTTCGGAATCAGCCTTTAAGGGTTTGGGAATTTAGATGGAAGTCGGATGTAGACTTTCTGTGCTTTACTTTTGATTGTCAAGCTTTATGGAATATTTCTTTTGCGTGTTAATTGAATGAGAACTTGGTTTATTATAGGAAACCAAGCCGACTTGACCCAATCGCAAGAGGAAGGACAACAATGAGTCGGATACTCAAGCGATATTAGGTGGGTAATACATTTATGGTTATTGTGTGTATGAGCAAATTGCCTTGTGTATGCTTGCTTGCATTGTGTGACATTACTTGTATTGACTTATAAGAAATGTTAGAAATGCATGATGATTTTGTATGGCCTTGATAGGCCTTATGGCATTTTGCAATAATGAAACGAATGAACATTTCGAAAGCTTTGATAAAATGCTTTGAGCATGAAACGAATGGTTATGTGTTTTGCTGGGGTGAGAGAGTAACGGATGGAGTCACGTGCACATCAACATAAAGCCTTCTCCTGGCTGCCCACTTGAGGCAACGAGATCCTTGAGAAATCGAACTCGGATAGTTTACGGTATAAACTTCTGTTTATCCGGATCGTTTTACAGAACTCTCGAGCCAATGGTTTGTGCATACATGATTGATTTGTTGAGCATGACACATATTAAAGTGTTATATTGTACACTCATATGACATATTTTGTGATGATTGCAAAGTGATAGATTGATGACTTGCTATATATATATGCATATTTCTTGATTGTGTGGCTCGTTGCCAATGGCTATAAATGTATATGCCACTGAGCTTCGTAGCTCACCCCATTACTCTCCCCTCCTCAGGTGCAGATCGAGACGATCGTTGACCTTGCAAGGCATCGGAAACTTCAAGCTAGTTAGGATCCTTGTATTAAGTTAGTATTTTGGTTATCCCGCCAGCATATCATCATGAAGCATACTCATGTATTTTGGATTTTAAATTTTTTTTTGTATTATGCTACATTTGAGAATACTTGCTGAATTTCCTTTGATTTGTAATGGCATAAAGCCACTTGATTTATGGAGTGTTTATTTCACAGATGGAATGCATGGGTAGAATGTATGTATAAGTATATGTTTGTGTGAATCGAACTTATGTAGATGTTAGGATCGGGTCCGATGTTATGAGGCGCCCGTCGCCGGCACAGCCCGAGGGGTCGCCTCGAGAATCGGGGATCCAGACCCGGGCCCAATAGGGATAGTGGCGTGAACTGCAGGAGAGGAAGTAGAAAAATAAAACCAGTGAAGTAAACAAAAGAGGGGTGTGTGTGGGCTGAAGGAAATAAAAGGAGAAAAATAACGTGGACCGGAGGAGCTGCTGTGGGGCTGAGCGTTAACTAGGGAGAGTTGTGCGTGTGTGAGAGGAAGTGAGTTGGTGAGAGGAGTGAAAAGGAGAGAGTAGCGTGAACTGTTAAGCAGTGAGGGAGAGCGTGGACTGGAGGGCTGAAAAGAAAGACTATGCGTGAATTGAAAAATTAAAAAAAAAAGAGAGGAAATAACATGAGCTGCTGAGGTGTGTGGTTTGAAGGAAAATAACGTAGGCTGTGAGTGAGCTGCTGAAGGTGCGTGAACTGAAAAATGAAAAGAGGAAAAACGTGAGCTAAAGTAAGTGTGAACTGGAGGAGAAAGTTGGCAGCTAGTGTGTTCATGAACAGAAAATAAGGGGTAATCTGGAGAAAAAAAATAACGTGGTCTGAAGAAGACACCAAGAAGGGCTGGGCGTGAAGGGAAAATAAGGAGCAAAGAGAATGAGAGCAAATTGAGAGTAGCGAGATAAGAGAGCAGTGGAGGCGACAACAGAGGGGCTTATGAGAGTTAGATTATTTTTATAGGAGGACAGACAAGACCACCATCATAGAGAGCTCTCATCGTTACTCCATTTTACTCATTTTGCTACCAACGTTACCCCACCAGAAAATACAACTCTACAGCCACAAAAACACAAGGAAAAATAACGCAAGAAAGGAGTAGCTGTTGGAGTTGTGGCAAGTGGAAGAAAGACCAGCCAAGGGGCTTGAGGCAGTGACCATCAAAACGACGACGTCAAGAACCCACCAGTTAGAGGAACTACAGAGACCAACCAAGGAGACGCAAGCACGTAGGAGGCAGACCAAACAAAGGCGCAGCAACGTACATAGTGAGCAGAAATAAAGGGTGACGTAGAAAAGGGATTATTCCTTCTCTATTTTATTAATCGATTTGTTCTAATGTTGCTTGCCGATCTTGATTTATATGGTTTTTATCCTATCATGATTGAGTAGTTTCCTCAAAGCTTCAAGGTTGGGGTAAGCTTTTAGCTAATTTTTGTGGACTGCATTTCGGTTGATTTATTTATATGGATTTTGGGTTTTGATTTCCCTGTTTTGATATTAATTTTGCTGGTATTGAGTTTGGCCAACCATTACTTGACGCTACTTGTTAATTGAAGAACCGACAGGTGAAAATTAATAACGGAACTTCAAAACAGTGAACTTATAAATTTCAGATTTAGACATGGACTAAATTTATGAGAGAAAACCAGGCGAGCAAAGATTTTAATGGGTTACGCTTGATTGCTAGGCTATGATAGTAGACTAGGATTATTACGTCATACTCCTTTGATACCTTGAAAAAGGATCTAAGAAACTTTAGGCTCAAGTTTCTATCAACCAAAATTCGCCTCATAAATTGATCCAGGTAAAGTCCATAAAAAGCGCTAAAAGTGGAACCATCCTTGAAGCTTACCACATTTCCTCCGAATTAATGCCTAGAAATATTCGCAAATTTTTTTAGCTTGATTTTGTTATTTTTGCTAGTTAATTTTCTTATTTAATTTCCCAATCCTACCCAATCGCTTAGTCCAATTAATTGAGTGATCCAAGCCTGGTACTTACACAATTACTCCCTTTGGGACGATATTATACTGTACTACTTGAGACCCGTGAACTTACAGAACACCACCAAGTTTTTTGGCGCCGTTGCCGGGGAGTAATCCCTGAGTAATATTAGGCGACTGATTGTTTGGTTAAATTGGACTTTTTTTTTCTTTTCCTTTTAAAAAAAATTCTTTTGTGTTTTGTGTTAATAAATTTTGTTAAAATTGATTTTTATTTTATTTTATTTTATTTTCTCTTTTTACTGTCTACTTTTTATTTTGCATTTTCTGCACCTTGCATTTGATTTTGCTTTGTGTTATGTTTTAGTCTATGCGAAGGGTCGTTAGTGCTAAAGAATTATTATTCGATTCTGAAATTGAGAAGACAGCTAAGGCACTAAGGAAGGAAGCAAAAGCTAGAAAAGCATGGGCAAGAGCATCTAATGCGTAGTATGTGCAGGAAAGTCAGATCGAACCCAAATTTACTACAATTTTTCCAACAGAAGAGGCAGTCGAGTTTGAAATGGCAAAACAAAATCAGAGAACGATGCGGGATCATGCGGTCCTAGATTTTGGGGAATTTCGCCCAAGCATTACAAGGCCTCCTGTGCAAGCAAATAATTTTGAGTTGAAACCTGGCCTTGTAAAAATGGTGCAACAGAATCAGTTCGGAGGGCACCCAACAGAAAACCCATATGTCCATCTGTAGCAATTTTTGGGGATTTGTGAAATGTTGAAGCAGAACGGGGTACCTGAGGATGCAATAAGGCTTCGATTATTTCCTTTTTCTGTGAGAGATCGGGCTAAGGATTGGCTCCATTCATTACCACCTGGTTCAATAAATAATTGGCAGGAGTTGTCCAAAGCTTTTATGGCTCAGTATTTTCCACCCGGGAAGACGGCAAAACTTAGAAGTGAGCTGACCTCATTTCAGCCCAAAGAAGATGAATCATTGTATGAAGAGTGGGAGAGGTACAAGGAGCTTCAACGTAAATGTCCACATCATGGTGTCCCAAAGTGGATGATTGTGCAGATATTCTACAACGGAGTTTCTCCGGTTATGCAAAGTGCAATAGATGTTGCAGCTGGAGGTGATCTAATGGACAAGAATGAAGATGAGGCATTTATGTCATTGGAAAAAATTGCCTACAACAACTACCAGTGAAATAATGATCGGAAAGAGGTTAAGCAAGAAGGGAAGAAACCTCAAGGAGTCTTCAAATTGGACGCCTTTACCTTGTTGAATTCAAAATTTGAAGCTTTTTCAAGGAAAGTGGATAAGTTTGTTGTAACTACTTTGAGTAATGTGAATGCGTTACAGGATCAGGATCTTGGGTCGAGTATGGGAACAGAATTTCAGAACATTGGGCAAGAATTTGGGGCTAAACATATGAATTTTGTGGCAAATTATGGACAGAAGAACCAAGGTGGAGCTTTCGCAAACACTTATAACCCTAAATGGAGAAACCACCCAAATTTCTCCTGGTCTCAACAACCCAAGCCACCCCAAAATTTTCTTAACCAAACCCTTTACCCACAAAATCAACCACATTACCAATAGACCCAGCAATAACAAAACCGTGTCCCTCCAGGTTTTTCAAGCTTGAGACAACAAACTCCACCTGAACCTAAGTCTAACCTTAAATCAATAATGGAAACCTTTATGCAGAAGCAAGGAGACTTGATCCAGCAACTTACTACCCGAATGGACCAACTGACAGTCCATAATAAGATGCTTGAGACTCGAGACACGCAACAAGTTGCATCACTAAAATTTGGACAAGGTAGCTACCAAGACAATCGAGGCTCCAAAGGAAACCAAGGCAAGGGTACTAAGGAGTGGAAAGGTTTTGGAACCTATAGTACAGAAGAACAAAAGTGAAAAGGAATCATGAGGAACAAACCAGGATGCACAACCTATGCAATCCGATGCACACCTGCAGCGATCACTGAGCCAGGAAAAATACATACCACCACCACCATATAAGCCACCAATCCCATTCCCTCAGAGACTTCATAGAACTAAGCTAGACCAGCAGTTTGGAAAATTTGTTGACATTCTGAAGAAGCTCTATGTTAACATCCCCTTTACGGAAGCCCATACCCAAATGCCTACTTATGCCAAGTTCTTTAAGGAAATCTTGTCTAACAAAAGAAGGCTAGAGGAATATGCGACTGTGGCTCTTACAGAAGAATCAAGTGTCATTCTTCAAAAAAAACTCCCTCCAAAGCTTCAAGATCTGGGAAGTTTCTTGATACCTTGCCAAATTGGAACCACAACAATTGGGAGAGCATTATGTGATTTGGGGGCAAGTGTGAGCTTATTGCCATTATCTATATGTCAAAAATTGGACATCGGAGAGCTTAAACTGACTACTATATCATTGCAGCTAGCTGACAGATCCATAAAATTTCCCATTGGGATATTAGAAAATGTGCCCCTCAAGGTTGGAAGTCTTTTTATCCCGGTAGACTTTGTTGTGCTAGAAATGGAGGAGGACACAAACATACCTATTATACTTGGGAGACCATTTTTAGCGACAGCTGGAGCAATCATCGGTGTGAAGAATGGAAAAATGACTCTGAGAGTGGGCGAGGAAGAAATTGAGTTTAATTTGGGAAAGGCAATGAAGTTTATGGATGAAAAGGATTCTTGTTTAAGGGTAGACCTTATTGACACGCTGGTTGGTGATGAATTCAGAAAATCTCATCCAAAGGATTCGTTGGAACACTGCTTAGTGAAGGCTATAACAACAGGAGGTACTACAGAATTTACAGAGAAGAAATCAGAAGTTTTTGAATTTGCACAGATAATTGATACACAGCCTGTGCAAAGATCTACACAACTTATGCAGGAACTGAAACTATCACCTGATTTGAACAAAGAAAAACCTCCGAATGTGGAATTGAAATCGTTGCCTCCCAACCTCAGGTATGAATTTTTGGGCCCTAATTCGACCTATCCAGTCATTGTTAATGCTCTTTTAAGCCCTGTGTAGGTTGATAAACTTTTAAGAGTGCTTAGAGAGCACAAGCAAGCAATTGGGTACTAAATTTCAGATCTGAAGGGAATCAGCCCGTCTTTCTGCACACATAGAATTCATCTAGAGGATGATGCAAAACCTGTGGTTGAACATCAACGAAAGTTGAATCCAAACATGAAGGACGTGGTAAAGCAAGAGGTCTTAAAGCTATTAGCTGCGGGTATTATATACCCCATTTCTGACAGTAATTGGGTAAGCCTTATCCATTGTGTGCCCAAGAAGGGTGATCTAACAGTTGTGCAAAAAGGTAATGAATTAATACCAACTATGATAGTTACGGGATGGCGAATGTGTATTGATTATAGAAAATTGAACAAGGCCACCCGTAAAGACCATTTCCCTTTGCCATTTATTGACCAAATTTTGGAAAGACTTGCTAAACATGATTATTTTTGCTATTTGGATGGTTTCTCTGGTTTCTTTCAAATTCCCATTCACCCTAATGACCAAGAGAGAACTACTTTCACATGCCCCTATGGTACCTTCGCATATCGAAGAATGCCATTTGGGTTGTGTAATGCACCAGCTACGTTTCAACGTTGCATGACAACAATCTTTTCAGATTTTATTGAGGAAATTATGGAAGTCTTCATGGATGACTTTTCTGTTTATGGACTGACGTTTGATTCTTTTTTATCTAATCTTGCCAAGGTTTTAAGCAGGTGCGAAGAGGTTGATCTAGTGCTGAATTGGGAGAAGTGTCATTTCATGTTACAAGAAGGAATAGTCCTAGGCCATTTAGTCTCCAATCGTGGAATAGAAGTGGATAAAGCTAAAACTGAAGTAATAGCGAATCTGCCTCCACCGACTTTAGTCAAGGAGATCAAAAGTTTTTTGAGACATGCAGGCTTTTACAGGCGTTTCATTAAAGATTTTTCTCATATAGCAAAGCCTTTGACAAATTTGTTGAGTAATGATGTGCCATTCAATTTCGACCAATCTTGTGTTGATGCATTTTGCAGGATTAAGCAAGCCTTGACCTCGCCACCTATTCTTCAATCTCCGGATTGGTCCCTACCCTTTGAAATTATGTGTGATGCTTCAGATTATGTCGTGGGAGTTGTTTTACACCAAAGAAGGAACAAGGTGGCCCATGTGATCTATTATGCGAGCAAGACATTGGACAATGCTCAAGTCAATTATGCCACAACTGAAAAGGAGTTGTTAGATGTAGTCTTTGCAGTGGACAAATTCAGGTCATATATCGTGGGATCAAAAGTGATAGTCTACTCGGATCATGCAGCCATTCGCTATCTACTTTCCAAAAAGGAGGCTAAACCAAGGCTTATAAGATGGGTCCTTCTCCTTCAAGAGTTCGACCTTGAGATTCGTGATAAAAAGGGAGCTGAGAATTGGGTCGCAGATCACCTCTCGAGGCTCACTACAGATCAGAAGGAACCCTTTCGAGAAGAACCACCGATTAATGACTCCTTCAATGATGAGCATTTGTTCTGCTGTGTAGATTTACCAAAATTGTGTTATTCATTACACAAAATTGCTGCAGCAACATTACAAGTTCCATGGTATACTGACTATGTGAATTTTCTTGTTTCAGGAGTCTTGCCACCTGAATTTACTTTCCAGCAAAAGAAGAAGTTCTTTTCGAATCTCAAGCATTATATATGGGAAGAACACTTTCTTTTCAAGCGTTGTGGTGATGGGGTAATCCGAAGATGTTTACCAAGTGAAGAAGTAGGAGTTGTCCTGAATCACTGTCATGCATCCCCATATGGAGGCCATTTCAGTTCTGAAAAGACAGCAGCGAAAGTGCTCCAAGCCGGATTCCATTGGCCTACACTTTTCAAGGATGCAAGAAATTTTGTGCAAGCATGTGACAAATGCCAGAGAGCTGGAAATATTTCTCGAAAACATGAGATGCCCCTTAAAGTAATTTTGGAGGTTAAACTTTTTAATGTTTGTGTAGGAAAATCACGGGAGGAACATCACATGTTCCAAAGAATGAAACAAAAATTTTATTCCGGGACCTTCGAAACCGAGAATCCCGATGTCGGTATGAAAACTCAAACTGAATAGCCAATAGAGACTATCTCTAAAGGTATCCACGCAGAGATCGAAAACCTAACCGAGTCAAACCCTTTTGACCGGGAATAGCTAGAATGAGAATAAGAGCCGCTAGACCTACCTACCGTCACAGAGAGCTTGAGATTGACGTTGGTATCCTTGTTGGAGAAGAGAGAATCCGATTATGCCTTAAGGAAGAATGAAGAAAATGAAAACCTAGTTTTTCCAAAGCTTAACTCTTAAGCATTCTCTTTTTTCTTCCAAGCAAAAACCGTCGTCCTTCATGCATCTAAGGAAGCCTCCTTATAGGCTTATTTAACAATTAAATAAGACACCTAAAGATGAGGACATTTGGATGGTTAATGGCCATTAGATCCTTAAGCATTAAATGAAGGCATCTTTGACTTTTCAATATTCTTATCCTCTTCTCATGTTCCAACGTCCCACATGGCTTATATATATAATAATTAATTAATTAATTTACTTAATTAATTAATTAGAATATAAATGTTAAGTCGATCCAAGCTGGAATTGGTCTCACTGGCCACTCTGGGCCCCGATCTTTGGCTTCCGGAAACCTTTCTTAGCAATATTGATGTTACGATCTCATGGGACATATCCCAATCCATTGGGATCCATTTAATCAAATACTCTCCATAATTGGAACTCGGTCCAATACTATATTTCTGATTCTACGAGTCACTCTTATGCGTGTGACCCTTTAGGTTCCGGTTATGTTGGCCACTTAGATTAACAATTAATCTGAGCAAGTCATGAGCGGTATCTAGCAACACATCATGACCCCCAATTAACCGGAAAGTAATCGGTTTGATGAATTCATCACGAACCAGATCACAAACCCTTCCATAGACAATTATCGTGCAATTCGTCCTTTCATCATCCTATACCCTACTTGGTTATGAGTATGGCTAATATGTCAACTCTTACTAGACTAAGTCTAGCCCAAGTGAAATCAGTTCCTGTCGAGGACTCATTACTTTATATGTCCATGAAGACACTCTTCATGACATAATCATGCTCGCCGAGACTTAAAGTAATGATCTGACGAAGAGGCAGGTATCTCTTCGCTATCACGAAGCGATGAATCTTTTATTGGCTACTCAATTACCTTGAATACCTCAAGCGCACTCAAGCACCATCCTATGAGTAACCTCTGGAAGGCCACAAGGAATGGAGTCAAAATGCAGATCGGTATCCAAGATATCCTTGAGTACACGAAGTCTAAGGATACTTGCACCATTCTTATGATGAGATTATCAACGACATTAAATCCATGTGATGATCTCATGGCGAGTCATCAATGAACTTACTACCACTAGTAAGCATCCATATGTCAACTCTAAATATCTCATATTTACAGTTTACGAGATCCACCGCTTGATCGATCAAGGAGTATGACATATGCTAGTCCGTGGGATTAATGATGTCCAGTCTCATTAATCCTATGACTAGGAAAATTTGAATCTTGACATAATTGCACATGATAGGAATCTCAAGATTATGATCATATCATAATTTCCTTCATGCTATGTCATATATCATGGACATCATTAATTTGATTAAAGATCAATATCAATTCATAAAGAACATCAAATAAATGAAACATGCCTTTCTTTATTTATTCATAAAAATGCATACATGACTATGAACAAAAAGCGCTAAAGGGGATTGCCTTTAGGGCACTACACTAACAATCTCCCACTTGACCTAAAGCCAATCGCCTTGGTATCTAATACCATAGCGAGTACATGAGAATCAAAATTCTTACGTGAAAATGGCTTCAGCGGATCAAGAATGTTACGCTCTGTGGGAATCCTCTCGATCGCGACATCACCTCTAGCAATGATCTCGAATCGGATGATATCTGCGATGCGTGTTTAGATCTTTGGTGAGACCTCGGTTCTTTTGCTGAGCAATAGCCCCATTGTTGTCACAATACAAGCTGTATGGGTCCATCACACTAGGAACCACACCAAGTTCGAAATGAACTTCTTGATCCAAACGACTTCCTTTGCGCCTCGATGCAAAGAATGTACTCGCCTCGATTCGTCGAATCGCGATCGTCTCTTGTTTGGAACTCTTCCAATGACCGCTCCGCCGTTTAAGCGTGAAAACATAACTCGTTGGGATGGAATCATCTTTGTCGAGTTGAAAATCGCATCCGTATGCCCGCTCACTTGGAGATTTCCATCTCTATATATCAAGAAAACATCCTTAGTCCTTCGCAAGTACTTGAGGATATTCTCGTGACCACCCGATGACCCTCACCAGATCCGATTGGTATACGCTCGTGACACTCGGAGCATACGATACATCGGGCCTCGTGATATAACATAGCATACATGATCGATCCTACCGCAGATGCATACGGATCGATCCATGCGAATCCTCTCTTCTTGTGTCTTAGGACATAGATTTTGAGAGTGTTATCCCATGAGTAATGGGAAGAAACCCTCTCTTGGATTGCTCCATGCTAAACCTCTTTAGCATCTTGTCTATGTACGATGATTGTGAAAGACCAAGCAACCTCTTTGATCTATCTCTATAGATCTTTATCCCAAGGATATAAGTTGCTTCACCAAGGTCATCATCGCAAATTGCTTGGACAACCAAATTTTAGCGATTGCATCAATGAGACATCGTTCCGAGTAATAATATGTCATCCACATATAGCACAAGGAAAACGATTGCATTCCCATTAACCTTCTTGTACACACGGATTCATCCGGATTTTGTGAGAAACCAAACTCTTTGATTGACTCATCAAAGCGGATGTTCCAACTCTGGATGCTTGCTTCAATCCATAGATGGATTTACGAAGCTTGCATACCTTTTCGCCATCCTTCGGAAGTGAAGCCCTCTGGTTGTGTCATGTACACATCCTCGGCGATTTCCGTTAAGGAAAGCCGTCTTCACATCCATTTGCCATATCTCATAATCATAATGAGCAGAATGGCTAGGAGTATCCGAATGGATTTAAGCATTGCTACGGTGAAGGTCTCGTCATAGTCAACTCCTTGTCTTTGGCGAAATCCTTTGGCCACAAGCCTTGCCTTGTAGGTAATCACATTACCATCCATATCGGTTTCTTCTTGAAAACCCATTTGCACCCCATAGGTTTTATCCCTTGGTGCATCAACCAAAGTCCATACTCGGTTTATGTACATGGAATCCATTTCGCTTTCATGACACAAAGCCATTTTCGGACTCGAACTTTTCGAACCTCTTCATAGTAGCAGCTCATCATTTTCTATGAAATCGTCATTCTGTTCACTTACGAAATCCATATCTCTCGGGGAACAAGGTCGCATCCTCTTGACCTACGAACTTCGTGTGTCACAGAAGGTTGAACTGTTACTTCATCTGAATGAGTGACAGTTTCAGGTTCAGGCAGTTGATCTGTGCTTGTTTGAGCATCTTGAACTTCTTCAAGTTCAACTTTGCTCCCACTGTCTTCTTGCAGAAGAAACTCTTTCTCTAAAAAGACAGCATGCTTCGAAACAAACACCTTTTGTTCCTCAGCAAGGTAGATTTGATATCCCATGGTCTCTTTAGGATATCCTACAAACAAACACTTGTCGACTTTGCTTCAAGCTTATCTCGACCGAATCCGCTTCACGAAGCGGACAACCCCATACTTCGGATGAGAAAGATAAGGTTTTCGTTAGTCCACATCTCATATGGAGTAACATCAACTGTCTTAGAGGGAACTCTGTTTAACAAGTAAACAGCTGTCTCTAGCGCATACCCCCAAAACGATTTTGGTAACTTTGCGAAACCCATCATTGATCGTACCATGTCCAACAAGGTTCGATTTCTCCTTTCACCACACCATTGTCTTTGCGGCGCAAGGAGGAGTCCATCGAGATAATATCCCATTATCTACGAGATAATCTGGCTGCTGGTCTAAGTATTCTCCACCACGATCGGATCGTAATGCCTTGATACTTTTACCAGTTGGTTTTCTACTTCATTTCGAATTGTTTGAACTTTTCAAACGCTTGATTTGTATCTCATCGATACAAGTACCCATATCGTGAATAATCATCGATAAAGGTAATGAAAACGACAACCACTTCGGCATGGATGGACATCGAACCGCATACATCTGAATGTATTAGGTCTAATACTCCAATCGCTCGTTCACCCTTTCCTTGAAGGGTAACTTAGTCATCTTGCCTAATAAACAAGATTCGCATGTGTCATATGATTCATAATCAAATGACCTAAACTACCACTCTTATGGAGTTTAGCGATCGTGTCTCATTTATATAATGGCCGACAATGCCATAAGTAAGTTGACTTTAGATTATCTCTTTTATACCGTTTGGTGTCATTGACATTTAAAATTGGATTAGACATATCTAATATGTAAATACCATTGCACAATGTACAGTTCCATAAAGCATTCCATTAGAATTGATAGAACAACCATTGCTATTAAAATTCATATGGAATCCAAATTTATTCGCGAAAGAAAGACAATATATTCTTTGTCAAAGCGGGTACAAAATAACAATCATCCAATTCAAGACAAAGCCAAGAGGGAGATACAAAACATAGGTTCCTACGGCTAATGCAAAGAACTCTTGCTCCATTTCCAACACGTAGGTCTACTTCTCCCTTCATGAGTTGCCCATCGTCCACGAGGCCTGCATATCATTACATATGTGAGCCACAACCAAAGTATCAAATACCCAAATGTTGTGATCGAGAATAGTATTAACTTCAAAGACATACAAACACGAAGTAGTCGAGGCATCGGATGCCTTCTACCTTGGCGACTCAGATAGACTTTGCAATTGCGCCTCAATGGCCATCTTTACCGCATGATGGAAGCAAGTTCCTTTCGGCGCTTCTTTGGTCTTCTTCTTGATGGCGCTTCCCTTTGGTTTCTTTGCCTTCTTCTTCTTTGGGTTCTTTTTTTCTTCGAACTCGAAGAAGAAGAAGCTACTACCAAGACTTGCTTACTATCACTCTTAATAGTCGCTCACATTTGTCTTGAGCAGATTGATCATTCAGTATTGTAGTAGATATTTGGTTCATCCGATAGTTTAACATGAACTGTGCATAACTGTCAGACAATCCAACCAGAATTAAGTCTATACTTAACTCATGATCCATTGCAAAACCTAAGACGGCCAATCTCTCAATATAGCCATTCATCTTGTATGCATCGCATGCCAGATGTCCTGGAGCCATCTTTGTGGTGAAGAGAAGCCTTGAGGTCTCGAACCTTTCGGACCGGCTTGCTCGTCAAACGACTCCCTAAGATGAAAAACTATAGTGTGAGCATCCATGGACTCGTCGCTTACGCAGCTCTGGTGACATCGAGGCAAGCATGATGCAAGTATCCATGTCATCGTCCTTTAGATGCTTGCTATATGCCTTCCGATCATCATCGAAGCATCGACAAACGAGTGCATCTCGAAGCGGAAAATCTAGGATATATCCCGGACTTTCGGATCGAGAACTATTCTCGATTCCTTAACCGATCAAGAAAATTCGGTCCGATTAACTTGTTGGAATCCATCGGTGACGCTTAAGATTCACACTTGCGACATTTTCAAACAACCTACACGGATAGAGAGGAAGAATGTTAGAATAGGAATAGCTGCATAATCATAAGGACTTGAATGATATGCAAAGCTCCCACTAGTTTCATAGAATCCATAACCCTCATTACGAATCCAAAGAAACAAAGTGACATAATGTCCTAGTGGGTTGATATCCGATATTGCTAAGAATGACCTTGGGTTTACCCAACAAGCCACAACTTAGGTCAATCGGTAGATATCGAACATACCAATTGCATCATCGATAACCGACATTGAGAATGACCTTGGGTTTACCCAACAAGCCACCTTATGTCTCGGGAGGTATCAGATATACCAATTACATCTTAGACACAACTATCGATCGTCTTATCAACTTGTTGATGTATGCACTTACATTGGGTATCAACTCTTTGATGCGCATACATCGATGTATGCTACCCAATTTCGCCTCTGTCACGTTGACCTTGAGTTTACTCAACAAACTAACGCTTCGGTGAAAACCAACCCATTAATCGAAAATCATATTTTCATGGTTGAACATATCCAGTATAGAGTGAGCTTGGGTTTACCCAACAACCCATCCCTATAAGAACTCGGTTCTTACCATATTAATGGAAGGCGTTAGTTTTCATATACCGAGGAGGGATTTAGAAATTTTAGACTCCAAGCAGAAGGATTATAGTCATGAAGACTATATGGAATGATTTAGATTTCATCAATCGCATTGAATCAATCCTTATAATCATCCATCATCCAACCTAAGCACTTCACAAGTTGACTTTCATCAAATGCAAGTCGCCTTATGCTTCTGCCCACAGACAAGTCGACTTGTATGACACAAGTCGACTTATTTCACCTACCCATGTATAAGTTGACTTACAAGAAGCTACAAGTCGACTTATACTGAGATCTTGAACAAATCGACTTATTCTATACACAAGTCGACTTATCCAAAAACCTTGAACAAGTCGACTTATTCAGGGAATTTTGCTAAAATCTCTAATCGGCTAATTCCTCAATCAATACAATTCCAATTCTCAACACCATCATACCTAGGGTAATATCTGTAAATTGATGCCTCAATGAACACTTCATTGATTCATGAATGCCTTAAATAGTCAAACTATATGAAAAGCTTGAAATGAGTCAAAACTCATAAATATCCAACTAAATTTAGGAACACCCAAATTCTCACCCTAAGCATCTCAAGCTAGTGTATACACTCTCAAAATTACTCCGGCACTTGTCACAAAAATTGTGACGGCCAAAACAAGCAAGAAAATGAAATATACTAACGAGACACAAATGTGACCGATTCGGCATTCAAAAATTCTTGGAAAAGCGACTTCAAGTAATTCACTTTGGAAATCATACCAAATCAAGATAACACATTTTTAATCACATTAAAAATGGTGCAAGGCATTGGAATTGAAAAAGCAACCTCAATCAAGCCAAGCAAAACAGTCCCAACAATTTTCACCAAAACTGTCCAGTTCTTTACATTTCTTGAAATGATCAATGAAACAATTTCAATAAATCATGAGAAAATTATATAGGTTATAACATGTTCAGAACATTCTACCTGAATTTTTTCAGGATTTTAGGCCATCAAAAACTCAGTCAACCAAAATAACAAAACCGATTCAAAATCTGTGTTCATCAGCACAGAAATTCCCAACAGCATAGAATAAATTCGTGAATAAATATCCAATCACCTTGAAATCCAATTTCCATGCTCATAGACATTCATCAATATCTTAGAGATATGTAGGTGAATGAAAATCCAGAAAACCATTTTTCTAGAATTTATTCTCGATTTTATACTACTGCCTGTCCACAGAGTGTTTCACAAAACAGCATCTGGAACCTTAGGGAATTAATTAGCAAAACTATATCAAATCAAATCGATAAATTCTGAAAATTCATAGACATATTCTATAACATGTTATGAACAATCCTGGGCAGAAAAATTTCGAAAACCCTATCTCTATAGCAATTCGAAATCTGAACAGAATGCATGCTACAACATCACAAGCAATTAGGGTTTATGATCTAACTTCAGTTAAAGATTCATACACGACACCAGACGCTCTGATACCACTGTAGGAAAATCCCGGGAGGAACATCACATGTTCCAGCAGCGGAAACAAAAAATTTTTATTCCCGGGACCTTCCCGAAACCTAGAATCCCGGTGTCGGTATGAAAACTCAAACCTGAATAGCCAATAGAGACTATCTCTAAAGGTATCCACGCAGAGATCAGAAAACCTAACCGAGTCAAATCCTTTTGACCCGGGAATAGCTAGAACAGAATAAGAGCTGCTAGACCCTACCTCTGTCCTGGAGAGCTTGAGATTGACGTTGGTATCCTTGTTGGAGAAGAGAGAATCCGATTATGCCTTAAGGAAGAATGAAGAAAATGAAAACCTAGTTTTTCCAAAGCTTAACTCTTAAGCATTCTCTTTTTCTTCCAAGCAAAAACCGTCGTCCTTCATGCATCTAAGGAAGCCTCCTTATAGGCTTATTTAACAATTAAATAAGACACCTAAAGATGAGGACATTTGGATGGTTAATGGCCATTAGATCCTTAAGCATTAAATGAAGGCATCTTTGACTTTTCAACATTCTTATCCTCTTCTCATGTTCCAACGTCCCACATGGCTTATATATATAATAATTAATTAATTAATTTACTTAATTAATTAATTAGAATATAAATGCTAAGGTCCAGTCCAACTGGAATTGGTCCTACAAACTCTTTGGCCCCGATCTTTGGCCTAAACCTTTCTTAGCAATATTGATGTTGCGATCTCATCGGGACATATCCCAATCTCATTGGGATCCATTTAATCCAAATGCTCTCCATAATTGGAACTCGGTCCAATACTATTTTACAGATTCTCTGAGTCACTCTTATGCGTGTGACCCTTTAGGTTCCCGATTATGTTGGTCACTTAGATTAACAATTAATCTGAGCAAGTCATGAGCGGTATCTAGCAACACATCATGACCCCCAATTGATCGGAAAGTAATCGGTTTGATGAATTCATCACGAACCAGATCACAAACCCTTCCATAGACAATTACCGTGCAATTCATCCTTTCATCATCCTATACCCCACTTGGTTATGAGTATGGCTAATATGTCAACTCTTACTAGACTAAGTCTAGCCAGTGAAATCGGTTCTGTCGAGGACTCATTACTTTATATGTCCATGAAGACACTCTTCATGACATAATCATGCTCTGGCCAGAGACTTAAAGTAATGATCCTGACAAGAGGCCAGGGTATCTCTTCTGCTATCACAGAAGCGATGAATCCTTTATTGGCTACTCAATTACCTTGAATACCTCAAACCGTACTCCAAGCATCATCCTATGAGTAACCTCGGAAGGCCACAAGGAATGGAGTCAAAACAGGATCGATATCAAGATATCCTTGAATACCTCAAGTCTAAGGATACTTGCACCATTGCTATGATGAGATTATCACCGACATTAAATCCATGTGATGATCTCATGGCGAATCATCCAATGAATTTACTACCACTAGTAAGCATCCATATGTCAACTCTAAATATCTCATATTTACAGTTTCGAGATCCACCGCTGATCCAATCAAGGAGTATGACATATCTTATGCGTCCGGATTAATGATGTCGGTCTCATTAATCCTATGACTAGGAAAATTTAGATCTTGACATAATTGCACATGATAGGAATCTCAAGATTATGATCATATCATAATTTCCTTCATGCTATGTCATATATCATGGACATCATTAATTTGATTAAAGATCAATATCAATTCATAAAGAACATCAAATAAATGAAACATGCCTTTCTTTATTTATTCATAAAGTCTGTACATGACTATGAACAAAAAGCGCTAAAGGGGATTGCCTTTAGGGCACTACACTAACAGTTTGGGTGATAGATTTCATGGGACCACTACCGTCTTCTCTTGGCAACAAATATATTCTTGTAGGGGTCGACTATGTCTCTAAATAGGTGGAAGCAATTGCTGCTCCAACCTGTGATGCCAAGGTGGTAATTCGGTTCCTTAAGAGAAATATTTTCACCAGGTTTGGCACTCCTCGAGCAATTATCAGTGATAGGAGAAGTCATTTTGTCAACAACTCCTTCGCCAACCTTTTGAAGAAATATGGGGTATACCATAAGTTAGCATTGGCCTACCACCCTCAGTCTAATGGGCAAGCTGAAATTTCAAATAGGGAGATTAAGAACATCTTGGAGAAAACAGTAAACACTTCAAGAAAAGATTAGTCTTCAAGGTTAAATGATGCTCTTTGGGCCTATAGAACAACGTACATGACTCCAATTGGGACTACTCCATTCCGACTAGTGTATGGGAAATCATGCCACCTTCCCATCAAGTTAGAACATAAAGCATACTGGGCTATTCAGAAGCTTAATATGGACTTCAAGGCAACTGGAGAAAAGCGTTTGCTTCAGTTGAATGAGTTAGAGGAGCTTCGCTTGGATGCTTATGAGAATGCCCGAATCTACAAGGAAAGAACGAAGAGATGGCATGATCAACATATTATCCAAAGAAAGTTCAAGGAAGGAGATTTGGTCTTGCTGTTTAATTCATGACTCAAGCTATTTCTCGGGAAGTTGAAGTCGAGGTGGTCGGGACCGCTCAAGATTGTTAAGGTTTATACTCACGGTGCGATAGAAGTTGAGGATCCCAAAATTGGAGTATTTAAGGTTAATGGGTAGAGGTTAAAGCCTTATGTGGCTGGATTTCCAATAGAAACAGGGATCACTCAATCCTTCTCTAACCCCGACCCTTGAGCAACAATTTGGCCAAGTCATGTTAAGGACTTTAAATTAGCGCTTCTTGGGAGGCAACCCAAGTTTCACACCTTCGTTGTTTTGTTTTATTTGTATTTGTATTTTTATTTTTTACTATGTTTTTTTTAACCTTAAATTCACGTTTCTCTTTGTTTTACTTGCAGGAAATTGGACCTTACAAGCGACTTTTGATGGGGAGAATTACACTTCTGAAGAAAATGATTCCAACTCATTACAGGGAAGTTCTTTGTGTCTCTTACTCATGTCTTCGCATATTGTTGAATTTTGTGGCTGTTTGTGTTTGAGTATGATCTGCAACAATTTCTTAATACGCCTGCACATCTTGACATTGAGGACAATGTCCTATCTGAGTTTGGGGGTGGGGGTGAGCATAAAAAAATTGTTCTCTTCTTCTTTTGCAAATCTTTTACATGCATTAGTATTTACTCATTCATTCATGGCATTCATAGCATATATTTAAAAAAATCAAAAATAAAAAAAAATTCTGCCTTATCCATGGATGAATAAGAATTGTTTTGAAGAGCAATTGAATCTGCTTTTAGACTGGGTTATGGATTGGAAAGTTCCTGATTGGTGCAAGAATCTTAGGAATTTGCTTTTGTTTATGTTCATTTAATTGGAGATCTTCCTAACTCTTGTTAGACGCTTAGAGAACTTAAAAGAAAATTCCTTAGCAATTTATAACTTGTTGACATCTCACCAATCCTAGAATAAACTTTCTAATCCTATCGAGGCGAAATCATAGCATTTATTAAAGAAGGAAATGATTTAGGCACCGTTCTTTGTTATCTAGCCTAAATGACTTTTAGCTTACTCACCCTTATTTTCCTTAGAACCTCTTTTGAGCCTTACACATTATCCTTATTTTCCTTGGCACCCTTAATTAAACCAAGCCTAAGACCTAAATTCCCTACCCTTTTATGTGGTTTGATTATTTAAGATTTGTGATGTTTTGGAATGTGTATAATTTTGATTAAAAAATGAAAAAAATGAAAAAAAATGAAAAAAAAAGGAAAAGAATTGCATCCAAGAGTTGTTTGTTTGTTCCCAACTATGAAAAAGAGAAATTTAAAGCCCCAAAATATGCAATGAAAAGAGTTTGGGGGAATTTGTCCTAATTTGTGGAGGCTTGATGTTGTTTATATGTGGACCAAAACCTATTTGAATGCATTTGGAAATGGGAGCTTGTAATCATTTGAGATATTTGGATGTCAATTCTATATTTCCTTATTTATTCAAAAAAAAATGAAAAAATGAAAAAAAGAGAAAAAAAAAAGATTGGATTTATGCATGTTTTCTACATTTGCATGTTTTAAACAATCATTCCTCAATTTTTTTATTTTTTTTAGCCTTTATTCCCCCTTTCTTTGTTTCAAACCCACATTACACACCCAATAGCCCCATTACATCCTAATAAGACCTATTGATCTTTCATTAATAAGTGCTACATTAGTGGAGATAGGTTAGGATGTCTTGCCTATGGGATTGGATAATTAACTATATCATCATTATGTATGGGATGTATGGGTTATAAGTTGTTGTGGACCCAATTTTAGTTTTCTTTGCTTCTTGCAAGAAGATGGTTTTTTATAATTGATCAAAGGTTAAAGGAATATTGGCTTGAGTAATTGCTTAGTTTCTTGTATCATGAAGGTGGGAATGGTTTGAACGGAAAGGCTAAAAGTAAATTTGAGAGCTTGGATTTACAGTTTTTACGATTCCTTGGATGAGTAACTTTGAAAACGTTTTCTCAATCTTTATTTTGCTTAGGGACAAGCAAAAGTTCAAGTTTGGGGGCATTTGTTTAGTTAAATTCATATAGGTATTTAGGTCATATTTGCATTTATTTTGCATATTCATTCATTCATTCTAGTATCATTTTTAGGATTTATTTATTTATTTTTATTGAATTTGTTATTTATTTTATTTTTCTTGTTTCTTCATAGAAAATATGAGTTTCGTTTCAAATTAGACCTAAGAATTTGCTCACGGTACGTCCATAATTTTTGCATGACCTAGGTGAAATTAAAAGTGGAAGCAATACATAGGAGCTGCCAAAACAACATATTAAATACGCAGGAGACAAAGACGTTTTCAGCGTTTTAGGTTTGAAAATTAAAAGAGAAGGTAGAGAGCAGTGGATGTTTTCAATTAACAAAGGCATATAACTGGAGAGTTTGTGGACTAGTGAGGGAGATATTTATTGGAAAGCAGCGACATAGCATAAAGGACCAAGCCAAAACGACACAGCAGAAGGTTCAGCACTTGAAGAGTCCAAAACGCAACTAAAGGTGACGTTTCAAGGAGGATAGAAAACATTGGAAGGCAGGTTTTAATTTGGAAAATAAAGCTCATGCGACAAAAGGCTGGAGTTAAGGAGAGATGTTGGCAGCTGGTGGGTTTTAAAGACAAGGAGAACTGACGCAAGTGGGGTTCGAGGCACATTGAGCCATTAAAGTTACATGCTAGAGATACACTAAAGGTGGGACCAACTCAAGAAAACATTATTGGCTAGAAACAAAATACAAGTAGGGAGCTATCAACGTGACATGAAGAGGGGAGGCTCCACCTTTCACTCATCCATATTCAACTATTCACGCACATGAGGAGAGGGGGCTTCATTTTAAGGATTATTTTTTTCATTACTCTCCACTAATGTGACAACCAAGCTACACGTTACATAAACAGAAGCAAGGAGTAAGTGAAGTGGGTGTACGTTAGATGGGAGTTGAGTGAGAGTGAAGTATATGTTAGTAAAGCAACAGAAAAATCAAAGGGGAGATATAGAGGAACTAGAAAGGTGCGTTAGTTAAGTGTGGAAGGAGCAGGAAAATAGAAGCAATAAAACATGGGGCTGTGCGTGAACAGCATGTAAGGAGAAGACAGCTCCAAGAGGACAAACGTTACACCGTGCGTGAACAACATGTAAGGAGAAGATAGCTCCAAGAGGACAAACGTTACACCAGGAGAGAAACCCATGCACACCAGCTGGAGACACACATTAGTGGAGAATGGGAGGATAACGTGGAGTAGCTGGTGGAAATAGTCAAGGAGAACACAACAGGCCATCAAGACAACTAGATGGGAGACCCACGCACCATGCAGACACCACTACATAGAAAGCTTTTAATTGAGGACAGCAAAGAAATAAAAGAAAGGCTGACACTTGGGAGTGAAGGGCGTTACATCAGAGTGGGTGTGTGCATGGGCTGTGCATGAACTAAGATGGGTGTGCATTACCAGGGTGGAAGGAGTGTGAAGTAAAGTGTTAGAGGAGCGGAGAGTGAAGGGCGTTATATACAAGAGATGAGCAGAGGGAGAGTGGCGTGAACTGCAGGAGGGGAAGCAGAAAAATAAAACCAGTGAAGTAGACAAAAGAGGGGTGTGTGTGGGCTGAAGGAAATAAAAGGAGAAAAATAACGTGGACTGGAGGAGTTGCTGAGGGGTTGAGCGTTAACTAGGGAGAGTTGTGCGTGTGTGAGAGGAAGTGACTTGGTGAGAGGAGTGAAAAGGAGAGAGTAGCGTGAACTGTTGAGCAGTGAGGGAGAGCGTGGACTGGAGGGCTGAAAAGAAAGACTGTGCGTGAATTGAAAAATAAAAAAAGAGAGGAAATAAAGTGAGCTGCTGAGGTGTGTGGTTTGAAGGAAAATAACGTAGGTTGTGAGTGAGCTGCTGAAGGTGCGTGAACTGAAAAATGAAAAGAGGAAAAATGTGAGCTAAAGTGAGTGTGAACTGGAGGAGAAAGTTAGCAGCTGGTGTGTGCATGAACAGAAAATAAGGGGGTAATCTGGAGAAAAAAAATAACGTGGTCTGAAGAAGACACCAAGGAGGGCTGGGCGTGAAGGAAAAATAAGGAGCAAAGAGAATGAGAGCAAATTGAGAGGAGCGAGATAAGAGAGCAGTGGAGGCGACAACAGAGGGGCTTATGAGAGTTAGATTATTTTTATAGGAGGACAAACAAGACCACCATCATAGAGAGCTCTCATCGTTACTCCATTTTACTCACTTTGCTACCAACATTACCCCACTAGAAAATACAACTCTACAGCCACAAAAACACAAGGAAAAATAACGCAAGAAAGGAGTAGCTGTTGGAGTTGTGGCAAGTGGAAGAAAGACCAGCCAAGGAGCTTGAGGTAGTGACCATCAAAACGACGACGTCAAGAACCCACCAGTTAGAGGAACTACAGAGACCAAACAAGGAGACGCAAGCACGCAGGAGGCAGACCAAACAGAGGCGCAGCAACGTACATAGTGAGCAGAAATAAAGGGTGATGTAGAAAAGGGATTATTCCTTCTCTATTTTATTATTTGATTTGTTCTAATGTTGCTTGCCGATCTTGATTTATGTGGTTTTTATCCTATCATGTTTGAGTAGTTTCCTCAAAGCTTCAAGGTTGGGGTAAGCTTTTAGCTAATTTTTGTGGATTGCATTTCGGTTGATTTATTTGTATGGATTTTGGGTTTTGATTTCCCTGTTTTGATATTAATTTTGCTGGTATTGAGTTTGACAAACCATTACTTGATGCTACTTGTTAATTGAAGAACCGACAGGTGAAAATTAATAACGGAACTCCAAAACAATGAACTTATAAATTTTATATTTAGACATGGACTAAATTTATAAGAGAAAACCAGGCGAGCAAAGATTTTAATGGGTTATGCTTGATTGCTAGGCTACGATAGTAGACTAGGATTATTACGTAATACTCCTTTGATACCTTGAAAAAGGATCTAAGAAACTTTAGGATCAAATTTCTATCAACCAAAATTTGCCTCATAAATTGATCCGGGTATAGTCCATAAAAAGCGCTAAAAGTGGAACCATCCTTGAAGCTTACTACATTTCCTCTGAATTAACGCTTAGAAATATTCGCAAATTTTCTTTAGCTTGATTTTGTTATTTTTGCTAGTTAATTTTCTTATTTAATTTCCCAATCCTACCCAATCGCTTAGTCCAATTAATTTAGTGATCCAAGCCTGGTCTTACACAATTACTCCCTATGGGACGATATTATACTGTACTACTTGAGACCCGTGAACTTGCAGAACACCACCATGGAGGAACAAGTATGAATGAATAGACTTTTGAATAATTCGATATGAATTAAAGGAAATCGAATGAAAAGAGAAAATCATTAGAGAAAATAATTCGAGTGGGAAACTGAAATTGACATGGACAAAAATTTATATACATATATATATATCCCCTTCATTGAGGAATTTGCCATTTAAGGAATTGCAAGAATAAATTTTAGGTACAAGGAAACTTGGGATTAAATCTGTTGGAGTTATCAACGCCCCAACATTTTTTTGAAGTTGAAAATCTAAGTGACCCAAGTGACATCAAATCAGTTAGTAATGAGGATCATGGATGAGATCTTGAATGTATTCGAACAGTTAAGAAGAATACTTTTGAACATTTAAAGAAAGGTGTGTAAATCGTATGAATGATAAATGTAAGAGGAATTTTGAGGAACTATAGACTCAATGTTAATTATGTCATTTGGATTTGAAGATTAAGCATTATATAATGAAGTTTCACATAAGAGATTAAGATACAATCTGTTGTAATGGTATAAAGTGGTTTTTGGTATGCATGAGACAATTAAGGTCTTATGAGTTGATTTTGATACATGGCTTAGAAGTGCTATGATAGTAATTGCTTTGAGGTTTTAGAGACATTAGATGTGCAGAGTCATTTCTGGAATGCACAAATTATGTAACTTTGAGGAAATTATTAAGTTTGAAAGGAATGTACAAATGAGTGACATACTTGTGTAATCTGACACATTGAATAGACAATGAATTGAGTTACTGAAAGATTTTCATTAAGAAAATAAGTACCTTCCTAGTAAAGCTAGTGTTGTAATTTGATACATGGAATGGAAAAAAAATCAATAGCTATGTAACACAAATTCAGGTACTGAGGTTACAAAAGCAAGTGCAAGGAAAAGTATAGAATTTTAAGATGAATTTGGACAAATCAAAGTACTCTTGGCTATTGAATCTAAGATCAGTTTCACATGGAAAATATTAGCAAAGCCCAAATTAAGAATTTGGAAATTGTGGATCTTATTGAGGAACCAAAAATGAATCCAAAATTTAGGTTGAACTAGAAAATGCTATTTGGTGACTGAATCAAAAAAGTATGTGTACCCGATAAAGATGACTGAGCAAAGAAAGTGTTAAAGAAGCCTAAGTAGCAACCTAAGCTAGACATCCTAGTAGGAATACGCTATGATTGTATTTTAGCTACTAAGGATGTAGAAACAAGTGGTTGAATGTTTGAACTACCAACAGTTTTAACTATTGGCAATATGCTTAAAGCTTACATTTTGGACTTCATAGGAATATGAGATTGATGCATAGTTCTAACTGATTACGGGTATAACAATTGTTATCATAGTGACATCATTAAAGTACTCTATGAGGCGCGGTATGACAGTAAGGGGTTGTTCACCCTTACATTTAAATGAAAAGTGTAACATTCCATTACTAGTGGAAAGGGTAGAATAGTAATTTTGAGTGGTCAATGGGCATTTAGAAATGCCTTTACATGTTCATGCATAATCTAGCATTCGCATACATGTGAATAGTAAATTTTGCACATAAAAAATGACTGTACATGCATTCATGACATTTCCTGGTATAAGTGTTAAGAAATGTGATTATGAATAAATGTGACTTGTGTGTATGAAAAATTATGTTGGAGAGGGTCATTGTGAGTTTTGAATTTTTGGACAATTTTAGAAATTATTTTTCTGAAATTTCGGGTTAATTTTTGGACTAGAAAAATTGCCAAGTGGCAGAATAATGGTTCACCGGTAGGAGAAATTACTGTATGGTAGTGGAAATTTAGATAAATGATTGTAGGATTTATTAATTTGAACCATTGGAATTTTGGAAAAAATTGGAGTAGAACTTGATTTTTAATTGGTAAGAAACCAAGTGAGGGCTTTAAAATAAGACAAGTGGCAAGTGACACTTATCACTTGCCTAACCATGCCACCTTTGGTTAATTAAAAAGCTTTTCCTCTTTTAGCTTATCTTTCACGATGCTTTCATATAAGAAGACCAAATTATGTTGTTTTCTTTCTCATATACATAGCCTCACTCTTTTCCTCCTTCTTCGTTGGTCTTTTTCCTTATGTGATTTGTTACCAAGCTCCACACACACAAAAGTCTCTTTTATCTTAATTGCTTTCTCTTCTTTTGTTCACAAAAACAAACCTAAGCTTTGGTTTTACCTCCCCCCCCCCCCCTCTCAAGATGATGATCGTGTAAGGTAGGAAGTTTGAGAGTTTGTGATAACTTTGGAAGATTGGAAGATTTGGAAGCTTAATTAGGTAAGAATTGTGTTTTATATCATACATTGTTAGTTAAATGCATTATTTGTGATGTTATGTGAACTTAATTGCATGGGAATTGTGTTTAGGGTGGATGGGTATGAAGTTTTGTTTAATTGATGATGAATGATGTAGCATGTGTTGTATGTAATTTGAGATGGTTTGGAGTGAATTTAATGATGTTAGATGAGTGTATGAAAAGGAAGAAAATTGAGTGCATGTTGATACTATGTTGTAGGTTAATGTTCAAGTAGAGGTTTTGATTTGGTTATGGTTGTTTTCATGAGTGAATTGAGTGGTATTTGAGTGAGGAAATGGTGTGGAAGAGGTAGGAGAAGAGTTAGGATGATAATCTAGAAATTTTGATTTGAGTATGTTTCAATGATGTTGCCATAACTTCTTATATGATTGTTCAATTGAGATGATTTTTCATTTAAATTAAACTAGAGATGTTTGGCTAGATTTCTTGTGAAGAAAATGATGTTCAATTTTGGCTTGAAAAGTCCCAAATTTTGACATGAAAGTGAGAAAGTGTGTAGGGTTGAACAGTAGCTTCAGAATTGCATTTTGTGATCTGAAACTTTGGGAATTGTTCTGGATAGATTTAGGTAGATTTTGATAAATTGGTCTTCATGAAAGCTGTATTTTTTCTTGTTAACTTCCTATTGCTATGAAGTATGACATTTTTTGATATTGATATTGAAAGTTATGATCTGTTGACTTTGGATGTTATTCCAAAGATTCATATGCTCTGTTTGTGAAAATGTCCAAAAGTGTAGGTTTTGTGATACTGTGCTTTGAGGCAAATTCTGGATTGTTATGGTTTGAATTGGATCAAGTGGCCTTATTGAAAGTTATATAGGAATGTCTTAGCTTTTGAATGATGTATAAAATGGCATTTTTGGATGTAGGAATTGTAAGGTATGAATTTTTGAAATTTGGATGTGGTTTAGGGTGAAATTATGGGGGAAGAAACTTCGTTTGAGATTTTGACCTATTTATAGATTGAATTTGCTTCCAAGTTGTTCATAAAAGTTGTAGAATCTGTTCTGATCTTTCCATTGATATAAAGCATGGAATTTTTGGACAATGGGATAGGAAGTTATGATTTTTAGAAGTTGTGGTACTGTTTAGGATGACATTTATTGGACAGTAACTTTGATTGGGATTTTGACTCCATTAGAGTTGGAATTTGTTTGTCAGTCCTTCATAGAAATTGTAGGGCTCTCTGTGAGCTTTCTATTTATACCTAATTTGTCAATTTTGGATACTTGTGTGAAAAGTTATGCATGTTGGAAGAAGATAGGAAATGTGTGAAAAAAAGTGAAAAAGGGAACTTGCAGCCTTGATGTCGTGACAACGTCGCAACGCGAGGCGGCTCATGAAAGAGTCGCCTTGCGATCATGACAAGCCTACTCGTGATTGCGAGCCAGCCCTTTTGGGTGAGCCGGCCAGCGAGCCGTCGCGCATGCGGCGTGGCTCGCCGGCTCACCTGTCGTTCCTCCACTCTTTTGTTTATAACTTTTTCGTCCGACTTTCGATTGACCTGATTTTTAAAGTGTTAGATTTCTAAGAAATTCATCTACCTCTCTATGAGAATTTGTGGATTTTCATATTAAACTGGAAAAAATGGATTGAATCAAAGTAAGAGGATTGATCGAATTGATTATTTTTCGAGACATACTTCAGTGTTTTGGTAATAATTGGACTTATAGAAATCCAAATTGAGTAATTTTGGTGTCTATGGATTTATAAAATTTAGGGGAACATTTTTTATGAAATTTATGGAGTGATATCAGGATTGTCATGAACATGCATTGTACACATTTCAAATTCTTACATGTGCATTATTATACATTTCTGATTGCACAATTTGTGATATATATGTATTTTATTTATTATAAAGGTGCATTTGGAACATCAACCTAAGGACATTGCCGAGACTTCCAAGCACTAGCTTCGGAAGCAGTTGGTGAGTAACCTAGACGGTTTCTCTCAATTATTATTGGCTTGTGATTCTATGTGTATAATGGTGGCTTGTGTTTTGGATTGTGGATTCTGGATAGAAGGTCTAATGACTGTGTACTGGGGAGTTGTGTTATTGAAGTACTACTTGTATGTGAATGTGAGACCTATGTGCTTATGATGTGATTGAATGTGACATATGCATACATGCTTATAATATAATTGATTGTGACATATGTTGATCGATTATGGCATATGCATTTCATTCATGAATGCATACACATATAATGACAGTTGTGACCGGAGCAGCCACCGATTAGAGATTAAAGCTCAACGAGTGAATTTGAGCCTTGAGCTCAACAGTGGTTTAGATCCTTAGGCTCAATGTTTAATAATCCCTATATGGGACAGTCTAGGTGCTCAGTCTCAACACCGTAATAATTAAAAAATGTCTCACGAGCTTTTCATATGCATTTTGTCAAATGTGTTTGATTGAGTGAAATGTAAAATTTCTTATGTCTATGTGACAGTGTGTTAATTATGATAAATGTGAAATTGTGTTATAATTGTGATATGCATTGTTGTGTTGCATGGATTGAGTGAACCATCGATGATGGTTACCTCATTTATTTTGCAAAACTCACCAAAATTGCAACGTTATTTTTCAGGACCTAGAGTAGACTCCTAGTTTCAGAGGGACTTTTCCAGCCGTGTAGATTGTGTTTGGAAAGAGAAGTCATTGCTCAAAGGTCTGTCAGCTGGGACTTTTGGATGACTTAGATAGCTTTGATCCTTTTTCCTCTTTCATGTAGTATTTTTGCACTAGGATGTTGTTTGATGTATAGACAGTAAAGAATGAACGATGTGTAAACTTTTGATCTTGATGAAATGGAATGAGGGAAAAGTTGATTTCAAAATATTTTGATTTTCTATTGATGTTTTATAAGTGAAAAAAATATGATGCCATGTGAAGTGAAGTAGTGATCGAACGTAGCTCAACCTTATCGTAGGATATGTACTGGAATGACCTGCGGACGTCCCGGTGTGTACCCTGCGGTAAGGGGTGCTATAGAAAGTGTCTAAAAGTGGTTAAAGATCATAATTGATTCGAGATACTGGTGATGAGTGAAGTGAATTTTCAAAGCAGAGATGAAGTGTTTTATGAGTACCACCCTAGTAAGACTCAGATTTGGAGAAAGGATAAGTTAAGCTATTCTAAATTAGTATATGAAAAAATTATTATGAGGTAGTGTTACAGATAAAAGATGTCTTAGATTCACACTATGTGATATGTGAATAGGTTAAAAGATTTATGAGTATTCAATGAAATAGTTAAGATAGTGTAATAGCTGAATCAGTAATTGAAGGACCTATTGAGTTATCAGTTGAGGTCATTTGGAAGAAAGTAGTTGAGTAGGGAAGTATATGGGAAATGTATGAGCATATGAGGAAACAATAACCTTGCCTTCTTGACCAATCAGATATAAATTTTGAGGACGAAATTTCTTTTAAGGGGGGTGATTTGTAACATCCCATTACCATAGTAAAGGCAAAATTAATAGATGAGAGAAAGTGTTGAGGAAGTAGGAAACATGTTCCATGCTCATGCATAATATAGCATACACATTCATATTGAATACTAAATGTTCCTGCACATAAAAATAATTGTACATGTATTCATTGAAAACTTCTTAGTATGATTGTTTTTTAATGTGATTTTATTGAAAATGAGAAGTAGAGGGAGTTGAAAAAATGATCTGGAAACGTTCACTGAGTGTGCTTCGGTTTGTTAGCTATAACTTGTTCTCTAGTAATCCAAACATGATGATTCTAGATTAGGATTAAACTAGGAACCTATGGCTACATTTTTTATGAAGACATCGAATTTAAATTCGGTCTTTAAGAATCTCAAAGTTTGTCATAAAGTTGAGAATTGGGTGCAGTACATGGAATATTTTGCTTCTTTTGTGATGATGTCATCTTCTTCTTTGTTTTGTATCATCTAAGTTTTGCTATCTTCTGCCTTTTCGTTTCTTCTGTATTTTGCTTCTTCTATGATGATGTCATTGATGACGTCATCTTCTTCTGTGTTTTGTATCATCTAAGTTTTGCTATCTTCTGCCTTTTCGCTTCTTCTGTATTTTGCTTCTTCTGTGATGATGTCATTGATGACATCATCTTCTTCTGTGTTTTATATCATCTAATTTTTCCTTTCTTCTATCTTTTCGCTTCTTTTGTCTTTTGTTTCTTCTGTGATGACGTCATTGATGACATCAGCTTCTTCTGTGTATTATATCGTCTGAGTTTTACTATCTTATGTATTTTGCTTCTTCTGTGAGGACGTCATTGATGATGTCATCTTCTTCTATGTTTTGTATCATCTATGTTCAAGAACTCCTTCTGTGTTACTGTTCATGAACTCCTTTTGTGTTTCGTTTCTTATTAGTTTTGTTCCTTTTGTGTTTTGCTGACGCGTCTTCTTCTGTGTTTCGCTAACACGTCTTCTTCTATGTTTTGTCAACGTGTCTTCTTCTATGTTTTACTTCTTCTGTGTTTTGCTTCTTTTGAGTTTCGCTTCTTCTGTCTTTTTTTTATCTGGCCATATCTTCTTCTCTAGACAAACAAAAGAATTGATTCTTGAACCATGGGACTCGTAAGACATTACCCTACATCTCCACCTAAAAATCATAGCCATCTAAAATGAACTGGGGTTATTCCACTTAGCAACACTTCAGTATTTTGAGTATATCTAGACCTGTAGGATTCCAAATGAGACGATTGTTGTTTTGGAGTGAACTAGAGATATAGGCCTACACATTATCTCATAAGTATAATTGTGATTTAGTTTATAAGATATTTAAGTTCTAAATGGAAGTTGGGTATAGTAGATTGTTTTGGAATATGATAATCCAAAAATATCTGAGGCACATCTTCCGAAGTACTAAATCAAATTAAGTGATTTTGGTGTCAATGGAAAGATCTAGAAATGGATAAGTGGATAAGAATTGGGCATGTGTCCTAGTTAAAGTGGAGATTTAAATAACCTTAAAGGAGAAGTCACAATAATGGCCTTCATTTCTTTCTCTCAAAACTTCTTTCTCTAGAGCTCCTCCAACCCAAAGCTTTTCATCAAATATTCCCCAAAGTTAAACCTTGCTTTTCTCTGTTGTCATCACTTACACTCTGATATTTCTTTCTTCTATTCCAAGAAAAGATCAAACCCCCTGTCAACCTTTGGGTTGCATGAGAAACTAGGGTTCACATGATTTGAAAATGTTAGGGCTTTATCATGGTTGCAGGTTATGGAGCTTTAAACAAGTAAGCTTATTATGATTATGTAGTTTTGCATGAAATGAAGCATGCATTGTTAGTTCACTGCTAAATGATTAAGAACAGTGATATTCGTAATTGCTGGAAAATGAGTGAGGAGATTTTGAGTATGCCATATATATGATTTTCTTTGGATTTAATGATCAAATGTTATAAGAAATTGTAGAAATGATTCTGGAGTCGGAAGATCAACGAAAAAGTGTATGATGATGTTTAGAACTAAGAAAGAAAGATTTAAGTGATAGCTAGAAAAAAAAAGTGAAGTGAATAAAAGTGTAGTAGTGCAGAAAATGAGATGAATGTATGAAATGAATGTTTCTGCTTTTGATGATTTTGAAAAATGATAGATTTTGATTTAAGTTGAGAAGTTAGTAAGGTACCCGTGATTGTCACTGAGCATGCATTTTACATAGTCCATATAGCTATTTGTGTATAAATGAGTTTTGTAACGTGCGTGAAATGTGTATTGCATAAATGGGTTGTGCAAGTCAAGTGTCCGTATTCAGGCATTCCCAGAATTTGAAAGCAAATGCTAACTTGGAGCGTACTGTGAGTAGAACTAGATTGGTGTCATTCCATTATTTGTTTTGTTTGACTTTTGGTATTAATTAAATTCTGAATGACTGTGTAAATGTGATTGTTTATGTTGGTTTCCGAATAGGAGGTCCGATGATTGTGATATTTGACTTGGATATCGAAGTGTTGCTTGTATGTGAAAAATTTGCACTAAGTACATTGAAGTGACTGCTAAGTGAATTCTGAATGTGAAATTGAACGCAAGTAAAAGTATGAATTCTCAACTATATGTTGAATGCCAGACTACGGTCTAATGATAAGTGATTATGACTGAATAATAGCATGCAATGTAAGTGATGCATTCCATCTCATGAATTCTTGAAATATAAAGGCGTTGTGACTTGAGTTGCCTGTATGAAGCGCTTCCACGTAGAGCTATGCTCCATAATTGTGTTATGTGATTAAGCCCTATGGGCCAGTATTCTGTTCTGACTGAGCCCTATGGGCCTGTATTCTGTATAAGTGAGTGACAGGCACTCAGTCAAAACAATAAGAACGAAAGTGAGTCTCGTACAGATGACATATGCATAATATGAATGTTTGAGTGAATTGCATATGAAGTGTGAAAGTGAAATAGTGTGAAATGTGCAATATGTGAATTTATGTGTTATGTGACTGGGTGAGCCATCGATGATGGTCACTCATTGAGTTCGTAAAACTCACCCAAAATTTGCAATTTTTTTTCATATCAGAAGAATACCCTGTTAAGCTAATGGGAGTATACCTGTAATATAAGTGAAGGATACAGGTCGGGATCAATTCGCGTTTGCATTCTTATTTCTTGTATTTATATCAGATTGTGTTCTCAATAATGATTGCATCAACTTTCAAAATTGGAAATGTTAGTAAATGATTTTGAAGTGTAATGAAATTATGACTTCAAGTCTTCTATTTTTGTAATGGGCCCAAATGCCATTGAAATTTTATTGACCTTATTGTGCGGATTAAAAATGTTTATGAATGAAATGGGCCCAATTTGAGTATTGATTTCCGTATAAAATGTTTGTGGTTCAAAACATTTTTTATATCGATTTAAGAATGTGTTAAGTGTTTTAACACGTCATTCTCGTGAGGCACGAACTTCGATATCATGCAGGAGTGGGGTGCTACACCACGTACCATAATATTGACATCAATTGTAGGTGACAGCACGTCGTAATAGTAGTCAAAATAAAATAACTAGATTACTACTATAACAGTGGTAAGTCTAGGTCAATCCTATAGAGAGTGTATGTAGTTGTTGAAATGAAATTAATATGTGTTTAGGTTGAAAACGATTTTGGATTTTTTAAATAAGAAAATAAAATGAAACTAAACTAATCAAAAAAAATGAAGGAAAATATGCAAAAGAGAAAAGTGGGGAATTCGGTAGGAACCCGATTCTTTGGTTCAACTCAGCCTACATCCTAATTAAGCATATTTCATTGATTTGTTATTCTTAAACCTCTCCCAGCAACTATTAATTGTGGGTTAATAATGTTGGAGTTATGTAAATATAGTGCCCTGGAAAGCAAGTGTATTTACATGTAACTTTATCTTCTTCAATTACAGTTTTGTATTGAAAATATTTATTATTAATAAAACAAAATAGTTGGTTTTTATCTATGTGAGCATTATATATCTGGTCAAAAGGTACCAAGATTATTTTGTAAGCAATATATATATACATAGAGATGTATGGGAAACATGTATATTATTAAACTATGAATTAATTGATTTACAGTTGAATAATCAAGTTGGTCACTTAATTATGATTTAGACTGTAGTGTTGTGATTTATCTCCATATAAGTAAAGGAGTTTACTTGAAGGGAATGATGAGTTTTATATCATGATAGTAGTAGACTATCGATAATGGCACTATTAAATGAATCTGGAATCAAGTATGTTTTCAAGAATAAAATGGGTCGTTACTTTAATCTTAAAACATACAACTTAAGCATTCGCTTATTATGAATCATAATCTTGATGAGTGGTGAACTCATATATGTTTCATTATAATTCTTGATATGATCAAAATGGATTTTTACAGAGTATTTATCCAGTGTCTGCATGTTGGAATTATTAATTGAAACATGTATTAGGGAACATTCACTCAAATAAAGATTTTATAATGCTATCATCACTTCTAGATGTTTTAAAGGGATTTGGTGATTAAACTGGCGTCAGTAGTTTGATGGACTAGCTACCCATCAAGTCTTGACATGAAGATGAGATCTTATGTGTTAATCACCATATAATGTAAAACGGGAGATCTAGAAGGAAAAATCAACTTAAGGGCAAAACGGTAATTTTACCTTTTGTTGTGTAGATGGCTATAATAAGGTTCTAAATAGGGTTTGCAATTGGACGTAAAATATGTATTCTCATATTATTTAATAATTCAAGAGTTCAACTAATTGTCTTTAATGAAATGACATTTAGTTAATAAGCTAGAATTAATTCTAATGAGATTGACTTAATTATGGGCTATTGGAGCTTGAATTATCAAAGTCAAATAAGATTCCCCACTTGGCTTTAAGGAAGGTTATCAAGCTAAGTAAGAAATATAAATGGAGGTTTTAGAATCCCATAATTGAATGTTGGGCTTGATCTAATTAATGGTTAATTAGAAGCCCAACTGTACATTTAGAAATGGGCTAGATTTTAGTTTAATGTAATTAATTAGATTAGTTATATTAAAACAATTTTTTTTAAAGTCGAAGTAGCAATTTCGGTTTTGTTAGGTGAAATGTGAAGCTACACATTTGACATTAAAATGCTAAAATAAAGATGGTCTTTATTATGGTTTATCATCATTAAATGGAGTTATGAACTTACCATTAAATGGTTTAATGGTTGTCTTTTAATGTTAACATGTAACCTATTTGCATTCATTAGATTAAAGATGAAAGATGTATATTAGATGGACCATATTCCTTCTTTCTTCTTGCTAAAACCGAAATTGGTTATTCAATTTTAGGTTATAGTCTTTTCATATAGCCATTTTAAAGATAAATGATGATAGTCTCATTTATTGGCAATTTTATGATTGATTAATGCAAGAAGTGATGCATTGGATGCCTCTCTCTTCTTCCATTCTTGCATAACCGAAATTGAGAGGTAAGAAAGACATCTTGCATGTTATTAATACCTTCTCTCCTTTCATGCAAATTAGAATCGAAAATACCAATTGAAAGAGTTTCATTTTTGGTTCTTCTTCTTGTAAGAAAATCTCCTCCAAACATTTCTTCTCCTTTCCCACCAAAGAATTTTGTTAACCTAATTGTCCTTGAAGAACAAGTGGTAAATCTAATTGGTTGAGGATACAACAACAAGGAGAAAGTAGATTGCTAAAGGAAAAGATTCGAAGGCAAAGGATTTGGATACTAAAAGAAGGAGAGGATAACGCAGCGAGGATTTAAAGCTGTAGCAAAGGGGTCAGTAATACTCCTGATCTTGTTTATGTTTTATTATCCTTATACCATATCATGTATGGATTAGCATGATGATTTGTATTTGTTTTTTCCGCTGCAAGTAATGATTTTTTTAAAGTTTTGAAATCTACCGTTTCTCCAAATATAACATGCTTTGTTTTTCCGATCCAACAAATAATTAACTTGGGTTTTCGCTTAAGTTTTGTTTAATCAAGATACGATCTCTAGATTTAATTAGGCAGTTGCATTACAAATTAGAAAAATCGATTAATCAAGACAAAAATCACATAGGATGCATCATTTAACCTAGATTATGTTATCCTTAACGATTACGAATCATTAGTCACTATATATGAATTTCAACATAACAATTGCGAATTATATCGAAATTCTAGCAATGGGTTTGTAAATAAAATATTCAATGAATGCATTAAAATCATTTTTTACAATACTTAATGAGTTCATAGACAAACAATCAAAATATAACAAAATTTTGATTATCTATACACAAATCCTAATTCAATTAACATAGGATAACATAATCAATTTCTAATTAAAGAAAAAAAATGGTGAAATACACTTAACTCGGGTTGTCGGAGTTGATGTTACGTCCGAACTAGTGTCGAGACGTCTAGCCCTTTGTGGCTCTCTCCCAAGAAAATGTTTCAACCCCCACATTATAACCCAAACCGAAGACTCCCCACCTGGCACCTCCCTTCTCTGTTTTATCTCTAACCTCGCTATTGCTCTCTTCTCATGCTAGCTACCATTCTATTGATTTAACAAATTAACCTATTGGTCCATCTTACTATTCATGTTTAAAAACTCTCCTTGATGTCTTCTCTTGAGCATAGACATTGTCTATGTTACGCAGACATCATTTCTTGCTTCATGCTACGTCGTTTTACTCCTAGTTACTCCTTGCTTATGCGCTGCATTTCATCTCCTGCATTGTGCTTCATCTTGCAATGTCGTTTTGCTCCTTTTCCAGTTGTCTATCTTTATTCTCTCCAGTAGCTGGGAGATTAATTAATGTAAGACAATAATTTCATGTTGAAGATAATTTGCATGCATAATCCATACAGCCTATGTTCTTTGCATTTTTTTTCTTCTTTTAATTTTCTTCTTTTTGCTCCATGAAGACAAATGAAAAGTAATCTTCAGAAAATGAACAAAATATAAAGTTTTTGACTCACTTTAACTTCTTTGCTTCCAAATTGTGCTTAAAATCACATAGGGGTCAAAATGAGTATCTTAAGTGATTTAATTTCATTAATTGCTACGTATTATGAAAAATTAAACAATCAATTAAGAACATATCACTTTCTCCCACACTTAGCTTTTCGCCATTCTTAGATAAAACATCAAAATTAAGCTCGTAGACCTAAAAACAACATTTACTCATTTCCTATATTTTCCAAGAATATATAATCATAATAAATGAATGACTTTCAAAAATTATAGTAGGAAGTCAACATACCAAGCTTTTACTTATGATTAATCAACATTCATTATTTTAAAAAATTGAGCAATCTAATGGTAGACTCGAAAAATATGTTTAACTAAAATATATCTATAAGTACACTCAACACCATTCATGATCATGACAATCCACAACTTTGCATATCATTCCATTTCTCTACCACTAAAATTCACATGCAAAATCATGAATCAAAGGAATTTTCGAGGTTGTAATGTAGGTAAAGGTAAGGTGATATATATTTGGGCCAAGTAGCATGAAAGTCATTAAAGCTAGTGAAATAAATGCAACACTAAATAAACATCAAGTGCCCAAGTTCACACTCATACAAAACTAAGTACCGTCAACTTTGACGAATGCAACATTTATATTTCATAACTCATTTCAACTCTCATACACAAACCACATGAAGCATATACCAATCCAAAGGAATCGCTCATACAATTTATGCGAGCAATACATTGAACCCACAAGAGTGGACTTTCCAAGCCAACCTTTACCTCATATTCAACATACTCAAATAGCACATTCATTACAACTCTAGGAAAATGCATTAATTATGAATATCTTTGCAAATTCATATGCACTTCCTTCTTGATAAATTTATTTAAACAAAAAATCATTCTTTATCTTTATCTTTCTTTCTTTCTTTTTCATTTTCTTTTTTTTTCTTTTCTTGTGCTTTCTCTTTGTTTCTTTCTCTTCCTTTCTTTTTCAACATTAAAAGAAACTAAATTAACATGGGAATTTCAATGATAAGACATAATAAACCATCCCACATATGTACACCCCCACACTTACACTTTTGTACATCCGCAAACTCACCAATCATAAATGTTCCACTAGCTTTATGGCTGGGGTAGGAAATTTGGTTGAGTATAAAGCATGTAATATGGTTGATATAAAAAGAAAGGCTAATAAGGCTCAAAGGGGGCTTATCAGAAAGGAAATCATATAATGGGTAGGTTATTTGGCTAATGTAATTCAAAAAAGCAAAGAGCACCTAATCATATTCATGTTAATGCATATGATAAAATGTTGATCCGGTGGATTTAACTTACGAAGGGACCCTACCGGACCCATGGATGCAGGTGGATTTTAACCCCACGAGGGACCCACCACCAGACCCAGATACCCCACCACCCCATTAATTGTTATTGTCCTCTTTGGTCAAGGGTGAGCCACGACTCGAACCCAAGACCTCAAGGTTTTTTGCACTTATGGCTCAATGGTAAGAGAGGCGTGCACTAAGTGCAACAAAACCTTGAGATCTTGGGTTCGAGTCGTGACTTACCCTTGACCAAAGAGGACAATACCAATTAACGGGTGGGTGTACTAAGGTCTGGTGGTGGGTCCCTCAGGTTAAAATCCACTCAGATCCATGGGTCCGGTGGTGGGTCCCCTTCGTGGGGTCAAAATCCACCCAGATCCAACAAAAAATGTGGTCTCAAATAAAAATTCAAGGCAAAATTAGGATATATATATATATATATATATGTGATGAAGGTCACACATTATCAAAAGACAATGAGACTGATATGAATGTGTCAATCAAATAAGGCTCAAAATCTCACCATCTTTATCTACCATTAGTCACTACTCTTATAAATATAACACACATTAACCAATCAAAAGAGTAAAAGTACATGTTAAAGTTGCTATCAAATTCTCTTGTCAACTCATTCTCTAATCATGACTATATAGTCCTAGAAGCAATAGAAAATGAAAAAAAATGTTTGTTTCATTTGTTTTTTTCTTTCTCTCATTTTGATTGAAAACTTAAAACAAATAAGAAACAAACTGACAAAGAACACACATGTATTAAAAAAATGTGAAAATGTAAGGAAAAGAAATTTACTTCCCTTAGGTTGCATCCCAAAAAGTGCCTTAGTTTAGGGTCGATGGCTCAACTCCATAATTTCCTTACGTAACAAATTTGTAATTTTTAGCTATTATAGTTAGCACTATTTCCACACGAGGTTATTCTAGGTAGGGCCTTATTTGATCATCATTCCCATTTAGCGTCCTCCCTATCTTTGGATTCTTCATCTATACTAAGTCCTTGCTCTTTTGAAATAATTCAAATGACTTTTCGCCTTTTTCTTCTACATTTAAGTCTTCCAACCTATTAAGTAAAGGTGAAGAGTTAGTTTAAAAAATATTTATAAACTCAGTACTCACCTCTAGCTAAATGATATGTCCTTTTCTAGTTTGGGCTTCTCAACTTCTTCGACACAAGAAATTCCTTGACTATTGCTCTGAAAATTCTTAAGCTCCTCATCACTTTGTAAGGTATCTGCACCAACACCCATTGGGTATAACTCCGGTTGATATGACTGCTCCTCTTCCATTTGTGATTTTAAGTAGTCAATCCTCACTGCCATCTCACCCATTTGGCTTGCCACATTATGGTTTCTAGACAATATATGCATCATTTCCTGCTAGATCTATTGTAACTACTATTGTAGGCTCTGCTGAAATTGGAGATTGTTAGCAATAACAACATTCATCAATTATTCCAAAGATGCACTTGAGTTGTGACAAGAAGCTTTAGGTCGACATGAGAATTGTGTCTTGCAAATTATCATAGAAGTAATTCTGATGGTTTTCACATCCATAACCAAAGTTAGGTTGATCAGTCCAACCTTGGTTATAGGATTGAGAATAATAGTTATAAAAGAAATTTCTTTTATCCACATTAGATTTTTTTGTCACTCAAAGCCTAAACAAAAAGTGAAAAGATCAAGAAATAAATAAAAAGAAACTAATTGAAAATAAATATGTACAAAAACATCAATTAAAATCACAAAAAAAAACAAAAACATTGTACTCCCCAACAATGGTGCCAAAATTGACAGCCCGTCATAATGCTAGTTAAAATAAAATAACTAGACTATTCCAATATTAGTGGTGAGTCTAGGTTGATACCACAGAAAGTGTGTGTAAAGTTGTTGAAATTAAATTAATCAATGTTTAGGTTAAAAGGGGTTTTGGATTTTTCAAACAAGGAAATAAAATAAAACTAGAATAATAAAAGAAAATGAAGGAAAGCATGAGAAAATTCTAAAAGTGGATAATTCGATAGGGACCTAGTTCTTTCTTTCAATCTCGACTTACACTTAATTAAGCATATTTCACTGATTTGTTGTTCTCAAACCTCTCTTAGAAATAATTAACCATGGGTTAATAATTAACCTGAGTCCTCCCTTAAGTTTTATTTAATCAAGATACGATCATTAATTAAACCTAACCACCGAACAACCTAGGATACGATCTTTAGATTTAATTACAAATTAGGAAAATTGATTAATCAAGACAACAATCATATATGATGCATCATTTAACCTAGGTTATGTTATCCCCAATGATTACGAATCATTAATCGCTACACATGAATTTCATTTTAACAATTATGGATTATATCAAAATTCCAGCAATGTGTTTGTAAATAAACAATTCAATAAATGCATTAAAATTATCTTTTCACAATACCAAATGAGTTGATACACAAATAACCGAACAATAAAAAAATGATTTTCCATACACAAAATCCAAATCAATTAACATAGGATACCATAACCAATTCTAATGAGAAAAGGAAACAATAAAAACAGTGAAATACAGTTAACCTAGGTTGTCGGCATCAATGTTACCTCTGAATCAGTGTCGGTATGTCTAGCCCTTAATAGGTCTCTCCTAAGAAAATGCTTCAGCCCCTACGTTATAACAACAACCGAAGACTCCCCACCTAGCACCTCCCTTCTCTGTTTTCGCTCCAACCTCGCTACTACTCTTTTCTGACGCTAGCTACCATTCTATTGATTTAAAAAATTAACTTATTGGTCCATCTTACTATTCACATTTAAAAGCCCTCCCTAAAGTCTTCTCTTAAATGCAATCCTTGTCTATGTTTAACACAATTGTCTACATTAAACACATACATCATTTCCTACTTCATGCTCCACTGTTTTGTTCCAAGTTACTCCTTGTTTCTGTGTTGCGTATCATCTCCTGACTTGTCCTTCTACGTTACATTTTCTTCATCTTGCAATGTCATTTTGCTCCTTTCCAGTTGTCCATCTTTATTCTCTCTAGTATCCAAGAGATTAATTAATGCAAGACATTAATTTCACGTTGAAGATAATTTGCATACATAATCCATATAGCTCACATTGTTTGCATTTGTTCTTTTAATTTTCTTCTTATCTTTTAATTGTCTTCTTCTTGCTCCATGAAGACAAGTGAAAATTAATCTTCAAAGAATGGCCAAAATGTAGAGCTTCTGAGTCACTTTAACTTCTTTGCTTTCGAATTATTCCTAAAATCACATATGAGTCAAAATAAGTATCTTAAGGAATTTAATGTCATTAATTGCTAAATGTTACGAAATAATTAAACAATCAATTAATCACATATCAGTAGGTAATTAATTTGATTGATTAATACTTTGGGGATGTTAAGTAAGGTTTAGATGTTTTGTAAACTTAGGGGATATGAAGGATACTAACTATTAAACCATTTTTAAAAATTAAAAGTTTTGTATAAATGAGTAATGTTGATAGATCATGAATGTATAGACGATTAATACCTGATGGTTTCATTAATCATGAGTTTGTTGAGGGAGTTGAAGCTTTTGTTCAGTATGCATATTCTCAACCTACATTTATAAATGGCCTAAAGATTAGATTTCTATGTAGAAAGCGCAAACATATTTGTTTCCTTCCTACTGATGAAGTGAATGACCATTTGTTGAGAAAAAGGTTTGTTCCAAATTATTTTAGGTGGACATGACATAGGGAGCCATTGATTTGTAGCAACTCAAGGGGTAATGAAGTAAACTCATTAGTAAATGTGGATGAGTTTGAAGGGGGATTGAATTTAGAACAAATAAAGTGGCTGCAACTAAAAATCCTTACATGCAAATGGTTTATGATGTAGCCAGTTATATGTTTTAGGAAAATATAAAAAATCTTGAAGAAGAACCAAACCCGCTTACAAAACATTTTTTTGACTTACAACACTTAACTTACTAAGAATTGTGGTCAAATTATGAGACAATGACTCAATCGTCTTCAATTGCTTAAATATTGAACATAAAGTCTAAAGGGAATATTTCTGATCATAGTTTTGATAGAATTCTTGGATGGTATAGTGAATCATTACCTCCTAATCATACAATGGTTGATAGTTTTACAATATGACGAAACTTATTAAGGGTCTTGGTTTGCCTGTTCATTAAATATTGAACATAAAGTCTGAAAGGCATATTTCTAATCATAGTTTTGATAGAATTCTTGGATGGTATAATGAATCATTACCTCCTAATCATACAATGGTTGATAGTTTTTACAATATGAAGAAACTTATTAAGGGTCTTGGTTTGCCTGTTCAAAAAGTTGATTGTTTCAAATTAGGATGTATATTTTATTAGGGATATGATGTGGAATTACAAGAGTGCAAATTTTTTGGTCAATCTAGTTTCAAGCCCAGAAAGCGTTATATGAAACAAAAATTAGTACCCTAGAAGTGGATGTATTATTTCCCGTTAACTTTGAGACTTCAATGACTATATGCTTCTAATATTACTACAACTCACATGAGATGGCCTAATGAGCACGAATAGGAAGATGGAATAATGAGTCATCCATCGGATGCACTAGCATGAAAACATTTCAATAACATCCATTATGAGTTTGCAGCTGAAAATTGAAATGTTAGGTTGGGATTGTTGACAGATGGATTCCAACCTTTTGGTCAATCTGGCCAACAACATTCATCATGGCCAATCATAATTACTCCTTATAATTTGCCTCTATGGATGTGTATAAATGAGGCATATTTGTTCTTGACAATGATTGTGCTAGGGCCTAAAACTTCAAAGCATAAAATTGATGTATTCTTACAACCATTGACATTTGAATTGCAGCATCTTTGGGAATATAGTGTGCAGTCTGAAACAAAATTTTGTGTTGAGAGCAGCTTTGATGTGGAATGTTAGTGATTTTTCGACATATGCTACATTGTTTGGATGGAGCACAATAGGGAAATTGGTTTGTCCTTATTATGGCAATGATTTTGATGTGTTTTATCTTCTAAACGGGGGCATAATATGTTTGTTTGAAAACCATAGGAAATTTCTTCCTCTAGATCATCCATTTAGATGCAATAAAAAAGTTCATTAAGAATAGGTTGGTACAAACACCTCCCCCCCCCCCTCACAAAGCTAATGAAGAGATATTATAGGAGATTGATAAATTAGTTGAAAGATACATAATTTGAAGCCGATGAAGTTAATACAAGCATTAGTAAAAACTTTGGTTAGAGAAAACAAAAAATCTTTTGGGATTTACCATATTGGAAAACTAATTTGATACGTCATAATCTAGATGTGAAGTATATTGAAAAAATTGTTTTGACAATTAGTTCAAACCATAATGAAAATTGAAGGGAGGACAAAAGACAATACAAAATCTCGAGTTGATTTGAAACTTTTTTGTAGAAGGAATGAGTTAGATAAAGATCTACACACAGGTAAATATCGAAAAGCATGTTATGCTTTGGAAAAAAAACAAAAGATACTTTATATGAATGGTTGAAAAGTCTAAAGTTTTTTTGTGATTATGTTTAAAACTTGGCAAGGTGTGTGGACATGAGGAAGTACAAATTATTTAGGATGTAAACCCATGATTGTCATGTGTTTATGCAAAGGCTCATTCTAATTATATTTCGAGAGTTGCTATTGAATAAGGTATGGGAAGTTATAACATAATTACGTTTGTTTTTCAGAAGCTTAACATCATCAAAAATAAAGTTGGCTGAAATGGAAAAACTAGAAAGGGAAATTTCTGTAATTTGTGCAAATTAGAAGGGATTTTCCCTCTAAGCTTCTTTAACCGTATGGAACATCTACCTATGCATTTAGCACATGAGGCTAAACTTGTTGGTCCTATTGGACACCCCACCCTTGTGAGTCACAAGTCCGACATCCTAAGTGACATATAAATGCATATCCTGCAACGATGGCGTGCCTCCACCAGGACAAACATCAAGACAACTTACTTCTACTATTTTCGAATAGATTTTTAGGAAACCTAAAGTGGCAATTTCAATTTGGCTTGTTCAAAACTTTTATGGCTCTATGTCTCTAGTTTATTTAGAGACAAGAACCGACTCATTTAGAGATTCTATAATAAATTTATGGTTGAAAGAATTGGACAGGGTTTTGACCTCAAACATATTGCACCTGCCTTGGAACAATTAGCTTAACAGTCACTAAAGATATCAGATTAAGATCATCTTTGGATATTTTGAAAGAAGACTTCGAGATCTACAACTTTGATGAAGAACTTGAAGATATATTCTATCGTCTGAAGGGTCAAAAATGGAGCAGACGATAGAATCAGACGAAGCCAAAAGAAAAGGCAGACAAATGGGAAAAAGCAGATGAATGGGAAAAATTACTATAACTTTCACTACACATATCGGATTAGGGTGTTCTTTTGATGGTTCGAAATAGGACTTTAAGATCTACAACTTTCATGAGACCTAGAAGACAGATTCTATCATCTAAAGGGTAAAAAATGGAGCAAACGATAGGTACAGACGAAACCAAATGAAAAAACAGACAAATGGAAAAAAGCAAATGAATGGGGAAAATTGCTATAATTTTCCCTAAAGATATCAGATTAGGGTGTTCTTTGAATGGTTCGAAAGAGAACTTCAAGATCTACAACTTCCATGAAGACCTAGAAGACATATTCTATCATCTGAAGGGTCAAAAATAGACCAGACCATAGTGTATAGAAGGTCAAATATAAAAGAAGCAGAAGGTCAAACATAAAAGAAGCAGAAGGTCAAACACAGAAGAAGCAGAAGGTCAAACATAGACAGAGGAGAAGAAGAAGATCAAACATAGAAGAAGAAGAAGGTCAAATAGAGAAGAAGCAGAAAGTCAAATAGAGAGAAAGCAGAAGGTTAAATAGAGAAGAAGCAGAAGGTCAAACACAAAAGAAGCAGAAGGTCAAACAGAGAAGAAGCAGAAGGTCAAATAGAGAAGAAGTAGAAGGTCAAACACAGAAGAAGCAGAAGGTCAAATATAGAAGAAGTAGAAGGTCAAACATAGAAGATATGACGTCACCACAGATGATATATTTTTATACTTCTGAACATCTCCACTTTTGAGGACCATAAGTTTCAACCTAGATGTCCAAAAATTCCATACTATATACTGTTAGAAAGCTAGAAGAAAGGCCTACAACGTTCTAGAAGACACCCTTCTCTAATTCAGTCTAGATCAGTCAAAAATTTCCCTTGAATTCCTAACATGAATTTTACCCCCTATGGAAGACTAAAAAAAAAGAAACTCAACCATTTGGAAATATCATCTGTAAAACACATTCATACATCATTTTCATCAAAAGATAAATGTTTTACAAGGCTTTAATGGGTATTTTAATCCAAGATATAAAAATATTTCAAAAACCCAAAATACATAAAAATACATGAGCAATAATTTGCTCAAAATGCAACTAAAAACTTAGTTTACAAAACTAGCTTAAAATACAAAAGTATGCAAAATTGGAGTGATGCCTTGACCCTTGGTTACTCGTTCTCATGCTCTTCATCTGAAGATGGCAAAAATGGAGGGGTGAGCTTAAAGCTCGTGGGTAACAATTTTATAATCGATAGTAAGTAAAAACTTTTTAAAGCTCACACTGAATCAAGATACGCATATTTTTCAATACTCAATATACCAACAATTTGTAAACAACTTAATTCATGCATCATCAAACTTGCTAACACGATTTAAACACATAAACACATCAGAATAGTTTGGGTAGATCTAAAACAAAACGTACTACACAATTTCCATAAGGGTCTTGTGTAGCCGTGAACTTAGGGGAGTTCATGAAGGAGCAACATGCCACTAGCGGGCAGGTGAGAGAAGCCTTTGGTCAAAGTGCACTTGACATACTTAGGGGATCACCACAAACCCACATAACATGTAATTTCATGACCTGTAAACTTGTTGCCCAAAATGGCACTAGATCATAAACTTGATTTATCATAAACATGATATCTTTTCAAAATAATTTCATTTTTCATTTACAAAATTTATGCACACAACATGCAACACTTTGTTAAAGCATTTAAAGAACAAATAAATGAACATTTAAAAGTAGTTGAAAATATTCAATTCACTTTTCTTGAAAGAAACATTTATAGCTTATTAGTCAATTATAAAAAACTAACCCACCTTGAATTCCTTGACTAAAACTTGTTCAAATGTGCCTCTCCTCTTGCTCCTCTTGTCTTTCTTGATTCCCTTTCATATGCAAAAAAAATCACAAGTTCAAAAGGGTTGAAAAATTGAAGATCCACACAGTATATTTGCTAAAATTGATCATAGAGTACCTAAACCCATGTTTTTCCTAAGCTTCATGAACCAAGACCCTTCAAAAAATCCAAAACATTATAAAATGATCTTACCTTAAAGCTCTTATCTTCCTCTGCTTTGTTCCCTTCTTACACAACCTCAAAATCTCTCTAGGAGGCTTAGAAAAGATGTAACCCTAGCTCAACTCCCTTCTTTCCTCTCAACCACCGAAATCCCTCTTCTCTCTCTCTTTAATTTTTTATTTCACTTCCTTCTCTCCCATTTTCGTTTTTCCCCTTCTTAAGGAAGAAAACAACACCTCTTTCTTCCCATTTTATCCTTAGAGTTTTTTAAACTTAAGTAAACTACCCAAAATACCCTTCTATGCCTTCTTAATACTTTTAATTTAACTAAACCATGCAATAATTTTACTATCATAGACCTAAAGAAAAACTAACTCCTAAAAAAAATATAGGGCCAACATTCCTCCCCCTAAAAGAATTTCGTCCTCGAAATGATTACCTGAGCCATTGAAGAGTTGTGGATACTTCTCCCTCATGGCTTCCAAGGGTTCCCACGTGGCCTCTTCTACGGAATGATCTCTCCACAAGATTTTTACTAGTTGAACCGTTTTGTTTTTGAGGACCTTTTCCTTAGTGTCCAAGATATCTACTGGAATCTCCTCATAACTCAGATCATCTCTTAATTGAACCTCAATAATTCTAAATGATGTGAGAGGGATATGATCTATATCTCCTCAACATAGAAACATAAAAGACATCATGAATCTGTGATAATTCCGGTGGCAGTGTCAATCTATAGACTAGTGGTCCAATCCTGTCAAGAATTTCGTAAGGACCCACATATCTTAGACTTAACTTGTCCTTTTTGCCAAATCTCATAATTCCTTTCTAAGGAGATGTCTTAAGAAAGACTTTTTCACCAATTTCATACTCCATTTCCTTTCAGTGTGCATCAGTATAACTCTTCATTCTATCTTAAGCCACTTTAAGTCATTCCTTAATTAAATTGACCTTATCCACTGTTATCTGAAGTAACTCTGGCCCTAATAACTTCCTTTCTCCTTCTTCATCCCAGCATACCAGAGTTCTATATCTCCTTCCATATAGTGCTTCATAAGGGGCCATTTGGATACTCTAGTGGTATGAATTATTGTAAGAAAATTCGACCAATGGCAAATGCTCATCGTCCTAAGCTCCTTTTGAAATCCATCACACATGCCCTGAGCATTCCATCAAGGGTCTGAATGGTTCTCTCAGATTAACCATCTGTTAGAGAATGAAAAATCGTGTTAAAATTCAACTTGGTCCCTAAAGCCTCTTGTAAGTTTCCCCAGAATCTCGAAGCGAATCGAGGATCCCTGTTAGAAACTATAGAATCTGGAATTCCATACAGTCTTACTATCTCATCAATATACTTCTTTGCTAGCACATGCAAAAAAACAGTTTGTTTAATTGCTAGAAAATGGGCTGACTTCGTTAAACGATCAAAAATTACCCATATGACATAAGGCTTCCTACTGTTCTTGGGCAAACCCATCAGAAAATCCATGGTTATTTTTTGCTAGTTCTACTCAGGAATGGACAATATCCTTAACTTGCTTGAAGGTGCCTGGTGTTCAGCTTTCACTTGCTGACACACTAGACACTTACTTGCATATTCTGTTACATCCCTCATCATACCTTTCCACTAAAAATGCTCTCTTAAATCTCTGTACATCTTAGTACTACCTGGGTGCGTGGCATAAGACACATTATTTGTCTCATCCAGTATCTCATCCTTCACCTCCTTGAAATTTGGACTACAAAATCTGTTCCTTACAACCGTAAATCCATCATCCCTCACTACCACTTCAGACTTCTTTTCATTTTGAATTTCTTTTCAGAGCTTGCTTAATTTTGCATCTTGTGCTTGTAACTCCCTAACCTTCTTCCTGAGTATCGGTCTCACTCTGAAATTTGCAATAATACAATCTGGCTTCCCCTGTTTTAAGCTTATTCTAAGCTTAGCCATCTCTTCCAATAACGACAGATAAATTGTTTGAACATGGGCTATTGATGATTTCTTACTCAAAACATCTGCCACTACATTTGCCTTTCTTAGATGATACTCAATCAACAAATCATAATCCTTAATTAGCTTTAACCATCTTCTTTGTCTTAAATTTAACTCCTTCTAGCTCAACAAATACTTGAGACTTTTATGATCCATGAAAATTATTGTTTGAACCCCATACAGATAATATCTCCAAATCTTTAGGACAAAAACTATGACTGCTAACTCCAAATCACGGGTCAGGTAATTTTGTTAGTAAGGCTTTAGCTGTCGCAAGGCGTAAGTTATTACCCTGTCTTATTGCATTAACACACAACTCAATCCCTTTCTCGAAGCATCACTATATATTGTATAACCCTTATCTCCCACAGTCAAGGTCAAGATTGGTGCACTGGTCAATCTGTGCTTAAGCTCCTAAGCTCTTCTGACATTCTTCACTCTATATAAACTTCTGATTCTTCCTCAACAACTTGGTCATCAGAGCAGCTATCATAGAGAATCCTTCAACAAATCTCCTATAATAACCTGCCAAACCTATAAAACTCCTCACTTCTGTCACTATCTTAGGGATATGTCAATTCACCACTACTTCAATTTTTCTCAGATCAACATGCACCCATCCTTCAAAATTACATACCCAAGGAATACTACCTCATGAAACCAAAACTCACACTTGCTAAACTTAGCATAAAATTCCTTCTCCCTCAATGTTTGCAACACTATTTTGGTTGTTTTACTAAACATACTTCGGTATTTTAATCATATCTTAATCTGTAGAGCTCCAAATGATATGATTATTATTTCAAAATAAACTAAAGACATGGAGCTACAATTATTCTGAAAAGTCAAGTTGTTATTCAGGCATCTTATTGGTGTGGGCTTGCCCCCTTGTAGTTTGAGATGTTATGAGAATGAGGATAAACCGATGATGGCTAAAGAGATTCCATGGAAATAACTCTTATGGGATAATACGCTCACGTCTCGGATTGTTGAGCTCTAGAAACGGGGTCCAACATATGCGACATAGTTAACCAAAGGGGTTGATTTGGAAATTGATTGAGACTAAGGAACACGAGAAGGCATTTGGTTTAGGTTTTTATGTTTTAGTTAAAGCCTGTACTGCAAGTCTAGGTAATCAAAAGTTGAAAGGTTTTGTGGTTAAAATTAACTGATACATGCTTTACTCAACTCTATTTTGTTTTAATCAACTCTTGCATTTGCAACCACTAGAAAATAATTTCTATCGAACAAAGCATTTCTGATAAGGATTAGCTATTTGAACCCAGAACAAAACCACTAGAGTGAGGGGCAATGAACATGTCAAATACATTTAACCACCGATAATGTGGATGTTATAGAAATAGTATGGCTTTTGAAAAGCCCCTTAGGAAAGTCTTTGTTAAACCCATTAGTAAGTATAGTTTCTAATGGAACTAAATACATATTAAACTCGAAACTGGTGTTTATGTACGCACCCAAATGCGTCACATCAATTCATGAAAATCCTTGACCAGCTTATGCAAGTGTCTATTAATTCTCAACTTACCAATTCATCGAACTATGATTATGCACTTACCAGGCGTGGGAGCTACGGAGGGTTGATGCACTAAAACTACTGGAATCAGCAATAAAAGGATTCGGCTTCTAAATATGAAGTCCTGAAGTGCATAAACATGAGCTTGCTATGTGTAGAACATAGTCCACTTGATAGGCCAACCATGTCAAATGTTCTGTCTATGTTAACAGGTGACCTTAACCAGTTGCCAACACCAAAACAACTAGCATTTTATATCATTGAAACAAACTTGGTACTAGAAATTCTGACAGAGGAACAGACACATATTGGTTCTCAAGTAAACCAGATGTACTTAACTTAAATGTGTGAATGATGAACTTATCAGATAAATACTTAGATACAACATTTTTGGAGTTTGATAGGAAGAAAGTTTGTATCAGTATATATGATTGGTTCAAGTTGTACAACATGAATCTGACAATTGAAAAATAGGAAGAAAGTTGGTGGAAACAATTGTATCAGTATATATGATAGGTTCAAAAGTGAGAATTAAAGGTTAAAGATTGCATAAACAAAATATTAACTATCTCGATAATCTTACGATTTTTATTTCTTTATTGCCAAAGCATCAAATAAATATTTGTGAATATACTAGAAGAGGAACATAGATACAAGGCATAGGTAGGTATACGGCTTGGGATAATAACTTATGTAAATATTATAAGAAAGTTCCTATAGGTGGTCAAGCCTAACAGAACAAACTTCACTTATTTGAATTTTGAGATTCAAAGTTATCATCATTAACAGAACAAAATCGTGACCCTATTGATGCCATGAAGAAGCAACTAGCGGATGAGGCTGACAAGCAATTAGCTTTTCTTTGCACTTCATTTTGTTTCTACTCTTGACATTCTTATTGGTTATGTCAACACTATTAATAGTCCAAAAGATTCATTAAAAAGGATGATAGGTTTTGATCAAAAAATGAATAAGACGACTGATATGTTGAAATTTGTGTTATGTTCTTTGTTGAACAACAAACGGACAATGTCATGCAATATGCTTAACTAGGTGAAGACAGAATTTCTATGGGTGTTATGTACAGGAGTGTTAATTCCCCTCATAGCTTCAACCTACAGGGAAGACGACGTTGGAACTAGTAAACATGGGGAATATATGGATCTTTACAAAGCAAAACCTCTCGGAATTTCTATGGGTGTTGACTTAAATCCCCACATAGCTTCAACCCATAGGAAAGATGAAGCCGGATCTAGTAAAGACGGGGAACTTATAGATCCTGACGAAGAAAAACAAAAGCTTGATGAAGAAAAAAGAAAGCTTGGAAAGAAACTAAAGAAGTTCAATGAAGATCTGATTCGAGTTAGATTTGATAAAACCCTTAATTGCCCATCCTGTACTCATAAAAGTGTTTTTCATTGATCAGATCGAAAACATGAATTCGATAATCAGCCATAGAAAACACGCATACCTAATTATGCAGTCTACCAAGACATAAAATACCATCACAAAATCGAAGCATAATTAAAGAACTCGTAAATTATAAACACCCAAAGGAAAACGCGTAATAACATAAAAAAAAATAAAGTACAAACTTGAATGAGAAGTGACACTTGTTTGTTAAGGCACGCTAGAACAGATCGCAGAACAGAGGTAGAAAGAAGAGAGAATGGATCAAATAGTGGAGCAGAGATAGAGAGAAGAGAGAGTTTTTTTAAACGTCATATGTTATAAACGTAAACAACACAAATTATAAATGTTAAAGCCTACCTGAAAAAGCTAAAATGAGGGACTTTTAAAAAAAAACTACAACTTTAAATTTCTCAAAAAGTTGTATTTTAATTTCTAAAAATGTCATTTCTATTAAAAATTACTTTTAAATTTTACAACAAAATATTCGTTTTCTTAAAAATAATTTTGCAATAACAAAAAATGTTTATTTCACGTTCTAAAAATTAAATTAAATAGATACTTAATCTCGCAGTTTTGTGATCCTGCCAACTGGATTATGATGCAATTTGGGAGCACATCGCTTCACACAACCAACATTATCATACGGGCCTACCTTAAAAAAAGAAAGCCTAATACAAATATTCAACGCTTAGATGAGAAGTTTCAATCATCAGCAATCATACGCCTCGAAGCACTGGATCCCCGACCGTAGTTCCAATTCACATACTCAGACTAGAGAGAAGGCGGAAGCTCACTTAGAGACTCACTCTTGCTTTCTCTCTCTCTTTTTTTTTGGGTAAATTTCTCTTTCTATATTTATATGTTGTTATATACATACACATCGTCGACGTAGAAAAAGGATTTTCAGTAATCTGTGTATGGATTCTCGTTAGCATCTATAGATCGAAAATGGCCAACTATCTTGCTCAGTTTCAATCCATCAGGAATTCTTGCCATCATATCGTAATTGCTGGTGAATCTCCTCTCTCGCTCTCTCTCTCTATTTTTGTCTTTATACACTTTGATTTTGGTCTCAGTATTGAATTTTATTTTACTGCGACTGAACGCTAAATTTTTAAATTGATGTATCAAGTTGAATTTTAGTGCGAATTAGTTTTGAACTGTTTTATGCGTAATTGCTTGCTCGGTGACATTGTGGGCTTTAGGTGTTGATTAAAGTTACTAGATATTTGACAAATAGGAAATTTGCATAATTACTTTGTTTTTAAATGAGAAATTTGGTCCCCATGACCAAGGAAAAGGCCTAGGAATGGTTGCTTACTTGTAACTGGAAAAAGAATACTGTGGATCCAAAGATGCAATTTGTCAGATTTTTAATGGGTGTAGGGGAAAATGCCAAAAAAGCAATAGCAATGGGTTTTCAGTTCCTCTTGTGTTATTCTTATGTATTAGTCAGGTTAATCACACAGCATTTGCCTACTCATCAATGACGAGATGAAATGTCGGATTTTTAACTAATGGTATTAAGTCATCAACTAATATGGAAGCATTGACTAGGTTGTTTTTCTCTATTCTTATCATTAAAGCAGCATTTCGATTATTGGTGTGCACATTTGTATGTAGTTCAATTAATTAAAAACCCTGGCATAAGGGCGTGATGCTGTTTTTTGGGTTTTGAAGCAAATTGTTTATTGTTCAGTTTGACTAATTTTTTGAATTACTCTATGGGTAACTCTTTGCATGGTTAAACATGTTGCTTTAGGTTTATACCTTTAGTTTTTTTTGTCTGAAATGCTTACAGTTGAAGATGTTAGTGATTTGTGGCCCACTATCAAGGATACATTTGAGGGGAGATTGCCATTTAAAAGAGCTTGTTTAAACAATAAGGCACGCAATCCTGTCTTTGTTGAGAATCTCTCAGCAGAATTCGTACTGACAACAGATTCAAGACTTCGAAGCCGGTTTCCACAGGAACAGTCATTATTCTGGTTCCGAGAGCCATATTCTACTGTAGTTGTTGTTACTTGTGAGGTAACTTTAGTTGCATTGACCTTGTTTTTTTGTTATTGTTCCTCGACCAAAAGTGGCTAGTTTGCTGAGCAAGGATATCTCTGATTCTCCCATTTTGGGAATACTCCGCTGATATTCTCTTATTTATTTGTGACCTATTCTCTTTTTTTTTTTTTACACATCTGATGTTGTACTCTAACCTTCTTCTTCTTCTTCTTCTTCTGGTATGCTTACATGTCTTTAGGATCTTGATGAGTTCAAAACCATCCTTAAACCTCGCTTGAAGTTAATCGTCCAAAATGATGAGCGCGAATGGTTTATTGTATTTGTCTCAAGAGCTCATCCGAGTAATGATAACGCCACCAAAATGGCAAAAAAAGTCTATGCAAGGCTTGAAGTTGATTTCAGCTCTAAAAAAAGAGAGAGGTATATATCAGCTTTTTCTAGGCCTTTATATTCCGCTAAGTATCTGCTGGATACTTTCTAATTTTAGTCTTGTGGATTTGAAATATCTTTATTTTTTCCTGTTTCAACTATTTGAAGAGGAACTAGATTTATTTCAATTTTTTTAATCTCTCCAACAGAAAAGAAGTATCTTTTTTCCTCACTCATCTTATATTTTTCCAAACATGTGGGTTGTCCAGGTGCTGCAAGTTTGACAGTCATGGTCCTGAAGCAAATTTTTGGGAAGATTTGGAATCTAAAATTATGGAGTGTGTAAGGAATACATTGGATAAGCGTGTACAGTTTTATGAAGATGAGATACGTAAGCTTACTGAGCAGCGCTTCATGCCAGTGTGGAATTTCTGCAACTTTTTTATATTGAAGGTCTTTCTCCTACCTCAAAATCTTTGTTTTATGTTTCTTTTTCCATTTTATCAACATTTCAAAGCTCTTGAACCAAAATAATATAATCTAAGGTATTATATCTACTTGGAGTGAGTTCTCATTGCGATAGGAATATGTACTCCCAATATTTGTTTATCCTTTCTAATTCAATTCCGATCTATCGTGAGAACTGTAATGACTTCATGTTTTGGAGTGATCCTTATAGCCATATATACTAGTTGTTTACTGTTTTTTTCAGTCATTCTAAGGATTTCATTGTCCCTTATAAATGATTTTTCCTCAGGAAAGCTTGGCTTTTATGTTTGAAATGGCCCATCTTTATGAAGATGCATTACGTGAATATGACGAATTGGAACTTTGCTATTTGGAAACAGGTATATGATGCATATGGTTATGGGTAGGCCTCTAGTTACTATACATTTTGACTGTCAAAATAAGTGATCGTGCTTGAATTCTATGTTCAAACCAGTGTCTGTGTTGTTCCAGTATGTAATATGTGTCTGTTTCAAGGAAATAGTTATGGTGAATCCTCGAGATTCTATAATGTGTTTTTTCATATTTAATGTAAGTGAATTACTTTATCAATTGGAAAGTGAAATATTCTATGTAAATATTACAACTTTATCTAATAGCTTAGTTTCCATATTGTTTATATGCAGCTCTAACTTTAAACGGATGATAGGTGATGTAATTGTTTGTCAAGTGTGGGAAGTAAGGTGGTTTTACATAGCAAGTTCTGGAAATTGGATCAAGTGATCCCAATTGACTGTTGAATGTCTTCTAATTTAACAATTGGATCTGCCTTCCCTAAAGCTAGTCCAATTATTATGTCTAACTGCTTGTGCCTTTAGCTTGTGATCTTTGGACTGCACATCTAATTTTTACATTCCTAAATCTTATTTGAAGGAATCACAGTTCCCTTTATTCTTCTTTGGAGTTTCAGATCAATATTTTTAGGAGAAAATTCTTATCTCATACTGTGCTGTCATAGCTGATATCTTTTTATTGCTATTATTATACTGGCCTTATGCAAATGTGTCCTGAGAGCATTAATGGATTGCTAATCTTTTTCTTTATAATGCAGTTAACATGGCCAGAAAACAAAGGGACTTTGGGGGAGTAGAGCGTGGTGATGATCGGGCGGCAATTTTGAATCCTGGAAACAAATCACTGACGCAAATTGTTCAAGATGACACATTTAGAGAATTTGAATTTCGGCAATATCTCTTTGCTTGTCAATCAAAGGTTTGGAACTAGAACGAGTACTTTACAGAATACATCAAAATTTCTATAAGTACCCAATAGTGGAGGAAAGGAAACTTGTACATCTCTTTACTTTAGCAACAAAAGCCTCTTTCTGGAGCACTAATTATGTTAATTGTTTGGTGCCTTTTTTTTTTCAAAATCTTTGTCCCAAATGGTTCAATTGTGTTTATGCAAAAGCATGCCATTAAATATGACAATGTATATGCAACTCCACAGCATGTACCTTGCCATTATGGCTTGTTTTCCTCTGTATCTGAAACTCTTATGAATTCTTTCAGCTTATGTTTAAGCTTAGACGTCCTTTTGAGTTTGCTTTAAGAGGTCATTCATTCGTGTATCTGAAACTTTTATGAATTCTTTCAGCTTATGTTTAAGCTCAAACGTCCTTTTGAGGTTGCTTTAAGAGGTCATTCATTCGTGATCAGTTTTTCAAAGGCTCTCACATTACATGAGGTATTAATAGTATCTCAATTTCCTTTGGTTTGCTTATTAGCTTTTTACTAAAAGATTGCTGTTTCTGATGTCTTTCATTTATCTCCTCTCTTTCTTGTATCTTGGCTTGGAGTTCCTCTCAGACTACCCTCCCTTTTTGTATGCGTGAAGTGTGGGTAATAACTGCATGCTTCATTTTAATTAATGCAACTACTTCTCAATATCATGATGGACTTGTTGTGCCTGACATAGAAAAGGAGTTCTACCGACTTCTAGGTGACCTTTATTTATTATGCCGAGTAAAGGTAATCTTTTCCCCTTCATTGACTTGTATCACAAACCTAAAGGAGAGCTGTATGTTTTTCATTTTGACAAACTTAAATCATGCATTAGGGTATTTTGGTGTGAATGGCCTGATTTTACTGTTAACCACCATCAAATTGGAGAGCCTTGTTATAGAACTTGTGCAAGATAACTGCTAATTAAATATTTTTCTTTTTTTTATTCTAAATCGATAGACGCTTCTGTTGAAATGATTTTCATGGCTATGGCAGTTCATGAGGCTTGCCTATTTAATTGGATATGGGACATTTATAGAAAGAAGTCCACTAAACAGGTATACAATTTAAACTTTTATGTGAAGATATAATGAGGTTGACTTATGGTTTTGTTAGTTGTTTCACTATGCATTGTCCAACATGATGCATATAATAGATATTATGGTTCTCCAACACTTGAGCTGCTTTCTTCTCTTGAGCAGTGCTTCACTCAGCATGCTGCCTTGGCCCAAACCTGCAGTTTGGCCCTCAATTCCAGATGATGCTGCTGATGATGTCCATGTTAAGGAAAAGGTTAGTTTTAGGATGATCATACTGGAATGGCCAAAAACAGAACATGGTATTTTAATTTGTGTTATTGGGTATTAATGTTAGTCCTTTTTTACACGAGTGGGGTGCTTTGGGTGAAATGAATTATATATCTGTAAGACTGTTCACATTTTAGCTGGTGCCCCAAAAAAAATGATCTCTTTCAAGATATTTATTATTCTTTTAGTGAATGTGACTGTCTTCATAGATGCATGAAAATATTGATGGGTTGAATTAGTCTTTTTGTAGGTGATTCTTCGTTCTACCCCTAGAATCAAGCACTTTGGTATTCAGACGAAACAATTGCCTGTAGAACCTTCTGTACTGTTACGTGAAGCTAATCGTCGAAGGGCTTCTCTTTCTGCTGGGAGCATGGTTGAAATGTGTGAGGGTCGTCCAATTTTTGTTGATGGGTAATTGATCCTTCAAATGAAGCAAAATTACTGCAAAAGCTCCTAAAAATTCACTCTGTTATCATTTATATTCTCTTTTGAAAGTTCAGTGCCAGATAATTCATGTTAGCTTTTTTCTTGAGTTTAAAGCATTTTTATTCATTATGGAAGTATGTTGACAGATCCGCTTCAGATGTTTCGGCAAGGATGTCCCCATCTAATAAGAATGCAATTGCAATGTCGCGAACCAATTCTTCACCAGGAACTTTTGAGGGTTCTATAGATCGACCTATGAGGCTGTCTGAGATATATGTTGCTGCTGAGCATTCTTTGAAGCAGACAATATCAGATGCTGAACTTTTAAAATGTTTATCTTCTGTGGAGGAGTTTGAGGTATTAATCATCTTGTAGAAGTGCACATTCTTCAAGCTGCCAACACCATTCTTTTGATCCATAATACAGAGAAAAGAGTGACGTACAAATGTTGACAACTTTTAATCTACTGCATAAAAGAGTTGAATAGTAACTATTGACATCATGATAAAATGTGGCAAAGCTTGTCATTTTGAGCTTTCCCATGCAGTAAAAAAGAAATTAAAAGGAAAAAAAAACTTGACCTGATAAGGAAAACACTACCATGAGCTGTAAGATGTATGCACAATTTCATATACGACTTTCATGGGCACTCAGTTGACCAAAATAATTAATCAAGCCTAGATTCCTCTGTTTTTGGTACTTCCTGTGGAGATTGCTTTTATTTTTGGCAAAGTTATTCTGTTAAGCAGCCCAAATACATTTAGTTATAGCATTATTTGTTAGGCTGAGGATGATGCTTGTGAGAAAGTAAGGTTACTCATTGTTAGGTAAAGGTCATTTTGATTCAAGTCATGGAAGCAGCTATTTCACTTAAGTAGGAAAAGTTAACACATTTGAATGTTCCTAGATCGCCAATGAGTCTCATGGGCTTACTGCTTTTGGCATTCTATGTTTGGAAGGTGGAACAAGACTAATAAAGCTTCATAAAACTTGACAATATAAGTTGCTGCCACAGATGTGCCAAAATAATAAGACGTCCTGTAAATTTCTTTACAGTTCTATGCTGGAATTCAACATGTTTACTAATGAGAGATCAAACTTTAGTGAACTTTAAATTCTACAATGCCTAAAATTATATTTTTCTGTGAGCTCTGTTTCAAAAACTTTACTTCATCGTTATACTTTTGTATTTTGAGAATTTTCCACAAGTCTTATCACCTCATTTGGCAAAGTTATTCGGTTAAGCAGCCCAAATACATTTAGTTATAGTATTATTTGTTAGGCTGAGGATGATGCTTGTGAGACAGTAAGGTTACTCATTGTCAGGCAAAGGTCATTTTGATTCAGGTCATGGAAGCAGCTATTTCACTTAAGTAGGAAAACTTAACACATCTGAACGTTCCTAGATCGCCAATGAGTCTCATGGGCTTACTGCTTTTAGCATTCTATGTTTGGAAGGTGGAACAAGACTAATAAAGCTTCATAAAACTTGACAATATAAGTTGCTGCCACTGATGTGCCAAAATAATCAGATGTCCTGCAAATTTCTTTACGGTTCGATGTTGGAATTCAACATGTTTACTAGTGAGAGATCAAACTTTAGAGAACTTTAAATGCTACAATGCCTAAAATTACATTTTTCTGTGAGTTCTGTTTCAAAAACTTTACGTCATTGATATTCTTAAGATTTCAGTTTTATACTTTTGTACTTTGAGAAATTTCCACGATCAGTCTATCACCTCATTTGCTCTTCTCTCTCTCTCTCTCTCTCTCCTCCCCTCTCTATCTATCTATCTAAATATGTATCCTCTCTATCTATCTATTTAAATATGTATCATGTGTGTGTGACTCTGTGTTTGTGTTTCTGTGTGCACTTTATCTATTTTTATTTCTTGTCATGGCAGAAAAAGTATCTCGAGCTAACCAAAGGTGCTGCTGACAATTATCATCGTTCATGGTGGAAAAGACATGGAGTTGTCCTTGATGGTGAAATAGCTGCTATGCGCTTCAGGCATGGAAACTTTGATCAAGCAGCAAAGTTGTATGAGAAAGTTTGTGCTCTATATGCTGGAGAAGGTTGGCAGGAATTATTAGCTGATGTGCTGCCGGATTTGGCTGAGTGCCAGAAAATGTTGAATGATCAAGCTGGCTACCTTTCATCTTGCGCAAGACTTCTATCTCTAGATAAAGGTTTATTTTCGACCAAAGAGCGACAGGCCTTTCAGAACGAGGTGGTTCAGCTGGCACACAGTGAGATGAAGGACCCTGTGCACCTAGATGTGTCATCACTGATTACGTTTTCTGGAAATCCTGGTCCTCCTCTGGAGTTGTGTGATGGAGATCCTGGCATTCTCTCTGTTACTGTGTGGAGTGGGTTTCCTGATGATATAACACTGGACTCGCTTAGTCTCACTTTGGTGGCTACATTTAATGCTGATGAAGGTGCTAAGGTATATTTTTCCTAGACTAAAACTATTATAACTCTCTGCAAGCCTTATCAATTTGTTTGCAGTACAATTTTCATAATTTATGAGTCTTATGTGATATTTCAGGCTCTGAGGAGCTATGCTCCTATTGTCCTTAACCCCGGCAGGAACATTATTGTTCTTCCTTTACCTCCACAGAAGCCTGGTTCATATGTCTTGGGAGTTCTAACAGGGCAAATCGGTCAGTTGAGATTTAGATCCCATAGTTTTTCGAAAGGTGGCCCAGCTGACAGTGATGATTTTATGAGTTATGAAAAACCAACAAGACCTATTTTGAAGGTAGTTTATGTGTTTTTTGTTTAAGGATATATCTTGGAGTTTTTAGTATCCCAGGTTTCCTTGACTGTTTATAAGGAGATACATGGGCTTATTTGTGCTACTTACATACAGGCTATATTTTATGGTGGAACTGTTATTTCATGATGGGGCGCATAATAGAGAAAAAACTATTGAGTTTTGTGATAGAATTCATTCTCTAATTTATGGCCTTTCTTAGGTTTTCAAACCAAGACCTCTTGTTGAGCTTGCTGCAGCTGTTTCATCTCCATTTCTGATTAACGAAACTCAGTGGGTTGGAGTAATCGTTAGGCCTCTTAACTACTCTCTCAAAGGTGCTGTTCTGCATATTGATACTGGTCCGGGCCTGAAGATTGAAGATTCACATGCTATTGAGATGGAGAACTGTCCCACTGAATTGGAGAATGATCCTGATATGGAAGACATTGATGGGGCTGATAAACATTATATGAAAGCTGCTAATAAAAAATTTGAGCAGTTAAGTCTGCAAGATGGTACAATAAAGTTTCCAGATTGGGCAAGTGACTCAAGTTCAACTCTTTGGATTCCTGTTTTTGCTGTTAGGGATGGGCTTCCGCGAGGAGCATCATCAGGTTATAACAAGGATACACAAACTCCTGTTGGTTTTAATATTCATATGTTGCATTTATACTTTCTGTGGCATCAAACAATTATTCTGTCTAAACATCTGGCATTGCATGGGCAGTCAATTCCCAGAGACAGAGCATCGTGGATGGTATGAGGACAATAGCTTTCAAGCTTGAATTTGGAGTATCTCATAACCAGATATTTGAAAGGTATTCTCGCCTTATTGCTTTTATCCAATGTCATGTCCACATCCACAATGCAGAAGCTGAATCCTTTTCTTTTTTTTCTTTTGTTTCTCCTAAAATTTGATCCTAATGTGCAGGACCATAGCGGTGCATTTCACAGATCCTTTCCATGTAAGCACGCGAGTTTCAGATAAATGTAATGATGGTACTCTACTCCTGCAGGTAATCTCAAACTTATTGTCCCATGGTATTCCTTCAACTACCATCTTAAAGCATTCTAAATCTTGTTAGATTCTTGGAGGACTTATGTGGGTTCTATTGAGATTGGTAGTTTCCACAAATACACGACATAAAATTGTTATTGATAATAAGAGTTGTTTCGAAGTTTCATCGTTTGTTATACTTCCAGATGATACTGAACTCCCAAGTGAAAGCTTCTTTGACCATACATGATGCTTGGCTTCAACTCCAAGATGGTTTTGTTCATACTGGTGGTGGTGATGGGAGGCCAACCTCAAGCTTCTTTCCTCTGATGATCTCGCCCGTGTCCAGAGCAGGAATTCTGTTTACCATTTGCTTGGGGAAGATTACTGGTATAGTTGGAGACATTTTTAGTGTGTTACTATATGAACTTAGTTATGTCATTTGCTGGTTCAAGCTGTAACAGACATAAATTAAGAATGCTTCTTTGTACCAATATTGGCATCAACACTAGCACTCCCTGGTGAAAATGAAATAGAAAACCTTCCTGTGAGTTTGTTCTAACGATGCTGGCTATGTGTCATTTGGACGCACATGGTATCCATGTAAATCAGATTATTCAATAGTGTAGGTTGATTCTTACATGATACGTTGGAAGACTCTTTGGCTAATTGGAGAGGAAGGCTGGGCATTATAAAACGTCAGTGTATTTGAATAATGACTGCAGTCTTTTGTACTTCAAAGAGGAAAAGCAGCTTGCTTTAGCACTGACAATCTGTTGGCATGTTATAAGCTTTCGCCCAGATATGCTCTGCTTCTGTTTCCATTATTAATGTTCTTTCTAGTTTTGCTATTCTTTGCATTTACACTTCTTCTTTTCTTACTATTTGCTGTTAGATGATTTGGCAGTTTAATATTTTTTTGGTTTATTGTCTCCTTTTAGACTCTGTAACCTACAGCACACATTTTCTTTTGGTTTACAGATGAAGTTGAGGCAACAAGACCCGAGAGCATATTGCATATAAGATATGGAATTTCTGGTGAAAGAACAATTGGCGCACATCCTCCTATTCCTTCAGTGTCTGTAGAATCTGAAGTTTGGGGGCAGGATTTGCTTTTCAAGAGTGCTCTTTTGTTGCAGAGACCTGTGCTTGACCCAAGCCTGGCTGTTGGTTTTCTTCCTCTTCTTGCTTCTAGTCTTAGAGTCGGACAACTTGTCACCATGCAATGGAGGATTGAGAGGTTGAAAAGTTTTGAAGGCAATGAAATTCATAATGACAATGTAAGTCTTTGGAGTGTTCAATAGTCATTGCACCTGTAAATCCTTACAGCTTTTATTTTTCATTAAACTGAAGGCTGCTCTCTTTGTTGTCAATTTAACCAGTTGCTCTAGTCATCACTGCTCAACTTAGTATTATGTTGTTCCTGCGAATCTCAGATGAATTGAAGTGCGAATAAAGTTGCCAAAAATTTTTTCCTTAATCTCTCAATCAAGGGAGTGCTACTGTTGATTTTATGAGCTATGTCGAGTTGACATGTCATTGATGATATATTAGCAGCTTCTAATTTTTTAGTTTATTCTAATACCCTTATTTTCTTCATTCATAATGTTCTGTGTCTCTCTTTTTCATTCGTTATATTTGTGTCTTTGAAACCATCTGTTTTATGGGCGACCATTAGTTTACAGCATCGATCTTTGAAGAGCATTACTATCATATGCTCATGCACTTGAAATAATTGTCCTGATACGTTATTCCTAAAAAGAGTTTTGATTATAGACCATAGTTTTCCCTTGTGCAGCAAGGTGAGGTGTTGTATGAAGTGAGTGCAAATAGTGAAAATTGGATGATTGCTGGCAGGAAGAGAGGTCATGTTTCCCTATCTGCAAAGCAAGGTCTGTAAAATAGATGATTTTATGTATGAATTTCTGCTTAAGGGATATATTTGTGAGTGTATTGGCTGCTGCCCTCAAGGGGTGTGGCTTGATGGTTGAGAGCGGGGCTTGACTTTGGTTAGGTCCCAGGTTCGATTCCATGCTAGCCCCTCTTGTAAGAAAGCCTGGGGCAGCAGGGGTTTTACCTGTAGATGGAGAACTAGTTGGGCTCTCAGTGATGAGGTGCGCCTGTTTGGCCTACCTGTGAAGTGGTGCGCCAGTTGGGCCCTCAGAGAGGTGTGCCCGCTTGGCCCGCCTATGGGGTTTCCTCGAATAAAAAAAAAAAAGTGTATTGGCTGCTAGATAATTATTTAATATTGAATTTTGATAACATCATCTTTAATGTTACAGGCTCAAGAATTGTTATCTCTGTATTATGTGTGCCACTGGTGGCTGGTTATGTTCGTCCACCTCAACTATGTCTACCTGATGTGGATGAATCAACTATAAGCTGCAGCCCTCCAGGGCCTTATCTGGTCTGCGTCATGCCTCCAGCTCTCAGCTCCTCCTACTGTGTTCCAGCACGATAGTTATTAGCTTCTGCGTTCCACTTCTGCGTTCCACTTCTGCCTGGTCAGTATAGTTTTCCACTCAAAATGGTTCTAGGAAGTTTTTTTTAACGGCTTTGATTCAGGCAGTTTGCAGATATTGGGAGTATAAATTGTTGTGTACTCTTGTATATTGTCTTACCACAACTAGAAAATGAAAGAAGAGTTAGTGTGACAAATTTAGTTCGGATTGGGTAGCTTTTTTCAGTGTTAGGGGTGACCGCTCTTCCAGCTTCTTTGCCGTCCTGTATAGCGGAATTTTGTACACTTCAAATACATCATGGAAAATAGTAAATGACAACGAGCAAATTTTTCTTTTTCATCTGGTTGATATAATTATTTTTCTTTCTTTCATTCTATTCAAGAATGACAAGCAGGGATATAAGATTGATTATTCAGAGATTGTGTTTGTCAATATCTAAGGATCTGATTTTAAAAAATTTAAGTTTCTTGTTTTTGTTTTAAATTCTGATAAAAATTTGTTTTTGTTTGTGGTTTTAATTTCTTTTGATTTTCATAATTTATATAAATTAGAAATTTTAGTTTTGTTTTCTATTTCTTTGTTATAATGTGATTTATTATTAAATAAATAAATATTATTTAATTATAATTATTAAAATACGAACTAGAAAACTTTCCTCTTTTTCATTAACTTAAAACCATGTACATCTAAAGTCTTATTGCCTCACTTAGTCAGACGTGAGCTGCAAACTAGGACGATCTAATTCAAATATTTCATCCAAACTAGGACGATCTAATTCAAATATTTCATCCAATTAGGTGGGTTTAGCGTATTTTTTTCATAGCAGCATGATCACTGTAATAGAGTCTATTTAGTTCACCGGATAGAAGTGAGCTATTTCTTTGCCTCAATTTCATATAGGGTAATTTGCTAAGATTTTTTTCGTTGGAATCCATGTGCTATGCCTCGAATTTGTACATTTATTTTAATTTGAAACATCTTTAAAGTATATAAATTTCATAATTTTTTGTTTAAATAAATATTTATATTAATTTATAAGTAAAAATATAATATAATAATTTTAAATGATGATTTATAATAAGTTTTTATTATAATGTGTAATTCATATAAGTAATAAAAATATAAATATTTTAACGATTAATAATTTTTTAAATAGAAACTAAAAATTACAATAAAAATATTGTAATTAGTTTAATATTTATCCGAGTGTTCCCCTGCGAACTTCACAATTGAAGTCAACAATACTTACAGTGGTAGGATTGAGTTGATGCATTTGCGTGGCAAGAAGTTGATAATTCGAATGGTAAAGCTAACAATAGAACATTCAAATTATTAAGACATGTCTAAATGCAAAAATGCATTGAATCATTCAAATCAACGAGATGTTTTAGTTCTTACAGAAACATTCGAATTAACAAAAGGTCTCACCCCAACACGGGACCCTGAAGGACACACGGAAAAGTATAACAACCAAATTGGCTAAAATAACTCTTTTAGACGAGATCATCAACTAACCAATGTCAAATTGTAGGTACTGAGGCACTTGGTAGACTATTGTGGAACAATTAGGGAACTTTTGTTGTGACTATCGGTAAGTTTCAGGTATGGTAGATGAGACAACAAAACTCCTTTCTCTCTCTATGGGCACACAACTCTCATCTTTCCTCTTAGGAACCTTACTTTCTTTACAAACTCTCTCTTCCCACTTTGTAATAATAGCCGCAAGAGTACTTTCACTCTTTCCCTGTTAAACTCTAATCTTACGACATAATTGTTTTATAAGCAATCCTGAACTGTCTTAGACATATGTCAATACACATGAAGGGGTCAGAAAGATATAGAACAAGTATAAAGGGTAGACAATGCCCAAAGATGCCAGAGGGTAGACTCATGGATATTGTCATAGATGTATACATGAGTTTGTAAGGAGTGACAACATCAAATAACCAGGAACTAGTAAAATGTCAAACTTAAGAAGAGTCAGATGCAAATAATAAAACAAACTCTGAGAAAGAAGTGGATACAAGTTTTTTTTGTATTTTGCAAACTTAGGAAACTTCATTAACCAATATAAAGGAATGAGAAGCTTCAAGGAAGAGGAGACAAACAAAAAAGGTTTAATAGGCCGAGAAAGATAATTAGCAAGTGTATTATGGTGACCTTTAATATGGCAGATGGAGAATTTATAGCAAGAAAATCATTCTTGCCAAAGAAGCAATTGACTGTTGGGAATCTTTTTTTAGGTTGATCAAGGATTTTTGAAAAAGAGGTGTTATTCATTTCAATGACAAAGTGATAAGAAGTGACGTGGAAAGCAAACTTTTCAATACCTCTTTTAGCAACAAGAATCTCCTTATAACTAATATGATAATGGAATTCAGAAGAACTAAATTGGCCAGTTGCATGTCCACAGAAATGTCTTTTGTCATTGATTTCTTCGATGAGCACAGCGGCCCAGTGGATGTCACTAGCATCAGTCTGTAAAATGCGTTGTCCTATATCAGGAATCTTTAAAGGTGGAGGATCCTGACAACTCTGTTTTAGATGCTAGATAGCCTTGGTTTGTTCTTTTGTCCAAGGTGGTGGATTCTTTTCCAAAAGCTTAGATAAGCTTGCAGTATAAGTTGCCACGTGTGATATAAACTCTCAAATATAGTTAACAATTCCAAGGAATTGTTGTATATGTTTGACAATGAGATATTCATCAAGAAAATGTAACAACTCTTTTGAAATATGTGAACCAAAGTGGTAGAATCCATATTTGAAATGCATACCCAGAACCTCAATTTCCTTAGTGCCAATGGTGTTTTTCGAGGCTAAAAGCATAATGCTATATTGTTTAATAAGATCCCAGAATCCTAATGGGTCTTTGAGAACAGTAAGATATCATAAATGTAGATCAGAGCACTGTAGAGGATAGGCTCATAGATCTTGGTCATTGTTTTATGAAACAGTGATAGGTTGACTTTAAGCCCAAATGGCATAACAATCTATTGGTACTGTGCATTAGGAATGCAGAATGCAATTTTGTATCTTTCAGTTAGGTGAATACCCAGTTGCTAAAATCCTGCCTTAAGATCAAACTTAGAAAAGATAATAGCTTCTTTAAGAAATAGTACTTGACTACTGATCTTTGGAAGAGAAAACTTGTCATCTTGCAGGAAAACATTCAGAGGTTTGTAGTCAATGGCTAATCTCTTTTTTCTACGTTTCTGCTCCGAACGTTTGTTGACATAAAATGCTTGACAAGCTCAATCTGACTTTGTGGGCTCAATAAGTCCTTGATTTAAAATGATTGCACACTCATCTTGTGTGAGCTGTAGATCATCAAGGTTTATCCCTGGATGGGTGACTTTGGTAGAATTTATATCCTCATTCTTCTAAAAGGTAAACTTATGAAAAAGTCAACATTTTTCACTGAGGATATGGGTGAGAAAACTGTTCATGAGATTCAGGACAATATTTCAACAGTTTATCTCGAAGTACAGTGTAACATGTAAGAAATTGAGTAAGTTCAAACAAATTTTTGATTTCAGTGTATAGATTGAAAAATGAGCGATACCTAAGGCTTGTGGGTAGGATCTGTAAAGGTAAGGCTTTACTATATATATCCATACCAATGAGAATGTCTAAGCTAGGTAAATTGATTCCAAAAACTTTAGTCCAACTTGTACATTGAGGAAAGAATCTAATCCTGTTTCTTCGTTTCGTAATTAACCCAATCTTGAAAGAGTTACCATCAACAGCAGTGAAATATTCATCATAAGAATTCCATGCGTCAAATGATAAGATATTAGGTTTCATGATCGTATGATTGGATCCAGTATCCATAAACCCGATAGCTCTGATGTGCTTATCATATTTGTCTTGTTAAAAGAGTTGGATTTGGAGATAAGATTGTTGAACTGGTGTACGATCTACTTTCATACAAGCCTGCTATAACATATATAAAGAATCATAGCAAGTCAAGGATTCTTCATCTTCTGATGTTAATGAAGAAATAGCAAACTTGGTGTTCTCATCTTCTTAAGATTGTTCCTCAATTAATTCTTCAAAGTTGTTGGAAGAATCAATAGGCAGAATGGATTGCATTTGCTTTAACAACTTAGCATCTTTCTTTGTTTTATAAGGACATGTGCGTGCAAAGTGTCCATGTTGTTCACAGATGAAACATCGTTCAGGCTTCTGTCATTGTGAGGATTTCTTGAAGAACCAAACAAATCTTCTCCCTTTACCGCCGTTCTTCCTTTCATAAGTTTTCCTTAAATGCTTGTAGCCTTCCATCTATCTGCAAAACTTTCTTCTATGATGGACTTGACGAAGATTAGCTTTCTTCTTGCTATGACACTCGCAAGTCTTTTTGTCTTTGCACTTAATCTGAAGATAAGGCTTCTTGTAAGCCTGTTTGAGAACTGGATTGCCTCTAATGATATTCTTGAACAGGGTATGTTCACATAACTTATCAAGAGAAGCTAGAGCAAGCTGGTAGATTTCTCCAAGAGATATTGTTGACATATCTCATTGTAAAGAAACTATGGTCCTTTGTAGTTTTGGTTGCAATTGATATGGAATGGATGAGATAAAAGTATATCGCAAAGTAACATCATTCCATCCATTCAAGAGATAACACCTTTCCATCATTCATTGGTAATGCTTCTGAATATCACGCTTATCAAGTGAACAACATTTCATTGCAAAGTATTTTTGAAAGATCTGCTTATCAATAAGTTGAAAGTCACCAAGAAATTCTTTATGGATTACTCCAAAAAGTGCTCCTGCTATAGTGACTTGGATGTACTGAAGTCTTTGGTAATCATTTATACTTTGCCACCATTCTCACAAAGTACCAGTGAAACAAGATGTGAATTCAAACAAAATATTTAGTAAGGAATGTTTAGGTCTGGTCATTCGAAGATCAATCCATACACCAAATTCATGTATTCTGCCTCTCCATTTCTTCAGAGGTAGATCATCAAAAGTAAACCAAGGTCCTGAAGTAGGCTTGGTTTGACCCTGTGTAGCTGGCTAAGCTGGTGTTGCTTGTGGTGCTGGTTCAGGTATGAAAAGTTTAGTACCTGTGGATTTTTCTTCACTTATGTCAGGTTCAACTTCAGTAGTTTGAGGCATCATCATCATAACATTAGATAACTTTGATAGATTAGCTAGTTGTGCTAAAGAATCAGTAGACGGTTCAGAGATCTGTTCAAATGATGATATTGATTCAGAGATATCTACAGAGGTTTTGTGATATAGGAACAGAGGTTTTAAAACAAACTTTTGTATTATGTGATTGAGAACAAGAATCTTCTGCAATATCTTTTGATGTGAGAGTTGCAATGAACTCTGTCTATAGTGCTTTTTCCTTCCCAGTAGATAATGTGGAAGGTTGAACTTTCGGTAGAGATATTGGAGGTGTATGAATCTATAAAGGTTTACTCTACTGATTGATTGGTTCAAATGGTGTATAAGAAGATGATGGCTCAGGATTTACTTCTTATAAACTCTTTTCGCAGGAACTCTATTAAATTTTTTCTTTAACTTTGACCTCTTAGGTTTTTTTTTAAGTTTTCTGAGGATGAATGTACTGTCTAATGAAAGGATAATTGAAATTGAATACCTTTGAGTAGTCAGCTTCTTTTGGATACTTCTGATACATAGGAGACAGGTATGTTGGCTGAGTATTTGGGAATAATGAAGTAGAGGAGCCATATACTGTCTTTGACTATGCAGAATGCATATCAACTTCCATTTGTTGCACAATTCTTTGTATTTTTTGTATCTCACGAACTTTAATGTCGAGGTCAGGTCCCATATAATAGGTAGCGATGTAATGTCGAAGATCAACATCAAGACGCTGAATCTGAGCTTTGTAAGACTGATACATCTGATGGAATTACTTAGAGACTGCATCGACTTTATGATGACTACTATGATTTTGTTGACTGATTCCATCTAGTTTAGAATCAATTCTTCTTAGAACTTTATTTTGTGCTACTACATTGGATGTTTTCTATTTAAGTACTTTGTTAGAAGGATTTGATATGAGTGTACCTTGTGAAGTGATTCCTGCGGCTCGGATGCAAGGGTTATAGACAACACTTTTTGATTCATCAGTACTCCTAGTTAATGAAGGAAAGTCTTCCTCGTATGGCTTTGCCATCATACATGGTATATGAGTAGGAGTCATAACAGGAACTGCTAGCTTCAATTGACATATAGATGACTTCAACATCTCATTAAGAGATTTAGGTCTGGATCTTTCTATCGATAGACCTTTAAGATAGCTAGAGTTGTCTGGATCTGGATCATCTCTGTGTGGATGATACTTATGAGAAGGCATACAGTGAGATTTTGACTTTTTCTTCTTCCTTCTCCTTCCTTCTCCTTCTTGCATATCTTTCATCATCATCATCACTATCTGACTTAGGATTGAGAAAGACTTCATAGTCAGGTTCACTCATAGATGGGTTGACATCTTATAAAATGACCACGATTAGGGGTGAGCATTCGGGTAGTTCAGGCCGGATTTTTACTGTTCGGGCCCGGCCCGAATTACCCGAAATTTTTTTTCTTACCTGACCCGGACCTGAATTTTCAATTACCCGAACTTATTCGGCCCGATTTACCCGAATTACTTATTTACCCTGCCTGATTTACCCGATTTACCCAAATTATCCCGGCCCGATTTACCCAAATTATCCTAATTATCCTATTTCATAATTTTTTTAAACCTAATTCGGGTAATCGAGCCGGCCCAAATTTTTTCAGAGTTACCCGTCCCGGCTCGAAAATAATTTGGGTAATATCCGGGTCGGCCCGAATTACCCGAATTAGGTAATTTCTTTACCTGAATTAATTCAGGTGGGGCCGGGTAATCGGGCCGGCCCGAATAATGCTCACCCCTATCCACGATGATGATTGACGTAATCTGGATCTCCATTAGATTTGAAATAATCAATAGGAGGATCATATTTACCTTCCATATGAGAAAATACGGGCTGAATCATAAGTATTGCCCTGGATGTAGAAGGTCTAGATGGATCTTCATTGGGCCGTGCATAGACGGACTTAACAGTTCCATCTCTTAAGGTCTTCAGAATTGGAAGAGTTGTAGTATGAAAAGAATGTCGATGAGGCACATGGAACACCTTTTGGTAATTGGTGATCCATTTAGTAGGCATCAACTTTTCAAGCTCCTGTGTTGGTAGTTACTTCAGAATCTGAATGATAGTAGTCTAATCATTGGAACGATTAGTAACTATGTAAAGAGCATCCGAAGTGGAAATTGGAAAATTAAGATCCAAAACGTGATTTTGCAGACGATAGATCATCTGGTGATGTAACATAGCCATGATGACTATAAGATCTTGATCTGCTCCAGTTATCTAGATCTGAACTTGTAGACGTTCAGATAAAATGGGATCATCCAACCTGATAGACGTTCAGATAAAGTGGGATCATCCAACCTGATGTTGAAATCAGGTGCTATGGTTAAGATGACACTTCCATTGTTGAGTGTTGTCAGTAAAGTACCAATAAGAGCATTTTGGTAAGTTATGTAGGCAGTGTCTAGAAGAGATATCCTGGTTGTAGCAAGTATTCCCTTTCTTCCATGAAGTGTAAAAATAAGGCGTATAGCTCCAACATGAAGATGTGTATGATTTTGCTCTCTTTATAAATAAGTCAACTCTCTAGGGATTTCAAGCCTCACATATAATTTTGCTGTTGTAGATTTGAGACCACACTATTTCAATCTGTAACTTTGGATTATTTCTTTGACACGAGGTCTAGAAGTAGACAAGATAGTATGGATACTTCTTATTTAAGAACAATCACGCGAATATATACTGTACGGACTCAGCAAAGGTAAAGAAGACTCATAAACATGATTTCCTACAAGTTCATGAGTAATTTTTACAAGGTTTTCTATATGATTAGATAACACACGCTTTACATTGAAGGTAAAGAAAACATAGATAAAGTAGAAGATAAATGAACAGGGTCATTTTGCTATGTTTCCATTTTCTTATAGGTTCTCTTCCTACTCACTCTGAGGATATTCAAGAGCTCTGATACTAAATTTGGAGTTTAGTATCTCAACCAATAGATCGTGGGACCAACCCTACAGTAATTGGCATGTAACATTTTTATAAAAAAAATTAATCTCACTGTATCGAATTTATCATTTACACAAAATTTTATACCTCTTTTAAGCTTTAGTTTGAATTAAAGTTGTAAATAACATAACACTACAATTTATTATGATTAAATTGAGAAGGTTAGCAAGTATTAATATAAGCTCTAAATGGGCTCTCATGTTCATGTTAGAAGTGTAGCCTAAAAATGAAAAGGCCATTACTATTATACGAATCTACCGAAAAGATAGGATAAAGGTCATATTTGAAAATTTAGTTGAAAAGATTAATTAATACCTTCATTTTATTTCTGTCAAATAAATCTTCAACTTATGAATTATATTTTCTTAAATTGCCTTCTTGTGTGTCACCTTAGACCACCACTAATAAATAAGATTATTAATTTCTTATTTTCAATTATAGTATTTTAATAAATAATTTGATTAATTTTTATCTATAATAAATAAAATTGTGATATTTTATTATTTTATTTACATATCATTATTTATATATTTTTATTAATAATTTAATAATAAATAAATTAGTTTAAAATAATAGTAAATTAAGTCTTTTATTAAAAATTTATTTTGTTATTACATAATACTAACAAATATGATGATTAATATGTTATAATAATTTATAGCTATGTCATAAAATTTTTATTTTAATAAACCAAATAATTATGTAAATAATAAAATTTATTTTAATTTTAAATAATTTAATTACATTGATTTTCAATAAATTATTCCATTAAATTATTAAAATATTTTTTGATAATTTATTAATATTAATAACTATTTAACACTAAGATTAGATCCAATAAATGGATGAGATAAGAAAAATCATTTAGTGCTTCACCAAGTATAAAAAGCCTAAATTATTTGTAACTATCAACTGATAGGGCCTATCTCCTGCACTTGGGTGCTTAAACTATCCTCCTACGTGCAAGGTATTATATTCCTCTTTTTTTAAGCTTATATTTCATTGCTTTTTCCCTTAGATATGGTTTTTGTTTCTCCTTTGGCAAAGTGTACGTGTATCTAGAATGTCTAATTCAGTCTCCAATAGCACCCAAAAGGGGTGAATTGGGTGTTTATAAAATTCGATAATTTTCTAAACAATATATTGACTTAGCAATAATCAATATAAATAAACGTGAGAAGATTGCTTAATATAAATTAATCAAACCATTGAACAATAATTGAAGAGGATAGGGAGAAGAAAATGCAAAATGATTTATAATGGCTCGGTAAATAACCTTTGCCCACGTTCATTCCTAAGACTTTTATTAAAATTTCACTATAATTCTTATATTAAAGTGAAGAATAACCTTTGTATAATATTTTTTTGGTAAAGAGGAACCCTTTTTGCAATCTTCTTCCAAGATGAAGAGGAATCTCAAATTCACTTGCATCACATCCAAATACGATAACATATTGCTCTAATAAAACAATAAATCTCAAAATATCTCACTTTATCACTTGTAACTCTAAAATGGCTCACTCACACAAATATGACACAATAATGCTCAAATAATTGAAAAACTCTTTGAAATGTGTGTATACAACACCCAAAACTTTTTTATGCTAAAAGCAAGGAGAAAACACTTATTTATAGTATTTTGGGACCCATAATAGCTGTTGGAACCAGGAATTAGCTATTCCAACAATTATAGTGCACTAGTTGACTAGTATAGCATATTGGTCGCACATTTACAACACCAAATTTAGTAGTTAATAGAACACTAATTGACCAATACACATATTGTTTGACCATTATATCAACCAATGTTGCTAAAAGCTCACGATATATTAATATTAACAACTTTAACCTATATTGGTTGACCACTAACACATATAGGTTAACTAATCACCCCAAAAAACATGATTTTAGTAACTTCAAATGCTCAAAACCAATTTGTTTAATCCAACTATGATTAAAACACTTCCCAAAATATTATCCAAAAATAATTTAAAAGATTAAGAGAATTTTATATTAAAATCAAAAGCTTTAATGCCTCTTGATGAATGTAAAGACTTATGTAATCAAGTAAGATGAATGATTATACATGGTGAGTCTTTTGGATCATCAAATTAATAAAGTGAGCTTACAAGAAATAATATAAAGTGTGAAAATGTTGGGCCCCAAAAATTTTTTATTTTATTTGAATTAATTATTTATTTATTTATGGATTTATTCGTTAATTATTTTATTTTGTCTTAATTGATTTAATTATGTGTTTATATAAATATTTTATGTTGGGCTTGGAATTAGAAGTTAGAAATTAAATGGAGGTTAGAATTAAATGTTGGAAATTATGGGCTTTAGGTAAGTGGAATAAGAAGGAGGATTAGAAATAAGTGGGCTAAGGTATAGTGGGCTTGTAAGTTATAAGAGGAAGAGCCCAAAGGAGTTAAAAAGGATAAGGAGGAGCCCAATACCAAAACTATGTAGTTTTGGATGGAGGATTTAAGTTGAGAATTAAAGAAGAGTTAAAGGAAGAGGAGGAGAAGAGAGAGTGTCGTATGCCTTGAGAAGAGAAGAGAACAAAAACGTGAAATAGAAAGGAGAAGAGGAAGAAGAGTCGACCGTGAGCTAGAGGAGAGTGGAGGTCGTCCAAGGCTTGAGGGGAGGAGAAAAAGTGAAGAAAAATCAAGTTGTAAGGTAAGCTACCATCTCCCCTGAGTAGGGTTTCGAAAATGGGATGAAATGGAGCTTAGGGTTTGTGTAAAGTTTGAAGGGAGAGGTGAGATCTATGGGTTTTTGTGTTTTCCTAAGCTACGGTTTGGTTGTTTTAGCTTAAATGGGCTATGGGTAGGTTAGGTTTAAGACTTAGTTATCGATTTATCGATTCTTGAATGTTTCGACTTTTCCAATGAGTCTCTGAATGTGTTTTATTGAAGGAACCAAGGAAACCTCACTCAAGAGAGAGAGGAAGAGCGGTCGTGAATCCGGATTTCGGCGATAGGTGGTTAACATCTTTATAGTTATTGTGTAATGGGCAAAGCCCTATGTGTGCTATCTTTGTTATACTATGTGCATATTGAAAATGAAATTTTGTGTTTGAGAGGAAAGAATGGAACTTTGATGATTTGAAAGAGTGAGATAAGCATAAAATGTGAATCTTGTGTTTTGATATGTGAGCATATTGATTTTGTTTGGCGAGAGAGAACCCTTTGTGAAGTCACGCACGTTGACCCCATAGCCTTCTCCATTTGCCGCATTTGGGCTTACGAGATCCAAAGCGGACTCGATGTGTTCACTGGTAAACTTCAGTTTTCGGTGTGTGTATGAAACTCTCGAGCCAATTGTGTGCATTTTATCATTTATAAGTGTTTATGATGCATAATATGGGTTTTAATTGCAAGATGATTCTATGTTATGTCTTATGTGATGAGTTGAGTAAATTGTGAGTTATGTGATAAAGTTGAGTTTCAACCTATTATGTAAATTGCTAATGCTTTGGATTATTAATTGTGTGCGTGTGACTCATTATGTGATGGCTATAAATTTGTTAGCCATTGAGCCGTGTTAGCTCACCCCATTCTCCCTCCTCAGGTGCAAATCAAAGTTGAACTTGGAACCTTGCAAAAGCTTCGGGCATCGCTCCAAGAAATTTAGGAACTTTTGTATTAAGTTAGTAACTAGCTTTTGGGAATAGCTTTGTAAGCATATTGATCATTGAGCATCTCATCTTTGGTATTTTGTACTTGATTTTGATGAATATGCCAATATGTAACCAAAGCTATGCATGAATCTTGTTATGATTTTGAAATGAGAATGAGAGCTCTAGTACTCTCTTTATGTGAATTGGCTGATTTGTGTACTGTGTATGGCCTTGGAAAGGCATGTGTATGATTTTGAGTATTATTTTTATATGATTTTTGTTGGGTTTTGGTCATGGGAAAGATCGCTGGTATGTTGTTATGGTCTACATGTCTTTGTTGAAGAGTATAGTCTTTGCAGAATCTGGGCTAAAGTGTTCATGTGGAAAATTTTGAGTTTGTTGTGTTTGCTGAAATTTCTGGGTTGGTATAGGTAGAATGGGAGTACTGAGACTTATTGAAAGTGTTAGCCGGGCAGTAGAGCTCTCCTAGGAGGTTTTATGAGCTATTTAAGAGGTATTAAGTTGGTAGGTGGGGTCGCTAGAATTTATTACTGGTGCTATCAAAGTGACAGATTGCTAAGTAGAGCTTTGAGTTCACTTTTGACCCTCATAGAGTGGGAATATAGGTCATTGGTCTTCACGAAGTTTGTAGATAATTCTTTTACCTTTCTATAGACACTAAGTTTGCTAAATTTGGAGTTCTAGATCAAAAGTTATGGAGGTTGCAAGTTTGGATGCTGTTAGGGAGAGCTAGTCGATCGGCTTTTGTGTTAAAATTCGTTTCCCTTAGTGACCGGGCTAGTTTTTGAGTCCTTCTTGAAAAATATAGATTTTTCTTCTAGCTTTCCAACGCTTCCGACCGTGTCTGATTTGGAGCTCGGTATAAAAAGTTATTGAGGTTAGAAGTCCGTAGATCGGATCGTTGGGCAGTCCTCGGCTCGACCTTGGCGCCAAGGCGCTCGGCATGCCGAAGCGAGGCACTCGCCATGACGGGCGAGGCGGCGCCCAGCCAGTGAGCGAGGGACGCTCATCCATGCGAGCGCGCCCGACCGCTGGCATGCCGAAAGTTAGCGCCTTTCGGCATGCCGAAAAGCTTTGAAACTTTGGGGTCGGTTTTGGCCGACCGACCCCTCTCCCTTCTTTTGGCCTTAAATTTGTACACCGACCTCCGATTGAGCTGATTTTCGAACCGATAGATTTCTAAGAAATTTTTCTATCTTTTTACACTTGATTTTCCAGTATTGCTTTTAAATTGAAAAGGGTGGTTTGAAACAAAGTGTGGAGGTCGGTTGATTCTTTCTGAATATACTTCACAAATTTTTAAATATCTTGAGCTATAGGGCTCGGGTTGAGGCGATTCTTGTTTTACATGAAACTAGAGACATAAATCTACACTTTTTATGAAGGAGCCGATCAGTAATTTTGCCTCTAAAGTTTTCAAATATTTACATGAAGTCGGTAGAGGGCTGTTTTCTTTGTTTTCTTTAAGATAGTATTTTGTCATAACTTCTTCATTTCAAATCCGAATTGAACGATTTGGTGGCGTTAGAATTGTGAGATCAAGGGAACATTTTATTAAAAAGCCAATCCCAATTTTTCTATTAAAAGTTTCTCTAATTGTGGTCGGTTTGTGTTTAGTTTTGGGTCTTCCATGCTTATATGGGTCCGAATGTTGGGCCTCGGGGACGGGGTCCAACATTGTTTGGTATCAGAGCTTAGGCTTACTCCTAGGCTTAAAATGTATAGTAGGGAACATTGTTTTGTATGTGATTAAATGTTTACCTTATGAATTGATTGTTTGCATTACGTGACATGCATATCATGCATACATATAGTAACTAAGCTTAAAAAAAAACGAATTGTAGCTAATCACTAGTATTTTCATTGAAGGAGTAAGATGCCACCTCGTAGAAGGACACGAGGAGTCCTGCAAGGTTCAATTGCACCTGACTCTCCACCAAGAGCGGAGAGTACCGATGAGTTAGTAGCCCCGGGAGTGGCTGAGGCTTCTCGAGGGCAGGGTAGTGAGCCCCTCCGATCTCAGACGCAGCAGTTGCCTAGTCAGTAGGAGCAAGTGCCTGCTCTTGATCTGAGATTGTTCCATGCATTTACCCAAGCTTTTGTTCAGGCTATGGGTCAAATGCCACAGGCTTCTGGTTCGGCCCCAGCTAAGAGGGGAAGACAGTTTGATAAGCTGAGGAAGTACAGAGCGGTGGATTTCCACGGGACCACGGATCCCGAGGAAGCTGAGACCTGGTTGAGGAAGACTGAGAGAGTGCTGGATCAGATGGAGTGCGAGGATGATGAGAGGGTAGTCTATGCTGCCAGTCTGCTTCAGGGTGATGCTTTACCTGGTGGAAATCGTGCTGTGGAGTCGACGAGACCAAGAGGGCTGACATGGGAGACTTCTGTTGTCTTCAGAAGAAGTATTTATCTGAAGTGTACATTCAGTGAAGCGAGAGAGTTCTGAGCCTCACCCAGAGGGAGATGTATTCTTGAGTATGGCGCGGTTTACTCAGTTATCGAGGTATGCTGCAGATATGATGTTTAGTGAAGCTGCCAAGTGCCGCCGATTTGAGTCGGGTCTGCACCTAACTATCAGAGAAAAGGTAGTGGTGCAGAACTTCTGTGATTTCCAGCAGCTAGTTGAAGCGGCTCTGAGGGTTGAGAACATTGAAAATATCAAGAGTGCAGTTAGCAGGAAGAGAAAAGGGAGAGAGCAGTTCAGGAGGGGAGGTGGTACTTCTAATCCTGAGAGAAGTGCCAGAACCTTTCCTGCGCAGTCTGAGGAGAGGAGCACCGGTGGGAGTTGGCCTAGATCTGCGAGGACTCCTACTGTTTCTCACCAAGCTTCTACGGTGGGCGGCAGTAGAAGAGTAGATGGGGAGAGGCCACCTCTTCCCAAGTGTGACCATTGTGGGCTTCCCCATAGAGGAGAATGTCATAGAAAGACTGGAGCATGTTTCAATTGTGGGCAGAAAGGACACTTAGTTAAGTTTTGTCCCCAGCCGGATAGGAGAGAGGGATCTCAGAGGCAAGCTTCTAGGAGGACAGAGGCAGTGGTGCAAAAAGCTGTGACCGAAGTGGGTAGCTCTGGAGGTCCTAAGAGAGCTTATCCTCTAGATAGATCTAGAGGGCAAGCATCAGCCAGAGTGTTTGCAATGACACGAGAGGAGGCCGAGACCGCCCCAGACGTTGTAGCAGGTATGGTTAAATTGTTTGATGATTATGTGCTTGCTTTGATTGATTCAGGTTCTACCAATTCCTTTGTGTCTTCGGGTAGAACTATATCCAGGAGGAGTCTGAGTCCATTGGATACTCCGCTGATGGTGAGTACTCCAATCGGCTATTATATTGTCATCAGTCAAGTGTATAGAGATTGTGAGATAGAGATTAGTGGAGGAAAACTTGTGGTGGATCTGATGCCTTTGAAGATGGGAGGATTGGATGTGATCTTAGGTATGGATACATTAGAGAGGTATCATGTTACTTTAGATTGTAAATGTAAGACAAAGTGGAGTTCGAGCTAGAGGATAGCGAGAAAGTGATACTCATGGGAGATAGAAAAGTCAGTCCACCTCAAAGTTATTTCAGCTATGATGGCAGAGAGAATGATGAGCGAGGGTGTGAGGCCTTTTGGCTTATGTGCTAGATATAGAGGCGATAGAGGGAGGTTGGAAGACATTCCAGAGTCGGGAATTCCGGATGTCTTTCCCGAGGAATTGCTGGGACTACCTCCTCGAGAGAAATTGAGTTCCCGTTGAGCTTCTTCCAGGCACTACACCGATTTCGATTCCACCTTATCAGATGGCTCCGGCGGAATTGAAGGAGTTTAAGGTGCAATTGGAGGATCTTTTAGAGAAGGGTTACATTAGGCCGAGCTCTTCACCTTGGGGAGCTCGGTTCTCTTTGTGAAGAAGAAAGATGGATCGTGCGGATGTGTGGATTATAGGAAGTTGAATCATGCCACTATTAAGAACAAATATCCGCTCCAGCATAGATGATTTGTTTGATCAATTGCAAGGGCAAGAGTCTTTCAAGATAGACTTGAGGTCGGGTTATCATCAGTTGAGGATTAAGGAGACCGATGTGTCTAAGATCGCTTTTAGGACGCGGTATGGCCACTTTGAGTTCTTGGTGATGCCTTCGGGTTGATTGAATGCTCCTGCGGTCTTTATGGATTTGATGAATAGAGTCTTGTGTCTTTCTTAGATCAATTTATCATTGTCTTTATTGATGATATATTGGTCTATTCTAAGAGTGATGAGGAGCATGAGGATCATTTGATGGTTGCCTTGGAGACATTGAGGAAGAATGAGTCGTATGCCAAATTCGATAAATGCGAATTTTGGCTAAGGAAGTGGTATTTTTGGGCATGTGATCTCGGCGGGAGTGCATGTGGATCCGCAGAAGATAGAAGGCGTGGTTAAATGGGAAGCGTCAAAGAATGTAGCTGAAGTGAGAAGTTTCAGGATTAGTTGGATATTACGGGAGGTTTGTGGAGGGCTTTTCCTTGATAAATGCTCCACTTTCCAAGTTGACAAGGAAGAATAAAAATTTGAATGGACCGAGGAGTGCGAGTAGTTTGAGGAGTTGAAGAAGCGACTTACAACCGCACCGATTCGACATTGCCTTACGGTGATGATGGGTACATTGTGTACAAGTGATGCCTCAGGAAGGGTTTAGGTGTGTATTGATGCAAGGAGAGAAAGTGATTGCTTATGCCTCTAGGCGGTTGAAGCCTTATGAGATGAACTATCCGATCCATGACTTGAGTTGGTCGCTATAATCTTTGCATTGAAGATTTGGAGACATTATCGTATGGAGTTACCACTAGGATATTTAGATCATAAGAGCCTTAAATACTTGTTGACCCGAAAGAGCTGAATTTGAGGCAAAGGCGATGGTTAGAGTTGCTAAAAGATTATGACTTGATGATACATTACCATCCGGGAAAGCTAATGTGGTAGCGGATGCTCGAGTAGGAAGTCCACTATGGCTCACATGGAGAGTGTGTATCTTCCTCGTGAAGGATTTAGCCAGACTTGATGTGATGTTGAGGCAAGATGGGCTGAGTGTATTTTCAGCGAAGTTTGGGGTGAGGCCGGTCTTTGAAAAAGAAGATCAAGGAATTGCGGGATCGGGATGAGTACTTGAGTAAGCTTAGGGAAGAGATAAAGAACGACAAGCCGTCTAATGTAGAGGTAAAGGAAGATGGATTGATGGTTGTGGGTGTAAGTACAAGTCGACTTGTACTACTGATAAGTCGACTTGTTCTTGAAAAGTACCGATAAGTCGACTTGTACATTGGATAAGTCGACTTATTCAAGGACGGCATTGTTTATTTATGCCCTAAAGGCAATCCCTTTAGCTGTTTTATTCACAAATGATGCGCATCGAATGAATAAATAAAGAAAAGGCATAATTCATTAATTTGATGTTCATGAACATTGTTTATGAATTGATTGGATCTTTAATCGATTAATGAAGTCCATGATATATGACATAGCATGAAGGAAATTATGATGTGATCATACTACCGAGATTCCTATCATGTGCAATTATGTCAAGATCTAAATTCTCCTAGTCATAGGATTAATGAGGTGGACATCATTAATCCGGATAGACTAGCACATGTCATATTCCTGATTGGATCAAGCGGTGGATCTCGTAAAGCGTAAATATGAGATATTTAGAATTGACATGTGGATGCTTACTAGCGGTAGTAGGTTCATTGGATGACTGCCATGAGATCATCACATGGATATCTTATCTAGTGTCGGTGATAATCTCATCATAGCAATGGTGCAAGTATCCTTAGACTTGAGGTACTCAAGGATATCTTGATCTCGATCCGTACATTTTGACTCCATTCCTTGTTGCCTTCCGGAGGTAACTCATAGGGTGGTGCTTGGAGTGTACTTGAGGTATTCAAGATAATTGAGTAGCCAATAAAGGATTCACCACTTCGGATTAGCGAAGAGATACCCATGGCCTCTTGTCGGGATCATTACTCGAAAATCTCGGCCGAGTGAATATGTCATGAAGAGTGTCTTCATGGACATATAGAGTAATGAGTCTAGGACGAGATCTGTTATCACTGGGCTAGACTCACCTAGTGAGAGTTGACACTTTGACCATACTCATAACCAAGTGGGGTATAGGATGGTGAAAGGACGAATTGCGCAGAATTGTCTATGGAAGGGTTTGTGATCCGGTTCGTGATGAATACATCAAACCGATTACTTTCCGTCAATTGGGGGTCATGATGTGTTGCTAGATACCGCCATGACTTTCTCAGATTAATTGTTAATCTAAGTGGCCAACATAACCGGAGCCTAAAGGGTCACACGCTTAAGAGTGTCTCGGAGAATCAGTAAAATAGTAATTGGACAGAGTTCCAATTATGGAGAGCATTAGATTAAATGGATCCCAATGGGATTGGGATATGTCCCGATGAGATCGCGACATCAATATTGCTAAGAAAGGTTTTGAGTTGTTTCAAAGATCGGGCCCTAAGGCGGTAGGACCAACCCAGTTAGATCGACCTTAGCAATATATTCTAATTAATTAATTAAGTAATTAATTAATTAATTATATATATATATATATGTAAGTTGGCGTTGGAATGGGAGGAGAAGATAAGATGGTTTGAAAAGTCAAACCTTATTTCTTTATTAAGTTAAAGAATGAATGGCCATTAATCCACCATTTGTCATAAGCTTATGGAAGAGTTTTTAAAGGTTAAAAATCAACATAAAAGGCTTATGGAAGAGGGTGTGGCCGTATGGGATGCGTGGAGGAGAATAAGAAGTTGAAAGCTTAAAGGTTAAGCTTTGATTTGGAAAAGTTTCATGTTTCTTCTTCTTCCATCAAGCATCATGTTTTCTTCTCTTCTCCAAGGCAAGGATTCCAACGTCTCCTCAAGCTCTCCAGGACAGAGGTAAGGTCTAGCAGCCTTTAATCTGTTCTAGCTATTCCCGGGTCAAAGGGGTTTGACTCGGTTAGGTTTTCTGATCTCTGCGTGGATCACCTTTAGAGATAGTCTCTTTTGGCTATTTAGGTTGATGTCTTCATACGGATACCTGGATCCTGGGTTCGGGAAGGTCCCGGGAACAAAAAATTTTTTTTTCCGCTGCTGGTACATGTGATGTACCTCCCGGGATTTTCCTACAGTGGTATCAGAGCGTCTGGTATCCCGTATGAAGCTAAAACCTAAGCTAGATCAGAAACCCTAAGTGCTGTTGATGTTGATGCATGCTTGCTGTCCAAATTTCGTTTTGCTGTAGAGATATGCTTTTCGAAATTTTTCTGCCCAGAAATGTTCATAACATGTTAGAGAATATGTCTATGAAGTTTCAGAATTTATCGATTTGATTTGATATAGTTTTGCTAATTAATTCCCTAAGGTTACAGATGCTGTTTTGTGAAACGATTCTGGAACAGGCAGTAGTATAAAATCGAGAATAAATTCTAGAAAAATATTTTTCTGGATTTTCCTTCACCTACATGTCTCTAAGATGTTGGTGAATGTCTGTGAGCATGGAAATTGGATTTCAAGGTGATTGGATATTTATTCACGAATTTATTCTATGCTGTTGGGAATTGCTGTGCTGATGAACACAGATTTTGAATCGGTTTTGTTATTTAGGTTGACTGAGTTTTTGATGGCCTAAAATCCTGAAAAATTCATGTAGCATGTTCTGAACATGTAGTAACCTATATAATTTTCTCATGATTTATTGAAATTGTTTCATTGATCATTTCGAGCAATGTACAGAACTGGACAGTTTTTGTGAAAATTGTTGGGACTGTTTTGCTTGGCTTGATTGAGTGTGATTTTTCAGTTCCAATGCCTTGCACCATTTTTAATGTGATTAAAAATGTGTTATCTTGATGTAGTATGATTGCCAAACTGAATTGCTTGAATTACCTTTTCCAAGAATTTTTGAATGCCTAATTGATCACATTAGCGTCTCGTTAGTATATTGCATTATCTTGTTTGTTTTGACCGTCATATTTTTATGGCATGTGCTGAAGTAAATTTGATAATGTATATGCTAGCTAGAGATGCTTAGGATGATAATTTGGGTGTTCCTAAATTGCTTGGATATTTATGAGTTTTGATTCATTTCAAGTTTTTCATATAGTTTGACTATTTAAGGCTTTCATGGTTCAATGAATTGTTCATTGATACATCAAATTTATCAGATATTACCTTAGATATGTAGGTGTTGTGAATTGGAATTGCATTAATTGAGGAATTAGCCGATTAGAGATTTTAGCAAATTCCCTGAATAAGTCGACTTGTATAAGGTATAAGTCGACTTGTTCAAGAGTCTTGGATAAGTCGACTTGTGAATAGAATAAGTCGACTTGTTCAGGATCTCAGTATAAGTCGACTTGTAGTACCTTATAAGTCGACTTGTTCATGGGCAGGTGAAATAAGTCGACTTGTGTATGGGCAGAAGCATAAGTTGACTTGCATTTGATGAAAGTCGACTTGTGGCATGCTCAGGTTGGATGATGGATGATTATAAGGATTGATTCAATACGATTGATGAAACCTAAATCATTTCATATAGTCTTCGTGACTATAATCCTTAAGCTTGGAGTCTAGAGATCCGAAATCCCTCCTCGGTATATGAAAACTAACGCCTTCCATTAATATGGTAAGAACCAGAGTTCTTATAGGGTTGGGTTGTTGAGCTAACCTCAAGCTCACTCTATCTGAATATGTTCAAACCATGAAAATAAGATTTTCGGATTAATGGGTGGGTTTTCCTAGAAGCGTTGATTTGTTGAGCTAACCTCAAGGTCAACGTGGGACAGAGGCTAAGTTGGGTAGCATACATTAGATGTATGCGCATCAAAGAGTTGATACCCAATGAAGTGCACACATCAACAAGTTGATAACACTGATTGATAGTTGTGTCTAAGATGTAATTGGTATATTTGATACCTCCCGAGACATAAGGTGGCTTGTTGAGCTAACCTCAAGGTCATTCTTAATGTCGGTTATCGATGATGCAATTGGTATGACCGATACCTACCGATTGACCTAAGTTGTGGCTTGTTGAGCAAACTCAAGGTCACTCTTAGCAATGTTGGATATCGACCCACTAGACATTATGTCACATCGCTTCTCCGGATTCGTAAGAGGGTTATGGATTCTAGGAAACTAGTGGGAGCCATATGCATGTCATGCAAGTCCTTATGATCATGCAGGCATTTTTATTCTATCATTCCTTCTCTCTATCGCGTTTAGGTTGATTGAAGAAGTCTTTCAGTGTGAATTTTCGCTCTCTATTCTGGACCGAATTTTCTTGATTGGCTAAGGAATCTGAGAATTGTTCTCAGATCTGAGGAACTGGGATACGTCCTAGATGTTTCACTTCCAGATGCACCTGCTGTCGATGCTTCTGATAAGGATCAGAAAGCATATCGTAAGCATCTAAAGGACAGTGATATGGATACTTGCATTATGCTTGTCTTGATGTCACCAGAGCTGCAGAAGCAGCACGAGTCCATGGATGCTCATGTTATAGTATCTCATCTTAGGGAGCTGTTTGATGAGTGAGCTCGGTCTGAAAGGTTCAAGACCTCAAGGCTTCTCTTCATCACAAAGATGGCTCCAGGGACAACTGCTGTGCAGTATACCCTGAAGATGAACGACTATATTGAGAGATTGGCCTTCTTAGGATTTGTAATGGATTATGAGTTAAGTAGAGACTTAATTCTGGTTGGATTGTCTGATGGTTATTCACAGTTCGTGTTAAACTATCGGATAAACCAAATATCCACAACAATTCCTGAGCTGATCAATCTGCTCATGATAGCTGAGCAGGCTATCAAGATAGCAAGCAAGTGCTAATGGTGGATGCTTCTTCTTCTAGTTCAAAGAAGAAAAAGGGGCAAGAAACCAAATGGAAGTGCCATCAAAGAAAAACCAAAGATTCTTCCCCAAAAGGTTTTTGCTTTCATTGTGGCAAGACTAGCCACTAGAGGCGAAACTGTAAAATCTATCTGGAGTCCTTGAAGCAGAAGAAGGCATCAGATGCCTCTACTTCTTCAAATATGTTTGTCATTGAGGTTAATACTATTCCTGATCAAAACATATCGGTCTTTAATACCGGATGTGGCTCATACATATGAAATGATATGCAGGGCCTCAGGGACAGTAGAAAGCTCATAAAGGAGAACTAGACTTTTGTGTAGGTAATGGAGCAAGAGTTGCTACATTAGCCGTATGCACTTATGTCTTGTTACTCCCTACTGGGCTTGTATTCAAATTGGATGATTGTCATTTTGTACCCGTTTTAAACAAAGAACATATTGTATGTTTTATGTTTAATTAGAGCTGATTTCCATTGGACTTTTAGTAGCAATGGTTGTTCTATTAGTTCGAATGGAATGCTCTATGGTACTGGTACATTATGCAATGGAATTGACATATTAGATATGTCATATCCAATTATGAATGTCAATGACGCGAAAAGCATAATCGAGATAATTTAAAATCAACGTACTTATGGCATTGTCGCCTTGGCCATATAAATGAGACACGCATCGCTAAGCTCCATAAGAGTGGATGTTTAGGGTCATTTGATTATGAATCATATGACACATGCGAATCTTGTTTATTAGGCAAGATGACTAAGTTATCCTTTAAAGGAAAGGGTGAACAAGTGAATGGAATATTAGACCTAATACATTTGGATGTATGTGGTCCGATGTCCATCCATGCCAGAAGTGGTTATTTTTACTTCATTACTTTTATCGGTGATTATTCACGATATGGGTACATGTATATGATGAGATACAAATCTGAAGCATTTGAATAGTTCAAATAATTCAGAAATGAAGTAGAAAACTAACTTGGTAAAAGTATGAATACATTACGATCTGATCGTGGTGGAAAATACTTAGACCAACAGTTTTGGATTATCTCAGAGATAATGGGATATTATCTCGATGGACTCCACTTGCACGCCGCAAGACAATGATATGGTTGAAAGGAGAAATCGAACCTTGTTAGACATGGTGCGATTGATGATAGGTTTAGTACAGTTTTGGGAATATGCGCTTGAGACAACTGTTTACTTGCTAAACAGAGTTCCATTAAAGACAGTTGATGTTACTCCATATGGAGATATGGACTAACAGAAAATCCTATCTTTCTCATATGAAAGTATGGGGTTGTCCTGCTTATGTGAAGCGGACACAGTCAGATTAGCTTGATGCAAAGCTGACAAGTGTTTGTTCGTGGAATATCAATTCTACCTTGCTGAGGAACAAAAGTTGTTTGTTTCAAAGCATGTTGTTTTCTTAGAGAAAGAGTTTCTTCTGTAAGAGGATAGTGGGAGCAAAGTTGAACTTGAACTTGGAGAAGTTCAAGATGCTCGAACAAACATGATCAATCTGTTCGAACTCAAACTGCCACTCATATAGATGAGGTAATATTCAACCTTCTACTACACACGAATTTCGTAGGTTAAGTAGGATACGCACTGTTCCCGAGAGATATGGATTTCTCGCGAGGAACAGAATGACGTATTGCTCATATGAGATGATGAACCTATTACCTATGAACAGGTTCTAAAAAGTTCAGAGTCTGAAAAATGGCTTTGTGCCATGAAATCTGAAATGGATTCCATGTACATAAACCAAGTATGGACTTTGGTTGTTACACCTGAAGGGATAAAACCCACAGGGTGCAAAGGGGTTTTAGAAGAAAACCAACATGGATGGTAATCTGATTACCTATGGAGCGAGGCTAATGGCCAAAGGATATCGTCACAGACAAAGAGTTGACTATGACGAAACCTTAAGCCCCGTAGCAATGCTTAAATCCATTAGAATACTCCTAGCCATTGCCGCTCATTATGATTATGAGATATGGCAAATGGATGTGAAGACAGCTTTCCTGAGAGGAAATCTACCCGAGGATGTGTATGACACAACCTGAGGGCTTCACTTCCATCGATGACGAAATGGTATGCAAGCTTCAGAAATCCATGAATGGATTAAAGCAAGCTTCCAGGAGTTGGATTATCCGTTTAGTTGAGTCAATCAAAGAGTTTGATTTCTCACAAAATTCGGATGATCATTGTGTGCATAAGAAGGTTAATGGGACTGCAATCGTATTCCTTGTGTTGTATGTAGATGACATACTGTTACTCGGAAACGATGTCTCTATGTTGCAATCAGTTAAAATTTGGTTGTCCAATCAATTTGCCTTGAAAGACCTTGGTAAAGCAACTTATATCCTTAGGATATAGATTTATGCAGATAAATCAAAAGGTTGCTTGGTCTTTCACAAGCATCGTACATAGACGAGATGCTAAAGAGGTTTAGCATGAAACGATGCTATGTACGTGGCCCGATGTATCGTATGCTCTAAGTGTTACGGCGGATACCAATCGGATCTGGTGAGGGTCACTAGGTGATCACAAGAATATCCTCAAGTACTTGTGAAGCACTAAGGATGTTTTCTTGATGTATGGAGATGGAAATCTCCATGTGAGCGGGCATTCAGATGCCAGTATCTAATCTGATAAGGATGATTCGAATCATGATTAGGTTATATACATTCACACCGAATAGCGTGGCGGTCGGTTGGAAAGAATTCAAACAAGAGAGGATGCCGATTCAACAACCGAGGCAGTACATCGCATGAGATGCGCAAAGGAAGCAGTTTGGATCAAGAAGTTCATTACTGAACTTGATCTAGTCCCTAGCTGTGGTGGGCCCATAGGATTGTATTGTGATACAATGGGGCTAATGCGCAGGCAAAGGAACCAAGGTCTTATCGACGATCCGAACTCGTACTTCGCCGATTCGGGAGATCATTAGTCGAGATGATATCTTGATAGAGAGAATTCCCACAGAGCAAAGTGTTGCTGTTCCATTGACAAAGCCATTGTCACAGGAGAATTGTGATTCTCATGGACTCGCTTATGGTATTAGATACTAAGGCGATTGGCTTTAGGTCAAGTGGGAGATTTAAAGTACAAGTCGACTTGTACCATCGATAAGTCGACTTGTTCTTGAAAAGTACCAATAAGTCGACTTGTACATTGGATAAGTCGACTTATTCAAGGATCAGATTGTTTATTTGTGCCCTAAAGGCAATCCCTTTAGCGCGTTTTATTCACAAATGATGCGCATCGAATGAATAAATAAAGAAAAGGCATAATTCATTAATTTGATGTTCATGAACATTGTTTATGAATTGATTGGATCTTTAACCGATTAATGAAGTCCATGATATATGACATAGCATGAAGGAAATTATGATGTGATCATACTATCGAGATTCCTATCATGTGCAATTATGTCAAGATTCAAATTCTCCTAGTCATAGGATTAATGAGACCGACATCATTAATCCGGATAGACTAGCACATGTCATATTCCTTGATTGGATCAAGCAAAGGATGTCGAAATCGTAAATATGAGATATTTAGAATTGACATGTGGATGCTTACTAGCGGTAGTAGGTTCATTGGATGACCTGCCATGAGATCATCACATGGATATCTTATCTAGTGTCGTTGATAATCTCATCATAGCAATGGTGCAAGTATCCTTCAGACTTGAGGTACTCAAGGATATCTTGATACCGATCCCGCATTTTGACTCCATTCCTTGTTGCCTTCCGTGAGGTAACTCATAGGGTGGTGCTTGGGTACGCTTGAGGTATTCAAGATAATTGAGTAGCCAATAAAGGATTCACCACTGGATTAGCGTAAGAGATACCCATGGCCTCTTCGTCAGATCATTACTCGAAAATCTCGGCAGAGTGAATATGTCATGAAGAGTGTCTTCATGGACATATGAGTAATGAGTCCTAGGGCGAGATCTGTTATCACTGGGCTAGACTCGCCTAGTGAGAGTTGACACTTTGACCATACTCATAACCAAGTGGGGTATAGGATGGTGAAAGGACTAATTGCATGGTAATTGTACATGGAAGGGTTTGTGATCCGGTTAAGTGATGAATACATCAAATCGATTACTTTTCGGTCAATTGGGGGTCATGATGTGTTGCTAGATACCGCTCATGACTTGCTCGATTAATTGTTAATCTAAGTGGCCAACATAACCGGAGCCTAAAGGGTCACACGCTTAAGAGTGTCTCGAGAATCGTAAAATAGTAATTGGACAGAGTTCCAATTATGGAGAGCATTAGATTAAATGGATCCCAATGGATTGGGATATGTCCCGATGAGATCGCGACATCAATATTCTTTGAGAAAGGTTTTTGAGTGTTTCAAAGATCGGGGCAGGAAGGCCGGTAGGACCGACCCCAGTTGGACTGGACCTTAGCAAATATATTCTAATTAATTAATTAAGTAATTAATTAATTAATTATTATATATATATATATGTAAGTTGGCATTGGAATGGGGAGGAGAAGATAAGATGGTTTGAAAAGTCAAACCTTATTTCTTTATTAAGTTAAAGAATGAATGGCCATTAATCCACCATTTGTCATAAGCTTATGGAAGAGTTTTTAAAGGTTAAAAATCAACATAAAAGGCTTATGGAAGAGGGTGTGGCCGTATGGGATGCGTGGAGGAGAATAAGAAGTTGAAAGCTTAAAGGTTAAGCTTTGATTTGGAAAAGTTTCATGTTTCTTCTTCTTCCATCAAGCATCATGTTTTCTTCTCTTCTCCAAGGCAAGGATTCCAACGTCTCCTCAAGCTCTCCAGATAGAGGTAAGGTCTAGCGACCTTTAACTGTTCTAGCTATTCCCGGTCAAAGGGTTTGACTCGATTAGGTTTTCGATCTCTGCGTGGATCACCTTTAGAGATAGTCTCTTTTGGCTATTTAGGTTGATGTCTTCATACGGATACTGGATCCTAGGTTCGGGAAGGTCCCGGGAACAAAAAATTTTATTTTCCGCTGCCGGTACATGTGATGTACCTCCCGGGATTTTCCTACAGTGGGTAGTAGAAGTGTGTGTCCCGGGCAAGTTAGAGTTGAGAGATGAGATTCTTGATGAGGCGCATAATGCTCCTTATGTAATGCATCCAGGAGTTCTAAGATGTATCGAATTTGAAAGAGCATTTCGGTGGAAAGGAATGAGGAAAGATGTAGCAGAGTATGCTAAAGATGTTTGGTGTGCCAAGTTAAAGTGAACACCAAGCACCTTCAGCAAGCTTAATCCTTGCCTATTCCGGAGTGGAAATGGAAAAAGATAACTATGGATTTCTGATGGGATTAGAGATCTAGCAAGAAGCATGATGCAATATGGGTGATTGTGGATAGGTCGATTAAGTCACTCACTTCTTGCCAATTCGCCGACATGATTCTTTGAATGTGTTGGCTAAGAAGTATGTGGATGAGGTGATTAGGCTTCATGGGATTTCGAGTTCGATAGTTTCGATAGAGATCCTGTGTTTACCTCCTGTTTTGGGAGAGTTTGCAGGAGGCCTTGGGGACTAGATTGCATTTGAGACGACTTTCCATCCCAGACCGATGGACAATCGGAGAGGACCATTTGGACTTTGGAGGCAATGTTGAGGGCTTGTGCTTTGGATTTCAAAGGTTCGTGGGATGATCACTTACCTTTGATTGAGTTTGCTTATAATAATTCCTATCATTCAGAATTGAGATGGCACCTGTGAGGCTTTGTATGGTAGGAGATGTAGAACTCCTATATGTTGGGACGAGGAAGGTGAAAGGAAGCTTGTGGGACTGAGTTAGTGCAGAGTTACAGCTTGATAAGATAAAGCTAGTGAAGCAGAGGCTTAAGGCACCAAGATCGGATGAAGAGCTATTCGGATGCCCATAGAAAGAGATGGAATTTGAAGTGGGTGAGAAAGTGTTTCTTAGAGCTTCTCCATGGAAAGGTGTTTTGAGGTTTGGTAAGAAAGGTAAGCTTAGCCCGAGGTATATAGGCCCATACAAGATCATTGAGAGGATTGGGCCTTTGGCTTATAAGTTAGATTTTCCATCTGAGTTGTCTAAGATTCATAATGTGTTCCATGTGTCTTTGAGGAGATACAGGTCGGATCCTTCGCATATAGTTCAACCTTCAGAGGTTCAGTTGAGAGAGGAATTGACTTATGAGGAGCAACCAGTGGAGATCTTGGATTCAAAGGAAAAAGTGTTAAGGAATAAGATCGTGAAGCTGGTTAAGGTCTTGTGGAGGAACCATTCGACCGAGGAAGCAACTTGGGAATCTTTGGAATCCATGAAGGAGAAGTATCCCTACCTCTTCATGGATTCAGGTAAGGATTTCGAGGACGAAATTCTTTTAGGAGGGGAGAATTGTTGGGCCCCAAAATTTTTTTATTTTATTTGAATTAATTATTTATTTATTTATGGATTTATTCGTTAATTATTTTATTTTGTCTTAATTGATTTAATTATGTGTTTATATAAATATTTTATGTTGGGCTTGGAATTAGAAGTTAGAAATTAAATGGAGGGTTAGAATTAAATGTTGGAAATTATGGGCTTTAGGTAAGTGGAATAAGAAGGAGGATTAGAAATAAGTGGGCTAAGGTATAGTGGGCTTGTAAGTTATAAGAGGAAGAGCCCAAAGGAGTTAAAAAGGATAAGGAGGAGCCTAATACCAAAACTATGTAGTTTTGGATGGAGGATTTAAGTTGAGAATTAAAGAAGAGTTAAAGGAAGAGGAGGAGAAGAGAGAGTGTCATATGCCTTGAGAAGAGAAGAGAACAAAAAAGTGAAATAGAAAGGAGAAGAGGAAGAAGAGTCGACTGTGAGCTAGAGGAGAGTGGAGGTCATCCAAGGCTTGAGGGGAGGAGAAAAAGTGAAGAAAAATCAAGTTGTAAGGTAAGCTACCATCTCCCCTGAGTAGGGTTTCGAAAATGGGATGAAATGGAGCTTAGGGTTTGTGTAAAGTTTGAAGGGAGAGGTGAGATCTATGGGTTTTTGTGTTTTCCTAAGCTACGGTTTGGTTGTTTTAGCTTAAATGGGCTATGGGTAGGTTAGGTTTAAGACTTCGTTATCGATTTATCGATTCTTGAATGTTTCGACTTTTCCAATGAGTCTCGGAATGTGTTTTATTGAAGGGAACCAAGGAAACCTCACTCAAGAGAGAGAGGAAGAGCGGTCGTGAACCGGATTTCGGCGATAGGTGGGTAACATCTTTATAGTTATTGTGTAATGGGCAAAGCCCTATGTGTGCTATCTTTGTTATACTATGTGCATATTGAAAATGAAATTTTGTGTTTTGAGAGGAAAGAATGGAACTTTGATGATGTGAAAGAGTGAGATAAGCATAAAATGTGAATCTTGTGTTTTGATATGTGAGCATATTGATTGTGTTTGGGCGAGAGAGAACCCCTTTGTGAAGTCACGTGCACGTTGACCCCCATAGCCTTCTCCCGGCTGCCCGCTTGTGGCTTACGAGATTCGAAAACGGACTCGATGTGTTCACGGTAAACTTCGGTTTTCGGTGTGTGTATGAAACTCTCGAGCCAATTGTGTGCATTTCATCATTTATAAGTGTTTATGATGCATAATATGGGTTTTAATTGCAAGATGATTCTAGTTATGTCTTATGTGATGAGTTGAGTAAATTGTGAGTTATGTGATAAAGTTGAGTTTCAACCTATTATGTAAATTGCTAATGCTTTGGATTATTAATTGTGTGCGTGTGGCTCATTATGTGATGGCTATAAATTTGTTAGCCACTGAGCCGTGTTAGCTCACCCCATTCTCCCTCCTCAGGTGCAAATCAAAGTTGAACTCGGAACCTTGCAAAAGCTTCGGGCATCGCTCCAAGAAATTTAGGAACTTTTGTATTAAGTTAGTAACTAGCTTTTGGGAATAGCTTTGTAAGCATATTGATCATTGAGCATCTCATCTTTGGTATTTTGTACTTGATTTTGATGAATATGCCAATATGTAACCAAAGCTATGCATGAATCTTGTTATGATTTTGAAATGAGAATGAGAGCTCTAAGATTTCTTTATGTGAATTGGCTGATTTGTGTACTGTGTATGGCCTTGGAAAGGCATGTGTATGATTTTGAGTATTATTTTTATATGAGTTTTGTTGGGTTTTGGCCATGGGAAAGGTCGTTGGTATGTTGTTATGGTCTATGTGCTGTTGAAGAGTACAGTGCTGCAGAATCTGGGCTAAAGTGTTCATGTGGGAAATTTTGAGTTTGTTGTGTTTGCTGAAATTTCTGGGTTGGTATAGGTGGAATGGGAGTACTGAGACTTGTTGAAAGTGTTAGCCGGGCAGTAGAGCTCTCCTAGGAGGTTTTATGAGCTATTTAAGAGGTATTAAGTTGGTAGGTGGGGTCGCTGGAATTTATTACTGGTGCTATCAAAGTGACAGATTGCTAAGTAGAGCTTTGAGTTTACTTTTGACCCTCATAGAGTGGGAATATAGGTCGGTGGTCTTCACGAAGTTTGTAGATAATTCTTTTACCTTTCCATAGACACTAAGTTTGCTAAATTTGGAGTTCTGGATCAAAAGTTATGGAGGTTGCAAGTTTGAATGCTGTTAGGGAGAGCTAGTCGATCGGCCTTTGTGTTAAAATTTGCTTCCCTTAGTGACCGGGCTAGTCTTTGAGTCCTTCTTGAAAAATATAGATTTTTCTTCTAGCTTTCCAACGCTTCCGACCGTGTCTGATTTGGAGCTCGGTATAAAAAGTTATTGAGGTTAGAAGTCTGGTAGGTCGGATCGCTGGGCAGGTCACTCAGCTCGGCACTCGCCCGCGGACGGGCGAGGCGCTCGCCCAGCAATCGAGCAAGGCGCTCGCCCGCGGACGGGCGAGGCGCTCGCCCAGCGCGCGAGCGAGGGACGCTCGCCCATGCGGGCGAGCGCCCGCACTGCTCGGCATGCCGAGCAGTTGGGGGCTTTGGGGGTCGGTTTTGGCCGACCGACCCCTCTCCCTTCTTTTGGCCTTAACTTTGTACACCGACCTCCGATTGAGCTGATTTTCGAACCGATGGATTTCTAAGAAATTTTTCTATCTTTTTACACTTGATTTTCCAGTATTGCTTTTAAATTGAAAAGGGTGGTTTGAAACAAAGTGTGGAGGTCGGCTGATTCTTTCTGAATATACTTCACAAATTTTTAAATATCTGGAGCTATAGGGCTCGGGTTGAGGCGATTCTTGTTTTACATGAAACTAGAGACATAAATCTACACTTTTTATGAAGGAGCCGATCAGTAATTTTGCCTCTAAAGTTTTCAAATATTTACATGAAGTCGGTAGAGGGGCTGTTTTCACTGTTTTCTTTAAGATAGTATTTTGCCATAACTTCTCTTCATTTCAAACCGAATTGAACGATTTCGGTGGCGTTAGAATTGTGAGATCAAGGGGAACATTTTATTAAAAAGCCAATCCCAAATTTTCTATTAAAATTTTCTCTAATTGTGGTCGGTTTGTGTTTAGTTTTGGGTCTTCCATGCTTATATGGGTCCGAATGTTGGGCCTCGGGGACGGGGTCCAACAGAAAAGACCTTGATGAGCCTTGATCTTCTTTTGTTCTTATTTTGATTTTAATTTTATTGGTCCTAAATTTCAACTTTTTTTATCAAATTCGTAACCTATCTTTTTGAGTTTATAGCTTCATTTTGTTCTAATATTGCTTTTCATCAAAATAATAAACACATTGGTACTAATTATGTCCTATTATCATCAAAAAGTTAATTGGAACCTCTCATGGTTCAACAAACTTCAAAACTAGGTCATCATTTCTTAATTCTTTATACTCCTCATTGTATCGCTATTATAACACTATAATTGATTGGTAAATTATATGCCACAATTTGATCTTTAATATGGCTTTTAAAAGCCTTATTCCATTATGTATCCTTCCATCTTACACGATGGAATATATGCCTATTGCACTTACATCAAATAGCATCAATTGTAGTTGCAATCACAACCCCTTTTATTGTCATATCATCTATTTTTAATCCTTTCGATACATATTAAACCAATTCTTTAGATCATTAAGATTATTCTCAGCATTTATAATGTTACACTAAGTGGCTTAGTACCGACACAACTACAGTCGCAGTATCGTTAGCTTTTTGGAAGTGTAGCTAATGAGCCATTTGCTCATACACAGCCACCAAATCACACATTTGCACCTTGTGAGCCTACTCCAACACCAAGAGATGTCACATCTATACCTATTACTCATCCTAGAAATAAGTATAAACAACTTTTAAATATGCGACACAATATTAGTTCTCCATCAACTTCTCAAGAGATGCCTTCAGCTTCTAATTATCAGACACTAGTAAATCACAATATTCTTCCCACTATGAGGCTCTTCTTCTACAAGCACTGCAGGTATGATCTTTCACAGCACATTAGTGAAATTTATTAAGTTTAATTATTTTGTTTATCTAACCAATTAAGAATACGTTATATTCTAATTATAAATTATTTCTGCGTTATTTTAGGATCCACGAATGATTCAAAAAAACAAGAGGTGTCACAAAAGGACACAGATTGGCAAAGATTAATAAGGCGATAGGTAAGAGATTGGAGATAGAGATCTCCCCTGTTGAAGGATGACTAACTGTAACATCCTGTCACCGATGGGATGGGTACAGTGAGTGTACATTAATATTTGGCATGCTCATGCATTAGTTGGCCTCTATATTTTAATAATTGGTAATTACGGCACTAGCATATGAGTGTACATGCATGTATGACATATTCCCAGTATGATTGTGTTTATTGGAAATTTTGTGATAATGGTATAGATTGAGCTCTGAAAATTGAATTGGAGTAAAAAATGAGATCTAGGAGCTTGAATTTTGAAATTGGAGAGTATGAGTGTGCGTTTTATAATTTTGAGGAATTGTAAGAATTTTTCTGAAATTTTCGGAGTGATAGGTCCAGATCGGAAAAATGACCTAATGACCGATGAATTAGATTTTCGGTTCCGAAATTGATTGTCCAATGGCACGGAAAGATTAGTGTTATGATTTTAGGAATTAGGGTATAGAGCCATTGGAAATTTGGGAGAATTTAGCATAAGAAATTGGATTTAAGTTGTTTGGACTGGTCTTGTGGCAATTAAATTTGCCAAACATACCCTTAGTTCTTTAGTTTATAAACCCTTATCCTTTGAATTTTTGCTTCCCACGATGCTTGCCCTCTTTTGATAGAAAATATTTTCTCTTCTTCTTCTCCTCCATCGTGGATCTCCTTGCTTGTTTGATTCTCCCATTTTCTTCTTGCTATTAGTTTCCTTCTCCACCCATTAAACCTTTCCTTAATCTAGTGAAGTGATAATGTTTGGGTTTGTTTTTGGTGATTGCCGTGGGTGTGTGAGAGTTTGAAGGGTTGGAGTTTTTTAGGGATTTTAAGGTGTAGTCAAGTAAGTTCTTATTTTTCTTGCTCTGGATAGTTTGATTTGTGAATTTACTGGATTATATTGATGATTGATTTGAATATTAGAGGAATGGAAAATGTTTAGGTTTCAGATGATGAATTGTCTTGCTTTTGTTTTGGTAATTGAGGGATAATGGTTGTTTGATGGAATTGAGGTTAGGGATGAGTTGTTTGGAGTGTATTAGGTTATATGGGAGTGTTTTGAAAGAGGATTGTTGGATTTTAGTTGACAGAAGTCGGAAAATCTGGGTTTCAGGCATGTTATTAGGTTTGCACGTCGCGACGTGTGATGAACACCTTGTGGCGAAAGCAAATTACCTCTGACGCCATGACGGCGAAGACACACGTCATGGCGAAGCGTGAGAGGCCACGCCTTGGCGGTGGCGCTTAACACGTCTGCCCATGGCGTCTGTGAGGGATCTTACCGCGGCGAGAGGTCTTATGCCGCAGCGAGGATGCCAGTTTTTCGAGGATTGTTTCTAAGTTTTAAGGTTTTGGTTTAAATTGAATTCGTTCTTGATTTATGGCAATTTAGAGACTATGAACTACAGATTGTTAAGAATGAAAGTTCGTGAATCTAGATGGCGATTGAATAGGGAATTTGATTTCGAAATACAGATAGTTCCCATGTCTTGGAATTTGACTTTTGGAGTTTTGAACTTATCCAATTGACTTATGGAGTCTAGGAATTCCTATCGTTAGAGAATAAAAGAAGGATTTGGGAAGATTTTGGTTTAGAGTCGGGAATGTCATAAACATGTATTGTACGCAATTAAATCGTTGCATGTGCATAATTGACTACTGTAAATTGAACAATTAGTAATGTTTATGTGTTCTGATTGTTTAGAGGCACAAGTGGAGCGTCGATCCTCCGACGTGGTTGAGACTTCCCGACATTAGCTGAAAAGGTATAGGTGAGTAACCTAGTTGGTTCCTCGATCTTTGTGTGCTTAAATTACGTGCTTATGCCATGTGGAAGAAATGGAGGGTTATGTGTTTGATTGTGATTGGTTTCGGACCACAGGTGTCCGAAGTATTGGGAATTTGTTATTGAAGTGTTATACGTGTGTAATTAAATGTGAATTGGGCATGCGTTATTTAGTAATTGGAACATGTGCATCTCATGCATAAACCATGATCAGATAAAGACAATTGTGACTGGAGTAGCCAACGTATTTCAGAGCTTCAAGCTCAACGCAATAGGGCCTCGAACCTAACATATTTCAAAGCCATCGGCTCACCGTATCAGGGCATTTCATGCCCAACGTATTTCAGAGCCACAGGCTCAACGTAATGTGTCCGTTACTGGGACAGTTCAGGCGCACGGTCACAACAACGTAATAAAATGAAGGTGTCACATGCGCATTGCATATACAAATGTTTAAATGTGAACTGTGTGAAAGGTGAAATGCCTTATATTGGTGAAATGACATGCATGTGATATTCCGTAAATGATATTGTGTGTGATTATCTGCAAACTGTTTGTATATGCATGAGTTGGGTGGACCATCGATGATAGTTTCTTGCTGAGTTCGCAAACTCACCCAACATTGCAATATTTTTCAGGACAGTGATAGTAGACTCCTAGCTCCAGAGTGATAGAGCTTTCTCTGCCTTGTAGAGCTGTTGGATCCTATTCTCGGAACCCAACTCTCTTGCTTAAAATCGTGAAACCTGAGCGTGCGTATTACTTTGAAGGGGTTTTTTTTTTCATTCTTAATCCCTTGAACCCTTAAAGTCATCATAAATCCATTCTCATACTCAAAATGTTCCTAAAATTTACTTACCAAAGTTTCGTAGAGTGCCCATGCTCCTATTCGTCATACTTGAACTTATTTTCACTACTCGTTCACCGAATTTGAAAAACTTAATATCTTTAATTCATTTGAAATCCTCTTGTGAATCATAGCCTTATGACTCTTGTTCAATTTAAGACAAGAATCGCTTCATTCGGAGTTCTACAACTCAAGATACACTTCAATAATCTAAAAGAGTTCATATCGGAAACATGTTCTCTTAACCGACCTTTTACTTTATTTAATGAGAACTTCCTCAATTTAACTCCAAATGATACCAATTTCTGTATCAAGAAATATATATGTCTTATAAATCCAATGGTTCAAGCCTCACCTCATTTGGAGGTCATATGAGGGATTTGTGCCCAAAACAATAGAACATGCTCACTTCCAAATTCAATCTGAAACACTTTTCGCACAACTGCCATAAGTTTTTATATATATGTCATAATGTGTTCTTGTTTTCACCATTTGAAAGTCGATATCTAGATCTACAACTCTCATGAAGACTGTAAAACCAAATTCGGCCTCTAACAATGCTCAAAATGCTTGACTAACAACTCGACTGTCTTTGGAAATTAGCCTATAACTCGACTTATCTTCGAACAACTCGATTGTCGAGGCAAATAAGTCGACTTGTCACCAACAAGTCGACTTATCGAGAAAATAACTCGACTTATCTATCTAAAAAGTCGACTTATTATGCAAAAACTTCACAAGTCGACTTATGGGTCCAATAAGTCGACTTATATCTATCCGTAACTCAAAATCTAACCTCTACACTCTCTTGACTTATTCCAAACATCATAAACACTTCTAAACCTCTCAACTCATCCACTTCACTCTCAACATGACTTTTCCCACTCAACCTCACACAAGCCTCATTCTCACCTTCATTACACATGCATGACCGTCAATCCCAATATCATAACATTTACCTAACTGTATGATATTCATGCCTTCTCATGTTAACATACTTTATAACGACTCCAGCATCACACTCATTTTATCATTCTATAAATTCTTGATTCAATTTGTTCATCAAACCCTAAATTCCTAGACAACCATCAAAGCTATTCTCATAAGCAAGACTTAGGCATCATGCTAACTTTCAACCATTTCTCCATATTTGTTTATATGAAATTTTATATTCACAATCATACTCAAGTCCATATTGCATTAATCATCATACATAGGAGTTTTACAATTTCATTGGCATTTCCTAGCCAAAATCCAAAACCAATAACAATATCTCATTTACTTTATTCAATTGCTCATATGAATTACAACTATACATTTACATAACCAAACTTCAAATACACAATAAAACAAACACAAGATGTCTTGATCCACTTCCTCTCGACTTCTTGCTAAAAACTCGAAATTGGGAAAATAGGGGTGAGCTTGGGGAGCCCAATAGTTCTATGCTTATAACCAAATAATGAACAAAACAGTTTTAGAAGTCCATTTTCATATAAATTTCCTTTGGATCATAAAACATTGTTTTCTTCAAAACTCTTATCATTTTCTTGAAATCACAAATCATTCATTGTTCAAACTTTCATCAAATCATAAACTAAGAACTCTTGTCATTTTATTGAAATCACAAATCATTCATTGTTCAAACTTTCATCAAATCATAAACTAAGAGCTCTTGTCATTTTCTTGAAATCACAAATTATTCATTTTTCAATTCATGCATTTTTTTCAAACTGTCATGAAATCATGAATGCAATTCAACTTGTCACAATTCATATCATATAACACATATCACCTAGCACATCATAATGGTTTGGCAAGTCCACAATTCTTGGCAACCATATAATCTCATTTAATGATCTTATATGGGCAAATCTTGAGGAGTCCAAATATTGGATCATCCTATGCCACGATCAGGCAAATGGGACGAAGGCTTTTCATGGTCATCGTGCACTAGACGTTTCGGGTGAACTTAACCTTACCCACATAACATATAATCATGTCTTGAATCTTGATTGCCCAAAGGCAAAAATCTTGGAAATCTTGAAATCTTATTTTGCATAAATCATGCAAAATTTTCTTAAATCATTTCATGAACATAAGGCATTTCATATGTAATGCATCATCATTCCTCAAGCAACATCACATAACATCCACATTCACATATCAAATCATCAGTCATCCAATTTACATAACATTTTCAAATCATTCATACCATTATGCATCAATGATAACAATTTCTCAAGGCATTCAAAACAATGAGTTTAAAAGCATTTTACATTCTTAATTTTTTGAAAAGTATATCAATGGCCCATTATTTAACTATAAACATAAAACCTACCTTATAACTTGCTAAATCCTTGGTTTCTTTGCTACAACTCTTGTTCCTCTTCTCTTCCTTCTTTCCTTCATTAAAATCGAAAACCTATAATAAACACAAATTCTAATGAAATTTATAAAACCCTTTCATGAAATTAGCTTGAGAATCACTATACCCATTCATTTTCTAAGCTTTCTCAACCATAACCCATGCAAAAACTCATACTTGAAATCATAACTTACCTTGACTCTTTAGCTAACCAAGTGATTTCTTGGTTCAAAGAGAAGTCGTAGCCTTCCTCCACACTTTTAATTCTTGAACTTTCTTCAAAATCTCTTGAAATCTCTTGGAAATCACCAACCTTTGCAAGCCTTTTTCTCTTCTTCTTCTTTTCTCCTCCACCACCGAAACTCACTCTCTCCCTCTCTTTAATTTCGTTTTCTTCCTCTCTTCTTCCTACTAACTTATTTCTTCTTCTCTTTTATACTCCTTTCCTTAACTTAAGCCCATTTAGCCCAAAGCCCACTCATTTTCTTCTTTCCTTCTTCCTTCCTTCTTATACTTTCCTACTAACAACTTAAGCCCATTACTTTCTCAAGCCCATCTTATTCCACCTTCATCTTCCTTTCTTCTATTTCTTTTAATCTACTTAAGCCCAATATCCTCTAAGCCCATTTCATTCTCTTTTCTTTCCTACACCAATTCACTTATTCTCCTTCCTTTTATACTCTTCTTCATTTTGTTTCCATTCTTTCCTTTTAATTTCCACTTCATGGACTCAAGCCCAAATCCATTTCATTTAATTCCTTCCTTCTTATTTTCCTAATACAACTTAAGCCCATTTCATTTACCCTCTTCTTTATTCACTTAATTTGGACCCAAAGCCTAATTTATTCTTCCTTCTTTCTTCTCATCCTACTAAGACACTTAAGTCCAAACTATTTCCTCTTCTTTTCATATGATTTAGGCCCATTATTCTCTTAGCCCAATTAAACTCTAAACTCTTAAATTCAACTAACACATTTAATTGTATTAATTCATGCCACCTAACTCATTACTCTCTTTTAATCCTCTTCTTTTTATATCACCACTTAAGCCCAACTTGAGTCCAAGGCCCATTTAACTCTTAATACATTTATAACCTTCATAACACCTTAATACACTTAATCCATGTCATATAGTCTTAGTCTAATCAACATGTTAATTAAGTTTCCTTAACATGCTAATTAAGTCCACAGAATACAATAATTGAATCCCATTAAATCATGCCACCTAATTTCATGACACCTTACCTTAAGCATATTAACATGTCAATTAGTTCCAAATTAATCCATCTCGTATCTTAAACCATATCTTCCATTCCATTTAAATTTCAAGAATTCTTAACTTCTTTACTCATGAATAATCATTCAAAAATCCTTATTTAATCATCCTAACTTACCAAAAGATTCGGGGTCCGATAATTCTCCCCCTCTTAAAAGAATTTCGTCCTCGAAATTCCTATCTTCTTGATCTAGCGGTAAGGGTTTAAACTTAATTAATGATTGAACTTATTCTTGCATGACTTATTTAGATAGCTCACCATCCCCGACCACCTTATTTGATCTTGAGTGCACCTTGTCACTGTGGCACTCTTAAACATGTACTCATAATCATGTACTCGTGAGAGTAAAAGCATGTAACTTTGAGAGCATCATTGGGGTAACTCGTCTTATGCTTGATGTTCACATCATAATAATGGTAAGTGACTGTGAGCTAACACACCACTTCCATGCCTATTCTTGGATTCTTCTAATTCATCTTTCTTACTTCACTTGATTCTTATCACTCATTCATTTAACCTGTTCATAACCTTTCCAATACTAGCCTTCTATAACTTGTAGACCTTACTTATCATCATAATGTAAAAAAAAAGATGAATCTTTCTATCATCTAATTCTTCATATCGCATTTGATTGAATTCACTAGAATTGTGATTTTGTACTTAAAATAAACTAAGGTTATACTTGGATCTCATAATCTTATGAACTTCAACTATATGCTTTAAGCATATTCTTGATAATTAAGACCATCAATTCCTACATTCGCTTGCTTATTTGACATTTTGATCACTAAGAGATCTTTCGATGAAATCCTCGCTAGATGCATACCTCATGTTACCATTTGTACTTTGCTAGCAACCCTTTCACTTAATCATCTTTATTGATTTCATATACCTCCTATTTCATTCACTGGTATCATTCTTCCTATTTGAACTTGAAATTCAGATCCGTATCAATTTCTTAATAAGATTCACAATCTTTTATCCTTAATTTGGGATAAACTATGTCCCACCCGCTATGCTTCTTGTTGCTCTAGTTCGGACATCATAGTATCGAATTCATGCTTAATGTATCGGATGCAACACTTAACCTCACTTGGAATCTCTTACTTGTGCATTCATAGTCTTGTGATACATATCTCAATCTCCGAGTTTCATATTTAATTCTCCCAATTCAAGAATTGCCTTGTACTTTTTCGATCTGTATTTGCATGCTCATACATGTTCCCTACATATGTTGTCTCCAAACTTTCAAACAATAATCAATGTTGCAGTTCTAAGTCATGTATCAAAATTCACTCATAGGACTTTACACATTTCTCTTCATGTATTCAAACCATTCTCCTCAATTTTTTTTTAAAGCATCTTTCTGAATACCTTTCATACATCATCAAATAGTCTCCAATTCCATAGTGCTATTGAGCATTTGTTAACTTAAGCAATCATTATCAATTTTCTTGTATCTCTCGATTAGCCCTTGTAATTCCTTACTTAACTAATTCCTCAATGAGGTATATTGACTCACTTTCCTTCGATTCCTCTTATTGACTTTCTTCCTCGAATGATTTTTTCCACATTTGCAGCTTATTTGCAAACTTAATTAGGGTGATTTTAATATATTCATCAAGTCATACCAATATCTCCCAAACATACTTTCATGTAATATATAGCATAGACTTACATACCCCTCATGTTAGCAATCAAGGTCTCTATAGTGAGTGTACTCACTTTGAATCATCACATATTCTTTTCTCGATTAGTTCGTTCTTTGATTACTCTTAACATGAACCATTTGATCTCGCTTATTCTAACTTAATGAAATCCTCTTTAAAAGAGGATTCTTTTGCTGCAATCATCTATACTATTCCTGCAATCTTAATCAATCTCCCATTTTCATCATCATATTTTATCCATGACTTATCTTCATCAATTCATAAATCAATCTCTCACATGATTGATACTTTGATCTTCATTAATCCTAGACAATATTCTTCTCTTGATCTTAGAATTTATTCCTTATTATAACATCATCAACAACTCTTAATCTATGTCTACTTGATCACTTAGGCTTTAACTATGGGAAACTATGACTAATAATACTCACTAAATCATAGGTTTCTTCCTCTATCATCTTCACATATTCTACTTATGTGCTTAATACACTCATTTGTGCATAATTATGGATTTCCATACAAATACTCCCAACAACAACCAATTTGACCTTCTTGAACTTATACATACATTACTATCAATCATCTCATTGTCCCATTATCCTTCACTTCACATCTTACATATATATATATGTATGTATATATATTTGTCATTGACTTAAACTTGTGGAAATAAAATCATCACATATTTCATACAGCACATAGATTTCAAAAACTTGTAATCTTGGTGCTCGTAATGACACTTTCTTGTAAACTTGCCTTTTACAACGTGATATCCTTGCACAAATCATGTCTGAAAGCATAATTTCATAAACTTGTATTCTTAAAAAGAAAAACCCCTTTTTAAAGTCATTTCATCAATCATTCACATAATTGACATATTAAACATGCAACATTTCATAATGCACTCAATGCACAACTGATGCAACAATTATGATGCAATTTTAAATTATGAAATTTTCTTGCTTGATTTAATGAAAACAAACTTGGCTTATTGAATTTAGTATAAGCATACACCCACCTGGGTTCGGTTTCATCTTCTTAAAACCATAAGAATTTCAACTTTCATGAAGTTCTACTTGAACCCTTAATCCTTGTCCCCTACTTTTCCTCAAACAATCCATGCTCATAATTCACATATTTCCCACATTCAAGGATAAGCACCATAGTATGTCATTGATACCATATTCGATTTCATCAACAGATGCACTGACTCATTACTGGTCATGTTTGACCATGTACTATTTCTCATTTCCACTAATCCACAACTTCAATTTATTCGCTAATGCGATTGGCCCAAACTCTTAACAATTTGCTCTTGCATGTAACCTTTACATATGCTACCATACAAGACCTCAATTTAAGGCTCGATACCACAAATGTTGGATCCCGTTCTAACCCAACTCTCTTGCTTAAAATCGTGAAACCTGAGCGCGTGCGTATTACTTTGAAGGTTTTTTTTCATTCTTAATCCCTTGAACCCTTAAAGTCATCATAAATCCATTCTCATACTCAAAATGTTCCTAAAATTTACTTACCAAAGTTCCGTAGAGTGCCCATGCTCCTATTCGTCATACTTGAACTTATTTTCACTACTGCTCACCGAATTTGAAAAACTTAATATCTTTAATTCATTTGAAATCCTCTTGTGAATCATAGCCTTATGACTCTTGTTCAATTTAAGACAAGAATCGCTTCATTCGGAGTTCTACAACTCAAGATACACTTCAATAATCTAAAAGAGTTCATATCGGAAACATGTTCTCTTAACCGACCTTTTACTTTCTTTAATGATAAATTCCTCAATTTAACTCCAAATGATACCAATTTCTGTATCAAGAAATATATATGTCTTATAAATCCAATGGTTCAAGCCTCACCTCATTTGGAGGTCATATGAGGGATTTGTGCCCAAAACAATAGAACATGCTCACTTCCAAATTCAATCTGAAACACTTTTGGAACAACTGCCATAAGTTTTTATATATATCTCAGAATGTGTTCTTGTTTTCACCATTTGAAAGTAGATATCTAGATCTACAGCTCTCATGAAGACTTCAAAACCAAATTCAGCTTCTAACAATGCTCAAAACGCTTGACTAACAACTTGACCTGTGCTGGAAATTAGCCTATAACTCGACTTATACTGAACAACTCGACTTGTCGAGGCAAATAAGTCGACTTGTCACCAACAAGTCGACTTATCGAGGAAAATAACTCGACTTATCTATCTAAAAAGTCGACTTATTATGCAAAAACTTCACAAGTCGACTTATGGGTCCAATAAGTCGACTTATATCTATCCGTAACTCAAAATCTAACCTCTACACTCTCTTGACTTATTCCAAACATCATAAACACTTCTAAACCTCTCAACTCATCCACTTCACTCTCAACATGACTTTGCCCACTCAACCTCACACAAGCCTCATTCTCACCTTCATTACACATGCATGACCGTCAATCCCAATATCATAACATTTACCTAATCAGATGATATTCATGCCCTCTCATGTTAACATACTTTATAACGACTCCAAAGATCACACTCATTTTATCATTCTATAAATTCTTGATTCAATTTGTTCATCAAACCCTAAATTCCTAGACAACCATCAAAGCTATTCTCATAAGCAAGACTTAGGCATCATGCTAACTTTCAACCATTTCTCCATATTCGCTTATATGAAATTTTACATTCACAATCATACTCAAGTCCATATTGCATTAATCATCATACATAGGAGTTTTACAATTTCATTGGCATTTCTAGCCAAAATCCAAAACCAATAACAATATCTCATTTACTTTATTCAATTGCTCATATGAATTACAACTATACATTTACATAACCAAACTTCAAATACACAATAAAACAAACACAAGATGTCTTGATCCATTTCCTCTTGACTTTGCTAAAAACACGAAATTGGGAAAATAGGGGGTGAGCTGGGGAGCCCAATAGGTTCTATGCTTATAACCAAATAATGAACAAAACAGTTTTAGAAGTCCATTTTCATATAAATTTCCTTTGGATCATAAAACATTGTTTTCTTCAAAACTCTTATCATTTTCTTGAAATCACAAATCATTCATTGTTCAAACTTTCATCAAATCATAAACTAAGAACTCTTGTCATTTTCTTGAAATCACAAATCATTCATTGTTCAAAATTTCATCAAATCATAAACTAAGAGCTCTTGTCATTTTCTTGAAATCACAAATTATTCATTTTTCAATTCATGCATTTTTTTCAAACTGTCATGAAATCATGAATGCAATTCAACTTGTCACAATTCATATCATATAACACATATCACCTAGCACATCATAATGGTTTGGCAAGTCCACAATTCTTGGCAACCATATAATCTCATTTAATGATCTTATATGGGCAAATCTTGAGGAGTCCAAATATTGGATCATCCTATGCCACATCAAATAGGCGAAGGTTTTCATGGTCATCGTGCGCATAGACGTTTCTTGGGTGGACTTAACCTTACCCACATAACATATAATCATGTCTTGAATCTTGATTGCCCAAAGGCAAAAATCTTGGAAATCTTGGAAATCTTATTTTTGCATAAATCATGCAAAATTTTCTTAAATCATTTCATGAACATAAGGAATTTCATATGTAATGCATCATCATTCCTCAAGCAACATCACATAACATCCACATTCACATATCAAATCATCAGTCATCCAATTTACATAACATTTTCAAATCATTCATACCATTATGCATCAATGATAACAATTTCTCAAGGCATTCAAAACAATGAGTTTAAAAGCATTTTACATTCTTAATTTTTTGAAAAGTATATCAATGGCCCATTATTTAACTATAAACATAAAACCTACCTTATAACTTGCTAAATCCTTGGTTTCTTTGCTACAACTCTTGTTCCTCTTCTCTTCCTTCTTTCCCTTCATTAAAATCGAAAACCTATAATAAACACAAATTCTAATGAAATTCTATAAAACCCCTTTCATGAAATTAGCTTGAGAATCACTATACCCATTCATTTTCTAAGCTTTCTCAACCATAACCCATGCAAAAACTCATACTTGAAATCATAACTTACCTTGAATCTTTAGCTAACCAAGTGATTTCTTGGTTCAAAGAGAAGCTCTAGCCTTCCTCCACACTTTTAATTCTTGAACTTTCTTCAAAATCTCTTGAAAATCACCAACCTTTGCAAGCCTTTTTTCTTCTTCTTCTTTTCTCCTCCACCACCAAACTCACTCTCTCCTCTCTTTAATTTCGTTTTCTTCCTCTCTTCTTCCTACTAACTTATTTCTTCTTCTCTTTTATACTCCTTTCCTTAACTTAAGCCCATTTAGCCCAAAGCCCACTCATTTTCTTCTTTCCTTCTTCCTTCCTTCTTATACTTTCCTACTAACAACTTAAGCCCATTACTTTCTCAAGCCCATCTTATTCCACCTTCATCTTCCTTTCTTCTATTTCTTTTAACCTACTTAAGCCCAATATCCTCTAAGCCCATTTCATTCTCTTTTCTTTCCTACACCAATTCACTTATTCTCCTTCCTTTTATACTCTTCTTCATTTTGTTTCCATTCTTTCCCTTTTAATTTCCACTTCATGGACTCAAGCCCAAATCCATTTCATTTAATTCCTTCCTTCTTATTTTCCTAATACAACTTAAGCCCATTTCATTTACCCTCTCTTCTTTATTCACTTAATTTGGACCCAAAGCCTAATTTATTCTTCCTTCTTTCTTCTCATCCTACTAAGACACTTAAGTCCAAACTATTTCCTCTTCTTTTCATATGATTTAGGCCCATTATTCTCTTAGGCCCAATTAAACTCTAAACTCTTAAATTCAACTAACACATTTAATTGTATTAATTCATGCCACCTAACTCATTACTCTCTTTAATCCTCTTCTTTTATATCACCACTTAAGCCCAACTTGAGTCCAAGGCCCATTTAACTCTTAATACATTTATAACCTTCATAACACCTTAATACACTTAATCCATGTCATATAGTCTTAGTCTAATCAACATGTTAATTAAGTTTCCTTAACATGCTAATTAAGTCCACAGAATACAATAATTGAATCCCATTAAATCATGCCACCTAATTTCATGACACCTTACCTTAAACATATTAACATGTCAATTAGTTCCACATTAATCCATCTCGTATCTTAAACCATATCTTCCATTCCATTTAAATTTCAAGAATTCTTAACTTCTTTACTCATGAATAATCATTCAAAAATCCTTATTTAATCATCCTAACTTACCAAAAGATTCGGGGTCCGATAAGAGCATTGCGGCAAGAGAAGTTATGGCGCAGAGGTGGGTCAACTGGGACCTTTTGGGGATGACCTAGTTAGGAGTTATTAGTTTCTTTTGTGTATTGTAGGGATAGTGATTTTGGGCAGAATTGTGTATTTATGGATTCGAAAAACGAAATGAAAAGTATTTTGGTTTCAAAATTAGTGATATTTATTTTGATGCTGTGTGTAGTGTAATTGGGTTGCTAGGTAGTGCACCCTTATCGTGGGTTATGTGTCGGAATGACCTGTGGGCATCCCGGTGTGTACCCTACGATAAGGGGGGTGCTACATTTGGTGGTATCGGAGCATGGTTTGGCATCCATTGGGATTAGTCAGATATTTAGGCTTGAATTATGGTGAGAAATGCAGAAATTAATCGAAATTATAGTTTTGTTAGAGGTCATCTGTCCTTGGTGATTAGGTTAATCAACCAGCTGACCATGGATCTGTTGGAGCTAGTAAGGAGTCTTTATTGCCTCGATTTGAGGAGAAGCCTCCTAGAGTTCCCGTGAGACGCGAGAGGAGGTACAATAGATCATGCAAATGGGGTGTGGACTTTATGGCAACATGCACCTCGCCGAGGCCGAGGATGGCTAGAGAGGACTGAGAGGGTCTTCGACCAGATGGACTGCGATGTGGAGGAGAGATTTGATTATGTAGTGTCTCTCCTGCAGGGCCCGGCTTATCAGTGGTGGAAGACTGTCCCGGGCAGTACTACCAGGCCTTGCCTATTGTCATGGGAGGAGTTCCTGAGGACATTTAGAGACAACTATATGCCCAAGGTGTATCTTGAGATGAAGATGCAGGAGTTTCTAGAGTTGAGACAGGGTGCGATGTCAGTAGCAGAGTATGAAGTTAGGTTTAATGAGCTTATGGGGGTATGCTACTGTTTTGATTGCTACTGAGGCTGATAGGCTCCGGAGATTTGAGAGTGGGCTCAATCTGGAGATCCGCACCAGGTTGGCCCGATCTGATATGGGCACATTTGTTGAGTTGAGGGTCTTCTTTGTGTGGGTGGAGCGACTTTTGAGGCAGTCGGTGAGGAGGTCGGTCAGGATCCGAGGCAAGAGCCTGAGTGATTGTTGGGTCCCAGACCCTTCACAATCGGTATTGTCCTCTTTGGCCATAGGCGGCGGCGTCCACACTCGTCGAACCCATGACCTCAAGGTTTTGTTGCACCAGTGCGCCTCCACTACCATTGAGCCAATGGTAGTGGAGGCGTGCACTGGGTGCAACAAAACCTTGAGGTCATGGGTTCGACGCGTGTGGACGCCGCCGCCTATGGCCAAAGAGGACAATACCGATTGTGAAGGGTCTGGGACCCAACATAAAAGGTGTACACTGGGTGCAACAAAACCTTGAGGTCATGGGTTCGACGCATGTGGACGCCGTCGCCTATGGCCAAAGAGGACAATACCGATTGTGAAGGGTCTGGGACCCAACAATGATAGCCAGGGCAACTCTGGTAGGTGTTTCAGTAGGCGCCAGAGCAGGACCTTTAGGTCTTTAGGAGGATCTCGGTAGTCTGGATTTGGTCAGAGAGGGAGGTTTGTGCAAACTGGCAGTGGCAGAGGTTCAGGGCAGATTTTGCCTGTTTGTCAGTATTGCGAGAAGAGTCATAATGGGGAGTGTTGGCGGATGACTGGAGCCTACCTTGCATGCGGCTCTGTGGATCATCAGATCAGAGATTGCCCTATTACTGTAGGTGGAGCTCAGTCTGCTTTGAGTGGGAGATCTGGCAACAATACGATTATGCAGCAGAGTTGCGGAGGTGGATCTAGTTTGAGAGGCCGAGGTAGGGACCGAGGCCGAGCTGATGGATCTGTTATGAGGACAGAGGGACTGAGCAGCAGACCGCAGTCCCAGGCTAGAGTCTATGCCATAAATCTGCAGGAGGCTCAGGATTTCCCAGATGTAGTAGCTGGTACGCTTCTGATCTCTGATATTGAGGCTTTTGCATTATTGGATCCTGGATCCACACATTCATTTGTTGCAACACATTTGGCATGTAGATTGCTTGTGGATAGGGAGATGCTGCAATATAGGTTACAGGTGAGTACACCTATGGGTAATACTACTGCTTTGGGTGAGGTCTGCAAGGGGTGTCCGATCCGGATTGATTTAGCAGTGTTGAGTGCATACCTGTTAGTATTGCCTGTGAGAGAGATTGATTTGATTTTGGGGATGGACTAGCTTACTGCCCATAGGGCCGTCATAGACTGCTATACCAAGGAGGTTGTGCTAGAATCTCCTGGTCAGCCTAGAGCAGTGTTTAGAGGAGTTAGTCAGGCAGTGTCAGCCAGGATGATTTCGTTTGTGAGTGCCTTGAGGTTGATGCAGGGAGGTTGTGAGGCCTATCTAGCTTATGTTGTGGATACCAGTGCTGAGTAGAGGTTGCAGGATGTTCCCGTAGTCAGGGAATTTCCAAATGTGTTTCCCAAGGAGTTACCGAGTTTGCCGCTGGATCGGGAAACAGAGTTCTCGATTGACCTCTTTTCAGGTACCGCTCCTATATCTATACCTCCATATAGGATGGCACCTATGGAACTGAGTGAGCTTAAGGCTCAGTTGCAGGAACTTTTGGATAAAGGATTTATCAGACCCAGTGTTTCGTCATGGGGAGCTCCAGTGTTGTTTGTAAAGAAGAAGAACGGGACTCTGAGGTTGTGCATCGATTATAGGTAGCTAAATCGGGTGACAGTGAAGAATAAGTACCCACTACCTAGGATCAATGACTTGTTTGATCAGTTGCAGGGAGCTCGAGTGTTCACTAAGCTGGATCTGAGATCAGGATACTATCAGTTGAGGATAGCAGAGGCTGATGTGCCTAAGAGTGCTTTCAGGAGCAGGTATGGACATTTCGAGTTCTTAGTGATGCCGTTCGGATTAACTAATGCCCCGGTAACCTTCATAGCTTTGATGAATAAGATTTTTCAACCCTACCTTGATCAGTTCATTATTGTGTTTATTGATGACATTTTGGTGTATTCAAGGGATAGACAGGAGCATGCGGAGCATCTGAGGATTGTTTTGCAGCTTATGAGAGATAAGCAGTTGTTCGTCAAATTCAACAAGTGTGAATTTTGGCTAGATGAGATAGTGTTTCTGGGGCATGTTGTATCTGGAAAGGGTATACAGGTGGATCCTTGCAAGGTTGAGGCAGTGATGGATTGGGAGGTTCCTAGGAATGTGTCAGAGATGCGGAGTTTCTTAGGACTGGCTGGCTATTATCGGAGGTTTGTCGAGGGGTCCTCATTGATCTCCGCCCCTTTAACAAAACTTCTGAGGAAGATTCTAGCTTTCAGATGGGCTGAGGAGTGCCAGAAGAGTTTTGAGGAGCTGAAACATCGATTGACTATTGCACCGGTGTTAGCTCTACCATCAGGGACCGGAGGTTTTGAGGTCTTTAGTGATTCTTCGCAGTATGGTTTGGGATGTGTTCTGATGCAGCATGGCAGGGTGATTGCCTATGCCTCGAGACAGTTGAGGTCTCATGAGGTAAATTATCTAGTGCATGATTTGGAGTTAGCTGCAGTTGTGTTTGCTCTGAAAATCTGAAGACATTACTTGTATGGTGAGATGTTCCAGATTTTCACTGATCATAAGAGTCTGAGGTATTTGTTGAGTCAGAGGGAGTGGAATCTAAGACAGAGGAGATGGATTGAGTTGCTGAAGGACTATGATTGTACCATTGAGTATCACCCTGGGAAGGCCAATGTGGTGGCAGATGCGTTGAGCAGGAGATCTCATGTCAGTGCAGCTCAGATTCAGGTTTCGAGGTGCCGTGTTTAGTTCAGTTGAGAGCGCTGAATGTGCAGTTGGATTTGGAGCAGGATGGAGTTTTGATGGCCACTTTGAGGCTTAGGCTGATGCTTCAGGACAGGATCAGGCAAGTTCAGGACAGAGATCTTGCTTTGGTGAGATTGATTGAGAGAGTGAAATCTGATTCGAGTTCTGAGTTTGATGTGAGAGATGGGACATTGTGGTTGGGACAGAGGCTATGTGTGCCTGATGTAGACGATTTGAGGCGTGAGATTCTAGAGGAGGCGCATTTGGCCGCCTATGTTATGCATCCTAGTACTACCAAGATGTATAACACTCTTAAGTCGCATTTCTAATGGCCTGGCATGAAGAGGCAGGTAGCTGAGTTTGTTTCCAGGTGTTTGACGTGCCAGCAGGTTAAGGCTGAGCACCAGGCTCCAGTGGGTAAGCTGCATTCATTGCCTATTCTGGAGTAGAAATGGGAACGAATCACTATGGATTTTGTTATGGGACTGCCTAAGACGCCGAGGCAGCATGATGCGATCTGGGTCATAATGGACCGGTTGACAAAATCGGCCCATTTCTTGCCAGTGAGGGAGAGCAGTACTCTTGATCAGTTGGCCCAGAAGTATGTGACGGAGATAGTGAGACTGCATGGGGTTCCAGTGTCTATAGTTTCAGACAGGGATCCCAGGTTTACTTCGAGGTTTTGGAAGAGTCTACAGTCTGCTATGGGTACTCAATTGAGCTTCAGTACGGCTTTTCATCCTCAGACTGATGAACAGAGTGAGAGAATGATTAAGATAGTTGAGGATATGTTGTGGGCTTGTGTATTAGAGTTCCGAGGAGCATGGGATCAGTATTTGGCTTTGATTGAGTTCACGTACAACAATCAGTATCAGAGTAGCATCGGGATGGCTTCATATGAGGCTCTTTATGGGAGACAGTGTAGGTCACCTCTTTACTGGGATGAAGAGGGTATGAGGATGCTTGAGGGTCCCGAGCTGATTCAGGACACAGTGAATAAGGTAAAACTGATTCGGAGTCGCATTAAGGCTGCTCAGGATAGACAGAAGAGCTATGTGGATCAACACCGAAGAGAGATGGAGTATGATGTGGGAGATAGAGTTTTTCTTCGAGTGTCTCCGTGGAGAAGAGTGCTGAGATTTGGTCAGAAAGGCAAGTTGAGCCCTAAGTACATTGATCCCTATGAGATCCTTGAGAGGATAGGACCTTTGGCCTATAGGTTAGCTTTGCCAAGTGAGATGTCCCAGTTACACGATGTGTTCCATGTGAGTATGCTTCGGAGATATCGTTCAGACCCGATCAATGTGATTCTGGCTCAGGAGATTGAGGTTGTCAGTAATTTGAGTTATGTAGAGGAGCCAGTTCAGATTGAGGAACAGGGTTATTCCATTGGTGAAGGTCCTATAGAGGAACCACTTGACTAAGGAGGCTACTTGGGAGACTGAGGAACACATGAGGAGGCAGTACCCTCATCTGTTCGATCAGTCAGGTAAGAAATTTCAAGGACAAAATTTTTATTAGGAGGGGAGAATTGTAACATCCCGTCACCGATGGGATGGGTACAGTGAGTGTGCATTCATATTTGGCATACTCATGCATTAGTTGGCCTCGATATTTTAATAATTGGTAATTACTGTACTAGCATATGAGTGTACATGCATGTATGACATATTCCCGGTATGATTGTGTTTATTGGAAATTTTGTGATAATGGTATAGATTGAGCTCTGAAAATTGAATTGGAGTGAAAAATGATATCTAGGAGCTTGAATTTTGAAATTGGAGAGCATGAGTGTGCGTTTTATAATTTTGAGGAATTGTAGGATTTTTTTTGAAATTTTCGGAGTGATAGGTCCGGACCGAAAAAATGACCTAATGACCGATGAATTAGATTTCCGATTCCGAAATTGATTGTCCAATGGCACGGAAAGATTAGTGTTATGATTTTAGGAATTAGGGTATAGAGCCATTGGAAATTTGGGAGAATTTAGCATAAGAAATTGGATTTAAGTTGTTTGGACTGGTCTTGTGGCAATTAAATTTGCCAAACATACCCTTAGTTCTTTAGTTTATAAACCCTTATCCTTTGAATTTTTGCTTCCTACAATGCCTGCCCTCTTTTGATAGAAAATATTTGCTCTTCTTCTTCTCCTCCATCGTGGATCTCCTTGCTTGTTTAATTCTCCCATTTTCTTCTTGCTATTAGTTTCCTTCTCCACCCATTAAACCTTTCCTTAAGCTGGTGAAGAGAAGATAATGTTTGGGTTTGTTTTTGGTGATTGTCATGGGTGTGTGAGAGTTTGAAGGGTTGGAGTTTTTGAGGGATTTTAAGGTGTAATCAAGTAAGTTCTTATTCTTCTTGCTTTGGATAGTTTGATTTGTGAATTTACTGGATTATATTGATGATTGATTTGAATATTAGAGGAATGGAAAATGTTTAGGTTTCGGATGATGAATTTTCTTGCTTTTGTTTTGGTAATTGAGGGATAATGGTTGTTTGATGGAATTGAGGTTAGGGATGAGCTGCTTGGAGTGTATTAGGTTATATGGGAGTGTTTTTAAAGAGGATTGTTGGATTTTAGTTGACAGAAGTTGGAAAATCTAGGTTTCGGGCGTGTTGCTGGGTTTGCAGGCCGCGACGTGTGATGAACACGCTGCGGTGAGCAAATTACCTCTCACACGCCGCAACGAGCGAAGACGCACGCCGCAGCGAGCGTGAGAGGCCACGCCGCGGTGCATGCCAACGCGTATGCCGCGGCGTACGTGAGGGATCTCGCCACGGCGAGTGGTCTTATGCCGCAACGAGGATGCTAGTTTTTCGAAGATTGTTTCTAAGTTTTAAGGTTTTAGTTCAAATTGAATTTGTTCTTGATTTATGGCAATTTAGAGACTATGAACTATAGATTGTTAAGAATGAAAGTTCGTGAATCTAGATGGCGATTGAATAGGGAATTTGATTTTGATATACAGATAGTTCCCATGTCTTGGAATTTGACTTTTGGAGTTTGAACTTAGCCAACTGACTTATGGAGTCTAGGAATTCCTATCGTTAGAGAATAAAAGAAGGATTTGGGAAGATTTTGGTCTAGTGTCGGGAATGTCATAAACATGTATTGTACGCAATTAAATCGTTGCATGTGAATAATTGACTACTGTAAATTGAACAATTAGTAATGTTTATGTGTTCTGATTGTTTAGAGGCACAAGTGGAGCGTCGATCCTCCGACGTGGCTGAGACTTCCCGGCATTAGCTCGAAAGTTACGAGTGAGTAACCTAGTTGGTTCCTCGATTTTTGTGTGTTTAAATTACGTGCTTATGCCATGTGGAAGAAATGGAGGGTTATGCGTTTAATTGTGATTGGTTTCGGACCACAGGTGTCCGAAGTATTGGGAATTTGTTATTGAAGTGTTATACGTGTGTAATTAAATGTGAATTGGGCATGCATTATTTAGTAATTGGAACATGTACATCTCATGCATAAAAGCATGATCAGATAAAAACAGTTGTGACCGGAGCAACCGACGTATTTCAGAGCTTCAAGCTCAACGCAACAGGGCCTCGAGCCCAACGTATTTCAGAGCCACCGACTCACCGTATCAGGACATTTCACACCCAACGTATTTCAGAGCCATAGGCTCAACGTAATGTGTCCGTTACTGGGACAGTTTAGGCGCACGGTCACAACAACATAATAAAATGAAGGTGTCACATGCGCATTGCATATACAAATGTTTAAATGTGAACTGTGTGAAAGGCGAAATGCCTTATATTGGTGAAATGACATGCATATGATATTCCGTAAACGATATTGTGTGTGATTATCTGCAAACTGTTTGTATATGCATGAGTTGGGTGGACCATCGATGATGGTTTCTCACTGAGTTCGCAAACTCACCCAACATTGCAATACTTTTCAGGACAGTGATAGTAGACTCCTAGCTCTAGAGTGATAGAACTTTCTCTTCCTTGTAAAGCATTGCGGCAAGAGAAGTTATAGCGCAGAGGTGGGTCAGCTGGGACCTTTTTGGGGATGACCTAGTTAGGAGTTATTAGTTTCTTTTTTGTATTGTAGGGATAGTGATTTTGGGCATAATTGTGTATTTATGGATTCGAAAAACGAAATGAAAAGTATTTTGGTTTCAAAATTAGTGATATTTATTTTGATGCCTTGTGTAGTGTAGTTGGGTTGCTCGGTAGTGCACCCTTATCTTAGGTTATGTGTCGGAATGACCTGCGGGAGTCTCGGTGCGTACCCTACGATAAGGGGGCACTACACTAACCAACTCTGTACAGTCTGCCAAATTATCGAGTGAGATTGATGTAGTATCCCGAACTTCCTTTCCTGTAAGAACAAAATGGAAAAAAGTTACTAATGAGGAGTTGGACATTGCATTTGATAAGTTAGATGTAAGTATTATAAAACTATCTAATTTGTACATGTTTTCCATATGCCTAAATCTTTGACCAATAATTTATAATTTTTTGCAGCAAAAGTTGGAAATCAAGGGAATAAGGACTGACAACGACGTACATGCTGCTATGAAGAAGTTTTTTATTTAAGGTCTAAAGATCAAAGATTTCATTTAAAAAAGCATTTTACCAAGCACAAAAAGGATGCTAAATCGCATAATGTCACAGTGGCGAAGTGGATAGATTTATGTGAATACTGGGAGCAATCAGCTACAAAGGTTAGTTTCTTTGATCAAAAAACTTAATTTCCCAACTTTTTTGACAACTGATTATATTTTAGTATTTATGAATTATGATTTATAGATGTTATAATAGATTTTGTTACGTGAACGATTAGAAAAAAAAAGTCAAAAAGCCAAATTGGCTAGGAGTCAGGTCAAATATCGACCAAACTCTGGCTCCAAGGCCTTTTTAGCGATACAACATGAGATTGTGAGTTATTATCTTTTTAATTATATTTTACTTTAATTGACATTTCAAAATTTCTAATAAATATTACTAGTAATATATTGCTATACAACAGAGTGACAAAGATGGAGAAGAGTGTGACCGGATGAAGCTATGGTATCACACTCATTATGATGAAAGTAAAGATCAATAGACAACTATCGAATGTAGAGAAAAATGGGTGAGTACATTGTTGGACACCCCGCCTTTGAGAGCCACAAGCCCTATATCCTAAGTGACATCTGGACATGTGTCCTGCAAGGGTGGCATGCCCCCACCAGGAAGATTTACTCTTACTATTTCTTAATAGAAGTTGACCTTAATCATTTTGCATAGCCTTGAGACAATTAGCATAACTGTCATTAGGATTTTCGGGTTAAGATCCTCTTAGGACGATTTCAAAGAAGGCTTGGAGACCTACAACTTTGAGGAAGACCCTGAGGTCGAATTCTATCCTCTGTAGAGAGTTGGAAATGGAACAGAAGATAGGGGAGGCGAAAGACAGAAGAAACAAAAGACAAAAGAAGCAAAATACAGACGAAGTAAAACACAGAAGAAGATGATGTCATCACAGAAGAAACACAGAAAGAGATGACGTCATCACAGAAAAAGCAAAAAGACATAAGAAGCAAAACACAAAAGAAGCAAAAGATAGAAGAAACAAAAAGACAGAAGAAGCAAAACCAAGAAGATGCAAAAGACAGAAGAAGCAAAAGACAGAAGAAGCAAAAAGGCAGAAGAAGCAAAACACAGAAGAACCAAAAGACAGAAGAAGCAAAAGGCAGAAGAAGCAAAAGATAGAATAAGAGAAAAGACAAAAGAAGTAAAAAACAGAAGATGCAAAAGACAGAAGAAGCAAAAACAGAAGAAGCAAAAAGACAGAAGAAGCAAAACATAAAAGAACCAAAAGACAGAAGAAGCAAAAGACAGAAGAAGCAAAAGGCAGAAGAAGCAAAAGACAGAAGATGCAAAAAGGTAGAAAAAGCGAAAAGGCAGAAGAAGCAAAAGACAGAAGATGCAAAAGACAGAAGAAGCAAAAGACAGAAGAAGCGAAAAGACAGAAGAAGCAAAACACAGAAGAAGCAAAAGACAGAAGAAGCAAAAAACAGAAGAAGCAAAAAATAGAAGAAGCGAAAAGGCAGAAGAAGCAAAACACAGAAGATGTAAAAGACAGAAGAAGCAAAAGACAGAAGAAGCGAAAAGGCAGCAGAAGCAAAACACAGAAGAAGCGAAAAGGCAGAAGAAGCAAAACACAGAAGAAGCGAAAATATAGAAGAAGCAAAAGATAGAAGAAGCAAAAGAAGAAGCAAATGACCGAAGAAGCGAAAAGGCAGACGATACAAAACACATAAAAAGATGACGTCATCATAAGGAAAAACACAGAAAGAGATGGCGTCATCATAGAAGAAGCAAAAAGGCAGAAGTAGCAAAACACAAACGATACAAAACATAGAAGAAGATGACATCATCACAAGGAAAACACAAAAAGAGATGACGTCATCACAGAAGAAGCAAAACACAGACAATACAAAACACAGAAGAAGATGATGTCATCATAATGAAAATATAGAAGGAGATGATGTCATCACAGAAGAAGCAAAACATAAACGATACAAAACACAGAAGAAGATGATGTCATCATAAGGAAAACACAGAAGGAGATGATGTCATCACAGAAGAAACAAAAAGGCAGAAGAAACAAAACACAAACGATACAAAACACAAAAGAAGATGACGTTATCATAAGGAAAACACAGAAGGAGATGGTGTCATCACATAATAAGCAAAAAAGGTAGAAGAAGCAAAACACAAACTATACAAAACATAGAAGAAATGACGTCATCACAAGGAAAACACAGAAGGAGATGACGTCATCGCAGAAGAAGCAAGAAGGTAGAGGATACAACTCCTCTCTTACACCTCTTCCCTTATAAGGACCTTGACTTTCAGCTCAGACGTCCAAAATTTTCATGCTAACTACCGTTGGAAAGATGATAGAAAGATTTACAACTAACTATAAGACACATTTGCCTAAATCAGCTTAGGTTAACCCAGATTTTTTCCTGAAGTAAAAAAGCAAAGTTTCCTTTATAAAACTTGAAATTTTCAACGTATAAACTTAAGAGAGTCATGAGTAGATATGCAAACATATTCCATTTGCATCAAAAGATAAAAAGTTTTACAAAGCTTTAGTGGGCATTTCAAGTCGCAAATACATTAATACATTGACAACCCAAAATACAAAAGATACATGATTTGCTCAAAATGCAACTAAAGCCCCACTTTACAAACTTGTTTCAAAATACAAAATAATCAAAACTAGGAGTGCTGCCTTGCCCTTTTGACCTACTCAATATCCTGCTCATCACCTGAATGTGTGGGAGGAGATTGGAGGGTGAGCTTAAAGCCCGTGGGTAACAATCTTATAATCGGTAATAAGAAAAAATCATTGAAATAATCATCTTCATTGCAAAAACTCACTTTAATGCATAACATGGATATATCACTACTGCCAACATATCATGAACACACAAGATACATCAAATTGGTTCGGGTAGATCCAAGGTAGAATGTACTACGCATTTTTACATAACGATCTTACGTAGCCATAAACTTATAGGAGTCCATGAAGGAGCTCCATGTCACTAGTGGGTAGGCGGGAGAAGTCCTTAGACAAGTGCACTTGACATACTTAGGAGATCACCACGAACCCACATAACATGTAATTTCATGACTTGTAAACTTGTTGCCCAAACTGGCACTAGATCAGAAACTTGGTTGTTCATAACATGATATCTTTTCCAAATCATTTCATTTTTCATTTACAAAATGTATGCACAGAATATGCAGCACTTTCTCAAAGCATTTAAAGAACAATTAAATGCATATTTGAAAGTAGTTGAAAACATTTTTTTCACTTTTCTTGAAAGAAGACATTTATGGCTTATTAGTCAATTATAAAAATGTAACCACCTTGAATTTCTTGTTGGTAATTTGCTCAAGTGTGCCTCTCCTCTTGCTCCTTGATCGTGGCTCTGTCGATTCAACCTTAAGATCAATTCTTGGAAACCGATCAAAAATAATAAATTCCAAGATTGCAGTATAGGTTGCAACCTCGGGTCGTCTCACTTAATCGGAACCTAATGAAATGGACCTAAGCTAGCCTATAAGTTATAAAGTACAAGCGAAGTTAGTAAGGAAAGGGGGTTTTGTTTTTTGAAAACATTAACTACACTAAAATGCATTGTGAAAAGTATTTTTGGTTTTTGGAAAAGAAAATGAAAAGATTAAAACAAGTGATAAAATCCCCTTGAAAATGAGCTTTGGCTATCACCATTCAAAACTAATTTGATGGGATTAGAAATCACTAAGTTTGAATGGTAAACCTTAAAGGGCTCTCTTTAAGTCCAAGGTCTTGATTAATGAACTCCATTTCTCAAGATCTCATTAAGCGCTCTTAAGCCTTAGAACCTTAAAGGACTCTTTAAGTCCAGGATCTTGATCAATGAACTCCATTGCTCAAGATCCCGTTAAGCGCATCTTAGTGTGTGCGGTGGATTAAAAATCACTAAGTTTGACATGATAAACCTTAAAGGATTCTCTTTAAGTCCAGGATCTTGATCAACGAACTCCATTTCTCAAGATCCCATTGAGTGCTCTTGAGCCTCAGAACCTTAAAGGATTCTTTAAGTCCAAGGGTTTTAATCAATGAACTCCATTGCTTAAAACCTTGTTAAAAGCATCTTAGTGTGTGCGGTGGACTTGCCAATGCAATGGGTCAAATGAAATCTAGCATCAACTCAATATCAAACACAACTAGGCAGATAAAAGAGAATCAACAAGACCACAAGTTGACATATATGAGACTTCATATATTTAAGCACATAATTCTACATAAACAAATCCACATCACTTTACATTGTTCAACGCTTAATTAAACTCTAATTAAACAAATCTAACTACAAAGCAAGAAACCCAATGTTATGAATATAAATGGGACTCGATGCGGATTGAAACTCTAGAGCGAACAGTGCAGGAGCAAATCGATGCAAAATCTTGTTGGGATATTTTTAAATTTATAAAATAGTCCCAAAATTTTTAAAAAATTGCAAAATAGTCCATACTTTAAAAAATCTTAATAATAAATAATAATGAAAATTAATGATTATCAATTTTAATTATCAATTTATCAATTTTACATTTAATTATTAATTTCACATTTAATCAATTAATTGCCAATTGTTCAATTTAGTTTAACTGTTGCTTTGATTTTAATTATCAAACTCAATTTCAAATTTCAAACTCAATTTCACTAACTCAATCAAAACAACCGAAGTGGGATTCAATTCAACTCAATTTCACAAACTCAATTTCACAATTTCAAACTCAATTATCAAACTCAATTTTACAAACTCAATTTTGCAAACACAATCAATCCAATTCAACCTTCAAGCCTTCACAAACTCAATTTCACATTTTCGGATTTTCCCAATCAAACCTTCCTCTTCGTTCCGAAATCAACTCATTTTTTCCCAATCAAACCTTCATCCGAAATCAACCTCACAAGTCACAACCTCTACCATTTTCAGATTTTCCCCAATTCCACCATTTTTTTCCCTCATTCTCGGCAGAAACAAGTCAACAACCACAACAAATTTTCACAAACTCAATAACACCTACGAATCTAGGATCACACAGCAGCAATCAACAACAAAATTTCAGAAAAAATCAAACACAAAGTCAAAAATATACACCCAAACACAATCGGGTCTTCGCCTCTTCGGTGATGGTCGGTCGTCGGGTCTTTCTTTGGTGGCCGTCTGCTGCTGGTGCGTCGACCACGAGGAGGGCGGAGGAGCAGGCGGCAACGACCGGCGACGAGCAACGACGAGGGAGGAGCAGATCCGAGGAGGAAGGAGGAGTGGAGGACCAGATCCGAGGAGGGAGGACAGGACGGACGAGCAGATCCAACGATGGCGACACCAGATCCGACGACGGAGGAGCAGCAACGACGAGAGGGAGGAGCAACGGCCGAGCGGTGACGAGAGGGAGAAGAGAGAGATACCGAGGAAGAAGAAGAGAAGGTCGGGTTGGGTGGGTGGGTCTGGTGTGGGGTAGATTTTTAGGTTTTAATGTTTTTCAATTTGCAATTTAGTCCTGGAGATTTTAATTTTGCAAACGGTCCCTAAAATTTTGATATTACTTGATGCAGATCGAATGCGAAAGCTGGCTGGCGATGCGATCGGAGTCCTAACCCGGTATTATTAAGCCCATTCTGATACCGGTTTCCAGCCGAAACGGAACGTTCCGGTCGGTACCGGTCGGAACGAAACGGTATTCGAATCATTGAATAAACCCCAACTCGGCTGTTCACAACAAAGTAGTTAAATGTGACAATGTAAACTACTAATCCAAACAACACATTAAATGTACAACATTTAATTAAGCTACAAGCGAGTAGCTTCACTACAAGTTACAAATCCTAGACCTAGGCATTCATAAATCATAGTTAAACTACGGATTAAGCTACTCCCCTTTGAAGCTCAGTGAACTCCAACCATCACTACATCTTCAGGAGAAAATGAATGCCTAACCATGAACCAGAAACTTCACAACTTGTGACGAATCCAAGCTACCCATGATGGAGTCGGTGGTGAAAATGGAAAAGAAAACCTATGTGAAATTGTCCCCAACCCCGAAGGGAACCCTAGGTGGTAGACGTGAGTGCTTCCTCTTCTTCTCTCTTCGCTCGTCGATCTTCTTTTTCTCCCCGAATGAATGTCGATCCCCTTAAAAGATGGAATAATGATGTATATATATGTCGTCACTCTATACTCGCTCAAAAATAGGTTTCTTCTTAAAACGGGTTGCTGGGTCAGGTATGTACAGTATGAGAATTTTCCAATTTTGGTCCGGGTACCCGACTGTTCGTCGTGGCGAGATGCTTCTTTGACGTCGCGGCGTGTCTTCGTGGATTGTTCGTCGTGGCGTGTTGCTTCGTTGACGTCGCGGCGTGTCTTTTTTTGATCGCTCGCCGCAACGTGCTGCTTTGTTAGCATCGGGGCGACCTCTTTTTAGATTACGCATCGCGGCGTGTTGCTTGTATCACGTCGCGACGTGCGGATTTTTTATGCGCAGCGACTTGTTAACTCTTCTGATCCTTTTTACTCTTCTTTTCTCCTACAATATGAAACAACAATTTGCAGCATCAATTGTCCTTTAAAAATTATGATGAAATTAATGTCAATTTGCAACAATTTCGCTATCAAATCGTATAAACTATGAGCTCATGCAAGGGACTAATTAAAGCATAAAAATCACAAATTAAGAGTCAAAAAGCACATTAAAAACTATGAAAGTGTGGCCAGTTTATATAATAAACTTGGGCTCAATCACTCCTCTTGTCCTTCTTGATTCTCTTTTAACATAAATAAAATCTCCAAATCAATAGAGATTTTCAGATGAGAACCCAAAGCAGCTAATGTATAAATTGATCCTAGAACTTATAAACCAGTGCATTTTCTAAGCTTTTGAAACCAAAACTCCTTCCAAAAATCTGAAGCCTTAAAATGCTCTTACCTCAAATCTTCTCCAAACGAAGAAATGCTTGGTTCAAAAGAAGGCTGTTATCTTCCTATATATTTTTCCCTTCTCGATCACTCTCAAAATCCCCTTTGAAGGTTGAGAAAAATCAAGACCTAGCTCAAAACTCTTTTCTATCTCCAAACCCATGACACTCTCCTACCTTCTTTATTATTTTTGTGCTTTCTTTATTTTGTTTTTCCTCACCACATTTTTGGTTTCTAAAATACAAGCCAATACATTTCTCTTCCCATTTTGCCCCTCCTTCAAAGCCTTAAAGCCTTCCCACTTAAGTGATCTCCCCAAAATACCCCTTATGCAACTTATCATTTTAACTTTAATCCAATTCACCTATGTAACATAATCTCATTAACATTATCATGCTACTTAAATCCAACGTACACTAATCTAGCAAGATCCCAAAATTAATCTAATCATGCTTATTTATCAAGAAAAAAATTTGGGGCTAACAATTCTTCCCCTCTTAAAAGAATTTCATCCTCGAAATTCATACCTGAGTCATTGAAGAGTTGTGGATACTCCTCCTTCATGGTTTCCAAAGGCTCCCATGTGGCCTCTTCCACAGAATGGTTTCTCCACAAGACCTTGACCAATTGAACTGTCTTGTTCCTGAGGACCTTCTCCTTGGTGTCCAAAATCTCCATTGGAATCTCCTCATAACTCAGATCATCTCTCAACTGAACCTCAGTAGCCTAAATGATGTGGAAGGGATCAGACCTATACCTCCTCAGCATGGATACAAGAAAGACATCATGTATTTGTAACAATTCTAGTGACAGCGCCAACCTGTCGGCAAGTGGTCCAACCCTCTCAAGAATTTCATAAGGACCCACATATCTTAGAGTCAACTTGCTCTTCTTGCTAAATCTCATGACTCCTTTCCAATAAGATGTCTTAAGAAATACTTTCTAACCGGCTTCATACTCCATCTTCTTCCGGTGTGCATCAGCATAACTTTTCATTCTATCATGAGTTGCTTTAAGCCTTTGATTAACTAACTTGACCTTATCTACTGTCATCTGGAGTAACTCTGGTCCTATCAGCTTCCTTTCTCCTTCTTCATCCTAACATATCGAAGTTCTACATCTCCTTCCATACAGTACTTCATAAGGAGCCACTTGAATGCTTGAGTGGTATGAATTATTATAAGCAAATTCGACCAATGGCAAATGCTCGTCCTAAGCTCCTTTGAAATCCATCACACATACCCTAAGTATTGTTGGAGTTATGTAAATATAGTGCCCTGGAAAGCAAGTGTATTTACATGTAACTTTATCTTCTTCAGTTACAGTTTTGTAATGAAAATATTTATTATTAATAAAACAAAAGAGTTTGGTTTTATCTATATGAGCATTATATATCTGGTCATAAGGTACCAAGATTCATTTGTAAGTAATATACATATACATAGAGATGTATGGGAAACATGTATATTATTAGAATCAATTAATTGGTTCACAGTTGAATAATCAAGTTGGTCGTTTGATTATGGTTTAGATCAGTAGTGTTGCGATTTATCTCCATATAAGTAAAGGAGTTTACTTAAAGGGAATGATGAGTTTCATATTATGATAGTAGTAGACTATCGATAATGGCACTATTAAATGAATCTGGAATCAAGTATGTTTTCAAGAATAAAGTGGGCCGTTACTTTAATCTTAAAACATACAACTTAAGCATTCGCTTATTATGAACCACAATCTTGATGAGTGGTGAACTCATATGTGTTTCATTATAATTCTTGATATGATCGGAATAGATTTTTACAGGGTATTAATCCAGTGTCTACATGTTGGAATTATTAATTGAAACATGTATCAGGGAACATTCACTCAAATAAAGAGTTTATAGTGTTATCATCTCTTCAGATATTTTAAGGAGATTTGGTGATTAAGCTGGCGCCGAAGAGTTTGATGGACTAGCTACCCATCAAGTCTTAACACTAAGATGAGATCTTATGTGTTAATCACCATATAAAGTAAAATGAGAGATCTAGAAGGAAAAATCAACATAAGGGCAAAACGGTAATTTTACCCTTTGTTGTGCGGATGACTATAATAAGGTTCTAAATAGGGTTTGCAATTGGACATATTCTCATAATATTTAATAATTCAAGAGTTCAACTAATTTTCTTTAGTGGAATGACATTTAGTTAATAAGCTAGAATTAATTCCAATGAGATTGAATTATTTCTGGGCTTATTGGAGCTTGAATTATCAAAGTCCAATAAGATTCCCCACTTAGCTTTAAGGAAGGTTATCAAGCTAAGTAAGAAGTAGTTTGGAGGCTTTAGAAGTCCATAATTGAATGATGGGCTTATACTAATTAATAGTTAATTGGAAGCCCATATGTTCATTTAGAAATGGGGTTGTTTTGGTTTAATGTAATTGATTAGATTAATTATATTAAAACAATTTTTTTTAATGGAGAAGAAGCAATTTCGAAATTGTGTTAGGTTAGATGTGTAACCACACATTTGACATTAAAATACTAAATAAAGATGGTCTTTATTATGGTTCATCATTATTAAATGGAGTTGTGAACTTACCATTAAATGGTTTAATGGTTGGCTTTTAATGTTGGCATGTAACCTATTTGCATTCATTAGATTAAAGATGAAAGATGTGCATTAGATGGACCATCTTCCTTCTTTATTCTTTCCAAAACCGAAATGGGTATTCAATTATAGGTTATGGTCTTTTCAAATAGCCATTTTAAAGATAAATGAAGTAAGTCTCATTTATTGGCTATTTGATGAGTGATTAATGTAAGTGATGCATTGGATGCCTCTCATTTTTCCATTCATGCATATTTCGAAATTGAGATGTAAGAAAGGGTTCTTGCATGGTTTTAGACATTCTCTCTTTTCATGCAAGGTAGAACCGAAATTCCTAAGTGAAAGAATTGAAAGAGTTTCAATTTTGGTTCTTCTTCTTCTAAGAAAATCTCCTCCAAATATTTCTTCTCCTTTCCCACCAAAGGATTTTGTTAACCTAGTTGTCCTTGAAGAACAAGTGGTAAATCTAATTGGTTGAGGATACTACAACAAGGAAGAAGATAGATTGCTAAAGGAAAAGACTCAAAGGCAAAGGATTTGGATATAAGAAGGAGAGGATAAGCAATGAGGATTTAAAGTCAGAGCGAAGGAGTTGGTAATTCCTTTTATCTTGTTCTTGGTTTTATTATCCTTATACCATATCATGTATGGATTAGCATGTTGATTTGGATATATTGCTTCCGCTGCAAGATGATTTCTTAAAAGTTTTGAAATCTATCGTTTCTCCATACTAAGCATGCTTTCTTTTCCGATCCAACAATTGGTATCGAGCCAGGTTTTCATGCATGATTTCGGTTCCTATATGGTGGATGCATGGGTTGGCAATCTTTTATGTATACTGCATATTTTTATGTGATAGAAATATATATGGTGTATGTTGCTCTTTTGGTTGTCCATAGAAGTTAAATTTTATCTTGTAAGATTTCTTCATTTGGTTGTAACAAGGAGGGTGGTCTATCATCACCATGTTTCCTCCTTGGTTTCTTTTTCTATTTTATTTGATTTTGTAATGTACAAATTGATGTAATGATGAAGAAGGAGCAGACATGGATTGAAGAAATGGAAAGGTAAAATTTTGGTGTATCCTTTTGTGTTTTGGCATAAGTTTTGTGAAAACTAAGTTGCTGGAATTTTTGTTTCAATGAATCATATTTCAGTTATGATTGGAAAACAAGTGCTGGTTTTTGTTTCAAAGAATCCAATTTCGGTTTTGCTAAAATACTAAGTGTTGTTTTTAATTTTCATGAAATGAGTTTGGTTTTAATAAAACAAGTGCTGGAATTTTTGTCAAAACAAAGATTTGGTTTTCTAAAAATCTAGTGCTGGAATTTTATTTTTCAAAATGACAAAATTCTAATTTCATAAATGTCATTACATTTTGTTTACCGAATGGGCCGGATCATGTTAACGAAGAGTTTGAAGCAGAAGATCCAAGATGAAGAAGCATTTTTTGGGCCTAAAAGGCTTGTAATTATTTTATGTTTCTAGGATGGACAATCAAAAGTGGCTTTATTAGTTCATGTGATGAATGGAGAAATGAATGCTTGTAATATGTGATTGCATGTCATTTAGAAAATTGCCAACCCTAGGCCTTGCCATGCATTCATTATGTATGAGATATATAATGAAACAATATAGGATGGATAATAAATTGCATCTAGACAAGATGGTATTTAAAACTTAAAGCCCAAAAAGATTGAATGGGAGAGGATGCTCTTGTGAGAGTCCACGGTCTCCAAATGATGGCCCGTTTGCATGTGGTGAAGTGTTACTCCCCATCGGAGGGCATGGATCCTAGATCTTGCATGGTTTGGGTCTCCTTAAGGATAAGTCCACTTAATGATAGCAAATGTGACCTCCCACCGAGGCATGATTTGTAGGTATCTTTAGTGAATGAATCAAATGGTTATACACTCAACATTTTTTATCAATAAACTGCCCACCGTAGCTCTGTTGGTAAAAGTATGGACCAAATTAAGACGCTTCTTAAAAATTGAGCATGAGATGCTTGGTAGTTTTTGAGTGGGAGGGTCCGCTTTTTCTTTTATTAGATAAGATGGCCCTTCGTCACTTAGTCATTATAGATAAGAAAAATAACCGTCAGTATAATGTTTTAATTTTTTAAGTTTTGTTAAATCTATCATCATGCATACATGCATCATGATTTTATACAAAGTTCCATAAATTGTTGACTAGTATGCTCATGTTTTAATAATTTATATTTTCAGACATAATCAACCACAAAATGAATCCACTCACCCGCTCTTGACTAATAACAAATTGGAAAATGGAGACAAGTTTAATGAATGGAGACGTAACCTTGACATTGTTCTTCAATATGAATGTATTTCATGGTGTTAACGAAAATGAGCCTACACCTCTAAGTGGAGATGCAACTCCTGAGCAAGTCCAACAACATGAGCGTTGGCAGAATGCTGACAAGACTACTAAGTGTTATATTCTGGCTTTTGTCAGCGGCATGTTGCAAAAGCAAATTGCTTGTATGAAAACTGCTAGTGCAATGGTCTATCACCTACATGAGATGTTTGGTGTGAGGACTAGGTCTGCAAGAGTGAAAGCTATCCAAACCTTTCATAATCTCGCATGTAAACCAGGTGAATCGGTGCGGGATTACATGATGAAGGTAATCTCTGCGGTCCGAGGTGAGATGCTTGGGCGGATATGGATGCGGACACGCAGATGATTATGATCATCAATAGCTTAAACTCTTCTTTTCAGCAGTTTAAGTTGGACTATGAGCTCAACAGCAAGGATTACACCTTGAGTGAGTTGATGAATACCCTCCAGAGCACGGAGGAAATATTGAATATTAAGGCTCATGGGCCAGAAGCTAATGTAGCTTCTTCTTCTAAGCCCAAGGAAAAGAAGAAGGGTCCAATGAAAAAGAAGGCCCAAATAGGGGTCAAGGCCAAACCCATGAAAAAGAAGGCCAAAGAGAACATCAAAGGAAAGTGTTTCCTTTGTGATGAGATGGGCCTTTGGAAAAGAAACTGTCCGATCTACCTAGAGTCCCTCAAAAGCAAACAAGGTATGGGCTTCCTAAGTTTGTTAGGAACTAGAAATGTGGCAGATTTATCTACTTCTTGGATATTAGATTAGGAGCCACTAACCATGTTTGTAATTTTCAGGGGTTCCCCAAAGGAAAAGACTTCCTAAAGGCCAATTTCAAGTTAAGATAGCAGATGGTTCCTATGTTTCATTGAGAATCGGTGGGAGTAGTTATCTTGGACTTTCCTAGTGGTCATAGGTTATATTTGGAAGATGTTTATTACATGCCAATGATTGTAAGGAACATGATTTACATTTTTGTCTAATAAAATCTGGCTATTTCTTATATTTTGAAAAGGTTGTTTCAATATATGAGAATAAGGATTTTATTTATGAAGCGATAATTAAACAGGATTGTTTTTATAGAACCTATGAAAGGCTCACTAAACACCACGAATTGATAAAACCAAGACAATCCAATATCTCTAACATTAATTCAAAGTATCTGTGGCATCTAAGGATGGGTCATATCAATCGAAAAGACTTGACAGTGGTAAAGGATGGGATCCTTATGGGATTGGATAGTGATCCATTACCCACTGTGAATCTTGTATTGAAGGAAAATGACGAAAGCCTCATTTCCTTCTAAAGGAAACAGATTTGAATCCACATTAGACATGGTACATCTTGATGTGTGTGGGCCCATGAATGTACAAGCTAGAGGAGGTTATGAATATTTCATAACTTTTATAGATGATTACTCAAGACATGGCTATTTGTATTTGATGCATAAAAGAGTGAATCTTTTGAAAAGTTTAAAGAATTCAAAGTCAAGTCGAGAAGCAACTTGCAAGCCATTAAAACAACTTCGATCAAATCGAGGTGGTGAGTATTTATCCGGAGAGTTCCAGCAATATTTAATTGACAATGGAATTGTTTCCAATTTGTCGACTCCTCGTACACCTCAATGAATGGTGTAGCGAGAGAGGAGAAATAGAACTCTATTGGAAATGGTAAGATCAATGATGTCCTATGCTAGCCTTCCAGAATCGTTCTGGGGATATGCCATACAAACGGCAACATATCTTCTTAACTTTGCTCCATCTAAATCGGTGCCTAAAACACCTAGGGAGTTGTGGACTGGCCGAGTGCCTTCATTGAGGCACTTGAGGACTTGGGGCTGTCCAGCCCATGTTCTAAAGCCTGAATTCACAAAGATGAAACCAAGGTCAGAAGTATGTTTGTTTGTAGGATATCCTACGGAACTCGAGGTACTATTTTTACTGATCCTCATGATAGGAAGGTATTTGTGTTTACAAATGCAAACTTCTTAGAGGAAGAGTTTGTGAGAAATCACAAAGGAAGAAGTGAAGTAGTACTAAAGGAGTTAGCAATTTCATCCAAACCAAGAGTTGTTTTGGATATGATGAACAAGATGTTGAAATGGATTCAAGAGTTGAATCGAAGTGCAACTGAACATCAAGATGTGCCTAGGCGTAGTGGGAGGGTTGTGAGACAACCAGATAGGTATTCGGGTTTAGGAGAAGGCTTAATTGCCATCTCGCATCAAGAAGAAACAGATCCGTTACGTATACGGCTATTAATGATGTTGATGCAGAAAATGACTCAAGGCAATGGAATCGGAAATAGATTCTATGTATACTAATGAAATGCAGGTCCTTGTAGATCTACCACCAGGTCTAAAAACCATAGGGTGTAAATGGATCTACAAAAAGGAAAAGGGATCGGATGGAAAGGTAGAGACCTTTAAAGCTAGATTGGTAGCTAAAGGCTATACTCAAAAGGAGGGTATAGACTACGAGGAGACTTTTTCTCCGGTTGCCATGCTTAATTCCATTAGGATTCTTTTGGCCATAGCAACCTATTTCGATTATGAAATATGGCAAATGGATGTCAAGACCGCATTTCTGAATGGAGATCTTGAGGAGACCATTTATATGGCCCAACCAGAAGGATTCATTGAGTTAGGTAATGAGCATAAGGTTTGCAAGTTGCAAAGGTCCATTTATGGACTTAAGCAAGCATCTAGGTCTTGGAACATTAGGTTTGATAAGGCTATCAAAACCTATGGGTCCATACAAAACCTAGATGAGCCTTGTGTTTACAAAAGAATACAAGAAGGTAAGGTTACTTTCCTAATCCTGTATGTTGATGACATTCTGCTCATTGGGAATGATGTGGGAATGTTATCTGCGGTTAAGGATGGCTGAATGAAGCAGTTTTCAATGAAGGATTTGGGAGAGGCTACCTATGTTCTAGGATCAAACTTATAAGGGATCGTAAGAACAAGAAGATAGTTTTGTCTCAACTAACCTACATTGAGAATATGCTCAATAAGTTCGCCATGCAAGATTCCAAGAGGGTTTCACCCTACTAGACATGGAATCAAACTTTCAAAGGAACAAGCACCTAAAACCCAAGAGGAGGTTGAACGATGCGTAACATTCCATATGCTTGGCAGTTGGTAGTTTGATGTATGTAATCTTGTGCACTAGACCGGATATACATTACGCAGATGGGACCGGTAGCGATTTCAGTCCAATCCAGAATGGAACATTGGATCTGCGGTTAGTGTATACTTAAGTATCTTCATAGGACGAAGAACTTAAAGCTTGTTTACTCGAAGTAATCTTATTCCGACGGGATATACGGATTCGATTTCCAATCGATGTTGATTCAAGGAAATCAACTTCGGTTCTATATTTACTTTAAGAGGTGGAGCCATAGTTTGGAGGAGTGTCAAGCAATCTTGTATTGCTGATTCGACTATGGAGGCTGAGTATGTTGCTGCTTGTGAAGAAGCAAAGGAAGCAATCTGGCTCGGAAGTTCCTAAATGATTTGGAGGTAGTTCCAGAGGCAGAAAAAGCCATTACACTTTATTGTGATAATAGTGGGCGATGGCTAATTCTAAAGAACCTCGGAACCACAAAGTCGCCAAACACATTGAGCAAAAGTATCATCTCATAAGGGAGATAATACAACGTGGAGAAGTGGATGTGGTAAAGATTCCTACAGAGCAAAACCTTCACGATCCGTTCATTAAAGACATTGACTCAAAAGAGCTTTGAGGGTCACCTAGAAGGGATGGGAATGAAGGATATGTCAAACTTGCTTTAGGGCAAGTGGGAGATTGTTGGAGTTATGTAAAAATAGTGCCTGGAAAGCAAGTGTATTTACAAGTAACTTTATCTTCTTGATTCTGAGCTTTGTAATGAAAATATTTATTATTAATAAAACAAAAGAGTTTGGTTTTATCTGTATGAGCATTATATATCTGGTCATAAGGTACCAAGATTCATTTGTAAGTAATATACATATACATAGAGATGTATGGGAAACATGTATATTATTAGAATCAATTAATTGGTTCACAGTTGAATAATCAAGTTGGTCGTTTGATTATGGTTTAGATCGTAGTGTTGCGATTTATCTCCATATAAATAAAGGAGTTTACTTAAAGGGAATGATGAGTTTCATATTATGATAGTAGTAGACTATCGATAATGGCACTATTAAATAAATTGGAATCAAGTATGTTTTCAAGAATAAAGTGGGCGTTACTTTAATCTTAAAACATACAACTTAAGCATTCGCTTATTATGAACCACAATCTTGATGAGTGGTGAACTCATATGTGTTTCATTATAATTCTTGATATGATCGGAATGGATTTTTACAGGTATTAATCCGAAGGTTCGCATGTTGGAATTATTAATTGAAACATGTATCGTGGAACATTCACTCAAATAAAGAGTTTATAGTCTATCATCTCTTCTAGATGTTTTAAGGAGATTTGGTGATTAAGCTGGCGCGAGAGTTTGATGGACTAGCTACCCATCAAGTCTTAACACTAAGATGAGATATTATGTGTTAATCACCATATAAAGTAAAATGAGAGATCTAGAAGGAAAAACCAACATAAGGGCAAAGCGGTAATTTTACCCTTTGTTGTGCGGATGGCTATAATAAGGTTCTAAATAGCGTTTGCAATTGGACATATTCTCATAATATTTAATAATTCAAGAGTTCAACTAATTGTCTTTAGTGGAATGACATTTAGTTAATAAGCTAGAATTAATTCCAATGAGATTGAATTATTTACGGGCTTATTGGAGCTTGAATTATCAAAGTCAATAAGATTCCCCACTTGGCTTTAAGGAAGGTTATCAAGCTAAGTAAGAAGTAGTTTGGAGGCTTTAGAAGTCCATAATTGAATGATGGGCTTATACTAATTAATGGTTAATTGGAAGCTCATATGTTCATTTAGAAATGGGGTTGTTTTGGTTTAATGTAATTGATTAGATTAATTATATTAAAACAATTTTTTTAAATGGAGAAGAAGCAATTTCGAAATTGTGTTAGGTTAGATGTGTAACCACATTTGACATTAAAATACTAAATAAAGATGGTCTTTATTATGGTTCATCATTATTAAATGGAGTTATGAACTTACCATTAAATGGTTTAATGGTTGGCTTTTAATGTTGGCATGTAACCTATTTGCATTCATTAGATTAAAGATGAAAGATGTGCATTAGATGGACCATCTTCCTTCTTTCTTCTTGCCAAAACCGAAATGGGTATTCAATTATAGGTTATGGTCTTTTCAAATAGCCATTTTAAAGATAAATGAAGTAAGTCTCATTTATTGGCTATTTGATGAGTGATTAATGTAAGAAGTGATGCATTGGATGCCTCTCATTTTTTCCATTCATGCATATTTCGAAATTGAGATGTAGTAAAGGGTTCTTGCATGGTTTTTAGACATTCTCTCTTTTCATGCAAGGTAGAACCGAAATTCCTAAGTGAAAGAATTGAAAGAGTTTCAATTTTGGTTCTTCTTCTTCTAAGAAAATCTCCTCTAAATATTTCTTCTCCTTTCCCACCAAAGGATTTTGTTAACCTAGTTGTCCTTGAAGAACAAGTGGTAAATCTAATTGGTTGAGGATACTACAACAAGGAAGAAGATAGATTGCTAAAGGAAAAGACTCAAAGGCAAAGGATTTGGATATAAGAAGGAGAGGATAGCACAGCGAGGATTTAAAGCTGTAGCGAAGGAGTCGGTAATTCCTTTTATCTTGTTCTTGGTTTTATTATCCTTATACCATATCATGTATGGATTAGCATGTTGATTTGGATATATTGCTTCCACTGCAAGATGATTTCTTAAAAAGTTTTGAAATCTATCGTTTCTCCATACTAAGCATGCTTTCTTTTTCCGATCCAACAAATATTCCCTCAAGGATCCGAATGGTCCTCTCAGATTGACCATCTGTTTGGGGATGAAAAGCCATGCTAAAATTCAACTTAGTTCCCAAAGCCTTTTGTAAACTTCCCCAAAATCTCGAAGTAAATCGAAGATCTCTGTCAGAAACTATAGAATCTGGAACCCCATGTAATCTCACTATCTCATCGATACACTTCTTTTCCAGAACCTGCAGAGAATCTGTCTATTTAATCGCTAGAAAATGGGTTGACTTGGTCAATCGATCAACAATAACCCAAATGGCATCATGCTTCCTCTTGATCTTGGGCAAACCTATAAGAACATCCATAGTTATCCTTTTCCACTTCCATTCAGGAATGGACAATGGCCTTAACTTGCCTGAAGGTGCCTGGTATTCAGCCTTGACTTGCTGACACACTAGACACTTACTTACATATTCTGCTACATCTCTCTTCATGCCTTTCCACTAAAAATGCTCTTTCAAATCTCTTTACATCCTGGTGCTACTTGGGAGAATGGCATAAGACGCATTATGTGCCTCATCTAGTATTTCATCCTTCACCTCCTTGATATTTGGAATATAAAGTCTATTTCCTACAACCATAAGTCCATTTTCCCTCACTACCACTTCAGATTTCTTGCCATTTTGAATTTCTTCTCGAAATTTACTCAATTCTGCATCCTATGCTTGTAACTCCTTAACTTTCTCCCTGAGTATTGGTCTCATTCTAAAAGTAGCAATAATATATTCAAGTTCTTCCTGTTTCAAACTTATCCTAAGTTTAGCCATCTCCTCCAATAGCGGTAGGTAAACTGTTTGAATATAAGCTATAGAGGATTTCCTGCTCAAGGCATCTGCTACCACATTCGCTTTTCCTAGATGGTACTCAATTAACAGGTCATATTCCTTGACCAACTCTAACCACCTTGTTTGTCTCAAATTTAATTCCTTTTAGCTCAACAAATACTTAAGACTTTTATGATCAGTGAAAATTCTCGTTTGAACCCCATATAGATAATGTCTCCAAATCTTTAGAGCAAAAACTATTGCTGCTAATTCTAGATCGTGGGTCGGGTAATTAAGATCATAAGGTTTTAGCTATCACGAGGCATAAGCTATTACCTTATCTTCTTGCATCAACACACAACCTAAACTCTTTCTCAAAACATCACTGTATACTGTATAACCCTTATCTCCCACAGGCAAAATCAAAACTGGAGCACTTGTTAATCTGCACTTAAGCTCCTTAAAATTTTTCTGGCATTCCTCACTCCAGATAAACTTCTAATTCTTCCTCAATAACTTTGTTATCGGAGCAGCTATCATAGAGAACCCCTCAATGAATCTCTTATAATATCTTACCAAACCCATAAAGCTCCTCACCTCTGTCACTGTCTTGGGTGCATGCCAATTTACCACTGCTTTAACCTTTTTTAGATCAACCTGTATCACATCTTTCGAAATCACATGTCCGAGGAATATCACTTCATGAAGCCAAAACTCACATTTGCTGAGTTTGGCATAGAGCTCCCTCTCCCTGAATGCCTGCAACACAATCCTAAGATGTTCCTCATGTTCCCCTTCATTCTTGGAATACACCAAAATATCATCAATAAACACTATGATAAACTGATCCAGATGCTCCCTGAAGACCCTATTCATAAGATCCATAAAAGCAGTTGGAGCATTGGTTAGTCCGAATGGCATGACTAGGAACTTGTAGTGCCCATATCGGGTCCTAAAGGCTGTCTTGTTTACATCAGACTCCTTGATTCTGAGTTGATGATAGCCTGACCTGAGATCAATCTTAGAAAAGACCTTTTCTCCCTACAGCTGGTCAAACAGATCATTAATTCGGGGTAAAGGGTACTTGCTTTTAATGGTCACCTTGTTGAGTTTCCGGTAATCTATATGCATCCGCCATGTTCCATCCTTCTTCTTAACAAACAAAATCGGCACTCCCTAAGGTGACGAACTTGGTCTTATGTACGCCTTCCCTAGCAGTTCCTCCAACTGTTCCTTAAGCTCCTTCAGCTCAACTGGAGTCATTCTATAAGGTGGTATAGAGATTGGTGCGGTTTCGGGATTCAAGTCGATGGCAAACTCAATTTCCCTCACCAGTGGCAAACCAGGTAAATCTTTTGAAAACACGTCTGAAAATTTTCTCACAATTGGAAGGTCCTCTAACCTCCCTTCATTCACATCAGTGTCCACAACATATGCTAAAAAAGTTTCACACCCCTTTCCCATCATTCTGTCAGCCAATAAGGCTGAAATAATCCTTGGTGATGGTGTTTTACTGTCCCCTCTGAAAATCACCTTCTCACCGTTTCCCAAGTGAAATTCCACCTCCTTAAGGCTACAATCTAACTTTGCATGATACTTCTCCATGGCATCCATTCCCAGTATGACATCTAGCCCTTTTAGATTTAGAGGTAATAAGTCCACTACCAGCTGAGCACCCTTGATGAAGAGCCCACAGTCCCTATAAACTTGACTTATAAGCACATTCTTCCCTAGAGGAGTACTAAAAATTAAAGGACTATCTAATGGCCTCAGACCAACATCATGTAATGTCATGCTTGCAGAAACAAATGAATGCGTGGAGCCAGAATCAATCAAAACATATATTTTAGAATTAAATAACTGAGTCATACCCGTGACAACTTTAGGTGCGGCTGCAGCTTGCTCTCTAGTCATGGTAAATACTCTAGCCTGTGTCTGACCCCTTAGCCTCCCTGGAGGAACAATCTTCTTTGTAGCTCTAGAATGGCCCACCTCTGTGATTGTTCTAGTTCCCACTATTTCTGCTCTCCTTGGGGCTTGCAACTGAGACCCCTCTTGTCTTGTTAGTTGGGGACAGTCTCTGATCAAGTGTCCCTTCTCTCCGCATCGACTTGAAACACTCTCCCCTATGGAGCTTCCCACAATGCTCACATTGGAGGTTCATGTTCCTACTCTTCTCCACCTTACTATTACCTCCTGTAGTAGAGGCTTGCACTGAAGCTGCCCTTGGTTGCTTGTGCCTGTTAGGGGCACTACTCCCCACCTCACTCTGTGTGTGGAAACTCTTCCTACCCCTCTCAGGCATTTGAGTACTCGCCCCTTTCTTGGAAAATTATTTCTTGTTCTTCCTCTTCCTGCTTACTTCACTTTTGATATTCTCCAGCTTCTCAGCCTAGAGTGCGACATCTATCAGTTGTTGGTAATCACAGAAGTTGTAGATCAGAATTTTCTCCTTGATCCCCAGATGAAGACCTCCCTCAAACTTACAGCATTTATCCTCCTCATTAGCAACAATGTTGGCAGCATACCGGGACAGTTGGGTAAACTTTAGCTCATATTCACTCACACTCATATCCCTCTGTGTGAGATTCAAAAACTCTCTGACCTTCTCTTGGATATAGACTCTTGAGAAGTATTTCCTCCTGAAAGCTTCCAAAAAGTCTCTCCATGACAACACTGGAGGCATATCCTGACTGTAGGGTACTGATTCCCACCAATGAAGTGCATCTCCCTGTAGCAAGCTCACTGCATAATCTAACTCCTCCTCAGCTGAGCACTTCATCTAAATCAAAACCCTCTCGGTCCTTTTCAACCAGGCTTCAGCCTCTTCGGAATTTGTAGTCCCATTGAAATCTACAATTCCATACTTGCGGAGCTTATCATACTGGCCACTCCTCTCCACTGGAGCCTGCATCGGAATTTGTGACCAATGTACTAAAATAAGTCCATAAGAATAATTGAACTTGTCTTGAAATTTGGCTAAGTATTAACCCCACCACATGCCCTCTCTAGAAGAACCACAAGCTTGACTACTCCACTTGAATTCTCTGCAGATGGTTCAATCTTGTCATCAAGGTGACATGTAATATGACTTTGAACAAACCCTTGAATTGCTTGTTTAAGCCTTGAAGGGTCTTGTAACCTATTCCTTTTAGGTTTAGGTCGTGGGCAAGGGTATAAATACCTTATTTTATCCTTGTAAACATTAGATTTTGGTTGATTAACGAAATTGAGAGATATTCTCTTCAAGTAAGGTGTGTTCTTCTTATTGTTACTTCAAGGATTGTATCACTTATCAAGGTAATCACTTGTGGCATGTTCAATTCTTCAATTTTCTTTAGGTTTGGGTCTCAATTTCGTATAATTGGGGTTTGAACTAGCATGTTCTTAGAATAGAAAGATTGGGGTTTCGATTCAATAAGATTAGGGGATTTCAAGAACCTTGTTTTCTTGGGGTTTCCATATCACCCTTGGCCCATGGCATATATGAAGGTCTGGGCAAAGGCCTGAAAAAACTGCGGGTCCATAAATGGCATAGGAGGAGGAGGCAGTGGCACTTCATGCTGCACATTAGATGCCTCAAAATCAGGAGTAGGGTGTGTCCCAGCATCTTGCGGGACATGGGATTCATCTGTACTCCTTTGGCGAGAGCCAGATCGAGTCAGAGCTCCTCGAGTTCTCCTTCGAGGCGGCATTTATCACTCCTTGAATATAAGATCAATGAAAACCTTTAGTTTACATAAAACAATTTCAAATCATATAAAACAATTTAAAAGCCATGCACTTTGTTTACTTAAAAAAATAATGCATGTTCATTTCATGTCTTAGACTACCCACCAAAAGCCTAGGATACTCCTAAACCTAGTAGCTCTGATATCATAAGTGTTGGACACCCCGACCTTGAGAGTCACGAGCCCGACGTCCTAAGTGACATCTGAACATGTGTCCCGCAAGAGTGGCGTGCCCCCACTAGGAAGACTTACTCTTACTATTTCTGATCAGATGTTGACCTTAATCATTTTGCACAGCCTTGGGACAATTAGCATAACTGTCATTAGGATTTTCGGATTAAGATCCTCTTAGGACGATTTCAAAGAAGGCTTGGAAACCTACAACTTTAAGGAAGACCCTGAGGTCGAATTCTATCCTCTATAGAGGGTCAAAAATGGAACAAAAGATAGGGGGAGGTCAAAGATAGAAGAAACAAAAGACAGAAGAAACAAAATACAGAAGAACCAAAACACAGAAGAAGATGACATCATCACAGAAGAAACACAGAAGGAGATGACGTCATCATAGAATAAGCAAAAAGGCAGAAGAAACAAAACACAGAAGAAGCAAAAGGCAGAAGAAGCAAAACACAGAAGATGCAAAAGACAAGAAGCAAAAGACAGAAAAAGCGAAAAGGCAGAAGAAGCAAAACACAGAAGATGCAAAAGACAGAAGAAACAAAAGACAGAAGAAGCGAAAAAGCAGAAGAAGCAAAAGACAAAAAAAGCAAAAGACAGAAGAAGCAAAAGACAGAAGAAGCGAAAAGGCAGAAGAAGTGAAAAGGCTGAAAAAGCAAAAAGGCAGAAGTAGCAAAACACAGAAGAAGAGAAAAGATAAAAGAAGCGAAAATATAGAAGAAGCAAAAGAAAGAAGAAGAAAAAGAGAGAAGAAGCAAAAGACCGAAGAAGCGAAAAAGCAGATGATACAAAACACAGAAAAAAGATGACATCATCACAAGGAAAACATAGAAAGAGATGATGTCATCACAAAAGAAGCAAAAAGGCAGAAGAAGCAAAACACAGACTATACAAAACACATAAGAAGATAATGTCATCACAAGGAAAACACAGAAGGGGATGACGTCATCATAGAAGAAGCAAAAAGGTAGAAGAAACAAAACACAGACGATACAAAACACAGAAAAAGATGACGTCATCACAAGAAAAATACAGAAGGAGATGACGTCATCACAGAAGAAACAAAAAGGCAGAAGAAGCAAAACACTGACGATACAAAACACTGAAGAAGATGATGTCATCACAAGAAAAATACAGAAGGAGATGACGTCATTACAGACGAAGCAAAACAAAGACGATACAAAACATAAAAGAAGATAACATCATCACAAGGAAAACACAGAAATAGATGGCGTCATCACAGAAGAAGCAAAAAGGTAAAAGAATCAAAACATAGACGATACAAAACACAGAAGAAGATGTCGTCATCACAAGGAAAACACAGAAGGAGATGATGTCATCGCAGAAGAAGCAAGAGGGCAGAGGATACAACTCCTCTCTTGCACCTCTTCCCTTATAAGGATCCTGAATTTCAGCTCAAACGTCCAAAATTTTCATGCTAACTACCGTTGTAAAGATGATAGAAAGATTTACAACTTACTGTAAGACACATTTGCCTAAATTAGTTTAGGTTAACCCAGATTTTTCTCTGAAGTCAGAAAGCGAAGTTTCCTTTATAAAACTTAAAAATTTTCAACGTATAAACTTAAGAGAGTCATGAGTAAATATGCAAATATATTCCATTTGCATCAAAAGATAAAAACTTTTACAAAGCTTTAGTGGACATTTCAAGATGCAAATACATTAATACATTGACAACCCAAAATACAAAAGATACATGATTTGCTCAAAATGCAACTAAAGCCCTGCTTTACAAACTTGTTTCAAAATACAAAATAATCAAAACTAGGAGTGCTACCTTGCCCTTTTGACCTACTCGATATCCTGCTCATCACCTGAATGTGTGGGAGGAGATTGAGGAGTAAGCTTAAAGCCCATGGGTAACAATCTTATAATCGGTAACAAGCAAAAATTATTGAAATAATCATCTTCATTGCAAAAACTCACATTAATGCATAACATGGATACATCACTACTGTCAACATATCATGAGCACACAAGACACATCAAATTGGTTTAGGTGTGTAACATTCCGTTACCGATGTGAAGGGCATATCGGTAAATCGGATAGATTAGGAGTGAGTGCATTCATATTTCAAATTGCACATGCATTTTACCTCTATGATTATTGATAAATGATTATGATTTCACTAGCATATGAGTGTATATGCATGTATGACATATTCCCGGTATAATTGTGTGAATTGGTAATTCTGCGATTATTGTATAGATTGTGTTTGAATATTGAATTGGAGTGAAAAAAATTGAATTCTAGAGGTTTGAAAAATTAAATTGGAGTGTATAACTATGAGTTTTATATTTTTGAGGAATTATAGGATTTTTTTGGAATTTTTAGAGCTTTGGGTCCGGACCGGGAAAAAAATGATCTAATGGCTGATAGATCGGGTTCCGGTTCGAAATTTGATGTGTCCAATGGTGTGGAAAGATTAGAGTTATGATTTTTGGGATTAGGGTTTAGAGCCATTGGAATATTGGGAGAAAATTTGAATACGAATTGGAATTTTAGACCCCGAGAAGTGGGCATGTGGCAAATGAATTGCCAAACATGCCCTAGCCTTTTAAATCCCTTGTTTAAAAACCCTTCTCGTTCAAATTTGCTTCCCACGACTCTCTCTTGCTTTTGAAAGGAAAGTTGGTTTTTCTTCTTGGTTCTTCTCCTCTCCTTCATCGTGGATCTTCTTGCTTGCCTTGTTTCCATTTTTCTTCTTGCAAGAATTGCTCCCTTCCTTGTCTTTGATCTACTCTTTGAGCTTGGTGAAGAATAGATGATGATAAGAGTGGGTTTGAGTAGTTGCCGTGGGTATTGATTGAGTTGGTAGGGTTTGGAGATTGTGAAGAAATTGGGAGATAAATCAAGTAAGTTCTTACTCCTTTATGTTTTAGATAGTTTGATTTGATCATTGATTAGAGTTATTAATTGTTGTGATATATATGGGTTTCGGATGATGAATTTTCTTGATTTTGATTTGGGTATTTGAGGGATAATTGGTTTTAGATGGAATTGAGTGTAAGGGTTAGCAGTTTAGTGTATATTGAGTTGTTTTGGAGTGTTTTTAAAGAGAAAAGTTGGGTTATGGCTGTATTTTAGATAGAGAAATGAAAATGGGAAATCGGAGAAGACGAACTAGATCTCACACGTCGCGACATGAGAATAATTATACGTCGCGACGAGCGTTCGTCGCGACGAGCGAGACGTCGTGATGAGCGTGTAATTCCTAGCTGCAACGAGCAGGTTTCTTCCGCATGTCGTGACGAGCGAAGGCGCACGTCGCTACGAGCAGAAGCGAGCATGCCGCGAAGAAGGTTACGCGTACGTCGCGACGTAGGCGAGGTAGTCTCACCGCGGCGAGCGACATTGCGCCGCAGCGAGGGCGCCTGTTTCCTGAAATTGAAGTTGTTTGTTTTAATGAATGATTTTGAGGTTAAATTCTTATTGAATTAGTTCTTGATTGATTGAAATTTAGAGATTACGAATTGTGAATTGATAAGAGGGAAACTCGGAATTGAATTCGATGGTTCACGCAATCAGATGGCAATTTATTAAGGAATGTGATTTGTGATTGGAGTATGACTTTAGAGAGTTCAGAACTTAGTCAATTAAATTATGGTGTTAGGAATTGCTATCTTTTATAGGAAAAGAGAATTGAATTGGAAGATTCGGGTTTAGAATCGGGAATGTCATAACATGTATAGTACTCATCGCATTCGCTGCATGTGCATTATTGAATATTAGAAATTGTGCAATTAGTAATGTTGGTTTTTCCTGATTGTTATAGAGGCTCAAGTGGAGCGTCGATCTTTTGACGTAGGTGAGACTGTTGGATCGCGTACGGTCCGAGTATTCACAATACGCTGCGGAAAAGACCATACAAAAACATCACGTATAATCGAAAACACGAGGATTAACGAAAATACCTTATTTTCGTGGGTGGATTGCTTCTTTTCGGATTCCAAGACACTGCAAATCGCTAATGCCCTCTACCGGTATCCACACGAGCATGCACGATCCGGGCTGCGGCTGTAGTGTGCTAGCACGTCCTGAAAACCTTTCTCAACGTCGCACGATCTTTCTCTTGGATGGCGGCTAGGGTTTCCTGACAATTGTGTCGTTAACCTAATGAGACCTAAGCTTCTCTATTTATAGAGAAACCTTAATCTCATTCAGGCCCTATTAAGTTTCAGCCCATTATATCATATATAATAAAAGTCCGACAACTTAATTAAATCTAGCCCAATAAATATATCTAAATATATTTATTCAACACCTAATAAATTAGGTCCAAGAGAATAAGCCCAGATCACATCACTCTTTGTGTGCGACCACAGCAAGCTCATTTGATGTTGGCAATGGGCTTGATTACACTTCAAGGCCCATAAGTCATAGCGACCTCTAGCAAGACATTATGACTACCCAAATCAAATGAGGATCGATAATCCGATTTAACTCAGTAACTATGGTTATAGGCTCGATCCTTTGTAACACGATATCAAGATTAATCACAAGGCATGGTACATGTCAACCTTTGATTAATCATAGTTTCTTGATCCCCAAGTTGGTGATTATAACAAATGACATTGATGAATCTTCATCAATTCATTTGAGCACGACCATGCATTTCTTGATCACACTTGTCAAGAGGCCCAAATGATATCTTTCTCACTTAAGAGAGGTACAAATCCATCTACGTCATTCACATCCCTCAAGATGATTCATTTAGTGTCCAACATAAGACTATTTGTTATTCGGTTAAAAATAACTTAGTCTGATATCAAAACACTAAATTTTTCATGTAAGGAACCATGATGACTTCAGGTCAAAGGACTAAAGTCAAACCATATTGAGAATCACTAATGACATGAAACCATGTAATATTCTCCTTTTGGGTCAATCCAATATGTGTTCTCTAACATATATCTATGTTTCTGATTTGATATCTCATATCCATGATCAGTAAAACGTGATCATCAATCAGAACACATACTAGCCTTAATTCATTATTGTTCCACCAATAATGATCGACTAGGGACAGTTTAGAATAGTATTATAACACTTATGGTTTTACTATCAAGTCACATACTTGATGACATAAGTTTAATACCATTCATGGAATGTAAATCACATTACATAAATGAAATACATGCATATATAAAATGAATACCTCACAATATATTATTAACAAATCATAATTTTAATACATGAATCACAAATGTTCATTGGCCTAGGGCACACTACTAACAATCTCCCACTTGCATTAGGCCCAATCAGTCAGATATCTAATACCCATAGACCTCGTATGACTCTCATGTTTAGGCTGTGGAAGAGGCTTAGTAAGTGGATCGGCAATGTTGTCATCTGTGCCCACTCTGCATATCTTCACGTCTCCTCTGCCAATGATCTCTCTAATCAAATGGAAACGTCTGAGTATGTGTTTGGATCTATGATGCGAATTTGGTTCCTTAGCCTGTGCTATAGCCCCATTATTATCACAATAAAGGTCTATAGGACTTACAATGCTAGGAACAACTCAAGCTCTGTGATGAACTTCCCGATCCATCTGACTTCCTTAGCGCATCCGAGGCAAACAATGTACTCGACTTAGGTTGTAGAATCAACAACGATGTCTTGCTTTGAACTTTTCCACTCACTTGCACCTCCATTCAAACAGAACACAAAACCTGATTGCGATCTGAAATCATCTATGTCAGACTGAAAACTAGCATTAGTGTAACCATTTACAACTAGGTCTCCTTCAAGTCCTCCATAGACTAGGAACATATCCTTAGTTCTTCTCAAGTACTTAAGGATGTTCTTAACTGCTATCCAGTGACTCTCACCATAATTAGATTGGTATCTACTTGTTATGCTCAAAGCATATGAGACATCAGGTCGAGTACATAACATGGCATACATGATTGATCCAATTGCAGATGCATATGGAATCTTACTCATGCGCTCAAGCTCTTTATCTGAAGTAGGACAATCCTTCTTAGAAAGCTTGATTCCATGTGACATAGGCAAGAATCCTCTCTTGGAATCTTGCATACTGAACCTTTTCAGTATCTTATCTATGTATGTACTCTGACTTAGGCCTATAAGCTTTCTTGATCTATCTCTATAGATCTTAATGCCTAAAATATAGGCAGCCTCACCTAAGTCTTTCATTGAGAAACGTTTCCTTAACCAAATCTTGACACTCTGTAAGGTCGGAATATCGTTTCCAATGAGCAATATGTCATCAACATGTAAAGCTAAAAGACAACAGCACTCCACTAACCTTTTGTAAACACAAGGTTCATCTTCATTCTTGATGAATCCAAACTCTTTGACAACTTCATCAAAACGAAGATTCCAGCTTCTTGATGCTTGCTTCAATCCATAAATGGATCTTTGAAGCTTGCACACCTTTCCCGAATTCTTAGGATGGACAAAACCCTCAGGTTGTATCATATATACATCCTCAAGTAAGTTTCCATTAAGGAAAGCTGTTTTGACATCCATTTGCCATATCTCATAATTGTAGTATGTAGCTATGACAATAAGAATTCTAATGGATTTGATCATGACCACTGGAGAAAATGTCTCATCATAATCAATTCCATGAACTTGTCGATAACCTTTAGCAACAGGCCTTGCTTTATAAGTGTGCACATTTCCATCCATGTCGAGTTTCTTTTTGAAAACCCTTTTGCATCCAATGGTCTTCAAGCCATCAGACGGATCAATCAAAGTCCAAACTTGATTGTCATACATGGATTGCATCTCTGCTTTCATGGCCTCTAACCATTTAGCGATTACGGACTTTCCATAGCTTCTTGATAGGTTGTGGGCTCATTATGATCGATGAGCATCACATTATCATCATCGATAACGAGAAATCCATATCTCTTGGGCTCATGATTTAATTCTATCGGATCTACGTAGGCCTTATGTTGTTGAAGGCTTTCGTCAACGACTTGTGAGCTCGCTTCAATCTCCTTTTCGTGCTTAATGTCATTTTGTGAAACTTGAATTTCTTGAGTTGTACTTTACTCCCATGTTTCCTTTGAAACAAATTCCTTCTCTAAGAAGAAACCATTTCGAGCAACAAACACTTTGTTCTCTCGATGGGATGTAAAAGTAATATCCTTTAGTTTCCTTAGGATATCCCACAAAATAACATTTTTTAGATTTGGGTGCCAACTTGTCAACAATTGGACGCTTCACATAAGCCTCATAACCCCAAATCTTTAGAAAAGATAAATTGGGACGCTTCGGTCCATATCTCATAAGGTGTCTTTTCTCTGACCTTTGAAGGAATACGGTTCAATATGAATCTGTGCGGTTTCTAAAGCATAGCCCCAAAAGTATTTTGGAAGATCAGTTTGACTCATCATTGATCGAACCATATCTAATAGAGTTCGATTTCTCCTTTCAGAAACACCATTCCATTGAGGAGTTCCTGGAGGAGTCAATTGTGAAACGATTCCACAATCCTTAAGATAATCATTAAACTCTTGGCTTAAATATTCACCTCCTCGATCAGATCGAAGGATTTTAATATTCTTGCCAAGCTAATTTTGTACTTCATTCTTATACTCTTTGAACTTTTCAAAAGATTCAAATTTGTACTTCATTAAATAGATATACCCATATCTACTGAAGTCATCTGTAAAAGTAATGATACAAATAACCTCCTCTCGCTGATATGCTAAAAGGACCGCATACATCGATATGTATAAGGCCCAATAGCTCATTGGCCCTTTCCCCTTTACCTGTGAAGGGGGCCTTTGTCATCTTACCCAGTAAACAAGAATCACATGTGTCAAAAGATTCAAAAGAATCAATGAATTCATCTTGATGGAGTTTTGAAATGCGTTTTTCATTTACATGGCCTAAGCGACAATGCCAGAGATAGGTTGGGTTCAAATCGTTAGATTTAAACTTCTTGGTATTTATGTTATAGATGGACTCATTTGTAACAAACTCAGTGTCTAGAGTATAAATGCCATTTAATTGACGCGCAATGCCATATAAAATGTCATTTTTCTAAATGGAAATACTTCTATTCTCAATAGAAAATTTAAATCCATCATTCTCTAAACAAGTAAAAGAAATAATGTTCCTACTCATAGTAGGTACATAATAACAATTCTTGAGTTCCAAAATGAGCCCAGTAGGCAAAATAAGATCATAAGTCCCCACGGATAAAGCAGCAACTCTTGCTCCATTTCCCACGCGCAAGTTGATCTCACCAGCCATCAATCTTCTAGTCCTTCTTAAACCCTGCACATTAGTACAAATGTGAGTTGCAGCTCCAGTATCTAATACCCAAGATGCAGAAGGAGTAAAATTGATTTCTATAACAAACATACCTGAAGAAGTAGTCACACTATTCTTCTTCTCTTTCAGCTCTTCCAAATAGAGTTTGCAATTCCTTTTCCAATGACCAGGTTCATTGCAATGGAAGCAAACTCCCTCCTTGGGTGCCTTAGTCTTAGCTTTGGGCTTGGGCTTAGACTTAGGTACTTTACCTTTGCCCTTCGTTGTGCCCTTCTTCTTGAAACCCTTTCCCTTTTGAACCACAAAAACTTCATTGGAGGTCTTTACCTTTCTCTTCAAGTTCTCTTCAGCAGTTTTCAGCATCCCATACAATTCATCAATGGACTTCTCCATATTATGCATGTTGTAGTTAAGAATGAACTGATCATATTCATCAGTCAAGGATGATAGAATAAGATCCGTTTCTAATTCTTGACTAACAGGTGCACCTAATTTCTCAAGATGATAAATGTAACTCTTCATCTTAAGAACATGAGCACTCACGGGTGTGCCAGGAGTCATCTTGCATGAATTCAATGCCTTAGTGGTTCTAAACCTCTCTTGGCGTGCCTGCTCTTGAAACATAGCTTTCAGTTGAGCAAGCATGTCATAAGCTTCCATTTCCTCTAAATCCTTCTGAAGGTCAGAGATCATGGCGCCTAACATAAGGCATGACACATCCGTGGAGTCATTGATATGCTTCGTGTAAGCATCCTTTTGAGCCTTAGATGCGTTTGCTAGTGGTTCCTCAGGGATGGGTTCTTCTAAGACATAAAGCTTTCTTTCTTGCTTGAGAACAATTCTCAAGTTCCTATACAAATCTAGGAAATTTGTCCCACTAAGTTTTTCTTTCTCTAAGATAGATCGCATAGACAGGTTTGTGGATGGAGTAGCCATAATCTACAAAATAATGCAATAAGGGTCAACATTCATATATATTATGAGGTATTAGCTCCCACTCAAATAAATAACCCTCAATTGAAAAATGGGAGAAACAAGATCCATATTTCACTAAGTCCTAAGAAAGCTTTGGCTTAACACTCAAAACTTAGTTATTTAGGTAGAAAACTCTTTTCAATTACATCACATGTAACTCTTGATGGGCTTATGTTAAAATACATCTTATGTACTGCATGTATGTAAAAACCCAATCTTATGCTCTAAGCCCGAAACCGTTTTGATAGCTTAGTTAAGTTTAACCATACTTTACCTATAAATAGCACCATTATTCAAATGTCTTCCCTAGATAATCCCCACATGCCTTGCTTTGGCAATGACCCACATAAGGATGAGCTAGAAATAAACATTGGTAAAGATTTATGGAAGGCATATAAACTTAAAATTATGATGAGGGTCGTTCTTAGCAGATTATTAATCCTTATAAAGAATTATGAAAGATTACAAAACACTTGTTACAACCTTCGCTTGATTCTAATTGTTGGTTTGAAAATAAATTTAATTTAATAATTCAACTCTTGAAAAATTAAATTAAATTCCAAAAATCCTTTCCTAATAAATAATCCTTTGAAAATAATTTTCAAATTTAATAAAACACCCTTTTATTTTATTAGGAGTATTTATTAATTTAATCTCTATTAAATTAATAAAAATTAAATTAGGGTTTTAAAATAATTTTAAAAAATAAAATTAAAAAAAAGGGAGGGAGGAGGCGGCACGCAGCGTGGGCGTGCAGGCGCCTGGCAGACGCGGGTGCGTGTCACACACGCGCCCGTCGTCTTCTCCAACCCACTTTCTTCTCTCTTCTGGTTTTGCCTCTCCTTTCTTCTGGATTTTTCTTCCACTTTCTCCACGTTTTCATCTCCAATCTCCCACGTTCCACGATTCGAAGCATCTACCGTTAGATCTAAATGAAAATTGGGAAGATTCAACCGTCGGGTCTCCAACCGAAATCAAACCTTCAACCGTGGGTCTCCACCCGACGGTTTTCGTAGCCCATGGCGTCACTAGATGATGGTGTCGCTGGCGGTGATGGCATCTCCGGTATGGTGTTGCGTCGCCAGTCGATGGGTGTTACTCACCCATCGATTTTCCAGAAACTCAATGGAGAAAACGCAGATGATAAGAAATAACCCAGAAAATTGCAAAAGAGGGGAAAACGCAGATAGCACAAAAAGAACGTCTACAACAATCTGGAAACAGTTTCCAAAAAACCAAGCTTGTGATTCAACAAAAACACAAATAATTCCAGAAGCCAAGATTGCAAATTAGGGTTAGACAAAAAATTAGGGATTTCAATAAATTTCAGAAACCCTAGTCATTCAAAATTGCAAGATTTCCAGATGTTAAAGAACAATCCACAGAGGTAAAAGAAAACATATGGCTTCAGAATAATCGCATAAACTCCTTCATGCTTTTGTTTAAAAACAAATCATGTATCATCAGAAAACATGGGTGTGGCAATGGAGGAAACTATTTCCAGAAGGACCATGCATCGAATAACAAGGATTTCAGAAACCCAGTAATCACCGTATATGCGTATAGAATGAAATTTCCAGATCAATGCATAAACGATTAAAACAAAACAGATAGAAACAATTTCAAGCCTTCGGGAAACAATTTCCAAACTTTAACAAAAACATTCACCAATTATAATCAAGCCTCTAATCCAAGATTAACGATTAAACCTGTCTCTGATACCACTGTTGGATCGTGTACGGTCCGAGTATTCACAATACGTTGCGGAAAAGACCATACAAAAACATCACGTATAATCAAAAACACGAGGATTAACGAAAATACCTTATTTTCGTGGGTGGATTGCTTCTTTTCGGATTCCAAGACACTGCAAATCGCTAATGCCCTCTACCGGTATCCACACAAGCATGCACGATCCGGCTGCGGTACGTAAGGCTTAGCACGCCCCGAAAACCTTTCGAACGTCATGCGATCTTTCTCTTGGATGGCGGCTAGGGTTTCGACAATTGTGTCGTTAACTTAATGAGACCTAAGCTTCTATTTATAGAGAAACCCTAATCTCATTCAGCCCTATTAAGTTTCGCCCATTATATCATATATAATAAAAGCCCGACAACTTAATTAAATCTAGCCCAATAAATATATCTAAATATATTTATTCAACACCTAATAAATTAGGTCCAAGAGAATAAGCCAGATCACATCACTCTTTGTGTGCGACCACAGCAGGCTCATTTGATGTTGGCAATGGGCTTGATTACACTTCAAGGCCCATAAGTCATAAGCGGCCTCTAGCAAGACATTATGACTACCCAAATCAAATGAGGATCGATAATCCGATTTAACTCAGAACTATGGTTATAGGCTCGATCCTTTTGTAACACGATATCAAGATTAATCACAAGGCATGGTACATGTCAACCTTTGATTAATCATAGTTTCTTGATCCCTAAGTTGACTGATTATAACAAATGACATTGATGACTCTTCATCAATTCATTTGAGCACGGCCATGCATTTCTTCAGTCACACTTGTTAAGAGGCCCAAATGATATCTTTCTCACTTAAGAGAGGTACAAATCCCATCTACGTCATTCATATCCCTCCGCATGATTCATTTAGTGTCCAACATAAGACTATTTGTTATTCGGTTAAAAATAACTTAATTTGATATCAAAACACTAAATTCCTCATGTAGGGAACCATGATGACTTCAGGTCAAAGGACTAAAGTCAAACCATATTGAGAATCACTAATGACATGAAGCCATGTAGTATTCTCCTTTTGGGTCAATCCAATATGTGTTCTCTAACATATATCTATGTTTCTGATTTGATATCTCATATCCATGATCAGTAAAACGTGATCATCAATCAGAACACATACTAGCCTTAATTCATTATTGTTCCACCAATAATGATCGACTAAGACGATTTAGAATAGTATTATAACACTTATGGTTTTACTATCAAGTCACATACTTGATGACATAAATTTAATACCATTCATGGAATGTAAATCACATTACATAAATGAAATACATGCATATATAAAATGAATACCTCACAATATATTATTAGCAAATCATAATGTTAATACATGAATCACAAATGTTCATTGGCCTAGGGCACACTACTAACAGAGACTTCCCGGCAGTAGCTCGGAAGTTAGAGGTGAGTAACCTAGTTGGTTTCTCAACCTTTATGTGTTTAATTTTATGCAATCATGCCATGTGGAGATAATGGAGGGTTTATCTGTGATTGCTTATGATTGATTTCGAAGCACGGGTGTCCGAAGTATTGGAATGTGATATTGAAGTGCCAATCATGTGTACTGGTTATGAATAATTTAATGAAATAAATTGTGAAAATGATTATGATTGTAATATCAAACTAAAGACTGAAGGAATGGGAATTGGACAATAAAATGTAACTGATTGTGGATGTAAATTGAAACATGTGCATTCATGCATAAAGGCATGATCAGATAATGGCAGTTGTGACCGATGTAGCCAACGTTTTTCAGAGCTTTAAACTCAACGCATTAGGGCCTCGAGCCCAACGAAAATTTCAGAGCTACTGGCACAACGTATCAGGGCTTCAAGCCCACCGTAATCAGGCACACGGTCAAAACAACGTAATAAAATGAAAAGTGTCACATGTGCTTATACATATGAATGATAAATTGTGAATTGTGTGAAAAGCATTATATCTGTGAAATAGAACGCATGTGATATGTTTTGAATATGCTACTATGTGAAATTTTGTGAACTATTTGTATATGCGTGAGTTGGGTGAGCCATCGATGATGGTTTCTCGTCGAGTTCGCAAACTCACCCAACATTGCATCTATTTTTCAGGACAGAGATAGTAGACTCCTAGCTCCAGAGTTCGACTCTTCCTACTGTGTGAGCGTTGGCAAGAGTGGTTATGGCACACAGGTCGGTCAGTTGGGATCGATTTTAGGATGACCTAGTTTAGGCTTTTGTCTCAGTTCCTTTTTGGAAATTCCTGTATAGTTTGCGGAAACTAATAAACTTGTAAATTCGATTTTTGAGGTTGTGAAATGAAAATCTTTTGGTTTTAAAAATTTAGCGATTTTGATATTATGATTTTATTATATTGATGCCATGTAGATTATAGAAATGATCGATCATAGTGCACCCTCATCGTAGGTTATATATCGGAATGACCTACGGGCGTCCCGGTGTGTACCCTACGGTAAGGAGGCGCTACATTAGGTGGTATCAGAGCATGGTTTGGTATCTTTTGAGCATAGTGTATTATTAGGCTTGAATTTTAATGAGAAAAGAAGAAATTGATCGAAATTATGGTTTTGTTATAGGTCATCCGTCCTTGGTGATCAGGTAGATCAACCAGCTGACCATGGATAAGTCGGAGCTAGTAGGGAGTCCTCAGTGCCTCGATATGAGGAGCAGCCTCCTAGAGTTCCCGTGAGACGGGAGAGGAGGTATGATCGATTGCGGAAGCAGGGAGCTGCAAACTTTTATGGCAGCACAGACCCTGTTGAGGCAGAGGGATGGCTGGAGAGGACTGAGCGAGTCTTCGACCAGATGGATTGTGATGCTGAGGAGAGTTTCGATTATGCAGTGTATCTCCTGCAGGGCCCAGCTTATCAGTGGTGGAAGACTTTCCCGGGCAGTTGAAGTGAATCACACGTTAATACAATACTTAGAAAATGATATAAGAATGCACGAGAAGGGGGGTTGAATTGTGTATTCCCCTTTTTTATGAATCTTTCAAAACTATTTGTTAGAAATAAAATTCTTTACAGAACTTCCGATAGATTCTAATTAATCAAAACTTTTGAAAAGCCTTGTTTACGAATTAAGTACTGATAAAACTTGAATCTAAAATATAGAGATATAGAGTGAGAGTAGTTGACACAGAGATTTATCCTGGTTCACCCCAAACCGTGGGCTAAGTCCAGTTCTCAGAGTTCCTTCTGAGATTTCACTATCTCTTCAATTTTACAAGTATTCTTTGCGAGCCTCTTCAGGTCTCTACAATCAGTATTCTTTCACACTTAGCCTCTGCAGGCTATCTGTACTACTTTTTCTCAGAAAAGTGTTTGAACACTTATTACAGTAAAATAGCTCTCAGCTAATTCGCACAATAAGCTCGTAGATGTAATTCAGCTAATTTTTCAACTCGACTAGCTTTGCTAACTTTTTCTCACTTTGTCTAACTTTGCAATCTTCGACTTTGACTTGTATTTATAGCCTTCGTCTCCAACTGCTTCTTGATTCTTGTTTCTTGAATCTTTAAAGAAACAGTTATTCAGTTGAGTTCTGTAACTAACTCGAACTGACTCCTTCGTCTTCTTTTTAAATTTCGCATCTTCTTTTCTTCGTTTGTATTTTATCGTCTGTGTTTTTGCTTCTGCATCTATTTTTACTATTTCGCATCTTCGTCTGCTTTACTATTCGCATCTGCATCTGTGTCTGCTTTTCTTAGCGTCTGCGTCTGCTATTCTTTTTTGTCTGCGTCTGCTTTACTTCGTCTATATGACTTCGTCTATATGTCTGTTTGCTTCGTCTGTATGTCTGTTTTCTTCGTCTGTCTGATTTCGTTTGTTTTGCTTTTCTTTTTATTGATTCTCTTTTTGTTATACATCAAAATCATATCTAAGTAAAGTCATTTGGACTTAACAATCTCCCCCTTTTTGATGATAACAAATTATATACAAAAGAAAACAAAATACAATGTTTTGAAAAGAACACAAAAACTTATCTTCAGAACTTCTTCTTTGACTTCTTCCTTTCTTCGTTTACTTCAGTCACACCTTTTCTGATCATCCTCTTCTCTTCTGCTCATTTTCTTTTCCCCTTGTTCATTCTCTTCTTTTCTGCTCTTCTCCCCTATTTATTATAATCAAAAATGATTAATGATGATGGCTTTTTAGCAGTTCTGTCATCATCTTCTTCAGATCATTCATCGTCTCCTTGATCTTGTTGACTTCTCCGTAATTCATCGAGTTCATCCGTGAGTTAATCGATGAGGAGGCTTGATCAACATTTACTGAGGGAGGAGTGAATGGTATTGTCGTAGTATAAGCATCAGAGGTCGGAATGTATTCATCATTGATCTCAATAGTTGGTGGACGAATAAACGTATCAGCTTCAGGAAGATCTAAGTCAAACGGAGCAGGCAACATCAGCAACTGTCTTCCTTGCAGGGTTAATGCTTCTGCTTGAATAGACAGTGTATTAGACAAAGGTCTAATACGCATAACTGTTTGAACAAGGAACTCAATAAACGTCCCTATTATTACTCTTCCCTCCACTGGACAGTCTTTTTGCTTGTCAGTATAACTGCAGCTCGCTTCATCTTTATTCGGTGTAGAAGCACATGCCTCATCAATTCTACGCACTTCTTCTGCTATTTGATTTGTGGACAGATCATCACAAACTTCTTCAGGAAATAGCTTCAACTTTCCCTTAGTCAAATCCAAAGGATATCTTGGCTGAATGTCTGGTGCAACCTTTATTTCAGTCTCCTCTGTGATCGAAAAAATAGTACACGACTTACAGGAAATTTTTGTAGGGTATGGCTTGGTAGCAGCATCCCTCAAAACATCGTAGAAAATCTTTTCATCTTCTTTCAGTAAGTCCCATGTGTCACTATTTATCGACATAGGTTGTACGATAGCCACTGTCTTCTTTACTGGTTGACTACAGATTGCAATAGCAGTTCTCCTTCTAGTAACAACTTCAACTATTCTGATCTTCAGCTTATGTTTTCTCAAAAACTTATGATATTTGAATACTATCAGAAAAGGTTCATCATTATCCGAGTGCGATTCTCATTGTTGCCTCCGTTGTGTTTCAATAGATTCTCTGAGCGGGCTTTGCTCCACTGGTTCCTCCTGTTGAGCAATGGGCATGTCCTGAACTGTGCTCTGCTCAATTTCTTTTTCTTTTTGAGCAGCTTCAAAGGTTTCTTTCTTTCGACTAACTTTCTCAGCAGTTGTGACAGTTTTCTTCCGACTAACCTTCTTAGTCTTTTTTTCTGCTTCAGTCAGTCTTGAAGATTTATGCACTTGAGATTTTTCTCTCTCAGATTCTGATTTTCTCTTCTTCTCAGTCTTTTTGGCTTTTCTGGCTGTATCCTCTTCCAGAATAGAGACTAAGGATCTTATTGCTCTAGGTGCACGAGATTGAGAAGATTGTTCCTGACTCTGTTCTCTGGCAATCTTTTCTTCTTGTTGCCTTAGAGTCTGAATCCTCGGTGATCTGTTCGCCTTCTTCGTAACTTCACTTAAAAGACTTTCTCCTTGTCTTTTTGGCGCACCTTCTTCTGTCCTCCGAGGTTGACTTACTTCGATTTTAGGACTCGCCTGTTTTATCAGCGATCTTCCTGTTGTTCTTTTTATTTCATCCGCAGGCGATCTCATACTTTGTTGAGTTCAAGAACTTGAAGCAGGAGTCTTCTTCGAAACACGCTCCCCCTCAGTTCTTGTTCTCCTTAAAGAGTCGGCTTCTTCTTTAATCATTGTCCTCAGATCCATTCGTCGTATTGTGATTGAATCAATCTTACTTTTCACTGGTACAATCCTTCTATTTTCTTTGTGTAGAAGGATTCCGGATTCCTTAAAAATCCTTGTAAGAAGCATACCGTAAGGATAGCTATTTGTATCCTTCATCCCCTTAATCATGTAGTGAAAGATTAAGAAGGGTAAATCAATAGGGTTGCGATTCAGCAGGTAAAACAAGCATTGTTCATCTAGGGTAGTCACCAAATGTCTTGAACCTGCTCTGGGTAAAATGCAATTAAACAAAATCGCATGAAGAACCCTAGCCTTTGGAACCAAACTAGAGGTCTTCCTCTCCTATGGGTCATTGGCTCCATATAATTGTCTTCTGACATCTTCTTCTCTCATACCAACCTGGGACATCCAACCGGCCTTGGTAGACAGAGTCTCACCAACCGATGGATAATCAATCACTTTCCTTATCAGCTCCTTAGTCACGACAACAGATATACCGTCTACTGAAGATACGATAGTGTTGTCTACAAGTTGAGCGTTATTCCAGAACTCGAATACCTCATTGGTATACACTGGTTCTCGTACCTGGAAGAAATTTCTCCAACCAGCTCTTTCAATCTCTGGTTCTACGTCCATTCCATCATTCCTCAATGACTCGAAATCCACATGCCTTCCGAATATCATAGCTGCCTCCATTGTCTCAGAATGAAAACTGTTTCTGAAAAGCCCTTCGTCTAGGGTAGGATGATTGGGAGAAATTTTGAAAGCAAGATGAACCGAGTAGAGATGAGAGTAACCGCAATGATTTCAGCTTTAGGCTACTTATAGGAGTATAGTCCGGTGTATTCTAGAATCATTAAGATCCTCGAGATTATCAAATTTTTCCCTCCAAAAATTCCTTGTGAGAGAAGTTACTAGCTGTACCTCACTGTTTCTAGCGTCGTTAGTTTTGACGTTACTTTAGCCTGACTGTTCACTTAACATAACCATCTTAAGGTTGCGTCTGATCTTCTGGAACCGTTTTTCACTCAGTGGTTTGGTGAAGATGTCTGCCCATTGATGCTCTATTTCGATGAACTGTAGACACACCACCTTCCTCTGAACATAGTCTCTCAGGAAGTGATGTCTGACTTCGATGTGCTTCACTCTAGAATGCTGAATCGGATTCTTTGACAGATTGATTACACTTATATTGTCGCAGTAGATTGGAATCTCCTCTTCTTGAACTGAATAGTCTTCAAGTTGATATTTGATCCATAACGCTCGTGAACAAAGAACTCATGCGAATATATACTCTACTTCGGCGGTTGATAGAGCGATTGAGTTTTGTCTCTTGCTTGACCAGGAAACTAGGTTTGCGCCAAGAAAGTGACATCCTCCACTTATGCTCTTTCTTTCGATTCTATCTCCGGCATAGTCCGCATCGCAATATCCGATTAACCTGAAATCTTTACCTTTCTCAAACATTAAGCAAAGATCAGTAGTACCTGCAAGATATCTCATAATTCTTTTAATAGCAATAAAATGAGACTCTCTAAGATCGGCCTGAAATCTTGCACACAAGTATACACTCGAACAAAATATCGGTCTACTTGTCAGAAGATACAAGAAAGAACCGATCATCCCTCTATACAGGGTTTGATCCACCTTCTTACCAAGTTCATCTTTGGACAAAAGGTTTGAAGGGTGCATCAAAGTCGTCATAGGCTTCAACATTATTCATATCAAATTTGGAAAACAGTTCTTTCACATACTTTTGTTGACGAATGAAAATTTTCTCTTCGGTTTGCTTAACTTGCAACCCAAGAAAGAACTTTAATTCACCCATCATGCTCATTTCAAACTCTTTCTTCATTAGACTCTCAAACTTCATGCATAACTTGTTTGAAGTAGCACCAAAAATGATATCATCAACGTAAATCTGAACTAAAATAAAATCATTCTGAAAGTTTTTCCTAAAGAGCGTCTTATCGACTTGACCTCTACTGAAACTATTTTCTAAAAGAAAAGTACTCAGACGATCATATCAAGCTCTAAGAGCTTGTTTCAGGCCGTATAAAGCTTTATGAAGTCTATAGACATGGTTTGGATTTTTAACATCCTCGAAATCAGGTGGTTGCTTAACATACACCTCTTCGTCTATAAAACCATTCAGAAAGGAACTCTTCACATCCATCTGAAACAGTTTTATATCATGACAGACCGCATATGCCATCAATATCCTAATGGCTTCAAGTCTTGTTACTGGAGCATATGTCTCATTGTAGTCTATTCCTTCTTGCTGATTGTAGCCTTGTGCTACTAATCTAGCCTTATTTCGACTTACTCGTTCTGATTCGTCTAACTTATTCTTAAAAACTCATCTATTTCCTATGATGGATTTCTTAGGGGGTTTCGGAACTAAGGACCAGACATTATTTCTAGTGAATTGATTCAGCTCCTCTTGCATGACTAACACCCAAGCTTCATCTTGAAGAGCTTCATCAACCTTCTTAGGTTCTATTTCAGAGATAAAAGCCAAATTAGCTTCTTTTCTGAATCTAGACCTTGTTCTAACTCCTTCTGAGGTCTCTCCGATAATCAACTCTTCTGGATGAAAACTTTTATATTTTCAGTCTCTTTTCAGTCCGATAGTTTCTGGAATATCTTCAACTTTGTCTACATGAGTTCCTGATGATGGAGTTTCTGTTCTATCATCTAAGTTCTTTGAAGGACCTTCACTCTTCATGTCATCTTCCTTATGGGGTTGGGAACTATCATCAAACTTGACATGGATGATCTCCTCAACTGTCTTTGAAGTAAGGTTGTACACCCGAAATGCCTTAGACGATGATGAGTAGCCTAGAAAGATTCCTGGATAGGTCTTTGAATCGAATTTATCCAACAGCTCCTTTGTATTCAGAATAGAACATTTGTACCCAAATGGATGAAAGTAAGATATATTTGGTCTTCTTCCATTCCATAACTCATAAGGAGTCTTCTTCAACATGGGTCGCAACAGAATTCTATTCTGAATATAGCATGATGTATTCACAGCTTCTGCCCAGAAGTACTTAGGAAGATTCATCTCACACAGCATGGTCCTAGCCATCTCTTGAATCGTCCTGTTCTTCCTTTCAACAACTCCATTCTGTTGAGGAGTCCTAGGAGCAGAGAAATTGTGGGAAATTCTATTCTCCTCACAAAATAATCTAAACTTCTCATTTCAAACTCTCCACCATGATCACTCCTGATGCTGGCTATAGACATTCTTTTTTCATTTTGTAACTTTCTGAATAAGGTCCTAAAGTACTTAAAACATTCATCTTTGTGTGATAAAAATAATATCCAACAAAATCGAGTAAAGTCATCAACAATAACAAGTCCATATTTCTTTTCACTAATACTTATTGTCTTTGATGGACCAAATAAATCCATATGTAACAACTCTAAAGGTCTAGATGATATTACAAAACTTTTAGAAGAAAAAGAAGTTTTAACTTGTTTTCCTTTCAAACAATTTTCACAGAAAAACTCTTTGTCAAAACTTATTTTTGGCAATCCTCTCACCAAATCATGTTTTGCCAATTTTGAAATATGTTTAAAAGAGACATGACCTAGCTTTTTATGCCAGATTAGTCTTTCTTCTTCGGAAGATAGAAAACATGAAATATTTTGACTTTGAAAATCTTCTAAATCAATTTTGTAAAGATTGTTTCTTCTCTTGGCAGAGAAAAGTATAGACCCATCTTTGTTTCTAACTTCGCAATGATTTTGATCGAATGTGACTGTGAAATCATAATCACACAATTGACTTACGCTAATCAAGTTATGCTTCAGACCATCAACAAGCAGTGCATTATTTATGCATGCAAAGGAATCTTTACCTATTTTACCGATTCCAATAATCTTTCCCTATTGGTTGTCTCCGAAAGTTACTGATCCTCCCTTCTTATACTGAAGGTCTAGAAACATAGACCTTCTTCCCGTCATATGTCACGAGCATCCACTGTCTAAATACCAATGGTGCTTGTCGTATTTTCCAAGGAAGGATATCTGCAGGAGAAACTATTTTATTTTTTGGTACCCATAATTTTTTGGGTCCTTTATGGTTAGTAGTATGCATATGATGAGTTCTTTGATGCATATAACTAGATCGTTGATTAAAACGAAATTTATTATGGTTTCTCTTTTGAAAGAAAGGTTTTTTATGAGACTGAGTCTTGTTACTTGTAAACCCTAATCTGGTTTTATCACTCGGATGTCTACATTTTCCAAACATCTCATCCATTTTCTTAGTGCTCTCTGTGAAAGTAGCTAAATCAGCTGACAAATTCTTAATTCTTAGTTTAAGCTGATTGATCTCTTCTGATCTGTCTACAACTTTATTCTTCTTTTCTAATTGTTTTTTCAGACAGATATTTTCTCTCTCTATTTCTTCCGTATGTCTAATATTTTCTGCATACTTTTTCTTTAACAGTTTGTACTATTTCAGAATAGCATGAGAATCTTCTAATAGTTCTGAGTAGGCATCATGCAAATTACCGTAGTCAGATTTTACCTCCCCATCACAATCTTCCTTGGCCATCAGGCAGATGTTTGCATGTTCGCACGATTCGAACTCAGATCGATTCGATGAATCTAGGTCCTCCCACGTTGTCATCATGATTTTCTTGCCTTTTCTACTCTTCTTTGGTTTCTTCTTTAGAGTCGGACATTCGGACTTGTAGTGTCCAGGCTGATTGCACTCGTAGCAAATGAAAGATGACTTTTCTGGTTTGGCTTCATCTTTTCCATTCTTCTTGAAAGTCTGATTCCCTTTGGACTTCTTCTTCCACATACGTCTTATCTTTCTGGAGATGAAAGATAATTTGTCATCTTTATCACTTGACTGGTTACGATTGGTGGAGTCGCCATCCTTGATTCTTCAATCTTTAATGCTTTTGATGACTTCCTCCTTCTTTGAGTCTTGTGATTCTTATGTCCGGCCTTCAGTGCTATCGACTTGTCCCGTTTGGCTTGTCTTCAGCATTGAGTTCAACTTCATGAATCTTCAAGGATCCAAGCAACTCGTCAAGCTTTAACACGCTCAAGTCTTTGGGTTCTTGCACCGCAGTAACTTTAGGTCTCCATCTCTTGGAATACTTCTTAGGATCTTTCGAACATGATCTTGATTGTTGTACATTCTTCCAAGAGCTTTCAATCCATTGACAATTGTTTGAAATCTTCCAAACATTTGATCAATAGATTCTTCATCTTTCATCCTGAAAAGTTCATACTGGTGCACAAGAATACTTATCTTAGATTCTTTAACTTGGCTTGTGCCTTCGTGAGCAATGGACAATGTGTCCCACATCTCCTTTGCGGTATCGCATCCATGGACTTTGTCATACTCGCTCCTGCTTAGGGCACACGTCAAGAAGAACTTCGCCTTTGAGTTCAGTTGTATTCTCACTTTTTGGTCAGTCGTCCATCTGACTCGTGGAATGGAATTGTCATCTTCATCTACTGGTGTATAAGGTCCATTCTCTATTACGTCCCAAAGGTCGACATGAGTAGATTCTATGAATAGCCGCATCCTATCTTTCCGAGAATGATAATCCTCACGTTGAATCTTTGGAGGTCTAGTGACTGAGGCTCCTTCTGCGATGTATACATGTGATTCCGCCATTATCTTTGATCCACACTTTGCTATAGTGATTCTTGGATACCAGGCTCTATACCAATTGAAGTGAATCACACGTTAATACAATACTTAGAAAACGATATAAGAATGCACGAGAAGGGGGGTTGAATTGTGTATTCCCTTTTGATGAATCTTTCAAAGCTGTTTGTTAGAAATAAAATTCTTTCTGTAACTTCCGATAGATTCTAATTAATCAAAACTTTTGAAAAGCCTTGTTTACGAATTAAGTACTGATAAAACTTGAATCTAAAATATAGATATATAGAGTGAGAGTAGTTGACACAGAGATTTATCCTGGTTCACCCCAAACCGTGGGCTACGTCCAGTCCTCAGAGTTCCTTCTGAGATTTCACTATCTCTTCAATTTTACAAGTATTCTTTGCGAGCCTCTTCAGGTCTCTACAATCAGTATTCTTTCACACTTAGCCTCTGCAGGCTATCTGTACTATTTTTTCTCAAAAAAGTGTTTGAACACTTGTTATAGTAAAATAGCTCTCAGCTAATTCGCACAATAAGCTCGTTTATGTAATTCAGCTAATTTTTCAACTCAACTAGCTTTGCTAACTTTTTCTCACTTTGTTTAACTTTGCAATCTTCGACTTCGACTTGTATTTATAGCCTTCGTCTTCAACTGCTTCTTGATTCTTGTTTCTTGAATCTTTAAAGAAACGGTTATTCAGTTGAGTTCTGTAACTAACTCGAACTAACTCCTTCGTCTTCTTTTTGAATTCCGCATCTTCTTTTCTTCGTCTGTATTTTATCATCTGTGTTTCTACGTCTGCGTCTGCTTTTACTATTTCGCGTCTTCGTCTGCTTCACTATTCGCATCTGCGTCTGCGTCTGCTATTCTTTTTCGTCTGCATCTGCTTTACTTCGTCTGTATGACTTCGTTTGTATGTCTGTTTGATTCGTCTGTATGTCTGTTTGCTTCGTCTATCTGACTTCGTCTGTTTTGCTTTTCTTTTTATTGATTCTCTTTTTGTTATACATCAAAATCATATCTAAGTAAAGTCATTTGGACTTAACAGCAGTACCACCAAGCCTTGCTTATTATCATGGGAGGATTTTCTGAGGGCATTCAGAGATAGTGGTAGTGGCAGTGGTAGTGGTAGTGGTAGAGGATCAGGTCAGGAAATTCCTGTTTGTGTGCATTGTGACAAGAGGCATAGTGGGGAGTGTTGGCGAGTATCTGGAGCTTGCCTTGCATATGGCTCCATGAATCATCTGATTAGGAATTGCCCCACTACTCTGGGAGTTGAGTCTGTTGTGAGTGGGAGAGCTGGTAGTAGTTCGACAGTGCAGCAGAGTCGCAGTGGTGGACCTGGATCAGGGGCCGAGATAGAGCCCGAGGTAGAGCTGGAGATTCCTTTGTGGGGACCGAGGGACGTGGCAACTGACCGCAGTCCCAGGTCAGGGTCTACGCCATGACTAGGCAGAAGGCCCAGGATTCTCTGAATGTTGTTGCGGGTATGCTTTTGATTTCCGGTTTTGAGGTTTTTGCATTGATAAATCCAGGTTCCACGCATTCCTTTATTGCACCGCATGTGGCATGTAGATTGCATGGGGATAAGGAGATGTTGCAGTATGGACTAGAGGTGAGTACATCTCTAGGTAGTATGACTGTTTTGGGAGAGGTCTACAAGGGGTGTCCGATCCAGATTGATCGAGCAGTTTTGAGTGCAGACTTGATTGTGTTGCCTCTGAGAGAGATAGATGTGATTCTGGGGATGGACTGGCTCACTGCCTATAGGGCTGTTATGGACTGTTATACCAAGGAGGTCGTGTTGGAGTCTCCTAGTCAGCCCAGAGCTGTATTTTGAGGTATTAGTCAGGCAGTGCCAACCAGGATTATTTCTTTTCTGAGTGCCCTGAGGTTGATGCAGGGAGGTTGTGAGGCTTATTTGACTCATGTGGTGGATACTAGAGTTGAGCAGAGGTTACAGGATATTTCCGTGATCAAGGAATTTCTAGATGTGTTTCCTGAGGAGTTACCGGATTTGCCGCCGGATCGGGAGACGAAGTTCTCGATTGACCTCGTTCCCGGTACCGCTCCTATATCTATACCTCCATATAGGATGGCACTGGTGGAACTGAGGGAGCTTAAGGCTCAATTGTAGGAGCTTCTGGATAAGGGATTTATCAGACCGAGTGTTTCACCGTGGGAAGCTCCAGTGTTGTTTGTGAAGAAGAAGGACAGAACTTTGAGGCTGTACATCGATTATAGGCAGTTGAATCGAGTGACAGTAAAGAACAAATATCCACTGCCTAGGATCGATGACCTGTTTGATCAGTTACAGGGGGCTCAGGTGTTCACTAAGTTAGATTTGAGATCCGGATATTATCAGTTGAGGATAGTAGAGGCCGATGTGCCTAAAAGTGCCTTTAGGAGCAGGTATGGGCATTTCGAGTTTCTAGTGATGCCGTTTGGGTTGACAAATGCCCCGGCAGCTTTCATGGCTTTGATGAATAAGATTTTTCAGACCTACCTTGATCGGTTTATTATTGTGTTTATTGATGATATTTTGGTGTATTCGAGGAATAGACAGGAGCATGCGGAGCAGCTGAGGGTTGTTTTGCAGATTATGAGAGATAAGCAATTGTATGTCAAATTCAGCAAGTGTGAATTTTGGCTGGATGAGATGGTGTTTTTGGGCCATGTAGTGTCTGGTGAGGGGATCAGGGTAGATCCTCACAAGATTGAGGCAGTGAGGAGTTGGGAGACTCCTAGGAATGTGTCAGAGATGTGGAGTTTCCTTGGATTAGTAGGTTATTATCGGAGGTTTGTCGAGGGATTTTCAGTGATCTCAACCTCTCTGACAAAACTTCTGAGGAAGAATGTGGCTTTTAGATGGATTGAGGAGTGTCAGAAGAGTTTTGAGAAGCTGAAACATCGGTTGACTACGGCACCGGTGTTAGCTTTGCTATCGGGAGTTGGAGGTTTTGAGGTTTTTAGTGATGCTTCGTAGAAGGGATTGGGATGTGTTCTGATGCAGCATGGGAGAGTGATAGCGTATGCCTCGAGACAGTTGAGGTCTCACGAGGTGAATTATCCAGTCTATGATTTGGAGTTGGCTGCAGTTGTGTTTGCTCTGAAAATCTGGAGACATTATTTGTATGGTGAGACGTTCCAGATTTTCACTGATCATAAGAGTTTGAGATATTTGCTAAGTCAGCGAGAACTGAATCTAAGACAGAGGAGATGGATAGAGCTGCTTAAGGACTATGACTGCACGATTGAGTATCACCCGGAGAAGGCTAATGTGGTGGCAGATGCATTGAGTAGGAGATCTCATACCAGTACAGCTCAGATTCAGATTGAGAGATTGCCTAGTTTGATCAAGTTGAGAGCTCTGAATGTGCAGATGGACTTAGCTCGGGATGGAGTTCTGATAGCTACTCTGAGGTTTAGGCCAATGTTGCATGACAGGATCGGGAGAGTTCAGGATCAAGATCCTGTATTGGTGAGACTGATTGAGAGAGCGAGATCTGATGTGAATTCTGATTTTGAATTGAGAGATGGGGCATTATGGATGGGTCAGAGATTATGTGTTCCAGATGTTGACGATCTGAGACGCGAGATTTTGGAGGAGACGCATTTGGCTGCCTATGCTATGCATCCTGGTACTACCAAGATGTATCGCACTCTTAAGTTGTATTTCTGGTGGTCAGGCATGAAGAGGCAGGTGGCAGAGTTTGTTTCTCGGTGTCTAACGTGCCAGCAGGTTAAGGCTGAACACCAGGCTCCAGTTGGGAGATTGCATTCGTTACCCATTCCGGAGTAGAAGTAGGAACGAATTACGATGGATTTTATTATGGGGTTGCCTAGGATGCCGAGGCAGCATGATGCGATCTGGGTCATAGTGGACCGGTTGACTAAATCGGTTCACTTCTTGCCAATGAGAGAGAATAATACTCTCGATCAATTGGCCCAGAAGTATGTAGCCGAGATTGTGAGACTGCATGGAGTTTCGGTGTCTATAGTCTCAGACAAGGATCCTAGGTTTACTTCGAGATTTTGGAGGAGTTTGCAGTCGGCTATGGGTACTCGATTGAACTTCAGTACAACTTTTCATCCTAAAACAGATGGGCAGAGTGAGAAGACGATTAAGACTATTGAGGATATGTTACGAGCTTGTGTATTGGAGTTCTGAGGTGCTTGGGATCAGTATTTCGCTTTGATTGAGTTTACGTATAATAATCAGTATCAGAGCAGTATTTGGATGGCACCATATGAGGCGTTGTATGGGAGGCAGTGTAGATCGCCTCTTTATTGGGATGAAGAAGGTATAAGGGTGCTTGAGGGTCCCGAGCTGATTCAGGACACTGTGGATAAGGTACAGTTGATTCAGATTCGCATTAAGGCGGCTCAGGATAAACAGAAGAGCTATGTGGATCAGCATCGGAGAGAGATGGAGTATGATGTAGGAGATAGGGTTTTCCTCCGAGTGTCACCTTGGAGAGGAGTTTTGAGATTTGACCAGAAGGGCAAGTTGAGCCCTACGTATATTGGTCCTTATGAGATCCTAGAGAGGATAGGACCATTGGCTTATAGATTGGCATTGCCGACCGAGATGTCCCAATTATATGACGTGTTTCATGTGAGTATGCTCCGAAGATATCGTTCAGACCCGACCCATGTGATTCCGGCTCAGGAGATTGAAATGGCTAGTGATTTGAGCTATGTTGAGGAGCCGATTCAGATTGTGGGGTCTCGGATCAAGCAGTTAAGGAGCAGGGTGATTCCATTGGTGAAAGTCCTTTGGAAGAACCACTCAACTGAGGAAGCGACTTGGGAGACTGAGGAGCATATGAGAAGGCAGTACCCTCACTTGTTCGATCAGTCAGGTAAGAAATTTTGGGACGACATTTTTATTAGGAGGGGAGAATTGTAACATCCCGTTACCGATGTGAAGGGCATATCGGTAAATCGGATGGATTAGGAGTGAGTGCATTCATATTTCAAATTGCACATGCATTTAGCCTCTATAATTATTGATAAATGATTATGATTGCACTAGCATATGAGTGTACATGCATGTATGACATATTCCCGGTATAATTGTGTGAATTGGTAATTCTGCGATTATTGTATAGATTGTGTTTGAATCTTGAATTGGCGTAAAAAAAATGAATTCTAGAGGTTTGAAAAATGAAATTAGAGTGTATAACTATAAGTTTTATATTTTTGAGAAATTATAGGAATTTTTCTGGAATTTTTAGAGTTTTGGGATCGGACCGGAAAAAAATGACCTAATGACTGATAGATCGGGTTCCGGTTCCGAATTTGATGTGTCCAATGGTGTGGAAAGATTAGAGTTATGATTTTTGGGATTAAGGTTTAGAGCCATTGGAATATTGGGAGAAAATTTGAATACGAATTGGATTTTTAGACCCCGAGAAGTGGGCATGTGGCAAATGAATTGCCAAACATGCCCTAGCCTTTTAAATCCCTTGTTTAAATACCCTTCTCATTCAAATTTGCTTCCCACGACTCTCTCTTGCTTTTGAAAGGAAAGTTGGCTTTTCTTCTTGGTTCTTCTCCTCTCCTTCTGTTGGATCCCGTTCTCGGAACCCAACTCTCTTGCTTAAAATCGTGAAACCTGAGCGTGCGTATTACTTTGAAGGTTTTTTTTTTCATTCTTAATCCCTTGAACCCTTAAAGTCATCACAAATCCATTCTCATACTCAAAATGTTCCCAAAATTTACTTACCAAAGTTCCGTAGAGTGCCCATGTTCCTATTCGTCATACTTGAACTTATTTCCACTACTCGTTCACCGAATTTGAAAAACTTAATATCTTTAATTCATTTGAAATCCTCTTGTGAATCATAGCCTTAAGACTCTTGCTTTATTTAAGACAAGAATCGCTTCAATCGAAGTCATATAACTCAAGATACACTCCAAAAAAAAACCTAAAGGAATTCATACCTGAAACATGCTCTCTCAACCAACCCTTAACTTGCTTTTTATTTAATTATTATCAATTTAGCTCCAAATGCTACAAATTTTTATATGGAAACAGATACATGTCCTATAAAACTAATGGTTCAAGCCTAACCTCATTTGGAGGTCATATGAGGGGTTTATGCCCAATTTAATAGACCATGCTCACTTCCAAATTCAAACTGAAACCCTTTTGGGACAATTACCATAACTTTTTATATATAGGTCAGAATGTGTTCTCTCTTTCACCATTTGAAAGTAGACATCTAGATCTACAACTCTCATGAAGACTGCAAAACCAAATTCGGCCTCTAACAATGCTCAAAACGCTTGAATAACAACTCGACCTGTGCTGGAAATTAGCCTATAACTCGACTTATACTGAACAACTCGACTTATCGAGGCAAATAAGTCGACTTGTCACCAACAAGTCGACTTATCGAGGAAAATAACTCGACTTATCTATCTAAAAAGTCGACTTATTATGCAAAAACTTGGGTCCAATAAGTCGACTTATATCTATCCAGAACTCAAAATCTAACCCTCTACACTCTCTCTTGACTTATTCCAAACATCATAAACACTTCTAAACCTCTCAACTCATCCACTTCACTCTCAACATGACTTTGCCCACTCAACCTCACACAAGCCTCATTCTCACCTTCATTACACATGCATGACCGTCAATCCCAATCTCATAACATTTACCTAACTGTATGATATTCATGCCCTCTCATGTTAACATACTTTATAACGACTCCAGCATCACACTCATTTTATCATTCTATAAATTCTTGATTCAATTTGTTCATCAAACCCTAAATTCCTAGACAACCATCAAAGCTATTCTCATAAGCAAGACTTAGGCATCATGCTAACTTTCAACCATTTCTCCATATTCGTTTATATGAAATTTTACATTCACAATCATACTCAAGTCCATATTGCATTAATCATCATACATAGGAGTTTTACAATTTCATTGGCATTTCCTACCAAAATCCAAAACCAATAACAATATCTCATTTACGTTATTCAATTGCTCATATGAATTACAACTATACATTTACATAACCAAACTTCAAATACACAATAAAACAAACACAAGATGTCTTGATCCACTTCCTCTTGACTTCTTGCTAAAACACCGAAATTGGGAAAATAGGGGGGGTGAGCTTGGGGAGCCCAATAGGTTCTATGCTTATAACCAAATAATGAACAAAACAGTTTTAGAAGTCCATTTTCATATAAATTTCCTTTGGATCATAAAACATTGTTTTCTTCAAAACTCTTATCATTTTCTTGAAATCACAAATCATTCATTGTTCAAACTTTCATCAAATCATAAACTAAGAACTCTTGTCATTTTCTTGAAATCACAAATCATTCATTGTTCAAACTTTCATCAAATCATAAACTAAGAGCTCTTGTCATTTTCTTGAAATCACAAATTATTCATTTTCAATTCATGCATTTTTCAAACTGTCATGAAATCATGAATGCAATTCAACTTGTCACAATTCATATCATATAACACATATCACCTAGCACATCATAATGGTTTGGCAAGTCCAATATTCTTGGCAACCATATAATCTCATTTAATGATCTTATATGGGCAAATCTTGAGGAGTCCAAATATTGGATCATCCTATGCCACGATCGGGCGGCAGGCGAAGGCTTTTCATGGTCATCGCACGAGGCGTTTCTTGGGTGGACTTAACCTTACCCACATAACATATAATCATGTCTTGAATCTTGATTGCCCAAAGGCAAAAATCTTGAAATCTTATTTTGCATAAATCATGCAAATTTTCATAAATCATTTCATGAACATAAAGCATTTCATATGCAATGCATCATCATTCCTCAAGCAAAATCACATAACATCCACATTCATATATCAAATCATCAATCATCCAATTCACATAACATTTTCAAATCATTCATACCATTATATATCAATGATAGCAATTTTTTCAAAGCATTTTAAAACAATGAATTTGAAAGCATTTTAGATTCATAATTCTTTTGAAAAATATATTAGTGGCCCATCATTTAACTATAAACATAAAACCTACCTTATAACTTGTTAAATCCTTGGTTTCTTTGCTACAACTCTTGTTCCTCTTCTCTTCCTTCTTTCCTTCATTAAAATCGAAAACCTATAATAAACACAAATTCTAATGAAATTCTATAAAACCCTTTCATGAAATTAGCTTGAGAATCACTATACCCATTCCATTCTTAGTCTTTCTAAACCATAAAACCAACAAAACTTAAACTTAATCAAGAAGCTTACCTTGAATCTTTAGCTAACCAAGTGATTTCTTGGTTCAAAGTGAAGCTCTAGTGATTTCCACACTTTTAACTCTTGAACTTTCTTCCAACTCTTGCTTAATCTCTTGGAAAATCACAAACCCTAACAAACTTCTTTCTTTTCTCCTTCTCCCACCATTTACTGACACCTCCTCTTCTCCTCTTCTAATTTTCGAAATTCCTCTCCTTTCCTACACCAATTCACTTATTCCTCTCTTTATACTACTTTACAATCTTACTTAAGCCCATAGCCCAAGCCTAACTCCTTCTTCTTCTTCCTCCTTATTTCCTCTTTTATACTCTTTACTTAAGTCACTTAAGCCCAAAGCCCATTTACTTCCCTCTTCTTTCTTTCTTCTTTCCTTTTCCTTCCTTCTTCATTTAACTCATACTACAACTTAAGCCCAAGTCCACTTCATTTCCCTTAATTCCTTCTTCTTCTTATTTTCCTCTTATACTACTCAAGCCCACTAATTCTTTAAGCCCAACTTATTTTCTTTTCTTTTCCTACTTCATTAAAGCCCATTTCATATATATCCTCTCTTTATTCATTTCATTTGGACCTAAAGCCCAATTATTCTTTCTTCTTTCTTCTCATCCTACTAAATCTCTTAAGTCCAAACCATTTCTTCTTCTTTTCATTTAATTTAGGCCCATTATTCTCTTAGGCCCAATTAAACTCTAAACTCTTAAATTCAACTAACACATTTAATTGTATTTATTCATGCCACCTAACTCATTACTCTCTTTTAATCCTCTTCTTTTTATATCACCACTTAAGCCCAACTTGAGTCCAAGGCCCATTTAACTCTTAATACATTTATAACCTTCATAACACCTTAATACACTTAATCCATGTCATATAGTCTTAGTCTAATTAACATGTTAATTAAGTTTCCTTAACATGCTAATTAAGTCCACAGAATACAATAATTGAATCCCATTAAATCATGCCACCTAATTTCATGACACCTTACCTTAAGCATATTAACATGTCAATTAGTTCCACATTAATCCATCTCGTATCTTAAACCATATCTTCCATTCCATTTCAATTTCAAGAATTCTTAACTTCTTTACTCATGAATAATCATTCAAAAATCCTTATTTAATCATCCTAACTTACCAAAAGATTCGGGGTCCAATACCTTCATCGTGGATCTTCTTGCTTGCCTTGTTTCCATTTTTCTTCTTGCAAGAATTGCTCCCTTCCTTGTCTTTGATCTACTCTTTGAGTTAGGTGAAGAATAGATGATGATAAGAGTGGGTTTGAGTAGTTGCCGTGGGTATTGATTGAATTGGTAGGGTTTGGAGATTGTGAAGAAATTGGGAGATAAATCAAGTAAGTTCTTACTCCTTTATGTTTTAGATAGTTTGATTTGATCATTGATTAGAGTTATTAATTGTTATGATATATATGTAGGAAAATCCCGGAAGGTACATCACATGTATCAGGTACGGAAAACAAAAATTTTTGTTACCGAGACCTTCCCGAAGGCCAGGATCTATGTGTCTGTATGAAGATTCAAACCTGAATAGCCAATAGAGACTATCTCTAAAGGTATCCACGCAGAGATCAGAAAACCTAACCGGGACAAACCCCTTTGACCCGGGAATAGCTAGAACAAAGTAAAGGCTGCTAGACCCTACCTCTGTCCTTGGAGAGCTTGAGAAATCGATGGAGAAGGAATGAAGCTTGGAGATGATGAAGAGATCGTTGGAGAAGAGAGGATGATGAGAGAACATTTTCTCTTATAGGTTTTCACAAAAACCTTCCTCTTCCTTCAAGATTCACGAAGATCATCTTCAAAGAGCAAGAAATTCTTTCTTCTCTTCAAAGCCACGATCCTCTCACATGAAAACCAAAACAACTTGGTCTTCTTATTTCTTAAAATAACGATTATGCATCTTCATCTTTCAACATTTTGTCTTTTAGCAATTTAATGCAACTTGATGACTAAGTAAACAATGGAAGTTTCTTCCATCTTCTTGCTTTCTACGTAGCTATATATATATATATATATATATATATATATATATATATATATATATATATATATTAATTCTTTAATTAATTATATATATATATATATAAATGTCAAGTGGTCCAGGTCCACACTGGGTCGGTCCTACCGCCTGCTGTGGTCCCGATATGGGATAAACCCCCGAAAACCTTTTTCAACAATATCGATGTCGCGATCTCATCGGGACATATCTCGATCTCATCAGGATCCAATTAATCCGTCTGCTCTCCATATATTGGAACTCTGTCCAAAACTATTTTACGGATTCTCTGAAACACTCTTATGCGTGTGACCCTTTAGGTTCCCGGTTATGTTGGCCACTTAGATTAACACTTAATCTGAGCAAGTCATGAGCGGCGTCTAGCAACACATCATGACCCCCAATTACCGGAAAGTATTTGGTTTGATGAATTCATCACGAACCAGATCACGAACCCTTCCATAGACAATTACTGTGCAATTCATCCTTTCATCATCCTATACCCCACTTGGTTATGAGTATGGTCAAGTGTCAACTCTTACTAGACTAAGTCTAGCCCAGTGATATCGGTTCTGTCTTGGGACTCATTACTTTATATGTCCATGAAGACACTCTTCATGACATATTTATGCTCGACCGAGACTTAAAGTAATGATCCGACAAGAGGCGAGGTATCTCTTCGCTATCACGAAGTGATGAATCCTCTATTGGCTACTCAATTACCTTGAATACCTCAAGTCGCACCCAAGCACCACCCTATGAGTGACCTCCGAAAGGCAACAAGGAATGGAGTCAAAGCACGAATCAATATCCAAGATATCCTTGAGTACCTCAAGTCAAGGATACTTGCACCATTCTTTATGATGAGATTATCACCGACATTTGAATAGGACATCCATGTGATGATCTCATGGCAGTCATCCAATGTACTTACTACCGCTAGTAAGCATCCACGTGTCAACTCTAAATATCCCATATTTACAGTTTCTGAGATCCACTGCTTGATCCAATCAAGGAGTACGACATATGCTAGTCTGTCCGGATTAATGATGTCCATGTAGGAAAATCCCGGGAGGTACATCACATGTACCAGCAGCGGAAAACAAAAATTTTTGTTCCCGGGACCTTCCCGAAACTCAGGATCCGTGTGTCGGTATGAAGACTCAAACCTGAATAGCCAATAGAGACTATCTCTAAAGGTATCCACGCAGAAATCAGAAAACCTAACCGAGTCAAACACCTTTGACCCGAGAATAGCTAGAACAGATTAAAGCCTGCTAGAGCTTACCTCTGTCCTGGAGAGCTTGAGATCCACGTTGGATCATGAGCTTGGAGAAGAGAACTAACGATGATACTTGTGAGAGAAGAATGAAAACTAATTTTCCAAAGACTTAACTCTTTAAACCTTTTTCTTCTCTTTTCGAGCTCCACCGTCGATGCCCCCTTCACGACTTCTTATGTCTAGCTTTTAACAATTAAAGAAGACTTAATGCTTGGAGAGAAGGCCACACATGTGAATGGTTCTTAACCATTCATTATTTAATAAATAAACTAAGCTTTTGAAAAGTCAAAAGCTATCATCTCTTCTCCCAAATTCCAACGTGCAAGGTGGCTTTAATTTATATAATTAATTAATTAATTATTTAATTAATTAATGATATAAATAATTGCTAAGGTCGATCCAACTGGGTTGGTCCTACACGCCTCACGGGCCCGGTAAGGTTGAAACAGTCCTAAACCTTTCTTAGCAATATTGATGTCGCGATCTCATCGGGACATATCCCAATCCCATTGGGATCCATTTAATCTAATGCTCTCCATAATTGGAACTCTGTCCATTTAGTATTTCTGATTCTCTGAATCACTCTTATCGTGTGACCCTTTAGGTTCCGGTTATGTTGGCCACTTAGATTAACAATTAATCTGAGCAAGTCATGGCGGTATCTAGCAACACATCATGACCCCCAATTGACCGGAAAGTAATCGGTTTGATGTATTCATCACGAACGGATCACGAACCCTTTCATGTACAATTCTTGTGCAATTAGTCCTTTCACCATCCTATACCCCACTTGGTTATGAGTATGGTCAAAGTGTCAACTCTTACTAGACCAAGTCCAGCCCAAGTGATAACAGTTCTCGTCCTAGGACTCATTACTCTATATGTCCATGAAGACACTCTTCATGACATATTCACTCTGGCTAGAGATTTCCGAGTAATGATCCTGACAAGAGGCCATGGGTATCTCTTCTGCTAATCCAGAAGTGGTGAATCCTATATTGGCTACTCAATTACCTTCGAATACCTCAAGCTGTAACCAAGCACCACCCTATGAGTTACCTCTGGAAGGCAACAAGGAATGGAGTCAAAGCACAGGATCAGTATCCAAGATAGCCTTGAGTACCTCAAGTCTAAGGATACTTGCACCATTGCTATGATGAGATTATCACTGACACTTAGATAAGATATCCATGTGATGATCTCATGGCAGGTCATCCAATGAACTTACTACCGCTAGTAAGCATCCACATGTCAATTCTAAATATCTCATACTTACGGTTTCGAGATCCACCGCTTGATCCAATCAAGGAATATGACATGTGCTAGTCTATCCGGATTAATGATGTCCGGTCTTATTAATCCTATGACTAGGAGAATTTAGATCTTGACATAATTGCACATGATAGGAATCTCGGGAGTATGATCACATCATAATTTCCTTCATGCTATGTCATATATCATGGACTTCATTAATCGATTAAAGATCCAATCAATTCATAAACAATGTTCATGAACATCAAATTAATGAATTATGCCTTTTCTTTATTTATTCATTCGATGCGCATCATTTGTGAATAAAAGCAGCTAAAGGGATTGCCTTTAGGGCACAAATAAACGATCGTCTTTGAATAAGTCGACTTATCCAATGTACAAGTCGACTTATCGATGCAGAAAGAAGCATAAGTCGACTTACACATGGTACAAGTCGACTTAACACTTACAAATCTCCCACTTGACCTAAAGCCAATCGCATTGGTATCTAATATCATAAGCGCGTCTAAAACCTCTTTGCACCCTGTGGGTTTTATCCCTTTAGGTGCAACAACCAAAGTCCATACTTGGTTTACATACATGGAATCCATTTCAGACTTCATGGCACGGAGCCATTTGTCAGACTCTGAACTTTTCAAAACCTTTTCATAGGTAGCAGGCTCATCATCTCGTATGAGCAATACGTCATTCTGTTCCCCAACTAGAAATCGATATCTCTCGGAAACAGAGCGTATCCTACATGACCTACGAACTTCATGTGTAACAGAAGGTTGAACTGTTATCACATCTGTATGAGTTCTGATTGCGAGTTCGAGCGGTTGATCTGCGTTTGTTCGAGCATCTTGAACTTCCTCAAGTTCAACTTTGCTCCCCTTGTCCTCTTGTAAAGAAACTCTTTCTCTAAGAAAACAACATGCTTTAAAACAAACAACTTTTGTTCCTCAGCAAGGTAGAATTGATATCCCACGATATCCTACGAACAAACACATGTCAGCTTTTACATCAAATGTATCTAACTGTGTCCGCTTCACGTAAGTAGGACAATCCCAAACTTTCAGATGAGAAAGATAGGGCTTTCGGTTAGTCCATATCTTCATATGGAGTAACCACAATCGTCTTTAATGGAACTCTGTTTAGCAAATAAGCAATTTGTCTCGAAAGCGATATTCCCAAAATGCGTAAACCTATCATCAATCGCACCATGTCTAACAAGGTTCGATTTCTCCTTTCAACCACACTATTGTCTTTGCGGCATGCAAGGTGGAGTGTCTTGAGATAAAATTCCATTATCTACGAGATAATTCAAAGCTGTTGGTCTAAGCATTTTCCACCACGATCGATCGTAATGTATTCATACTTTTACCAAATTAGTTTTCTACTTCATTTCGAATTATTTGAACTATTCAAATGCTTGATTTGTATCTCATCGATCTGAGATACCTATATCGTGAATAATCACCGATAAAAGTAATGAAGTAAAGACAACCACTTCGGCATGGATGGACATCGGACCACATACATCTGAATGTATTAGGTCTAATACTCCATTCACTCGTTCACCCTTTCCTTTAAAGGATAACTTAGTCATCTTGCCTAATAAACAAGATTCGCATGTGTCATATGATTCATAATCAAATGACCCTAAACATCCACTCTTATGGAGCTTAGCGATCGTGTCTCATTTATATGGCCGTTCGACAATGCCATAAGTAAGTTGATTTTAAATTATCTCGACTATGTCTTTCGCGTCATTGACATTCATAGCTGGATATGACATATCTAATATGTCAATTCTATTGCATAATGTACCAGTACCATAGAGCATTCCATTCGAACTAATAGAACAACCATTGCTTCTAAAAGTCAAATGGAAATCAGCTCTAATTAAACATAAAACATACAATATTTTCTTTGTTTAAAGCGGGTACAAAATGACAATCATCCAATTTGAATCAAGCCCACTAGGAGTGACAAGACATAAGTGTCTATGGCTAATGTAGCAACTCTTGCTGCATTACCTACAAGTCTAGTTCTTCTTTTATAAGTCATCTCATCGTCACGAGGCCCTACATATCATTTCATATGTATGAGCCACAACCGGTATCAAATACCCATATGTTTTGATCGAAGCAGATTAACCTCAATGACAAACATATTTGAAGGAGTAGAGGCATTTGATGCCTTCTTACGCTTCAGAACTCCAGATAGACTTTCTGGTTTAGCCTCCAAGTGGCGGTCTTGCCCTGATGAAAGCAAAATCTTTTGGGGCAATATCTTTGGTTTTCCTTGATGGCACTTCCATTTGGTTTCTTAGCCTTTTCTTCTTTGGACGGAAGAAGAAGCATCCACCACTAGCACTTGCTTGCTATCCTTCCTTGATAGCACCTTTCATTTGTCTTGAAAGCAGATTGATCACTCGAGAATTGTTGTGGATATTTGGTTCATCGATAATTTATCACTGGCCGTGAAAAGCGTCGGACAATCCAACCAAAATCAAGTCTATACTTAACTCATAATCCATTACAAATCCTAAGACAGCCAATCTCTATATAGTCATTCATCTTGAGGCATCTTGCATGTTGTTGTCCTCGGAGCCATCTTTAATGGTGAAGAGAAGCCTTGAGGTCTCGAACCTTTCGAATCGAGCTTACTCATCGGCTCCCTAAGATGAAATACTATAGTGTGAGCATCCATGGACTCGTCTTTTCGCAGCTCTGGTGACATCGAGGCAAGCATAATGCAAGTAGCCATGTCATCGCTCTTTAGATGCTTACGATATGCTTTCTGATCCTCATCAGAAGCATCGACAGCAGGTGCATCTGGAAGTGGAACATCTAGGACGTATCCCAGTTCCTCAGATCTGAGAACAATTCTCAGATTCCTCAGCCAATCAAGAAAATTCGGTCCAAAATAGAGAGCAAAAATTCACACTAAAAAATTTCTTCAATCAACCTAAACGCGATAGAGCGAAGGAATGTTAGAATAGAAATGCCTACATGATCATAAGGACTTGCATGACATGCATATGGCTCCCACTAGTTTCCTAGAATCCATAACCCTCTTTACGAATCTAAAGAAACAATATGACATAATGTCCTAGTGGGTCGATATCCGACATTGCTAAGAGTGACCTTGGGTTTACCCAACAAGCCACAACTTAGGTCAATCGGTAGGTATCGGACATACCAATTGCATCATCGATAACCGACATTGAGAATGACCTTGGGTTTGCCCAACAAGCCACCTTATGTCTCGGGAGGTATCAGACATACCAATTACATCTTAGACACAATTATCGATCAGTGCTATCAACTTGTTGATGTGTGCACTTACATTGGGTTATCAACTTCTTGATGCGTGTACATCCCGATGTACACTACCCAACTTCGCCTCTGTCCACGTTGACCTTGAGTTTGCTCAACGAACCAACGCTTCCAGTGAAAACCAACCCATTAATCAGAAAATCTTATTTTCATGATTGAACATATCCGTATAGAGTGAGCTTGAGTTTGCCCAACAACCCGATACTATAAGAACTCGGTTCTTACCATATTAATGGAAGCGTTAGTTTTCATATTCGAGGAGGATTTCAATTCTCGACTCCAAGCTGAAGGATTATAGTCGCCAGGACTATATGGAATGATTTAGGTTTCATCAATCACATTGAAGCAATCCTTTTAATCATCCATCATCCAACCTGAGCATGCCACAAGTCGACTTACAACGAATGCAAGTCGCCTTATGCCCCTACCCATACACAAGTCGCCTTGTATCATAATACAAGTCGCCTTGTCTTCTGCCCTCGCACAAGTCGACTTATCTGATATAAGTCGCCTTATGCACCTACCCGCGCACAAGTCGCCTTGTACACTGCAAGTCGACTTATGCACAGACCCTGAACAAGTCGCCTTATACTCCAAATAAGTCGACTTGTCCAACAGAATTTGCTATAATTCTCTAATCGGCTAATTCATCAATCCTTGCAATTCCAATTCACAATACCAACATACCTAAGGTAATATCTGCTACTTTGATGTCTCAATGAACACTTCATTGAACCATGAAAGCCTTATATAGTCAAACCATATGAAAAGCTTGAAATGAGTCAAAACTCGTTAATTTCCAAATAATTTAGGAACACTCAAATTATCATCCTAAGCATCTCTAGCTAACACATACATTATCAAATTTACTTCAGCACATGCCATAAAAATATGACGGTCAAAACAAACAAGATAATGCAATATACTAACGAGACACTAATGTGATCACTTAGGCATCCGAAAATTCTTGGAAATGCAACTTCAAGCAATTCAGTTTGGCAATCATGATAAATCAAGATAACACATTTTTAATCACATTAAAAATGGTTCAAGGCATTGGAACTGAAAAAGCACACTCAATCAAGCCAAGCAAAACAGTCCCAACAATTTTTCACAAAACTGTCCAGTTCTGTTCATTGCTCGAAATGATCAATGAAAAATTTTCAATAAATTCTGAGAAAATTGCATAGGTTAGTAAATGTTCAGAAAATGCTACCTGAATTTTTTCAGGATTTTTAGCCATAAAAAACTCAGTCAACCTAAATAACACAACCGATTCAAAATCTGTATTCATCAGCACAGCAATTTCCAACAGCATAGAATAAAATCGAAAATAAATATCTAATCACCTTGAAATCCAATGTCCAGGCTCATAGACATTCACCAACATCTTAGAGACATGTAGGTGAAGGAAAATTTGAAAAACCAGTTTTCTAGAATTTATTATCGAATTTATACTACTGCCTGTTCCAAAATCGTTTCACAAAACAGCATCCGAAACTTAGGGAATTAAATTAGCAAAACTATATCAAATCAAATCGATAAATTCTAAAATTTAATAAAAATATTCTCTAACATGTTATGAACAATCCTGGGCAGAAAAATTTCGAAAAACATATCACAATATAAATTCGAAAATTGGACAGCAAGCATGCATCAACAGAAAATTCCATTAGGGTTTCTGATCTCGCTTAGGTTTTAGCTTCATACGGGACACCAGACGCTCTGATACCACTATAGGAAAATCCCGGGAGGTACATCACATGTACCAGCATCGGAAAACAAAAATTTTTGTTCCCGGGACATTCCCGAAACCCAGGATCCAGGTGTCGGTATGAAGACTCAAACCTGAATAGCCAATAGAGACTATCTCTAAAGGTATCCACGCAGAGATCAGAAAACCTAACCGAGTCAAACCCCTTTGACCCAGGAATAGCTAGAACAGATTAAAGCCTGCTAGAGCCTACCTCTGTCCTGGAGAGCTTGAGATCCATGTTGGATCATGAGCTTGGAGAAGAGAACTAACGATGATGCTTGTGAGAGAAGAATGAAAAACTAATTTTTCCAAAGACTTAACTCTTTAAACCTTTTTTCTTCTCTTTCCGAGCTCCACCGTCGACAGCCCCTTCACCAGACTTCTTATGTCTAGCTTTTAACAATTAAAGAAGACTTAATGCTTGGAGAGAAGGTTACACACGTGAATGGTTCTTAACCATTCATTATTTAATAAATAAACTAAGCTTTTGAAAAGTCAAAAGCTATCATCTCTTCTCCCAAATTCCAACGTGCAAGGTGGCTTTAATTTATATAATTAATTAATTAATTATTTAATTAATTAATGATATAAATAATTGCTAAGGTCGATCCAACTGGGTCGGTCCTACGGCCTCTCGGGCCCCGATCTTTGAAACGACTCAAAACCTTTTAGCAATATTGATGTCGCGATCTCATGGGACATATCCCAATCCATTGGGATCCATTTAATCTAATGCTCTCCATAATTGGAACTCGTCCAATTACTATTTTCTGATTCTCTGAATCACTCTTATGCGTGTGAACCGTTAGGTTCCGGTTATATTGGCCACTTAGATTAACAATTAATCTGAGCAAGTCATGGCGGTATCTAGCAACACATCATGACCCCAATTGACCGGAAAGTAATCGGTTTGATGTATTCATCACGAACGGATCACGAACCCTTCCATAGACAATTCTTGTGCAATTAGTCCTTTCACCATCCTATACCCCACTTGGTTATGAGTATGGTCAAAGTGTCAACTCTTACTAGACCAAGTCCAGCCCAGTGATAACAGTTCTCGTCTAGGACTCATTACTCTATATGTCCATGAAGACACTCTTCATGACATATTCACTCAGCTAGAGATTTCAGAGTAATGATCCCGAGAAGACCATGGGTATCTCTTTCGCTAATCCAGTGGTGAATCCTATATTGGCTACTCAATTACCTTGAATACCTCAAGTCGCACCCAAGCACCACCACATGAGTTACCTCTAGAAGGCAACAAGGAATGGAGTTAAAGCAGGATCGGTATTCAAGATAGCCTTGAGTACCTCAAGTCTAAGGATACTTGCACCATTGCTATGATGAGATTATCAACGACACTTAGATAAGATATCCATGTGATGATTTCATGGCGGGTCATCAATGAACTTACTACCGCTAGTAAGCATCCACATATCGATTCTAAATATCTCATATTTACAGTTTACGAGATCCTTTGCTTGATCAATCAAGGAATATGACATGTGCTAGTCTATCCGGATTAATGATGTCGGTCTCATTAATCCTATGACGAGGAGAATTTGAATCTTGACATAATTACATGATAGGAATCTCGTGAGTATGATCACATCATAATTTCCTTCATGCTATGTCATATATCATGGACTTCATTAATCGATTAAAGATCCAATCAATTCATAAACAATGTTCATGAACATCAAATTAATGAATTATCGTTTTCTTTATTTATTCATTCGATGCATACATTTGTGAATAAAAGCAGCTAAAGGGATTGCCTTTAGGGCGCAAATAAGCGATCAGAGTCCTTGAATAAGTCGACTTATCCAATGTACAAGTCGACTTATCGATCTAGAAGCAAGCATAAGTCGACTTACACATGGTACAAGTCGACTTACCACTTACAGTCCAGTCTCATTAATCCTATAACTAGGGAGAATTTAGATACTGACATAATTTCACATGATAGGAATCTCAGTAGTATGATTACATCATAATTTCCTTCATGCTATGTCATATATCATGGACTTCATTAATTTGATTAAAGATCAATATCAATTCATAAAGAACATCAAATAAATGAAACATGCCTTTCTTTATTTCTTCATAAAGTCTGTACATGATTATGAACAAAAAGCGCTAAAGGGGATTGCCTTTAGGGCACTACTCTAACAATCTCCTACTTGACCTAAAGCCAATCGCCTTGGTATCTAATACCATAAGCGAGTACATGAGAATCAAAATTCTTTTGTGACAATGGCTTCGTCAACGGATCAGCAATGTTCTGCTCTGTGGGAATTCTCTCGATCGTGACATCACCTCTGGCAATGATCTCTCGAATCAGATGATATCAGCGGAGTACTTGTTTAGATCGTTGGTGAGACCTTGGTTCCTTTGCCTGAGCAATAGCCCCATTGTTGTCACAATACAACTGTATGGGCCCATCACGACTAGGAACCACACCAAGTTCGATAATGAACTTCGATCAAACGACTTCCTTTGTTGCCTCGACGACAATGTACTCTGCCTCGGTTGTCGAATCGTGATGCGTCCCTTGTTTGGAACTCTTCCAACCGATCGCTCCGCCGTTCGATGTGAAAACATAACCCGTGGGATTTTGAATCATCCTTATCAGTTGAAAGCGGCATCCAGTATGCCCGCTCACTTGAATTTCCATCTCCATATATCAAGAAAACATCCTTAGTCCTTCGCAAGTACTTGAGGATATTCTTGACACCACCCGATGACCCTCACGGGATCCGATTGGTATCTGCCGTGACACTTTCGAGCATACGATACATCGGACCTCGTATATAACATAGCATACATGATAGATCCTACTGCGGATGCATACGGGATGCGATCCATGCGCATCCTCTCATCTTGTGTCTTAGGACACATAGATTTCGAGAGTGTTATCCCATGAGACATGGGAAGAAACCCTCTCTTGGATTGCTCCATGCTAAACCTCTTTAGCATCTTGTCTATGTACGATGATTGTGAAAGACCAAGCAACCTTTTTGATCTATCTCTATAGATTCTTATCCCAAGGATATAAGTTGCTTCACCAAGGTCCTTTATGGCAAATTGTTTGGACAACCAAATCTTGACTGATTGTAGCATCGAGACATCGTTTCCTAGTAATAATATGTCATCCACATATAGCACAAGGAATACGATTGCAGTCCCATTAACCTTCTTATACACACAGTATTCATCTGGATTTTGTGAGAAACCAAACTATTTGATTACCTCATCAAAACGGATATTCCAACTCCTGGATGCTTGCTTCAATCCATAAATGGATTTCTGAAGCTTGCATACCTTTTCGCCATCGATGGAAGTGAAGCCCTCTGGTTGTGTCATGTACACATCCTCGGCCAGATTTCCATTAAGAAAAGCTGTCTTCACATCCATTTGCCATATCTCATAATCATAATGAGCGGCAATGGCTAGGAGTATCCGAATGGATTTAAGCATTGCTTCTGAAATTTGAAGGTCTCGTCATAGTCAACTCCTTGTCTCGGCGAAATCCTTTGGCCACAAGCCTTCTTTATAAGTAATCACATTACCATCCATGTCGGTTTCTTCTTAAAACCCATTTGCACCTATAGGTTTTATCCTTTGGTGCATCAACCAAAGTCCATACTTTGTTTTGATACATGGAATCCATTTCAGCTTTCATGGCACAAAGCCATTTTTCAACCTCTGAACTTTTCAGAACCTCTTCATAGGTAGCAGGCTCATCATCTTCTATGAGCAATACGTCATTCTGTTCACTTACGAGAAATCCATATCTCTCGGGAGCGGTCGTATCCTCTTGACCTATGAACCGTGTGTAGTAGAAGGTTGAGCTGTTACTTCATCCGAATGAGTGCGGTCTCGAGTTCGAGCGATTGATACGTATGCATTTGAGCATCTTGAACTTCTTCAAGTTCAACTTTGCTCCCACTGTCTTCTTGCAGAAGAAACTCTTTCTCTAAGAAGACAGCATGCTTTGAAACAAACACCTTTTGTTCCTCAGCAAGGTAGAATTGATATCCCATGGTCTCTTTAGGATATCCTACAAACAAACACTTGTCGGACTTTGCTTGAAGCTTATCTCGTGAATCCGCTTCACGTAAGGGGACAACCCCAAACTTTCAAATGAGAAAGATAAGGTTTTCTGTTAGTCCACATCTCATATGGAGTAACATCAGCTATCTTAGAGGGAACTCTGTTTAGCAAGTAAACAGCTGTCTCTAGCGCATACCCCCAAAACGATTTTGGTAACTTTGCAAAACCCATCATTGATCGTACCATGTCCAACAAGGTTTGATTTCTCCATTCAGCCACACCATTGTGTTGTGGTGTGTAAGGAGGAGTCCACTGAGATAAAATGTCATTATCTGAGATAATCCAGAAACTGTTGGTCTAAGTATTCTCCACCACGATCGGATCGTAACGCCTTGATACTTTTACCAAGCTGGTTTTCTACTTCATTTCTGAATTGTTTGAACTTTTCAAGCGCTTGATTTGTATCTCATCGGATCAAGTACCCATATCGAGAATAATCATCGATAAAGGTAATGAAGTAACGACAACCACTTCTAGCATGGATGGACATCGGACCGCATACATCTGAATGTATTAGGTCTAATACTCCAGTCGCTCGTTCACCCTTTCCCTTGAAGGGTAACTTAGTCATCTTACCGAATAAACACGATTCGCATTTGTCATATGATTCATAATCAAATGACCCTAAACTGTCACTCTTATGGAGTTTAGCGATCGTGTCTCATTTATATATGGCCGACAATGCCATAAGTAAGTTGACTTTAAATTATCTCTTTTATGTCTTTTGGTGTCATTGACATTCATAATTGGATAAGACATATCTAATATGTAAATTTCATTGCATAATGTACCAGTACCATAAAGCATTCCATTAGAATTAATAGAACAACCATTGCTATTAAAATTCAAATGGAAACCAGCTTTATTTAAACAAGAAACAGACAATATGTTCTTTGTCAAAACAGGTACAAAATAACAATCATCCAATTCGAGTACAAGCCCAGTGGGGAGAGACAAAACATAGGTTCCTACGGCTAATGCAACAACTCTTGCTCCATTTCCAGCACGCAGGTCTACTTCTCCCTTCATGAGTTGTCAACTGTCCCTTAGGCCCTGCATATCATTACATATGTGTGAGCCACAACCAGTATCAAATACCCAAATGTTGTGATCAGAAACAGTATTAACCTCAATGACAAACATACCTAAAGTAGTTTAGGCATCTGATGCCTTCTTACGCTTGATGACTCCAGATAGACTTTGCAATTAAGCCTCCAATGGCCATCTTTACCCTGATGGAAGCAAGTTCCTTTCGGGGTAGCTTCTTTGGTCTTGTTCTTGATGGCACTTCCCTTTGGTTTCTTGGCCTTCTTCTTCTTTGGGTTCTTTTTCTTCTTTGAACCAGAAGAAGAAGCAGCCACCATTAGCACTTGCTTACTATCATTCTTGATAGCACCTTTCGGTGTCTTGGCAGATTGATCATTCGAGAATTGTTGTGGATATTTGGTTCATCCGATAGTTTAACCTGAATGTGAATAACTCTCGGACAATCCAACCATAATTAAGTCTATACTTAACTCATAATCCATTACAAAACCTAAGACGGCCAATCTCTCAATATAGCCATTCATCTTGAGGGCATCTTGCCGGCGAGATGTCCTGGAGCCATCTTTAATGGTGAAGAGAAGCCTTGAGGTCTCGAACCTTTCGCACCGACTTGCTCATCAAACGACTCCCTAAGATGAAATACTATAGTGTGAGCATCCATGGACTCGTGCTGCTTCTGCAACTCTGGTGACATCGAGGCAAACATAATGCAAGTAGCCATGTCATTGTCCATTAGATGCTTACGATATGCCTTCTGATCCTCATCAGAAGCATCGACAAGCAGTGCATCCGGAAGTGGAACATCTAGGATGTATCCGGTTCCTCGATCGAGAACAATTCTCGATTCCTTAGCGATCAAGAAAATTCGGTCCGATTAACTTGTTAGAATCCATTAGCGGCGTAAGTTCACCTGGAAGACATCTTGACCAACCTAAGCGGAAGAGAAAGAATGTTAGAATAGGAATAGATGCATAATCATAAGGACTTGAATGATATGCAAAAAGCTCCCACTAGTTTCATAGAATCCATAACCCTCATTACGAATCCAAAGAAACAAAATGACATAATGTCCTAGTGGGTTGATATCCGATATTGCTAAGAATGACCTTGGGTTTACCCAACAAGCCACAATTTAGGTCAATCGGTAGGTATCGAACATACCAATTGCATCATCGATAACCGACATTAAGAATGACCTTGGGTTTACCCAACAAGCCACCTTATGTCTCGGGAGGTATCAGATATACCAATTACATCTTAGACACAACTATCGATCAGTGCTATCAACTTGTTGATGTGTGCACTTACATTGGGTTATCAACTCTTTGATGCGCATACATCTGATGTACGCTACCCAATTTCGCCTCTGTCCAGTTCTGTACATTGCTCGAAATGATCAATGAAACAATTTCAATAAATCATGAGAAAATTATATAGGTTACTACATGTTCAGAAAATGCTACATGAAGTTTTTTAGGATTTTAGGCCATCAAAAATTCAGTCAACCTAAATAACAAAACCGATTCAAAATCTGTGTTCATCAGCACAGCAATTCCCAACAGCATAGAATAAATTCGTGAATAAATATCCAATCACCTTGAAATCCAATTTCCATGCTCACAGACATTCACCAACATCTTAGAGACATGTAGGTGAAGGAAAATCTGAAAAACCATTTTTCTAGAATTTATTCTCGATTTTATACTCATTCCTGTTCCAGAATCGTTTCACAAAACAGCATCTGTAACCTTAGGGGATTAATAAGCAAAACTATATCAAATCAAATCGATAAATTCTCAAATTTCATAGACATATTCTCTAACATGTTATGAACATTTCTAGGCAGAAAAATTTCGAAAAATGCATCTCTATACAGAAACGAAATTTGGACAGATAGCATGCATCAACAGAAAATTCCATTAGGGTTTCTGATCTCGCTTAGGTTATAGCTTCATACGGGATACCAGACTCTCTGATACCACTGTAGGAAAATCCCGGGAGGTACATCACATGTACCGGCAGCGGAAAACAAAAATATTTGTTCCCGGGACTTTCCCGAAACCCAGGATCTTGGTATCCGTATGAAGACATCAACCTAAATAGCCAAAAGAGACTATCTCTAATGGTGATCCACGCAGAGATCAGAAAATCTAACCGAGTCAAACCCCTTTGACCCGGGAATAGCTAGAACAGATTAAAGCCTGCTAGAGCCTACCTCTGTCCTGGAGAGTTGAAGGAAACGTTGGACCATGTGCTTGGAGAAGGAGAGGAAACGATGATGGCCATGGAGAAGAAGAGTTGAAACCTTTTCAACCTTTATAACCTTAACACTTTAAGCAAAAAATTGTTCTTCCTCTCCAAGCCTCAAGCATCGACGAACTCATCTTCATTTCTTCATTTTTCTTTCTCAAAAAACCAAAGAAGAAGATGATCATCGTAGCTTTTGTTTTTTGTCTTTTTATAATGATAAATGTGATGACTAGGCATCATTATGGAAGCTTCCATGCTTCCTCTCCTCTATACACGTGACATGCTTATATATATATAATAATTAATCTTAATTCATTAATTAATATATATATATAATTGCTAACGAGTCCGATCAAGCCCAATTGGTCCTACATCGCCTCTCAGGGCCCCGATCTTTAAATTTTTAAACCTTTCTTAGCAATATCGATGTCGCGATCTCATGGGACATATCCCAATCCATTGGGATCCATTTAATCTAATGCTCTCCATAATTGGAACTCGTCCAATAACTATTTTCTGATTCTACGAAACACTCTTATCGTGTGACCCTTTAGGCTCCGGCTATGTTGGCCCTTAGATTAACAATTAATCGAGCAAGTCATGAGCGGTATCTAGCAACACATCATGACCCCCAATTGACCGGAAAGTAATCGCTTTGATGTATTCATCACGAACGGATCACGAACCCTTCCATGAGACAATTCAGTGCAATTCGTCCTTTCACCATCCTATACCCCACTTGGTTATGAATATGGTCAAAGTGTCAACTCTCACTAGGCGAGTCTAGCCCAGTGATATCGGTTCTCGTCACGGGACTCATTCTTGTATATGTCAATGAAGACACTCTTCATGACATACATCTTTTGCCGACCTTAGTAATGATCGACAAGAGGCCATGGGTATCTCTTACGCTAATCCGAAGTGGTGAATCCTTTATTGGCTACTCAATTATCTTGAATACCTCAAGTCGCACCCAAGCACCACCTATGAGTTACCTCGGAAGGCAACAAGGAATGGAGTCAAAGCAGGATCGGTATCAAGATATCCTTGAGTACCTCAAGTCTAAGGATACTTGCACCATTGCTATGATGAGATTATCAACGACACTTAGATAAGATATCCATGTGATGATCTCATGGCGGGTCATCCAATGAACTTACTACATTAGTAAGCATCCACATGTCAATTCTAAATATCTCATATTTACAGTTTACGAGATCCTTTGCTTGATCCAATCAAGGAATATGACATGTGCTAGTCTATCCGGATTAATGATGTCGATCTCATTAATCCTATGACTAGGAGAATTTGAATCTTGACATAATTGCACATGATAGGAATCTCGGTAGTATGATCACATCATAATTTCCTTCATGCTATGTCATATATCATGGACTTCATTAATTTGATTAAAGATCAATCAATTCATAAACAATGTTTATGAATATCAAATTAATGAATAATTCCTTTTCTTTATTTATTCATAAAGTCCGCTCACGACTTTGAATAAAAGCGCGCTAAAGGGATTGCCTTTAGGGGCAGAATAAACGATGCAAATCCTTGAATAAGTCAACTTATCGAATGAACAAGTCGACTTATCGGTATCGAACATGTGTAAGTCGACTTACACATGGTACAAATCGACTTATCACTTACAAATCTCCCACTTGACCTAAAGCCAATCGCCTTAGTATCTAATACCATAAGCGAGTCCATGAGAATCATAATTCTCCGTGACAATGGCTTTGTCAGCGAACAACAACACTTTGCTCGGAATTCTCTCTATCGGGATATCATCTCGACTAATGATCTCCCGAATCGGTAATCACGAGTTCGGATCGTCGATAAGACCTTGGTTCCTTTGCCTGCGCACTAGCCCTATTGTATCACAATACAATCCTATGGGCCCATCACAGCTAGGGACTAGATCAAGTTTAGTAATGAACTTCTTGATCCAAACCACTTCCTTTGCGCATCTCATGCGGCAATGTACTCTGCCTCGGTTGATGAATCAGCAGTCCTCTCTTGTTTGGAACTTTTCAAACTGATCGCCACGCTATTCAGTGTGAATGTATATAACCTGATTGTGATTCAGAATCATCCTTATCAGATTAAATACTAGCATCTGAATGCCCGCTCATTTGGAGATTTCCATCTCCATAGATCAAGAAAACATCCTTAGTGCTTCACAAGTACTTGAGGATATTCTTGACAGCCACCCAGTGACCCTCACCAGGATCCGATTGGTATCTGCTCGTAACACTTAGAGCATACGATACATCGGGCCTCGTACATAGCATTGTTCCATGCTAATCCTCTTTAGCATTTCATCTATGTACAATGATTGTGAAAGACCAAGCAACCTTTTGATTTATCTCTATAAAGCTATATCCCAAGGATATAAGTCGCTTGACCAAGGTCTTTCCTCACAAATTGATTGGACAACCAAATTTTAAGCGATTCTTTGCGATAGATACATCGTTTCCTAGTAACGATATGTCATCTACATACAACACAAGGAATACGATTGCAGTCCATTAACCTTCTTATACACACAATGATCATCCGGATTTTGTGAGAAATCAAACTCTTTGAGTACCTCATCAAAGCGGATATTGAACTCTGGATGCTTGCTTCAATCCAAACTGGATTTACGAAGCTTGCATACCTTTTCGCCATCGATGGAAGTGAAGCCCTCGGGTTGTGTCATACACATCCTCGGGTGAATTTCCTCTCGGAAAGTGTCTTCACATCCATTTGCCATATCTCATAATCATAATGAGTGGCTATGGCTAGGAGTATCCGAATGGATTTAAGCATTGCTACTGAAATTTGAAGGTTTTGTCATAGTCAACTCTTTATGCGTGGCGAAATCCTTTAACCGAAGCATTGCTTTATAGGTAATCAAATTACCATCCATGTTGGTTTTCTTCGAAAACTCCTTTGCACCTCGTGGGTTTTATCCCTTCGGTGTAACAACCAAAGTCCATACTTAGTTTTCTTACATGGAATCCATTTGATTTCATGGCACAAAGCCATGTTCGGACTACGAACTTTTGAGAACTCATTAATAGGTAGTAGGCGCATCATCTCATATGAGCAATCGTCATTCATTCCTCACGAGAAATCCATATCTCTCGGGAGCAGTCGTATCCTACTTAACCTCTGAAATTAGTGTGTAATAGAAGGTTGAGCTGTTACCTCATCTATATGAGTGGCGATTTGATTGTGCGATTGATCTATGTTTGTTCGAGCATCTTGAACTTCTCCAAGTTCAACTTTGCTCCCACTGTCCTCTTGTAAAAGAAACTCTTTCTTTAAGAAAACAGCATGCTTGGAAACAAACAACTTTTGTTCCTCAGCAAAGTAGAATTAATATTCCACGAACAAACACTTATCAGATTTTGCATCAAGCTAATCTGACTGTGTCCGCTTCGCATAAGCAGGACAACCCCAAACTTTCAGATGAGAAAGATAGGGCTTTCAGTTAGTCCATATCTCCATATGGAGTAACCACAACTGTCTTTAATGGAACTCTGTTTAGCAAGTAAGCAATTTGTCTCGGCGCATATTCCCAAAGCGTGTAAAACCTATCATCAATCGCACCATGTCTAACAAGGTTCGATTTCCTTTCAACCACACCATTGTCTTTGCGGCGTGTAAGGTGGAGTATCTTGAGATAAAATCCCATTATCTACGAGATAATCAAAAACTATTGGTCTAAGCATTTTCCACCACGATCAGATCGTAATGTATTCATACTTTTACCAAGTTAGTTTTCTACTTCATTTCTGAATTATTTGAACTATTCAAATGCTTCATATTTGTATCTCATCAGATACAGATACCTATATCGTGAATAATCACCGATAAAAGTAATGAAGTAAAAACAACCACTTCTGGCATGGATGGATATCAGACCACATACATCCGAATGTATTAGGTCTAATATTCCATTCACTCGTTCACCCTTTCCTTTAAAGGATAACTTAGTCATCTTGCCTAATAAACAAGATTCGCATGTGTCATATGATTCATAATCAAATGACCCTAAACATCCAATCTTATGGAGCTTAGCGATGCATATCTCATTTATATGGCCAAGCCGACAATGCCATAAGTAAGTTGATTTTAAATTTTCTCGATTATGTCTTTCCGCGTCGTTGACATTCAGAACTGGATATGAAATATCTAATATGTCAATTCTATTGCATAATGTACCAGTAGCATAGAGCCTTCCATTCGAACTAATAGAACAACCATTGCTACTAAAAGTCCAATGGAAATCAGCTCTATTTAAACATAAAACATACAATATGTTCTTTGTTTAAAACAGTACAAAATGTCAATCATCAATTTGAATATAAGCCCACTAGGGAGGAACAAGACATAAGTGTCACGGCTAATGTAGCAACTCTTGCTGCATTACCTACACGAAGTCTAGTTCTCCTTGAATGAGCTTTCTCTTGTTCACGAGGCCCCGCATATCATTTCATATGTATGAGCCACATCCGTATCAAATACCGATATGTTTGGATCAGGAATAGTATTAACCTCAATGACAAACATATTTGAAGAAGTAGAGGCATCGATGCCTTCTTACGATTCAGAACTCGAGATAGATTTTACGGTTTAGCCTCTGGTGGCTAGACTTGCCACAATGAAAGCAAAATCCTTTTGGGCGAGAATCTTTGGTTTTCCTTGATGGCACTTTCCTTTGGTTTCTTGGCCTTTTCTTCTTTGAACTAGAAGAAGAAGCATCCACCATTAGCACTTGCTTGCTATCCTTCTTGATAGCACCTTTCATTTGTCTTGAGCAGATTGATCACTCGAGAATTTGTTGTGGATATTTGGTTTATCCGATAGTTTATCCTGTTGTGAATAACCATAAGACAATCCAACTAGAATTAAGTCTCTACTTAACTCATAATCCATTACAAATCCTAAGACGGCCAATCTCTCAATATAGCCATTCATCTTCAGGGCATCTTGCATGCGAGATATCCACGAGCCATCTTTAATGGTGAAGAGAAGCCTTGAGGTCTCGAACCTTTCGAGACCGAGCTTACTCATCAAACAGCTCCCTAAGATGAAATACTATAGAGTGAGCATCCATGGACTCGTGCTGCTGCTGCAGCTCTGGTGACATCGAGGCAAGCATAAAGCAAGTATCCATATCACCGTCCTTTAGATGCTTACAATATACTTTCTGATCCTTATCAGAAGCATCGACAGCAGGTGCAACTGGAAGTGGAACATCTAGGTCGTATCCCAGTTCCTCAGATCTAAGAACAATTCTCAGATTCCTCAGCCAATCAAGAAAATTCGGTCCGAGAATAGAGCGAAAATTCACCTTTGAAAGACTTCTTGATCAACCTAGCGATAGAGAGAAGGAATGATAGAATAGAAATGTCTGCATGATCATAAGGACTTGAATGACATGCATATGGCTCCCACTAGTTTCCTAGAATCCATAACCCTCTTTACGAATCCAGAGAAACAATGTGACATAATGTCCTAGTGGGTCGATATCCGATATTGCTAAGAGTGACCTTGAGTTTGCCCGATAAGCCTGACTTAGGTCAATCGGTGAGTATCGGTCATACCAATTGTATCATCGATAACCGACATTGAGAATGACCTTGGATTTGTCCAACAAGCCACCTTATGTCTCGGGAGGTATCAGATATACCAATTACATCTTAGACACAACTATCGATCAGTGCTATCAACTTGTTGATGTATGCACTTCATTGGGTATCAACTCTTTGATGCGCATACATCTGATGTATGCTACCCAATTTCGCCTTTGTCCACGTTGACCTTGAGTTTGCTCAACAAACCAACGCTTCTAGTGAAAACCAACCCATTAATCCGAAAATCTTATTTTCATGGTTCGAACATATCCGTATAGAGTGAGCTTGAGTTTGCCCAACAACCCAACCCTATAAGAACTCTGGTTCTTACCATATTAATGGAAGGCGTTAGTTTTCATATTCCGAGGAGGGATTTCGGGTTCTCGACTCCAAGCTGAAGGATCATAGTCTCTAGGACTATTTGGAATGATTTAGGTTTCATCAATCACATTGAATCAATCCTTATAATCATCCATCATCCAACCTATGCATGCCACAAGTCGACTTTCATCAAATGCAAGTCGACTTATGCTTCTTCCCATACACAAGTCGACTTGTATGACACAAGTTGACTTATGTCATCTGCCCATGAACAAGTCGACTTACAAGGTACTACAAGTCGACTTATACTGAGATCTTGAACAAGTCGACTTATTCTTTCCACAAGTCGACTTATCCAAAAATTTGAACAAGTCGACTTATACCATATACAAGTCGACTTATTCAGGGAATTTTGCTAAAATCTCTAATCGGCTAATTCCTCAATCCATGCAATTCTAATTCACAATACCATAATACTTAGGGTAATATCTGTAAGTTGATGTATCAATGAACAATTCATTGAACTATGAAAGCCTTATATGGTCAAACCATATGAAAAGCTTGAAATGAGTCAAAACTCATTAATTTCCAAACAATTTAGGAACACCCAAATTATCATCCTAAGCATCTCTAGCTAGCACATACATTATCAAATTTACTTCAGCACATGCCATAAAAAATATGACGGTCAAAACAAACAAGATAATGCAAGATACTACCGAGACGCTAATGTGATCAATTCGGCATTCAAAAATTCTTGGAAAAGCAACTTCAAGAAATTCAGTTTGGCAATCATACTACATCAAGATAACACATTTTTAATCACATTAAAAATGGTTCAAGGCATTGGAACTGAAAAAGCACACTCAATCAAGCCAAGCAAAACAGTCCCAACAATTTTCACAAAACTGTCCAGTTCTGTACATTGCTCGAAATGATCAATGAAACAATTTCAATAAATCATGAGAAAATTATATAGGTTACTACATGTTCAGAACATGCTACATGAAGTTTTTCAGGATTTTAGGCCATCAAAAATTCAGTCAACCTAAATAACAAAACCGATTCAAAATCTGTGTTCATCAGCACAGCAATTCCCAACAGCATAGAATAAATTCGTGAATAAATATCCAATCACCTTGAAATATAATTTCCATGCTCACAGACATTCACCAACATCTTAGAGACATGTAGGTGAAGGAAAATCCGAAAAACCATTTTTCTAGAATTTATTCTCGATTTTATACTCATTCCTGTTCCAGAATCGTTTCACAAAACAGCATCTGTAACCTTAGGGGATTAATAAGCAAAACTATATCAAATCAAATCGATAAATTCTCAAATTTCATAGACATATTCTCTAAAATGTTATGAACATTTCTAGGCAGAAAAATTTCGAAAAATGCATCTCTATACAGAAACGAAATTTGGACAGATAGCATGCATCAACAGAAAATTCCATTAGGGTTTCTGATCTCGCTTAGGTTATAGCTTCATACGGGATACCAGACTCTCTGATACCACTGTAGGAAAATCCCGGGAGGTACATCACATGTACCGGCAGCGGAAAACAAAAATTTTTGTTCCCGGTACTTTCCCGAAACCCAGGATCTTGGTATCCGTATGAAGACATCAACCTAAATAGCCAAAAGAGACTATCTCTAATGGTGATCCACGCAGAGATCAGAAAATCTAACCGAGTCAAACCCCTTTGACCCGGGAATAGCTAGAACAGATTAAAGCCTGCTAGAGCCTACCTCTGTCCTGGAGAGCTGAAGGAAACGTTGGACCATGTGCTTGGAGAAGGAGAGGAAACGATGATGGCCATGGAGAAGAAGAGTTGAAACCTTTTCAACCTTTATAACCTTAACACTTTAAGGAAAAAATTGTTCTTCCTCTCCAAGCCTCAAGCATCGACGAACTCATCTTCATTTCTTCATTTTTCTTTCTCAAAAAACCAAAGAAGAAGATGATCATCGTAGCTTTTGTTTTTTGTCTTTTTATAATGATAAATGTGATGACTAGGCATCATTATGGAAGCTTCCATGCTTCCTCTCCTCTATACACGTGACATGCTTATATATATATAATAATTAATCTTAATTCATTAATTAATATATATATATAATTGCTAACGAGGTCCGGTCCAACTGGGGTCGGTCCTCTTGGCCTCTAGGGCCCGGTCTTTCAAGCTTGACCGGAAACTTTTCTTAGCAATATCGATGTCGCGATCTCATCGGGACATATCCCAATCCCATCGGGATACATTTAATCCTAATGCTCTCCATAATTGGAACTCTGTCCAATAACTATTTTACAGATTTTCTGAAACACTCTTATGCGTGTGACCCTTTAGGCTCCCGGCTATGTTGGCCACTTAGATTAACAATTAATCTGAGCAAGTCATGAGCGGTATCTAGCAACACATCATGACCTAATTGACGGAAAGTAATCGGTTTGATGTATTCATCACGAACCAGATCACGAACCCTTCCATAGACAATTACCGTGCAATTCGTCCTTTCACCATCCTATACCCCACTTGGTTATGAGTATGGTCAAAGTGTCAACTCTCACTAGACTGAGTCTAGCCCAGTGATATCGGTTCGTCACGGGACTCATTCTGTATATGTCAATGAAGACACTCTTCATGACATACATGCTGGCCAGCCTTAGTAATGATCCTGACAAGAGGCCATGGGTATCTCTTCTGCTAATCCAGAAGTGGTGAATCCTTTATTGGCTACTCAATTATCTTCGAATACCTCAAGCTGTACCCAAGCACCACCCTATGAGTTACCTCTGGAAAGCTAATGTGACCTATTCGGCATCCAAAAATTCTTGGAAAACCAAATTCAAGTAATTAAATTTGGCAAGCATACTACATCAAGATAACACATTTTCAATCACATTAAAAATGGTCCAAGGCATTGGAACTGAAAAATACACATTCAATTATGTCAAGCAAAACAGTCCCAGCAATGTTCACAAAACTGCCAAGTACTACACATTGCTCGAAATAATCATTGAAAAAATTTCAATAAATTCTGAGAATATTATACAGGTTACTAAATGTTCAGAAAATGCTTCATGAATTTTTTCAGGATTTATAGCCATCAAAAACTCAGTCAACCTAAACAACAAAACCGATTCAAAATCTGTGTTCATCAACACAGCTATTCCCAACAGCATAGAATAAATTCGTGAATAAATAGAAAATCACCTTGAAAACACTTTTCCATCCTCATAGACATTCAAAAACATCTTAGGGACATGTTGGTGAAGGTAAATCCGAAAAACAAATTTTCTAGAATTTATTATCGAATTTATACACATGCCTGTTCACAGAATGTGTCACAAAACAGCATCTAGAACCTTAGGGAATAAATAACAAAACTATATCAAAGCAAATTGATAAATTCTCATCTTTCACAGACATATTCTATAACATGTTATGAACAATTCTGGGTGGATAAATTTCGAAAAACATATCCCTATATTAATTCGAAATTTGGACAGCATGCATGCATCAACGTCAAATTCAAATAGGAAGTCCGACCTAGCTAGGGTTTTAGCTTCATACACGACACAAGTGGCTCTGATACCACTGTAGGAAAATCCCAGGAGGTACATCACATGTACCAGGTGCGGAAAACAAAAATTTTTATTACCGGGACCTTCCCGAAGGCCAGGATCTATGTGTCTGTATGAAGATTCAAACCTAAATAGTCAATAGAGACTATCTCTAAAGGTATCCACACAGAGATCAGAAAACCTAACCGGGACAAACCCCTTTGACCCGGGAATAGCTAGAACAAAGTAAAGGCTGCTAGACCCTACCTCTGTCCTTGGAGAGCTTGAGAAATCGATGGAGAAGGAATGAAGCTTGGAGATGATGAAGAGATCGTTGGAGAAGAGAGGATGATGAGAGAACACTTTCTCTTATAGGTTTTCACAAAAACCTTCCTCTTCCTTCAAGATTCACGAAGATCATCTTCAAAGAGCAAGAAATTCTTTCTTCTCTTCAAAGCCACGATCCTCTCACATGAAAACCAAAACAAATTGGTCTTCTTATTTCTTAAAATAACGATTATGCATCTTCATCTTTCAACATTTTGTCTTTTAGCAATTTAATGCAACTTGATGACTAAGCGAACAATGGAAGTTTCTTCCATCTTCTTGCTTTCTACGTAGCTAACATATATATATATATATATATATATATTTATTCTTTAATTAATTAATTATATATATATAAATAAATGCTGAAGTGGTCCAGTCACACTGAATTTGATCTCTAGGCCTCTAGGGTCCCGATATGGGATAAACCTCCGAAAATCTTTTTCAGCAATATCGATGTCGCGATCTCGTCGGGAATATCTCGATCTCATCAGGATCCAATTAATCCGTCTGCTCTCCATATATTGGAACTCTGTCCAAAACTATTTTACGGATTCTCTGAAACACTCTTATCGTGTGACCCTTTAGGTTCCGGTTATGTTGGCCACTTAGATTAACACTTAATCTGAGCAAGTCATGAGGCGTCTAGCAACACATCATGACCCCAATTGACCGGAAAGTAATTGGTTTGATGAATTCATCACGAACCCTTCCATAGACAATTATTGTGCAATTAGTCCTTTCATCATCCTATACCCCACTTGGTTATGAGTATGGTCAAAGTGTCAACTCTTACTAGACTAAGTCTAGCCCAGTGATATCGGTTCTGTCTTGGGACTCATTACTTTATATGTCCATGAAGACACTCTTCATGACATATTTATGCTCTGCCGAGACTTAAAGTAATGATCTGACGAAGAGGCGAGGTATCTCTTCGCTATCGAAGTGATGAATCCTCTATTGGCTACTCAATTACCTTGAATACCTCAAGCTATACCCAAGCACCACCCTATGAGTAACCTCTCGAAGGCAACAAGGAATGGAGTCAAAGCACGAATCAATATCCAAGATATCCTTGAGTACCTCAAGTCTAAGGATACTTGCACCATTCTATGATGAGATTATCGCGACATTTGAATAGGACATCCATGTGATGATCTCATGGCGGGTCATCCAATGTACTTACTACCGCTAGTAAGCATCCACATGTCAACTCTAAATATCTCATATTTACGGTTTCGAGATCCTTTGCTTGATCCAATCAAGGAGTATGACATATCTTAGTCTGTGGGATTAATGATGTTCGGTCTCATTAATCCTATGACTAGGAGAATTTAGATCTTGACATAATTGCACATGATAGGAATCTCAGTAGTATGATTACATCATAATTTCCTTCATGCTATGTCATATATCATGGACTTCATTAATTTGATTAAAGATCAATATCAATTCATAAAGAACATCAAATAAACGAAACATGCCTTTCTTTATTTCTTTATAAAGTCTGTACATGATTATGAACAAAAAGCGCTAAAGGGGATTGCCTTTAGGGCACTACTCTAACAATATATGGGTTTCGGATGATGAATTTTCTTGATTTTTTTTTTGGGTATTTGAGGGATAATTGGTTTTAGATAGAATTGAGTGTAAGGGTTAGCAGTTTAGAGCATATTGAGTTGTTTTGGAGTGTTTTTAAAGAGAAAAGTTGGGTTATGGCTGTATTTTAGAGAGAGAAATGAAAATGGGAAATCGGAAAAGACGAATTAGAGCTCGCACGTCGCGACGTGAGAATAATTATACGTCACGACGAGCGTTCGCCGCGACGAGCGAGACGTCGCGACGAGCAGGTTTCTTCCGCACGTCGCGACGAGCGAAGGCACACGTCGCGTCGAGCAGAAGCGAGCACGCCGCGAAGAAGGTTACGCGTATGCCGCGACGTAGGCGAGGTAATCTCGCCGCGGCGAGGGCGCCTGTTTCCTGAAATTGAAGTTGTTTGTTTTAATGAATGATTTTGAGGTTAAATTCTTATTGAATCAGTTCTTGAGTGATTGAAATTTAGAGATTAAGAATTGTGAATTGATAAGAGGGAAACTCGGAATTGAATTCGATGGTTCACGAAATCGGATGGCGATTTATTAAGGAATGTGATTTGTGATTGGAGTGTGACTTTAGAGAGTTCAGAACTTAGTCAATTAAATTCTGGTGTTAGGAATTACTATCTTTTATAGGAAAAGAGAATTGAATAGGAAGATTCGGGTATAGAATCGGGAATGTCATAACATGTATAGTACTCATCGCATTCGCTGCATGTGCATTATTAAATATTAGAAATTGTGCAATTAGTAATGTTGGTTTTTCCTTATTGTTATAGAGGCTCAAGTGGAACGTCGATCTTCCGACGTAGGTGAGACTTCCCGGCAGTAGATCGGAAGTTAGAGGTAAGTAACCTAGTTAGTTTCTCAACCTTTATGTGTTTAATTTTATGCAATCATGCCATGTGGAGATAATGGAGGGTTTATTTGTGATTGCTTATGATTGATTTCGGACCACGAGTGTCCGAAGTATTAGAATGTGATATTGAAGTGCCAATCGTGTGTACTAGTTATGAATGCTTTAATGAAATAAATTGTGAAAATGATTATGATTGTAATATCGGACTAAAGGCCGAAGGAATGGGAATTGGACAATAAAATGTAACTGATTGTGGATGTAAATTGAAACATGTGCATTCATGCATAAAGGCATGATCAGATAATGGCAGTTGTGACCGGTGTAGCCAACGTTTTTCAGAGCTTTAAACTCAACGCATCAGGGCCTCGAGCCCAAATAAAAATTTCAGAACCACTGGCTCAACGTATCAGGGCTTCAAGCCTACCGTAATCAGGCGCACGGTCACAACAACGTAATAAAATGAAAAGTGTCACATGTGCATATACATATGAATGATAAATTGTGAATTGTGTGAAAAGCCTTATATTTGTGAAATAGAACGCATGTGATATGTTCTGAATATGCTACTATGTGAAATTTTGTGAACTATTTGTATATGCATGAGTTGGGTGAACCAACGATGATGGTTTCTCGCCGAGTTCGCAAACTCACCCAACATTGCATTTATTTTTCAGGACAGAGATAGTAGACTCCTAGCTCCAGAGTTCGACTCTTCCTGCTGTGTGAGCGTTGGCAAGAGTGGTTATGGCACACAGGTCGGTCAGCTGGGATCGATTTTGGGGATGACCTAGTTTAGGCTTTTGTCTCAGTTCCTTTTTGGAAATTCCTGTATAGTTTATGGAAACTGATAAACTTGTAAATTCAATTTTTGAGGTTGTGAAATGAAAATCTTTTGGTTTTAAAAATTTAGCGATTTTGATATTATGATTTTATTATATTGATGCCATGTAGATTATAGAAATGATCGATCGTAGTGCACCCTCATCGTAGGTTATGTATCGGAATGACCTACGGGCATCCCGGTGCGTACCCTACGGTAAGGGGGTGCTACAAGGTGGATCCAAGGCAGAACGTACCATGCATTTCCATATAATGATCTTGCGTAGTCGTGAACTTATGGGAGTCCATGAAGGAGCTCCATGCCACTAGCAGGTAGGTGAGAGAAGCTTTTAGATAAGTTCACTTGACATACTTAAGGAATCACCACAAGCCCACATAATATGTAATTTCATGACTTGTAAACTTGTTGCCCAAAACGGCACTAGATCAGAAACTTGGTTGTTCATAACATGATATCTTTTCCAAATCATTTTATTTTTCGTTTACAAAATTTATGCACAGAATATGCAGCACTTTCTCAAAGCATTATTTAAAGAACAATTAAATGTAGATTTGGAAGTAGTTGAAAACATTTATTTCACTTTTCTCAAAAGAAGACATTTATTGCTTATTAGTCAATTATAAAAATGTAACCCATCTTCAATTTCTTGTTGGTAATTTGCTCAAGTGTGCCTCTCCTCTTGCTCCTCTTGTCTTTCTTGATTCCCTTTTTAACATAAATAAAACTCCCAAATCAAAAGAAGACTCTTATCTTCCTCTGTATTTTTCCCTTCTCGATCACTCTTAAAATCTCCTTTGAAGGTTGAGAAAAATCAAGACCTAGCTTAAAACTCTTTTCTCTCTCTAAACCCACGACACTCTCTCCACCTTCTTTCTTATTTTTGTGCTTTCTCTATTTTGTTTTTCCTCACCACATTTTTGGCTTCTAAAATGCAAGCCAATAAATTCTTGTTTCCATTTTGCCCCTCCTTCAAAGCCTTAAAGCCTTCCCACTTAAGTGATCTCCCCAAAATACCCCCTTCTGCAACTTATCACTTTAACTTTAATCCAATTCACCTATGTAACATAATCTCATTAACATTAGCTACTACTTAAATCCAACATACACTAATCTAGCAAGATCCCAAAATTAATCTAATCATGCTCATTTATCAAGAAAAAAAATTTGAGGGCCAACATACATAGTTCATTTACAAATATTTCTTAAATGAGACTATGTATGTAATTAATTCTTACTTGTTCAGGAATTAATGTGTCATGAATTGACACATTCAATAGAACAAGGTCATCCAATGACAGCGGATGAAGTGTGCAACAAAGTCTTAGACACTAGATCAGATTATGTTGTTGGCATAGGAATTGGGCCTCGACCACAAGGGAAGACTTTGATCAGAAAGAGACTTCGAGACAAATTAGAGGGGTCAAAGAAGGTTAATCAGGACTTACAATCTCAAATTAATCAGCTGAATAAAAAAGTTGAAGAAATGTAGGATCGATTAACTACCAAAGTTGAACAACAAAAAAAGGTCTTAGAACTTTTATATGTTACACATAATATTCGTTTAGATTAGATATGTACTCATATTGATATATTAAACACTTATGACGTATTGTTTATATTAATTATTATATTATGACATGTTTGAAAATTGCAATTAAATAATAAATTGTCTACACGTATTAAATTCTTGTTATACATGAATAATTATTAAAATTAGTGATATACTCAAAATTGAAGAATTATTAAATAAATAAATTTCATAAATAATATTGAATAGTTATTAAATAAATAGATTTAAAATTTTGTTATTTAAAAATAATTAGAAAATTAAAAAATTAATTAAATTAAAATTATTTTTAAAAATTGAAACAAAATAAAAGGAAAAAATAATAATAATAACATTGTTAAATTAAATTTATTTTTGGAATAATGAAAAAGAAAATAATAATTAAAATTGAATAATTATTATATTAAAATTATTTTTGGATAAATGAAAAAAGAAAAATTTAAATTTAAATTTAAATTGAATAATTATTAAAATTTAAAAATTATTTTCAAAAAATTTAAAAATAAAATACTTACAATCCGCGACGTTTAAAAAAGAAACGTCACGAATTGTAACCTATTCTACAACGTTTCTTAAATGTCGTGGATTGTTAGTTTCTGCAACGTTTTGTAAAAACATCGCGGAATTGTTACAATCATAAAACGTCGCAGATTATCCTGTCTTTTCATGACGTTTTTTGAAACGTCGTGGAATGTCAGGAAAAAACGTAGCGGAAACCTTTTGCCTACACCTCCTTCCTCGACGATTCTTGTGACATTTTTTAAAACGTCGCAAGTAGTATTATGCGACATTTTTGGACCTTTTGTGATGTTTTTAAAACGTTGCAAAAGGGGTTGCTTTCTTGTAGTGACCAGTGGCTTTGTCTTTCCCATAGACAAACTCAAGTCTAGAGGAAAGCGGGAAAGACTTTTTAGGAGTGTAGTACATGTTGGGGTGACTTTGTAAAAAGAAAACAGAAAACTTCAGCATGACAAACATTTTATTATTAAGATGCTTTTATAAACAACCAACAAAGCAAAATTAAAAAAATTACCCTTGACCATTCTTCCAGCACTTGCTTGCTGTCAACCTCAATGCATTGCTTGCTTTCATTCCAACCAAACCCACTGCAGTTCAACATGTCAAAGACTGTCTGATATTTGTCCTTCAACCTTTTGTGCTTTTTTTGGTATGCCTCTTATCAATGCCACAATCGGGAAACTTCTCAACCATCTTTGTAGCAAGAAGTTGGAAAGTACCAGACTTAAATTGTATATTATCAGCTCTATGACCAGTAACAGCTGCCTCCTCCATGAAGGTCACAAATGCTTCTGTTTCATATGAAGTCCAAACTCTTGACATTGCACCTAAACCATGCAATGCCATACCTTAAACCATTAACTAAATGGAAGTTCACAATTCAATGGTTTCTTCTCCAATCATCAAACATGTTCTTAGCTAAATTCTCTCTCCATTGACTTCATTCATTACTTATCTCAACACGATCAACAAATTCAAGGAAAGTTGCATATTCCCTAATTGACATATCCTTAGCTTTAAGAGGAGTAAGCTCTGCTGGATCATAAGTCATATGCAACCTAATAAAGTTGTGTAGAAGGCAACATGCAAGAATTATGTACACATGAGTGGTTGCTAGATAAAAAATGGATTTATTAGAATTTTCCATCTTTTTTCAATAAACCAAATGCATGTTTAATCACATTTCTGGCATATGAGTGTTATTATAGAGCTCTTCTAGGTTTCTAGATGCTCTTCCATCTCTTGCCCACTCTTGAATATGGTATCTTGTATGTCTAAAAGGTGCAAGAAATTCAGGATTATTAGTATAGCCTGCATCTGCTAAATAGTAATTTCCTATAAACAAATGACACTGTTACTATTGTTGTTTTAATCTAACCTTTAAAAAAATTAACAAAATTATGAAAATTCTTATGTTACGTACCCCTTGGAACTCGAAGTCTATTAGGCCTAGTAACAGCATCATGCAGAACCCTTGAATTAGATGCTGAACTCTCCCATCTAGCAAGAACATAAACAAAGTTTAAGTTCTTATCACACACCCCTAACACATCAGTGCATATTTTCCCTCTCCTACCTCTATATCTTGGTTTGTCTGCATGGGAAACTATTATTTCTAAATAGGTCCCATTTAGAGCACCAAGGCAACCCTTTTAACAAAATTTGAACAATAAAAAGTTCTAGTTTAGTATTTTAAAAATGTGAAATTAGAAAATTTATTTTAGTGTGCAATCCTTAAGAATTGGTGTGGGCTTGACATACAACAGATGTTGACGCTTTAGTACAACCTTCAACATACTATGAAAGTGAAGTGAATCACACGTTATTACAAAGCTTAGAATATGATATATGAATGCACGAGAAGGGAGGTTGAATTGTGTATTCCCCTTTTTGAAAAATCTTTCAAAAAAACGTTTTGTTAAAACCAAGTTCTTTTTACAGAAACTTTGGTAGATCCAAATTAATCAAAACTTTAAAAACTTGTTTAAAATCTAAGTAATAACAAAACTTTGAATCTTAAAGAGATAGAGTAGAGAGAAGTCGACACAGCGATTTTATATTGGTTCACCCTAAACCGTGGGCTACGTTTAGTCTTCAGAAGTCTTTCTGAGATTTCACTATCTCTTCAATGTTTACAAGTATTATTTCTGAGCCTCTTCAGGTCTCTACACTCAGTATTCTTTTACTCTTAGCCTCTACAGGCTATCTATACTACTTTCTTAGAAAAGTGTTTGAACTCTGTTACAGTAAAACTAGCTCTCAGCTAATTCGCACAATAATCTCACATATAGGCTTTTTCGTTCGCGTATATGTAAATCAACTAAATTTTAAATCTTCGATTTCGACTTATATTTATAGCCTTCGTCTACAACTGCTTCTTGATTCTTGCTTCTTGAATCTTGAAAGAAACGGTTAATCAGTTGAGTTCTGTAACTAACTCGAACTGACTCTTGCGTCTGCTTTTCTTTCTTTGTCTGCTTTTGTATTCTGCGTCTGCTTTTGAACTTCTCCGTCTGCTTTTTATTTTGCGTCTTCTTTTTCTTCTGCGTCTGATTTTTTACTTCGTCTATTTTTCGATTCTGCGTCTGCTTTCTCTTCTGCGTCTGATTTTTATTCTGCATCTGCTATTCACTCTGCGTCTGCTTTTTCTTATTTCTTCGCCTGCTTTTTACTTCTTCATTGTTATTCATCAAAATCATATATGTGTAAAGTCATTTTGACTCAACAATCTCCCCCTTTTTGATGATAACAAATCATACATGTAAAAAGAAAGAAAAAGTATTTACAGCTTGAAAAACAAAGAAAAAAAACTTATCTTCAGATTTCTTCATTAGTCTTCCTCCCCCTATCTTTTTCATCGACTCCTTCATTCACCCCTTTGATTGCTGCCTTCCATTCTCTTCTCCCCCTATTTGTTATAATAAAAAATGATCAATGTCGATGACTCTTCAACAGTTCTGTCATCATCTCCTTTTTTTCATTCATCATCTCCTTCAACTTTTTGACTTCTCTGCGTAAGTGCCTGATTTCAGCTTGCGAGTCGAAAGGTGACGAGAGTTGATCATTATCCGTTGAGGGTTCTATGAACGCAATTGTAGTGGCATATGCGTCTGAGGATGGAATGTAATCTTCAACAATCTCAAATGTTGGTGGATGAACGGACAGATTAGGCTCTGGAAGATCTAAATCATAAGGAGCAGGTAGCATGAGCACTTGTCTTCCTTGCAGGGGTATGGCTTAAGCTTGAATCGATAGTGTATTAGATAATGGTCTAATACGCATTATTGTCTGCACAAGGGATTCAATGTACGTCCCTGTAATCAATCTTCCCCCTACTGGACATTATTCATTCTTATCTGTAAAGCTATAACCGGCTCCGTTAATTGTCTCCTTTGAAGTGCATGCTTCATCAATTCTTCGCACTTCATCCTCAATCTGATCTGCAGACAGATCATCACTGGTTCCTTCTGGATGTAACTTCATCTTCCCCTTATTCACATCCAAAGGATATCTCGGCTGAATGTCCAGTACAACTTTTATCACCGTTTTCTCTGTAACTGGATAGATAGTATACGGTTGACTGGACATTTTTGAAGGGTAAGGCTTTGTAGCAGCATCTCTCAAAGCATCATAGAAATTCTTTTCATCTTCATTCAGTAGATGTCATGTCTCACTATTTATCGAAATAGATTGTAAGACTGCCTTCACCTTCCTCCTTGGTTGATCACAGATGGTAATTGAAGTACTCCTCTTGGTCACAAATTCAACCAGTCTGGTCTCCAACTTGTCTTTCCTCAAAAATTCAGAATAGTTGTGTATAACCAGACTCGGTTCATCATATTTTTCCTGTGGTACCTGTACCAAGCTTAAATCTGTTGTTGCCTCTTGTTGAACATCGATAGGAGTAAACTGAACTAGGTTAGGCTCCACTGGTTCCTCCTATTGAACAACAATGGGAGTTTCCTGAACTAGGCTAAACTCAATTTGCTTTTCCTTTTGAGCAGTATCAACAGTATCCTTCTTTCGACTAACTTCCCTAGCAGTAGATGCACTCTTCTTTCGACTAACTACCTTAGTCTTCTTCACTGCCTCAGTCAGTCTCGGAGTTTTCTAAACTTGAGATTTTTGTTTCTCAGACTCCAACTTCCTTTTCTTCTCAGTCTCCTTGGCCTGTTTGGCTGAGTCTTCTTGTAAGATTGAGACTAGAGATCTTGTTGTCTTTGGTGCACGAGATTCAGAGACTTCCACCTGATTCTGCTCTCTGGCTCTCTTCTCTTCCTGTTGTCTCAGAGTTCGAATCCTAGGTGATCTCTTCACCTTCTTAGAGATTTCACCCAGAAGATTCTCTCCTTTTCTTTTCGACGCACCTTCGTCTGTCCTCCGAACTAGGCTAATTTCTTTTTGAGAAATCACCTGTTTTATCAAAGGTCTTCCAGAAATTTTTCTTCTTTCATCTATGGGCAATCTCATACTTTCTTGAGATTTAGAACTTCTTGTAGGAGACTTTTTCAGTAACCGCTACCCCTCAGTTCTAGCTTTCTTTGTAGAATCTGCTTCTTCTTTTACTAGATTCTTCAAGCCCATTCGCCTTATTGTATCTGAGTCAATAGAACTCTTGACAGATACCATCCTCCTGACTCCTCTATGAAGAAGGACTCCAGATTCCTTGAAGATCCTCGTGAGTAGCATGCCGTAAGGATAACTGTTAGTATCCTTCATCCCCTTAACCATATAATGAAAGATTAGGAATGGTAGATCTATGGGATGACGATTCAGCAGGTAGAACAGACATTGTTCATCCAAGGTAGTCACCAAATGCCTTAACCCTGCTCTGGGTAAGATGCAGTTGAACAGAATCGCATGAAGAACCCTAGCCTTCGGGACCAGACTCGAGGTCTTCCTCTTCGATGGGTCATTAACTCCATACAGCTATTTACTGACATTTTCTTCCTTCATACTAACCTTTGTCATCCATTTGGCTGTGCTTGACAAGGTTTTTCCAACAGATGAACATTCAGTCACCTTCTTTATTAGCCCCTTCATCACAATAATAGATATTTCATCTACTGTGGAGATAATAGTGTTACCTACTAGTTGAGCATTCTTTCAGAAATCATATACCTCATCAGTATACACTGGTTCCCGCACCTGGAAAAAATTCTTCCAACCAACTCTTTCAATCTTGGGTTCAATATCCATACCATCCTTCCTCAGTGATTCGAAATCCACATGCCTTCCAAAAATCATAGCTGGCTCTATTGATTCTGAATAGAATCTGACTCTGGTAAGCTATTCTTCAAAGGTAAAGTTGATTGCAAGAGTTTAGAAAGATGAAACGTCTGTGTTTGAGAGTAATCATAATGATTTTAATTTCAGACTACTCGAAGGGTCTTATCAGGCGTGCTCTCGAATCGTCGGGATCCTCAAAGCTACAAAACTTTCCCTCCAAAACTACCATGTGAGAGAAGTTACTAGTTGTAACTCACTGTTTCTGACACCGTTAACTTTGACGATCTTTGTAGCACCCCACTCCCGACGAGACCCGAACCCGACATCAACAGTGATATCCGAGCCCGTGACCCGCGAGGGTGGCGTACTAGAACAATCACTACCTTTTTAAAACTCGATATGACATTTTTCTTTTCTTACGAAAACAATTGAGTGCGCAAAACAATAATGATTTGGCCCAATTATAACAAAACATTTGCAATTACAAAACAATTTCTATTATAAACCAATTTCAGTTATACCATACAAGTACACATAAATCAAAAGGGGCCCACTAAAGCAATTCACTATTCTAATGCAGATGTGACGACACTGATCCCGACCTGATACTCTGCCTTGCTAGCGGTAGACATACTCCCGTGTGTCTAACGGGGTACTCTTCACTTCCTGAAAAATAGATGCAATGTTGGGTGAGTTTGCGAACTTAGTGAGAAACCATCATCGATGGTTCACCCAACTCATGCATTCACAATTCATATACACACTGAATCACATATTCACACTTTCATATATTCACATGCATTCAGTTTCACTTTCACAGATTCACTTTAAATAATTTACATATGCAAGATGCATGCGACACTTTCAGTTTCATTTCATTGTTGTGACCGAGCTAATCGAAATCGAAATCACATTTTGGCAAGTAGGAGGGCCCTACGGGTATGCACTACGCCCACTCACATTAGGGATAGGAGAGCCACTGGTATGCACTAATCCCTTTCACATAATAGGACCCCACACCCCACCCGTAGGTGTTTGCGAGTTTCTTTGCGGCGTGTGTTCTTGGGTTTTACCGCGGTGTCCTCAAATATCTGATGGCGTCTCGGGTCAACAACTATCATTATCGATCATTTAATTATGCATGAGTGCATATGTCATTCACATTTCACAGTCATATCTCATTTCTTTCACTAACACTTTTACAATTGATTCACTATTGCATTTTGCACATTTATTCACATTTGCACTTCCATATCTCAATCAATATTTGAACACCCATGGTTGAAATCAATCAAAACGATCACACATATCCATCCGTATCTCCACATGGCATATGTACACAAATGTAACACATATAGGTTGAGAAACCAACTAGGTTACTCACCGCACTTCCGAAGCTACCTTTGAAGTCCCAATCTTGTCCGTGGAATGACGATCCATCGAACCTCTATATCAAACCAAATAAATCACACATTACCAATCATGCCAAATTCAATAATCAATAGCAATTTCGATAAATACTATACATGTTATGACATTCCCAATCATATTCTGAATTTCTCAATATGATCACTCTCACTCTAATTGAGCAGTTCTCGATGCCATAATTCAATTCCTTACTCTAAGGTCACATTCCAATTAAACACCACTCAATTTCCGATAATCATCAAATTCAATTCCTATTCTCTCAAATGCCATTTTGATCCATAACCAATCCAAATTAGATCCCAAAATTCTTCAATTCAAAACCTCACAATCTCATATTCAAAAATTAATCCCCTTCGCCGCGACGTACATTTCCCCCCTCGCCGCGGCGTATAATCTCTTGCTTCGTCATGACGTCGCTTTGCTTTCGTCATGACGTCACGAACCAAATCTGCTTTCGCCCCACAAGACTCACGCTGTCATCATGGCGTCGTCCGATACTCTGCTCGTCGCGCACACAAATTACATATTTATTATTCGTCGCAACGTGCACACTAAGGGGGCTCGCCGCGGCGTGTTCATCACACGTCGCGACGTGCAAACCCAGAAACTCGTCCGAAACTCAGAAATTTCGCAGATCCTCTGATATAAATAATCCCAAATCCATTCTAAACACTCTCAATCAGTTTTAAACCTTAAACCCAACTTATTTCTAACCTCAATCCATCATTTAACTCATTTTTCATCAAAAACCCAAATCAAACTCTCACAAACCCTATAATCGATGCTTTCAAATTCTCTAAACAATTTCTCATTCAAATCAATAATCAAACGAAACGATTTTAACTCATAAACATATAGAAACTTACTTGATTAAGTTATCAATCCGTTAAGAATCCTTCAAGCAACTCCAAATCCACGATTTCTCACACCCACGACCGTCGACGAAGGCGAAGAGAAATGAAGAAATAAGCTTACCTTAAGCTTATACATATATATATATGAGATCCTCCACTTCATGTCCAATTCTTAGGGTCTAACACGTCCGATTCTTATTCTATTTTACTCCCAATTTCGCGCTACTCATAACCAAAATTCCCAAAATCATAATTCAATTTATTTCATATTATTTGTCAATCAATCTCGGACCCGGAATCACATTAATCAATCCCTTAGCCAAATTTTCCGGTCCGGATCCAAAACTCTAAAATTTCTGGAAAAATTCTCATAAATTCACAAAATTAGGAAATGCTCATTCCTATACTCAATTTCCAATTTCCCTTTCTCTATAATCCATTTCATTCCAATTTCATATTCAAAACCCAATTATACACTTACTAAATATCCAATTTTCACAAACCAAATCTCATATATACAATTTTGATAAATTCCCAATTGCACAATTAAGCCAATTCACATCGGACCAATTATAACCAATTTCCAATTTCACAATCAAGTCGGGAATTGTCATACATGTATGTACATATATATATACTTATGCAGTCAATAATCATTTATCAATGACTATCAAAACTGTAATGCATGTGCCATGCAATACTTTGCCTGTACCAAATCCTAACCCGATCCAAATTACCAATCTACCCGTCACTCCGATAACGGGATGTTACAATCTTTTAGCCTGACTGGTCATTTAACATAAACATGTTAAGGTTTCGTCTGATTTCCTTGAACCGTTCTTCACTCAATGGTTTAGTGAAGATGTCTTTGTTGGACCCCGATCTTTTGATGGAAATTAGAATTATTAAAATGGAATTCAATGAGTGCGTTTGTATAGGTATTGTGTTGTGGATGTTATTGTATTTAAAGGAGATTGATGACAAATGAAGTGATTGGTTTTGATGACTTTGAAATTTGAGTAGATTCGTATGAGTTATGAAAATTAAAGTGAATGGGTTGATTGAAATGGAGTTGAAAAGCAAGAAATGATTAGTGAAAGTGTTATATGTTGAAGAAAATTAAAAAGTTTGACTTTTTGGAGTAAAGAGTTGACTTTTGATTTAGGCAGATTTTGAGGAAATAATCTACATGAAATTTGTAGATTATGTTGAGAGCTTTTCGTAGCTATAAAGTATGCTATTTTTCGATATCGGGATTGAAAGTTATGATATTTGAAAGTTAAGTGTATTTTGCCTTGGTTTGGAAAATGCTATTACGAGTAAGATTACGTATGACTTTTGTGAAAGAAAAATGTGTATGCGTATATCCTTTGGTGTTGAGTTTGATGTGGGGAAATGACTTTGGAATAGTTTATTAAAGATTTGAATTGTGTTTGAGATGAATTAGTTGAAGAGTTTGTGGTAGTAGGTGAATATGTGAAGTTGATGTGTTGAGATGTGAAGTTGATGTGTTAGAATGGTGTTTAGAGACTTCAATGGCAAATCTGTATTGATTTAGCCAAAGTGGTCTTAATGAAAGTGGTAAATTATGTTTTTATCTTTCCATTGATATAAGGCACGAAAATATTGGACAAGGGAGTAGAAAGTTATGATTTTTTAGAAGTTTTGAGACTATTTAATGTGAAGCTGATCGACCAGTCAGTTTATGTGGAGTTTTTGACCCATTTAGGGGTCGATATGATTTTTGAGGCCTTAATGAAAGTTGTAGATCTTTCTTCAAGCTTTCCATAGACACCAAGTTAGTCAAATTTGGAGTTCTGGATCAAAAGTTATGATGTTTGCAAGTTTTTATACTGTTGAGAAATTATCGATCAGTCATATTTGTGTAAACTTTTGATCCCTTTAGAGTCCGAGCTTGCTTGTGAGTCCTTCTTGAAAATTGTAGATCTGTCTTTTATCTTTCCAACGAAACAAACCGTGTCTAATTTGGAGCTCGGAGTTAAAAGTTATGAGGGTTTGAAGTTTGAAGGTCGGATTGGGTGCCGACCGACCTCTGTTGGCCGACCGACCTCTGATGGCCGAGCCGACCTCTGTTGGCCGACCGACCTCTATTGGCCGAGCAGACCTCTGTTGGCCGACCGACCTCTAATGGCCGACCGATCTTCGTTCTGGCCGAGCTTTGATTTTTCTGGCCGAGCTTTGACCTCCCTTCACTCTTTTGAGCATAACTTCTTCGTCCGACATCCGATCGACCTGATTTTTGAAGCGTTGGATTCCTAAGACATTTTTCTATCTTTTCATATTAGATTGATCAGTTTTGGAATTAATTATAGAAAGGTGCATTGAAACAAAGTGAGCTTATCAGTGATAAAAGTTTGAACAGTGTTTAGTATTTTGGATATATCTCGATCTCTAGAGCTTGGATTGAGTTGATTCTTTTTGGACTTTAAACTAGAGACATATATCTACAAATATTATGAAGGAGCCGATCGACAATGTAGCCTCTAAGACTTTCAAATATGGGTCGGAAGTGAGGTATAGAGTTTAGTCTCAGCTTTGTAATGGTATGAGCAGTGTTCAGTATTATAGGTCGCTAGAGCTCGGATTGAGTTGATTCTTTTTGGTAATGAAAATAGAGACATGGGGCTACAAATGTTATGAAGGAGCCGAGCTATAATGTAGCCTCTAAGACTTTCAAATATAGGTCGGAAGTTCAGTGTAGTGTTCAGTCCCAGTGTTGTAATGGCTGAGCAGTGTTCAGTATTTTGGAGATATCTTGACCGATAGAGCTCCGATTGAGTTGGTTCTTATTGGTAATGAAAATAGAGACATGGGGCTACAAATGTTATAAAGGAGCTGAGCTATAATTTAGCCTCTAAGACTTTCAAATATGGGTCAGAAGTTAGGTGTAATGTTCAGCCTCGAGTCTGAAGAACAGACTTCAGTATTTTTGAGATATTTTGAGCTATAGAGCTCCGATCGATCTGATTCTTGAAGCGATGGATTCGTAAGACATAGAGGGATATTTCTCTAAAATTTTTAAGGCAGAAAGGAAGGGACAATTTCAGAAGTTTACTTAAAGGGTTTAAGTTTATAGGCTTAAATGGAGGGGCATATGGGTCATTCCCCATTCATTAAATGACATGGCAATATAAAAGACAGTGGCTGTCGTATAAGGCATAAGGAAGCACAGAAATGAAAGACTTAAGAAAATAAGAGAGAAGAGAGAAGGGAGAACAAACTTCGGAGAAGAAAGAAGGGAGAGCTTAGGGTTTCGGATTTTTGGGGTTCAAGCTCAGTTTTTCGTTGATTCATGAAGGAAAAAGATGGGAGGAGAAGAGAGCTTCCTTCCAAGCCTAATAAATCCGAAAATGGTGAAAAGTTTGAGGTAAGAAAAAAGTTGAGCTTTGAGCTTTTCTTCGATTTATGGTTTAGAAATATGAAAAATGGTATGGGTTTGTGGAATATGAAGTCAATTTTGATGATTGCTAAGTATGATGGGTTTAATTTGAGATTTTGAGAATTAAGGTTTATGCCTAAATTTGGAATTTGGGGCTTTTGGAAATTTGTAATTTAGAAAGCTTGAATATAGGATGGATTTATGTTTTCTAAGTTTAATTTGAGGATTAAGTTATTTATGATGTTGAATTTGGATGAAATTGCTTTAGGTGAAGTTAAATTGGAAGAAAGAAAGAACCAATGGACAAATTGGAGCTAGGAACAACTTTCTAGCATCGAATCGAGGAGGGTACCTGTTTATAACAGAATTTATAAGCCACTACCGCTTTCTTTAAATAAAGGGATTTTCTGATTTCAATTGCATCATAAGTGTTACATCATTGTGTGAATGATTTTAAAAATCATCATTGATTCCATATATGAGCTTTTGATGAACTGCAAAATACATTTGTGTTATGCCTCGAAAGATTCCATGGCATTTCGTATATTCGAAAGAAAGAGCATTCAATAAATGATATTGAGCTTGAATATGATAAAGGTTTGAAAAATTATGATTTCCGATTAGTTTTAAGAGCTTTTATAAAATATGGTTTTATGTAAAAGTTTGAAAACTTGTGATTTTCGCATAAATTCAGAAATGTATAGAAAATATTGTTTATGGAAATATTTGAAAGTTTTGATTCTTAAAAATGCTTTGAAATTGTCTAGAAAATGGTTTATACAAATGTTTGAAAATTATGATTTCTGAATACTTTTGAATTAGTTAGAAAATGTTGTTTATAAAAGTAGTTGGAAGATTTTGATTTTCGAATGTCTAATGTTTATAAAAAGTATTTGAAAAAAATTATGATTTCCGACATTGTTTATAAAAGTGTTTGAAAAGTTTACGATTTCCAAACTTGTTTATAAAAATGTTTGACAAAGTGTGATTTCCGAAATGCATTTGAAATTGTTTAGAAAATAAGGTTTATTTAAATGTTGAAAAGTACGATTTTCGAAAGACGTTTGAAATGGTTTTAGAAACTGTTTAAGAATTTATACAAGTTTTAAATGTTTGATAAATTAAGAAAATTTCGAAGTTTGAAAAATGACACAAAGGCCCAATTTCTTGTCTTCAAATGATTTGGGACATTGATTGAAAAATTGAGAAAGTATTGAATTTTATTGTTCCCGAATATTTTTGGAAAAGGGTTACGAGTTTTAAAATGAATTGAGAAATGAAGAAAGATTTTGAAATTTATTTCCGTGATTTGGATTTAAGAAATTTCGTAAATTTTTAAATTCGTTATTTTCGACGATGATAAGTTATGAAAATGTTTTCGGAATGTTTTTAAGAAAATACAAGATTTATAAAATATTAATAATAATAAAATAAAATAAAATTGAATAATGTGCTTTATGAACCTGCATACGTTGATTTATGTCTTAAAGAAATCACTTGCATTCATTGTTCTGATGTTGATCCATACGTGATTACATTGTTGAATTGAGATTGAATATGTTTATTGATGTGATACTGTTATGCCATTGGAGTGTGCCATGGCATTGTGATTTGAATGGAAAGAAGAAAAGAAAATGGAAGCATATCATTTTGATAAATGATCTTGAGCATTGCTTATATGCTTTTGTGTGGGCGAGAGAGTTATGGATGGATAGCCACTTGCACGTCGACGTATGGAAAATTATAGCCTTCTTCAAGCTGCCCGCTTGAGGCAACGAGATCCTTGAGAAATCGGACTCGGATAGTTTACGATATAAACTTCGATTTATCCGTTGTGTTTACGGAACTCTCGAGCCATGTGTTGTTGAGCATTGCTTATACGCTTTTGTGTGGGCGAGAGAGTTACGGATGGATAGTCACTTGCACGTGGACGTATGGAAAATTATAGCCTTCTCCCGACTGCCCGCTTGAGGCAACGAGATCCTGAGAAATAGGACTCGGATAGATTACGGTATAAACTTCGGTTTATCCGTCGTGTTTACGGAACTCTCGAGCCATGTGTTGTTGTGCATTGCTTATGTGATTGCCATTGCATCTATGAATTGTCAAGTTGATGCATTCATGTTTTATAAACTTATGGGTTTATGGCTGAAAACCTAAAAATCATATGTTTTGCAAATGGAGATTTCGGCTACAGCAAGGAAAAGAATCTTTTGAAAATGTGCTTTTTGGATTTCAAAGAAATGTTTTCTAAGACCAGAAAAGAAAAAAGAATTTCAAGGATTTTGCTTATATATTTATTATAAACTATTACCCACGAGCTATAAGCTCACCCCCCCCCCTTCATTCCCATCCACAAGTGATGAGAAGAAGATCGGGTGAAAGAAAATGATTTCTATTTGCATGAGTTTATAATGTATTATTGGTAAGTTAAATGGTTGCTGAAAAATCTAGAATTGTTGTGTATTGTGTACTTTGGTTTAGGGTTATGAGTAATGTATAAGGCTTGAAAATGCCACTATGATTTGTATAAAGCTGTGATTTATGAAATTGTGTATACAGTGAGTATAAGGTGTATGGATTTCTGGAATTATGAATTGCTTTAAGTTATTTATGGGATGTGTATATGATTATGAGTATGATAAGGTATTGTGGTTTGAGATTTGGATAAGGCTATTGAGTTATGGTATTGCACATGGATAGTGCGATTGTATGTGAATGTATTTTGGATTGAGTTTGGTTATGAAAGAAATGAAAAGGAAAGGAATAAGAAAGAAAGAAAAGAAAGAGAAAAAAAATTATACCGGATTTAGAATGTCTTAAGGTTTCCAACGCGACAGTGATTTCTAAGATTTTGTTCACGGATGTCGGTACTTGTATTTCAGTTCGAATGCTTCGATTCGATTTGTGATTCGTGATCGCTTATTTAGTTTGTCTCTAAGCCAATTCGATTTGACTTTGTTTGTATGCTTCGCTTCCAAGTTGGCTTTCAATTCGTTAATGATTTGTTTCGCTTTGTGATCAATCGTTTATTCGTTCCGCCTCTTTGTGATTCGTTCCGTCTTTCGTTTTCGGGTTGGGGCGCCGGTCTCTGGATTGGGTCCCAACATTTGTGGTATCCGAGCCCAGTAATATGATCTTACTTGGGCGTATGTGTATGAGTAAGAAATGGATAAGTGTTTATGAGGATAAGGTTGATCTTGTGAGAATGTGAGCATGATGTGTTTGTCTTTCATGAATTATTTGACTAATCTAAATGATTGTTTGATTGAGGTGATGAGTTATATGATTGAATTAGTGAGAGTGTGATATTGATGTGAATAAGTGTTCATGAATTATTCGAGGAATAACAGTGACTATTTGATTTAAGTGTCAATAGTATGATTGATTTTAAGATTGTGTGTATGGAAATTAAGATTAGAAATTCATGATGAGTTTGGATGATTTGACTTCGAATATATAGGAGATGCAATAACAGAATATTTGAAAGATGAGCTTGATGATAGAAATATGTTTATTGATATGGTATGGGTGCTATGTGACTCAAGAATTGAGAAATTGTGAAGAGATTGAGAATATGTATGATGGGGACATTAGATGAGAAAAGTGATTGATTATGATTGATTGGAAAGAAATTAGTTAAGAGATTGTGTCACTTGATAATGTCTAAGAGGAATTTCGTGGGTGAAATTCTTTTAAGAGGGAGAGAATTGTTGGACCCCGATCTTTTGATGGAAATTAGAATTATTAAAATGGAATTCAATGAGTGCGTTTGTATAGGTATTGTGTTGTGGATGTTATTGTATTTAAAAGAGATTGATGACAAATGAAGTGATTGGTTTTGATGACTTTGAAATTTGAGTAGATTCGTATGAGTTATGAAAATTAAAGTGAATGGGTTGATTGAAATGGAGTTGAAAAGCAAGAAATGATTAGTGAAAGTGTTATATGTTGAAGAAAATTAGAAAGTTTGACTTTTTAGAGTAAAGAGTTGACTTTTGATTTAGGCAGATTTTGAGGAAATAATCTACATGAAATTTGTAGATTATGTTGAGAGCTTTTCGTAGCCATAAAGTATGCTATTTTTCGATATCGAGATTGAAAGTTATGATATTTGAAAGTTAAGTGTATTTTGCCTTGGTTTGAAAAATGCTATTAAGAGTAAGATTGCGTATGACTTTTGTGAAAGAGAAATGTGTATGTGTATATCCTTTGGTGTTGAGTTTGATGTGGGAAAATGACTTTGGAATAGTTTATTGAAGATTTGAATTGTGTTTGAGATGAATTAGTTGAAGATTTTGTGGTAGTGGGTGAATATGTGAAGTTGATGTGCTGAGATGTGAAGTTGATGTGTTAGAATGGTGTTTAGAGACTTCAATGGCAAATCTGTATTGATTTAGATTTATTTAGCCAAAGTGGTCTTAATGAAAGTGGTAGATTATGTTTTTATCTTTCCATTGATATAAGGCACGAAAATATTGGACAAGGGAGTAGAAAGTTATGATTTTTAGAAGTTTTGAGGCATTTAATGTGAAGTGATCGACCAGTCAGTTTATGTGGAGTTTTTGACCCATTTAGGGGTCGATATGATTTTTGAGGCCTTAATGAAAGTTGTAGATCTTTCTTCAAGCTTTCCATAGACACCAAGTTTGTCAAATTTGGAGTTCTGGATCAAAAGTTATGATGTTTGCAAGTTTTTATACTGTTGAGAAATTATCGATCAGTCATATTTGTGTAAACTTTTGATCCCTTTAGAGTCCGAGCTTGCTTGTGAGTCCTTCTTGAAAATTGTAGATCTATCTTTTATCTTTCCAACGAAACAAACCGTGTCTAATTTGGAGCTCGGAGTCAAAAGTTATGAGGGTTTGAAGTTTGAAGGTCGGATTGGGTGTCGACTGACCTCTGTTGACCGACCGACCTTTGATGGCCGAACCGACCTCTGTCGGCCGACCGACCTCTGATGGCCGAGCTGACCTCTGTTGGCCGACTGACCTCTGTTGGCCGACCGACCTCTGTTGGCCGAGCCGACCTCTGTTCGCCGACCGACCTTTGATGGCCGACCGATCTTCGTTCTGGCCGAGCTTTGATTTTTCTGGCCGAGCTCTGACCTCCCTTCACTCTTTTGAGCATAACTTCTTCGTCCGACATCTGATCGACCTGATTTTTGAAGCGTTGGATTCCTAAGACATTTTTCTATCTTTTTATACTAGATTGATCAGTTTTGGAATTAAATTGAAAAAGATGCATTGAAACAAAATGAGCTGATCAGCGATAAAAGTTTGAATTGTGTTCAGTATTTTGGATATATCTCGATCTCTAGAGCTCGGATTGAGTTGATTCTTTTGTACATTAAACTAGAGACATATATCTATAAATGTTATGAAGGAGCCGATCGACAATGTAGCCTCTAAGACTTTCAAATACGGGTCAGAAGTGAGGTATAGAGTTCAGTCTCAGCTTTGTAATGGTATGAGCAGTGTTCAGTATTATAGGTTGCTAGAGCTCGGATTGAGTTGATTCTTGTTGGTAATAAAAATAGAGACATGGGGCTACAAATGTCATGAAGGAGCTGAGCTATAATGTAGCCTCTAAGACTTCCAAATATAGGTCGGAAGTTCAGTGCAGTGTTCAGTCCTGATGTTGTAATGGCTGAGCAGTGTTCAGTATTTTGGAGATATCTCGACTGATAGAGCTCCGATTGAGTTGGTTCTTGTTGGTAATGAAAATAGAGACATGGGGCTACAAATGTTATGAAGGAGCCAAGCTATAATTTAGCCTCTAAGACTTTCAAATATGGGTCGGAATTCAGGTGTAATGTTCAGCCTCGAGTCTGAAGAACAGACTTCAGTATTTTTGAGATATCTTGAGCTATAGAGCTCCGATCGATCTGATTCTTAAAGCGATGGATTCGTAAGACATAGAGGGACATTTCTCTAAAGTTTTTAAGGCAGAAAGGAAGGGGCAATTTCGGAAGTTTACTTAAATGGATTAAGTTTATAGGCTTAATTGGAGGGGCATATGGGTCATTCCCCATTCATTAAATGACATGGCAATATAAAAGACAGTGGCTGCCGTATAAGGCATAAGGAAGCACATAAATGAAAGACTTAAGAAAATAAGAGAGAAGAGAGAAGGGAGAGCAAACTTCAGAGAAGAAAGAAGGGAGAGCTTAGGGTTTCGGATTTTTGGGAGTTCAAGCTCAGTTTTTCGTTGATCCATGAAGAAAAAAGATGGGAGGAGAAGAGAGCTTCCTTCCAAGCCTAATAAATCCGAAAATGGTGAAAAGTTTGAGGTAAGAGAAAAGTTGAGCGTTGAGCTTTTCTTCGATTTATGGTTTAGAAATATGGAAAATGGTATGGGTTTGTCGAATATGAAGTCAATTTTGATGATTGCTAAGTATGATGGGTTTAATTTGGGATTTTGAGAATTAAGGTTTATGCCCAAATTTGGAATTTGGGGCTTTTGGAAATTTGTAATTTAGAAAGCTTGAATATATGAGTGATTTATGTTTTCTAAGTTCAATTTGAGGATTAAGTTATTTATGATGTTGAATTTGGGTGAAATTGCTTTAGGTGAAGTTAAATTGGAAGAAAGAAGGAACAAATGGACAAATTGGAGCTAGGAACAACTTTCTAGCATCGAATCGAGGAGGGTACCTGTTTATAACAGAATTTATAAGCCACTACCGCTTTCTTTAAATAAAGGGATTTTCTGATTTCAATTGCATCATAAGTGTTACATCATTGTGTGAATGGTTTGAAAAATCATCATTGATTCCATATATGAGCTTTTGATGAATTGCAAAATACATTTGTGTTATGCCTCGAAAGATTCCATGGCATTTCGTATATTCGAAAGAAAGAGCATTCAATAAATGATATTGAGCTTGAATATGATAAAGGTTTAAAAAATTATGATTTCCGATTAGTTTTAAGAGCTTTTATAAAATATGATTTTATGTAAAAGTTTGAAAACTTGTGATTTCCGCATAAATTCAAAAATGCATAGAAAATATTGTTTATGGAAATATTTGAAAGTTTTAATTCTTAAAAATGATTTGAAATTGTCTAGAAAATGGTTTATGCAAATGTTTGAAAATTATGATTTCCGAATACTTTCGAAATTAGTTAGAAAATGTTGTTTATAAAAGTAGTTGGAAGATTTCGATTTTCGAATGTCTAATGTTTATAAAAAGTATTTGAAAAAATTTATGATTTCTGACATTGTTTATAAAAGTGTTTGAAAAGTTTACGATTTCTAAACTTGTTTATAAAAATGTTTGACAAAGTGTGATCTCCGAAATGCATTTGAAATTGTTTAGAAAATAAGGTTTATTTAAATGTTGAAAAGTGCGATTTTCGAAAGACGTTTGAAATGGTTTTAGAAACTGTTTTAAGAATTTATACAAGTTTTAAATGTTTGATAAATTAAGAAAATTTCTGAAGTTTCGAAAAATGACACAAAGGCCTAATTTCTTGTCTTCAAATGATTTGGGAGATTGATTGAAAAATTGAGAAAGTATTGAATTTTATTGTTCCCGAATATTTTTGGAAAAGGATTACGAGTTTTAAAATGAATTGAGAAATGAAGAAAGATTTTGAAATTTATTTCCGTGATTTGGACTTAAGAAATTTCGTAAATTGTTAAATTTGTTATTTTCGACTAATTTGATAAGTTATGAAAATGTTTTCGAATGTTTTTAAGAAAATACAATATTTATAAAATATTAATAATAATAAAATAAAATAAAATTGAATAATGTGCTTTATGAACCTGCATACGTTGATTTATGTCTTAAAGAAATCACTTGCATTCATTGTTCTGATGTTGATCCATACGTGATTACATTGTTGAATTGAGATTGAATATGTTTATTGATGTGATACTGTTATGCCATTGGAGTGTGCCATGGCATTGTGATTTGAATGGAAAGAAGAAAAGAATATGGAAGTATATCATTTTGATAAATGATCTTGAGCATTGCTTATATGCTTTTGTGTGGGCGAGAGAGTTACGGATGGATAGTCACTTGCACGTCGACGTATAGAAAATTATAGCCTTCTCCCGGCTGCCCGCTTGAGGCAATGAGATCCTTGAGAAATCGGACTCGGATAGTTTACGATATAAACTTTGGTTTATCCGTTGCGTTTACGGAACTCTCGAGCCATGTGTTGTTGAGCATTGCTTATATGCTTTTGTGTGGGCGAGAGAGTTACGGATGGATTGTCACTTGCACGTCGACGTATGGAAAATTATAGCCTTCTCCCGGCTGCCCGCTTGAGGCAACGAGATCCTGAGAAATAGGACTCAGATAGATTACGGTATAAACTTCGGTTTATCTGTCGTGTTTACGGAACTCTCAAGCTATGTGTTGTTGTGCATTGCTTATATGCTTTTGTGTGGGCGAGAGAGTTACGGATGGATAGTCACTTGCACGTCGACGTATGGAAAATTATAGCCTTCTCCCGGCTGCCCGCTTGAGGCAACGAGATCCTGAGAAATAGGACTCGGATATATTACGGTATAAACTTCGGTTTATCCGTCGTGTTTACGGAACTCTCGAGTCATGTGTTGTTGTGCATTGCTTATGTGATTGCCATTGCATCTATGAATTGTCAAGTTGATGCATTCATGTTTTATAAACTTATGGGTTTGTGGCTGAAAGCCTAAAAATAATATGTTTTGTAAATGGAGATTTCTGCTACAGCAAGGAAAAGAACCTTTTGAAAATGTGCTTTACGGATTTCAAAGAAATGTTTTCTAAGACCAGAAAAGAAAAAAGAATTTCAAGGATTTTGCTTATATTTTTATTATAAACTATTACCCACGAGCTATAAGCTCACCCCCCTTCATTCCCATCCACAGGTGATGAGAAGAAGATCGGGTGAAAGAAAATGAAGATTTCTATTTGCATGAGTTTATAATGTATTATTGGTAAGTTAAATGGTTGCTGAGAAGTCTAGAATTGTTGTGTATTGTGTACTTTGGTTTAGGGTTATGGGTAATGTATAAGGCTTGAAAATGCCACTATGATTTGTATAAAGCTGTGATTTATGAAATTGTGTATCTGATGAGTATAAGGTGTATGGATTTATGGAATTATGCATTGCTTTAAGTTATGTATGGGATGTGTATATGATTATGAGTATGATAAGGTATTGTGGTTTGAGATTTGGATAAGGCTATTGAGTTATGGTATTGCACATGGATAGTGCGATTGTATGTGAATGTTTTTTGGATTGAGTTTGGTTATGAAAGAAATGAAAAGGAAAGGAATAAGAAAGAAAGAAAAGAAAAAGAAAAAAAATTATACCGGATTTAGAATGTCTTAAGGTTTCCAACGCGACAGTGATTTCTAAGATTTTGTTCACGGATGTCAGTACTTGTATTTCAGTTCGAATGCTTCGATTTGATTTGTGATTCGTGATCGTTTGTTTGGTTTGTCTCTAATCCAATTCGATTTGACTTTATTTGTATGCTTCGCTTCCAAGTTGTCTTTCGATTCGTTAATGATTTGTTTCGCTTTGTGATCAATCGTTTATTCGTTCCGCCTCTTTGTGATTCGTTCCATCTTTCATTTTCAGGTTGGGGCGCCGGTCTCCGGATCAGGTCCCAACAGTCTGCCCATTGATACTCTATTTCAATGAACTGTAATCTCACCACCTTTCTCTGAACGTAGTCTCTTAAGAAATGATGTCTAACTTCGATATGCTTTACTCTCGAATGCTAGATCGGGTTCTTTGACAAATTGATGGCACTGGTGTTGTCAGAATAGATTAGGATCTTCTCTTCTTGAACCGAATAATCTTCCAGTTGATATTTAATCCACAATGTTTGTGAACAACAGCTTGCGACAGACATGTACTCGGCTTCGGCAGTTGATAGAGCGATTGAGCTTTGTCTCTTGCTTGACCAGGAAACTAGGTTTGGGCTAAGAAAGTAACATCCTCCACTAGTGCTCTTCCTTCCAATTCTATCTCTGGCGTAGTCCGCATCGTAATATCCGATTAACCTGAAATCTTTACCTTTCTCAAACATTAAGCAAAGATCAGTAGTACCTGCGAGATATCTCATAATCCTTTTAACAACAATATAATGAGACTCTCTAGGATTGGCCTGAAATCTTGCACACAAGCATACATTGAACAGTATATCAGGTCTACTTTTTGTAAGATAGAGTAAAGAACCGATCATCCCTCTATACAGGGTTTGATCCACCTTCTTATCAATTTCATCTTGCGACAAAAGGTTCGAAGGATGCATCGGAGTTACCATAGGCTTCACATTATTCATATCAAATTTACACAACAATTCTTTCACATATTTTTGTTGATGGATAAAAATTCTCTTCGGTTTGCTTAACTTGCAACCCAAGAAAGAACTTTAACTCACCCATCATACTCATTTCAAATTCATTTTTCATCAGACTCTCAAAACTAATACATAACTTCTTTGAGATAGCACCGAATATAATGTCATCAACGTAGATTTGTACTAATATAAACTCATTCTCATAATTCTTCCTAAAAAGCGTCTTATCAACTTGACCTCTACTAAAATTACTCTCTAATAGAAAAGTACTTAGACAATCATACCAAGCGCTAGGAGCTTGCTTCAGGTCGTATAAAGCTTTATGAAGTCTATAGACATGATTTGGATTCCTAACATCCTCGAAACTAAGAGGTTGCTTAACATACACCTCTTTGTCTATAAAACCATTCAAAAAAGTACTCTTCACATCCACCTGAAAAAGCTTTATATCATGACAAACAACATATGCCAGCAATATCCTAATAGCTTCAAGTATTGCTACTGGAGCATATGTCTCATTGTAGTCTATTCCTTCTTGCTGATTATAGTCTTGTGCTACTAATCTAGCTTTATTCTGACTCACTCTACCTGATTCATCTAACTTATTCTTAAAAACTCATCTAGTTCCTATAATAGATTTCTTCGAGGGTTTTGGAACTAAGAACCAAACATTATTCCTAGTAAACTGATTTAGCTCCTCTTGCATGGCTAAAACCCAAGCTTTGTCCTGAAGAGTTTCCTCAATCTTCTTAGGCTCTATTTCAGAGATGAGAGCCAAATTAGCTTCTCTTCTAAATTTAGACCTTGTTCTAACTCTTTCTGAGATCTCTCCGATAATTAGCTCTTTTGGATGAGAACTCTTATATTTCCAATCTCTTTTTAATCCAATAGTTTCTGGAATATCTTCAACCTTGTCTACTTGAATTCCTGATGAAGGAGTTTCTGTTGTATCATCTAAGTTCTTTAAAGGACCTTCACTCTCTATGTCATCTTCCTCATGGGGTTGGGAACTATCATCAAACTTGATATGGATTGTTTCCTCAATTGTCTTTGAGATAAGGTTATATATTCGAAATTCCTTAGAAGATGATGAGTAGCCTAGAAAAATTCCTAGATAGGTCTTTGAATCGAACTTATCCAACATCTCCTTTGTATTCAGAATAGAACATTTGCACCCGAATGGATGAAAGTAAGATATGTTCAGTCTCCTTCCATTCTATAATTCATAAGCAGTCTTCTTTAACAGAGGTCGCAACAGAATTCTATTCTGAATATAGCACGTTGTATTCACTGCTTCTGCCCAGAAGTACTTAGGAAGATTCATCTCACATAGCATAGTCCTTGCCATCTCTTGAATCGTCATGTTCTTCATTTCAACAACTCTATTTTGTTGTGCAGTCCTAGGGTAGAGAAATTGTGTAAAATTCCATTCTCCTCACAGAATAATCTAAACTTTTCATTCTCAAACTCTCCACCATGATCACTCCTAATACTGGCTATAGACATTCCTTTTTAATTCTGTAACTTTCTGGATAGGGTCTTAAAACACTTAAAAGACTCATCTTTGTGTGACAAAAATAATATCCAACAAAATCTAGTAAAGTCATCAACAATAACAAGTCCATATTTCTTTCCGCCAAGACTTATTATCCTAGTTAGACCAAATAAATCCATATGTAACAACTCTAAAGGTCTAGAAGATGTTACAAAATTTTTAGAAGAAAATGAAGTTTTAACTTGTTTCCCTTTCAAACAATTTTCACAGAAAAATTCTTTGTCAAAACTCATTTTTGGTAAACCTCTTACCAAATCATGCTTTACTAACTTTGAAATATGTTTAAAAGAGACATGACCTAGCTTTTTTATGCCAGATTAGTCTTTCTTCTTCGGAAGATAAAAAGCATGAAACATTTTGAGTTTGAAAATCTTTTAAATCAATTTTGTAATGATTATTTCTTCTCTTGGCAAAAAAGAGTATAGACCCATCTTTGTTTCTGACTTCACAAAGATTTTGATTGAACGTGACTATGAAACCAGAATCACACAATTGACTAACGCTAACCAAATTGTGTTTCAGACCATCAACAAGTAGTACATTATTTATGCATGCAAAGGAATCTTTACATATTTTACCGATTCCAACTATCTTGCCTTGCTGGTTGTCTCCGAAAGTCATCGATCCTCCCTTCTTATACTGAAGATCTAGGAACATAGACCTTCTTCCCATCATATGTCGCGAGCACCCACTGTCTAAATACCAATGGTGCTTGTCGCATCTTCCATGGAAGGATATCTGCAGGAGAAACTATTTTACTTTTTGGTACCCATATTTTCTTGGGTCCTTTATGGTTAGTAATATGCACATAATGAGTTATTTGCTGCATTTTACTAGATCGTTGATGAGCACGTGTTTGGTAATATTTTTTCTTTTGAGAAACAGGCTTTTTATCATAATGAGACTTATTACCTATAAGCCCTAATCCGGTTTTATCACTCAGATGTCTACATTTTCCTAGCATCTCATTCATTTTCTTTGAACTCTGTTACAGTAAAACTAGCTCTTAGCTAATTCGCACAATAATCTCACAGATAGGCCTTTTTGTTCGCGTATATGTAAATCAACTAACTTTTTAATCTTCGACTTCGACTTATATTTATAGCCTTCTTCTGCAACTGCTTCTTGATTCTTGCTTCTTAAATCTTGAAAGAAACGGTTAATCAGTTGAGTTTTGTAACTAACTCGAACTGACTCTTGCGTCTGCTTTTCTTTCTTTGTCTGATTTTGTATTCTGCATCTGCTTTTGAACTTCTCCGTCTGTTTTTTATTTTGTGTCTACTTGTTGGGCCCGGGCTCCGGATCTCCATTCCCGAGGTGGCCCCTCGGGTCGCGTCGACGACGGGCACCCAAATACCTTCGGACCCGTTCCCAACATCCATACAAATACATAATTCGATTCATACAAACATATATACACACATTCTACACATGCATTCTAAACATGCATTAATCATCCCAAATACATAAACCATTTGTCATTGTTATTCGAAAAAATTTACCAAATAGTCTCAAAATATAGCACAATACAAAATGAACGTTAAAATCCAAAATTCATAAGTATGCTCCATGATGAAATGCTGGCGGGCTAACCAAAGTACTAACTTAATACAAGGCTCCTAACTAGCTTGAAGTTTCCGATGCCTTGCAAGGTCGACAATCTTCTCGATCTGAACCTGAGGAGGGGAGAGTAATGGGGTGAGCTGCGAAGCTCAATGGCATATACGTTTATAGCCATTGGCAACGAGCCACACAATCAAGCATATATGTATATTCATGTAGCAAGCATATAACGAGTCAAGATTCATCCAATGATTCACACTCACATAAACATATGTCATGCAAATTTCTGTTTCTCAACATAACAATTATTATGCATCAATTCTATCAAAACAATCATGAATGCATACAAATGGTTCGAGAGTTCCAGAACGATCCGGATAAACCGGTTAAATCCAGTAAACTATCCGAGTCGATTTTCAAGGATCTCATGGCCTCAAGCGGCAAAAGAGAGAAGGCTTTATGTCAACGTGCGCGTGACTCCATCCGTAACTCTCTTACCCAAACAAAACACATAATCCATTCGATTAGATGCGCAAAGCATTTTCACGATTTTCTAAATTCTCATTCTTGTCCATTGCCATAAGGCCTATCAAGCCATGCATAATCATAATCAAAATGCACATTCAATATTTCTGTAATTCAATACCAACAAGATCATATCATGCAAGCAAGTAAGCACACACAAGGCAATTTGCCCATACACACAATAACCATAAACATATTACCCACCTAATATCGCTCGAGTATCCGACTCACTGGTGTCCTTCCTCTTGCGATTGGGTCAGGTCAGCTTGGTTTCCTATAATAGACCAAGTTCTCATTCAATCAATATCCATAGTAAATATTCAAAGCTTGGAAATCCAAAATAAAGCATTAAAAGTCTATATCTGACTTCCATCTAAAATTCTGAACCCTTAGAGGCTAATTCTGAACCCCCTTCTTCATAAAACTCGTAGCCCTTATTTCTAGTTCACAACGAATCTGAAATCACCTCAATTGGACATCTACAACCTAAGATATGCCCAAAAATTTCCTTCAGAAAACTTGGGTGTTCACTGCGATGAAGGTACGCTCACCGCAGCGAGCCTTCCTCGCACTTCGCGACAAACGTTCCTCTCACACGTCGCGGGGAACAAGCTGCCGCACGTCGCGACGAGCAAGCTGCCGCACGTCGCGGCGAATAAATATTTATTCGTCGCGACGTTGCTTCCCCTTCTCGCACGTCGCGACGTGTTCATAAGCACGTCGCGACGTGCGAGTCTGGAGCTCGACTCCGAAACCCAGTTTTTCTGCATTTTCAACTTCAATCCTTACCCAAACTCAAATGCAACACATCTAAACCTTAGATCAAGTCTTATGCTACCTTTCTAACTCAGTAGCAACTCAAAATCAAACACAACTGCAGCAACCCAAGAAATCTAACCATTTTTACCCTAAACCCTAAAACCACCGATTCTCTTCATTCCTACTATCTTCTCAGTTTAAATCTAACCAAACCAAGTTCAAACAAAGCAAACCTTACTTTAAACGCGTCTTAGATCGGTCGAAAACGCCAAATGTCAAAAATCTCTTTCTCTTCTCTTCCTCTCCACCATGACTTCTTCTTCTCCTTTCTTCTCTTTTCTTTTTTTCTTCTCTTTCTTTCTAAGCCTAATTCTTTAAACCTAAAGGAAAGCACAATGACTGCAATACCCCTCCTAAAAAGCCTTAACCTATCCAAAGTAAGTAACTTCCCAAAATGCCTTCATATATTTTATCCATTAATTCTCATTTCAACCATATTAAACACAAATACACCTCAATTATCCACTAATACTCCAAAATTAATCAAACTAAGGCATAAACACATAATTATCACAATTCATGCTTAATATCATCATTAAAAAAATTCAGGGTCCAACACTACTTTTTACTTCTTCATTGTTATTCATCAAAATCATATATGTGTAAAGTCATTTTGACTCAACAAAAAGACCCTACTTATTATTTCTCCTGACCTCATAAACCTAACTTGCAATACTTTATTAGATTCATTTTGTGCTAATATTCTTAGGAAGATTAAAACTTTTTCTTCAATAGGCACATGACCATTATTCCTCAACCCACCATGGACTTGAAGCATTTGACATAATAATGTAAATGCATTTAAGTCCATCCTTAAATCCTACTGACTATTCCTATTGCCCTCATTTAAAATCCTATCTATATTAGCTTGTCTAGTTGGGTACTATCAATGCTCTACTATTTATAGCATTTTTACTCCTACTCAGTTTTTTGGTGTATACATACAACCATAGCAACATGACCATTCTCATTTAGTATATATACTAAGAGCGAATGGGATGGACAACCATGCAATCCATCCCATTCGTTCATTTAATCTGACGGCCTATATTCAGTCAGATCTGCTTCGTCCATTTAATCCAGCGATTTATATTTTCTGCTTTTTCATTTAATCTGACGGCCTATATTCAGTCAGATCTCCTTCTTCGTCCATTTATTTAATCCAGACTGTTTATTGAATGTTGTGTCTTCGCGCGATATACACGCAATCTTCTGACACAATCTTCAATCTTCAGACGCAATCTTCTGTTGTAATATTTTGTGAGGCGACGCACAGAGATCCGCCGCAATGCGTGCCCTTGGATCGCTTATATGTGTTCATATCTGCTCATTCATGTTATGTCCTTTCTCTCTTTGTTTTTCCTCTACGCCCTTGCGTTCCTCTGCTTTCTCCAGCTGTTGTCGTCGAAAGAGTATCAGTGGTTTTCTCTGTTCGTGTTGTCGTAGCTGTTGTTGCTGTTCTGTTGGTCAACAACATCCGACGTCCGATTGGTGAACATTGATACTCTTTGGCATGAACAATAGCTGTGATGACCACGACAATCGCCGCGAGATAAGAGAAAAAGATTTACAGTTACAGATTTTCAGCTGCTTTTAGGTTTCGCTCGTGTTACTTGTAAATCTTCTTAACGCTTTTTCTTATCCTCTCTTATCTCGTGTTTGCTATCGTGGTTGTCGAATGTTGTTCTTATCGTTCTCGTGGATCGTTGTTCTTTGTCGAAAGAGTATCGGTCTTCACCAACTTGACGTCCGATCTTGTAACCGCTAGTCTCGATTTCCAGTTGCTATTAGTTTTTGCTTCATGTTGCTTTTTGTCCTCTGTTGCTTGTAAATCTTTTTAAGGTTTTTTGTTTTTTTGTGTGTACGATTGTTTCGATTTCGCTATTTTTGTCAGTAGCGAGACTTGGATATGAGGATATTTATCGATATTGTAGCTTCATAAATTACAAAGTCGCTACTTCACCGTGCAGAAGGAACTCCTCTGTCAAACCATTTCTCATGTCAGAAAGGAACCAGGAATCATCTACTTTAATCTGAGAAAGGATGCCTCGAACAAAGAAGGCGTATTGCAGACTTGGACAGAGTATCGGTGGTTTCGACGTGAACCTAGCATAAGGTTGTTTAAGGTTGTTCACCAGCTGGACGTCGGAGGTTGTAATCGCATCGTCTTCGTTTCCAGTTGTTCTTTGCTTGTAAATCTTGTTAAAGCTTTTTTCGAGGGCTACAACAGACTTGGATATGAGGAGATTTATCATGTTGCCATCAGTAACACAGATGGCTCGAATAAAGAATGCGTAGTCGAGACTTCAAAAGAGTGCCCCCAAACACGTATAGGCGAAAAGTATATGGATATCGAGATTTATCATAAATCGCAAAGTCACATTACTTCACCACAGTGTAGCATCCCACTCCCGCAAGTCCGAACCCGATATCGACGGTGATATCCGAGCCCGCGACCCACGAGGGTGGTATGCTAGAGCGATCAATGCGATTCAAAACTCGTAATACATTTTTTTCGTAACCAATCGAAAGCGCGTAAACATTTTCAATCGAAATATTCTTTCAAGACTATATTACAAATCTTGGGCCCTTTACATTAATAAAGACAAATCAGCGGAAATACAATTTATACATAATTCAAAATGATACAAATGCGACGTGAACCGATCCCGACTCCAAACACCGACTTTCTTGTCAGAATCATACTCCCATCTCACCGACGGGTACTCTTCAATTCTGAAAAATAGTTGCAATGTTGGGTGAGTTTGCGAACTCGGTGAGAAACCATCATCGATGGTTCACTCAACTCATGCATAGTCAATCAAGATACCGGTTATCATACATGATCACAATTCATAAATCATAAAAGCAATACAATCCACATTTAATCATACCATTATGCAATGCACATGAGACCCTTTCCATTTTTATTACGTTGTTGTGATCGGCGCTCAAATCGTCCCATTAAGGGCGATACTCGATGAGCCATAGGCTCAGATTTGTGGGCTCGAGGCCCAATCACGCTGAGCTATAAGCTCGTTGGTCGCCCGTCACAATCGCCAATTATCGTTTCATGCCATTATGCATGAAATGCATATGTCCAATATATCCAAATCAATAGTGAGTCGATCCAAATTCATATAAGACACTCATAGGCAATCCCATGAAATTCATACATAACACTTCTATATCACAGCCCGGATATTTCGTACACCTATGGTCCAAATCAAGCAAATCAAACACATATAAATCCTCCATTATCCCCACATGGCATAGTTGCAAAATAGTAAACACATAAAGGTTGAGGAACCAACTAGGTTACTCACCTATTACTCCGAGCTAACGGGGAAGTTTCCGCCCGTCGATCGAACGACGCCCATTTGGGCCTCTAAAAGAATCGAGAAAGAACGAATCACTAAATATGCAACAGGCACTGTAGGTGAAATATGCATGTTCATGAATTCGGTCCTAATTCAATATTTTCCCATAATAAAATTCTATCAAAATTTAGAAATCCATAAAGGCCGACGGCATGTAATTAGGACCTCTATAGGTCCCAAATTAAATAAAACAGTGTTTACATGTTAAAATCGATAGGCTACGCCAAATTCCGCCTAAAAATTCCTGTTTTCATAATATGAAATTAAATATTCTCTGAATCCGATGCCTCAAGAATCAGGTCAATCGGACGTCGGACGGAAAAGAAATTGACAAAAGAACAATTGTACCTTTTAATAACAAATAATAATTAAAATAAAATAATTATATATATATATATATCTTCGAACGCTGGCGCCCGCCTCATGAGGCGAGACGTCGCCTGAGGCGTAAATCGCCTCACTGTCATGAGGCGAGGCGCCGCCTCGCGACCAGCCTCTCAATCTCGCGAGGCGAGGCAAACGTCCATCATGAGGCGGCGAAGTTTCCATTGCCGCCGCCTTTTTTTCCAGATTTCAATCTTAATTTCCAATTACTCTAACTTTTAGCACACAAATCAGAAAATACACACTATACCTCATTGGAAAGCTTATGAAAAGCTCTACAACTCTCAAGAAGACCATAAAAATCAATTCAACCTCTAAGGGTGTCAAAAATCCCATCCAAGATACTGCTTACTCAAAACTCATAGATATAGGACAGTAACTCACAAATGCGAGGACTCACTGATTAATCAGCTAAAAATTACCACATAAATATGCTCAATCAGTTCACAATGTCCTCTACAACTTTCATGAACAACCCAAAATCAGATTCCATTGCTAAACAAGTCAATTAATTCACTCAATGTTACTGTTCCTGAAACTATGCAATTTGAGCAGTAACTTTATAACTAACATAACTCCCTGTAGACAAGTCATTAAAATCAGAGCTTTATATCCCTGAAAAGATAAAATCCCAAACTTCAATTCTTCCTGAAATAACCAAACTCCAATTCAGCCTCTAACATTTTCAAATCTGTCATGCAAGTTTCTGACCCAAACAACACTTAACATCACAAAGTAGGTCCAGATTTTGAAATTCCATATTTCCCACATCTGACTTCCAAAAATTATAAGCCATATATCATTTTCAAAATCAATCTGTCATCTAGAACTCTTCAGTACAATTCAAACTCCAATTCAATTCACAAAAATTACAAAAATTCTTCCAAGTCCGAATGTGCACTAAATGTGCCAATTCAACTAGGTTTCAGTCAAGGCATAAAACAGTCATTAGAAATCAGTTCATATCTCCCAATATACAACTCGAAAATTAACAAGATCAGTGGTAATGGAAAGCTAACTCAATAGGCTACAACTTTCCTGAAGACCATTTTCCCTAATCCCATACCAATTAATTTAGAAAAATTAGCAAAACTCGTTTGATATATTTATGTACTGCTCCTGCACCCAGAATTTCCATGCCAATTTTCGACCTTCTAACATTAAAATTTACCAACACCTATTTCACACTAAAATGAAGCCAACATCCCAAAGTTTACTTGGGCACAAACCTCACCTCATTTACTCACCTATACAATTAATTATGAACAAAACAGTACCATAGGTTCAAAACTCAATTTCCAGCTTTCAACATTAACCTATCTTCTATCACTTCCAACATCCATAACACATCACTAAGCATCAAATTATACCTCTAATTCAACTACAAACTAATCACAACATTCACTTATGTAATTTACCAACTTTGGCAGCACATATCTACCCAATTATCATACTTGTTTCCTTTCATTTAAGCTAACAAACTCAATCCAAAACCAAGCCAAAACTCACTTAAAACTATAATCATTCATTCATCTATACACAAGCATATATTTACACCCATTAAAACCTACCCCTTTGATGATCAAGTTCATATATATATAGTCTCCATGCATGCTTCTACCTACCAAAAGAAGGAAAGCAAACATATCTCTTACCTTATCAAGTTCAAGCTCTTAAATCTTCAATCACTCAAGTTCACACCATCTTTACTTTCAATCCACACCAACGGCTATTACAAGCATCCCGTACAATATCATCAATTCAAAGTCTAAGCTTGGTCTTGGTAGAGAAGAAGAAGAGGCAAGCAAGAAGCAAAGAAGAGCCTCTTATATGTAAGGAAAAGAAACCTTCAAGGAGGAAACAAAGCATCTTCTGATGAGGATGATTTGCACTTTCAAAGCAACCCTTTTTCAACTTTCAAGATGGTACCGAGCTTCCAACACCATCAATTATATATATATATGCAAAGGAGAATGAGAAAGTCGAGATAATGGCTCATAAGAGACAAAGCACACAAAACAAAGGAACACTTGGCTTTTTAAGAATGGAAAAGACAAAAGAACTTAATTAACTTACTTTAATCATAATCCTTAATCTAATTTAATCTAAACCCAATTTATGCTAATAAGTCTCTAACAATTCCATAATTAATTTTTTTCACTAATCCCATGTCATTTTGCAGTCCTTTTCAAGACAGAAAAGCCCACTCAACAAATTTGTTGAAATTCTCCGGTCCGCAACTAACCCAAAAATTCCAAAAATTTTCATAAATCTCCAAAATGGAAAACACTTTATGGCAAGACTCCAAATAATTTTTCAAACACGAAAACCACATTTTCCAAACAAAACACCTTTAGGCCATAGACCGACGCGTTTTTGCCGGCTTGGGAATTTTCTAGGAAAATTCCGAAAAATTCTGAAAATCCCATAAAATATAAAACAATTTTTATGACCAATAAGTTTTCAAATACAAGTATCCCATAAATTTCACAAAGATCTCAATTTGAAACCTAAGCGAAATGTCATGAATGCATGTATTGTAATTTCATGTGCACAATTGCTTGTGTAGCAATCCTATTATGCATGAAAATTCTATGCAATCTCAATCTATCCCATCCTATGCCAATTTTACCATTTTACCTTCCAAGAGGGGTGGGATGTTACAATTCCCCCTCCTTATAAAAATTTCGTCCTCGAAATTCTCAATCAAATTCTCAATCGGTGGTTCAAGATGACAAGAATCATATGTTCTGCATGTCCCATACACTTTTCCATTCCATAATTCATTATCACTCGTCATGATAAACATACCCCACAAGACCGCTGGCCATGCGATCTCACTCTCTTAACTATATCACTTACCATTTTCAGATTAGCTATACCCTTTTGTTCCGATGTTATGATTCATTTTTCTTATTTCCGAACCCGTTCACTTATCACGTTTTATTCATCCAGTCTAGATTACTAATATTATCTTATTCTCACTACCATCCAATACCTTTTTCTTCAAGAATATATGACTAATTCATATTCCATTGAGTACATCTGTTCAAGGTGTTACTTACAATAACATCATTTATCTTGTCCTTGTCCCTTCACTTTCCTTTTGATACTAAGACAATGACACTTAGCTCCATTTTGATAAAACCAGTGTTAATTTACCTACTGCAGTCATTCTTTATAGTCTATTGACTTTCTGTTCAACTTCAACTCTCCTTAGACAATTCATTGTTCTATGGTATTCATACACTCTATTCGACCGATCCGGTTTTACCTCCACTAACCCATTCAGTTTTCCTAAGTTACTTTTCTTTGTCTCTCACATCACAGTCTCAAATCCATATTGGTCTTTGACTCCCGTTAAGCATTGTGCAGTGTAGCAGTATTTCCCTACAGTAAATCAAAACTCTATAACATGGTTATAACCCTATGAAACCTAAACCACTTACGCATTGTGCCTGTTGACCATTCAAATCTATAAACAATTTCACTTTTCACATATGATTACTAGAATGTCTAACTTTGACTATTCACTTTCTTACACTTTTTTTTTTTTGTCTAGCACTTTTTATCGGGTACACATACCTTTTCTTTGAATCATTCGATATTGTAATTCCGATTTGACTTGCATATTCACTACTTAAACTCCTTCACTCTTAACCATTCTTACCCTTCTCCAAGATCCCCATTTTCCGTAAACACCGCACACTTACCCATTATCTACTTTAAGTTTAGTATGTAATTTTCGCTTATTTCAAAATTGTCAATATAATAATCATTTATGCCCATCTTTTCCTCGAATTAACACAATGTATCCTTATAGGAATCTAAAGTCTCCAATACCTTTTTATCAACGTCGGCTCAATTTATCTTAATCATTATCGCTATACGTATCATGACTACCTCTAAACACATTTCTGTACGAATAGAGTCTCCAATTTTTTTTATTTTTTTATTTTTTTTCCAAACAATATATTTCAATCACTAGTCACAAAGCAGTCCATGCGATTATACTTATCCCTATGCACACAAAATCACTTCACACAATTTCATCAGACTGAATCATAACATTTACTGGAACATTTCTATACAGATTGCCAAGTCTCCAGATTGAAGCGATACAATCAATACTCAATTTATAAATTTTTTTTTTTTTTTCCAAATGTCTCTTTTTACAATTATCAATCTTATACGTTTTTCCTCCAATATTTTGAGCTTTCGCAACTTCTGGATGTATCCAGCCTATAACCAATCCCAAGTAACTCCAAATTCCATATATATATATATATATATTCCTTACGACTTCGCAATTTATTTCATTTAATCTCTCAATATGCCATGTTCAAACACTAATTCATCCACAAATTGTATTGATCCAACTAGAATTCACTTTGCAATAGGATCACCTCAATCAACATTCCATTTCGTCATTGAATACTTTACATTTCCGCATACATACAAAGGTATAAAACCTCGATGGTATGCCTAAGTCGCCTCTTGAGACATGACTTCAATTCACATTTTGTTTTAATACATACATACTCTCGTTTTGATTTAATACATACATACTCTCGTTTTATTCTAGTCATTCGCATAAGTCTTGCTACCGTCATAATATTGTTCACAAAATCTCATCAGCCAATTAGTGTCCCAAATTGCTTTTCAATCATTCTTAACTATACGCACTATATGCCATCAATAAAAAAACAGAACATTCCTTGCACTAAGGTCCCATTCGACAATCACCTAAACACTTCTTCAACACTTATTCAGCTACACATCACCGTAACATATTTCATCTTATCCGAGACCAATTAATAACCTATACCCTTTAGACTTTCACCAAACTCCTCTCTATATATATTGATCCTCAACTAGAGGACTGATTCCATAATTATTCTTTATTTCTTCTTATACTTTAATCCATTATAACCCTTACACTTATAGCCACTATACTCAGTCACCGATCATCTCCTCTATGTTTTCCATGTATCTTTCACATACGTTTCATTCATCACGATTGACTTTACTATCCAATAGATACTCCCAACGATAAATGCGACAACTCTTTTTATATATCACTATCATTGTTTATGTCTCATCATTTTATTTTCATATCCGTCACATGCAGGCTTGATCTTGTAAGGTCATTACAGCTTGACTCATACACTGTCATTTCCTTATTACTACGTATCTCTTTATTTTCCTCAGTATTCACAATCCCCAATACCCGACAAATCCGTTGATACAACTTCACTGTATCTCCATCCATTTATCTTTCTATGTCCAGATCTACCTATTCAACTAATCCAAAATTTTCCGATATACTTGTCAGTCTGTCTCTCTTTTTTTTTTTTCTCTTTTTTTTTTTACGATTTTATTATACTGATTTCCAAACCCTTATCACAATATTCACATAACCATTTCAGTCTCACGCTTATCGCTCACGATCCTTCCGCTTCACAAGTTCATTTCAGTTTATCTATACACTTTTATCTCACCATGCCTACTTTTTCTTCCCTACTAGGTACTTTGCTCTTTCAGTTCTAGGTAGACCGTTATGGTACAATATTGCTCTTATTACAATCTCACTATCATCATCTCTCTATGATATCTACTGATGTCTAACACCAATAGGTGTAGTACAATGAATCAATATTTGCCTAATCGCACCATCTTCGCTTACTCGGCCCAATATTTCCCATTGCATCGCATCTACAAATGAGCTCTCACTCTCGAACTTTAACTTTTACTACGCCTCACCCAATATCCTTCTCATATTTCCAATGGACCTCTCCCAGCTTCTAGACATATTCGCTCTCCGTCGCCGTAATCTTTCCTTAATCACCATACACACCACAATACATTGTAATTCTCATTAGTTACGCTTCCTTTTCCCATTCCTCATTGCCCAAACACATTCATGGGTTCACTTTCTAATACGGTCTCACTTTTCTCTCACTTAGTCACTTAACACGATGCACACGTAGGATTTATCCTCGTCGCCTCATACTAGGGATCGATTACCACGGTCTGCAACGACACGACTCAAATGCGCAATTTAACCTATGTTTGATCGTGCCAGATACATTACGCATCGCCGGGCTCGATATTATTAAATGTAGCATCCACTCCCGCAAGTCCCAACCCGATATCGACGGTGATATCCGAGCCCGCGACCCACGAGGGTGGTATGCTAGAAGCAGCCAATGCAGATTCAAAACTCGGAATACATTTTTTTCAGAACCAATCGAGTGCGCGTAAACATTTTCAATCGAAATATTCTTTCAAGACTATATTACAAATCTTGGGCCCTTTACATTAACAAAGACAAATCAGCGGAAATACAATTTATACATAATTCAAAATGATACAAATGCAGACGTGAATCGATCCCGACTCCAAACACCGACTTTCTTGTCAGAATCATACTCCCATCTCACCGACGGGTACTCTTCAATTCTGAAAAATAGTTGCAATGTTGGGTGAGTTTGCGAACTCGGTGAGAAACCATCATCGATGGTTCACTCAACTCATGCATAGTCAATCAAGATACCGCTTATCATACATGATCACAATTCATAAATCATAAAAGCAATACAATCCACATTTAATCATACCATTATGCAATGCACATGAGACCCTTTCCATTTTTATTACGTTGTTGTGGATCGCGCTACCAAATCGTCCCATTAAGGCGCGATACTCGGTGAGCCATAGGCTCAGATCACCGTGGGCTCGAGGCCCAATCACGCTGAGCTATAAGCTCGCTGGTCGGTTTTCCGTCACAACCGCCAATTCATCGTTCACGCCATTATGCATGAAATGCATATGTCCAATATATCCAAATCAATAGTGAGTCGATCCAAATTCATATAAGACACTCATAGGCAATCCCATGAAATTCATACATAACACTTCTATATCACAGTCCAGATATTTCGACACCTATGGTCCAAATCAAGCAAATCAAACACATATAAATCCTCCATTATCCCCACATGGCATAGTTGCAAAATAAGTAAACACATAAAGGTCGAGGAACCAACTAGGTTACTCACCTATTACTTCCGAAGCTAATGCAGGAAGTTTCGCCCGTCGATCGAACGACGCCCATTTGGGCCTCTAAAAGAATCGAGAAAGAACGAATCACTAAATATGCGGTTTGTGCACCAGAGGTGAAATATGCATGTTCATGAATTCCGGTCCTAATTCAATATTTTCCCATAATAAAATTCTATCAAAATTTAGAAATCCATAGGCGCCGACGGCATGCAATTCGGACCTCTATAGGTCCCAAATTAAATAAAAAAAGTGTTTACATGTTCGTCGATAGGGGCTACGCCAAATTCCGCCTAAAAATTCCTGCTTTCATAATATGAAATTAAATATTCTACTTAATCCGATGCCTCAAGAATCAGGTCAATCGGACGTCGGACGGAAAAGAAATTGACAAAAGAACAATTGTACCTTTTAATAACAAATAATAATTAAAATAAAAATAATTATATATATATATATATATCGAACGCAGGCGCCCGCCTCATGGGCGAGACGTCGCCTCGCGAGGTAAATCGCCTCACTGTCATGAGGCGGCGCCGCCCGCGACCAGCCTCTCAATCTCGCGAGGGCGAGGCAAACGTCGCCTCGCGAGGCGGCGAAGTTTCCACCACGCCTCGCCCTTTTTTTCCAGATTTCAATCTTAATTTCCAATTACTCTAACTTTTAGCACACAAATCAGAAAATACACACTATACCTCATTGGAAAGCTTATGAAAAGCTCTACAACTCTCAAGAAGACCATAAAATCAATTCAACCTCTAAGGGTGTCAAAATCCCATCCAAGATACTGCTTACTCAAAACTCATAGATATAGGACAGTAACTCACAAATGCGAGGACTCACTGATTAATCAGCTAAAATTACCACATAAATATGCTCAATCAGTTCACAATGTCCTCTACAACTTTCATGAACAACCCAAAATCAGATTCCATTGCTAAACAAGTCAATTAATTCACTCAATGTTACTGTTCCTGAAACTATGCAATTTGAGCAGTAACTTTATAACTAACATAACTCCCTGTAGACAAGTCATTAAAATCAGAGCTTTATATCCCTGAAAAGATAAAATCCCAAACTTCAATTCTTCCTGAAATAACCAAACTCCAATTCAGCCTCTAACATTTTCAAATCTGTCATGCAAGTTTCTGACCCAAACAACACTTAACATCACAAAGTAGGTCCAGATTTTGAAATTCCATATTTCCCACATCTGACTTCCAAAAATTATAAGCCATATATCATTTTCAAAATCAATCTGTCATCTAGAACTCTTCAGTACAATTCAAACTCCAATTCAATTCACAAAAATTACAAAAATTCTTCCAAGTCCGAATGTGCACTAAATGTGCCAATTCAACTAGGTTTCAGTCAAGGCATAAAAACAGTCATTAGAAATCAGTTCATATCTCCCAATATACAACTCGAAAATTAACAAGATCAGTGGTAATGGAAAGCTAACTCAATAGGCTACAACTTTCCTGAAGACCATTTTCCTAATCCCATACCAATTAATTTAGAAAATTAGCAAAACTCGTTTGATATATTTATGCGGTACTGCTCCTGCACCCAGAATTTCCATGCCAATTTTCGACCTTCTAACATTAAAATTTACCAACACCTATTTCACACTAAATGAAGCCAACATCCCAAAGTTTACTTGGGCACAAACCTCACCTCATTTACTCACCTATACAATTAATTATGAACAAAACAGTACCATAGGTTCAAAACTCAATTTCCAGCTTTCAACATTAACCTATCTTCTATCACTTCCAACATCCATAACACATCACTAAGCATCAAATTATACCTCTAATTCAACTACAAACTAATCACAACATTCACTTATGTAATTTACCAACTTTGGCAGCACATATCTACCCAATTATCATACTTGTTTCCTTTCATTTAAGCTAACAAACTCAATCCAAAACCAAGCCAAAACTCACTTAAAACTATAATCATTCATTCATCTATACACAAGCATATATTTACACCCATTAAAACCTACCCCTTTGATGATCAAGTTCATATATATATAGTCTCCATGCATGCTTCTACCTACCAAAAGAAGGAAAGCAAACATATCTCTTACCTTATCAAGTTCAAGCTCTTAAATCTTCAATCACTCAAGTTCACACCATCTTTACTTTCAATCCACACCAACGGCTATTACAAGCATCCCGCATAATATCATCAATTCAAAGTCTAAGCTTGGTCTTGGTAGAGAAGAAGAAGAGGCAAGCAAGAAGCAAAGAAGAGCCTCTTATATGTAAGGAAAAGAAACCTTCAAGGAGGAAACAAAGCATCTTCTGATGAGGATGATTTGCACTTTCAAAGCAACCCTTTTTCAACTTTCAAGATGGTACCGAGCTTTCCAACACCATCAATTATATATATATATGCAAAGGAGAATGAGAAAGTCGAGATAATGGCTCATAAGAGACAAAGCACACAAAACAAAGGAACACTTGGCTTTTAAGAATGGAAAAGACAAAAGAACTTAATTAACTTACTTTAATCATAATCCTTAATCTAATTTAATCTAAACCCAATTTATGCTAATAAGTCTCTAACAATTCCATAATTAATTTTTTTCACTAATCCCATGTCATTTTGCAGTCCCTTTTCAAGATCTGAAAAGCCCACTCAGTCAAATTTCGTTGAAATTCTCCGGTCAAGCAACTAACCCAAAAATTCGGAAAAATTTTCATAAATCTCCAAAATGGAAAACACTTTATGGCGACTCCAAATAATTTTTCAAACACGAAACCACATTTTCCAAACAAAACACCTTTAGGCCATAGACCAAGCGTTTTTGCGGTTTGGGAATTTTCTCCTAAAATTCGGAAAAATTCTGAAAATCCCATAAAATATAAAACAATTTTTGGCGACCAATAAGTTTTCAAATACAAGTATCCCATAAATTTCACAAAGATCTCAATTTGAAACCTAAGCGGAAATGTCATGAATGCATGTCTTGTAATTTCATAGCACAATTGCTCATCGTAGCAATCCTATTATGCATGAGCAATCTATGCAATCTCAATCTATCCCATCCTATGCCAATTTTACCATTTTACCCTTCCAGGAGGGGTGGGATGTTACAACCAAAGATCCTCTTTCCTTGTACATATATTTTCTCATGTCGAAAGGAACTCCTCTGTCAAAATGAAGTTTTAGGATTATCACCAGGAATCATCTGCTTTAATCTGAAAATGGATGCGTGCAACAAAGAAGGTGTAGTGCAGACTTGGATATGAGCAGATTCATCGTCAGTCTCTGTCCATATAGCTACGAAGGCTGCAGCTTTGTAAAGTTTTATTAAGTATATATATTAAGAGCGAATGGGATGGACGACCATGCAATCCATCCCATTCGTTCATTTAATCTGTTAGAAGGCGTAGTGCAGATTTGAATAATCTAGTAACTGTGCTATTTTTCAAGAATGTGACATGCCGCTTTGTAAAGTTTTATGTCTTAGTTTCGCTTGCTGCAACTTTTTCTACTTTATGTCTTACTTCAGTCTGCTTTTCACTTTTCAATATCTTACTTTGATTGTTTCACTTGTATCGTCTCGCTTCTGAATTCGGAGGTGATTTTCTTTGCTTTGCTTTCCATCGTCTGCTTTTCTCACCTCTAACAGAAGAAGAAGAGAAAAACAGGTGGAGTTGAGAAACTAGACGAAGTTTAAAATATAACCGGAGTTGAAAAAGTAGACGAAGTTAACAATACAGACGGAGAATACAAAATTGAGGCGAAGACATAAAAATGTATTTAAAAGTAGACGATCTGAACAAAAACAGAGATAAGCAAAAGGCATTTAATCGGAAAAAACAGACGGGTTTTCACTTTTCAAGATCTTACTTTGATCGTTTCACTTCTATCGCCTCGCTTCTTAATTGAGAGGTGATTTGCTTCTTCTACCATCCGCTTCTTAATTCGGAGGTTATTTGCTTTGCTTTGCTTGCAATCGTCTGCATTTTCTCACCTCTAATGCATTTAAGAAGGGAAAACGGTAAGTTAAAATCATTGGAGTTGAAAAAGTAGAGCGAAGTTATAAATATGAGCGGAGTTCAAAAAGCGACGGGTTAAAATCGATGGAGTTGAAAAAGTAGACGGTTATAAATATAGATTGGAGTTGAAAAAGTAGACAAAGTTAAAAATATAAACGGAGTTGAAAAAGTAGACCAAGTTAACAATACAGACGGAGAATACAAAAGTCGGCGAAGACACAAAGATGCATTTAAAAGGTAGCGGGCGATAACAAAAATGCAGACTATAAGTTCAAAGTTTTGCAATTTATATTTTCTCAAGATAATATCGATACACAACTGAAAAATCTCATATAGAAAGTAAGTGATTAATTTTACCTTGTCCTCTGCAAGTACTTTAGAGACATGTTTTGGACCCCATAATCTACTACGTGTGTATTGGGATGGGAGTTGAGAAAGTAGACGAAGTTAAAATCGATGGATTGAAGTAGACGGTTATAAATATAGACGGAGTTGAAAAGTTGACGAAGTTTAAAATATAAACGGAGTTCAAAAAGTAGACGAAGTTAACAATACAGACGGAGAATACAAAAGTCAGACGAAGACATAAAGATGCATTTAAAAGCGTATTTATCTGAACAAAAACAGGCGATGTAATGTGTTTTCATTAAGTCATGCATTTGTAATGTGTTTTCGAAATGGAAAGTTCGTTGAAACAGAGTATCGATGGTGTGGTTATTATCTATCGATCATGTACAAAACTTGAGGCTAAGCTACTGGAATTTTAGAGAGATTAAGTTAGAGTGAGAAAATATTCAGAAACAGAGGTGAACAGTATAAAACAATATGTATACAACTTCAGAATCCACGATACTTATAATGCTTATTAAGCGTCATCTAACAACTAACTCAACTGACTTTTCTTGAATTCTTTATTCTTTACGTCTTCTTTATTTCGTACGTCACTGCATGGCTGAACATATGCATCTTTTATGTCTAAATTTCTGAGACAATGCTACTACAGATGGGTGGACAAGCAGTTGAACACGAAGGTTATAAATAAGAGTCGAAGTCAACATATTATTTATGCTTTCGCATTCTCCGTCTATTTTTGTTCGTCTGTTTTTCATTAAAATCATATATGTCAAGTCATTTTGACTTAACATGCGATTCAATAGGTTCCGCTCGCATAGATTTTCCTCTCGCGTAGATTGAGTTTTCAATTAATAGGTACAATCTTCTAGCCGCTATAATAATGTGAAACACCGCCAATAGCGTGTTAGTGAGTAAACCGTAAGTAGATTCACGTTTCAATTCATACGTGATAAGACTTTTGGACACCGTCATATTTATTTATTTGTGGCAAGGAAATACACGGAACCCCAAAATGTATGAATCACTTTCGGATCTGTTTTTCTTCTATGCAATAATCTTCTAAGCGGTATGATAATGTCGATTCCTACCAAATACCAATAACGATTCCGAGTAAGCAAAATGAGGACCTGCAAAGAGAAGAGGACCGTAACACGATTGACGCTTCAATTCATGGGTGATAGATTTCTTACCGCTACTTCGGCGTGTTTACCTTCTACAATTATTTTATGTTTTTCGCAAGAGGAAGGCGACGCAAGTAGATTGCTTAATTGTTGACACAACACTTTCACATCTGCTTTTCTTCTATGCAATAATCTTCTAACGGTATGATAATGTCGATTCTCGCCAAATACCAATAACGATTCTAGAAGTAAGCAAAATGAGGACTACAAAGAGAAGAGGACCGGATGTAGATTGACGTTTCAATTCATAGTGAAAGATTTCTTATCGCTACTCCCGATAAAGTTGACCTTCTACAATTATTTTCATTTTTCGCAAGAGGAAGGCGACCGAGCGTAGATTGCTTGATTCTTGATGAACATGTTATTCAATTGAGTTATGTAACTAACTCAAACTGATTCGTAATTCACACGTGGTTTGGTTTAAATCATTTTGCATCGTCATTTTTACTCCGTCTACTTTTGCACAACTTTCATCTGCTTTTGCTTCCATCTTCTTTTCAACTTGTGTTTGCTTTTCAACTTCCGTCTTGTTTTCATCGTCTCCTTTTTCATCATTATTTGTACTTCATCGAAATCATTTATGTTTAGTCATTTTGACTTAACAATCTCCTCCTTTTTAACTGCAGAGATTTCTTCTGTCAGGTAGATTGACGTTTGAATTAATAGGTAATGTCAAACACTTCCAATAGCGTATTGCACAAGTAAACACCAGAATAGAGATTAAGAAGACCTGCTTTTCTTGTATGGAATAATATTCTAACTGGTATAATAATGTCGATTCCTGCCAAAAACGTATTGAAGAAGTAAGCAAACATGAACAGAATTAGAGAAGAAGAGCACCAGAGTAGAGATCGACGTTTCAATTCATAGGTGATAAAATTATTATACACGTGCTACTCGGGATAGGTTGACCTTCTACAATTATTTTCTCTTCTTCGGAAATTACTATCATTGTTTTCCTTTACTTTTCTTCCTGACAGGTTCACCTTCATTTATCATTTGCTCTTCTTTCAAGATCGCCTTTTGCATCCCTTTATCAATCAATCATTCAAGGCCATTTCTTTGGCATCAAAATAACTTAGAACGAAATTTGATCTGTCAGACGCATTACCGGTAACTCCCAAAATGTATGAATCATTTTCACATCTCTTTTCTTGTATCCAATAATCTTCTAATCTGCTATGATAATGTCGATTCCTGCCAAATGCCAATAACCTATTCCAGAAATAAGCAAAATGAGGACTACAGAGAGAAGAAGAGGACCATAACAGAGATTGACGTTTCAAATCATAGGTGATAAACTGATTCGTAATTCACACGTGGTTTGCTTTCGTCTGCTTTTGACCGTCTACTTTTACTCCGATCTACTTTTGCACAACTTTTGTCTGCTTTTACTTCCGTCTGGTTTTGCTTCCATCTGCTTTTCAACTTGTGTTTGCTTTTGAACTTCCGTCTTGTTTTCATCGTCTCCTTTTTCATCATTATTTGTACTTCATCGAAATCATTTAAGTCAAGTTGTTTTGACTTAACAATCTCTTCCTTTTTAACTGCAGAAGTTTCTTGTGTCAGGTGGATTGACGTTTCAATTAATACGTATAATGTCAAACACCTTTGCCAGACGTATTGCGAGTAAACACCGTAATGTAGATTAACGTTTTAATTCAAAGGTCGACCGTCATAATTTTTACTTGTGGCAAGGAAAGACACAGTAACACCCAAAATGTATGAACGGAAGACTGCTTTTCTTGTATGGAATAATCTTCTAACTAGTATAATAATGTCGATTCTCGCCAAAAACATATTGAAGAAGTAAGCAAACATGAATGAAATTAGAAGAAGAGCACGAGTAGAGATCGACGCTTCAATTCATAGGTCATAAAATTATTATACACGTTCTACTCGGACAGTTGACCTTCTACAATTATTTTCTCTTCTTGAAATTACTATCATTGTTTGCCTTTACTTTTCTTCCCGACAGTGCACCTTCTACAATCATTTCCTTTTCTTAGAAGCTTGCCTTTTGCATCCCTTTGTCAATCAATCATTCAAGAGCAATTTCTTTGGCATCAAAATAACTTAGAACAAAATTTGATCATCACAAGACTCCGTGACACCTTTATATTCTAACTTCTTACTGTTCTCTCTCTTAACCCTTAAACCAAATCTATCCCAACCAATGAAACATTTTCTCCACCCAAACTTTACTTCTCTCAACTACCCTCTTCTTTTAGTTATCAAATTCACCGCTCTATATTACATTGCATTTATACTCCATTTTGTCGGTTCCGTGCTTATTCTCTTTGCATTCTTGGAGTACTAAGGTATATATGTTTAGGTTAAATAAATTTTTGTAAAAATTCTCTTTGTTGTTAATTATTAACCTGAATAGAGCATATTCTCCTTTCTACATTGGATTGCATGTATACTCTATTTTTGTAGTTAAATGAAATAATTTTTTTATATAAATTACGCTTTAGTTATTTAAATGGTTTGTATTCATGTTTGCTCGATATATTGTTTATTAGGTCATAAGCAAAATATTTTTTTAATGTTTATCGTGATACGCTTTATAATATATATTCAATTTTATTGTTTCTAGATATATATATATCGATATAGCTATATAGATATATATTGATATATATATGTATATATACATATATATATCAATGTATATAGGTCTGATATATATATCTGAGAATTCATTTTGACCGAAGATCATGAATGGATAGATCAAGGACGTTTATATTATGTCGATTCCTCAGGTATTTACATATGGATAGAAATGCTAAAAGACGTCAAAATTATGCTCAAATGCCAAATGAAAAAAAACAAGAATTGTTGCGACGACGTAGAGAAAATCGAGCTGCGAAAAACACAACTTCCACTTCATCTACACTTCAGCAAAGAATTACTCCTCAACAGAAGGAATCTTTCATTAATATCGAACCTTCCACCAGTCAACTTCCAAGTTATGAACCCTCTTACATAAATGAAGGTACCTTTTTTACAATATATTGAAACTATTTCCAACCTAACTACTCCACATCATTATAATGTCCTTTTTATACGTTTGAAGGGATAAATCATCGCACATCTCCTTCAACATTAACATTCTTGCAGAATTTACCAGTTGAAGCTGAACAGCTCCCTTCTGTTCCAGATTGTCAATATTGTAACGCAAAACGATTTTACCTTGAACCTCCGTCGTTTTGTTGTTCGTCAGGACAAATTTCTATTGTTGCTCCTCAGATGCCTTATGCTTTAAAGTCTTTGTTTCTAAATAGCGACGAAGAATCCCAACATTTCAGAAAGAATGTTCGTACATATAATAACAATGTAGCTTTCACTTCCTATGGAGCCGATATGATCGTAGTGACAAAAACACAATGGGAGTTTATACATTCCGTGTTCAAGGACAAGTTTACCATTTCCTTGACAGTTTAGTGTCGACAAGCAATAAAGTATCTGGAATCCAACTTTATTTCTTTGATACGGATGAAAAACCACAACAAAGGCTCGGCAGTTCTGATAAACTTCGTGAAAGTACGTTGAAGCTGATTATGACAATTCTTGAAGATAACCCTTATGCTAGGTTCTTTCGCCGTCTTAAAGATATTCCTTCCCTTGAAAATCACCAGATTGTTCTGAGAAGTTATCCGGGTCTTGATCAGCGCGTTTACAATCTTCCTACTGCATCACAAGTAGGCTGCTATATGGACTAAACCGATGATGAACAAAGATGATAAATCTCCTCATATCCAAGTCTCTGATCCACTCGGTCGGAGCTATAGAATTCAATCTTATTATGCATGCTACGACCCACTTCAATACCCACTTGCTTCCACGGGTGAATCGGGATGGCATCCTCGCATTAAGCGGTTAAATTCTCAAACAAACAAAGACCAATGGTTACGATCAAACAAGCGGTGCTCCTTTAAACACTTTTCTTCAAGCGGTGAATTATTTGCTCTCGAAAACATAGGTTAGTTGTGTGCTTATTGCCTTGGTTCCGAGATATTGTCTAATTGGGCAAAACTAATTTATCATTTTTTCTTACTATTACTAATTACTCAAGGATGAACTCCAAACATGGCGTAGTATCGCGGAGAGTATTATCGCTATCGACTTCAAATGAGAAGTTATGATGAATCCATGCCTATCCACAGCTTAAGACTACTACAACAATTTGTTGTTGGTTCTTATATAAAGATTGAAACATCACGGCTTGAATTCCATAGGAAAAATGAAGCTAAATACGATCGAGAAATTTTGCGAGGTGTTTTAGATAGCGTTAATATTGGTCAAGCTGAAGCTTCTACAATTGGCGCGAGTTGTCCTCCCAGCTTCATTTATCGGTGGCCCAAGGGACATGAAACGGCGTTATCTAGATGCAATGGCTCTAGTGCAAAAATATGGCAAACCAGATATTTTCTCACTATGACTTGCAACCCTATGTGGAAAGAAATACAAGAGAATCTTAAATTCCATGAAAAGCACAAGATGCAGACGATTTATTGTCCGAGTGTTGTATTAAATTTGAAATTCGAAAATGACTTGATCAAAAAGGAATATTCGGAGATGTTGCCGCATTTGTTTACGTAATTGAATTTCAAAAGCGTGGATTCCTCATGCTCACTTGCTTCTAATACTTCAACCACAATTTAAGTCGTTGAATCCAGATTCCTATGATCAAATCATATCGGTGAAATACCTAATCCTCGATCATAATTCCAGATTATATTCTCTTGTCATTAAGCACATGATCCACGGTCCTTGTGATTTTATGAACAAGCGGTGCCTGCCTGCATGAGAAATGGTGTATGCAAAAGTCATTACCCCAAGGATTTTACTCCTTTCACTGTCCATGGCAAAGACAGTTATCCGTGCTATAGACATAGAGATAATGGAAGAAAAGTTAAAATATCCAGACATGAGGTTGATAATAGATGGGTGGTTCCTCATAACCCGTACTTCCGATGTTGCTTGGCGCCACATTAATGTTGAAATATGTTCCTTCGTGAAGCTTGTTAAATATTTATACAAATATGTATTTAAGGGCCACGACCTTGTCAACTTTAGCGTCAACGACCAAGAAACCAGGTCTGATATTGACGAAATCACTAATTTCCAAGAAGGCCATTGGATTTCACCCCCCAAAGCTTTATGGCGCATATATGAATTCCGCCTTGCAGAGATTAATCCATCCATCTATATACTCCAAGTTCACCTTGCAGATCAACAATCTATTTCCTTCGCAAAAGATGCTAATTTGTCTTATTTATTGAGGAATATTGACTTCTCCAAAATAATGCTTACGGAATTTTTTAAAACCAATTCAACAAATCAAAAGGCTGCAAAAATGAAATGTCTGTATGCGGATTTCCCTCAACATTTTGTTTGGAATCAAAAAACAAGGACGTGGTCGGAAAGAAAGCGGAGAAAAGTCATAGGATGATTAGTTACTGTTGACCCTCGAGAAGGAGAAAGGTATTACTTGAGATTATTGCTCGCAAATGTTAGAGGACCAACGTCGTTTGACAACTTGTTAGCTGTTGATGGTGAAAAGGTGAAGCTGTTTGTGGATCTTGACCGCAATTAGGATTGCTAGCATCGACTCTTACATACAACAAACACTTGACGTTTCGTCATATTTCAAATGCCAACATCCTCAGATTGTTATTTGCTACACTCTTGTTCTATTGTTCACCGCAAAATCTAGGAACTCGGGAAACTTTCGAGACCACCGCTGCTCGACTACCTATATGCTTATTCATCCTCTAATACGATACATATGATGATATTACAAAATGGCTCTTCAAGATATCAATAAATCTGGAACAAATGGGAAAAAGCTTGGTGATTATCATTTCACTTGAACATGAATTTCAGTCGATTATGCCGTGACAAACTAAGGAGGTAGAAAGTGAGATGAATATAGAGATTGATGAGCAGGACTTCTTATTACAATCAAAACTAAACAGCCAGAAAAGCACATATTTGATTTAATAATGAATTCAGTTCTCACTTCAACGACTGCAAGTTATTTTATCGATGGTCCCGGGGGAACAGGTAAAACTTTCTTATATCGAGCTCTTCTTGCAAATTTACGATCACAGAGACACATTGCAATAGCAGTGGTGACATCAGGCGTTCCTGCGTCAATTCTTCCGGGCGGTAGGACAGCTCACTCAAGATTTAAAATCCCCCTTGATTTATCAAAGCAAAAGTTTGTCGATTGAGCAAGCAGAGCAAATGTTGCAAAATTGATATTTGAATCAAGCCTTATTTTATGGGACGAGGCTTCCATGACAAAACGAGAAGCCATCGAAGCATTTAACGGTTTACTACAAGATATAATGAACTCCGATCAGCCTTTTGGAGGTAAAATTGTTGTATTTGGTGGTGACTTTCGCCAAACATTGCCATTATTCACCAAGCAAACGAAACAACAACTCATTGATTCAAGTCTTCTAAATTCACATCTCTGGCGCCATATCTCTAAACTCTGTTTAACGACAAATATGAGAGCTATCTCAAATCCACATTTTTGTGATTTCTTATTGCGGGTTGGAGAAGGCTCTGAACCAATGGATGAACAAGATCAAATATGTTTACCAGATGAACTCATTATTCCTTACGACAACAAGGATGAATCTGTTCATAGGTTGCTTCTTTTTTCAATAAATTACATACTAATCTTTGTTTCCATTACGATTATACTTTCTTAATATACAGTTGTGCTTACTAGGTTACTGGAAAACGTTTTCCCTAACCTAAGCTTATATTCATCCGACCCATATCAGATGATAAATGATCGTGCTATGTCCAGCGAATAATTGTGTTGATGAAATTAATGACATCATGATTCAAAATTAACGTGAGATTTGCATTCATATGTGAGTTTTGACAAGACGGTTGATCGCAGACATCAAGTCGATTATCAAGATTTTCTCAATTCTTTGAACCTAAAGGACTACCTCCTCATAAACTTTTCTTTGAAAGAAGGCTCTCCAATTATGCTTACGAGAAATTTAAATCCAACGGAAGGATTATGCAATGGAACAAGGTTGATATGCAGACAACTAAAGATCATACAATTTCAGCTGAAATTGTTTTTGGACCTCACAAAGGAAAAATCATTTTTATACCTAAGAATCCCTTGCAATCTCCGGAGAACGAAAAAAATGGAATTGCTTTCATCAGAACACAATTTCCAATTCATCTGTGTTTTGCAATGACTATAAACAAATCCCAAGGTCAAACACTTGATCATGTTGGAATTTATCTCCGTCAACTTTGTATTCTCACACGGACGCTTATATGTAGCTCTGTCAAGGCGCGAACTCCTGAATCAGTTAAAGTTCTTATTATTCTTGGAACTTTTCAATCTTTAGACTTCGAAAAAAAGACAAGGAATATTGTTTTCCATGAAATTTTTGAATTAGTCAAATTATAAAACATCAAATTTCCTCACAAGACAAGGTATATTATTTGTTTGTTATCTCAGTTCACATAATTTGATTTTATAGGCATAATTATTTGTCTTCGCTTGACCATCCAACATTTTCTTTCAGCATGGATAATCGTTTATTGATGAAGAATATTTTGCCTGGAGCGCAATCATGGTCTTGTCAAGTGATGGTCCAACAAAAACAACAGGTCGTTCCTTCGGTTAATTCACCGACTAAAAGACAAAAGTTTGTCTTGTGCGATTCTCAGGTATATCAATTACACTTTTTTCCTTTCGCATTTTATCAACTTACCTATTGATAATTTCTTCATAATTAACAGGGATCGCAAGTTGAGGGTATTATATTCAACAATGATATACAAAGAATTGGAGACATCTTACGGTAGTGTCGTGAATATATCATTTCTAATGCAATTGTCAAATCAATTCCCTTCAAGATCAAACTGAAAATTTGAACATCAATGGATTCTCACAAGTCGCACGGTCATCGAACCTGTCACACAAGACGATGCAATCATCCCTCTGATTTTCAACTTCACACCTTTCCAAAGTCTTATGGATTATGTGGACGACAAGCAAAAATCTGTTGGTTAGATGCTTAATACATTTTTTCATACAATCTTACAAAAAATTTCCACTTAGTGATTACATTAATCTTTAACACATGATAGATATTATAGTAAATCGTTGAAGTGTTGGAAAAAAAGATGTCATGAGAGACGGAAAAGCTTCAACTGTCCAAAAATTTGTTATCATGAATAAAGAGTAATTCTCACTCTGTATCTTTGTTACTATTTTGTGTCAGAGATGAACAAATTTAACATCTTCTCGTAATCTCTTGTTTTTTTAAGGGATCAAGCAGTCATACTATCGCTTTGGAATTGTTTTGTTGAGAACGAGGGCCAGAAGATTATGGAATTACTTCACTCTCATCCAGTTATTGTTTGCACGAATCTCAAAGTGAATTTCTTTAACGGTATTTTTTCCTTGCTCATAATAACACATCTTACTCTGTCCCTTTTCATTCTATCTCAAAAAATGATTTTGAAATGTTAGCTGTTGCATTGTCAACGTGGTTCGACTCAGCCATCCTCGTTGAGCCACCCATACAAGAAGTTGCCGATCTCAAAAATTGGTAATTCATTATGTTACGTACAACCTTTCTAACATTTTGTTACAAATTATATAGGAATTTTAAAATTTCTTTCTTTTGTCGCCTATATAATTATTATGTTACAGGGCACAACGAAATAACAACCACATCAAAAACCTCGTCAGTGGAAAATCTTACTTTACATATAATCCTCGTATATCTTCTGGATCTCACCAGAATATCACCAAGATCATGTCTTTAGATTCTACCCCTAAGGTAATCGCATCTGCATATTCCAGTGACATATTGAATTTGAAACTTCTTCCTCTGAACATTGTTATCGACTTTTCCTTAGATATCATGGATTGAAGCCAAATTTTCCTTTCAAAGACATTTTACAAAATTTTGGTATATGGCATGCAACAAATGCTTCCGGTCTACAGCTGCTGCATCTGGAGTTCTCTTTACTTGTAATTACTGTAGAGAAAACGCACAGCAGAGCCAAGGTTTCTGCCTTCTATTTGCAATCTTCGATTTGTTGCTTATTCCTTTCATGTCTATTCCATAATTTTCGCATCACTTTTTTAGTTCCATGTCACCTGCACTACTTTTTTGCCTACCCTACTATTCTTACTTTATTGAACAGATGCCGATACGACATGGATTTGACCGACGACACCGGAACTATAACGGCTTCTATTTTCGGCGACCTCGCTGAAAAACTATTAAACTTAACCGCCGTTGAAGCAATGAAATATTACAACGAGGTTATATTTTCCCTTCGTTCTTTCATCTACATTTCCAGTTTAATCAGCCCGAAATATTTTCATCTACTTATTCCACTGACAATGGACATTTTTTGTTCTCCGTTATAAGAACATGGATCTTCCATTGGAGAAAGTGTACGCACAATTGAAAAGCGATACCTTTCTTACGACCTACTGACCAAAGAAACACTTTCGTCTGCAGGTGGGGTGCAACGATTTACTATTGTTTACTGCCAGAAAATTGATGCTGATGAACTACAGCAGAGTTCACTTTCACCACTCTCAGGTGCTTTTTATTCTTACTTTATCTTGATTTTATCTATAACATCATCTTTAATTATTTCGTATGTGCCATTTAGTTTCAATTCATCTCCCTTATATCGCTTGCTTAATATATATTGATTTTGATATTTTGGAAAAAAATCCTGAATCTTCTTCATCGCTAAACTATGTCTCAAAAAGGTTTTCGATCTTTGAATGCCACTTGCCGTCACAAATGGATAAGCCTGTCAGTAGCAGCGAATGTACGCTGCAATTAGACACCCAATCTGCTACAGATACTCGTCGTAATAGGAAAAAATCCAGATTCTCATAACTTTCGACTTGTATTTAAAACTTTTGTCTCTAACTGCTTCTTGATTCTTTCTTCTTGAATGTTGAAAGCAATGCTTATTCAGTTGAGGTCTGTAGCTAACTCAAACTCATTCTTGCATATGCTTTCGTGTGCTTTGTCAGGTTCATTTGTGTTGTTAACTTCGTACGTGTTTGTTCGTGCATGTTGTAAACTTAAATCGTGTTGTGAACTCAAATACGTATGTTGTTAACTTCGTCTGCGTTCTCAGCTTCGTGTGCGCTGTCAACTTCGTCTATGTTTGTATTTCTTCGCATACTTCGTCTGCTTTTCTGACTTCGTCTATTTTTCAACTTCGTCTGTTTTTCTGACTTCGTCTATTTTTTCAACTTCATGTATTTTTCAACTCCCTCTGTTTTTCTCTTGCATGGATAAAATCCAAGCTTCGTCTTCTTTGACAGGTCTCTCCCATAATTAGATCTTCTGGATCAAAACTCTTATACTTCCAATCTTTTTTCAATACACTGGTTTCTGGAAAATCCTCAACGTCATCTAACTCAGTTCCTGATGATGGAGTTTCTATTATATCATCTAATTTCTTTGAAGCGCTTCCACTCCCATGTCATCTTCCTTATGGGGTTGGCAACTATCATCATGAAGATGAGTAGGCCTGCAAACATTCCTGATAGATAATCTAGTGAAAAGTCTTCAACACCTTGGCGAAATAATGACAATCAACCAAGGTGTTGAAGATTTTTCACTAAATTATCCGTCGAAGATCTTGATTCTTCTTCGTAATATGGACAAACGATTCAGCGAATAATGCACTCTTGCTTTCGTTTTCTTCTCGGTTTTCTCTTCGCACAAATTATTTTTGCTTCTTTTAACTTCCTATTGTTCTTCTTTATTTAAAGCAGTTCACTTGATGTCATTTCCAACTCGCATTAAATTTCAGTTACCAATTCGATAATCCTTCTTGGAGTATACGAATTGACTAATCCTTCTTGGAAACTATTCTTTACACATGTAAACTATTTTTAACCTATCTCAAGGCAAATCGTTTCTGTTTCACTTTATCATCTTGCAGTACTGCCCCATGCCCTGTTGATACCTCTATATCTAAACTTTCAAACCTTTCTCCTCTTAACTTGGATCAAACAATTCCTACCCTATTCTTCAGTCTTCTTCTTCTTTAACCTATATACATCATATCCTTCATTGCAAGAACATAACAACAATTAAACTTACGTCTTCTATTTCAACCAAGAAAGAACATATAACTTTCTCTGAGAGAATGTTTGGAGCAGTTTCTGATAAAAATAGCAAAATTGTCACTAATTCAGACAATCGTCTTTCAGACAAACTTTTTGTTCCTTTAATTGTAATTTAGCTTATTGTCTGTAACTCACAAAAAAATTAATCTTCAGTTTCGACTTGTATTTATAACTTTAAATCAGAATCGCTTCTTGATTCTTTCTTCTTGAATCTTGAAAGAAGCAGTTATTCAGTTGACTATTACCTTGTTCTTCGAGAGCTTCGAGAAGATGATGGACGAAGCTTCGAGAAGAAGAAGCTTCAAGATGATCAATAGAGAAGAGATCCACATAAGTCGTACACACACATATATATATATATGATAACAAATTAGACAAGAAAACAAAACATAGAGAATACAATAACAACTTGTTCTTCTCCCTATTTGTTATAATAAGAAACGATTAATCGGTGATGACTCTGCATAAATTTCACAAGATCTTACGCATATCTATCATCCCGGCTCGCATGTCATCATCATCTTCTCCATTCGATTCATTATTTCCTTACATTCTTTGATTTCTTGACGTAAACTTTGTACTTCATTATGCGCGTCAAGGCAAAGAAGGTTGATCATCATCTGCTACGAGTTCTAGAAGCGTAAGTGTAGTATCATATGCGTCTGCAGATTGGATGTAGTCTCTGCTTTCCTTTTGACCCACCTTACATTATCTTCGAACAAGCCTAACTTCTTCTTGAGGCATAAACTCTTTCAACGAAGGTCCTCCACATGATTTTCTCCTTCCATTGATCCGCATATCTCGAGCTCGGTTGAGATCGCAACTTATTCAGGAGAGACTTCAGTAACTCCTCCCCGTCAGCCCTATCTTTGTTCTCAGAATCTTCATTTCTACTGTTGAGATGATTCAAGTCAATTATGTTTATAGTACCTAAATTGATAGTGCTTTTTACAGGCACTCTCAGGTTTTTTCCACTTTCAAGACGAATTCCCGATTCTCCGAAAATTCTTGTCAACAGCATGTCGTACGGATAACTAGTTGTATGTTTCATTTGTTTCACCATATAATGAAAGATCGAAATGGTAAATTCTTGGTGTGTAGTTCGTGAGATAGAATAAGCTTTCGCCATCGAAGGTAGTTACCAAGTGTCTTGAACCCGTTCTTGGTACGATGCAGTTGAACAGAATCGCATGAAGAACCCTAGCTTTCGGGACCAGACTTGAGGTCTTCCTTTCCGATGGGTCATTCACTCCATAAAGTTGTTTACTAACATCTGTTTCCTTTAAACCGCCCATTGTTATCCATTTCGGATTGGTAGAAAGCTTTTCTCCAACGGATGAACATCCAGTCAGCTTCTCAATCAAGTCCATTGTAACAATAATGGTAACTCCGTCTACCGTTGAGACAATAGTCTTTTCCACCATCTGTGCATACTTCCAAAAATCAAATACCTGATTTGGATACACATCCTCTCGGACTGCGAAGAAATTTCTCCAACCGGCTGCAATAATCTCCAGTTCGATATCCATTGTATCTCTTCATAGGGATTCGAAGTCCACATGCCTTCCATACATCATAGCTCCTCCATTGCTTGATTTGAAAATGATTCAGATACTACGTTTCTTCAATGGTAATCTCGTTCGATAGGATTTTGAGAGAGAGAGATAAAACGTCTGAAGGCTAATGGTACTCAAACCGTTCCCGCCTTAGTATATATACTTAATAAACCAACAAGTGGAGGAGAGGAAGCCGATGGAAAGAGAAAGAGCGTTGTGAGTGGTGCGTGAAGGTAGAAACTTCGAGAGTGAAGGGACGAGATTTAATTTAGAGACACCCAACCGTCACAAATTTTCCTTTGAACTTTCCTTGTACGAAGTTACCGGTGTAACTTATCGTTTTAACGCCGATTACTCTCGACGCCTTTTAACTCGATTGTGGCTTCGCTTAAACCATTAAGTGAAGAACGGTTGAGGAAATCGAGCGAAATCTCAACATGGTTAAATATATTATAAAATCAAAACCAAAGGGGATATTTCTAGGACAATAAATTCATATTTACATAAACTTGAAAAGCAGACGAAAAGTGACAAGTCTGCTTGTTTCAAGGTTCAAGAAGCAAGATTGAAGAAGCAGTTGATCACCAAGGTTATAAATAAGAGTCAAAGTCAACATATTATTTCTGCTTTCGCATTCTCCGTCTCTTTTTCTACTTCATCTGTTTTTGTTCATCTTTTATTCATTAAAATCGTATATGTGAAGTCATTTTGACGTATGCCAAAACAGAAATTGACGTTTCAATTCATACGTGATAGACTTCTGGACACCGTCATAATTATTTATTTGTGGCAAGGAAATACACGCTAACCCCCAAAATGTATTGATCACTTTCACATCTGTTTTTGTTGTATCCAATAATCTTCTAACTACTATGATAATGGCGATTCTCGCCAAATGCCGATGGCGTTTCAATTCATAGGTAATAGGTTTCTCACGTGCTACTCCGCAGATTGACCTTCTACAATTATTTTACATTTTTCGCAAGATGAAGGCGACGCGAGCAGATTGCTTGAATCTTGAAAGAACCGGTTATTCAATTGACTTTTGTAACTAACTCAAACTGATTCTTAATTCACACGTGCTTTGCTTTCCTCTCGCTTTCCATTATGCCTTTTACTCCGTCTACTTTTGCACAACTTTCGTCTACTTTGGCTTCCGTCGGTTTTGCTTGCATATGCTTTTCAACTCGAGTTTGCTTTTAAACTTCCGTCTTGTTTTCATCGTCTCCTTTTTCATCATTATTTGTACTTGACTCTTCCTTTCAATTCTATCTCCACCATAGTCCACATCGCAATATCCGATTAACCTGAAATCTTAACCTTTCTCAAACATTAAGCAAAGATAAGTAGTACTGCGACATATCTTAAAATTCTTTTAACAAAGCAATAAGATGAGACTCTCTAGGATCCTCCTGAAATCTCGCACACAAGCGTCAGCATTGCTTCTACGTTGCGTCTTTTAACAGCAATAATCAGTTGAGTTCTATAACTAACTAGAACTGACTCTTGTGTCTACACTGCGTCTACGTCTGCTTTGCTTTGCGTCTGCGTCTGCTTCGCTTTGAGTCTGCGTCTGCTTCGTTTTGCGTCTGCAACTGCGTCTTCTTCAGCTGTGTCTTGGTTCGTCTATTTCAACTTCGTCTGTGTTTTGGCTATTTGAACTTCATCTGTGGCCGAATTCATACGTGTCAACTTAAATGCGTGTTGACTTCAACTGCTTCAACTTCGCTCGTGTTGATTTAAATCGTGTCCGACTTCGCCTGCATTTTGTTTTTCTTTTATTTGATCTCTTTTGTTATATATCAAAATCATATTCACGTAAAGTCATCTTGACTTAACAAAGTGAGCAGATAAAAGTATTTCTACTGGAATAACCCATGACCTACATTGTACAACCAGCAATATTGGTTGGACAACAATGGTGTTGCCAAAATAATTAAAATACACAAGAAAGAATCATTTAAAGCAATTCGCTCCATGATATCCCTACTTTTTATCACTATTTTCGACTACCTTTTTCTCATTCATTTCTATCAGTGGCATTAAATGTTTGTTTAACTATAGAAACTACAAACAACTCAAAATGCAAAAAACTAAAAGCGTGTTAACCAGGAACAAACAACTCAAAATGCAAAAAACTAAGAGCATGTTAACCAGGAGAATAATATGCAATAGATAACAAAAAACTTCTAATATTGTTAATAAATATTGAATAGTTGCAATCAACTTGTAAAGTCTTTCTTTCTCAATCATACCACGACCTTAACCATCAATATAATTACAGATAAATAGACTACCTAAGCATTTTCCTCATTTTTACGGTGAATGGGAAAACCAATCCCATTTCTAATGAATGTAGCGATTCTTTTCGGTTTCTTTCATCTACCCAATTAGAATCTTGTTTTACAATAAATTTGATCATAAGTTTAGCCTAAAGAACAAGGACATTGATCAAGCATAGTGTCACACCCATCTCCCAAGACAATAATGCGTATGGAGCATGAACTTTCTTTTAGAAAGAAATACCGTGTTTGTGAGCAAAAGGAAAGCAGAACATACCACGATACAACTATGTCTTTGAACATACAAGCTTCGCATGTCATTAACACGATGTTAGGCTCTATAGAGATACATTAAAAGTGTGTCAAGTCCCTCCCTAATGCATAAAGTCAACTCCTTCTCACGTGACACCTCTAGGTATCTATAGTAATAAACTGAAATGAGCAAGTTGATGTAACTTGTTAAAAGCCAACAAAAACAACCAATGATCACAATACAAAAAAACAATGTTAGCTTTTGATGAAGTTCTTTAGTGCCGTCTCAATTAAATCGGCTCTAGTAGGTGGATTAAATAGAAAACGTTCATCTACTACAGTATCTACACCTGTTTTTTGAAGAAAATGGCCCTTTGGATAGTAACCAATGTATCATCCACAATGTCTTCAAGTGGGGCAGAAGGAGGATGCAAACACCAATACCTATTCCTTGGTACCTGATAAAACAAGATCAATTAATATGGTTAAGCAGACGGTGACATGGTTAAGCATCATTAAGCAAACAAGTGTGCTATTAGACCACTCATATTGAAGAGACATAACATAAACAATCTAAGATGCTTGAATGATGGGGTTAATCAGCAGAATTTTATTTTCTCGCAAAATCAAGACAAAATTGATGGTCATGCCATCTTAAGATATGATTACGAAAAATTTATTAAGAAAACACAAGATAGATATCACATCAATAATGCAAGTGTCACACAAGATCATAAAATATACCAACAAAGTGACCAAATGATTTGGATCTTGCATTATAAACCAAAACGATTCAAGGTTGCATTATCTCGGACTATAAAAAGTGATCTGCTGCTTCCTCAAAGTACAAATCAAAAGCAATAGAAACCCAACTTTAGCGTGAACAAAGGACAACATTTCTTTCGACATTTCACCTTCACACTCAAGCTCCTCCACCAAAGAGATGGTTTCCAACAACAATCAAACTCCGTCTTCTATTTCAACCAAAGAAAGAACATGAACTGAATCACACGTCAATACAATACTTAGAAACAATATTAGAATGCACGACAAGGGGAGTTGAATTGTCTATTCCCTTTTGAAAATTCTTTCAAAGCCATTTGTTAGAAGTACAAAAAATTCTTTTCGTAATTTTGATACATTCTAATTGCTCAAAACTTTGTTTAACAATTATGTAATGATAACGCTTTAATCTTAAATTCTCGAGAAAAGTATTTAAACACTTGTTACACAAAAATAGCTCTCGGCTAAATTTGCACTTAATGCTTTTTACGATCACTTTTCTCACGTTGTCTAACTTTACAATCTTCGACTTCGACTTGAATTTATAGCCTTCGTCTCGAATCGCTTCTTGATTCTTGTTTCTTGAATCTTTAAAGCGGTTAATCGATTCGCTTTGTAACTAAATCGATCGACCCTTGCGTCGCTTTTATACGGCGCCCTCGTCTGCTTTTTCTTAGCGTTTGCGTCTCCGTGCAGTTTTCTTTGCGTTTGTATCGCCTCTTGCTTTCCTTTTACGTCTGCATGACTTCCTCTGTCTTGACATCGTCGTGTTCGACTTCGCTTTGTATTCGACATCTTACGTGTTCGACTTCGTCTGTCGACTTAAATGCGTGTTGACATCGTTCGTGTTCGACTTCGTTCAGTATTGACCGTCTCGCTCGACTTCGTCTGTCTCGACTTCCTTTTATTTGTTTTCTTTGTTATACATCAAAATCATTTTAAGTAAAGCCGTTTGGACTAAACAATCTTAGCCTTTTCGATGATAACAAATTATATACAAGAGAAAATATAAAATGTTATGAAAAGAAATAAAAACTTATCTTCTAAACTTCTTCTTTGACTTTTCCTTTCTTCATCAAATACATTTACACCTTCTTTTACGGACATCCTCTTCTAAATCCGCTCTCTTCTCCCTTTGTTCATTCTGTTCTCCCCTATTTGTTATAATCAAAAATCATTAAGAATGACGACTCTTGATAGATTCTGTCATCATCTTCTTGAGACCATCCCCGCGTAATCTCTCGAGTTCATCTTGGTAGTCCTTTGGTAAGGACGATTGATCTTCATCTCCGAGGGAACAATGAGCGGAATTGTAGTAGTATAAGCATCGAGATGGAGTGTACTCTTCATTAAGCACAATAGGCGGTGGATGAATAAGCGATCGACTTTAGAAAGATCTAAGTCAAATGGGAGCAAAGATCATCGAATCGTCTTCCTTAGGGTAACGCTTCTTCTTGAATAGGCGATGTATTAAATAGGGTCTAATACGCAGCTATGCGAACAAGGAATTCAATGAATGTCCTGTGATTATTCTTCCCCATTGGACAATCTTCTTGCTTATCGGTATAGCTACTGACTTGCATCATCTTTATTTTCTATAGAAAGGCATGCCTCATTTATTTTCCGCGACTTCTTACGCTATTTGATGCGTGGACGGATCATCACTATCTTCTTCGAGAAATAGCTTCGATTTCCCTTATCGAAATTCAATGGATATCGTGGTTGTATGTCCGTACAACCTTTATTATAGTACGCTACGTATTTGGATAAATAGTGTACAGTCGAGAGGACATTTGAGTAGGGTATGGCCTTCAGCAAGCGGTACCTTAAAGTATCATAGAAGTTCCTTTCGTCTTCATTCAAAATGTGTCATGACTCACTATTTATCAAAATAGGTTGGAAGACAGCCTTTATTTGTCTTCGGGTTGGCTAAAGAGAGCGATTGCAGTACTCTTCTTGTCACAAACTCAACCGGTCGACTTCAAGCTTATCCTTTCTTAAAATTCTGAATAGTCATGAGCGATCGACTAGATTCAACAGATACTTGAATGGTATCCTCACCGAAGTTGAATCTGCTTTGTACCTTCAAGTTGATCATTAACAAGAGTAGCTGAACGGGTTAAGCTCCTTTGGTTGTTTGACAGGATTTCTAAAGTGCGCTTTGCTCATTTGCTTTTTTTTTGCGAAGATCGAGATTTTTTTCTTCCGACTAACTTTCCTACCGGTCTTAGATCGCCTCTGTTAGTCTTGAAGTTTTCTCCGCTGAGCTTTTCTCTTCGGCTTCCGCCTTTCTCTTCTTCTTAGTCTCCTTGGTTTTGTTGGTGTATCCTCTTCCGAATAGAGACTAAGGATCTTCTTCTTTGTAGGTACACAAGATGAAGAGGATTACTGTCTCGCTCTGTTCTTCCGCATTCTTTTCTTCTTGTTGCTGACGGTCCAATCCTCGGTGTTCTCTTTGCCTTCTTTATAGCTTGACTTACGAGACTTTCTCCTTGTCTTTTAGCCCACCTTGTTACGTCCTTGGGATTGGCTTTCTTGATTTGAGGACTACTTTGTTTTATCGGTGGTCTTCGCGGTTTCCTTATTTTATCCGTAGGCGATTTGATACTCACTTGACCTTCAAAACTTGAAGCCGGAGTCTTCTTCGTTGCACGTTCCCCCTCAGTTCTTGTTCTTCTTGAAGAGTCGACTTCTGTTTTGATAACTGTGTTCAGACCCATTCGCCGTAGTATGTGTGCATCAATCTTACTCTTCACATCAATAGTCCTTCTATATCCTCGATGTAGAACGATACGGATTCATAAAATCCTTGTCGAAGCATCCCATAAGGGTAACTATTTGAATCCTTCATCCCTTAATCATGTAATGAAGGATTAAGAACGGTAAGTCAATGGGATTGCGATTTAGCAAGTAAAACAAGCATTGTTCATCTAACTTAGTCACCAAATGCCTTGAACTCTTGCTGGGTAAAATGCAATTAATGCAATTGCATAGAGAATCCTCCCCGGAACCAAACTAGAGGTCTTCCTCTCCCATGGATCATTGGCTCCATATAATTGTTTTCGACATCTTCCTCTCTCATACCGACTTGGACATCCATCAAGGCCTTGGTAGAGAGTCCTACCAATGACGGACAATCGGTCACCTTCTTTATTAACTCCTTTGTCACAACAATGGATATACCATCTCGATGATACTACGGTTGTTGTACTACTACTGAGCATTCTTCCAAAATCGAAAACCTCATTTGTATATCTTTGGTTCTCGTACCAAAGAAAGTTCCTCCAACCGGCGCCATAATCTCGGTTCTACATTCATACCATCATTCCTCAATGACTCGAAATCCACGTGTGTTCCAGTATATCATGGCTTCCTCCATTGTTTCAACGAAAACCGACTCTTTGAGCTTTTAGGGTTGGATGTTTGAAAGAATTGGGAAAGCAAAATGAACCGTCTGGAGATGAGAATAATCGTAAAGATTTTGCTTTTAGGCTACTTGTACAGATATAGTCTGGTGTGTTCTAGACTCATTAAAATCCTCGAGACTATCACACTTTCCCTCCAGAACTCTTATGAGAGAAGTTACCAGCTGTAGATCACTGTTTCTGACGCCGTTAGTTTTGTCGTTACTTTAGCTCGACTGTTCACTTCAAATCACGTTTTGCAAACTTTGAAATACGTTTAAAAGAGACATGACAGCTATCATACTCATATCAAACTCATCTTTGATCAAGCTTTCAAAATTAATGCACAACTTTTTTCTCGTAGCACCGAATATAATATCATCTAGGTAAAATTGTACTAAAATAAACTCATTCTTACAATTCTTCCTAAACAACATCTTATCAACTTGACCTCTTCTGAAACCACACTCTAAGATAAAAGTACTAAAACGATCATACCAAGCTGTAGTACTAAGGCGATCATAGCAAGCTCTAGAGCTTCCTTTAAACCATATAACGTTTTATGAAATCTCTGAGACATGATCTCGATTCCTAACATCCTCAAAAGCAGGAGGTTGCTTAACATACACCTCTCGATCGATCATCCTTCTCCCACAGTTCTTCAAATGCAATTATAGTAACATATGAGTCATTTTTGGCTTAAAATGCCTTTTCTACTTCGTCTTTTTTTCTTTCTCCGTCTCATTTTTCTACTTAAATTCGCTTTTTATAACTTTAAATCAGAATTATTTCTTCATTCTTTCTTCTTGAGCGGTTATCCGGTTGAGTTACAGAATAAACTCAAACTGATTCTTGAATGTGCTTCCGCCGCTTTGTCAACTTCATACGTGTTGTTAACTTCTTCTCTGTTTTTACAATTCTTTAACCATCTCCTTCAACTCGTTGACTTCTTTGCATTACTCCTTCAATTCTCTCGTAGATGATTTATTCTGTTTTGCAAGTCAAAGGGTAATGTGGATCGATCATCCTTCTCCCTCGTCTTCAAATGCAATTATAGTAACATATCGTCTACTTTTCTACTTCGTTCGCTTTTTTCTTTCTCCGTCTGCTTTTCTACTTAAATGCTTTTTATTCTCCGTCTGCTTTTCTACTTAAATCTGCTTTTCATTATCCGTCTGCTTTTATACTTAGTACATTTTTCTTTCTCCGCTCATCTTTCTTTCTCTATCTGCTTTTCTCACCGAGTATTTGTTCTTAATCAAAATCATAAATGTGAAGTCATTTTGACTTAACAGTTGGTTCACGACCTTCCGATGTTATTGTTATTTGCAATATCGATTTCTAATGATTTTTTCATGATTATTCAATTAATGATTAATTTTCAACTTCATTCATATATTTATTCTCATTTGCAATATCGGTTTCTAAATATTTTATCATGATTATTAAATTCATTATTATTATTCAACTTCATTCATATATTCATATTTTTTATATTATCATAATAACGGTTCGTTGCATATTTGTTTTATTAATATAAGCAAAAAATTTATTATACCTAATAGGAATAATATTATTTACATTTCGATTTTAAATAATCTGAATCAATAATATATATATTTCTTCTGATAATCTAATGGAAAATCTTCAACACCTTGGCGAAAAAATGAGAAACGCGAATCACTAATAGATATATTTCTTATGATATCTACACATATAATCATAATAACATTTCATCGCATATTTTTCTCCCTACACATGTTAACTATTTTTTACGTATCTCAAGGAAAATCGTTTCTGTTTCACTCTATCATCTTCCAGTACTGCCCCTCATTTGATACTATGCAAATCTTAAACTTTAATTTTTTATTACCCGAATTTTCTGACCCAATCTTCTCGTGCAATATTTTATCTTGTCTTTTCGCGCGATATACAAGCAATCTTCTGACCCAATCTTCTGATGCAATATTTTGTCAGGCAGCGGCGTCGTGCAATGCATGTCCTTGTGACTACTTATATCTGCTTCTATCTTTTCATTCATTCATATTGTCATTCTGTTTTTGTCGTTTGTCGCTATACACACAATCTCTCGACCCGATCATCGATGCAATATTTTGTCGGCGACCACTCCCACTTGTACCACAATGCATGCCTCTTGGATCGCTTATATATAGTGTCTTCTTGCTCATTGCCTCACCTTCTCTTGTATCTTACGTCGCAAAGTCTTTGGTGATATTCTGATGGTTTCTGTGTTAGTTGCAAATCTTCTTTTACCAATTGCTCTTACTTTTCGCTTCATTACGTTTATTCCTCTGTTGCTTGTAAATCTTCTTTAAGCCTTTTTTAGTGCTGATGGATGTTTTGGAGTTTCTCTGTTGTTCTTTGTTGACTTTTGTTGATATCGAAGAATATGAGTGTTCACCAACTCTCCGCGTACAAGAGACTTGGATATGAGGAGATTTATCATGTTGTCGTCACGAAAAGGATGGCTCAAATAAAGAAGGCGCATTTAGAGACTTGGATACGAGGAGATTTATCATGTCTATCATTCTCCACGTCGATCGTCGGTGTCCTTGTGGTCCAATAGGAAGATTGTAACAATCTTGATCTTTCTTGTAGTCATTCATAATGTGTTAATCGGTTTTGAGTAACACAAACTTGACATCTACATTAAGGCGGACAAATCTCAAAAAGGATTAGGAAATAAAGAATGCCTCTGCAGAATTGGATATGGCGACATTTATCATGTTGTTTATCGTCGATTGTCGATCCATATAGCATCTACTTTTGATTCAATAGGAAGATTGTAAATCCGTTCATCAAGATTGTACTTTGAAGAATTGTAATATTAGATAGCATAATATGGTAAGCTGCTTCGTCTCGGTTCCAGTTCCTCGACATATCGCCGTGTTATTTAAGGCGATAGAAGTAAAGAATTTAATCAAACAAGTTGTACCTTGTGTATTTCCTTTCTATGGTCATTAGTTAGGGAATGTAACCATGTTCAAGTTCAATTTACATGAACATCCAAGCATGAAATCACGAAGTGTGGCGTCCTCCATTGTTTTCCTAATATCGGGATCAATTCTATTACGCATTCGAGTTTCCTAGTCCAGTGTCCATTATGTTTTATAGCAAATTTGATGTAGTTCGTCAAAGCTCGTTACTTCTCTCACAAGAAAATTGAGCTTAAATGCCTTTTGTGCTTAAATACATTTGTGTTAGTATTGCCCCGCTTTTCTTACATCTTTATGTCTTAAATCGACGTTTATATTCTCCATGGTAATTCGTTAGGGGATGTAGCCTTGTTCAAGTTCAATGTAGATGAATGCTTCCTACTCCAGTATCCATTATGTTTTATACCAAATTTGATGTAGTTCGTCAAAGCTCATTACTTCTCTCGAGAAGAAAATTGAACTTAAATGCTTTTCTCATTCCTCTGCCAGGCTTGCTTAAATTCGCTTTTAAATGCATCTTTATATCTTCGTCTAATTTTCTTATTGTCCGTCATATTGTTAACTTCTACTTTTTCAACTCCGTGTATATTTTAACTTCGCTCACTTTTCAACTCCATCTATATTTATAACTTCGTCTACTTTTCAACTCCATCTATTTTAAGTTCGCTCTACTTTCTCAACTAGAATAAGCAAATCACCTCCCAATTAAGCGAGAGCGATAGAAGTGAAACGAACAAAGTCAGATATTGAAAATCGAAATGCAGAGTGAAGTAAGACATAAAGCACAAAAAGTTAGAGCATAAAACTTTACAAAGCGATATGTCACATTCTTGAAAAATAGCACGAAGAGATATGTGCAGTTACTATACTATTCAAAGCTGAACTACGCCTCCTAAAACTTTACAAAGCTGTAGACTTCCTAGCTATATGGACAAAGACTCAGAGACTGACGATGAATCTGCTCATATCCAAGTGCACTACGCCTTCTTTGTTGCGCATCCATTTTGATTAAAGTAGATGATTCTGGTGATAATCTCGAAACCTCTGCTTTGAAAGAGGAGTTCCTTTTCGACATGAGAAAATATATGTACAAGGAAAGAGAATGCCAACTCCTCTCTGTTCAACTCCGTCTTCTTTTGAAGTTAAAATCGCTTTTCAATAGCTCTTACCCAAAAACTGATTCACACATTATGAATGACTACAAGAAAGATCAACATTGTTACAATCTTTCCATTAGATTATCTGTCCAGTATAACAACATTCTTCATTCAGTGCTTGCTATTTTCTTAGAATCTGCTTCTTTTTGTACAGAATCTTGAAACTCAAACGGGGTTTGAATCTTATTTTTGCTTCTCTGCTTCGTCTCATTCTTTCCACCATTTTTCCACACTCAATGCTTTCAACTGCTTCTTGATTCTTGTTTCTTGAATCTTTAAAAAGCAGTTAATCGATTGATTTACGTAACTAACTTTCGAGTGACTCTTGCATCTACTTCTTGATTCTTCTCCAAATACATTATTCACGTCTTTATGCATTTTACTATTTGCCTCTGCGCTCGCTTTAGTATTGGCGTCTGCGTACGCTTTGTTGAAGATTTTCCATTAGATTATCTATCCAGTATAACAACCGCTTTTGCTTTCATCTACTTTTGAACTTTCGTCCGTTTTCTTCTTTAAATACGCTTTTCAACGTCTTACTAATTGAGCGTATTTTTGCTTCTTTGAGCTTATTTTTGTTCTTCTTTATTTAAAGCGATTCGATTGATGTCATTTCAACTCCGATTAAATTTCACTTACCAATTCCATAATTCTTCTTGGAGTATCTGAATTGACTAATCCTTCTTGGAAAACATGTAACCCCAAAATCTACAAAGGATATCGAGGCGTCTTTGCGTTATATCGAATAATCTTCTAACCGCTATAATAATGTCAAATACTACCAATAACGTATTGCGAAGTGTTTTCTTCTTTAAATCGCTTTTCAACGTCTTACTACTTCAGCGTATTTTTACTTCTTTGAGCTTGCTCTTGTTATTCTTTATTTAAAATACTTGATTGATGTCATTTCCAACTTCGGATTAAATTTGACTTACCAATTCCATAATTCTTCTTGGAGTATCTGAATTGACTAATCAAATCTAAAAGAGATATCGTATAAATTAAGGCGTTCGATATCGCTTTGTAGATTGGGTCGATAGATTAACGTGTATATCAGCGAAGACAAGATAAAATATTGCACGAGAAGATTGGGTCGAGAAAATTCGGGTAATAAAAATTAAAGTTTAAGATTTGCATAGTATCAAATGAGGCGATCTTGGAAGATGATAGAGTGAAAGCGAAGCGATTTTCCTTGAGATCGTAAAAATAGTTAACATGTGTAGGAGAAAAATATGCGATGAAATGTTATTATGATTATATGTGTAGATATCATAAGAAATATATCTATTAGTGATTAGCGTTTCTCATTTTTTCGCCAAGGTGTTGAAGATTTTCCATTAGATTATCGGAAGAAATATATATATTATTGATTAGTATTATTTAATATCGAAATGTAAATAGTATTATTCCTATTAGGTATAATAAAATTTTTCGCTTATATTAATAAAACAAATATGCAACTAACCGTTATTATGATAATATAAAAAATATGAATATATGAATGAAGTTGAATAATAATAATAATTAATTTAATAATCATGATAAAAATATTTAGAAAGCGATATTGCAAATGAGAATAAATATATGAATGAAGTTGAAAATTAATCATTAATTGAATAATCATGAAAAAAATCATTAGAAGCGATATTGCAAATAACAATAACATCGGAAGGTCGTGAACCAACTGTTAAGTCAAAATGACTTCACATTTATGATTTTGATTAAGAACAAATACTCAGTAGAAAAATAGACAGAGAAAGAAAGATAGACGGAGAAAGACAAACAGACTAAGTAGAAAAACAGACGAAGTAGAAAAATAGACGGAGAATCAAAAACATACGAAGTAGAAAAACAGACGGAGAAAGAAAAAAATAGACGAAGTAGAAAAGTAGACGCATATGTTACTACAATTGCATTTGAAGACAGAGGGAGAAGGATGATCGATCCACATTACCCTTTGACTTGCAAAACAGGAATAAATCATCTACATAGAGAATTGAAGGAGTAATGTAAAGAAGTCAACGAGTTGAAGGAGATGGTTAAAGAATTGTAAAAACAGAGACGAAGTTAACAACACAGATGAAGTTGACAAAGCGGGCGGAAGCACATTCAAGAATCGGTTTGAGTTTATTCTGAGAACTCAATTTGGATAACCGTTCAAGAAGAAAGAATGAAGAAATAATTACTGACGAAAGTTATAAAAAGCAGGCGAAGTAGAAAAACAGAGCGGAGAAAGAAAAAAAGGCGAAGTAGAAAAGCGAGGCGGAAACCAAAATGACTCATATGTTACTACAATTGCATTTGAAGAACTGTGGGAGAAGGATGATCGATCGAGAGGTGTATGTTAAGCAACCTCCTGCTTTTGAGGATGTTAGGAATCGAGATCATGTCTCGTAGATTTCATAAAAGCGTTATATGGTTTAAAGGAAGCTCTAGAGCTTGCTATGATCGTCTTAATACTACTGACTTGGTATGATCGTTTTAGTACTTTTATCTTAGAGTGTGGTTTCGAAGAGGTCAAGTTGATAAGATGTTGTTTAGGAAGAATTGTAAGAATGAGTTTATTTTAGTACAATTTTACCTAGATGATATTATATTTGGTCTTCTGAGAAAAAGTTGTGCATTAATTTTGAAAGCTTGATCAAAGATGAGTTTGATATGAGTATAATAGCTGTCATGTCTCTTTTAAACATATTTCAAAGTTTGCAAAACGTGATTTGAAGTAAACAGTCGAGCTAAAGTAATGACAAAACTAACGGCGTCAGAAACAGTGATCTACAGCTGGTAACTTCTCTCATAAGAGTTCTGGAGGGAAAGTGTGATAGTCTCGAGGATTTTAATGAGTCTAGAACATACCGGACTATATCTGTACAAGTAGCCTAAAAGCAAAATCTTTACGGTTATTCTCATCTCCAGATGGTTCATTTTGCTTTCCCAATTCTCTCAAACATCCAACCCTAAAAAGCTCAACAGAGTCAGTTTTTCGTTGTGAAACAATGGAGGAAGCCATGATATACGGAAGACACGTGGATTTCGAGTCATTGAGGAATGATGGTATGGATGTGGAACTAGAGATTGTAAGCGCTGGTTGGAGGAACTTCTTTGAGGTACGAGAACCAGTATACACAAATGAGGTTTTCGATTTTTGGAAGAATGCTCAGTTAGTAGACAACACTGTAGTATCATCAGTAGATGGTATATCCATTGTTGTGACAAAGGAGTTAATAAAGAAGGTGACCGATTGTCCGTCAGTTGGTAGGACTCTCTCTACCAAGGCCGGATGGATGTCCGAAGTCGGTATGAGAGAGGAAGATGTCAGAAAACAATTATATGGAGCCAATGATCCATGGGAGAGGAAGACCTCTAGTTTGGTTCCGAAGGGGAGGATTCTCTATGCAATTCTGTTTAATTGTATTTTACCCAGAGCAGGTTCAAGGCATTTGGTGACTAAGATGGATGAACAATGCTTGTTTTACTTGCTAAATCGCAATCCCATTGACTTACCGTTCTTAATCCTTCATTACATGATTAAGGGGATGAAGGATTCAAATAGTTACCCTTATGGGATGCTTCTGACAAGGATTTTTAAGGAATCCGGTATCGTTCTACATCGAGGATATAGAAGGACTATTGATGTGAAG